>CM068372.1:233076842-235476842 GCA_034769895.1 Magicicada septendecula | reverse complement strand
CATCTTCATCTGCAAAATGTATCTGGTAGTTTAATGATATGGCTCTGAAAAACAAACACTGAATCCAGGCAGCACCAGTTTTCTTTGCAGAATCATTTTTGTACTTCTTCAAG
Organism: Magicicada septendecula; assembly: GCA_034769895.1. Classification (NCBI taxonomy): domain Eukaryota; kingdom Metazoa; phylum Arthropoda; class Insecta; order Hemiptera; family Cicadidae; genus Magicicada; species Magicicada septendecula. The sequence continues at coordinate 235,476,729 of CM068372.1, read as the reverse complement.
CAAGTGACATGTCCAGTACATCCACATCTGTAGAAAGAGTCTGATGTTTGCTTGAAGGGTCACATTCTACGAGTGTAATTGTTAATTTTCTCCAAAATGGTAATAGAACTACTTAAAACTTGATATAATTATTTTACAAATGGATCAGGCACATGTGTATAATGTTCAAATAGTAAGCAAAAAACTGTTTACACAAAAATGTTTTAAATTGCTGTGGAATGAATATCATAAACATTATAAACTGAGTTGAATACACTGTGGGCTGAATAAACATTCAAAGGCCACCTCTTTACTAATTACTAAGAGACCATAACTTCGGAAAGGGATCGAGGGAATTTGGAGAGGTAGTACCTTTGTTCGGGTCAACTGGGCACTGGTCCTCACAAATTCCCAGGGTTGGATGATGCGTTGTTAGCTCCCAAAGGAGCCCTTAGCTTATCTCCAGCCAAGACTGTACTGCATGGTGAAGAGCCACATCCTACTAGAGGTGACCCCGTTGACACAGAACAGTACGGATCTAGACCGGAAGGTCGATAAACATTCCTGGGGGAGGGCAGCAGTACCCATCAGTACCAAGATCCTGGACCGGCTTAACTTTGGATTATCACAGGCAGCAATCAGATATTGATTTAACCGGCTGTGATACTGCGACCGGGCAGAGAGCGCTCGTTAGTCGAAGCGAAGGCAACTTTCTAGGGGAAGAGCAGCCCGAAATCAAAGCTCCTGGTCCTCCAGGTTGGGGGTTGGGCGTGGGGCTAACAACCCCACACTGTAAAAGCAGCATGTTATGAAAACTCAACAGCAGCCTCGGATGGTGGACGGATCAATTGGTATACAGAATCGGAAAAGTATAAGGCTAAAGAGTTTGATAGTGGTGACATGGAATGTTCGAACGATGCTTAAACCTGAGAAATGAAAGAAGTGGCGGATCAGGTTTTGAAGTATCGATATGATATTGTTGGAATACAGGAAATAAGATGGCAAGGACAAGGTTGGATAGATAAAGCTGAATACTCGTTTTATAGTTGTCCGCAGAGAAGGACTGGGCAATATGGTACAGGATTTATAATATCAAAAAGAATGAGACAAAGTTTAATCGAGTTTGAAGCAGTGAATGAAAGAATATGCATAGTGCGAATGACAGGAAAATTTAGAAATATAACGATAGTTAATGTACATGCACCAACGGAGGAGAAAGATGGAATAATTAAAGAGCAATTTTATGATGAGTTGGAAAGAACGTGTGACAGAGTTCAGAGGTATGATATGCTGATTGTCCTGGGAGATTTCAATGCGAAGGTAGGAAGAAGGGAGTGTTGGGGAGGTATTCATTGCATGAGGAAAGTAATGACAATGGAATTTTATTGTGTCAATTTGCGGCCAGAAATAATGTTATAATCAAAAGTACCTGCTTTCCTCATAAAGCGATTCACCTGGGAACATGGAAATCTGGTGTCCAGGGAGTGGTGAATCAAATTGATCATATATTAGTGAATAATAGATACTCCTCTTCAATAACTGATGTACGAAGCTGTAGAGGGCCAAACTGTCACTCAGATCACTACGTGGTAAGGGCAGTTGTAGTTGAAAAACTGGCCGTGGTAAGAAGGGATGAGGTGAGAAAAAGAATATGGTGGAACACAGTATTATTTGGAGGAACATATGAAGAATTTGGAGGTGGTGCAGGACTACCGGATGGAATTAGAGAACAAACTGAGAGAAGATGAGGTACAGGGGGGAATTGATGACAGATGGGCATGAGTGGAGAGAGTGATAATGGAAACAGCGGAGAAATCCATTGGAGTGAAGAAAGATCAAAGGAATGAATGGTTCGATGATGACTGCAGATTAGCAATAGAAGAAAAGAACAATGCGAGGAATAAAATGCTCCAAAGGGAGACGCGAAGTAATTTTGGTATGTTGAACTACGAACGAGGGCACACAAAGTATGTAAGAAGAAGAAGAGGGACTGGATTCAAATGCAATTTCAAGAAATAGAAGAGTTAAACCAGAAAAATGAAGCCAAGAAGTTCTATCGTGCCATTGATAAGATGAAGAAAAATTTTCAACCAAAAATATTTGCCTGCAAGAACAAAGAAGGAAATATGATAACAGAGGAGCAGATGGTATTACAAAGATGGCATGAATATTTTGAGGTGATGTTGAATAATGACATGAGACGAGAAAGGAGAGAGGTTACAAGAGAAAACCCAGGCAGAGAGGACATTGAATTACCAACAGTAGAGGATGTGGTGTGTAAAATGAAAAATAATCGTGCTCCGGGGGAAGACAATATTGTTGCTGAGCTATTCAAATATGGAGGACACTGTAATAATGGAAATACATAAACTAATAACAGAAATATGGGAAACTGAAAGCATGCCGGAGAAATGGAAAACAGGAATAATATGCCCTATCTACAAAAAAGGAGATAAAATGAGGTGTGAAAATTATAGAGGAATAACATTACTCAACGTTGGCTACAAGATATTTTTGGATGTACTGAACGAGAGATTACAGAGATGTGCTGAAGAGATTATTGGAGAGTATCAGTGCAGATTCAGACGAAAGAGAAGTACAGTGGACCAATTGTTTGCTATCAGGCAGATGATGGAAAGGTTTTATGATCATGACACGGACCTGCATTTCTTATTTGTCGATTTCAAGCAGGCGTTCGACAACGTGAATAGGCAAGAATTATATAGAGTAACGAGGGAATTCGGCATAGTTAACAAACTAATAAGATTAATCGAAATGACAATGAAGGATACAAGGGCAAAGGTTAAAGTGATTAATAGGATGACTAAAAGCTTCAGTTTCAGTAATGGAGTAAAACAGGGTGATGGTCTTTCTGCAGTACTGTTTAATTTGGCGTTACACAGTGTTATAAAGATGGTCAATCAAAAAGGGACAATATTTACAAAATCTAGCCAAATATTTGGCTATGCAGATGATATTGCAATTATTGCAAGAAATGCAAACAAAGTTAGGGAGGTATACGAAGTGATGGAAGTAGAACCATTCAAAAATTGGGCTAAATGTGAATGAGAGCAAAACAAAGTATATGATAATGTCGAAGTCTGCGGATAGAAGACAACCTCGTGACCTGGAAATATATGGGAAGCGCTTTGGAGGCGTGTCAGGCTTTGAATATTTGGGCACTACAATATTGAATGATAATGACATAAAAAAATGCATTAAAGAGAGGATAATGTATGCAAATAGAGCGTATTTTGCAAATATAAATATCTTTAGAAATAAAAATATAAGGAAAGAAACCAAGCTAAAAATATATCATTCACTCATAAGACCTATTGTTGCCTATGGCTCAGAGGTGTGGACGATGACAGTGGAGGATGAAAAGTTTTAAGAATTTTTGAACCCAATATCCTACGAAAAATATATGGTCCAGTGAGGGAAGGCGAGAATTGGAGAATACGAAGTAATGCAGAATTGCAACACCTGATACATGAGAGGGATCTTGTAAAATTTATCAAGTCACAGAAGATAGGATGGTTGGGGCATGTGGAGAAAATGGAAGAGGATAGAATGAATAAGAGAATGATGCAGGGAAGACTCTATTGCGGAAGACGAAGGGGACGGCCAAGGATGAGATGGTTGGATGAGGTGTTGAAGGATCTGATGAAGTTGGGAGTTCGAGGATGGAGAGTGACAGATAGAGATGACTGGAGGCAGATTGTTGAGAAGGCCAAGGCCCACCAAGGGCTGTAGAGTCGGAGAAGAAGAAATCTTCGGAAACTAGGATAAAAATTTGAGCCATCCTTCAACTATCAGACAACTTGCAATGTGTACACGAAGTGGTTTTGTATTCATATGACAGATATAGCACACCACAATTAACAATGTTCCTAATTACATAACTATCTAGCTTATTATTTAGTGTGTCTTTTTACTACAATCTGCAGCATATTTAAACATTTTTGACATTTCCTTTTTTCATTCTTCCGAGAGGTTTAACATTTCCAGTATCACCCTCACTGTTGCAAATACATTGTGTAAATTTCCAAACGGGTATGAAACTCCACCTTGTATATCTAAACTTGATATCTGGATGAAGTCAAGGACTTCCTGAAATTATCTCCTGGACAGTACTGTCAGTTTCTTGGCAGACATCACCTCAAAATGAAACAAGTTAATTCTTGAATTAACTTTACTGTTAATTACAGTGTAACCTCGATATAACATGACCCTTGATATAATGCTCATTTTTCACAGTCCTGGCAAATTAAATAGTTAAACTTGGGGCCTTTATATAAAGCGCTTTTTGGCCAGTCTGCAGAAGAGCGTTATATCAATGTTTCACTGTATAACATTTTTTAAGAACAAAGTCATTTGAATACTGGTGAAACAAAATATATCACTTGATTTCTCAGGCATAAAACTGGCTGGGGTGATATTAGAATCACACACACAAGGGGATGAAGTATGACTAATTGTTATCAATTGGAAATTTTATCACAGTGTAGAATCGTGGTTTATCTAATGTTCAGAAACGTAGTGTTTACTTGGATCAACTGTTGTGTTAGGACCAAATTTAGAGTCATCCACTGTATTGTAGGTAATCAATTTGAATAAATGGAAGCACAATAGTGCAGTTTGCGAATTGGAATGGTAAAAAGAAAGAGATGGTGCTGGCTGAAGTGTAGATGATGGATGCGACAATGTAAATTATTTTTGTAGAACATTTAAAATTTCTAATCTGGCTTCCAACAATTTTGCATCCCCAAGTAACAAACAGTTTGTAACAAGTAACGACCTCAGTTTTGATAGAACTCACTTGCTTAGGACAGTGGCATCAAAGTAAATGTTACCAGTAGTAATTTATCTTGCATCAGTGTAGTTTTTTGACGTGGTTCAGCATAAGAATGTATTGTTCCATTGAAAGTGATAAGCTGCAGTTGATGAACACCAACTGTAGCATGTGAACACGAAAACAGTAATCTCATTCTACTAAAGAGTACAATCTAATATCCACAGCAACACTATGGGAAATGCTGCACAATTAAGAACACATTATTATGTCAAAGGCTTCCAAATATTAAATCTTCTGGCTGAGCAAGCTTTGCCAAGCAGAGTGCAAAGTTGGCATCATCATCACAATCCACCAAGATTGGTAGAGATGTCACAATCTTGTTTTAGAATCATTAGAAGCTTCTAACTAATGTGTTAGGACCTATCAATCAGTGTCATCACCATTTTCAGCATTTTGATCTCAGTTACAAATAGGGCTGATATTCATTTGGTTGGTCTCATTTCTGTGAGAAGTAGAAACAAAGCAGCCTGTCAAAATAAAATGATTTTCAATGTTTGGTCAAGTATTGGCATTGGCTAGATTTCCTGTTCCCCAAGTTCTTATTTCTCTGCAAAAAGATGAACACACATTATGCAGTGTTCATAGTTTGCTTTTAAAAAAAATTTACTTTTCTTTTTATGTTCATAATGTTGTTCCTTGCATGTGCATGTTCACAAAGATGAATAATAATTTAATGGTGTTTTTTTCTAATATCAAACAATCGCTCTCTATAAAAAAAACTGGTTTTCTGCAACTTCACTTATTTCTATAATACACAAAGGAAACTGTCAGGAGCAAAATAATGTTCTGCTTATTATGACATATCGCTCTGTTAATTTATCTAGAAGTACCTGCATCTTTACCAGACGATGATAGTGGGCAACCTATTCTATTTGTAGCTGTTGACGAGGACGCCTTTGAACTATCAAAAACATTTTATATTCCTACAAGAAAAATTTTAAGCTATCATAAAAAAGTGTGCAACTACAAAACCCACACAGACAGGTAAAATGTAGAATGCACTTTTGGAATTCTAGCTGTCACATTTTTTTTGGTGAGCCAACAAATGAAGTTTTGTGATCAAATAATAGAGCTGTGATGTGTACTTGCACAATTCTGTGCATAAAAAAGCTGATACATTATTTATATACTTCATGCGATTTCCACTTGAAAGGCATTCTTATTCTGTACTCCAAGAAGTATAAAAGTAGACTCCTCTTACTTGTTTATATTTTTGTTTTAATTAAAAGCATTACATTAACAATGAAATAGAATTTTCACCTTCGGGTTTCTTCTCTTCAGGGACAGATCATGCCAATCGTCTATTACGTGTACATGCAAACCTCCTCCCTCAGCTTTTTCTTCAAATTTGAGTCTGCATACTCCTTTAAAAATAAATTCCAACCACACATTTACAAATAAAGTGCACAATTTCAAAATTTATGAAAAGATCTCAAACATACGCAATGAGCACCATCTATTGTTGTAGAGTGTAATCGATGACAGACATGCAACAGAAAGATGGTAGTGTCAACACTTAATATTTGAATAAACTGTCCCTCGTAATATATGGTGGCAGATCTACTGGCCGACACGACCATCGGGCTACCGTTACCAGACGGTCCAATGTATGCTACATTCCCATTAAATGGTCCAATGTATGCTACATTCCCATCAAATCCAATAATTCTTCAACAGAGACAAACTGTGGTGCAACAGTCCTACTACTGTTTTGATGGTAGTGAACATCACAAGTCACATATGCCTAAACACTACTTGGCTGGACAGCACCTACATTAAACACCATCCCATTGCATAATTTCCGTTTTTTTATTAGTGTCTTATCTTTTGATCCAAAATAAAAATGTCCATGATGTTTAAACATATGCTATACTGATTTCAAAATAATGTCTGTTAATTAAAACAGACATCAAAGAATGCTGATGTGCAAAAAGGATTTCTGGAAGAGTACAAAGAAAACACCAAGTTTCATATATTATTGTTTTTTATTTAATTTTGTCAGTATTCTGCAGCTTTTTTGTTATTTATTCCATGGCACCAAAAAATCTTTTAATACATTTTGATTGTTATTGTATAAAGTATTACCAAAATTTCAGTAAAAACTTTTAATACAGACCAAAAATTTAGCCATCTAAACTTTAGAAAATAAAGGCACAACTATAACACAACACTTATTGAAAAAAAACATTTTACATTCAAAGGTTTTTTTACAAATTACCAAACATTATCAAATCAATCATTTAGAGTAAAATCTAATCGTCTTTAAACTACTTTAATATTTCATGTAACTTCAAATGTTGCCTTACGAAAGATCTTTTTTTACAGGAAACCTATAACTTGTAAAATATATTCATAGACTGATACACATTACGATAATTTTTAACACTTCTGAATGAGAATAAATTTCATTGGGGAGGAGGCCATCATACATGGCCACTAAGAGCTGTACTAATTTGTATCTTTGTCTGGATGATTTAATAAATGCTACGTGACTAACCATTAACACTAAACAACGCTAAATACATGTAGCGTATTTAACATTAACTTGTGTCTCATCAAACATTAAAGTCTATTTCATGTAACAAATTACCATCATGTATAACATAATAACAAAACAGAGACGCTCACAGACCCATAGTATTCTATGTGAGGAACCCAAACACTTAAGTATAAAAATAATTAATTTCTTTTAATCAATGTCTAAAAAATTGATATGATTATTTACACATGAACAAAAGTAATTATGTCTGATGAAACAACTTCTGAATTTTGTTTACTAAAACTTACGTCTATACACCGGGATTTGTATTTATTTTCAAAAACCTTTCCATTATAAACATTTTATTAGTTTAATAAATTATGTACTGTATAAGACGCCAAACTGTAAAACCACTTGTGCATATTTATAATGGCAGTTTAATACGACATAATTACCTCAGAAAACAGCAACTCTTCTTTTAAAAATTAAACAACAATATTTTATAACAGTATCACAATAATACAATAAAAAAAAATTAAAAAAAGCACACAAATATTATTGCTTGATCAGCACAATGATACATACAAAACGTTATGCTAATACTTTTGTTTTGAACACATCACTTTATTTTTCTTTACAACACCAATGTGTTGTTCCACAATGTTTTTCAGAAAAAAAATTGTGCATTTACTCTCTTCATACTGTCACTAAAACATTTTGGCATCTGCTTTCATGTTAGAAAATTGATTTTAAGAAATAAATTTAAAATTAAATACAATTTTTCACTTTTTAAGTAGTTTTTTCTTCAAATCTATTTTACAATGTCAAGCTACTTTTTGATACCGACAAAAAATTTACTGTTAAATCTTGCAAAGTTGAAAACTGCTATATAAAGTGGTAGGCCCTGGCAGTTTTCTTTTTACAAAACATTAAATACAGAAAGCCAAGTAATGGAATCTCGGCAACAAAAATACGTATAAAATATAAACTAATATTTTATACTGAGCAGTCTTAATGATTTAAATTATATTGATAATTACTAATTAATTTTTTAAATAGCAATTAACAATTTGTATTTATCTACTTCATAGAAATTCTAATATTTACATGTAAAAAATACAAACTAGAAAAAACAAAGGAATTAACGAGTTCTTTATGAATTTTTGTCTGGCTAAAAAATAAGGAACTCTAAAATACTAACAGAACAGAACTTAATATAATTTCTGTTTTTCTTTACATCTTTTGATTAATCATACGAATAAAATCAATACTTTTTAAATTAACTGATTAAGTGACTAATAAAAAAATTCAAATGTTACTGAAATAATAATTCACTGAATTATTATTACAAATATCCATGCTCTCCACATACAAGGCAAATGAACAACAGACATGTAATATACCAAATGCTGCAACACCACACATCTGCCCCCAATGACCTTGTGTTGTAATTATCATCATACCTTCTTATATATACATCGAGCTTGTAACTGGAGAACAATAATGCAATATTTACTTTACCAGATGTATTCACAAAAAGTAACATACGAAATACAAGTCTTCCACACAATAAAAAAAATACTTAAACCTAAGTGTATCTCCTGATTGTAGACAAAGACAGACTTGTACCAACTGGTGGACTAATCACCCCACGTTGTAACACAAAGCAAATATGTGCAGCAAAATGTCTGCCATTGTACCGTGTTTACATGTCCATCTCGAACAGCTCATTGACTTCATCCAGTATCACTTCTGTAACAAAGAAAAACTGTTTGTTACTAATGGTAAAACATTTAGACTAATGGAAAACAAAATGTTTGTAACTGGCTTAATTAAATTGGTCTACTTTGGTCGAACAATTAACCTGCTTGCACATTAATGTTGAGCCACTTCTAGTACTGTCAATAATGCCACTCACTGTAGGCCTACTTGTTTGTCATTAGTGAAGTCTTTACCCTGTTGTCTGGAGCTCCCAAACCACTAAACCACTGTGTGGTCATCGATTCCGGCATTATATTCTGCTAAAAAAAACTCTACAAGTGGAAACATAATACTTAACCATATGGCTGTACTGTTTGAACAACTGTTATTAATACAAAACAAAAATTAATGTTTCTCTTCAATTGATGTTATGTGAATAAAGCATCATAGTTCCACACACATACACTATAAAAAATGCACCGGACGTACGATCACACAGCAGTTTGGTGGACTGGAGACCTTTTTTTTTTGGAGAGGATTGGCAGAAGGTAATGCTTACACATAATTAACATTGTACAGGAATTCTGGAGTTACCGACTGGCACATCTATTTGTTGGCCGCCAAGCTGAGTAAATTTCCTGTACATAAAGTTAATAACTCTTTTAAGGTTTGTAACATTCCCAAATACTACTATTATCCATGTAGTACTAGTTTAATGAATTTACTTCACTGTTTGAAACTGTCTAATTGTTGATAAACACAAGGACAACAAACAAAAAGTTAGATAATTCATCCCCTATTCAAAAATAAAATACAATAAAATTGGCAGTTAACAACTAGTTTTTTCCAGCCACATGCCATATGTTTTTTCATATATCCACTGTACGTGCCTCTAACATAACTTAATATGCAGCTTTATAAAAACAGTATGTTGTTTGCAAGTCTGCCAATCACGCAAACACACACATGTAATTAGTATGATTTTCTCATTTTTAGTTTTTTGTTTTACAAGTACCAAAAAATAAACAAATAAATCTAGGCAATTCAAAGTATGTTATAGTACTAAATATTTGATTTACATGTGTCTGTCTGTAGTACAAATGTGGCCATGTACATCTAATTTCTATATATAAAATTCTACAACTTTATATTTTTTGACAGCAAAAAAAAGTAGTATAAATATAATTGTAATTTGCATGTTCATTTGGATATTAGGCACTGGACGACATGACAACTTATGTGCAAAGTGACTGAAGACAAAATATACTGCAAAATCTTGTAAGACACTTTATAAATTGTATATTTTTAGCTTGCAGCTGGCAAAAATTTTCAAATTATAATTCAAATGTTTATGTGTGTTTATTGTTTACATTTTTTGGTCCAAAATTAATGTAGAGATATTTCGAGTAAACCTACTGGCCTACGTTTACTGCAAGATGCACAACGCCGCAACAATTATTTTATTTGGCAAGGAACGAACCCTATGTAGAAATACGCACGTGTCAAAACAACGGTCCCTGTCAAAACTGTCTCGGAGATTCAGAGACCCTAGCCGTTAGACTGTATTAAAATTTATATGAAGTGAGGGGCAACCTGGGTAGGCCCTACCAATACTCTTGATCTGCTATAACATGTACATGATTTATAAATTCTTGTCAGCTAATCTACACGTTTTTATGGAAACACAAATCTTCAAGCAAAATATTACTCCAGAAAGGAAGCATTAACACACAATTAGAACAAGCATATCTTCAAAACATACTTGTACAAATTTATGAAATTCTAGCAATTTCATTTCAAGAGAATTTCAACAGCAATTAGATTCATCAACAATACAACATGCAACCTTATCGAATATAACAAAAATATTAAATAAAACGCGCGCGCGCACGCGCGCACACAGTGTATTTCCACTTTTGGTTCTTTTTCTTAAATATATTATCTCTATGTAAAAAAATTATATAAACCGGACTGTAAAAGAAACAACAATCCTGAAATACAACAGGCCATACGACACTCGAGGGTAAAATGGACAATAACGGCATTAAAACTGCACACAATTATATAATTGAATCAACTTTATAATTTCTTCTATTACAAACACAACACAAAAAGAATTGTGGCATTAACGCATGCGCGCAGAGAGAGAGAGAGAGAGAGAGAGAGAGAGAGAGAGAGAGAGAGAGAGAGAGAGAGTTTGCTATCAAATACCAATTAGGAATCCAGGTTTATTTGGAGAATTAGCCAAAATCAATTAAAAATTCATGAAGCATGAAAACAAATCCTTTTCTAAGTACTGTAAATGTTGACCATATACCCATATTTATAGTATTATATTAATATAGAATAATACAAGTTATATTTACAATGTCCTGCCTTAAATTTATTCACAATTACTCTATTATAACACAAGACATGAAAATGATGTAATTTTGTAATAAAAGTCTGGATACTATTCATAATTTTTCATTAAAAAAGTCGTGCATAACTACACAGTCTGAATGCTCAATAAAAATTACAGTCTTACTATCAACAATCTATAGCAAAATTTTTCACAATAGTAACAAAAATAAAATAAAATTACTGTTGTTAATTATTATTATTACTATGCTTGACAATGTTACGATGTCTACGGTTCTGACTAATAATATTCAACTAAACTAATGACTAAACCAACAAATTCAAGAAAAATTAAACGAAACTTTATAATACAAGAACATGCAGAAAGTTCAAGTGTGGTTAACAATTGAAATAATGTTAGGCAACATCTGGACCTTAACAATTTAATAAAATGAAAAATCTAGTGTTCAATTTTGGGCATAATTTTTCCTAAATAAACTTTAATTCTTTAACTACCCCCCCCCCCCCCAAAGACAATTATAATCCTGGCACAAGGGTTGAGTGAAACAGTATACACACCAATGCTCGAGCCCAGCATCACCTTGATCACTTCAATTTAAAGTATAAAAATACAAAAATAATCCTCTCCCTATTATTTTGGTATTGCCTTAGCCTACAATGGCACTGTATTTTGTTATGTTTACCTTTCTTTGTTGGACTTCTTATCACATTTCCATTTTCTTTGGGTTCGTTAGTAAAGTCATGGCCTTTAATAAGAATATCTGGGAATGATGTTATATTTGTTGGCGGTGTTCTTGCAATTGGCGAATTTCGTAAATTCAGTAACACAGTCCTGTCGTATACAATTCTTGTACCTGCAAAAAAACAAAACCTGTATGAGAAAATTCAACAGCAACTTATTTATTCTTCTCATTTTTAAATGTTCACAAAATAAATAGTTCTACTATTTAACTAAATTAATAGTTTTGTGTGATGTACCATTTCTTATCACACAAAGCAGATTTCGGTTATTTATGTTCCGTCAGTTTTTGTGAACAGTTTGAATTACAATCTTGCATCAGCTGCATGTTGCTATATCAGGGACTGCTAAAACATGTAACAATACACGTTTACTTTTTATTTATAAATCAAAATATAACAAGAAATTGTACCGCCATAATTATGCATGTATAAAATGTGCAATTCACATCCTTTCTTGTAATTATGGTACAACTTTATGCCAATGTACATTTGAGCGTTGTGTTCACATCATTAGAGGTGGGACTGTGATTGCGATCACTGCTTCTAAGAACATTGCTCCGTAGGTAGAGCAGTGAGCAGCTGTGATTGCTCTGTGAAGTTTATAATAAAATTGAATGACAAGCAGTACGTCATTTCTATTCAATATTTGCATCTGAAAGTAATATACAATTACCAATCTTTTTTTTTTTTTTTTTTTTCCAAGCATTTTTACCAATTTTATTTTTATAACAATGTGTCTAAAATTCACGTAATTGGGGGAAAAAAAAATAATTGAACTTTAATCAATGACTGCAATACTCGTCCAAAAAACTTGGGTTTTATTTTTATTTGAAAACTTGCCGAAAGAACTCGACCTCATTAAAACTGCGCGTTCTGATTTAAATTCTCTAAACATTTATTTATTTACTGGAAATTCACAGCATTTCATGAGACGTAAATTAAGTCGAAAGCGTAAAGTTAATTCCAAATATGATCAAGGTATTCGATCAGTCGCTACTTCGCGCTACCCTAACGCATACCATGCTAATGTATTTCACAAGGCGCGTTCCAACAGTTTGATCTAAAAATATACTTATTTAAAATAAAACGCGTGTTCTTTACCATACACCATTCACCAACTCATCAAATCCGTCTTGAAAGCCAAATATTAATTATTACAATTTAAAAACGGGATAGATTCATTTTCATAAAAAAACGAAATACACCAATGTATAAAAAAATTCTCAAGAGCATTTCTCTATACTGTATTGAAATTACACTGACAAATCAATACAGAACATTAAAAAAAACGCGTTTTAATCGGTAAAAATGATTTGTACGATTCTGGATTACACATTGGTTAAAACTTCGTTCAAGCTTATAATAAATTTTAGGTATTATACTACACACAACTTATACAAACCTCCTGGTGTTGTTGAGTACAGAGTTCCACCTGGAGTCGTTGAGTAATTAATTGGTAACTGAGATGAATCGGTGATTAACACCCTCCTCGATGGAATCGTCTGATACTGAGTAACTTGACGAGCAACAGGAGATGCCGACATTATTGCGAGATTCGGTACTAAAACTCTACTTCAAACGCTTAAAATGAATTAATTACGACTTAATACACTATATTTGGTAACACAATAGTGAGCATATAAAATTTTGTACTTAATGTTAAACGAAAGATCTAACGTAATACGAAAAACCACTTAATTTCACATATAATACTCAAAGAGTAACCAGAAAACCGGTTAACAAAGGCAAGTGCAAACTATATATCTCTCTCTGCCACTGTTCACTAATCCGGTTGCAGACTTCGACAGAACAGAAAGAACAGCGGGCTGCACTACTTATTTACAGGAAGCAATCGTAAACAAACGCTGACGTGTACATACAAATCAGAATCTAAATTCACGATAGAAGTTGAAAGTATTAATAAAGTAAAGATATTTGACAGTATAATTTAAAATAATATTTAAAGTCTTATATTTTAATATCGTTTAAACTAATTATTTCGTTAAAAAAAAACTGTGAATGTTAAAGCTTTTTTGAGCTGCATAGTCAATAACAAATATGGCGCGATGCTATATGTTCACGTTACGTTTTATTTCGTCATTCATCCAAGGTCACAAACGGAAACTGGCTGTTGTTTTATTATCATCGTTTTGACGCAAGTAAAGATTTTGCGTTTTTTTACAAGTCGGCTATTCTATTTTGTAAATATTTATAATAGGATCGAAAGGAAAATAAATACGTATGTTTTCGTTAACTAGTAGCCTATATAGATCATTTAGTATGCGCGGTACTAAACAGAATGGTTTTTTTTTTAAAACAATGTCAAAGTTTTGTTTGCTGTTAAGTAAGATCATGTGGACTTTCTTTGCTAAAAAAACATCAACAAATAATTGATATCTATTAAAATAAAAAAGAAGCGTTTTGTATAACTGGCATTGTTTGAAGAAAGAATAGACTACGTGATCGCCGGCGTGTTCGCAAGACACGCCTAGAAACATACACAAAAATAAACTTGTAATTAAACACCTCGGTAAAAATTATCGTTGAAAATTGATTAGTATACTGTTTCGAAATATTATTAATAAGGCATTGAATGAGTGTGTATTATTAATTAAATAACATGTCGCTGGTGTAACCTATGTTACTGACTAAAGCTAATTAATTCAATTACCAGTAGGCCAATCACAGTAGAAACACATTTGTGTTGTAGATTGTAGGCTACGTTTTTTATTTGCTAAAAGGACTGAGTGATGTATTTGTTACAGAAATAAATCTGTAATTCTTATAGTTATAGGGCTAATTACCGCGCATCCTGAAAACAAACTTGCTGAATATTTTAAAAAGTACACATTTTAGCCACACATTCGAAAACGGACGGGCGTGGTCGTATGTGTGACAACGTAGACTGTAATTCACATTCCCAATTCAGTTCAATCAACCATTCGTCTTCCCCCCCCCCACACGCACACACATGCAGCTGGTTCAGTGTGAATCTAAATGAAGGCATGTAAGTGTTAACCGCAAAAAGGACTAAGGGACCAGATTCCTATTTAGAGGAAAATATCACATTTAAGAAGTGTAAATAACGATCTTACTTACGAAATTTTTAGTCATAGAATGTTCACGATGCTTCTTAACAAATCGGTGTTCGTGAAGATATTCGCAGTGATAGAGGAAATTTTTACAGTCTTCGTAAATAAAAATTAATAAAAAAGTCTTGCGGTTGGCAGTATACACGAGAAGCATGGAACAGTAGCAAAACACGACTGTTACGCACAGCATACCGAATTATGCCTACAGAATAATACCTTCAGGTAAACGACGAGGTGGCAAGAAAGGTTGAATACAGTATTTTTAGAAATAAAACCACTTCGTTAAAAAAAGGAGGAGAAGACAGTTATCGAATAGTTTATCCCTATAAATTTATGTTTTGTAAGTATTTCTTTTGTTTGCGATCCATATTTTATTTGGATCACAGCACTGGTTTAGCAGAAAACTTTCTGTCATGTAGACTACATCATTTTAATAAATCGGGCAATTTTTAATTATTCAGCAAACAATACACAAACAATTTTTCTCTGGCTCGTCACTTGTCAGATCTTTACCTTTTTTATATCTTCTGAATGTTCCTCTCTTCCTTAAAATTTACTGTTTTCAAAGTAGTTAAAAGGTAGGCCTATTTCTAGTTCCTCTGTTTATTGTCTACTCATTAATTTTGACGTGAATATTCTCATCTCTGTTTTTACAAATGGGGAGGAACGAGATAACGTAATCATATTCTTTCAACTCTTGAGATTGCGTAAGACATAATTCGAGCCTCAGTTAATGTGTTTAAAATTTCTTTTGCAAATCCCGACCCAGTCTACATTAACTGCTAGTGTACTGTAAGGTAGTGAGGAAAAGTCTGGACAAAGAAACTGACAAGTATTTTAAATTCAAGACCAGACACATGCTATAGTACGCTTGATCTACTGAACTCCAGAAATGCAATATTAGCGGGAAAAAGATGAATTTTCCATCAGCGAGTACTTCTCGTGGAATCTACCGTTTTAGCGATTTTAGGTTTAGGGCCTATACGTGAGGAAATTTTGGACAAAAACACTTATCGCTTCTTACCTCCTTATGGATTGCGATCTAGAGGACACCCTAGCAGTCGATGGACGACAGTGTTCTGATTGATGTCAAGCAGCTTAGGATAAACTCCTTCATTGCTTAGGATAGATATAGTGGACAACGGTGGCTGAGCAGGGCAGTTACGCACCAGTTAAGAAGTACGGCTATTCTGTAGGAGCATAAGACACCTGTAGATGCACAAGCGTCTGATAAGACCTGTTATCACTTATGGATACGAAGCACGGACATTGGCAAAGAAAACTGAAGATGCTAACCACTTTTTAAATAAAAGTGCTAAGAGAAAGATATGAGAGCATAGGAGGAGAAGAAAGATGATCTATAGAATATATACCAAAGGAACAAATGTTATGTAAGTAAGGGGGGGGCCTAGAACTCGCTGGATGGATAACGAATGTTCATGAATTAATGAACGTAACAAACTGGCAAGCACGGCTAGGTATCGATGTCTTGGTAGAAGCAGAATCAACAACTTAGACTGTCCCGAAGAGGAGACCCCCCCATTTTGGAACATTCACGTATTCTCACAGAAGCGGTGTCTCGAATGGTGTTGTGACGAAGGTAAGATGACCTGTGACCCAAGTACGACCTTGTAAGGTTATGTTTACTAAATACTCGCGTTTGTACACAAGGCTTAAAATATGAAATACAATTACTTCAAGGACGCATTTGTATTCGTCGCTCTTTTCGCTCACATTTTAAAAACATTTTGACGCACGCATGCTAAGTGGTTACACTCACAAGTCTGTCCTCTCGTTGACTTTGTTTTACGTAGTTTACATTCTTTGTAAACGTCTACATAAAGCGATTGTGTTTCGCCACTCAGTTGCCGTTGCTTTGTAGCACGCAACACAATACATCGCCTGCATTCAATGCCTGAAAAGTATCCGTAATGAAACAGACGAAGTATGAAAATCATTACAGACTGTAAAATAGAAGTTCCTTTACACGTTTTTATTTAACTCTTCCTGTCAGTTCGGCTCAAATCTTGTAATTAATTTTTCGCTGACTTCACAATGTCCAATCGGCTCCAAAATGTGTATACCGCTAGTTATTCCCGATGACTGTCTAGTAGGAGAGGCGCACAGGGACTCGAGCCCTACTATGAGGTCGAAATCGAAAAATCTGGACACTATTACAAAGAAGTTACTAGTTTGCATGAAAATAGTACTCTACGGTTTTGAGGGTTGCTGAATACGAATGTGGAATCTAAATTTCGAAAAACAAAGTGGGAGAGCAATTTGTTTGTCAAATGTTTTGAACTTATAACACGTACCGTAACAAACAAATTCGTTACCATCTAACTGTAAAAGTAATCTGTTACATATTTTCGTATCTTAATCTTTTCAATTACTTTTATTCAAGGAAAACGCATTGAATATATGCTATTAAATAAGGCAGATAAAAACGTGTTTTAAGCGAGTTTTTAAAAGCATGAGTTTATAATAATTATTATTTTGGAGACAGGTCCTACGTCTGGAGATATAATAAATTACTCGTGTTCTATGAAATAAAAAACGCTTATTTAAAGTGAAGTAAAATATGTGTTTGATGTTTGACTCCTATTAATAATCTTCTCTACATGTTTAAAAATTAAATGACGAGAAATCTGACTAGTAACAAAACTGGAGGTAAGGTTTTCCCTCCTTCCGTGTAATAAAGTGAATGTAGCCCTAAGATACACTGCAGAGGACCCGCTTCACTTTGTGCGAACGTATGAATCTACTAAAGAGGAAACCCACCCCTTCTTGGAGACAGTCGAAAACACTGTATACAATTTTTACAATTAATATTATCATTTGCAACTAACTACTCTATTTACATTATTAATACTATACAATTAAACTCTGTAGTGTATTATAACCGGATGTGTAGCAGTCTGAAACTTGCTCGCGTAGTTCTTCATAGCCCTGAAAATCTGACTGTTTAACTAGATCTGGTCGCCTAAAATGAGAAGATATGTGGTACACGTTCAGCGAAACAATCTGTTTTGGCATGATCTTGTACATTTTCTTTCCTACAGGCTGTAACAGTGCTTGTGCCGATCGTGTGAAGTCGAATTAAAACAATTTTTTTTAAACATAAAAATTATATGATCAATCCGGGAATAAGTTTGTCTCGAGGGACGAAATTTCTGTATTTGCTCTCCCAACAACGGCTGTGAAGTACAGAAATATTCTCCAACTCACGTATGTGATGTTCTCGTATCCTCTCGTTCTTCAGCACTACAGCCCAACGTGAGCGCTGGCTTCCAACACCAATCTTCTCCAAAGTCTCCTGTCTATTGCCATCTCAGTGTAACCCCTCACATCCATTATTCTGAGATGTGATTATTCTAGCACATAATCCAACCATCTTATCCTAGGGCGGCCCTTCTTTCTGCTTTTATAGAGTAGCGCCCTCAGAATTTTCTTTGGCATACGCTGATCACCCCCCGCTCTGGGTGACGTAGCCATTGTATTCGTTGAGCCTTTATGAATCTTACTATGTCCTCATGATTCAATAGCTCATCTATCTCCTGGTTATTTCTTATCCTCCACTCGTCATCTTCTTTAACCGGGTCATAAACCGGGTGTTTCATATATTTTTATTTTTGTGTTACGACTAATGAGTTTGCTTCTCAATAGTCTACTCTTGGCATAATATGCCTATTTCCTATGTGTATCCTGTCGTGTATTGTCGTGTTTATAGATCCTTAATTATGTACCAGGTTACCCAGGTATCTGAACTTATTAACTGCATCAAACGAGTTTATCCTCTACGCACAAATTATGTAGATTTCTTCTCATTTACGATGCAGAAATAAGCATGTATTTAGTTGTGCTGATATTTACATTGAATCGCATTCCAGGGGATTTTTGTTTCACCTCCTTTATACCTAAACTAGCCGTTGTTTTGATCTGGCTATTATCACAACATCGTCAGCGCGAGTGATGTTCTCGTAAAGAGTTTTTATGTTACAAGAATGAAGAATCAAGTTCATTCAGATTCACAAGTTCAAGCAGATCGACCGTTCCGTAACAAAGTAAATCCTACCTCACAGACTTCGCTAATTTTTTTTTTTTTTTGTATTTGTTTTGAACGAAGTAAATGAACTCGGAACTGTTCCAATACACTATTCTAAAATATTCTAATAAGAAAATAAAGACAAAAGTGAGTGTGGAACGTGACTAAGCGACGAGACAGTACTGCATTTTTCTAAACTGATGGCTGGCAAACGTGTTACAAATTTTCCTGTCACCCATCGGCGTCGTATGGATAGGCAACGCCGGACGTTTCCAGAGAGGTATCAAATAGAGTCAATAAAACTATTAATATTAAGCACGGTTAGACATTCTGTAAATCTGTTGGCTAATAGCCTACGTTTTCAATAACTCAGCGAGTAAGCTTACAAAGTGGGAAATAAATCATCTCTAACAGCATTTCTTTCCCTCAGTACGTAGACATACACTCACTGCGTTTATTTCCGTCCTTTCTTCTTCTGCAAGTGCTGTTGTCTCCTCTAATAAGGTTTGACAGGCAACATGGCGATAGGAATTCTAGGCACAGCAGCTCTAAATAAGTCGGTGGAGATGCAGTTGAACCAGTGTCCCAAGTTCTTTAACGGGGAAGTGCGCCTTCTTCCCGTTGTATCTTCCCCTGTATAATAATTTGTAGGCGGTTATATTTTCCTCCACGCAATTTTGTCCCAGATATTCTAGTCATCTGATTTTATCGGTATTAATAATTTCTTGCTTCTTCTGCGTTCATTCCGTCTAAGAATAGAGAGTTTGTATAGCCAACGGATTCCTAAAAGTATGCAATTCGTCCACATTTCAAAAGGCCTCCAATCCATCAGTGACGTTCTTATTCAGAGTCCAAGCTTCCGTTTCATACATCAAAACTGAGAACACGTATCATCTCAACATTCGAATCTTGGAAGTGAGACTTACGCCTTTGCTACAAAATAGTTTGTACATAGTATTAACAAACCTGTTCTTGGTTGTCCAATTCTTAATATGATTGCAGTAGAGCAGTTTCTCTCTGTTGAGGAATGCTCCCAAATACTTATACTTTTTTCCACCTCTTGTACTAATAGCAATTTAATGTCATTTACATCTAAAAATATTGTTTTCAAGTTATGAATGAAGATATGTTGTAGCTTATCTTGGGAAACTATTAGCTAATACATAAAATAGTAATAAATAAAACCGCCTTCACTGTTATTCTATAAACTGCTACTCATTTTTAGCTACTTAGTGAAAACACGTGTCCAAATAGTTAACGATATTTCGCTAGAATATGGAACGACCCGTTTCGGCTGTTAACTTATTTTCAAGTCAGTACTGAACCTCTGTAGTTAATTGAAGTTCCAGTACCGACTTCAAAATAGTTTGACATCAACCGCATCGTCAGGTTCCCAACACCAGCTAAAATCTTTGGACATGTGCCACTGTATTCCTGGTGCCACGTAGATAACCATTTTAGTAGACGGAATTAAACTGAACGCCGAAGAGTTAACAATCATATATTTTATGTTACACTTTTTTAAAATCACATAAGTAAGGAAAGAATCTCCTATTTAGTACTGTTCGCAGTATACATGAAGTAATTAAGTCAATAAATAAAAAATGGCATCTCAAATATCTCTGCGAGGTAAAAATAACAATATAAGACAAGGTCTATATCAAAATACAACGGCTTGAGCGGGCAGGGCACGTGGAAGAATAAACGATGGTAGATATCCCAAGACACAACCGACAGATCGTAGAAGAAGAGGGAGACGCAGAACCTGCTGGCAAGATAACATACGTGTGGATGCTTAAAAATTAATAAGTGTGACAGACTGGCAAGTGTTGGCTAGAGATTCCTCTAGCTGAGAGCACAATTAAGACAGCTCCCGGTAGGCCTTAAGAACCACGGGAATAAGAAGGAAAAGAAGAAGGAGAAAAAGAAAGATAAGAACGACGACGATGACGATAAGTTTACTAGATGCAATTATAACACTTTATATCACTTATTCATGGCGTAGTGGCTAGCGTGTGGCGCTGCTATGCTGTCGGCGCGGGTTCGAATCCCGCCGGGACCATCTGGTTTAGATACGACCGTTCCCCCCTCGCAAGGCAATGGAAAACCAGCGAGAGGTATCCTGCCTAGTATAAACCCTCCCCAACTATGCCGTTCGGATCCGGCGTTAAATTGTAGGTCCCATATACCTGTGAGAGACCCCGTAACACACGCACGACCTGTATATGCGGGGGGGGGGGGGTACAAACCGGTCGAAAGACTGAAGGATCCAATAATAACCAATATATCACTTATGATAAGACTCGCTCACTCTATATGTACGACTCTAATCGCAGTCAGCAAAATAATTTAACCCGGATCTTTGTCTTCGCCTTAAAAATATCGTTGTCAAGATAAAAGAGAGGAAAATGCCAGAACCGCCTGGATTAAGGCAGAAACCACACGAAAGTATCTGTTTATTGAGCGATGTTCTTGTGTGCGATCTATATTAATATTAATCTACCAAGTATTAATCTATTTAACATTTGATTGCTTACATTCATATCGTTGTCTGAGTAGTCGTTATGAATGTGATCCAAAACGGGTACGTTTTACCAGTCGTATCCCTTTATTATGTATGTCGGGTTGGCGTGACAATGCAAATAAAAAGCGTCTCCTTAACTCTGTGTTAAGTCAAAAAGCGGTAGGCTGTCCTGTTAGCCCTCTGGTTGAGTGACTGTCATAGACGCTGGATTTTACTGCCACTCAATCGTACGACACCGTGGATAAAATTTTGTCACCTTACTGTCCTCCATTCAATCTTTTCAGATTAATTATCATTTATTAACAAAATTCTTAAGAATACTCGACCTTGCAATTGATAAGGGGAAAAACTGGCTCAAATACAATAATATAATAACAATATACAGGTAATTTTATTTTCAAACACAGCACAAGTCTCACTTTTACATTCGTCGTTATAGATTTTCCAGCGCTGTTCTTTGGAGTCGTTCCAAACAGGCCCGTCGTAAATCATGTGCACTAATCCACTTCACTGCTGCTGTAGCCAAACATGTAGAGATTTTCTGACGCTTTATAACTTAGAAACGATTTGTTACTCGCAAAAAGTATTATCGATTACTGCAACGGACCTGAGGAACTTAAAGTGTAAGACGTTCAACAACGTTTTCAGTCAAGCAGTTAAATTCGATAATCAATAAAAATTAATTGACAAAAGTGGTCTTTAAAATCATAAAGATTTTGAGAAAATTTAAAATAAACGTTTGATGTTATAACAAAATTACTTGTCTCGTGCCTCATATATAAGTCAAAACCTTCATCTCTTAGAGTAAGTCGTTACAATACACACTTTAGTTTCTATAGTAGGAACCTTCCTAAGTCTATCTGCAGGACCGGCGTTTATTGTAAATGTTAAAAGCTTTCCACTGAATTCTTCTTTTTCTTCTTCACTTCAAATATTAGGCTTGCAGCCTGTTCTGTCTTCACAGCAACCGAAGAGGTTTATAGTGGATTTACTTTTTTGGTATTCCCGAATCACCCATTCTAATTATGTGTTGTATCTAGTTTTCTTTATTTTGTTTAATTTTATTGTTTATCAAGCAATATTCAGTTCTTGCCTTATGTCTGCATTTCTTATGTGATCTCTTAGTGCGCATCCTTTGACTCTCCTTAAAAATTCAGCAGCTTGAATTCGTTTTCTCTGATTTTGGGTGAGTGTCTACGATTCACTCCCATACATCAATACTGGTGCCGTCATTATTTTATAACATTTCAATTCTGTATCTTTTCGTATTTTCTTTCCCAGAGCGTTATGAGTTCTGCCACACATCCACTGGTATCTGCTTATTTTCTTATCAATATCGTTTTCATATTCACAGCTTATGTCGGACCCTAGATAGCTGTAGTGCGATATTTGTCCAATAATTTTATTGTCTGTTAGGCCTACTATGGAGGGTAGTGGAAATTTTCTTTGAACGCCATTATTTTAATCTTTGTCGTGGAAATTTTTAAATTAAATTCATGGCAAATTTTACTGAGTTGATACACTGCTTTTTGTAATCTATTTTCGTTTTCTTGTAGGATAACTTGATCGTCAGAAACAGCAGAGTGTTAATGGAGAAATTATCGAGAAGTAAAATCCCAGGAGACCAATTCGTTGTCTCCACTGCCTTACAACATCATCAATATATAGACGTATGTTAAATAAAGTAGGTGATTAACTGCACCCTTAACTAATGCCTCTGTTAGCAGTAATAGGTTCTGTTTTCTCCTTTCCGGTGTTTATAGTAATGTCCGTTCTTTCATATAGGCTTTTTATTACTTCTTTTATATGATGTGGGTATCCTCTTTGCTATAATGGTTTCCACAATATGTCTCTATTCACACGATCATTTATTTTTCATAATCCATAAAGACAATGTGTCTCTAGATTGAATTCTCTTCTTTTTTCGATCAATTGGCGTATAATTGTGACATTGTCACTACAGGATCTTTCTTTTCTAAATCTAGGTTGTTCTTCAAGGAGGAGAACGTCTGCAATTTTCGTTAGTCTGTTATTAATTATCCTTGAATATAATTTGTAGGCCGTATTCAATAAGCTTATGCCTCCATAATTTTCAGTTATTTCTGTTTCCTTTCTTAAACACCGATATTACCTCTGCTATTCTCCAAGAACATGGAATTATTTTTGTTTTCCAGCATGCATTAATCAAATGCCAAAGGTGTAGTTTTAATAGCAGTCTATCATTTTTTAGGAGTTCTGTGTTAATTCCATCCGGTCCTGTTCCGGTTATCCAGCCTTTCTATTCTTCATTTGGTCTTGAGCTTCTGTTAATTCTTCTGATGTTATGTTATCCCCGAGGTACATATTGCAAATTGCTACTAAAAATCAGAAAAGTGATAGTTACATCTTGTTCTCACGGATTTCTTAAATCATATTAAAAAAAGAGTGTTATTTCTTCCTCTTAAGAAACGCAGTAGGCTTAAATTGATTTTCAGTTTAACTACAGAGCGTTGTAGAAATTAATGAAGGCCTGCAAAAAGTAGCATCCATGTAATTTCATGTAGGCATACCGGTACTTTGTTAAACTTAAAACAAAATGCAAGAAAGGGAGTTCTTCCTTACTGCGACTGAATAGTGCATCAAACCTAAAAAAGACTTTTTCTTAAACATAACAAAAATAACATGGTTAAATAAGCTTCATTACACAGCCCAATATTCGTTTCAATATTTGAACTAACGAGACGAGTTATCAGTTTTAGCTAAATCATTTGTCTGTCAATCTGTCTATCTGTCTGTGTGTATCTATTTGGGATATGATTCACGACAACTTTTGAATGCATCAATCGATTTTCGTAAAACTTGGCATGTGTGTCTATACTTTTACACTACAAAACAATATTGTTTTTAAGATTTAACCCCCTCCAAAAAATAGGGTGGCGGGAGGCAAAAATGTTAGGGGCCAAAATTGTGAAAAAATCGCAAAAACCATGTGGGGTAGCAAACAGAACTTTAACTAATATCTGAATTTAATGTTAAGTTTTTTTTTCATTTCAAAATTTTTGGTCGTCAGGGCCAAAAAAGTGAGTGAAAAGTTTGATAAAATCGCAAAAATCCATGTGAAGTATCAAATTAAAGATAATTTTAAGCAATATCTGAATGTAGTTGTTAAGTTTGGGAAATCTCAAAATTTTTGGACGCCAGGGCCCAGAAAGTTGGGTAAAAGTTCGATAAAATAAAATTTTAAATTCGGGGTGGGATATCAAATTAATGAGAATTTTAACTAAAACCTGAATATAGTGTACAGTTTTAGAAGTTTCAGAATGTTTTTACCTCAAGCCAAAAACGGGATCACAAATTTAAGAAAATTGTAAAAATCCAGCGGGGTTCAGATTAAAGGAAATTTTAACATAAATCCGATCGTTTGGAATTTTTAGTGTATATTGTATGATTTCTCTATAATTGTTACTTTACTAAACAAAAATAGTAGGGTAATCGGGATTTTCATAATCTTTCTGAAAATTGAAAAATTATCTAATATCAAAATTATCCAATAATATATGTACTCGATTCAAAATAGTGAGCGAGTTCTGCAGCTCAGGGAGCGTACTAGTTAAGAAGATGATATTAATAAACTAGGGTCAAGTTTATATATATTAAATTTAATATATACGTATATATATTAAATTTATATCAATAAATTAATAAATTTAAGCAGAAACCTTGACTATGTTATTAAATTTATTAATTAATATTAACATTCAAAATTAATTTCGTATAGTTCAGTTCAATTTATATGGTTAATAATTTACGAATGAGAATTATATATTACCTAGATTGTACAATAGATATTACATAGATACATGGTGTTCCATCTCAAACAGGCTGTCTCACTCAACTGTCAACCTTAGGTTCATGTGTGTATCCCGTTTTAACTAATAAAGTCTCTGATCTGTAGAACTCGCTTACTGTTTTCACCAAATTACATTCGTTATCAGATAAATTTCAATACAGTTTTTCAATTAACAAAAAAATTTGCAAAAACCTCGATTACACTTCAGTTTTATTTAAGCAACTGTAATGTATAAAACCATACAATAAACAGTAAAAATTGCTTACTTCTGTATTAGTGTTTTAGTGGAACGAGCGAAGCGAGTTCTCAGTTTTAACTTACTATTTGGCATTTGTCTGTCTATCTATTTGAGGTATTTGACACGATTACCTCACAATTTTACCTACTGCCTTCCTATACTGGGGAGGGGGATCAATCTAAAAACCAATAGAGGTCTGTGGAGTAAGACTATGGACGCACACGCCGAGTTTTACGAAAATCTGTTTATCGGACAGAATAAAGGGACGATTTTAGAAAACAATTGATTGAAGAAGTCAGTAACGCCAAACGATTCTTCGACCCAAGGAAAAAGACAAAAGTCCCGAATGTTACACTTGTGAAAAAAGTGGTCATCTTAAGCAGATTGTTGGCAGAAAAAAAATCTGAGGAAAGGGCGTGATACAACAATTGGAGGTGTAAATAACGGAAATGCACAGTATCCACGCTTCATACCTGGACCACTGGTAACCTGTTTGTCAAAGGATTCAATAAAGTCAAACCTGTCGCATTTACATTTAATACGGGTGCTACACAGTATTTATTTTAAAATAACTGTATATTCCATTTAAAACTTAAGTCATCATTTTTGGAGAAATTAAAAAATGTCTTTTATTAACGATTTTTCTTATGATAGTTTATATTAACGAAAAACTAAAATGTAATATATTTTATGAAATAATGCCCTTCTTTCAACAATATATAGACCTATTTATTAGTTTTAAAAAGTTTGGAAAATTTTTATTTTCCTGTCATTTTGAAATACTATGGCTTAAGCAAATACACCTCACTTTCGGAAACACAATTACTTTAGTGTAGTCCAAACCATAGGCCTATAAGCTTACAGACGCAGCGGTTATTTAGGTTTATTTATTTGCACCCGCGTGCGTGTGTATATTTCCCTTTGTGTTAAGTAGCCTTTCAAAGTGGTTAACATGCACTATACGCTGAATAATTGTAATTTATTGTTAAGTAGGTATTATATACCGGTGAGGGAATAATGTAGTTTATTTGGTTTACACAGGTGCACGAAATATCTGTGCGCGTGTAGTTGTGATGTACATTGTTAACGCGTCGCAATACTGTACGCCGTATCTGTGCAATGTATCGAGTCATGATCGAAGTCGCGGACATAGACATAAATCACTTCTCCCAATCCAGTGTTAACCACTTAAACAGTGACAAATGGTTTTACGAAAGTACGAGGAAAAGTTTCGTTTCGCCAACCACACGTGTTGGCACTTCTGTATAGATCGAACAACACAAATAGTTTATCTGCAAATAATATCAGTATTACGCATCCCGTAAACATTATGAGGCAAAATATTATTATGCCTCCGTAATAATATTTTCTTTAACAACATTCGTGCATATGTTTAACGGTTATTTTGATGCTTGTTGTTAGTATTGTCATTGTTGTTACCATTATGTATATGCTATTAGGCACAATGGTGAATCGCAAATGGCGTAGATACATTTTTTAACATGATAAGGTTTTTAGGCTGGGGGTCATTCCACAAAAATCGTCATCGAAAAACGTAACGCTTCCACACTTTCGATTCTCCACAGTCTAGAAATTTGATATGTAATCGCATCAAGACAGAAATAATCGCTGCTGACATTGAGTTTAGCAAACGTTTTAGTGAGAATAAATTTGGTTTTACATGCTCTGTTTGTGATCGTCTGTGGTTTAGAAATTATTTACGTAATCCACCAAACGTAATCCACATTATACGTTTCAAAAGCTTAAAAACATTATCATGCTATCGTACTTCGATGTTTCGGTTTCGTCGAAATTCTTTGAATGCTTAGGTGCATAAATAGAGAGAGGGAGAGAGGTTTACACGCTTCTTCACCCCAATGCATTATAAGTTTCACAGAGAGGGAGAGAGAGAGAGAGAGAGAGAGAGAGAGAGAGAGAGAGAGAGAGAGAGAGAGGAGAGAGAGGGAGAGAGAGAGAGAGAGAGAGAGAGAGAGAGAGAGAGACAGAGACAGGCAAAAGACAGACAGACAGACAGACAGATCAGGTACTGGGTAAAAGATTGTGAAATTAGAACATAAAGATGCACCCTTTACTAAGGATCTCTCTCTCTCTCTCTCTCTCTCTCTCTCTCTCTCTCTCTCTCTCTCTCTCTCTTGTAGCCTAACGTCATACTAAAAATTCCATTAAAGCTGGAACAGTAAAGTGAATACGGCATAAAAATGATTTTTTAATCGTAGTTTCCAGATTTTTTAGTCACAATATCATCTACATGTTTATAGGTTTCGAGCACGTTTGTCGTTTTGACTATGATCGATCTGTCTCTCTATTCAAAAAGACTTTTAATTTGATACATTAATATAGAACAAAAACAAAGAATAAGAGGTAAAAATATTTGGAAAATAGTACAGATTTTAGGCCTCGATAAATTATTAATTCTACACATACCTATCTACTACTCTCTCTCACGCATGCGCACAAATCATTTTCACAATATATTTGATTCTTAGAGTGTCACTTCCGGTGTTTCTGATAAATTCGATTTGTCATCTACGTTTTCATTTTGTAAAACGTACCCACGACCAACAGTGCTGTGTGTTTTCTCCCAAATATAACAACAACGACAAACTCCATTTTGAAAAAGTTAAATTTGTATGCCATTATGAATAAACGATTAACGTCTGGTTTAAAATCATGTCTCTTTTTAAATTTTCCATAGAAATGACATGCGTAAATGAAAACAAATGAGGAAATATGTATGAAAATAGAACACAAATCTGTCTCAGCACTCCTTGTATACTCCATTAACTAATAATATTGATAACGTTTTTGTAATCATATCTAAACAATATATAGTAGTGTCACAATTTTTTCATTTCTGATAACGTTAAGATGAATCACCAAGCGGAACTGAAAAAAAAAGATATTGTAATGTTGATCTCGAATGATGACATGGATTTTGTTTTTGGTAATTATTTGTACAGTGTTCTGACAATAGCATATAGAACACACGTACGCGCGCACAAATACACGTTTCCTACTACACATGCTGGAAAATATGGTGAAGAAAATAACAAGAAACATTTTAAATGTATGTTAGTGTGAGGGGGGGAAGGCGCAGAATTATAGGTTAGTTGGATTGTACGATACGAAAAGCGATCAGATTATTACATTATGATTGAAAAACGTATTTTAAAACTAAAAGATGCAATCGTTATTTAAGGGGTTTGACCGCTCAATAAAATAATTCTAAAGAAGCTAACTCCAGAACAACTGTATTAACTAGTGCATTGTTTTTTGGTTGCGGTAGGTATTGTATGAGACACGCGAGTGGGCTGCAACTTTTCCAATCTACAGAATTTCAAGAAAGCAAATACCCAGTTGATTCAATGATTGTTTTATTATTTATACATCCATTTATACTTCCATAAACTCCGTAATATGCAACTACACTGCATTTCAATTTTTATTTGTTGGTCTCAGAAAACTTCAGTTTTCATCAAAGTTTTATACCAGCATAAGCAGAAATGTGGCCGTCAGGTCTTGACTGATTCCGTCCTATTTAATAAACTAATTTCCGAATTTTAATGAAACATGGTTTTCTTAAACGCTCTTAGAGCTTTGTAGACCTATAAATCTAAATATTGGTTCCGTTTTTTCAATGTTCTTTAACATAAGCTAGTAGGCCTACATTAGAAAACGTAGGCCTACGCATGGCGTTAAAGGTCTGCTTGCTACGGTTGTCAGAACAGCTACGGAGTTGCTCTGAGATTGATTGTAAAACGAAAGAAATAAAACAAGAACCTCATTGAAAACTCGTCAACCATTATTGTTTTCTGTCAGTGTGTAGTAACCATCAATTAGACTGGATTATGACTGTTATTGTCTAATACAAGACGTCACAGTTAAACAGTGAAAGGCTGTTGTACTTTTGTCGTTAAACGACTCACGAGTCTATTTTAAACTAATAGATAGTTCTGTCTCATTCGTTTCTCTATTAGCTCAGTCGGTAGAGCATCGGTATCGGTAAATTCACAATAGTCAGCATCTCCGGTTCGTGTCTAGCCCAGGCAATTATACTTTTTTATTTTAAATATCAATAAGTGTTGACTGGCACTCTTTTGATTTATCCGTGAATCACTGGTTGAAATCTAATTCTGGGGAATTTCTTTTTTAATGAAAATTGTCTGGTAACTCTGGGAAGGGAGGACTGAAACAGAATTGGACGTGTACGTGCTGCTTATTGTAAGTTTCGGAGCCAGATAAGGCCTACCACAATTTATCAATGACTTCATTTTTCTTTCTTTCACACGTGTAGCTAGTGAAATGGAGAGAGGAGAGGTTTAGAATACCCAAGAAGAAGGTGGAACGGGGAGTACTGCATATAGCCCTACATTTCAGTAAACGTAATAATAACACGTGGATCAAACGATCTGTTAACTGTTAACGGCTCAGTGTGATTAAAACCAGTGAAGCAAAGGGATAACTTTTATCCTTTTTACCGAAAAAAATATTAACATTTCCATAATTATTACTATATAAATAGACTATAGTTGATTAATAAAATTTATTTTTTTTAAACTTAAGTACAATACTTTTATGTTTAATTTTTAACAATAAAATATTAGAAAATTTAATGACGTTTTAAAGAGAAAACGTCACCTAGTGGAAAATTTATGATTTACTGGACAATAAGCAAAACTATTATAATCAATTTAACAAATAATTAAATATTTTAAGTTATAAAATAAACTAATTATTTTCAATGTATAAACCGATTAAATAAATATTGGAAATTAAACCAACGTATTTGTACACAATATACAGAAACAAACTATCAACATTTTGTAGTGGATAAACAATAGCGCCAAGCGCTTTCGTGTATATTGTAAAAACTACTAGCGCTTTCGTGTAGTTTAATAACAAAAATTGCAGTAATCTGTCAAAATTATTTTATTACGGATGACGAGTGCTGATACATTTCACGGACCCACAACCTCCTTCGAAGTCGGCACTCCTCACATACAAGATTTAGTAGCTCATAAGCGGAGACTCCGTAGGGTCTGGCCGGTATCAGGCAACCGACACGCCAAAGACGATTCAACGCATACTGGTATCCCCCATATCAGGAGTCTGTTAATTTAGTTCTGTAGGACACGATGCGAAAGACGATGTCAGCAGTAACCAGTTCAACAAAAAGAAAGGACTGTAACTACTTTCTTTTTACAGAAAAGTATTCTGACGAAGAACAATATTTAGAGGAGTACAAGAAAATGAAAATAGAAAATGGAATGTGGCGCAGAAGCTATAATTATGAACTATACCATCTTCACAAAGAGCCGGACATTGTCAGGCTAATCAAAATACACAGGCTAAGGTGGGTTGGACACATAGAGAGAATGGAGGAAGGACAGCCTACGAAACATATTTTCTACCAGAAACCAATGTGTAGTAGAAAAAGAGGAAGACTCCGAAGTATATACAAAGACCAGATTGAGGAGAACCTCGGAAAGCTGAACATAAGAAAACTGGAAAGCCAAGGCATGGAATAGGGAGGAATGGAATAGTCTCTTGGAGCAGACCAAGACCCACCAAGGGTTGTAGAGCCATGGTTGATGATGAGAAAAGTATTCAGACGACACATTTGAATCGGGTATTAACGACAGCACGTCTGTATCACAAATGTCTGTCTCTTTCGAGATTTCCTAACAAAAAGATATTTTTTGAAAAGTACAGTACATTTTAAACGATACTAGTTGTTAGGTTATTAGCTGTTCTTAAAAGCTGTGAATTATCGTTAAACGTTTTAAAAATAATATTTGACGAAAACGTATGGTGTTTTACTCAGTTTTCAAACAAGCATTTTTGGTGAAGCATCGCCGTCATCATGAAAGTAATAGTAATAATAATAATAATTTTTTTTTTGCGGGGAAGGAAAAATGCATTATGCACCATCAGGAAACACCCGGCTGGTCTCCCTCTGTGAGGGACTCGCACCCACCAAAATCCTTCACTTTACAGGAAGGGAAACCCCCCCCTCCTGGAACAACTATTCGTATGGCTCGAGGGTGGCACCTCGTATTGCGCCTACTAGGTTCCTACAGATTTGTCTATATCATCGACTTGTGAGAGGGTCCAGTTCAGGCTTCTTCTGCCGTAGAACCATCCTCACGAAGGTCACAACCATGTCCCAGTTCTCTTTGCTCCTGAGCATGACGCCTATGATGTTATCAGGCGTCATGCACCCACCGTTGACACTCGAAGAAAGTGTGATGAGCGTCATCAGAGTCTGAGTCGCCGTACACGCACGACGGATCCTCTATCTTACCCATCCTTCGCAGGTATGCACAGAAATAACCATGCCCTGTCAGGAATTGAGTAAGGGAATACTCTACCTCGCCGTGCGTTCTGTCCACCCATTCAGGTTCCCAATCAACCTCGCCGTCCACCTGGCTCGACTCTCCTGCTCCCATTGTAGTTGCTAGCTCCGCATGGAGTGTGCCCTAGCCACTGTTCTTGCTTCTACGATCCCCAAGTCTTCCTTGGTCTCGTAGACCCTCCTCCTCTCCTCGGCCATCAGATCTATTGGCATTACTCCAGCGACGACCAACACTGCTAGTTCCGACACCGTTCTGTAGGAGCTTGCAATTCGAAGTGCTCCTCTTCGTTGTACCGCGGCCATCTGCTTGCGGTATTTTTCTTGTTTCAGTGCATCGGCCCAGACCTCGCATCCGTAGAGGAGAATCGAGTTGGTCACCGACATCAGGAGTCGCCGTATTCCCGCAGCTGGGCCTCCGACATTTGCCATTAGCCTGCTCAGCGCAGCAACGACCTTAGCGGCTTTCTCCGAGGAACATCAGATTTGCTCCCAATTTGCTCCCAATAAGAGACCTTAGTATCCAGGTGCACCCCCAGATACTTCACCGCTGGCTTTGATATTATCGCCTTTTCCCCCACCACGAATTGTGTAATTGTGGGTATACGTCATCGAGTGAGCAGCACCATCTCTGTCTTCTCCGTCGCAAGGCTCAGGCCGTGTCCATCCATCCAGGTGCGGACCCTGCGCATTACCTGGTTCAGCACGCGCTGCGCCTCCTCTGCGTCTCTCGCGGTGATCACGGCAGCCACGTCATCAGCATATGCTACCAGAAAGGTATCGTCTGGCATCTCCATCTGGAGGATTCCATCATAGAATGCATTCCACAGGTCGGGGCCCAAGATAGAGCCCTGAGCTACGCCACCTGTTATTTCTCTGCTGCGTGGCCCATCTGCTGTGTCGTACCGGAGCTCCCTGTCCCTCAGGTAACTATAATAATAATAATAATAATAATAATAAATAATAATAATAATCGATTAAGAATTAGGCCCAATACCTGTTGCAATTGCACTCTCTAGTCGTGATACAAGTCACAAAACCAACGTGTAGTAACGAGAGGTACAGTAGGGAGGGATGGTGTGTACGGTCACATGCAGAGTCACTAAGGTCCTCCTGTTTCAGCCAGACGTACTGAGCTTAGACGTGGGTGGAGTGACTCGACTTTGAGTGAAACCACAGCCCAACAAAGCTCACTGTGCTAGCCGCTGTTACATGTTCGTGAAACGTTTAATCAAAAGTTACAAATCTGCTTTTGGTCCACCAAGCGATCAACCTATAACTTTTAATGTGAATGAAATGCTTGTCTAGCACTTCTGTAGAAAAGTAATTAAATGGTGCGCTACTAATACCGTTTCCATGACATTTTTCCTATGATAATCTCCAGCTTAGCTTGTCAGGTTAGATCATGCTCCTTTTATTCTCAAATAAAACGTCTTGAGGTAAAATATTATCCTCTGGGCTAGAATCGAACCAGCGACCCACAGATATCTGCGTTTATTCACCATTACAGTCTGATGCTCTGCCGACTGAGCTACCAGAGGAATGTGACAGATAAGACTAAATACAGTTTTATAAACTTGAAATGAAGTGTTGATCCTATATTCTATCCTATATCCTATGTGATTCTATACGTGCTTACGTAATTAGAATCTCATTTTTGTGAAATATGCGACCACGATTTAGTCAGACTAATCAGCAGATGCTTTAAATTGTACTGGTCAGTGCGTTCCTTTCGAAAGTAGCAGACGCAAGACGAGAGACGCCCGAAAACCAAATAGGCCTACCTGCGACTAAAGAAGACAACATTGACAGAAAAATGACATATACAGTTCAATGACTTCAAACGTTTTGAGTCGTGGAGCACTTTTCAGGAGAGAAATTCGTCAACAGAGTTTTCATTAAGCACCTATACAGATATTAAATTGGATGACAGCAGTATCAACGGTGGAATGTGTCTTTAAGGAGTTGCATGTGTTAAACATACAGTTTTATTTCACTCGAGACTTTATTTTCGCTACTTATTTCACAGAAATAAGAGATTACTTAATTCCATAAACGTTAAACAACAAAAACATGTTAAGGCAATGAGACTGAGAACGAATTCAAAGCAAGAATTAAATCCATATGTTACTGCATCCAAATTTGAGAATACGTCTCATTTATTTATTTTTTTTCTTTCCAGTCTCTTCGGGGAGCATTTGTGAAACGCCGATGCAGTCTACCGACGTTAAAGCCTGCAAGTGGATTATGTAGCAAGAAAGTTATTACAAATTCTTTAGGAATTTGTCTGTCGTTTCTCTTTCATTACCCACACCAAAGTCGATCCTTCTTTTGTTCCTGATTCAGGTTTTCTAAAATAAAATTATCTTTGAGCTAGATATGGACCTGTGATCCACGTGTAGCTGTATTTATTCACCATTAAATTCCAATGCTTTTGCAACTGAGCTACCATAGGAACGAGGTAGAAAATAATGTACTGTAATATTTAAAACACCAAATTAAGTATATGCATTTACATCTTTCATTTACCCACTCTTCTAAATGATACAGTACTGATTATTTTGTATCATTATATAATGGTATATATTGAGTTATAAAGTATTCATTTATTTCCTTTGTACTCTCGAACAAAACGGGAGACCGCGTTATTAGTAAGCCTAGTAATCACATGTTTTAAACTGCATTATAATTCTGCATGAGGATTACGTGTGTGGCCGGCCTTAAGGCCGGCCACACACGTAACGGTATACATGACAGGTAAACCTGTACAGGTCACCTGCGCAGGCAAACCGGAGCGTGTGTGCCAGTCGCTGCAGGCGAAAGTGCACAGGCGAAGCGACCTGCGCCGGTCACCTGACAGGAACGGAGATTGGTATCTTGTACCTGCGCAGTCGTCAGTTATACCCTAGACCTGAGCGTGTGTGTGAGTACGTCTGGTCGCCTGCGCAGTAGTTTTGTTTAGTTCGGGCTTCTTCCGTGAAGAGAGTGTCTTTTGTCTTTGTGTTTTGTAGTTAGCGGACTTATCTTGTGGCTACTGGTGCTAGTGATGTCGAGTCGTAAACGCAACCAAGTAATTGAAGACTTTATCGAGTTGTATAAACTCGAGCCGTGCCTGTGGCAAGTAAAAAGTAAAGAGTATCACGATCGCGATAAGAGAAATGCAGCTTATGCGAAACTTGTGCTCAAGTTGAAAGAACTGGAACCCGATGCAACAAAGAAATCTGTGGTTAGAAAGATTAATAGTTTACGAAGCAATGTGCGTAAAGAGAAAAAAAAACGGGAGATGTCAATGAAGTCTGGTGCATCAGCCGACGATGTGTACGTATCTAAATTGTGGTACTTCAATTTGTTCGATTTTCTTGGTGATCAAGACATTCCCAGTGCATCTGTGTTGAATTTAGAGGAAGAAGATGGGAGCGAGATTGAGGAAGTAAGTACCAGACAGATCAATTATCTAGTTAAACAATTTATTTGAACTACACTTTAATTTGCAAGTTAAATATTAAATTAGATGTTAATTAAATGTTGAATGTTAGAATAAAACAAAACAAGTTTTATGACAAAATTGATATGTATTAATGTATTGTTTGTGCATGGGTTGGTGAATGTCATTGACTCAACTAAGCTAAAAATATATATTCACTTCATAATGATTCACTTAGTCTTTATCTTGAATTTTTGTTTCGAAGAACACGTTTGTATTGCCATGAAAGTTTGCCTTCATTG
The DNA here is from genome assembly GCA_034769895.1 of Magicicada septendecula. NCBI lineage: Eukaryota > Metazoa > Arthropoda > Insecta > Hemiptera > Cicadidae > Magicicada > Magicicada septendecula. The sequence goes on along the minus strand of CM068372.1, from coordinate 235,440,786 downwards.
ACGAAGTAGGTAGCAAACTCCTCTCTGAGATTTTTGGCGGCCACATTTACATTCCCTAAGCTCGTTCGTTGTAATGCAATCATATTCGATTCATTGGCATCTAACCCAGCATTAATAGTAGCGTCATCGTCATTCTCTTGATACGTACTGTTTGGTGGAGCGTAAATGGTAGGATGTGTTTGCATCAAGAAATTATGCAATGCACATGTTGCCATTACTACCTTTACTATGTTCTCTGGCTCCAGATTGATTTGAGTATGGAATATGCGAAATCTGGAAGCTAGTATTCCAAACGCATTCTCGACAACGTGCCTTGCCCTTGAAACTCGGTAGTTGTAGATTTCTCTTACAGCTGAATCTAGTTGTGCTTGTCTGAAAGGTTTCATCATGTTAATTGACAGGGGAAATGCGTCATCTACCACAAACACGTAAGGCACCTCTTTGAAATGTTCAGTAACATTGCATGGTTTTGGGATCTTAAGTTCATCACTCTGTAACTTTTCATAAAACTTAGTTCTTTGAAGGACACCTCCGTCAGAAACACGCCCATTGGTCCCAAAATCCACTAAAAGGAACCGATATTTAGCATCCACTATTGCTAAAAGTACCATACTGTGTCTGCCTTTATAGTTGTAGTAATATGATCCGGAATCCGCTGGAGGAACTATGTCTATATGTTTGCCGTCCATGGCACCGAGGCAGTGGGGAAAATTCCATCTCTCTTCAAACTGTTCAGCAATCACTTCCCATTTCTCAGTGGTGTTAGGAAACTGGAACAAAATAAAATTCATAACAACTTTTCTCAACGTGAGTAAACAATGTTTAAATTAGGGGTTTAAAAATCAAGGATAAACCATTAAATCAACAATTTCCAAACCAATGTAAAAAAGAGTATTTGGTTTTGTAAAAATTGGATGGGTACACCTAGTACATAATTTTTTTTTTTTCAGGAGGACGTTGGTGAAGCAGCTACAACACCGAGCAGAGAAACATCAATCAATAGCGAGGTCCCTTCGCCTGTGGTCCCAATACCCAACTCAGATACACGTGCGGTAAGCCTACCTCCTTATTCCCGACCTAATTCGGCCAAAAAAAAGAAAGTTGAAGACTTGACAACTGGTGTCTTAGTCTCTGTCAGAGACCACTTTCAGAAACCATCACGCCAAGACGACAGATATGATATACTGGGCAAATCCATTGCAATGCGAATTAGGGCATTAGAGAAACGCCAGGCTTTGATCGTAGAAAAAAGAATCAACGACATCCTTTTTGAGGCTGAAATGAGTACGTTTGACGTACCTAATACTGGCACGTACTACTACGAATCTTTGACCAACACCCCTGGGTCAAGTAGGAGCACAACGAGTCCTGTAGCAGCTGTATCTTATGGCCAATATCCACAACAAACTTCAACAGCTGAAATTGTTAGCAATGACGTGATTCCACATCATCAATCAGTGGCAGATTACTTTGCTAATTATGAAAAAAATCAATAGTCTGTTTTGTTTCCTTATTTATATTCAATGTCACTACTAAACATTTCTGTTTTACCAAACAGTTCTTTTTTATGTTCTACCCACTATCAAATATCATGTCTCTGTACTCAGTTAAACATTCCCTTTAAAAACTGTAAACTGTAACGTTGCTATGAAATAAAGTATAAATGTTTAATAACATGTGTATATTTCAATTGTAACCTACCTTGACATTTACAACATCAATAAAACATTCTGTGCAATATTGCTTGACGTACCTGTAAGACGTTTTTCAGCACTTTATAGATGGCTTCACACGTCTCTGGAATTATTTTGCCTAGAGCTTGTGGTGATATCAACGTAGAATACTTGAGACACTCGTACGATCGGCCCGTTGCAAGGAACCTCAAAGTCGCAGTTAATCTCTCATGGGGAGAAATCGATTTCCTCATAACCGTGTCTTTCTTTTCAATTAATGGAGTCACGAGAGCTGTTTATAGGCGTCTTCATCCATCCGCAAATAATTACGGAAGTCTGAAGGCTCACCAACCAAGTCTTTCAATAATCTTGTATGAGTGTATTCATTTCTTTTAGTAAGCCACTTTTTACTCCACATTTTACGTTTACACTTCTTCTTCTTGTTTAAAACCACACACAATCCGACTAAGCTATCATATCATCTTCATCTTGGCTCGCCATCTCTCAACTGAGCTAAACGTACGGTATACCGTTACGTGTGTGGACTCTAGTTTGCACAGGTATACATGACAGGTAAACCTGCGCAGGTTTACCTGTCATGTATACCGTTACGTGTGTGGCCGGCCTAATATGACAATATGCGTGTGCGTGTATGTAATATCAACAGTGGTTATATCAGGGGTGCCCACAGCATGGTGCAATGGTGCAAGTCGCACGACTGGAATTTTTGGCGGGGGGATTTGTCAAGGCTCAATGACACCCTTACAAGCGTCGTAAATCAAACAAATCAGTGAAGAAAAAGATTGCAATTAGAAAATTAAGTTAGTTATCTTGATAAGTCCTAATGTACCACTAATTATGTTAGGCGAGGTTTGACCGGGCTTTTACATTTCTCATAATTTAGTTATTGATTAGGCATACTAGGAAATCTTTTGGTACTGATCAAAAGAATAACATTAGTTTTTTATTCCAGTAAATGGCTTTAGTTTTTTCAACAATCTTTGGATAAAGCCCCAAGACCCACCGTTAAATGGGTATTATTCCATACCCCCGTATTGTGATCCTCCTACCCACGAAATAAAAATTGGGAGGTGTTCGGAATACTTGGGGGGGGGGATTCCACCATGGCCTTTGGGGGGATGGGCACCTCTAGGGTATATTAAGAAGTACCGCCTCCTCAGTACATATGGAACTAGATCTTTTGTTCCAAAAATGATCAGTGTGCTAGCAATAATTTACAGGTACAGAAGAAGCTGTAAAACCGTACGCTGAGACTTTTTTTAAGGGTCAGTTTTTGAGCAGCCTTACCGTTCACTCAAGGAACACTTTCAGACCCACTTTTAGCCAGGAAGTAATTACGAGATGTTGCAACAATGAGGTGAGAAAACTATTATAAAAAATCACATATTTCATTTTTCACTGAATGAAAATTTTCCAGACAGTTCAGATTTGCGTGACGATTAATACTTTAAATTATCAAAACCGTAAGACCGGATTGTATGTAATACTGTGGTCAACCAGCAGTATTATAATTGCTCGACTACATAAAGTATATCGACTTTTTTGTTGACAGACTAATTTATGAAAACATTAATATTTAAGATATAGTTCAACAGGAGGTGGGAATATATGATTTCGCAATTCGTCAATTCCACAGCTATATTTAGAAGACGATGCGGTAAACGTCACTTGAAACCAGAGTCGGTATAACCATTCCATCTCTCTTCGCTCGCTGGGTAAAACACATTGCTTCCTTCCTCTTAACTCTGTTTCCTTCATAGGAAAACGAAAAGCTTTTTTATTTTAAAGATTGAAGTTTTTAGCTTAATCGATTATTTTAAAGATAATGTATTATACGGTTAAATATCTCTTAATGTGACCGAAATAACCGGACATCATTTATTGGGGAGGATAATTACGTTGGGCCATTAGGGATTCATAGGCGTCCTTGCATCGTATTTCTTGCCTTCGTGAATATTGCTTTCTTGTCAAGTTAAGTCGTTCTGCTTTCATTCCCGAATCAAAGTGACTAAAGTAAAAAAGTATCCTCTGGGCTAGAATCGAACCAGCGACCCACAGATAACTGCTTTCATCAACCATTACAGTCTGATGCTCTGCCGACTGAGCTACCAGAGGAATATGACAGATAAACCTAACTGCAGTTTTATAAATATGAAATAAACTAATACTTAAAACGTTTGTATACCACGGTTATACGTTAACGATCCCATTTTCATTAGTATTTTCTTAAGCGAGATATACGGCAACAGTTAGTCACATTAATCACCAGGTATCTGGTGTTGTGACGTGATATTTTGTCTTAGAATGAACTGATCTATTAGTAAGTATTGACTATACATAAATATACAATAGAAATTTTCTTTATGTCATCAAAATTGTAGAGGCAAATCAGATAGCCATCGTAACAGACCCGGTGAAATTAAGGATTAATCCGGAAAAGTAGAATAAATTATAACACTGCTGAAATACATTAAAAATGACGTTCTTTAAGAAGAACTGAAAGTTAAAAAAAATTCTTGGGATAACACGCCCAAATTAAGACATAAACGAGCAATTAAAAATATCTTGTAAGTGTGCATTTTTACAAAATTTAGCGACAAACCTGTTTGAAATTGAAACGGATCCTGACAACTTGAGAGGTTTTATCTTCAGTTTGGCTAAATGGCTAAACAAATATATATATCTTTTTTTAGGAATGAATGTCTGTCCAACTTTTAGCTTTCTGTATGCTTCTGTACTTAGAGTAAATTAATAATTCTTTTACACATTATAATATTTTTTACCAAAAGCCGAATGATTTAATGAAAGAAATAACTAACTGTTTGTATTGGTGAATATTACGTATTTGTATTTATTTTAATTTTATTTGCTTATTTAACTGTTTATTCGGTATAAAACAAAAGTTTTATCTTCCACTTATGATGTAATTCTTTATATAGGTATATTTCCTACGATAAAAAGTAAGTGAAAAGTTAAAAACAAATTGCCACAATGGTTTAACGTTATAGGTCTAGAGAAGACGTATACTGGAAATACTGTAGACGATTTATTACTAAAAAAATTATTACTGGATTTAGTATTTTTAGGTTTTGGATTAAAATTTCGACATCATCATTACATTAAGGTGCGTCTAACAGCCCCACCAAATTCTCTTTTGAGAGGTAGCAGTGAGCGGCTTGTACCTTCTTCCTTGTACAGTAATAACCTGCCACTTTTAGCGTTGATTCGTTACAGCGCTTTTGGAAGAAAAGTCAAGGGCAACTAAGTTTTATTTACTTGTCAATACGTACAGTTTATTTATTCGCTATTTAGTTAGGTACTACGCATATTATTTTTACAAATTGAACAATTTTTTTAATCGCTTATAATGACAGCTGATAGCAACACTGGTCATGCGTTAACTTAATAAACACGAAAGATTCACTACATGGTTAAATATAATATATAGACACCTGGGGATTCCTAGGTGTTTTGTGAATGATATGCTAATTGAGACATCATTTGTGTAGGACTTTACTTTTTTTTAATATGCATAGGTTTTATGTCTGAGATTATCCTGATCTCGAACCCGATTTTCCCATAAGTTTATTCTAGCAGGTGACAACCCAATACAATTGAACGTCGACTGTGACTCGACGGGGGCAGGTCAGGTGAAGTGGCTGAAAACTCAACAGTCGATAGAACGCATTACTTCCTTCCTTTTATCTATTTATCTATGTAGGTTTCCTTATCGCAAGAGGGAAAATCAAATTGTTTTAAAGATATTTAGAAAGATACAGCCATTAATGCAATTGAAACACTGTGTCTCATTTCCGTAGAAAATTTTGGGTAAATATGTTGGGCGATGAAAGTAATTGTCTTGCTTCGTTAAGTTAGATCATTCTCCTTTCGATCTCAGGTCAAATTTCATGAAATAATAAAAAAACTTCCTCTGGGCTAGAGTCGAACCAACGACCCACAGATATCTGCACTTTTTACCCATTACAGTCTGATGCTCTACCGACTGAGCTACCGGAGGAACGTAACAGATTAAACTAAATACAGTTTTATAAATACCAAACGAAGCAACGTTCGCATAGTTATATCTTGTTTTCACTGGTACACGTCTTCGAAGCCGAGACATTCGACCACTCTTTAGCCGCATTAATAATCGATACGTTTATGATAAACATGTCTTGTTTCCATCTTTCTTAGTTTTACAGATGTGATACGTATAAAAATTGTTTGGTTATCAAACGGAAAACCGGTTTGCACGTCTACACATCTCTATATGGAACCTCGGTGTGATAGCAGATTGTATCTCATGTGAGACTGTAGCTTGGATGTGAAATTACAAGTGTTAAGACAGTTAGAACAGGCGACCGTCAAGTGGATGTAGCCTGTTCATTAAACTTGGCACCATCGACGATCGTCGTCGTAGTCATCCTTTAAGGGTTAGGCTAGTAGTCTGCCCCAGTCTTAATGGAATTCATCCAACCATCGTTTACGCGGTCTTCCCACACTTCTCTTACCCCTTGGATGGTAGTCAAGGGCTCTTGTAACCGCCACTCCGTTTTCTACAGGGAGATTTTCTCATTTAGGCTTTCAGCCATGCCTAGCTCCATTCTAATATGATCATTTCTGATAAGATCTCTCCTGGTACAACCCGTTACAGGCGTCAATTCTGAAAAGATAAAAACAAATGCATTAAAAATTGACTTAGAGTTTTCTTCATTTTAACATTCAAAGCTTTGGAAATATGTTTTACTATCTTAAATTCCTGTCCAATTTAATCTTAGTTTTAAGTTTGTATTAAAGTTTTAGATCTTGTGATTAACACCACTTCACCTCTAGTCATACGCTAATTTCTGTAGTTGTTTAAAGGTGAATATGTTTTTATAATCAAGACGCGACGGTTTTCGTTGTACATCTTCTAAATGAGCGTAAACAATAACACAAATTTTTATTAAATTTTAAATAATAAAATCGTCAACCCTTTACCTCTTTTATTTAATTACATCCTGTAATCCATTATAACATGTGCTATGAAACCCGTGAGTTTTGAGATCACTTTTCATAACTTTTATGAACTCCTATTTCATTCAGTATGCAAAAAGCCAACTTCTGCCAATATGTCACACCAATCCAGCGCCAGGGCTGTATGCTCACCTACATGAGGCATTGATGGTATTCTTAGATTGTATTCTAGAGTAAAGAAAATATATGGTGATTAATGCCACTAAATTGTGGTCATATTTTTTTCATTTATAAATTAAACGAAGGTGATTTTGATCATACAAGTGTTGCAAACGAACACGCTTCATTTTAAAAACTGCAGTTAAACCGTGTGTCGTGTTTATAAAACTGTATTTAGTTTTATCTGTCACGTTCCTCTGGTAGCTCAGTCGGCAGAGCATCAGACTGTAATGTATAGTAAAAGCAGATATCTGTGGGTCGCTGGTTCGATTCTAGCCCAGAGGATACAATTTTTTACTACAAGAACTTCGATTTGGGAGCTAAAGGCGAATGATCCAACGTGAAAAGATAAGGTGTAGGAAGGTAGGGACAGAAGATATAGTAACTGTTACAGAATCTTTTATGGCTCTATCTACTTAAACAATGGAAATGATATATATCGCAATCGCTGGTATATGAATGGGAAAAATCTTAGGCCTACTATGTGGGGCCAAACAACTATGAGACGATAGTGGAATCCTTTGATAAAAACTGTAGTTTTAGGGATCCTCTATTCAGAGAGAGAGAGAGAGTGGGAAATCGGGGGCTGCGCAATCCCGTCACCCGCGATTACGCGCTTTCAGTGTTACATGAACTACCATCATTATCTTTTTTAATCATCATATTATTATACTATTATAGTGACATAATAAAGATTGTAACGTTAAAGATATGTAGTTAGGTATGATATGTGTGTAAACTACACCTTTTTACTTCCATGTTCCGTAAGGAAATGGAAGTATGGTGATCACGAATAAGTCGTGTTCGAGATAAGGGCTGATTCTGATTGTACTATCCTTAAAACATGAAGAAAAGCCATTTTCCGAAAAGCGTCTCTGTGTGTCTGTTGTCTGTGTGTAGAATTTTTTCTATGGCAAACCATAACTGCCGCAAATTCAAATAAAATAATTTTTTGCAAATGCGCCGAGTTTTAGAGTACTCAAGGCTATTAATTTTGGTAAAGACCGGTTAAGGAGGAGGGGTAGTTTACCTGCAACGTTTTACGTTTTAACAAGAGTGAAGGACTTAAAAATTCATTTAAATTTTTTCAAACAATGGTAATTGTTAAAAATAAAATAATTTTGTTGCCAGGCAACCAGGTTGTTCGGTTAGGAGGGAGTGGTAGTTTACCTGCATTGTTTTGTGTTTTAACAAGAGTAAAGTACTTAATTTTAATAAATAAGTGCCCCGAAAATAAAGTCATATTAATCCACTGTAAAATGGTCAATGAGATAATTATAAATGGAGTGGATAGTTGAAGGGGGAGGGGTGACTTTTTTAAAAATTGCTGTGCTGGAATCAAGTAAAGTACGAATACTTAATTTTGAAGGATAAGATACCTTAGAAATTACATATGATAAAACTATTACTCTATGAAAGTGTAAATATCATTAATGGTGGGGATCGGTTGAGGAGGAGGGATGATTATCTGCGTAGTTCAGTTTCTTTATAAGAATAAAGTACCTAATTTTTATAGATAAATTGACTCGAAAATAACATTATATTAAACGACTACCCCGCAATAACAAAAATGTCCATAGTGAAAATAATTTAAGTGTGGGCGATATTTTTTTTAGAAATTTTCAAACCGAATTCAAGTAAATGATTTTAAATATAAATCTTAGAACATGGAAGTCATGTATGGTTCCCCATTCCGATATTTTTCTTATTTACAACTGAATACGGCTTTGTTTATTAATATTTTACTCTTCGAAAATTTATCACTTATGATGTGGCTCGCCGTTAAGTGTGGCCCTCAGGCGCTTTTAAGTTGGAAAAGACTAAAATAAAACACAACCTACGACTTGCAGTAATACAGAAACTAATTACCGAACTTGAGCTAAGGATATTGTGAAAATATGTACTGTTTACATTAGATACACACGCTATGAAATGCTTCAAGGGCATACAATTGGCCAGGCTCTTCAGTGAGGTTACGGACGCACGGAATCAAGAATGTATTTCCTTCTTCTTTCCATGGAACAATCTCGTCAATTTCCTTCACGTAAAAGACCACTAATATTAAATTTCAAGTTTTTTTTTAGCAACGGCGTGAAGGAGAAAATTAAGATAGTCTGTGAATGCGATTAACAGAAATCCATGCCCCCTGCGAGAAAACAGAGCATCATATAATCTTTAATCTCAAAACTTTAAATATATTTCTTTGTGAAAATTCAGTGTCGGTGGAGGAAACTGTTCTTGTTCTTACCAGTGTTTTTCATAAGTAAAGGAAAAATAAAATTAATTTAAAGACAATTTAATTAAATGTTAATACCATTCAACGCAACTGAATTCATGTGCATAAACAAAACTTGAATAACTAGATTGGGCCAACTTGGATTCCTAGCAGCTCCCACGTGGTTTTCCTTGTATTCACCAATCTTTGTTTATCAGGTTAGCTCATCCTCCTTTTGTTCCCAAATCAAAGAACTTAAAATAAAAAGAAATATACTCTGGGCTAGAGTCGAACCAGCGACCCACAGATATCTGCATTTATCAACCATTACAGTCTGATGCTCTACCGACTGAGCTACCAGAGGAATGTGGCAGATTGAACTATGTACAATTTTATAAATACGAAATGAAGTACGTACGGTCACAATCTCGTTTTCATTGGTACTATCTTAGAGAAAATATGTGAGCATAGTTTAATCACATTAATCATAAGATTTTTTGTAATTCGGCTAACACGAAAAAACAGATGGTCCCCGTCATTCTGCGTTAAACGTTTACCACTGTATTTACTATGAGGTTGGATCAAAAAGTACGTGCCATGTTATTTATTTGTAAAATTATGTCTTTATTCGTTTATATTTGCACTGTCCGCATTAGAGTAATATCCATCGAATGTAACACAATCTTACTAACATTTTATTCAGTTTTCAAACATTTCTGAAACGCAGTTTACTGTTGAGTCTGGAGCTTGAGTTAGCGATTTTTGTTTCAAGAGTCACGAAATGTTGTCATTTCATGTCTTTTTTTCATTATAGGAAGAACAAAAAGTCAAATGGGAATATAAATATCCTGGGTGAATACAATGGTAATGATTTCATTACGGCTTCTTTTGGCCTAAACACTCTTAAACAAGCAACAAGGTGTGAGCTTCTGTATTATCGTGTGCGACTTCCATACTTATACCATACTTATACTTCTATACTTAACTCCATACTCTTAGACAAATTTGGCCGTTTTATGCAACTGTCGTCACGCAAGAGACGTAAACTGTCTAAATAATATTCTTTATTTGCCGTTTTAAAAGTTAGTAACTAGTAGCGAAAAATTCGTCGGACAAAATACCAGAATCTCCATTATGTCGTCAACACCTTTAAATTATTTCCTGTTATCTAGGAAGCTTTTCGTGTAGTTTATAAACTACTCGTTCATGCATAATAGGCTCACCTGTAAACCTTCTGCAATATTTTCACATCGTTAGAGCAGTTTCAATTTTTTGCACAAAATCTAATGCAGGTTCTTTCATCTTCCATTGTAGAATCTAACAAAATTTTCTAATACACCAAAACACAACTCAGTCAATTTGCTACCAAGTCTAAATTATTTATATAATTTAACTACAAATTAAATTCTTATACAGGTGTACCAATAATATTTTTAAAAAACGTTTGTGAATCGGAGTTTTTAGCGCAGGAAATTTCAAAATCACACGAAAGTTTTGATCAAACGTCGTTTTGATCATACTTATTACAGTGTGTGAAATAAATAGCCTACAGTAATTATCGTAAAGACACTGCAGTGACGGCTTTTTTCAGCTGTTGAATTATGTTGACATTGACATTATGTGTATTTACATAAGATGCACAGTATTTTATAGTTTTAGTGAATTAAACCTAAATTATCACATTAAAAAATGTGAATTATCTTTAAAAAAAAACACGATATCTTGTGAACAATACTGTGAATTGGGAATATTTATTTCTAAACGAATACATCTGGCTTTTTTACTTTTTACTTGAAGGAAATTCGTAAGGTAAAGAACTCATCACGTTCTTCCGAAATTGAATTTTCATCAGAATTAAGCCTACGAGTTTTGACGTCAATAGAATTAGTAACCCTTTTGTCGCGGATGGTATCAGAGAGTGTAACGATTTCCATTAATCAATAAGTAATAACATACAACTTTACAAAATATATTTTCGCTGTCAGAATCGCGCAGAACATCGATTTTCGTTAATCAGTAAGTGATAGAGGCTGAAAATTTCAAGGAGGGTGTGTCTTGCTTCTGTATCGTTTCTTTACCCTTGCTTCTGGATTTTTATTATTTAGTAGTTGCTTAACTTTTCGTTTTGCATTTATCTGAAGCATCTTTAGTTACGCGCGCGCGTGAATCACACGCTCAGACCGTACTGCAGTGTGTGAGGAAGCCAACTTTTCCTTACAAACCGTTCTGGGGCGGTAATCGTGCGTCTTGACACTTGCCACAAGATCAGGAAAAGGACTGTGGTGGAAAATGATCTACTTTCGCACACCCATTCATAACTTATTCCGGATACAGAAGTGCCTTGTTTACAAACATTTTAAGAACTTAATCGTGCATATAAAAAACTAGGACGCAGTTCAGTGGTGACAAAAGCACTCATTGAATCTGGTAATCTGGTTGTTGAAGTGCTGAGACCATCGCTGAGTTCGAACACATAAATAACAACGACCGTGTATACTTAATGTAAACTGTTTAGATTATCACTAATCTTATTCAGTTCCATCGATGGGTTTTTTGATATCTCGATTTTCAGGCTGGTGACTGGAGTATACAGGCGGCATAATTCTACTACATTCCATACCGGTACTTTGTCGTTTTTAAAGTATCTTTGCTTTTCTTAAAAGGAATGGCCGTCCGTGACTTGTATGTGGTGACGAGTTTCCATAATTAATTTCTGTACCGCCGTTAACGGTTGTAATTTTTATTAGTTAAATCGGTCGCTATTATAACTCATTAAAAAAAATTGCTAAAATTTTTTGGGTCATGATAATATTACGTATTTATCTATTATCTTGTTACTAATTTATTTTTGAAAAACATCGATATCTGTTTTAAAAATTTTACTGCTTTTGTATGTCTACTTTGAGATGTCGACAAAAGCTCGTAAAATTCACAATTAGTTTTGTTTAGTTAGGGTCACGGCAGCGTTTAGTACAGTCAAGTGTACCGTGTAAGACTGACTGTACGATGTTATCAGTAGACCTATATTAGTCGCTGGGATGCATTTGACTACGATACATTCACTATTGGTTCTTCAGGTGTCGTGTCTTCATTTAGGCCGTAATCGGGATATGGATCTTCATAACATTTGAGTAATCGAATTATTATAATGAATATAATTCTGGGTTGCCGTCCGGGCTTTCCTGGACGTTTCCTCTTTTCACATGAGACGGAACGTCGGGGGAGGGGGGATTCTTTACCAGTCCTTAAAAACGGTTAGAAACTTTGACTTTAAGAAGCATATGGATTCGGTTAGGAATCAGTTATACATAGTTAATCAGTTGACAAGTATTTATAGTGTTGATAACCCTCCATGATGTGGTTTTGCGTTTAAAGTAGTGTCAGTTTCTTTTACTTTTAGCATTTAAGTGCTTGTTTAATGTTGTGTTATAAAAAAATGTATGCTCATCTGTAGAAGGAAACCCACTGATTTTGCGTAATTGTTTAAATTGTAACTATTTTTGTTTAACTAAAATGTCGTTACCATTAAGAAAATGACGACGTTTTATAACAGACAACTGTAGCGTATTCTATTCACATTTTTTATTATTAATAAATGTTAAGTGTATTTAATGAAGAATTTTTTTTTTCAAACGAAAAGGTCATTTTGAAACTGATTTTTTTGGAAAAGTATATTTAGGAGACCGCACCAAGGGTCCTAGGATCGATTTATATCCTCCAGCGTCACGGGAGACAGGAAGTGCATCCTGTTGTAAATTGTTTTGCCTGCAAAAGTACTCAGATAAATTAAACAATTTTTTTAATCATTTATAATGACAGCTGATGTAAAGCAGCTAATAAACTTATAAGCGTCATGCGTCAACTTAATAAACACGAAAGATATACTAGGCCTACATGGTTAAATATAATACATAGACACCTGGGCATTTATCCTAGGTGTTTTATAATTGATGTGCTAATTGAGACATCATATGTGTAGGAGTTTACTTTTTTTTAATATCCACAGGTTTTATGTCTGAGATTATCCTGATCTCGAACCCGATTTTCCCATAGCCTAAGTTTATTCTAGCAGGTGACAACCCAATACAATTGAATGTCGACTCTGACTCGAGAGGGGCAGGTCAGGTGGAGTGGCTGAAAACTCAACAGTCGATAGAACGCATTACTTCCTTCCTTTTATCTATTTATCTATCTATGTTTCCTTATGCCACAAGGGAAAATCAAATTATTTTAAAGATATTTAGAAAGATACAGCCATTAATGCAATTGAAACACTGCGTCTCGTTTCCGTAGAAAATTTTGGGTAAATATGTTGGGCGATGAAAGTAATTGTCTTGCTTCGTTAAGTTAGATCATTCTCCTTTCGATTTCAGGTCAAAGTTCCTAAAATAACAAAAAACTTCCTCTGGGCTAGAGTCGAACCAGCGACCCACAGATAACTGCACATTTTAGCCATTACAGTCTGATGCTCTATCGACTTAGCTACCGGAGGAACGTAACAGATTAAACTAAATACAGTTTTATAAATACCAAACGAAGTAACCTTCATAGTTATATCTACTTTTCACTGGTACACGTCTTCGAATGCGAGACATTCTTCGATCACTCTTGAGCCGCATTAATAATCGATACGTACGGAGTTTATGATAAACATGTCTTGCTTATCAAACGGAAAACCGGTTTGCACGTCTGCCCATCTCTACATGCAACCAGATTGTATCTCACGTGAGACTGTAGATTGGATGTGAAATTACAAGTGTTAAGACAGTTAGAACTGGCGACCGTCAAATGGATGTAGCCTGTTCATTAAACTTGGCACCATCGACGATCGTCGTCGTAGTCATCCTTTAAGGCTTAGGCTAGTAGTCTGCCCCAGTCTTAATGGAATTCATCCAACCATCGTTTACGCGGTCTTCCCACACTTCTCTTACCCCTTGGATGGTAGTCAAGGGCTCTTGTAACCGCCACTCCGTTTTCTACAGGGAGATTTTCTCATTTAGGCTTTCAGCCATGCCTAGCTCCATTCTAATATGATCATTTCTGATAAGATCTCTCCTGGTACAACCCGTTACAGGCGTCAACAATCTCATTTCCGCTCCTTGTATTTGTGAATCAATTACAGTAGAGAATTTTTTTTTTGAGTAAACGGCACTGTAGCGGGCGTCAACTGTCAAGAGTGATGCATGTTATAGCCAAACGGCCGCCGTTAGACAATGACTTAAGAAAGACAATGCCTCGGCACACAGCAGATGTTGGACGTGGATGAACGACATAAGCGCAAAAGGCGACAATAACAAAGAAACAAAAGACTGTGTCTTTTCGTCACAATTACCGACAAAGCGTGTACTAAGGGGACGCCAACATTTTCGACATACACCTGTGAGTTAGCGGCTGCACATGGACATAACATTTTCCACAAAAGCAGTCTAAGAGCGGATGCAATTAAGAACAAAAGAACATGCATAGCCGCACAGCGGGTAACTTGCTTGCTGGCACGACATACGGAGCATCTTATAGGGCTGCAGAACAGATGTTAGTTCCTGGAAGATGACCACCATCAGCGTGTCAACGTAACAAGGGAAGTCGAGGACAATACGGCGATTCGACACACCCGGGTTATGGTACACACATGTGCGGAAAGGAAATCGCTTGGAAAGGACACTAGGGAACGTAAGACAATCACGTAACAGACAACCGTGTAATTAGGTCCATCGTCATACGGGGAGGTGGTGTGGACAGCAAGACTTTTAGAGAGGGTCTTGGCTGACCTATCAGGAACAAGGAATTCGGCAAAGGCGGGTGTTAAGAAGACGTCAACATGGAGACTAGGGTGAAGAGCTAATGGGAAGTAGACTAGAGGCCCCAGCCAGAGTATCTAGGAGGAGTCTTCGCAGAATCGGAAGCGAGAAACCAATCATGACAGTGATGGTGGTAAGGGTATGCTATCCGTGGAGGGAGTCGTGTTGCTGAAGAAATAAAATTAGTTGTTCAGAGAGAAGGAGAAGTCAGTCAGTCGATTTGGAGAGTTCAGTCTATTTTAAATCTCAGGTCAGTCTATTTTAAATTTGAGAGCAGTCTCAGTTCGGTCGTATTCTAATGTTTGTCAGTCAATTTTATTTCGGTATAAATCAGCCAGAGTCTTTCAGATGGACTGTAGTAAAGTGTATTGATACAAGCAGAGAGATCGTTCGGGAGTGCATCAGAAACTATGTAAAACTGTAGAACTAACCCGTGCGTTAATAGAATTCATAAGATCGTGGAAGTTAAATACTAAGACAATGTCGAGTTAAGTACGATCAGACTTTGTGATCATAAAAATCCCGTTTTATGAATCGAATGCGTGTGATAAAGTATTGACAATATCACATTACCGTGACGTAAGTGACATGAGACAATATAGTGAGATTGTGCCACGAATTAACTCTCTGAAATGCAAATAAAACCAATTATATTTGCATAGTGAATACATTATAAATGGTACAATCGCTCTAGTTGAACGCGGTGTAAACTATTGCACACGTACACCGAGTGTGACAGAGAACCTGCACAAAAGTGTTTTAGACACTGAAGAAATATTCGAATTAGCGCTATTAGTCATTTCATGCGAGTATCCGAATAAAAATGTGGAACAAATAGTGTCGTGACGGAGTGTCAAGTGTAATTTAATTGGCGTATCACAATTCAATGACGCGGAGTAGATTAATCGTCTTATCTTCAGCCTGGACCTCGTCGCAGAATGAGGAACTACGCAATTAGTCACCGCAAATTGGATACAAACACCAAGTAAATTATTATTATTCATGTACCATTAGATTAGGTTGCCACTGTCCTGCCACTCAAAAAGAACTCGCCACTGAGTTGAATATACGTTTATTTAATTGCTCTAAGTAACGCAAATTGAGAAATATGAATCCATAGAGTAGGATATATTGAAATTTATAAAGTCATTAATTAACCTTTATTGATTTGTAGATGTTCATAAATGTTAGAGATAATATAACAGCATTGTGTATTTAATATGTTGTATAGAAACGCTAACTTTATTCAGAATTTAAATGACATTGAAAATATATAATAAATTTGTATTGTTCACGAAAGTTCATAGCGTCTGAGTCACATAATTGTTATTGACCCAAAACACCTGTTTACATATGGTGCTCCAGAACGCGGGACGTATTAAAGTTCAGTGATATCAGAGTGTATCATCATATATGGTATGCCCGTCCTGGAGCAGTAAACAAGATCTGTAGTAAAAACCTACATTTATGGAAAACTCCTTAGAATGGTATGCAATTAATTATCATACCTTACATGATGAAGTTCCTATGAGCAGATATATTTAGCATCAATAATAAACCATTTATCCAAACTGATAAAGAGTCGTCAATCATAGTAAACAAGGTAATTTAGTTATTTGAACAATTAACATTTACACTCATAACTTCACAGAAAATAAAAAGTCGTATATGACCACCCAAACTTGGGGTTGCGACCTAATTAAAATCAATTAACTAATCTATGCAGATAAGTTTGCATAAAATATATAACATTGTATATTCTAGATATATCTTTGGCGTTTCTAATCCAAGTGTCACTACCATACAGTAGTTGAAGTGTGGCCATTACATTATAATATTTCAGTTGCGTCTCTTTCAATTACCAGCTCTTAGGGTAAAGATAGAGCCCCGCCAAGTATGGTAATGCTGTTGCCTTGTAGTTGCGTGTTGGATCACCAAAGAAAGGGTAAAGGAAGAAAACCTTGATTACAAATTATCTGGTCCTCCAGGTTGGAGGTTGTGAGATGGGCTGGTAACCCATTCACGTCAAAATTCATATACTCATAAGTCTCAAAAGAACCATCGACTATTAGGACAATTTTAAAAAATTCTGAAAAGATAAAAACAAATGCAATAAAAATTAACTTAGAGTTTACTTCATTTTAACACTCAAAGCTTTGGAAATATGTTTTACTATCTTAAGTTCCTGTCTAATTTAATCTTAGTTTTAAGTTTGTATTAAAGTTTTAGATCTTGTAATTAACATCACTTCACCTTTAGTCATACGCTAATTTCTGTAGTTGTTTAAAGGTGAATATGTTTTTATAATCACGACAGTATTCGTTCAACATCTTCTAAATGAGCGTAAACAATAACAAATGTTTTTATTAAATTTTAAATAATAAAATCGTCAACCCTTTACCTCTTTTATTTAATTACATCCTATAATCCATTACAACATGTGCTATGAAACCAGTGAGTTGTGAGATCACTTTTCATAACTTTTATAAACTCCTATTTCATTCAGTATGCAAAAAGCCAAGTTGTGCCAATACGTGACACCAATCCAGCGCCAGGGCTATATGCTCACCTACATGTGGTTGTATTCTAAGAGTAAAGTAAATATACGGTGATTAATGCCACTAAATTGTGATCATATTTTTTCACCCTATAAATACAACGAAAAAGTTGATTTTGATCATACAAGCGTTGCAAACGAACACGCTTCATTTTAAAAACTGCAGTTAAACCGTGTCCCGTGTTTATAAAACTGTATTTAGTTTCGTCTGTCAGAGTTCCTCTGGTAGCTCAGTCGGCAGAGCATCAGACTGTAATGTGTAGTAACTGCAGATATCTGTGGGTCGCTGGTTCGATTCTAGCCCAGAGGACACAATTTTTTACTTCAAGAACTTCAATTTGCGAGCTAAAGGCGAATGATGCAATGTGAAAAGATAAGATGGAGGAAGATAGGAAAAGAAGATATAGTAACTGTTACAGAATCTTTTATGGCTCTATCTACTTAAACAACGGAAACGATACATATCGCAAACGCTGGTATATGAATGGGGAAACACATCTTAGGCCTACTATGTGGGGCCAAACAACAGTTATGAGACGATACAGCAACCGTTTGATAAACACTGTAGATGTCTCATTCGACTACTCTTTAGCCGCATTAGCAATCGACACGTGTCGAACTCTTATGACTAAACGGCGTTTGTGATAAACATGTCTTGTTTCCACCTATTTCAATTTTATATATATCGTACGTATAAAAAATTGGTTATCAAAGGAAAACCGGTTTGCACGTCTGCACATCTCTATATACAGCCACGGTGTGAGAGCAGGTTGCAAAATTACAGAATACCAAAATTGTCCGATGAACTTTGAATTAAGAAAACTTGTAATAACTCGAGATAAATCAAACGTGTTGCTGTCCAAACCTTTTATCCACGTTATTAACAAGCATGATTGTGTTATATTGTTAGGCTCATAATCAAATGCCATTGGCTCGAGATTAAAAAAAAAGGTTATAAAAAGGTTACTTTAAAATATCTCAAAAATCGTGTTACGGAAATATATGTATCGTGACAAACGGGATTAAAGAGTCACTGATTTGTAGTTCTCCCAAATTGATGACAAATCTATAATATATTTACGTTATCCGTGCTGCACAATCTATATTAATAAATCTCTAGGGGGGGGTCTACGTTTGTTCGCGGTAATCTCAGAATCTACTGAACCGATTTCAATGAAACTTTGCAAGCTCATAGCAGGTACCCAACGGAAGGGTTTCCACTTTATTTGAAAACGATAGGTTAAAAGGAACCGAAGTTATTGCAAAAAATTCATTTTTTAAGTCCCGCGACTTCGATCGCGAATATTTGTATAGGCCTATGGTTGTTGTGGTAACTGTCTAGTTGGTAAATTGCTAATGGTACATCTATATTAATAATATTCTTATATTGTAAGTTATGAATATTGTTACGTGACATTTTTACCATGCCCTAGTAACATAAATATACCAAGATTATATTATTAAAAAGTACCAGGAGACATAATATTTTAAGAAAGACTTAATTGAATATGTTTAATTTTAATTGTTTATTGTATGTTATGTTTATCATAATTAAAGTAAGAACTTACTTATGAAATTTGTTTTTTGGGTGCAGACTGTAAAGTTATAAACACAGTCAGTTAAGGGGAATTATAACATATTACTAATGGTTATTAGTAATCAGTTTTTGTCACATTTATTAATATTATGTATACTAGTGTTAATAACACTAATTTTAGTGTTAACAAGAAAGTACCAAAATCATAGTCAGTTAAATTATATGAATAAGATTTCTATTAAAATAATAAGGAAACAATGTCAGTTTTATGTTAAAAGATTACCAAATGTATAAAATAAATTTAAGAAAGTGAAAGGTACAAAAGAAATAATAAATAAGTTTGGAACAAAAAATTAAAAAAAAAAAATAAATCATTAACTCAGAAAATAGTCAAGAGTGATGTCAAAATGATCAGTTTTTTATCAGAAGAACAAAGAAGATTTAAAACAAATAAAAAGAAGATAAGGGCTCTTATAAAAAAGGTATATCCTTTTAAAAGAAAATGACATATAAAATAGTAAAAGTTTGTTTATATTATTCTTATGATGTCACCAGGGTGATATAAAAATGTTATCTGGAAACCAAGGAGATATCTAAGAGAGGCCTTAGCAACTAATATGTGGAAAAAAGAAATAGATTGATTCTAAAAAAATTGAATGCAAAAAGGTGGATTTAAATACTTATAGTGAAAAATAAATTATAATATATGTGATATCAGTGCATCTACAGATAAACAATTGAATAATTAAATATATCAAGATTAAAATAGAAGAAAGAATTGCTACAAGACTCTACAGAATTAAACCAGGACATCTCTGAAGAAACTGGACCAATTAACAACAGGGAGAGAAGTATTTTTTGATTTAAAATTAATCTGAAATATTCCCTGTTAAACCTGATCTAACGGTTTCAAAAAACTTTGAATACGCTTTTTATAAAAACCATAATTAACTTTCACTGAGAACAATAATGATTAATAATATGGACATAAGCATAAGCCACCATTGAGGTATAGTGCTAACATAATTTAAAGCTAAATTAAGTCTAAAAAACATTTATATAACTTAACCTATACACTGAACTGTTTTACACTCTTAATATAATCCTTTTAAGATACATTGTGACTCTCATCATATGTATTTTGGTACTTTCCCTGTCAATACTGTTGTTATATCGTAGTCGAAAGGACCTACTGAACATTATAATGGTATTTTGTTTATTAAAAATAAATTATAAAATCTTTTAAAAAGCCTGAGATCTAAGAGTTACTGCTGCCACTCTGAGCTTATAAAAATACAGCTGGCCAAACTTTGTTAAAAATTATGTTTTACATTTTAGAACAAATTAAAGAATAAATAAAGGATTTGAGTTTACAAAATACAGAAAAAGGTTTATTTGTTTCTTATTTCATGAAAACAAAAAGGGTATGATATTCTGAACAAAATATCTGATACTGTGAGTTGACCTCAGTAATTAGATTAAGTTGGCAACACTCATCAATTGAAAATCTTAGCAGATTTCTTTTAAAAATGTGGTGATGAGCACAAGTTATCATATCCATTGCTGAAAGAAAAGCATAAAAGAGAGTTCATTACAGAATAAAGAGACCATACACTATTTACATAAATTTGAATAAAAATTTATTATTGATATTTCACCAATAAAATTTTATTTGCATACGGTGATTGCAAATTGGCGCTTAACAAACATCCCCCTGAGCAGATACTCATCCTTAATTTAATATTAACAAAAATATATACAAATAATAACAGAGTTAAACAAGACACAAATTCAGATAAATAACCATAGATTCGAGTCTAGATGTAAAAAATTGGCTATCCCAATAGCGAGGCTAAATAAAATATAATTTAGAAAGAACGATTATTAGATTTGTAAGGGTAGAGACAACGGGTACACGTTGCAATATCCAAAAAGTGCGAAGCAATAGATCCATCATTTATGTTTCCTCGATACGTAAAATCAAAATTTGATAATTTAGTAGAAATTTACAAACATTCAGTAACACAATTAGATGAAACGTTTATTCGTACAGAATAATACAAATAGTGTGTACATAAGTATATTGATATCAGTTAGTCCATTTGAATATTTACATTTTAGTAGGGATATGGAATTCTTATCAGCATATGGAATTCATATAAACAATACAATAATTCATTGTTTGATTATATTGTAACATTGATTATATAGTACACGTTGATTCTGACAAACCATACTCTTCGACATTTGAATATTCAGTAGGCCTATGTCTAGTAGGAATAATTAATTGTCGAGAATTATACTTAACCTACTTCATCGAGAATTATGCGATGAGCGTCAGTGATGTAGTATCAGTGCCTTTTTTCGTTAATTTTACGTCATCGGTAATTAATATGTGCAATATGTATTGTATTGGATAAATTATTAATTGCCCCCTAGAGATTTATTAGTATAGATAAAATAATTACATTTCCACTTTTTTTAGCTTTGCAATGCCAAAAAGACGATCATGTTTAGGAAGATCTACTGCTGCTGCGAAAACAATGAGGCGTCTTAGAGCATCTGAAAATGACGTCGAAGGAGTCGAAATGCAATCAGCTCCTGGAAACTCTTCAGAAAGATTTGGATTAGAAGAAGTCTCACGGGTTGGAAGTCCTACGAATCGTGAAAATAGGTTAGCGGCACAAAGACGCAGGCAAGCGACTCTCAGATCACGAGCTCCTACTTTACGATGGAATGCAAAATTGAATAGTGGTTTCAATTATAATCCAGTTATTAACTACGCGAATGAAACAGATATCGTGTTACCGAGTATGGTTTGGCCAAATTGCAAAGCTTTAAAGTGGAAAAATGAATCACATGGATTATGTTGCTCTGCAGGAAAAGTGCGATTAGATTCCATACTTCCTCCTCCAGAACCTTTAAAATCATTATTAAACGGAGAACATCTTTTAACAAAAAAAGTGTTGAATGCATTAAGATCGTACAATTCACCTTTTCAATTTACATCATTCGGAGATAATGAAATAGTCGAAAGGACCTTCATGCCTACTTTCAAAATTCAAGGGCAAATATATCACCTCATGGGATCATTACTCCCCACACAAAACGAAGTACCAAAATTTCTACAGGTGTATTTCATAGCTGATTATTTACAGCAAGCTGAAACAAGAATGGATCATATTCGTAACTTGGATAAGACATTAGTAACAGAACTTCAAAATTTACTTCACGCAATCAACCCATATGTTAGCGAACTGAAAAGTGCGTTTGAATTTGTAACATCTGGGAATAATAATCAATACAATATTGTGATTCATGCTGATGGAAAAGGAAATAATGAAGAGCACAGGGGTCGCTACAATGCGCCGACAACTAATGAGGTGGCAGTAGTTTTAGTTAACCAGGAATGCGATAAACGCGATATAATAATCCGTGCGAGGGATCATACGCTACATCGAATTGCAGCAACACATCGAGCTTATGATGCTTTACAGTACCCTTTAATCTTTTGCAGAGGCGAAGATGGTTATCATTTTACATTAAAATTAGTCGATCCTCAGACTGGGTTACAAACTACTAAGAAAGTTTCAGCTCTACAATTTTATTCGTACAGACTCATGATGAGAAAAGATGAGTACAATCATTTAATTTATTACAAACAGCTTCTGAATCAATATATTGTTGACATGTATGCTAAGATAGAGGGAAAGGCTTCTATACATCCGTACTCATCAAACTCAGTTAAGAGCTGAGAATTACATACATTTGCAAGATGCATTACGAAATAATGAAAGTTTGAATAATTTAGGCCGCTTGGTCATTCTACCCTCAAGTTTCACAGGAGGTCCACGATATATGCATGAGCGAACGCAAGACGCTTTTTGCTACGTACGCAAATACTTGCGGCCTGATTTATTTATTACGTCCACTACAAATCCTAAGTGGAGAGAGATCGTCCAGGAGTTGCATCAAGGCTTTTCAGCTCAAGATCGACACGACTTGGTAGCACGCGTATTTCATCTGAAATTGAACAAATTAATGGATTTCTTAGTGAAAGGTAAAATTTTTGGCTCAGTTGTCTGTTACATGTACAGCGTAGAGTGGCAATAAAGAGGTTTGCTGCATGCGCATATTTTGCTCTGGTTAGAAGAAAAAATACGACCAGATCAGATAGATTCTGTGACTAGTGCAGAGCTGCCGGACCCTGATAAAGATCCAGAGCTTTATGATATAGTTAAAACACATATGATTCATGGGTCATGTGGAACAATTAATGCACAGTCACCATGTATGAAGGAGGGTCAGTGTACTAAACGATATCCTAAATCGCTTACAAAAGAAACGACGATAAATGATGACAGCTACCCTAATTATCGCCGACTAAGTCCTGAAGATGGAGGTTTCCGTGTGAAATCCGTTTGAGAGACGAGATTTTGATAGTTGACAATAGATGGGTAGTTCCATACTCACCGGTGCTTTCACGAGCGTTTGGTGCTCACATCAATGTTGAATTGTGTAGTAGTGTAAAATCCATTAAATATATATGTAAATACGTCAATAAAGGCTCCGATCTAGCTACGATTGGTATACAAAATTCTTACGATGAGGTATTACAGTTTCAAAGTGGTCGATACATAAGCACATCTGAAGCTATATGGAGAATCTTCTCTTTCCCTATACATGAGCGTTTTTCACCTATTATTCATCTAGATGTACATCTCGAAAATGGGCAGAAAGTTTATTTTCGTGAAGATAATTTGCTCGAAAGAATAGAAAATCCAAGAAACATCACTCTCATGGCATTTTTTTTATCTATGTCGGGAAGATGAGTTTGCCAAAACTTTGTTGTACGAAGAAGTGCCAGCATACGTATTACACGTTCAATAGGCAGACAGAAAAATGTCAACGTAGACGTCGAGGAGTCTTATTAGAAAGGAGCGAGAACGTATAGGCCTATCGTGAACACGTATTGGGTCGAGTGTATACAGTTCATCCATACAATCATGAATGTTATTTTCTTCGTTTACTTCTGCACAGTGTACGTGGCCCAACTTCATGTGAAAATATCAAGACTGTCGACAACCGTAATTCATCCAACGTTTCAAGCTGCATGGCCAAGCTGTTGATCTCCTAGAGAATGACAATCATTGGAATGACACATTGTCAGAGGGAAGTTTATTTGCTACCCCTGACAAAATGAGAGAACTTTTTGCAATAATGTTGGTGTTCTGCAGTATTTCAGACCCGAGTACATTGTGGGTTTAATACAAAGACCACTTCTCTGAAGACTTGATTCGAGATATTATGCGTCGAATTCCTGATGCTGATTTGAGTTTATACAAGGAAAGCATTGAAAATAGTTGTCTACTACTTTTACAAGATTTTGTTACTTCTGTCGGTAGTAATCTGATAGCTCAATACGGATTACCAAATCCACAGTCTACCGTGCAAAACATTTCAAAGAATATCTTTCTGAAACCACTTATGACAGACAACATCTACTTTCTACAGTTGAAGAGAATGAAAGATTACTGACAGACGAACAAAGAAATAGATATCAACTCTATCTTCAAAGTGTTTACTGTAAATCTGGAAATGGATTTTTCCTTGATGCACCAGGAGGCACAGGTAAAAAATTTTTAATCAAATTGACTCTTTCGAAGTTAAGAAGCGAAGGCAAGATCGCATTTACGCAATGACAACAGATTTATGGGTGGAATAACTTTTCTCTTTGCCGGAGATGTCAGACAAACATTGCCCGTAGTTACGCGAGGTACCAGAGCTGATGAAGTAAACGCTTGCTTCAAACGATCGAATATATGGCGTACCGTTCAAACAGTATCACTCACAATAAACATGAGAGTACAACTTGGAGGTGATGCAGATATTCACAAATTTTCTACTACTTTATTAAACCTTGGAGATGGTAAGATACCAGAGACAGACGGTGCGATATGTTTACCGCCATCATTATGTCGTACAGTTTCTTCACTACCAGAGTTGATCAAAAATGTTTATGGTCATATTGAGTCTATAAATTTGCACGATGATGTGTGGTTATGTGAGCGTGTGATACTAGCACCAAGAAACGAACAAGTAAATGCCATAAATAGCTGCATATTGCAAAAATTTCCATTAGACGAAAAACATATCTATCACTCCATTAATACAGTTTTGAACGAAGAGGATGCAGTACATTACCCAACTGAGTTTCTGAATACTTTATCTGCATCAGGATTACCAGATGACACATTGAAATTAAAACTATTCGTCGTGTTCCAATTATACTCATGAGAAATCTGAAGCCACCACAGTTATGCAATGGAACACGATTGAAAGTTAGGTCGCTAAAAAAACATATCATAGAAGCGACTATCTTAATAGGCTGCGGCAAAGGAGAAACAGTATTTATCCCAAGAATTCCAATCATACCCAATAACTTTCCATTTCAATTTAAAAGACTTCAGTTTCCGGTTAATTTATGCTTTGCAATGACTATCAGTAAGTCACAAGGGCAAACTTTACGTACAGCTGGTGTGGATTTAAGAGCTGCTTGCTTTTCTCACGGACAACTGTATGTGGCATGTTCTCGAGTAAGCAGAAGCAGTAAGCTCTTTATTTACTCTGATAACGGCAGAACGAAAAATGTAGTTTATAACGAGGCACCGGTGTAAAAATATATATAAAAATTGAGTATACTGGACTGTGGATACATTTACGTATATAAGGATTCTACCAAAAAGTTTAAGACTGACTTAGCAAGTAAGATTTCGACTAACTGATATCAATATACTTATGTATACACTATTTGTATTATTCTATACGAATAAACATTAAAAATTTAATAACTGTGTTACTGCATGTTTGTAAATATCTACTAAATTATCAAATTTTGATTTTACGTATCGAGGAAACATGAATGATGGATCTATTGCTTCGCACTTTTTGAATATTCATAACTTACAATATAAGAATATTATTAGTATAGATGTACCATTAGAAATTTACCAACTCGACAGTTACCACAACAATCCTATACAAATATTCGCATGCGAAGCCGCGGGTACCTGCTAGTGTAAAATAAAATTTGAACTATTTTATTTAAACACATAAAGTCTGTTCCTATTTTGTTTCTGTTTTCACTATATCTCATCTAATAATTAAATATAACAAATTAATTTCTTGTTACCGTAATCGAAGCTAAGCCACAATAATCTGTGTATTCTGATAACGGTAAGCTACTCTACAGCCATACAAATACGGCCCCCATTTCCGCCTATTGAGAAAAGTTACATAACCCACAAACACGATTATAAGGACAAGTTTATTAAATTATTATAAGAATACACTTTATTTGAGATCGATACTTAGGAAACGGCAGTTACTCACGTGTGTAGCAGATTTATTGAAATTGACACATGCTGTCTAAATGAATACACCAAACACCTTCAGTTTTCCTTAATTATTCGAAAGTGAAAGAAAACCGAAAGTAATTTAATCGTTCATTAACGTGTAACTTATTAATGAACGTCCATAAGCTTATTAGTGAAAATATATATTAGCGTTGATGCAATAATGTTAGATCAGTAAATATTAAGAGAAAAACGTAAATATCGGTTTGGAATTCAGGTGTATAATTATTTATTGAAAACCATTAACAGATGACTTCGTAAACGTTTTGCATGACCTGAGAGTTTTTCAAAAACAACAGTAGCTTCAGTCTCTAAACGAAACGGTGAAGTCTACCTCAAAACCTTCATTTCCAACGACATTAGATTGTTTTATAATTCATTTTTTCAGGATTAAGCGGTTTCATTTTATGTGGCCTCCACTTTCAAATCATCTTTTGCATAGTCCACGACCTATGTCCACGACTGAAATCTGTTTTTCTCTATCTCCGTGATAACATAGAGAGAGTGAAAGTAAAGAAAGAAAATCGTAAAATCCATGCGGGGGTTTTAAATTTAAAGGAAGTTTAATCTGAATATGTTAAAAATGCTAAATATAATATGTTAAATATGTTATTAAATAATATGTTAAAAAATATGTTAAATATGTTAAACCTAAATTTGTCTCAGTCACAAAAAATGCCAAACTGACTTTTAGACGAAAATCATTTCTTGAGGGATAGCTTCAAATTTCAGTGCTATAAGGGTCTCAGTGTGATGCAAGTTCACATTAAAACTCCCATCTCATATTAACAATGTATGCTAAAAAAATCTCAGTCACTGACGCTGAAAACTGAAGTTGAAAATGAAGTTCAAAATTCTGAAGTCACTGTTGGGAAAAAGCGTAAAGGTAATAAGGATCTGTGGAAATAAATTGAAAATGTCACGGCAAAAAGGCGAAGAAATATATTAACTAAAACGGAAAGATAATTCCTGCTAAGAAAACAGGACCAGCATGCAGGTATGTAACTTCAATTTCTAAGTAATTGTCACACCCTAGTTTAGATCATGCCATGTTACAAAAACCTTGTTCAAAGTTTTATCTATATGCCTAGACCTACTTCACCGAATAATTAAGTGTAACAGGTTCAGATTTAACGGCAATCTAGTACAACCAATTTTTTTCAGCTGCACGACTACACTACTAGAATCACCGGAGCCACTGAAGACGACATTGCTGTCGACTGATACTGATTCCTCACATCATTTTCTGAGCAATGCGCGACAATATATTGTCGCGACAATATAAATCATTCGGGTTTCCAAATGACTTTTTTTGGGGTTGAGCACGGAGTTCATCATGGTGGGTTCCAGCCTACGTTTATAATGCAAAGGACAAATTTACCGTGACATCGGGGCTTTATTATCACAAAGCAATCAGCAGCATACATTTTGCAAATATACTTCATTGGTAACGGCTTAGGTTGTCCAGTTCAAATTGACAGGCGTTGTCAACATATTCCGGGTGTGCAACAGGATATAGCGGCAGCATTGCAACACATGTTGCTCGAACACAAGATGTTAGTCAATGAGCTTAAATTTGCTTTACAAAACATCAGTCAGAATGATTATAAAGTACTAATACGTGTTGACCGAAAACCGACAAGGGAAGACGGGTGTCGATGCAATGCACCAATGACGAATGAGGTTGCTGTTGTAATGGTCGGTAATGTGTTTCAAACACGAGATTTCGTGCTGCGCAAATACGACGATATGGTAATCCGTGTAAGTGACACATATTGTTTTTGGATGCATTGCAATATCGACTCATATTCTGGAAAGCCCAAGAAGGATTCAGCATTCATATTCCACATGTTAATAGGACGACGAAAACACCAGTTCTAAACAAGAAAGTGTTATCGATGAATTTTAACGCCAATCATTTGATGGTTCATAGAGAGAGTGCCAATTTAATACTCAAATCCCGATATTTGTATCATCAATTTATGGTGGTTATGTACGTTAAAATAGAATGCGAGCTGCTCCGATACATATCAACGCACTAAAGCACTATCGAGCAGAAAGTTACATTCATCTACAGGATGTTCTAGCGACTAATGCAAATGTTAACCCTAACATTATATCGGGTTAACATTAGGATTAACCCTAATATATTACTCTAATGTTAAGAGGGTAATATTACATTCAAGTTCAGGTATTTGGCAGAGTATATACAGGATGCTTTTGTTTGTGTGGGGCGCCCGGATGGTGTATTACATTTACGTATAATCCCTCATGGAAAGGAACTTCGAATTAATTAAAGTCTGGTCATAAAGGCACGGATCGGCATGATTTAACAGGATGCACATTTCACCAGAAATTAATAAAATTGTTGTGTTATCAGAAAAGGGTCAAGTATTCGGAGAAAAGGTTGTGTGTATGTATTCTGTTGAATAGCAAAAGCGGGGAGTATCCCACCCTCATATATTAGTGTGGTTTAGAAATAAACTGCGTCCTAACAAGACTGATAAGGTGATCAGAGCTAAAGTGACCCATAGTTAAGACGTATCGTCATCAAGAACATAGTTCATGGTCCTTACGGTCCACTCAATCCAGATTCTCCCTGTTGGAAAAATGGAAAGTGTTCAAAAAATATCATCGCCAGTTTATTTTCACGGTACCCAAACGAGACCCATGAATGAATATCATGAGACCCAAATGAATGAAAATATAATGATTATCCATTATATCAGTAACGTAGTCCTGAAGATGACGGCTCTACTACGACAAATAGGTGGAGTATGTGAAGTGATAATCGACAACAAATGGGTACTAACCTATTGTCCCAATTTATCAAAAATATTTTATGCTTATGTAAATATTGAGTCCTGCAGTTCGGTGAAATCTATAAAATACTGATTGATGTAAATACCGAAAATGTATGTTTGTAAAAATATAAACAAAGGAAGTCATCAGGGAATAATTAAAATTTTTCGTGAAGGTGGAACTAGATAATGCTTAGATAAAGTCCAGATCTATCAGTCAGGCAGATAATGTAAGTAGCAATGAAGCGGTATGACGAGTTTCCCTTTCACGAGCAGTCAGTCACCCAGCAATCATTCATTCAGAAAATGGTGAACGAATTTATTTAAATTCTTCGAATTTTCATCGGAATGTTAATACGCCACCGAGAACACCATTAACATCATTCTTTAAACTTTGTCAAAATGATGATTTTGTGAAGACTTTATATACGTGGATGCACCAAAGTAGTATGTCTGGGAAACTTCAACAAAACATTGGAAAAGATGGAAACTATATACACTGATGGAAGGCCTTAGAATTCCGTTTAGGAAGTGAAGTGTTTCATCAGAGAATGAGGTCTATGTCAGTACTATTTACGAACGTTAGCCGCTTCTCGGAATCGGTGACCCTTCTGCAGTTAAAATAGGCAAGAACGTCAACTTTGCTCTATTTATACCGGTGAGCGATTTTGGCGCGGGCAAGGAGTTGCAGTTCTGTTTTGGCAAAATGTGTCACGTTTAACTAGTGCCCGCACGTGACGCGGAAAACATGTAAACAATAACTAGCGCTTCACTTGCCACGAGCAAAACAAAATCGTCCTTCAGAAGGTCGCACCTGGCTCGAGTACGTGGGTAGTCATCCCTCACACTAAACTGACGTCACTGCCCCCTTTCTAATCAGAGTCGTCAAACGTTCTGTGCGATGTAATGTTTTTTTAGTTCTACGAAAATTTTTTATTTTAGGAAAACTTTCAGTGACAGAAAAGCGGCGTAGGAATGGTGATTGCTCGTCCTCAAGCTTGTTTTCTACTTTCACTGCTTCTTATTCTTACGTCCTCAAAATGAAAAAGTAAGCCTTAGCATGATTAAAGTAAATGCAGATTGTACTGGACTGATTTGATACTTTTGGACTACGAGAACGGCTAGAAAGAACAGCTCATTTGCAAGGAACAACATTAATGAATAACTATTAAGTGTTTTGCGTTCCGTTGATGACTCGTCCTAACCAAATTTTGAAAAGACACGCGAATCCACTGGTAAATTTGATCGTTACATTTTTAAAACAAAGTCAGTGTTAAACTTAATTCTCAGTGACATTGGTTTTGAGCCTAACGTGGAAACAGAACCAGTGTATTGCACAAAACTATTTAGGGAATGAGTTACCCACTGACAGAACTAATCGTCCTATTGATTTGCAAAGGAGAAAATTATTCACAAAGAATGTCTCACGGAAATGAAGAATCCCTAAATGCTTAAAAAGAAAGATATGTAACCAGTTTTTTTTAATGAGTCCGAACGTATCGGCATCAGACAAGATGTTTACGTAGAACTGACACCAAGGGAACAATCAAGGTTAGTGATATCACTGAGAGAGAACACAAAACTGTGTTAGTTCACAGATGCAGTTACCGTAGTTGCCAATGAAGTGGCGTTGGACCGACTACCAAGAGGGCAAGACATAACGAAATGAAATCCTATAGAAAACGCCTGTAATCGTAAGTTGTAGGTGTATTACTAAATAAGTGCACCGAGAGCAATAAAATTCCTCAACGACTACGGCACAAGATCGGAGTGGATGAACGACCGAAGCGAGTTCTCAGTTTTAACTCGACCGTTTGGAATTTGTCTATCTATCTATTTAGGGTATATCTCACGATAATCTTTAAAGCTATCAACCGATTTTTTTAAAACGTGACCCGCGTGTCCAAACTTTTACTCTACAGACACTTTTTATTTTTGAGACTGATCCCTTCAAAAATAGGGGGGCGCGAGAGGCAAACATGAGAAGGGGTCAAAATTGTGAAAAACCCAAAACTCCATGTTAAGTCTCAAATTAAAGGGAATTTTAGCCAAAATCTTAATAATTTTAAGAAAAAAAAATCTTTTTAAAAAATTTTAAAATTCCGGGAGGCCGGGGGTCAAAAACTGTTGGATAAAATGGCAAAAATCCAAGAGAGGCATTATGAGAATTTTAACCAAAATCTTAATACAGTGTACGGTTTTGAAAATTTCAATATTTTAGGACACCAAGACCATAAAAGGGATCCAGTTATTTTTAATTGTAAAAAGCCACCCGGATGTGAGACTAAAGGAAATTTAACCCACTTTAGAACGCAGCGTTTACTGTTATGAAAATACGCTTATGGAAACATAGAGAAATTTAAAAGCTAGAACTGAATCTTTGTTATTTAAGCATTTTGGTTATAAAATTACCCCCCCAAAAAAAAAATTATTTGGGAATATTTAGTATTTATTGTATGATTTACTGGGTTATTACCTTTATATTATTACTTATAATGGTTATTTTACTAAAAAACTCGTAGAGTAATTTGGCTTTCCGTACAGTAATTTGTCTGATAATTGAAAATCTATCTAGTAGGCCTATTGAAATTTACCTAATAACAAATGTATTCCGTTCCAAATAGTGAGCGAGTTTTGCAGCTCAGGGAGTTTACTAGTTTAGAGAATGTTACATCAGCTACAAAACAAAAGCCGTCTCCAACTGAACTTTTTTTTTTATTTAACTATTTGCAATCAGTATAACATAAAAATAACATACTATAAGCAAATTGTTTATTGGAAAAAAAAATAGGTGTTGACCATGTGGAGCTGTTATCGTGTGATAACAAACTCAGTTATTCCTTAAAAGTAAGTTACAATGAAACAACAGTCACAAAGATTATGGTTGCTTAAATCTAGATGGTAGGTCTAGTATTTTTTGTCTCTTTACTCTATGAGTGTCTTCACTATTGTCTAGCAAATATATTGCAAGAATATTAGGGGGTAGTTCTAGTTTACTTATATACTTTTCACTGCACTTACTCACTTCATCTTTAACAGATGACACTTTTAAGTCATATAGGATTTCTCTATTTGGTATAAACCAGGGTGCATTTGTTATAATCCGTAGAACTTTTGTCTGGAATCGTTCTAGTATCTCTATATTAGACGTTGATGCCGACCCCCACAGCTGTATGCCGTAGGTCCAGATTGGTTTGAATGCCACTTTGTAAAGTAGTAATTTATTGCTAAGGGACAGAGTTGATTTACGCCCAATCAGCCAATAGTCAAGCCAGTCCAATAGTCTTTCATGTCAAGCCTTTATCCAAATGAATGCCCAGATATTTAACATTGTCCGCTTGTGGTAGGTAATGGCCATTAAAAGATACTTGAAGTGACGCTCCTCTGCACTTAGTGAAAGTGGCATGGACAGATTTTGTTTCATTGATCAGGATGCGCCATGATTTCGTCCAACGTTGAATTTGATCCAAGTGTTGTTGAACCATTCTCGCAGCAATGCCAGGATCTGCGTGACTAGCCAGTATTGCTTTGTCGTCGGCAAACGTTGCTGTTCGGGTGTAGGGACAAGTAGGAAGATCTGACGTGAAAAGTAGATATAACCTTGGTCCAAGGACGCTTCCTTGTGGAACACCAGCTCCGACAGGGTACAACTGTGTTACTTCTAGTCCATATTTAACCCTAAAGTACCTTTCATGCAGGTATGACTTCAGAATAAGATATAGCGTGTGAGGGAGTACTTTTTTAAGTTTGTAAAGGAGGCCCACGTGCCAAACCCTATCCAACTGAACTACGCGGGAATAAACTAACTGCGTTTGACGTAAGTGAAAAACGTACGATATATTCAGATACTGTTTGTAGTTAACATTTTTTGCTAAGGAAAGCAAAGTTTTCTACTTTTTAAAATATTCTTCACATCACGATTTCCTCAGAATGCGTAATTTGTTCGAGTGTCACGCCACACAAAGTACTTAGTCATACATACCGCTGATCTAGTGTCATGTGCATACGCTGACATGTGTTGTAATTGTGCCTACGTGTCTCTCGCAGCGGGTCCATATTCTGTCTGATGTAACAATGTGCTCACATGCATCCAACAACGCGAAACAAATGTAACACTTGTCGAAATCGTGTAACAACAAAACGGCTGACGGCCGGTTAACCAAAACGTAACGTAATTTGTAAACATTGTTTCCAGCAGAAGAAAATTTCAATAATTCCTAATTATAATTTTACATTTTCTTCTGATATTTAGTGTCTCCCATGATTAGGCCTATATATCTATCTGTCTATTGTGTTTAGGAAGCCAACAGTTTAGAACCGGAAAAGGTGATATCGTTCTAATTAGCACAAATAAATTCTGTTTCAGTCATGTGTTACCCTAACAATAGGGTGGACCGACAAAAATCAATTTACGATTTTCAAATTCTAATACCGTAGTAATATTGAACTTTTGTATCCTAAATCTGCGAAAAATAATTTTAAAAAATCTTCTTAGGTGTTGTTTCAGTTCGCGCATAGTCCCTAAAGTAAACAAAAAAAAATGGAAAACAACAAATGTTACGACAACGATCAAATGATAAATATTAAGTTTTCTCATGTCTAATACCGTGGAAATGTTTAGAAAATTGTAAAAACAACCATTTTAAAGCAATTTTCGCAAACTTTAGGCCACATGCGCGAACTACAAATGTACCGTACTTTTTTCATTATTAAGTAGCTAAAATTATATGCTTTTCCACGTTATGTATTAAGTAGAAAACTTAATAGTTAACATCTGAACGTTGTCGTAATATTTGTTGTTTTTTATTATTATTTTTAAACGTTAGGCCCTATGTTTAAAATGAATAAAACATAAGATTTTTTAAAATTATTTTTTCCAGTTTTAAGATTCACTAGTACAACTTTTCCAAGCTATTAGAATTTGAAAATCGTAAATTGACTTTTTTGCCGCATCCTACTAACAACGGCAAAATGTTATTTGGTGTTATTTTTGTTAGTCTTTACGTTTCAACGATGGTCGTTTCATACATTAAACCACTTATTAACAGCGTTCAAAGAATAATATAATGCCATATTTTCCCTATTTTCGCAGTCTCGTTGTGACTTTAAAGAAATTAATGTGCTGTTTTCGAATCCAACGTACATTTTTCTTTCTCTCTCTATTGGTTGTTTGTTCTTATACAGTCAAAGAAGTACCTGTGTGTAGTTTGAACGATATTTTTGATGGCATAGTGGCACAGTGAGGCGGTACACTTCGCTGACCGCATTCTTCGTTAGCCGTATTTTTATTTTTTTATAAATCATACTTATCACTATATATCATTGTTTGCTTCCCGGTTAGAAAGTAGACACTTAGATGACAGCTGCTTCAGCTGTCTGAAGTAAGAATCTTCTGTTGTAATTAAATTACGGAGGTTTAAAGAAAATTAATTGAGGCTTAAATTAATAAATTTCTTAAAACACGATACTTTAAATATCGTAAACTGATATAGAGAGTTGGATACACTGTAGGATAAAGGTGTTAGAAGGCTACCTGTTTCCTACTCTTTAAAGTACAACCTCAACAAGTAGTGTACAAATTTGAATCATTCGTAATTTCACGAGAACCACAATGTGGAGCCTACACCACGAGCGAGACGGCTGTAGCGTACCGTAATTAAAAATTTTCAGCCTAGTTATTTAATTCGACTTATGTTAGTGCATTTTGTAGGCACGTTTTTTGTAATTTTTGACATTTCCTATTTTCTTTTTCCTTCTAAGGGGATTAACCAACGTTAAATCGCCTTCGCTCAGTCACTAGTGGTACATATAATTCAGCAAGACGGCACTGAGACACTGACCATCCAAAAGACGATGGATGAAAGTGATAAGAAGAAACGTCATTCAGCAGGTTCATTGACAGTGTGTCAAACCTCTCAATATCTGAAATTATGAGAACTGATAGCAGAGAGCATAAGGCTAATCTGGATTGCCATCCGTCAGGGTTTCCTCGGACATGTCCTGGAGGGGAACGTCCAGGAGTAATTTTGTCCAAGTCCGAGCTTTATCAGTTTTAAAAAATTGCGCCTAACGCTGATCTTAACAAGGATGTTAAGGATGTTATCTGGCCGAGATATCGTCTATACATATAATCACTTGACAAGTCATTACCGTCTTTATTGGGTTATGATTTTTGTATTTAAATTAAAGTATTGTATGTTTAAACTAGAAAACTAAGGAAGATTTCTTAGTGGGCACAGAAGAAAAACAAAAAACATTTATTCTTTTTTTTGTATCGCCCACCTAAGGACCAAAATTTCAATAAATCGCTAATTGCAATTCTTTATTCTTATTCTTTTCTTTTGCATTGCATTGTGGGTGCGGGGTGTCTTTGCACCCGTGGCTTGATTGCAGCATCTGGAGCGTGTCCAATGGCTGCCAGTAGTTAAACGTAGTACTGGTACAATTCGACAGGTAGCCTAATACCGGAAAAAGAAACCGCAAACCAGTTAACTGAGAGGGCGGGGGAGTAAAAACTTTTTGATTTTTAAGCACTGCCGCTGGTACCGATTCGAGCAACAGATGTTGCCCGGCTCTAGTCCAGTCAGCAGACGCCCTGAGGCGTCGGTCGCTCCCCGCGAGGCGGAGAGCCTCCGTGGCGATGATCGATGACAGCGACAAGCAGCCGGCAGCGTGCTAGGAGGTGGCAGGAATGAGAGAAGGACAGTTTCGTTTATAAACACTGGGCTAGGGCTGATGGTTTTATTTTTATTG
This sequence comes from Magicicada septendecula, assembly GCA_034769895.1. Lineage (NCBI taxonomy): Eukaryota > Metazoa > Arthropoda > Insecta > Hemiptera > Cicadidae > Magicicada > Magicicada septendecula. The sequence continues at coordinate 235,404,841 of CM068372.1, read as the reverse complement.
TAATTTAAAGAGGATGGCGTTATGGCGGATCATCAAGAATATTCTTTTCTTTTTCTCCAATATTCTTTCATCTTTTCACCGTGTCTTTTCTTCCTGTCTTCAATCCACTTTGAACTGCGTTTTTCTCTCTCCTACCCTTGACTCCTTCCATTTTTAACAGTTCTGAGCGAAATGAATGAAATTTATTCATTTATTCTAATGACTTTCTATCTGAAAGACTGACATATCAAAAAGAAAAAGAAAACATTTGTGTATTTTAATGTTTTTGTTTACGTTTTCGATTAATATTTATTTATTTTGTTTTTCATATTCAATTGTGTTCTATGTAATTTAAATTCGTTTCCGTTAAGTACCATAAATAATAGCACCATATTGTGTATAAGTATATTTTTTGTTACCAGTAATTGTTTATGTATTTTATAAACCTAACATTGACTTTTCCCTAACAAGAAAGTCGTTTTGAAAACTTTTTTTTGCCAACAACATAGTGAATATATTGAGCCTCCAGGTGGTATAGTGGCTAACGCGGGCGATTGATGCGCTCGTGGTCCCGGGTTCAATTCTCGGCGGAGGTTCCGTACGGCGTGCACTCAGCGTCGTGAGGCAAACTGAGTAGGCGCTGAGATAACAGCGCCGCCTCCTGGCTGTGAATACCGCAACTAGCGGCTGGTGGCGCGTAGTACTAGCCATACACCGGCACACTAACACAAAAGCCGCGCGGTACGCCTTGGTCCTTAACGGACTGTTGAGCGGAGGTTTATTTATTTTATAGTAAATTTATTACGAATGACATGCTAAGGAGAATGAAATGTGTTGGGTCTCTTGGTTATTTTTTAATTTGGGCCTACAGGTTCTATGTTTAGGATTCTGACGACTAAGCCATTAACTCTAAATCATGAACCACTCGTTCGGAACGAAACCCCAAAGAAGAAGCAAGTGTCCCTGAATATGTGGCTAATAGAATTAGCTAATAACCCAGTCACAGTTCTGTGTCGAAGAGGCACCTGTCCGTACTCCGGCTAGTATCGAATGCTCGTGTATCAGTTACCACGGTCAGCGGTTTTCCTTTTGCGGGTAGGAACCATTGTCCTCATTTCTTCTTTTCAAATCGGGCGACACTAAACGGATCCAAGGACAAATATTTTCCCATTCTTGGTTATCGTATTGCACAACACGTAACGATTGTTCTTCGTACTTAACATGAATGATGTATAGAGGGTGTCCCAGGAGGAAAGAACACTGTTTCACGAGGTGACTCAAGAGCTAACAATTCTAAAGCTAAGAAAATATGTCATATAAACATAGGTCAGGAAATGCTTTGTTCTCGAGTTATGGCCTGTTGAAAATGTTGTTCTTGTTTCCGTTCCGAAGGTAAACAGTGAAAGACGACAGTTTCGGGAATACAAATTGTGGGGTAAAATTAGTAGTCCTACATGACTTTGAAATATACAAAAGCCAGTGTTACAGAGTTGTATCATTTGTAGTTTCCAAGAAAATTACTGAAAAGTGCAAAACGTTGTAGTTTGAAAATATATTTTTTTAGTTTTGTGTACAATAACTTGGTTAAAACGCTAATAAACAAAGAACACTTTAATTAAAATATGTACAGTATTTAATTCTAGAAAACTGATGTGAATAACGTTAGATTTTTAAGACAACAATTCAGGAAATACTACAGCATAAACGTTAGTCTAAAATGACGTTCATTTAATATTTTTTGTTTCTATATCGTCGGCAAATACAGGAACAAACGATATTACAACTGTATTACTGATTCTACAAAAAACCGAACATAACCAGTAAGCTCCCTTATCTGCATAACTCGTTTCCTATTTCAACGAAATACATTTGTTATTAGATAAATTCCAATATTAGACAATTTTTCAGTTAGAAGGCAACTGTTTAACAACCCCTTGGATTTTCCTGCATCCAGTAAGATAATTCTTCCCCTTTTCGTGGCGTAATCCCTTTTTTCGTATCATCTGTCTATACTTTACCCGGGTTTCTTCGAACCAGACGATTTCGTAAAAGTTTTCGTTCCTTACTTGCCTTAAAAATCTGCAATAGCAAGCAATAATATTCTCTCGCACAGCAGTTTACTATCGTTTTGTGTGTAAAACCGATCCGTTTTAAAACTACTTGAAATGATGATACACTGCCACGGAATAAATAAACATCCTTCAACGAAACCAGAAATTTACTCAGTATTTGATGTTCCTATTTTGGAAAATAATCACACATGTGGTGGGGAACTGCATCAATCTGAAACACGTAAAGTTTGGTCATAAGTTTTTCATTTTTCTTTTCTTGTTCTTTTTTATTTTAAACATTCACCCTTAGCAATTTTTTTATTTTATGGTTACAGATTGTTTTAATAGTATTCTTGTCTACTTTTGTTACACCAGATCGATCAAGCACTTTCGTTGATGATAGAAGTGTTCAATTGTTTCCCTCTTTATTGTAAAATATTCCTTCACGGCACAAAAAAATATTCACAAGCTTGATTTCACAAAAGGGTACAACGGCCAGTGACGAAATAGGGTGAATATTTCTGTTGGATATGATGTATTCGAGGATGACCCCTTTTTTTTACCTAGTTGATGTCATCAGACATAACTAAAACCTATTAAAATGAAAGCACTTTAACCTATTTGACGAACTTTTAATAAGTAGTCTTCAAAAATACTGTTTAAATTTAACGACTAACAACCAACAACAGTAAGATGCTACAATAATCAATGACACAAAAATTGATTTGATTATAGTATCACGGTATGCGAAAGACGTTAGAATGATCCGATTGACAAAATTTGTTATCTTCTTGTGCGTTTCTCATTCCTTTAGATAATGGGTGATGGTACTTAAGGGCCCTGTATGGTAGTCATCGGAATGACTCCTCCGATGACTGCAAGTATCAAGCTCTCTCAAGGGCGCCAGGTTTACAAGGGCGTTTGGTTGGGGACAGATATGCTCCTATGATCGGTTTATCGGTTGGGTAGAGGATCTCAGCAAGTGAGGTGCTGAACTATTTCTGTATGGTTAATTCTATTACCCAGCGGTGACGCGCCCAAGTAACAGCGAAGGTACCGCCTGGTCTCTTTTAAGGACCTCGACCCGACTGACCGCTTTGGGGTGGTTTGCCCACATCAGCTCGTGTATTTGGAACAGGCGCCTCGTGAAAGAAGCCGTTGCATATCTGACAGTAGAGAACCCTGCCGAGGCCACGAGGGGATAAGGACAGACATTCAAAGCAGTTCGGGTTGGGTGTTGCGTTTTTAGCGGAAGAATTTTATAGTGGTAGTGGTAGTAGTTCCATCAGAAGGGATCTACGTAGGAGATCACGAGGGATCGTCCAGCAGAGCGCGGGTCCCCTTTACGATCTGACAGCGGGGACCTTCGTCCCTGGCCAGATCACGTAGGTGGGGGTGGCTTGAGTATTTCTCATTCTGTGGAACGTTTTGCAGCAGCTCTCCAGGCTTCGTGGTCTTCTGTAAGCCGCTTCGTGACCTTATAGCTGGTGTCCTCCAATATCTGATTAGCTGCTGATACTTGAGATAACCTGAGGATCTTTAATGCGGTGGTTTCCTCTTGTCTTCCCAATTCTGTGCCGTTGGTCGACACGCGACTCATCGCCTTTAGTGGTAACTTCTCACCCCAAGGGCAGAGAGTAGGTTACACTTATACCAGTTCGCCCACCCTCTTAGGAGGAAAATGTTTTAAAAGCACTAATCCAGCGGTAGTGGACATAATTTTAACAACAGAAGTCAAGAAATAGTTAGGAGAACGTATCACTATACGATCGCCCGACCTTATTAGAATAAAGTAAAAAATAATGAGAGTCAAGAGTAACATCTTGCAACAGATACAGGAAAGCAGCAGTCCTGATATGCAACAGATATACAAGGAACGATATGAAACGAGTGTTATGTCAGTAGGAAAGGGATTTTGTCTTGATACAAGTTACCACTATACCACGTCCGAAAATTACCAAGAGCTGGACGATTGGGACAACAGGTTCCAACTGCGATTTTCAGCCGGAGGCTTATGTGAAGGCTATAACCAAGGATATGCTGATGATGGAAAAATACAAATTATTTGTTGACAACCGGTAAATTTATAAGCTCCGTGTGTTCTTAGTAGCAGTAGTAAGGAATCCAAAATATTCTAGCGAAACTGTAGTTTGGCCATCCTTGTTGTAATGTACAATATACATTTCTTTCGCCACTTTGTTGGCATAAAACAGGGTTTTGGCACGTGGTAGATGTGAATAATTAACACTTTATTAACACTCGCTGTTTCTGTAGCTGGACACCGGTTGGAACGCTCAGAGGGCGGTACAAGACACACTCGCACGCACAATCGCACACATAACACAACACATCCATAACTGAGTAAACAAATCAGTTGATTGAGACGCTCGCATGTTGATTTCTGCGTGTTATATAATTAGTTCAGGAAAAACGGCCATAGCAGGCGCTTACGTTCATACAGTGGTATTGACCGACTAAAAAGGCCAGTAATAAAGTAAACGCTCTGAACTGTTCGTTACACTGTCACCGTGGCGTCGGTTGTAGAAATGAAGTTGATCTTGTTAAAAGGTTGTAGATCAGTTGATATATGCACCAGAAAGTCGCTAATAAGCAAATAGGAAATTGAAGAATATATGTAGTAATTTATGGAAGAATACAACGAGAATGGAAAGAGCCCCTTGAAACAATGGTAGAAACGAAAATTCAGGAAAGGCGCTAAAATATAAACCTAAACGAAAGTGTCTTCTGTTAAAACTTACGTTAAGATGATAGTAGTGAGTCTGAGCATTCGGAAAACCTAATCTTTGAAAAAGGAAGACCTAGTTTTAAGTGTAGGCCTACAATGTTCACGTGATCTTCCCTTGTGTAACTGCAATGATTGCTTGAAATTTTAAGATTTCATTCGCGCTCCTCATCAAATAAGTGACCTCTTCAAGTCTATTGAAAACTTCCGGTTCTCCTCTGTGCTAACCTGTGATCTATTCGGAAATCATAGCAATAGTTTCCCAGATAATGATTTAAAAACTCTAGAAAAACTATGGGTCATTTTCTGACATAATCAGACTGAGGACCGAACTGAATGTGATGTATACCTCAATGTGAGTTTAGAGGTAAAAAGTTTACTGAACCGATGCGGTTAATGTATATTGACAAATTGTACCTGGGCATCGCTGAAGTTTTCAAACTTATAAGACTGATTGTAACCATTCCTGCTACATCTTCAGCTGAACGGAAGTGCAGAAAGTGCATTTTCTTTGCTCAAGCGGATATGAGACAGTGCAGGAGAGTGCGAGCCAAGAATCCCACATCTTATGTCATCGCTTGCTCTTGTGTCCACTGAGGAATCATTGCTGTGTAAAATGAAGTTGAAGCCAAATGATAGCTTTTTTGTTTATGATCAAGTAATTGGAAAGCTTTTTAAAAAATCTCGCACAGCAGAACTTGTTTTTAAAGAATTTAGGTAAGTTTACAGTAAAATTTATAGTCACTGTTTGTACACGAATTGATTGTTCTGCAAGTCATCGTATTATATGGTAATCGTACCACATTCCTCTCCTGCCAGTACTCTGTCAAGAGCATGCTTGACTTTTGCGACTAGAATTCGCCCCCGATTTTTGTCATCATCATTATCATTACGATACTATCGTAGATTAGGCAAATGCGCGAGTTCCAAACTCCGTCGCTTTCTTGGTCTGTCTACGTTGGGCGGTGAGCAGAAGATTCGACCGCCATCAGCAGAAATGGACACACCATCGTTTTCAAAATTCATTTATTTTGAATAATAACAGTTTCATTTTCAATGCGATTGTCTTCATTTCCGGTGCGAGATCTTCTAGTTTAGCCTTCAATTATTTGTAAAAATGCATTTCTGGTAGCCTGTATCATTGTTAATCGTTTCCTCTCATTAATCCGTGCCTCGCTTTCGTGTTGTGTCAGAATTGGAACTGCCCCGATGTATTTTTATCAAAGAAAAAAAAAGTTTTGTTTCCTCTGTCGACGTCGGTTGTTTAAATTAGTCTGTATATTTTTCCTGGCAGCAACTACCTGTTATATAACGTTCGCAAATAGAGCATTCTTCCTGCCAAGAGGGAACGGGAACGCCGTCGGCTGCAGTTTGCAGACGCACATGCGCGCCGTAATAATAAACACACGGCGACTAGCTAAACGCAGAAATCCAGCAGAACAGTCAAGTTACGAGTACAATGGTTGTCTGTATTGTTTCACGTGGAACGAGCGAACCGCAGACACGAGTTTGTGGAAAGGTTATTCTAGCGTTATTAATTACACACTGGAGACAATAGATTCCTTTAGTTACGCAAATGTACGTAGTTATCGTTAACCAGCTGCTGCACACCCTAACACACGTGAAGTGAACACTGCGTACAACTTGTGCATAGTTGTGTAACGTAATAAAACTAAATCTTAAACAACGCAATAACTGACTACTGTTAACAGGTAGTAAATCTAGCTAGCTATTTGCAGAGCCGTCTATCTTTTTTTTCTTTTTACCAAGTCGTGCTCGTTGGTGAAAATTATGAAAATTTTAACTGAATACATTGGTCTGTATTATAATTAACAAATTTGACTCTAATTTAAATTTGTTGTGCCCCCCGTTCTTTGGGAGCCAATTTATATAATTTGCAATTATGCTAATTTATGGAATTTGATTATGTAATTATCCAATTAGGTTAATTTATGTCAAATTAATTTAAATTACGTAATATATTAATTACTTTGATGTGATTGACTGTGTTCATTAACGATTAGCATAATTACTGCACTGAGACTCTTATAGTTGTATAAGAACGATATAGAAAATTTACTACAAATCATTCAATTGACGTTAGTGTTTGTTACAAGGTAAAATGACAATAATGAACGCATAAATACTTAGCAAATAAATACTTATTTATTTAACATTATTCAAATAAAGAAAACTTCCGATATATGGATATAAATTATGTCCTGTAAGTACATTCATAAAAGAAAACATATATATAAGAATACAAATTACAATATGTATTCATTACGTCGTTCGCTGAAAAACACACACACACACACACACACACACATATATATATATATATATATAACACAATGAATATACATAAACATAGACAATCAATATATTAATCTTACACTAATCCGTTCATTTTGCCTCAGATGGATAGTTTTGTATATTTAATGTTATCATTACATTGATATAATTTCTCAAAGTGTGGTTTCTTTGAAAAGAGTCAGGCCAGTAGAGTTATTATAACAGTAATAACATGAAGATTTACTTGTGATAGTGGATTATCCAAAAACTCCATCGGTGAAACTCCTTTCCACTGATGATCCAAATAAGTAAAGGTTGCGTAGATTTGATGCTTGTCCTCACTTAGCACTCGCGGTGTGTGTGTGTCCTCCGTTGGTGTCAGCCGTTAATATGAGAGTCTATAAAGTTTTGTGTTGCATAAGTGCATTCATTGTTAATGATCATGTATAGATAACTATCTACCGTCAAACTTCTTCGTGCGTCTATATACGTTAATGTATTGTGTTTAGTTTATATGACGTATTGTCTCATTATAATATCGTGCTTGAATCTTGGCGGTAATTATAACACTTCACACTGCGCTACCGCGGTACACTTCCGTAACTCGGTAAAATATTGACGTAAAGTTTTGTGAGTCTGTTATTAAATGAAGACTGATTAACTGATTAACTTGTGAATAAATAACTTAGTTCTTAACAAGCGGTAGCTGAGTAAAACTGAGTAACTGAAAGTTTTTAACAACTGAGGTATACTGCATGATTGAATAACTGCTAATACACTAAGACTGAATAACTTGTGAATAACTGCGTAACTGAGTTTTTAGAAAAGACTGAGAAATATATTAAGACTGAGAGTTACCGTAAGACTGAGGCTCCGCGTGTCCTGTAAACAGTTTTTATTAAGCTTCATTTACCATAATGCAATGTCCTGGTAAATACGCCTTTGGTCAATCACGATAGGTCAGATAATTCCTACCACCACGAAGAACTATGGTTCTCGACCCCTGATTCGCTGTTCTCGTTGCCCTCATGACGACAGTCCTCTCCACTTGCGTCCTGGGAAGATGCTAGACTCTGGTTGGTTATCGGGCATCCCCTCAAGTACGCTACGAAAGGGCTCCGTACCATTTCTTAGAATGTAGAGCAATCCCGCGCCTGTCCATCAAGCTTTTGTTCAAGTATGCTCCGAAGGTCTGCTGTTATTCTCATGCGAACAATACGTACCATTTCGTTATTGTTTGACTTCCCACGACCCTTTTTTGTCAATTAGCAGCTCCTTGCGTGTCGTTATCCCCAAGATGCCACTCCGGTCTCCCGTCATAAATACTAGTTGTCATCCTTACGATGTTTTCATGCTGTGCACACTTCCTGGCTGCATTCACTCGGTGTACACTGCTTTGTCTTCATACGGGTAAGACTCTCCTATACCCTTTGTGTGAGTATCCTTTTTTTATTGCTGGCACGCTTCACATTAACCTTACAACGAGTGTTCGCTACAATTCCTCCGTATCTGTGCCACCGTACTGTATCCTTTGTTTAGTTTGTTGTGGTGCTGTAAATCTGAGTTGGACCGAGTCTGTCACAATCGATTCTACTTCCTATTGTAGTGTTGTGTCAGGCGTTCTCACATTGTTTCCTAGCAAGCGTCCAGTTGACATGTTGTTAAGTTGTCCCTTTATTTATTACTTCTGGCTTGGGTTGGGTGACTAGACCTGTGTAACGCTCTTCTCGATCAAAATTTATAAAATTAAAAATGTTGGTCATTACAGTATTATGACATCATGTTTCGCACATTTTCACTACTCTTTGTACATTTAACGATATCTCATTAAACAAACGTTTAGTTAGTTATTAAAGGAATAAATTGTTCGATTTCGTCGTCCATGACGTGTCCGTTGATTAACTAAATATAACTAAATCACTACCGACTAGGAACACGAAGTTTTTATGGGTAAAAACGTAAAACTTTTACCTTATAGCCTGAACCAGTTTTCGCTTATTATAAGCTTCGTCAGAGGTGTCACTGGGAGCGCTGTCCGTCTTGTTCTTGGCGACGGTGTCGACTTTTGAAGGATCGATGTTGTGTGTGTGGGATGTGATATGTTCGAATAACGCGTGTGATTTTTAATTATGTCTGTTCGTTTAGGATGTCGTTTTTATGTGTTTTTGTGTGTTTGTATATTTCCAGTTGTTCAAGAGTGTCTAGTTTTCGGCCTTTTGTGTGTGCGTGTCGAATGTCCATGTTATTGTCGATGTTTTGTATGTGTGGTTTGCTTCAATGAGGTGGTTTGCAAAGGTGGATTTGGTAGTGGAGTGTATTGTCTTTGATACATTGAACACACAAAGGCACTACACTCCACTACCGAATCCACCTTTGCAAAAATCACCTGATTGAAGGTGTAACGCATTCGAATATGGGTCGTTTGCCTATAGAAAATGTCTACCGGTTACCAGAAACGACCGTAAGTGTTAGAAAGCACGTTCAACAAATGTCAGGGTGGTCTGAGCTTTACGGTACCGGGGAGGGATGATTCCGAGAGTTCTTAACACATTTCATTAAGTTTGAAATTTCTGTCTCACCGGCTGTACATCATACGTCTAAGACAACGCTAATCAAAATACGTTGTTTAAGCGGTTTAATTTTTATTTTTCATAATTTTGCAGTTGGAAAAGAAAACATTTGAGACAACAGAAAATGAGACATTGGAATCCTCAGTAGATGTTTTAAGAGGTTTAAACACCCAACTGCAGCTATCGCTGTTGATTTTTTTCAACAGCTGTCGATAATAATCTGCGTTTGCTTTGGCACGTGATGCGATGTGAATTGAGGTGCTTGTTATTATAGCCTACTACTTTCAGTGAAATTAATGAAAGTGGGAAAACACGGGTGCAACAGAAGAAGCTCCCAAGATAGAAAGGTTTAAGCGTAAGGCATAAGTTTATTAAGCGTTAAACGTTATGTCTTACTGTGCACGCAAGGCAAAAGGGATTTGATGTGACAGAGCTGATGAGTAAAAACGTTGTGGACTAGTAGGCTATACGGACTTTTTAGAATAATTGTACTGGAACTTTTTGTGATTATTTTATGATTGTTTGAGGGACATGACGTTTTGTATAATTTTGATGATGTTTTATGACATTTTGTTGATGGTGTGCTTTATTTGATTATATTACCCTATTGGTGTAATTTTGTGTTCCTCCTTATTAGTTTTTAGTTTAGAAAAAATAAACTATACTTAATTATAAAGCTTTCTCTAAGTTATTTAAAGCCTTAAACATAATGTTAGGAAGACGTAGAACTGAATAAAATAAAAACAGGTAACAAATAAAATAAATATATATCATAAAGTACCGCATGGCAAAAGCAACAGTGACACCCATTGTCAGTCTTATTTAACCTCTTGGAGAGTTTCTAGAGTTCTGACGCAGTTTTATGCAATTTCTGTGTTAAATAAAAGTTCAGTGTTCAATGAAAATAGTACAGGTTTTGTGAGTGATCCGTATAAAGTTTGCAGTTTAAAAGAAACGATTTTAATTTTGTAATTACTTTTGCCTATGACGTATAAGGCTGAATAACGTGTAGAACAACGTAAGAGAGAGAAAACATGACAGAGAAACATAACACTGATAAAATATTAATAAAAGCCACAATAATTATGAAACCGCTTCTATGACACTACGTCCTAAGCCAGTAACTTAGGGAACGAGACAGGAAAAGGGAGAAAACAGAGAGAGAGAGAGAGAGACAGACAGACGGAAAACAGAGAAAAACAGACAGAAAGGGAGGGACAGACTGAAGTAGAGAGAGACAGGCGGGAGGAGACAGAGATAGACAGACAGACAAATATACAGACAGGCCGGAGGGGAAAGAGATAGATAAGTAAACAGACAGAATTATACAGCGAGGAAACAGAGGTAGATAGACAGACAGATATGCAGACGCAGACAATTTTGATAGGTTAGTAGTATTCCTTCTGAAGATCGAATTCCTTTAGAATCGCATAAAATCGCACATTCTAAGTGATTCTGTGGATAAGCATAGATAAATAGATATTGCCGAGACAAATATATGTAATGATGGTTTATTAACCCTTTCAGTGCCTAATTCGACTATAGTTGAATTATACCATATTGTACACCATACAACATTTAGGCTTGCCTTGACTGTAGTCTGAAGAACTACGTCCTTAGCTGGAGTCCGGAGATGTGATGATCTACAGTTGATCCCATGGTTTGTCCGTAATAATATGAATGGTTGAGCCTCTCACGGGTCGCTTATGCGAAATAGGCCGTAGACGACTGAGAATGAATACATGTGACCAGTCACTGCAAAAGAAAGAAGTGATGATCGGATGCAAATTCTGTCACTCACTTCACTTCTTTACATATCTCGGGCTGCTGAAGTAGATCTTATATTTTTTTCAACCAAAGCTAAATAAATCAAAGCTATCGAATGAATGAACGTGATTAATAACGATTCAATTACATTAATATGGCATTAAGAAGCGTGCCCCACCAAACGAGATCCATTATCAGTAAACAGTATTTGAAGTTTTAGTGGACTGTGATATCTGAAGCTCTGATCGATGAGTTACAAATTGTGTATCAGAGTTTCTGGTTCATAGTACGTGGGTCAATCCTAAATTTTGACGATTGAATATTGTAGGGGACATCAATCGCTGTCCGTTTTGTATGAGCGTTTGTGGATCATAGCACATGGGTCAATCCTAAATTTTGAGGATTGAATATTGTAGGGGATTTCGAAACGAAAAGAACAGTATCTGTCCCGTGGTGATAACTCGATTCGCAAAAATACCAGTTCACCGGAACAAATTACAGTTCACATTTTTTACTTTTGTTCCGCAGTCAGTGAGAGTGGACAGACAGGTTTCAACTTCCTTCGAGAGCCGAACTGGATTAACATGTCCATTGTATCATGTGTTACATTTCAGTAACTTCTTTCTTGATACAGTGGCGAACGTTAGTATTTCGGGTGAGAGAATGCGCGGCTTCTATCCCTGAGCGTCTTCAGGAGAAATCAATGAGAAACCGAGACAGGCAGCGCGTATGCTAATATTAGTCCACAGGCTTTAGACTATTTTACGCAGTAAAGGTCATCGTAGAAGGCTATTAGTACCAAGTGATTTTAATACTAGTTTTACATAGTTTCCCTGCGTAAAATAGACGAAGGTCAACTAGTTAGGAAAAACATTTTGCGCTGTTGGTTTGACTTAAGTCAAACTTTGATTCAGACTAAGTCAGCTTAGACTCAGAAGTACGAAGTGAAAAATTCTGACTAAAATATGAATTACTCATATATTAGTCTACTCAAGTCTTTACACTGGTATTTTTACATTTGGTTTATGTTTATTTTATTATTTAAAGCTGTCAATAATTATGTTATAATTGTTGTCGAGAAGTAAAATAATTGTAAATAACTGAACAGTAGCCTACTTCGGTGAAGGATGTGTCTCTTGCGGAAAAGTAAGCAGTCATCATCATGGCTCAGCCTACTCTGACACAGCTTCCTATAATTGTACAAACAACAGCGATCTGCTCTAGGCCTACCTATTATACTACGACGGTCTATTACATTAGGCAACTGAAACGCTACCTGGCGCATGTCAGGCGTCTCCCCATGGACCCGGCTTGCCTATGTTAGTCCAGTATCTGCCAAATACGCAATCAGACAGACAATCGGTTGCGCTGTCATCCAGGCATGAGAAACCACGAGGAGTGGAACTGCGGAGCGAGCTCATCGATCCGGCCACGCCTTCGGCGGCCGAGCCTCTCGACTACATCAATGCGCCTCTAAATTCCTGCGGGTGAACCCTTAAGGGATCCGCGCTCCCGGTGTGAAGTCAGGCTGAAGCAATTCATGCAAAGGTTACACGTAACTAGCCCTTTGTACATAACAAAAATCGGCGTTGTACCATATGAATCTGGAGTTCGTCAGGCTCTGATCCGTACAACGCAAACAAACCAGGGCGCAAGACACCCTGCGCAACGTCTGTCTGTCTGTATTACACTAGGCAACTGATTGCAAAAAAAGTTGTATGCATTGGCTGAAATGAAACCTATTACACTTATTCCAATCGATTTCATGGTCTGCAATCGATTGTAAGACGGTTGCAAGCTATGGAACTGCTCGTACAACTACTGGCCTTTATTACAACTGGTCGCGCAACTGATTGCATGTATCTGATGGAGACAACTGTCGCGTAGTGTAACTGAAACCTTAGTTTCACCTTGATCTTGGAATTGCCATTTTACGAAAACTTCCTTTCTTTATGAGGACATTAATTGTTTTTCTTTACCTTTTCTTAAGTTTCTTTCCTTCATGCATAGTTTCTTCTTCCTATGTTATTAATTCTTTTTCATTTTAAAGTAAGTCCCATCAATGCTTTTACGCTCCGAACAAGTTCATTTGTTTCGTTATCTACCAAGTTACCTCGTCTTAGTCAATTTGTTACTTGGTTATTTAATAAATTTGCGGTTACACTATCCGAACGTTTAATCGATAACTTCATTTCAAATTCCCCTGTTCTTTTTGTAACCAGTTCTATTCGTTGTTTATATTTCGTATTTATGAAGCCTGCTTCAGTCCTCGTAGAATAATCTGTCATTGTTTTACACCATAGCATATTTCTTGTTACCAAAGAGAGGCTCTCCGTCAAAACTGTGTATTTTGTGTTAGTTTCAAATTCTTGGGAAGTAATAGGATTTGTACTTCCTTCTTGTACTGACCAATACACGTCAGTGTCAACGAAGATAATTAGTTGAAGTCAGGGAACTTTTCTGCTGCAGAGAGATTTTTCCCGTAAACCTCGCGGAGTAATGTGACTAACAAAACTGAGCAATACCACTCTGAACAGTAGCATTTGACTCAGAGTATGTGTAACACGTTTTAACTATGAGTATACGCGCTGGTACATTGAATACGGCAACTGCCTAACGGTACGCGCATAGCGCGGAATATTAGCATAGAATACTCACACAGATTACAGTCAGTGTGAAAACAGACTTTTGTATTTATATCGGTTAAGAGAAAGGGGTAGTGTACCTGCAAAGTTTTATGTTTTAACAAGAGTGAAGTACTTAATTTTGATAAATAAAGTATTCTGATAAGAAGCTCATAATAATCCACTGTAGAAACGTAGATGGAATATCTATAAATGAAGAGGTTAGGTGATCGGGGTGGGGGTAATTTTCTATTAATGAAAATTATAGTTGAAGTGGGAGGAGAGAATTTTTTATATGTGTACTACGTTATCGGCAACAAAGAAGTAGTTCTTTGTTAAAATTCCTTCCCGGGCTGTTTAGCCGTAGTCCAATGTTTTCTGCAAAACCAGACTTTTCGGCAGTGCCATCGACTGCCATCATCAGTGAAAATCGAGTGCGAAAACGTGAGGTGGTATACGTTAGTGACCACAGTACTGTGGTTAAGGCTGAAGCAATAAGTAGAAGGAAGTAGTTCTATGGAAATATTTCATTTCGAATATGATTTTAAATATAAATCTTAGAACATGGAAGTCATGTATGGTTCTGCATACCGATATTTAAAATTTCTTTTCAGTTTTTGGGATCAATTATTTTTATTATGCATAGGCTATCCAATCTTCTTTGGACAGTCGCGGACGTCCCCTTCAGCATTATATGAAATACTTTCCCCTAAGATCCATTCAGTTCCATATAGTCGATGGAAATAATGTTTCTAAAATATTATAAACGTTTATTTTCTTTCTGCTACGTCATAAGTTCTTCTTTCGTTTTCTGCGTCTCCGTGAATTAAACGCAAACGCTATTTATGATTTCCCAGTTTTTTGTTTGTTTGTTTTTTAATAGCAAGCTCTGATATTCTAACGTTGCACAGACAGTTGCGGAGCTGGTAAATTGTTCGTTTTGAACGACACTTTGTAGTGTCTGCACCATTATCAAGCCTTACCGAGCACACTTTTACCCTAGATAATTGTAGACATTATTGGACTCCCCGATAAGATGAAATTTCGACATCTCTCCACAACGCAGAAATTTTATCATTTGAGGTATAAACAGAACGCACTTTTTTTCGAAAATTTCCAGTAGCTTATAAAAGAGCCAAAGTAGTTAACATTTTTGCGTTAATTAGATATACTAATGATCTCGTTTTATAGCCAACGAGAAATTTAAAATTTATTGTTGCTTGCGAGTCATTAAGTGGTTACAAAGTGATAGTGCACAAGGTAACAGTCTCTCCAGAATAAAAATTACGTATAAAATCATATAAAATAAAAATACACTCAAGGTGTTAAGTAAATGCAGATTGAATTTTTAATTACTATTTTTGTTTAAGGTTACTGCTAAAATTGTCTGAAAAAAATTCATCTGGCGTGATATAACGCAGACGATAAGCATAAATTGCATGTTTGTTCTCTCTGAAATTGTCATTAAAACACGATAAGCGTTTAACGACCACTTGTAACGAATTAGTTAAGTTACAGTTAAAAAACAATAACATCCAATATGGACGTTATCATCAAGGTTTTATTAGTCATCAAAGTTAATTACGTTATGGGAATACTGTGTATAGCGTTTTTATTATCGCTGGCGGAATTAAACCTGATTTGAAGGTGTGCTGCTTGCGTATAAATCTTCTATTAATGAGCATATGGCGAAACAGCTGTATTAATAGATATGAATCAGTATTTTCAACTAGAGTACACATTACATATTCTATTGGAGACAAAGCCAGATGTCACTGACCGTCTGCAATCTTGTCTCTATGACAGTATGAGGTATCATCGCAAGCACGCAACTAGGTTGTTTCGTTTTCTATTGAATAAGAGAACTGTCTTTTGATTAATTACATTATTTTGTTTTTATCAAACGTAAACTTGGGGTGAAAGAGTTCATCCATTGATGTCTCTTAATATTGCTACAACAACGCGAACGCATAAGTTTATTGGGGTGTTCTGTATTTAGAGGTATTGTGGTGAAACTTGCATCCCTTCAGAGCTCAACCATATGTGAGGGACCATCAGGAGAACTCTAAAATTAGTGAGTAAAGAAACACGCCTGAAGTAATAAAAGGTGATAGCCCTCCCCATACTTTTCTATGGGTCTGAGAATTGGACTTTTTAACAACGTTAATTACCGCTCTTTTTAATTAATTAAGCCCCACTTTGTTGTGGTGCCAATTTAACATTTTTTTTATTATCACTATACTAATACAACATTATCTTTACTAGGTGTTAATTAGTCACTTGTTGTGTATAAAATATGATGTTAAGACAATGTTAGTTAATAAATTATAGGATTTATATCCAGCAACGGTAATTATTAATGTTAACATGAATTCTACTGAAGCTCCAAATAATTTTATTTGTTTACATATGCTTGATGATTATGCATACTATGTCATTCTGTTGAATATTTGTTCCCTATCTCAGGTACGTATTAAATAAATAAACGCATTCACAAATTTCAATATACAGTACTTGAGGCATTTATTATTTTCATACTAGTTCTTATTTAACATATTATGCTCATTCGAAATATTAAATATCCTCTACTTCAATAGCAATTTGAATCGTTGATGAGTTCATACACGTGGTGTGTCCTGTTCTTGTCACCCGCGACGATAACTTTCTCAGTAATACTCCTATGACTCTGATGTCTTTGCTTTCTTAGTTTTACGCCTCGACACCCCTTAATTTCTTTAAATGACCATCTGCTATCTCGGATTTATGGCCTGTCCAGAACCATGCTCGGCCGTAGCTAAAGGATTTTACGCTCCTTTTGTCCTAACAGCATCTGGTAATGTCCTTTCATTCGTCATTGTCAAATCAACAGCTGCCTCTTGTGTCATCTTTCTTTTATACAAAAAAATTTTTAAGTTTTGGCGTTACAACTTCAACGAAGTCCGAGGCCAATCGTATTCAAGCGGACGCAATGAGACTTCTCAGGCACGTGCAGGATGTAGTCTTCAAGGTCGCACAAGAAATGTCGATGCACGGTAGGAACTGAATGTTATGAGCATATTTAATAGTTTTGCCCAGTATCGTCTAAAATGATGGGAACATATTAGCCGCATAGATGATTGCCGCATCTCCAAACAAGTATTGAATTTTAAATCGAACGGACGGAAAGGTGTGGTGCGTCTTGGAATGATCAGCTCTAGTCCTATCTGCTTGGGACCGGAAGAAACCATCTTTGGTATAATCCTTACTGAAGATGATGATAACATGAGAAATCACATATCTCAAAACACACGCAATAATGATTTACACAGTGCAACGAGCGGTCTCTCTGTCTGTCTGTCTGTCTGTCTGTCTCTCTCTCTCTCTCTCTCTCTCTCTCTCTCTCTCTCTGGCACCCCTACACACACATGTGGTAGCAGTAATACTCTCCTGTATCATTATGCCTCCCCCCTATTATCTTCTTCCTATTACAGGAATTGTATTTGTCGACTTGGCTGTAATGGAGGAGGTACATACGCTTACGGTACGCTATACGGTAGTTCAGGCTTCTAACTAGACAAATAACTAACGGAGTCGGATATAAACTGTAGTCCCTGATAACGATATGCGCATTTGTCAGCATTTTGGATATTAGCAAAACGTTTACACCTAGTGTCTCGTCCGCCACTTGACCCGTAGGCCTACATTCTCTTCTGCTTCCTGCGAATTCCTGCCTCATGAGTGGCTTTCCTCACTGGTTAATGCGGGCTTATCTTTCCCATAAAATACATTATCAGTACATGTAGCAGTCGGCCTGTAACGTTGCGCTTGATTGGTCGTTCTCGAGCGTTGGCCGAGTGGTATGAGACACCACCCTCTGCGCAGCTGGTCCGAGTAAAATTGAATATTCACTTTTAATTTATAGCTTACAGCGTTCAATTTCGTTTGTTATATACACTTTACATATATTTTGGGTCATATCCACCAAATGGAAAATGCCATAATTTTTTTGCGATTTATATGTTGCTATTGTAAAGTAGGAGAAATCGGGGAAACTTTGTTTTCAAATCACAATACTCCGAGCCTACTGTCCAGATGCAATTGGTCATTTAAAGTTATTTGTTTAGTGTATGTGTTTTATCAACTGTATGAGTGTACTGTCATCGTTTCAGTGCGCAAAGTGCAGTACAGAGTATTAATTACTTTTATAATGCTTATGCTTAATTACTAAAATTCCGTCCACTAGCTGAAAAGTTACTACATTTAAACGAAAGCCGGGATGTTCAAAACTTGTAAGGAAAAATACTGAATTGGGTGGAAGTGATTCAACCCCCCCCCCCCCATCAATCGGTGTAACTAAATTAATTTAAGAGAAAATTTGTATCTGTAACTTTGCTAAAAATATGTATACCGTTTGTTTATTCAAAAACAGAAAACCAATAATGTAGGGTATCAATTTTCACCTTATATTTCTTTATTTCTATTGGGTATATTTTACCGGTTCAGGTCGTGTTTGGTAGTTTTCAATGCATAAATACACGGATATTTCCAGGTTTTTTAGATCATGTAAATCCGAGCTCTATACATCAGTGAAGCGACCAGCCAATATACGAGAATGTCACCGACCACGAGTCTGACACCATCGTCTGTAAACCTCGCTCTCGGACAATGACTGTTTTCGTTTGGTACCCTTGTGTGTTTTGGTTTACGACTTGCGACCAACGTCACGCGTCTGAGCCGTGTGAGTATAAAACGGCATGTCCAAAGGCCTGCTTTCCAATTATAGTTAGTCTCAGAACGGAGAAGTTCATATCGGTTCGTGAACCTTTGACACATTTTCAGCATTCCAAACTGAACGCTGCCCCGGAGAAAGTGTTACATGCAAACAGCTAAGTGACTTCGAGAGAGTTCTGCACCGACACACACGCACACATTCCGAGTGTTTACGTTGTCACTGACACACAACAGCATTACGATGAAATCTTTTTATATTGCCAAGATTACGTCAGTGATGAACTCTTACTTTAGGTAGGCGTGTACATTATCTATAACCCTGCTACCATACTACAGTGGTGTAGCATACATTGCATTACGTTTATATTATATTGCATCGCTTACAATCAGTACCATATCTATATATATATATATATATAAAACTCTATATATATATATAAAACTCAAAGACAGGATTTATGGGTACTGAATACAAATCTACACCGTTACACCGATTGCCACCAAATTTTGCACAGGTAGCCTTTGACACAAAGAGAAAAATACTGTCTAACTTAGAATTTGATATTTTTCCCCGTTCGCACGATTTAGGTCCTTTTAATTATGCCTTTTCGTTGACCCGTATAAAGATGTCAACAACACCATGGAGACCAGAATTAATTACCATAGTAACAAGTAAATAAACAAATGATATTTAGCGGCATCAGAACTGTACCTTTTTCCGTTCCTGCAGTTTTTAATGTGCGATTGTATCGATATATTTTGTAATTTTGTATACATACGTCTATATATTTTGTAATTGTCTTAAACGATTATAAAATTTATGTTCATACGTATTTATGATGATGTATATATAAGGAATTTATAAGTAATGAAATATATTAAATGCTAAAGATGTCAACAACACCATGGAGACCAGAATTAATTACCATAGTAACAAGTAAATAAACAAAAGCTATTTAGTGGCATCGGAACTGTACATTTAACCATTCCTGCAGTACATTTTCGATGTTTTAATAATATGCGATTGTATGATATATTACGACGTGGAAAACAAGAAGAGTACTAATAATTGTAAGTTGTCCTATTACTTAATGGAAAGCGAAAATACGTGTTGTTTTCATTTGTGAAGTTAGGTGACAACGTTTTTGGTTTTTAGTTTACTGCTGAAATAAATAAAAACCATGGTTGAGGAAAACATAACGTTTAATGTGTTATACAATGCTTCTAACACAGTAACACTTACGATAAAGAATTTAGCGTTTTTGATTTAACAGGTACTTTATAAATATCTCCAAAGGGTTTATAAACGGGTACTTTTAAATCTCCAAAGGCTGTTGCACCAACATAATAATTTAGTACAAGTTAAAATAGTACAAGTGTAGAAAACAGCTTTGGAGAGGATTTGACTAAAAGTACAAAATTGTTATACTAGCTGACAGAATGCCATATAGTCATAGACAATAAAAATTATAGTAAAATACTTATTAAAAATCCAATATTCGCGTGCGAAGCCGCGGGTAACAGCTAGTAAAAAATATTCATTCAATCAGTACCTTGTACGTATGGATTATATACAATTACATTACATTTCAAACTTTTACAATCTTCTTTCACTCTTTTTTTTTTATCTCTCGTGAATCTCTTCGCTTCTCGCCATTGTCATTCCTTTATTTTCTAAGATTTCAGCAATTACTTTGTCTCATGTCTGTCTGTTCCTACTTTCTCGTTCTTCGCGATTCTGCTTCCGTAATTCTTTTCGCAGGTCTTGACTCTTCCGTACGTTGTAAATGCCACACCAAGTCAGTTCTCTTTCCTCTAGGAAATTCAGGGTAGGTTGTATCGTTAATTATCTTCTTCTGGCAGTACTTCTCGTACTGTTCTTCTTTATATTCCTCCTCAAGGCTCTCCTCAGAAACTTCATTTCATACCTTCCTGTCTTCCATTCAATACACATGTCTCACAAGCAAACGTCAAAATATACGTATATATCTCAAATATCATTTACGATTTTCTTATTTCTTGTGAAACTGTTATTCACGGCATAGTACTTTTCCGTCGTTTGTCTAACTCTTTCTTTGACTTTCACATCTCGTGATCCACGTTCATTCATTCCAACGCCTAAGTATTGGAATACACTCACGTGTTCGATCATAGTTCCCTCAATACCTGTTTTTACATCTTGTCTTGTGTCTCTAATTATCATCATTTTGGTTTTATTCTTCTAACTTTCGTACCTTTCTCTTTCAGAACCGTATTCCGTACATTCAAATTCACTTCAGTTCATTTTCGGTTTCGATTGTCAGCACTACACATATGCAAAGACATGCTCCGAAATATTAATCACATTTAATATTAATCACACCAACTTTTAATTAATCACTTTTATCTGATTCTCAGGATCTCATCTATCAGTATTATGAATACTAATATTATAAAAGACAGGCTCAGGACTCCCCCTTGTCTTAGTCTTTCATTCGTTGTAAGTGACTGACCCTCTATTGTTCCTT
Organism: Magicicada septendecula; assembly: GCA_034769895.1. Lineage (NCBI taxonomy): Eukaryota > Metazoa > Arthropoda > Insecta > Hemiptera > Cicadidae > Magicicada > Magicicada septendecula. Next base: position 235,383,595 of record CM068372.1, on the reverse strand, counting down.
ATTACACACTTAACATTGTACCTGTATATTTTTTAAATTATTCGAATCTATCTCGTGCTATGCAGTGGTGAATTAAATAAAAGTAAGTAGATCTTTATTAAAATCCGCTGCAATGTGATTGAATGTAAATATTAGCAAAACTTGCTAATTTCTGCATCAGGAAGGTTCTATGCATAGAAGGTTTGCATTTGATGCGGTTAATAAGTTCAGAAATCTAGGTGACATGATAGATAATGAAGGATGCATAAATACAACAGTACATGACAGGATACAAATGGTAAATAGTGCAAACTAAGCTAACAATAGACTATTGAGAAGCAAGATTATCAGTTACAACATAAATATTAAAATATGTAAGACACTTATTAGACCGCTTGGAGGTAAGATGTGGACATTAGCAAAAAAGGAACAAGAAACACTGAGAAAGTTTGAAAGAAAGATATACGGCGTGTGTATCACCGGTTAGGGAAGATGGCGAATGGAGAGTAAGAAATAACTAGGAGCTATCGAAGCATGAGGACATCGTAAGATTCTAAAGGCTCAACGAATGCAATGGCTGGTATGACGACCGATGGATGGATGGGTGATGAGCGTATCCCAAAGAAACGTCTAAGGGCATATGTGTATAAAAGCAGAAAGAGGGGTCGGCCTAGGAGGGGATGGTTTGTACGATGTACTGGAAGATTTCAGAAGAATGGGTGTGAGGGGTTACGCTGAGATGTCAACGGATAGGAGACGTTGGAGAAGCCGGGGCTCACGCTGGGCTGTAGTGCTGAAGAAGAAAAAGTGGACCTTTAGTGGAGAAGGCGAATGAAAATAACTTTTAATCATATTTTACGTCCGTTTTAAGGATGTTATTACTTGATAGTCAAATAAAAGACACGTGTAATAAAGTGAATGTGTAACATATCAACTATACATAAGGCAAACGGATATGTAATACAAGAAATAATCGACATTGTTAACCGACACTTCCTTTCATGCTAAAAAAACAAAGAAATTCGGTTGAAAAAACATTGTGTGGCAAGTAACGGAAAGTGACAGATCATATTTTAATCTTATCTAAATTAATTAGGTCTTTTCATCAATCATGACTTCGTCTTGGCGACAAAGAAACTATGAAAGTTTCTCTGTTATCACTATGAAAGTGCCTCGACACTAAAATGTCCATTTGTGAGAATGCGGTATGATCCATCTTTTCTTTTTTGTTTTAATAGGATTATGTATATACAACATACTGAAGGTAATTGTACCAGTTCCAGTAAGTGAACATATTTTTTATTTTTATTCTTTATTAGCAATACATTCTACTAGCGAATATTATACAGTAAACATAACTGAACAGGAAGACACCCATTAGAATCACCTCTTGACCTATTTCTTTACTAAGCCTCCAGAGCATTTCATTAGTCTTCGACAGCAGGTTGCTTCTTCAGGGGGTAAAGAATTCCGCACTAATTATAACACACAACCACTTGATATCACTTGACAAGTCGCCCAACATAAACTGACTTGACAAGTCCAAGTCCAATCCTGGGGCAGCTAAGATGGTCGTGCCCCAGTGGTTGCAGTGTCTGGGTAAACACGATGACTGCCTGATGCGTGACGCCGCGAGCTTTCTGGAGACACTGAGAGACATAAGCTGCAAAGCTAAGGCGCCAGTTAAGAGTGACGCCCAAATACTTCACAGACCGCTCACTTGACAAAGCCAGCCTTTGCTCTTTTATAGGTAGCGCACGTGTTCTAGAATGAACTTTCCATCCTTAACGCGTTGTGTCAGCTGATGCGTATTATAAGGACTCTCCTGAACATTCTGGAACATACTTCACTAAGGCTACACCTGCGCGGCTAACGGAGGGACGCTCTCGGCTGTTCGATAGGGTTCTCCTTACAATATTTTGTTGGTTTTTAATTCTATCACTTCTTTCGCATATGACTCACTAAAGTCTGTAAAGCAGTGGTTCCCAAAATTTTCAGTCCGCGGACCCCCCCCCCCCAAAAAAAAAAAATTAAAAATTTCACTGACCCCGTCTGAGCTCTGAATAAAACAAACAGTGAATATGATACAAATTCTTATATTTTAATTAAAATGTATTAAAATCAAAATTCTCTTAATTTGCAAAATTATAATATTAATGATATCAAACATAGTTTAATGTGAACAATGAAGCTGCTTTTGAACAATTAGTTTTGCAACATTGGGTTTAATGTTTGATAATTTCAATATTAAGACACTTTCGACATCAAATTTATTTCTTAACTTTGACTTCAAGTATGTGAGCAGGGAGAATGCGGTTTTACACAAATAATTAGAGGGAAACAGGTAAACGCTTCAAAGCTTTTTTTTGCGACTTCAGGATAGTTAGTCATTACATACAACCAGAAGTCAGCTAGCTGCAATTGCGAAAACTGTAATTTTAATGAACTGTCAGTTGAAAGTTCTACCAATAAATCTTCTTCTTGTAGTGTAAGAGAGAGGTCAGTTGACAGCCCATCACCAAATGGATTTCTTATCCACATGTCACTATCATCCGTCACTGGAAAATATTCCCTTAGCTGCAAGTGCAGTTGCTCCAAGTGAGACTTAATAACTTTGAGGATCTCCTTTGGAACATTTTCTCCTGACATCTGGACGAAATCTGCCATGGAAGGAAATTGTTCGAAGATTTCAGCGTCTAATCTCTGAATCCACAGCTTCAATTTTTTTATCATCCCTCTGTTTCACCTCGAACATGGAAAATAGTGATGCTAGATCCCTGCAGGCTTAAGGTGAGTCCGTTCAGATGACTTAACATATCAGTAAGGTATAATAGCTTCAGAATCCAGTTAAAGTCATGGAACCTGTCTTTAAGGTCGAAGTTGGAATCAAATAAAAAGAGCTTTACTTCATCCCTTAGTTCAAATAATCTGTTCAGTACCCTTCCATGAATTAAAGATATTATTAAAGCCAGTAGTTTGAAATTACTTTTACAATTACAATTAGTTTGAACAAAAACAAAATATACTGGAACCTTCTACTAATTGTTTTAAGCTTCTAAAATTTAGATTTTAGAGCATCAAAAACCGGAGAAAATTACGGTATATTCTATTTTTCCTTAAAAGTGTCCGCGGACCCCACTTTGGGAACCACTGCTGTAGAGAGTTAAATTCTTCGAAGTGTTAAATTGCATTAATTGTTGAGACACTTGTACATCTTCATAGTTCACACCCATGTAGCCAAATAGACGGATTATAGTTTTGTAAATGAGTGTCTTGTTCTCCAGTGTAAATGACTTCTTCTAATGAGTCAGTATGTACTACACATTCGTGGTCATGTGAGCTCGCCAAGTGATTCATGTGTCAATGTTGAGCTCAAGAAGGCGTACTTGAGGGACCGGCTTATCGTTTCTATCAGGAAGACCGCGTGATCATAAACATAACTAGCAGAGGTGTGTTTTCACTGAAGTTTGTTCTCAGTTTCCTTAGCCAATTTTCGTTTCTGTTTAGATGTTCCTGAAATCTACTTGAAGCTGAATAGATACTTAGACACTAAGCTTTTATGTACAAACTTGGATTCATTTAAACGATTTCATCTTAACAAGTACTTTATGGAGAGCATGAAGGAAGTTGTTCTAAGACTATAGGCATGAGGGAGCTTCTACCCGGCGACAACTCTCCTGTCGATCAGTTCGGATCATCTAACGAAGATATGCGGCCATTGACAATTTAATCTTCTTCTGGGTAACTGTATCATTGTACAGGCGTTTCATCATTTAGTTATCATCATCGACGAGCTTCTTGTGAGATCATTGAGCGGCTGCTTGGATCTCGGTTTTTACAAAGATTATGAAGATTTTCGTGGATCTCCAACACATTTGTTAGACACCAAAGTACTGTCTGGCCGCGATTGGAGTGCGGAGGGTAGGTAAAGTGGGGGAATGTACTAAGTAGTAACAATGCATCTGCCGGTCTGGTGGTGGGGACGCCAAGCCGCGCATTCCAATCGCGGCCAGACAGTACATCAACCACTGAGCGCAGAACTAAAGCGCTGGATAGATGTGAGACTATACGGTCTGAAGTATCCCCAGAGCTGCACAGAGCAGAATTTTGTTCCAAAGTTACGGGCGGCGTTGACTACCGTCTAAGTAGCCAGTGGAATTTGGACTTGTTTACATTTTAGGCCGAGTTGGTTTGTTTTGATTTCTGTGTACTCTCTCCAAATCGTACGCTGATCTAGGTTCCTTGTCGCACGTATTGGACTTTAACCAAAAACGTCACCGGTATTGGACTGTTCAAGGTTCAAGGTAACTTGTGGAAATGTTATTATTTTTGCAGTGTAAGTAACGTGAATGGATTCGTCATTATTCATTTTGATTTTCCACTTGACAACCAGCCATCAAGAAGGTTCAGATGCAGGGTCTGAGGGTCTGTGGTGCAGTGATATGACTTTCATCTGAGGAATCTATACAGAGAAAGCGACCACTGCACGATGATTGTGCAGTTTGTTACTGCGGCATCAGCTAGACAGAGTAGTACAGGAAGGGCCCCAGCACACTCACCCTTAGGACGTCAGTCGATATAGGGTGTAAGTTAGACGTTCGTCGTACTTTACTGAGAAAGAGCAGCCATGTTTTGTTGAAAGTCTGTGAGACATCTAGGAAGACCTCCATGTAATTTTTTTTAGTCTCCACAGCATTGGAAATTTGTGTTACTATGCGACGGGTCAGGTGAATAGTGGAGGTTTGACTCGAAATACAGGCTGATGGCCTCAGAAGGATCAGGCTCAGGCCAACGTCTTCTTATAGTTTTCACCTTCTTAACAGTGGTTTTGCTCTAGAGATGTAGGAGACTGAATGGTCTGAAGGAATTAGTTTCGTGAGGTGATTTCCCAGATATGGCTTATTTGTGAATACGTCTATATATGCACAAACGAAATCTTTCCAAAGAAAATTCAAAATATCAGAACTGTGTAAAATCTATAGTTGCTGCAGACATGTTAATTTTGGTCTGCCTTTAATTTAAAAAAATCGGGGTAACCTACGCACACTAATTATTTTTGGTTCCGTACACATATTTCGGGGGCTATCATAGTTATCTTCAGCAGTATTACTAACAAATGTAAACAAAAACAGTTTAAAAAAGAAAATCGGTTAAGATGTGGGATACAAGCACAATTGAATATTAATTGATTTAATGTAGTTATATTTTTGTTCAGGTCGTTTCTAGGCCAATTCATTTGCTTCAGGATTCGATCAGTATCGGTCTGAGGAGGCGATTCTCGGCGAGCTCAGACACTATGTCAACCCAACAACAGACACAGACAGATCACCTGGTGAGGAACAACATTCGGTTTGTTTTTTTTTTTTTTTTTTTTTTTTTTTTTTGTTTTTTTTTTTTTTTTTTTTTAATGAGACAGTAGAGCCTCGAGCATGGCACTTGCATCGTGGTCGTTTAACTTGCAAATGGTCTAGTCTAGTGGTTCCCAAACTTTTCAGTCCGCGGACCGCCCAAAAAAAAAATAAAAATTTCACGGACCTCGTCTGAGTTATGAAATGAAACAAACAGTAAATACGATACAAACTCTTATGTTTTAGTTAAAATGTATTAAAATCAAAATTCTCTTAACTTGCAAAATTATAATTATAATTATAATGATATCAAACATAGTTTGTAACGAGCAGAAAATTTAAAAAATTTTAAATTTTCACCTCGGCAGAGTACGTTCACACGAGGCAGTGTCAACGACTTATAGTTGGCGCAATAAATAAGGAGTAATGAGAAGATGTCAGTGAGGCGTCGCTGACTTGACAATAGAAACACATTAAGTTCGATCCAACTATAGAAATTGGTGGCGTAAGATGACAGGGAAAGTTTCGTCCAGAATTATTGCTCTCTGCAGCTGTAACAAAGTAAGCGAGGACATTCACACCCGTACCGAGAATTGTAGCAGATGTTGACCATGTTACGTCAGTATACGATAAACGACAAAAACGAGTGAAACTACATATTTCAATGGAACGACTGCACTGCACCTTAAGAAACAATACAGTAAGATAGGCCTGACAAAGACTAAAGTCATGTTACGCAGCTGGAGTTATCGTCTAATTGACAGACAAGAATTTATGAAGGGAAAGTTGGGGTGACTTCACCAGCCGGCAGATGTTCAAAATTGTTAATAGCCAGAAAAAAGGGGTTAGAACTTGGAACAATGCGCCAGGAAGACTGAAAGTACAGATAATGGGAATCTATAGAAACACAGAGTTTACTCAGACAATAGATTGATCGACAAGTGTCTAATAGCCATAGTTTCGTCGAAACGGGTCAACGTTCGTCAGAGCAAAAATCGGGGAGACGTAAGAACCTATCAGATGCTCTCATCCAGCGAGAAATTTGGTGGTGAGGAGTGTTTCCATAGCAACTGAAACGAAGGACCTATCGGGAGAACTATGACGTGGAATCTTGACATGGTGGGACAGTATTTTCCAAGAAAATTAAAAACTGACCAATCTCTAAATGAAGTAGGCGTGAAGCGCGCCAGAGACAAAATTTTGAGTAGGGACGAATTAATAAAAACTATCTGCCCAAGACAGGGGAGAGGCAGTGATACTCAATTTTGTGACAGTCTACACTCAATTTTTGAAACAAGTAATACTAAATTTTCGACAGTTTTTACTAAAGTTTTCAGACAGTTTTTACACTCAAATTTTCAAATAGTTTAACTTCAAGTGCGAGAGACGGTATATCATAAACTTTCAACAGTTTATTCTAATCAGTTTATTCTTCGGAGTTAGTATTATTTAAATTTCAGAAGAGTACATTAATCGTGCGGAATATTAACTCGAGTCCGGAGTTAAAATTATACAAAGTGAACAATCAGACCGTTACACTAACAGACATTATCACCTAACGATATACAAAACAGTTGAACTTAATATAGCGTACTACACATTATTAACAACATAATGAACACGAAATATTAAACAAATTAATGAATAATACGAATGTTTAATGAAGCAGCGACAAGTGGAACTAGAAATGTATATTAACATTAAAACGAACTCACAGCACACACAGTAAGATGAAACATTTGATTGAACACTGAACTTTAATTATTCACATATACAAACGTCTACGCGAGTGATCGGAAGAGTAAGTGTTAAGTGATTGTGATAAAGCAGCATCCGACGGAATGTGTCTACGAGCCATCTTCATCTCTGGAACTCGACTTCAACAACAAATAATGGATATTCAATAACCAAGTAACCATTATTATAATTATTTCTAATTAGTAACTTCTACTGACCTGGTTTCTTTCAAAGAATTCACACCTGAGAAAATTATTAAGAAAAGTAATGAATAAATCTGAATAAAGTAATTAATGAATGTATTAAGAAAAGCTTATTTGGGATTTAATGAACGCATCAAATAAGTAATATGAATTGTTATATTGTTTGATTTATCTATGTATGTATGTTTTCTTTGTTTTCAGCATATATTGAAACACGTATTTGTTATTATAAATATGTATGTATTTCAGGTACAGCGACGTATCATATGTACAATTATAATGTATTATGAATGAAAATTAAAATAGTACTTTAAGTTGATCATAAATATGCGTTCATTATTACCAAATGCAACCCAAATATTAACCTAAAGTTTGAAGGAATACAAATAGATTTTAAGAGTTTCATGTGTTCAAATAAAGTAAATGAATTGATAACGTTAGTCTATTAAGTGATATCACGTATGTGCCGATGAGAATCAGAATAGTTATACATAAATTTTAAATGGCTGTTTCACACACGGCATGAAATTAATCAATTAAAGCAAGTGAATACATATTATCTATTGCATCTGAATTATATAGAATTCATTGTATAAACTGTGTTCCAACACGCGGGCATAGATAATCAGAGTAACAAATAAGATTCAATTATACACATACATGTGAGAGATCGATAAATTTATATATTTAATAGCAAACACACTTACATAATTACTTACCACAAGTGGAATTCTTCATTTACATTTATTTTGCATAAATTGACATTAATAAAATGGCGCCCAACGTGGGGCCAGATACATGTGAAAAATCAATAAAATATATATGCAAGTAATACGCATAAAATAATTTATAAAATGGCGCCCAACGTGGGGCATGATACGTATTAACAAAGATTGTTAACACGTACACCTTTGGCAGTAGAATTAGTAGATAAAGTAGTGTCATAGAAATAGAAGTAAGATAAGTGTTATTAGAGCAAGTCAGTTTGAATGATTACGCGTAGGAGGGCAAAAATGGCGAGCAATTCCGACAGCGTAGAATTCGACGTAAATAACCAATTAGGTACAATGAATACAGAAGACAATGCTACACCTAGCGAACCAAGTAGCGTTGTAGAGAGTCCAGAAGATAGGGCGCGAGGACAGACATCGAAACTAGAAGATAGAACTCTACAAATGTTGATGGAGTTCATGCGTCAACAGAGAGAGAAACAAGAAGAAAGTAATAAATTACTTAGTGAAAAACTAGAAGAGAATCTTAACAGAAAACAAGAAGAACGAGACGAGAAACAAGAAGAACGAAGCAAGAAACTAGAAGAAAATATTAAATTAATTAGTGAGAAATTAGATAAGCAGAAGGAAGAACAAGAAGAAAACAGTAAATTAATTAATGAAAAACTCGACCAGCATAAGGAAGAGATTACGCAGATAAGGTCAGAGATACGTGGATACACGAATGCCTTGAAAGCAGATAAAAGCGAAATCCAGAAGAGGCAGGAAGAAGTGATGAATGAGAATTACGAAGATGTACGAAAGGTACAAGATACTGATAACACTGTCGATCTTACAGACGTATCAGATATCAAGAAAGTATCAACTGTGGGATTTAATGCAAATGTCATTAGCAAGCCAAGGAAGAAGTGGATTAAGAAGAGAAATGACTTTGTTTCTAGATATCTGGCGATATCGGAGGATGATCCAGACATGGATAGAGATTATAAAAATCTACTACTACCAAGTAGAATGCATAAAAGGCACAATTTAATCAACACGGGAAGAGGTACTACATCGATGAATCCTAGGATGAAGTATCCAGCCTGTAAAATCAGCATGGATCGGCGAAGTAGTCGAGCTGCATCAATAAGAAGCATGAAGGGAAAGTTTAAAGATGAAACAAATACCGCATGTTATAAAGCTGAAAACGAGTTTACGCAAGCCATGGATAATGTGAAACGGAAGGACATACAAGATCCGTATGCCTATTCATCATGGATAAGAAACGTTATGAGAAAAAGGAGAGGAAAGAATTCTGCTAGACGACTTAAAAATGTTTTAAAGAATCGTGATAGTACTGAGAGGAGAGCTCGAACACTCGAGGTAATATTTCTTAGGAACTTAAGAAATAAAACTTTGTTATGTAAGTACACGAGGGGTGAGCCGATTGTCGAACAACAGTGTTGTACGCAGGCCTGGAAGCGACGACAAAAGCAAAGCGGCGCGTGTGTACTTAGAGAAAGTTATTGGAGAAAACGGCAAAAACTACTCAATGTGTACGTGAACAATAGGAGTACTGCTACGAGGGGTTCCCTTAGGAGAGGCAAGCTGTTTAGCGTGTATATACCCAAGAGGGGTCGACACAAGGAAAGGTGCGACACATTTCTCACTCACTCAAATGGAAAGAGACGGAGAATAGTCGTAAATCTTAAGGACACTAGTGCGGCACATCGTACCAGAGTAACGGGAACGGCCGACCGGCTATTAGGAAAACATGTGACGCAACCCCTAGGTCAAACACCTTACTGTTTACAAACAAAAACACGTGCGTTAGTGACAGCACTATATTGATGAGACATACAAATATGTCATCATAAATATGACTTGAGAATGAATCAATGAAAACGTATTAAGAAGGCGAACTTCAGAATATTTGAAAATGTAATGATTAAATTTGAAAATATTGAATAAAATACATTAAATACATTGGTTATATGAAAATACGTAAACCAAAGATGGTAATTAGTGATGAATGTTGATGAATGAAGAGTAGGGGATTAATGAATAAAATAAAAAACGAAGCTACATGTGTACTCGTTGATTGCAATGATATGGTAATAAATTAGATCTGCGGAAAATTCTATGCCAGACAATTGAAGATGAAGGAAGAGGAAGAAATTGAAGAAGATGTCATAAGAAGCTAGCTGATGCTGATGAATCATCTGCGTTAGGGTAATTGACGCGTTGATATCATTCAAGCTGGCTTAACCAAGAAAATTATGTACTTTAATTGTCAAAAATAACATAAAAGTGTATTTAGTTAATTAAGCACTAATTAAATGTTAGATAATAAGATAAATTAACATTTTGTGACATTTGTAAAATATTGCAGTGAATGCAAAGGACATTTAATTGCCATCACTTGAATCACATAGTAATAAGTTACTAGGACAAAGTGAAAAAGGGACACTTAAAATCAAATAAGTGATATTATTTAAAGAACTCGATCGTGAATGAACTTTATTAATGTGAGTGTATATAATTAATAGGCTAAGATTGTAAATGATGCTAGAATGAAGTAGGTAAATCATTAAAACAAAATGTATTACGTGTATGTAAATTATCCAAATAATTACGAATAACGTAGCGAATATGTTAATTAACAATCTAATTTTAAATAACCTTTTAAAAGATTTTACTGGTAAGATCATTAGTAATGCACAAAAATGTATATGTATAGGAGATTTTTTTTTGATGTCATGTAAAGTGTTACACTGAACCAATTGATTATTTGATAATATCTTGTGAATATGATATTTTAGAAAGTAAAATTTTATTCAATTGATTAAATTATTTAATTGCTCATTAAATTTATGATTTGTCTTATAATTATAAGGATAAGGTACTTATATGTAAATACGAAAATGTGAAATGCGTTCAGCTATCCCAAATAGCTAGCAATAAATTCAGAGAACCGAGTAAAACCAAAAGGGGGTGTACCACTTGTAATGTAAGCCTTTAAGAATAGGTTATCATGTAATGCCCTTCCCTTTTGAAAAGATGAACACGGCGAGGCGACGTACAGGGCGCAGAATTTAGATTTGAGTTGTTCCCTGAGGTCACATCGTCAAATCGAAATTGAGGACACTGTAACGAGCAGAAAATTTAAAAAATTTTAAATTTTCACCTCGGCAGAGTACGTTCACACGAGGCAGTGTCAACGACTTATAGTTGGCGCAATAAATAAGGAGTAATGAGAAGATGTCAGTGAGGCGTCGCTGACTTGACAATAGAAACACATTAAGTTCGATCCAACTATAGAAATTGGTGGCGTAAGATGACAGGGAAAGTTTCGTCCAGAATTATTGCTCTCTGCAGCTGTAACAAAGTAAGCGAGGACATTCACACCCGTACCGAGAATTGTAGCAGATGTTGACCATGTTACGTCAGTATACGATAAACGACAAAAACGAGTGAAACTACATATTTCAATGGAACGACTGCACTGCACCTTAAGAAACAATACAGTAAGATAGGCCTGACAAAGACTAAAGTCATGTTACGCAGCTGGAGTTATCGTCTAATTGACAGACAAGAATTTACGAAGGGAAAGTTGGGGTGACTTCACCAGCCGGCAGATGTTCAAAATTGTTAATAGCCAGAAAAAAGGGGTTAGAACTTGGAACAATGCGCCAGGAAGACTGAAAGTACAGATAATGGGAATCTATAGAAACACAGAGTTTACTCAGACAATAGATTGATCGACAAGTGTCTAATAGCCATAGTTTCGTCGAAACGGGCCAACGTTCGTCAGAGCAAAAATCGGGGAGACGTAAGAACCTATCAGATGCTCTCATCCAGCGAGAAATTTGGTGGTGAGGAGTGTTTCCATAGCAACTGAAACGAAGGACCTATCGGGAGAACTATGACGTGGAATCTTGACATGGTGGGACAGTATTTTCCAAGAAAATTAAAAACTGACCAATCTCTAAATGAAGTAGGCGTGAAGTGCGCCAGAGACAAAATTTTGAGTAGGGACGAATTAATAAAAACTATCTGCCCAAGACAGGGGAGAGGCAGTGATACTCAATTTTGTGACAGTCTACACTCAATTTTTGAAACAAGTAATACTAAATTTTCGACAGTTTTTACTAAAGTTTTCAGACAGTTTTTACACTCAAATTTTCAAATAGTTTAACTTCAAGTGCGAGAGACGGTATATCATAAACTTTCAACAGTTTATTCTAATCATTCGGAGTTAGTATTATTTAAATTTCAGAAGAGTACATTAATCGTGCGGAATATTAACTCGAGTCCGGAGTTAAAATTATACAAAGTGAACAATCAGACCGTTACACTAACAGACATTATCACCTAACGATATACAAAACAGTTGAACTTAATATAGCGTACTACACATTATTAACAACATAATGAACACGAAATATTAAACAAATTAATGAATAATACGAATGTTTAATGAAGCAGCGACAAGTGGAACTAGAAATGTATATTAACATTAAAACGAACTCACAGCACACACAGTAAGATGAAACATTTGATTGAACACTGAACTTTAATTATTCACATATACAAACGTCTACGCGAGTGATCGGAAGAGTAAGTGTTAAGTGATTGTGATAAAGCAGCATCCGACGGAATGTGTCTACGAGCCATCTTCATCTCTGGAACTCGACTTCAACAACAAATAATGGATATTCAATAACCAAGTAACCATTATTATAATTATTTCTAATTAGTAACTTCTACTGACCTGGTTTCTTTCAAAGAATTCACACCTGAGAAAATTATTAAGAAAAGTAATGAATAAATCTGAATAAAGTAATTAATGAATGTATTAAGAAAAGCTTATTTGGGATTTAATGAACGCATCAAATAAGTAATATGAATTGTTATATTGTTTGATTTATCTATGTATGTATGTTTTCTTTGTTTTCAGCATATATTGAAACACGTATTTGTTATTATAAATATGTATGTATTTCAGGTACAGCGACGTATCATATGTACAATTATAATGTATTATGAATGAAAATTAAAATAGTACTTTAAGTTGATCATAAATATGCGTTCATTATTACCAAATGCAACCCAAATATTAACCTAAAGTTTGAAGGAATACAAATAGATTTTAAGAGTTTCATGTGTTCAAATAAAGTAAATGAATTGATAACGTTAGTCTATTAAGTGATATCACGTATGTGCCGATGAGAATCAGAATAGTTATACATAAATTTTAAATGGCTGTTTCACACACGGCATGAAATTAATCAATTAAAGCAAGTGAATACATATTATCTATTGCATCTGAATTATATAGAATTCATTGTATAAACTGTGTTCCAACACGCGGGCATAGATAATCAGAGTAACAAATAAGATTCAATTATACACATACATGTGAGAGATCGATAAATTTATATATTTAATAGCAAACACACTTACATAATTACTTACCACAAGTGGAATTCTTCATTTACATTTATTTTGCATAAATTGACATTAATAAAATGGCGCCCAACGTGGGGCCAGATACATGTGAGAAATCAATAAAATATATATGCAAGTAATACGCATAAAATAATTTATAAAATGGCGCCCAACGTGGGGCATGATACGTATTAACAAAGATTGTTAACACGTACACCTTTGGCAGTAGAATTAGTAGATAAAGTAGTGTCATAGAAATAGAAGTAAGATAAGTGTTATTAGAGCAAGTCAGTTTGAATGATTACGCGTAGGAGGGCAAAAATGGCGAGCAATTCCGACAGCGTAGAATTCGACGTAAATAACCAATTAGGTACAATGAATACAGAAGACAATGCTACACCTAGCGAACCAAGTAGCGTTGTAGAGAGTCCAGAAGATAGGGCGCGAGGACAGACATCGAAACTAGAAGATAGAACTCTACAAATGTTGATGGAGTTCATGCGTCAACAGAGAGAGAAACAAGAAGAAAGTAATAAATTACTTAGTGAAAAACTAGAAGAGAATCTTAACAGAAAACAAGAAGAACGAGACGAGAAACAAGAAGAACGAAGCAAGAAACTAGAAGAAAATATTAAATTAATTAGTGAGAAATTAGATAAGCAGAAGGAAGAACAAGAAGAAAACAGTAAATTAATTAATGAAAAACTCGACCAGCATAAGGAAGAGATTACGCAGATAAGGTCAGAGATACGTGGATACACGAATGCCTTGAAAGCAGATAAAAGCGAAATCCAGAAGAGGCAGGAAGAAGTGATGAATGAGAATTACGAAGATGTACGAAAGGTACAAGATACTGATAACACTGTCGATCTTACAGACGTATCAGATATCAAGAAAGTATCAACTGTGGGATTTAATGCAAATGTCATTAGCAAGCCAAGGAAGAAGTGGATTAAGAAGAGAAATGACTTTGTTTCTAGATATCTGGCGATATCGGAGGATGATCCAGACATGGATAGAGATTATAAAAATCTACTACTACCAAGTAGAATGCATAAAAGGCACAATTTAATCAACACGGGAAGAGGTACTACATCGATGAATCCTAGGATGAAGTATCCAGCCTGTAAAATCAGCATGGATCGGCGAAGTAGTCGAGCTGCATCAATAAGAAGCATGAAGGGAAAGTTTAAAGATGAAACAAATACCGCATGTTATAAAGCTGAAAACGAGTTTACGCAAGCCATGGATAATGTGAAACGGAAGGACATACAAGATCCGTATGCCTATTCATCATGGATAAGAAACGTTATGAGAAAAAGGAGAGGAAAGAATTCTGCTAGACGACTTAAAAATGTTTTAAAGAATCGTGATAGTACTGAGAGGAGAGCTCGAACACTCGAGGTAATATTTCTTAGGAACTTAAGAAATAAAACTTTGTTATGTAAGTACACGAGGGGTGAGCCGATTGTCGAACAACAGTGTTGTACGCAGGCCTGGAAGCGACGACAAAAGCAAAGCGGCGCGTGTGTACTTAGAGAAAGTTATTGGAGAAAACGGCAAAAACTACTCAATGTGTACGTGAACAATAGGAGTACTGCTACGAGGGGTTCCCTTAGGAGAGGCAAGCTGTTTAGCGTGTATATACCCAAGAGGGGTCGACACAAGGAAAGGTGCGACACATTTCTCACTCACTCAAATGGAAAGAGACGGAGAATAGTCGTAAATCTTAAGGACACTAGTGCGGCACATCGTACCAGAGTAACGGGAACGGCCGACCGGCTATTAGGAAAACATGTGACGCAACCCCTAGGTCAAACACCTTACTGTTTACAAACAAAAACACGTGCGTTAGTGACAGCACTATATTGATGAGACATACAAATATGTCATCATAAATATGACTTGAGAATGAATCAATGAAAACGTATTAAGAAGGCGAACTTCAGAATATTTGAAAATGTAATGATTAAATTTGAAAATATTGAATAAAATACATTAAATACATTGGTTATATGAAAATACGTAAACCAAAGATGGTAATTAGTGATGAATGTTGATGAATGAAGAGTAGGGGATTAATGAATAAAATAAAAAACGAAGCTACATGTGTACTCGTTGATTGCAATGATATGGTAATAAATTAGATCTGCGGAAAATTCTATGCCAGACAATTGAAGATGAAGGAAGAGGAAGAAATTGAAGAAGATGTCATAAGAAGCTAGCTGATGCTGATGAATCATCTGCGTTAGGGTAATTGACGCGTTGATATCATTCAAGCTGGCTTAACCAAGAAAATTATGTACTTTAATTGTCAAAAATAACATAAAAGTGTATTTAGTTAATTAAGCACTAATTAAATGTTAGATAATAAGATAAATTAACATTTTGTGACATTTGTAAAATATTGCAGTGAATGCAAAGGACATTTAATTGCCATCACTTGAATCACATAGTAATAAGTTACTAGGACAAAGTGAAAAAGGGACACTTAAAATCAAATAAGTGATATTATTTAAAGAACTCGATCGTGAATGAACTTTATTAATGTGAGTGTATATAATTAATAGGCTAAGATTGTAAATGATGCTAGAATGAAGTAGGTAAATCATTAAAACAAAATGTATTACGTGTATGTAAATTATCCAAATAATTACGAATAACGTAGCGAATATGTTAATTAACAATCTAATTTTAAATAACCTTTTAAAAGATTTTACTGGTAAGATCATTAGTAATGCACAAAAATGTATATGTATAGGAGATTTTTTTTTGATGTCATGTAAAGTGTTACACTGAACCAATTGATTATTTGATAATATCTTGTGAATATGATATTTTAGAAAGTAAAATTTTATTCAATTGATTAAATTATTTAATTGCTCATTAAATTTATGATTTGTCTTATAATTATAAGGATAAGGTACTTATATGTAAATACGAAAATGTGAAATGCGTTCAGCTATCCCAAATAGCTAGCAATAAATTCAGAGAACCGAGTAAAACCAAAAGGGGGTGTACCACTTGTAATGTAAGCCTTTAAGAATAGGTTATCATGTAATGCCCTTCCCTTTTGAAAAGATGAACACGGCGAGGCGACGTACAGGGCGCAGAATTTAGATTTGAGTTGTTCCCTGAGGTCACATCGTCAAATCGAAATTGAGGACACTGTAACGAGCAGAAAATTTAAAAAATTTTAAATTTTCACCTCGGCAGAGTACGTTCACACGAGGCAGTGTCAACGACTTATAGTTGGCGCAATAAATAAGGAGTAATGAGAAGATGTCAGTGAGGCGTCGCTGACTTGACAATAGAAACACATTAAGTTCGATCCAACTATAGAAATTGGTGGCGTAAGATGACAGGGAAAGTTTCGTCCAGAATTATTGCTCTCTGCAGCTGTAACAAAGTAAGCGAGGACATTCACACCCGTACCGAGAATTGTAGCAGATGTTGACCATGTTACGTCAGTATACGATAAACGACAAAAACGAGTGAAACTACATATTTCAATGGAACGACTGCACTGCACCTTAAGAAACAATACAGTAAGATAGGCCTGACAAAGACTAAAGTCATGTTACGCAGCTGGAGTTATCGTCTAATTGACAGACAAGAATTTACGAAGGGAAAGTTGGGGTGACTTCACCAGCCGGCAGATGTTCAAAATTGTTAATAGCCAGAAAAAAGGGGTTAGAACTTGGAACAATGCGCCAGGAAGACTGAAAGTACAGATAATGGGAATCTATAGAAACACAGAGTTTACTCAGACAATAGATTGATCGACAAGTGTCTAATAGCCATAGTTTCGTCGAAACGGGCCAACGTTCGTCAGAGCAAAAATCGGGGAGACGTAAGAACCTATCAGATGCTCTCATCCAGCGAGAAATTTGGTGGTGAGGAGTGTTTCCATAGCAACTGAAACGAAGGACCTATCGGGAGAACTATGACGTGGAATCTTGACATGGTGGGACAGTATTTTCCAAGAAAATTAAAAACTGACCAATCTCTAAATGAAGTAGGCGTGAAGTGCGCCAGAGACAAAATTTTGAGTAGGGACGAATTAATAAAAACTATCTGCCCAAGACAGGGGAGAGGCAGTGATACTCAATTTTGTGACAGTCTACACTCAATTTTTGAAACAAGTAATACTAAATTTTCGACAGTTTTTACTAAAGTTTTCAGACAGTTTTTACACTCAAATTTTCAAATAGTTTAACTTCAAGTGCGAGAGACGGTATATCATAAACTTTCAACAGTTTATTCTAATCATTCGGAGTTAGTATTATTTAAATTTCAGAAGAGTACATTAATCGTGCGGAATATTAACTCGAGTCCGGAGTTAAAATTATACAAAGTGAACAATCAGACCGTTACACTAACAGACATTATCACCTAACGATATACAAAACAGTTGAACTTAATATAGCGTACTACACATTATTAACAACATAATGAACACGAAATATTAAACAAATTAATGAATAATACGAATGTTTAATGAAGCAGCGACAAGTGGAACTAGAAATGTATATTAACATTAAAACGAACTCACAGCACACACAGTAAGATGAAACATTTGATTGAACACTGAACTTTAATTATTCACATATACAAACGTCTACGCGAGTGATCGGAAGAGTAAGTGTTAAGTGATTGTGATAAAGCAGCATCCGACGGAATGTGTCTACGAGCCATCTTCATCTCTGGAACTCGACTTCAACAACAAATAATGGATATTCAATAACCAAGTAACCATTATTATAATTATTTCTAATTAGTAACTTCTACTGACCTGGTTTCTTTCAAAGAATTCACACCTGAGAAAATTATTAAGAAAAGTAATGAATAAATCTGAATAAAGTAATTAATGAATGTATTAAGAAAAGCTTATTTGGGATTTAATGAACGCATCAAATAAGTAATATGAATTGTTATATTGTTTGATTTATATATGTATGTATGTTTTCTTTGTTTTCAGCATATATTGAAACACGTATTTGTTATTATAAATATGTATGTATTTCAGGTACAGCGACGTATCATATGTACAATTATAATGTATTATGAATGAAAATTAAAATAGTACTTTAAGTTGATCATAAATATGCGTTCATTATTACCAAATGCAACCCAAATATTAACCTAAAGTTTGAAGGAATACAAATAGATTTTAAGAGTTTCATGTGTTCAAATAAAGTAAATGAATTGATAACGTTAGTCTATTAAGTGATATCACGTATGTGCCGATGAGAATCAGAATAGTTATACATAAATTTTAAATGGCTGTTTCACACACGGCATGAAATTAATCAATTAAAGCAAGTGAATACATATTATCTATTGCATCTGAATTATATAGAATTCATTGTATAAACTGTGTTCCAACACGCGGGCATAGATAATCAGAGTAACAAATAAGATTCAATTATACACATACATGTGAGAGATCGATAAATTTATATATTTAATAGCAAACACACTTACATAATTACTTACCACAAGTGGAATTCTTCATTTACATTTATTTTGCATAAATTGACATTAATAAAATGGCGCCCAACGTGGGGCCAGATACATGTGAAAAATCAATAAAATATATATGCAAGTAATACGCATAAAATAATTTATAAAATGGCGCCCAACGTGGGGCATGATACGTATTAACAAAGATTGTTAACACGTACACCTTTGGCAGTAGAATTAGTAGATAAAGTAGTGTCATAGAAATAGAAGTAAGATAAGTGTTATTAGAGCAAGTCAGTTTGAATGATTACGCGTAGGAGGGCAAAAATGGCGAGCAATTCCGACAGCGTAGAATTCGACGTAAATAACCAATTAGGTACAATGAATACAGAAGACAATGCTACACCTAGCGAACCAAGTAGCGTTGTAGAGAGTCCAGAAGATAGGGCGCGAGGACAGACATCGAAACTAGAAGATAGAACTCTACAAATGTTGATGGAGTTCATGCGTCAACAGAGAGAGAAACAAGAAGAAAGTAATAAATTACTTAGTGAAAAACTAGAAGAGAATCTTAACAGAAAACAAGAAGAACGAGACGAGAAACAAGAAGAACGAAGCAAGAAACTAGAAGAAAATATTAAATTAATTAGTGAGAAATTAGATAAGCAGAAGGAAGAACAAGAAGAAAACAGTAAATTAATTAATGAAAAACTCGACCAGCATAAGGAAGAGATTACGCAGATAAGGTCAGAGATACGTGGATACACGAATGCCTTGAAAGCAGATAAAAGCGAAATCCAGAAGAGGCAGGAAGAAGTGATGAATGAGAATTACGAAGATGTACGAAAGGTACAAGATACTGATAACACTGTCGATCTTACAGACGTATCAGATATCAAGAAAGTATCAACTGTGGGATTTAATGCAAATGTCATTAGCAAGCCAAGGAAGAAGTGGATTAAGAAGAGAAATGACTTTGTTTCTAGATATCTGGCGATATCGGAGGATGATCCAGACATGGATAGAGATTATAAAAATCTACTACTACCAAGTAGAATGCATAAAAGGCACAATTTAATCAACACGGGAAGAGGTACTACATCGATGAATCCTAGGATGAAGTATCCAGCCTGTAAAATCAGCATGGATCGGCGAAGTAGTCGAGCTGCATCAATAAGAAGCATGAAGGGAAAGTTTAAAGATGAAACAAATACCGCATGTTATAAAGCTGAAAACGAGTTTACGCAAGCCATGGATAATGTGAAACGGAAGGACATACAAGATCCGTATGCCTATTCATCATGGATAAGAAACGTTATGAGAAAAAGGAGAGGAAAGAATTCTGCTAGACGACTTAAAAATGTTTTAAAGAATCGTGATAGTACTGAGAGGAGAGCTCGAACACTCGAGGTAATATTTCTTAGGAACTTAAGAAATAAAACTTTGTTATGTAAGTACACGAGGGGTGAGCCGATTGTCGAACAACAGTGTTGTACGCAGGCCTGGAAGCGACGACAAAAGCAAAGCGGCGCGTGTGTACTTAGAGAAAGTTATTGGAGAAAACGGCAAAAACTACTCAATGTGTACGTGAACAATAGGAGTACTGCTACGAGGGGTTGCCTTAGGAGAGGCAAGCTGTTTAGCGTGTATATACCCAAGAGGGGTCGACACAAGGAAAGGTGCGACACATTTCTCACTCACTCAAATGGAAAGAGACGGAGAATAGTCGTAAATCTTAAGGACACTAGTGCGGCACATCGTACCAGAGTAACGGGAACGGCCGACCGGCTATTAGGAAAACATGTGACGCAACCCCTAGGTCAAACACCTTACTGTTTACAAACAAAAACACGTGCGTTAGTGACAGCACTATATTGATGAGACATACAAATATGTCATCATAAATATGACTTGAGAATGAATCAATGAAAACGTATTAAGAAGGCGAACTTCAGAATATTTGAAAATGTAATGATTAAATTTGAAAATATTGAATAAAATACATTAAATACATTGGTTATATGAAAATACGTAAACCAAAGATGGTAATTAGTGATGAATGTTGATGAATGAAGAGTAGGGGATTAATGAATAAAATAAAAAACGAAGCTACATGTGTACTCGTTGATTGCAATGATATGGTAATAAATTAGATCTGCGGAAAATTCTATGCCAGACAATTGAAGATGAAGGAAGAGGAAGAAATTGAAGAAGATGTCATAAGAAGCTAGCTGATGCTGATGAATCATCTGCGTTAGGGTAATTGACGCGTTGATATCATTCAAGCTGGCTTAACCAAGAAAATTATGTACTTTAATTGTCAAAAATAACATAAAAGTGTATTTAGTTAATTAAGCACTAATTAAATGTTAGATAATAAGATAAATTAACATTTTGTGACATTTGTAAAATATTGCAGTGAATGCAAAGGACATTTAATTGCCATCACTTGAATCACATAGTAATAAGTTACTAGGACAAAGTGAAAAAGGGACACTTAAAATCAAATAAGTGATATTATTTAAAGAACTCGATCGTGAATGAACTTTATTAATGTGAGTGTATATAATTAATAGGCTAAGATTGTAAATGATGCTAGAATGAAGTAGGTAAATCATTAAAACAAAATGTATTACGTGTATGTAAATTATCCAAATAATTACGAATAACGTAGCGAATATGTTAATTAACAATCTAATTTTAAATAACCTTTTAAAAGATTTTACTGGTAAGATCATTAGTAATGCACAAAAATGTATATGTATAGGAGATTTTTTTTTGATGTCATGTAAAGTGTTACACTGAACCAATTGATTATTTGATAATATCTTGTGAATATGATATTTTAGAAAGTAAAATTTTATTCAATTGATTAAATTATTTAATTGCTCATTAAATTTATGATTTGTCTTATAATTATAAGGATAAGGTACTTATATGTAAATACGAAAATGTGAAATGCGTTCAGCTATCCCAAATAGCTAGCAATAAATTCAGAGAACCGAGTAAAACCAAAAGGGGGTGTACCACTTGTAATGTAAGCCTTTAAGAATAGGTTATCATGTAATGCCCTTCCCTTTTGAAAAGATGAACACGGCGAGGCGACGTACAGGGCGCAGAATTTAGATTTGAGTTGTTCCCTGAGGTCACATCGTCAAATCGAAATTGAGGACACTGTAACGAGCAGAAAATTTAAAAAATTTTAAATTTTCACCTCGGCAGAGTACGTTCACACGAGGCAGTGTCAACGACTTATAGTTGGCGCAATAAATAAGGAGTAATGAGAAGATGTCAGTGAGGCGTCGCTGACTTGACAATAGAAACACATTAAGTTCGATCCAACTATAGAAATTGGTGGCGTAAGATGACAGGGAAAGTTTCGTCCAGAATTATTGCTCTCTGCAGCTGTAACAAAGTAAGCGAGGACATTCACACCCGTACCGAGAATTGTAGCAGATGTTGACCATGTTACGTCAGTATACGATAAACGACAAAAACGAGTGAAACTACATATTTCAATGGAACGACTGCACTGCACCTTAAGAAACAATACAGTAAGATAGGCCTGACAAAGACTAAAGTCATGTTACGCAGCTGGAGTTATCGTCTAATTGACAGACAAGAATTTACGAAGGGAAAGTTGGGGTGACTTCACCAGCCGGCAGATGTTCAAAATTGTTAATAGCCAGAAAAAAGGGGTTAGAACTTGGAACAATGCGCCAGGAAGACTGAAAGTACAGATAATGGGAATCTATAGAAACACAGAGTTTACTCAGACAATAGATTGATCGACAAGTGTCTAATAGCCATAGTTTCGTCGAAACGGGCCAACGTTCGTCAGAGCAAAAATCGGGGAGACGTAAGAACCTATCAGATGCTCTCATCCAGCGAGAAATTTGGTGGTGAGGAGTGTTTCCATAGCAACTGAAACGAAGGACCTATCGGGAGAACTATGACGTGGAATCTTGACATGGTGGGACAGTATTTTCCAAGAAAATTAAAAACTGACCAATCTCTAAATGAAGTAGGCGTGAAGTGCGCCAGAGACAAAATTTTGAGTAGGGACGAATTAATAAAAACTATCTGCCCAAGACAGGGGAGAGGCAGTGATACTCAATTTTGTGACAGTCTACACTCAATTTTTGAAACAAGTAATACTAAATTTTCGACAGTTTTTACTAAAGTTTTCAGACAGTTTTTACACTCAAATTTTCAAATAGTTTAACTTCAAGTGCGAGAGACGGTATATCATAAACTTTCAACAGTTTATTCTAATCATTCGGAGTTAGTATTATTTAAATTTCAGAAGAGTACATTAATCGTGCGGAATATTAACTCGAGTCCGGAGTTAAAATTATACAAAGTGAACAATCAGACCGTTACACTAACAGACATTATCACCTAACGATATACAAAACAGTTGAACTTAATATAGCGTACTACACATTATTAACAACATAATGAACACGAAATATTAAACAAATTAATGAATAATACGAATGTTTAATGAAGCAGCGACAAGTGGAACTAGAAATGTATATTAACATTAAAACGAACTCACAGCACACACAGTAAGATGAAACATTTGATTGAACACTGAACTTTAATTATTCACATATACAAACGTCTACGCGAGTGATCGGAAGAGTAAGTGTTAAGTGATTGTGATAAAGCAGCATCCGACGGAATGTGTCTACGAGCCATCTTCATCTCTGGAACTCGACTTCAACAACAAATAATGGATATTCAATAACCAAGTAACCATTATTATAATTATTTCTAATTAGTAACTTCTACTGACCTGGTTTCTTTCAAAGAATTCACACCTGAGAAAATTATTAAGAAAAGTAATGAATAAATCTGAATAAAGTAATTAATGAATGTATTAAGAAAAGCTTATTTGGGATTTAATGAACGCATCAAATAAGTAATATGAATTGTTATATTGTTTGATTTATATATGTATGTATGTTTTCTTTGTTTTCAGCATATATTGAAACACGTATTTGTTATTATAAATATGTATGTATTTCAGGTACAGCGACGTATCATATGTACAATTATAATGTATTATGAATGAAAATTAAAATAGTACTTTAAGTTGATCATAAATATGCGTTCATTATTACCAAATGCAACCCAAATATTAACCTAAAGTTTGAAGGAATACAAATAGATTTTAAGAGTTTCATGTGTTCAAATAAAGTAAATGAATTGATAACGTTAGTCTATTAAGTGATATCACGTATGTGCCGATGAGAATCAGAATAGTTATACATAAATTTTAAATGGCTGTTTCACACACGGCATGAAATTAATCAATTAAAGCAAGTGAATACATATTATCTATTGCATCTGAATTATATAGAATTCATTGTATAAACTGTGTTCCAACACGCGGGCATAGATAATCAGAGTAACAAATAAGATTCAATTATACACATACATGTGAGAGATCGATAAATTTATATATTTAATAGCAAACACACTTACATAATTACTTACCACAAGTGGAATTCTTCATTTACATTTATTTTGCATAAATTGACATTAATAAAATGGCGCCCAACGTGGGGCCAGATACATGTGAAAAATCAATAAAATATATATGCAAGTAATACGCATAAAATAATTTATAAAATGGCGCCCAACGTGGGGCATGATACGTATTAACAAAGATTGTTAACACGTACACCTTTGGCAGTAGAATTAGTAGATAAAGTAGTGTCATAGAAATAGAAGTAAGATAAGTGTTATTAGAGCAAGTCAGTTTGAATGATTACGCGTAGGAGGGCAAAAATGGCGAGCAATTCCGACAGCGTAGAATTCGACGTAAATAACCAATTAGGTACAATGAATACAGAAGACAATGCTACACCTAGCGAACCAAGTAGCGTTGTAGAGAGTCCAGAAGATAGGGCGCGAGGACAGACATCGAAACTAGAAGATAGAACTCTACAAATGTTGATGGAGTTCATGCGTCAACAGAGAGAGAAACAAGAAGAAAGTAATAAATTACTTAGTGAAAAACTAGAAGAGAATCTTAACAGAAAACAAGAAGAACGAGACGAGAAACAAGAAGAACGAAGCAAGAAACTAGAAGAAAATATTAAATTAATTAGTGAGAAATTAGATAAGCAGAAGGAAGAACAAGAAGAAAACAGTAAATTAATTAATGAAAAACTCGACCAGCATAAGGAAGAGATTACGCAGATAAGGTCAGAGATACGTGGATACACGAATGCCTTGAAAGCAGATAAAAGCGAAATCCAGAAGAGGCAGGAAGAAGTGATGAATGAGAATTACGAAGATGTACGAAAGGTACAAGATACTGATAACACTGTCGATCTTACAGACGTATCAGATATCAAGAAAGTATCAACTGTGGGATTTAATGCAAATGTCATTAGCAAGCCAAGGAAGAAGTGGATTAAGAAGAGAAATGACTTTGTTTCTAGATATCTGGCGATATCGGAGGATGATCCAGACATGGATAGAGATTATAAAAATCTACTACTACCAAGTAGAATGCATAAAAGGCACAATTTAATCAACACGGGAAGAGGTACTACATCGATGAATCCTAGGATGAAGTATCCAGCCTGTAAAATCAGCATGGATCGGCGAAGTAGTCGAGCTGCATCAATAAGAAGCATGAAGGGAAAGTTTAAAGATGAAACAAATACCGCATGTTATAAAGCTGAAAACGAGTTTACGCAAGCCATG
Source organism: Magicicada septendecula (assembly GCA_034769895.1). Classification (NCBI taxonomy): domain Eukaryota; kingdom Metazoa; phylum Arthropoda; class Insecta; order Hemiptera; family Cicadidae; genus Magicicada; species Magicicada septendecula. The sequence continues at coordinate 235,357,972 of CM068372.1, read as the reverse complement.
GATAATGTGAAACGGAAGGACATACAAGATCCGTATGCCTATTCATCATGGATAAGAAACGTTATGAGAAAAAGGAGAGGAAAGAATTCTGCTAGACGACTTAAAAATGTTTTAAAGAATCGTGATAGTACTGAGAGGAGAGCTCGAACACTCGAGGTAATATTTCTTAGGAACTTAAGAAATAAAACTTTGTTATGTAAGTACACGAGGGGTGAGCCGATTGTCGAACAACAGTGTTGTACGCAGGCCTGGAAGCGACGACAAAAGCAAAGCGGCGCGTGTGTACTTAGAGAAAGTTATTGGAGAAAACGGCAAAAACTACTCAATGTGTACGTGAACAATAGGAGTACTGCTACGAGGGGTTGCCTTAGGAGAGGCAAGCTGTTTAGCGTGTATATACCCAAGAGGGGTCGACACAAGGAAAGGTGCGACACATTTCTCACTCACTCAAATGGAAAGAGACGGAGAATAGTCGTAAATCTTAAGGACACTAGTGCGGCACATCGTACCAGAGTAACGGGAACGGCCGACCGGCTATTAGGAAAACATGTGACGCAACCCCTAGGTCAAACACCTTACTGTTTACAAACAAAAACACGTGCGTTAGTGACAGCACTATATTGATGAGACATACAAATATGTCATCATAAATATGACTTGAGAATGAATCAATGAAAACGTATTAAGAAGGCGAACTTCAGAATATTTGAAAATGTAATGATTAAATTTGAAAATATTGAATAAAATACATTAAATACATTGGTTATATGAAAATACGTAAACCAAAGATGGTAATTAGTGATGAATGTTGATGAATGAAGAGTAGGGGATTAATGAATAAAATAAAAAACGAAGCTACATGTGTACTCGTTGATTGCAATGATATGGTAATAAATTAGATCTGCGGAAAATTCTATGCCAGACAATTGAAGATGAAGGAAGAGGAAGAAATTGAAGAAGATGTCATAAGAAGCTAGCTGATGCTGATGAATCATCTGCGTTAGGGTAATTGACGCGTTGATATCATTCAAGCTGGCTTAACCAAGAAAATTATGTACTTTAATTGTCAAAAATAACATAAAAGTGTATTTAGTTAATTAAGCACTAATTAAATGTTAGATAATAAGATAAATTAACATTTTGTGACATTTGTAAAATATTGCAGTGAATGCAAAGGACATTTAATTGCCATCACTTGAATCACATAGTAATAAGTTACTAGGACAAAGTGAAAAAGGGACACTTAAAATCAAATAAGTGATATTATTTAAAGAACTCGATCGTGAATGAACTTTATTAATGTGAGTGTATATAATTAATAGGCTAAGATTGTAAATGATGCTAGAATGAAGTAGGTAAATCATTAAAACAAAATGTATTACGTGTATGTAAATTATCCAAATAATTACGAATAACGTAGCGAATATGTTAATTAACAATCTAATTTTAAATAACCTTTTAAAAGATTTTACTGGTAAGATCATTAGTAATGCACAAAAATGTATATGTATAGGAGATTTTTTTTTGATGTCATGTAAAGTGTTACACTGAACCAATTGATTATTTGATAATATCTTGTGAATATGATATTTTAGAAAGTAAAATTTTATTCAATTGATTAAATTATTTAATTGCTCATTAAATTTATGATTTGTCTTATAATTATAAGGATAAGGTACTTATATGTAAATACGAAAATGTGAAATGCGTTCAGCTATCCCAAATAGCTAGCAATAAATTCAGAGAACCGAGTAAAACCAAAAGGGGGTGTACCACTTGTAATGTAAGCCTTTAAGAATAGGTTATCATGTAATGCCCTTCCCTTTTGAAAAGATGAACACGGCGAGGCGACGTACAGGGCGCAGAATTTAGATTTGAGTTGTTCCCTGAGGTCACATCGTCAAATCGAAATTGAGGACACTGTAACGAGCAGAAAATTTAAAAAATTTTAAATTTTCACCTCGGCAGAGTACGTTCACACGAGGCAGTGTCAACGACTTATAGTTGGCGCAATAAATAAGGAGTAATGAGAAGATGTCAGTGAGGCGTCGCTGACTTGACAATAGAAACACATTAAGTTCGATCCAACTATAGAAATTGGTGGCGTAAGATGACAGGGAAAGTTTCGTCCAGAATTATTGCTCTCTGCAGCTGTAACAAAGTAAGCGAGGACATTCACACCCGTACCGAGAATTGTAGCAGATGTTGACCATGTTACGTCAGTATACGATAAACGACAAAAACGAGTGAAACTACATATTTCAATGGAACGACTGCACTGCACCTTAAGAAACAATACAGTAAGATAGGCCTGACAAAGACTAAAGTCATGTTACGCAGCTGGAGTTATCGTCTAATTGACAGACAAGAATTTACGAAGGGAAAGTTGGGGTGACTTCACCAGCCGGCAGATGTTCAAAATTGTTAATAGCCAGAAAAAAGGGGTTAGAACTTGGAACAATGCGCCAGGAAGACTGAAAGTACAGATAATGGGAATCTATAGAAACACAGAGTTTACTCAGACAATAGATTGATCGACAAGTGTCTAATAGCCATAGTTTCGTCGAAACGGGCCAACGTTCGTCAGAGCAAAAATCGGGGAGACGTAAGAACCTATCAGATGCTCTCATCCAGCGAGAAATTTGGTGGTGAGGAGTGTTTCCATAGCAACTGAAACGAAGGACCTATCGGGAGAACTATGACGTGGAATCTTGACATGGTGGGACAGTATTTTCCAAGAAAATTAAAAACTGACCAATCTCTAAATGAAGTAGGCGTGAAGTGCGCCAGAGACAAAATTTTGAGTAGGGACGAATTAATAAAAACTATCTGCCCAAGACAGGGGAGAGGCAGTGATACTCAATTTTGTGACAGTCTACACTCAATTTTTGAAACAAGTAATACTAAATTTTTGACAGTTTTTACTAAAGTTTTCAGACAGTTTTTACACTCAAATTTTCAAATAGTTTAACTTCAAGTGCGAGAGACGGTATATCATAAACTTTCAACAGTTTATTCTAATCATTCGGAGTTAGTATTATTTAAATTTCAGAAGAGTACATTAATCGTGCGGAATATTAACTCGAGTCCGGAGTTAAAATTATACAAAGTGAACAATCAGACCGTTACACTAACAGACATTATCACCTAACGATATACAAAACAGTTGAACTTAATATAGCGTACTACACATTATTAACAACATAATGAACACGAAATATTAAACAAATTAATGAATAATACGAATGTTTAATGAAGCAGCGACAAGTGGAACTAGAAATGTATATTAACATTAAAACGAACTCACAGCACACACAGTAAGATGAAACATTTGATTGAACACTGAACTTTAATTATTCACATATACAAACGTCTACGCGAGTGATCGGAAGAGTAAGTGTTAAGTGATTGTGATAAAGCAGCATCCGACGGAATGTGTCTACGAGCCATCTTCATCTCTGGAACTCGACTTCAACAACAAATAATGGATATTCAATAACCAAGTAACCATTATTATAATTATTTCTAATTAGTAACTTCTACTGACCTGGTTTCTTTCAAAGAATTCACACCTGAGAAAATTATTAAGAAAAGTAATGAATAAATCTGAATAAAGTAATTAATGAATGTATTAAGAAAAGCTTATTTGGGATTTAATGAACGCATCAAATAAGTAATATGAATTGTTATATTGTTTGATTTATCTATGTATGTATGTTTTCTTTGTTTTCAGCATATATTGAAACACGTATTTGTTATTATAAATATGTATGTATTTCAGGTACAGCGACGTATCATATGTACAATTATAATGTATTATGAATGAAAATTAAAATAGTACTTTAAGTTGATCATAAATATGCGTTCATTATTACCAAATGCAACCCAAATATTAACCTAAAGTTTGAAGGAATACAAATAGATTTTAAGAGTTTCATGTGTTCAAATAAAGTAAATGAATTGATAACGTTAGTCTATTAAGTGATATCACGTATGTGCCGATGAGAATCAGAATAGTTATACATAAATTTTAAATGGCTGTTTCACACACGGCATGAAATTAATCAATTAAAGCAAGTGAATACATATTATCTATTGCATCTGAATTATATAGAATTCATTGTATAAACTGTGTTCCAACACGCGGGCATAGATAATCAGAGTAACAAATAAGATTCAATTATACACATACATGTGAGAGATCGATAAATTTATATATTTAATAGCAAACACACTTACATAATTACTTACCACAAGTGGAATTCTTCATTTACATTTATTTTGCATAAATTGACATTAATAAAATGGCGCCCAACGTGGGGCCAGATACATGTGAAAAATCAATAAAATATATATGCAAGTAATACGCATAAAATAATTTATAAAATGGCGCCCAACGTGGGGCATGATACGTATTAACAAAGATTGTTAACACGTACACCTTTGGCAGTAGAATTAGTAGATAAAGTAGTGTCATAGAAATAGAAGTAAGATAAGTGTTATTAGAGCAAGTCAGTTTGAATGATTACGCGTAGGAGGGCAAAAATGGCGAGCAATTCCGACAGCGTAGAATTCGACGTAAATAACCAATTAGGTACAATGAATACAGAAGACAATGCTACACCTAGCGAACCAAGTAGCGTTGTAGAGAGTCCAGAAGATAGGGCGCGAGGACAGACATCGAAACTAGAAGATAGAACTCTACAAATGTTGATGGAGTTCATGCGTCAACAGAGAGAGAAACAAGAAGAAAGTAATAAATTACTTAGTGAAAAACTAGAAGAGAATCTTAACAGAAAACAAGAAGAACGAGACGAGAAACAAGAAGAACGAAGCAAGAAACTAGAAGAAAATATTAAATTAATTAGTGAGAAATTAGATAAGCAGAAGGAAGAACAAGAAGAAAACAGTAAATTAATTAATGAAAAACTCGACCAGCATAAGGAAGAGATTACGCAGATAAGGTCAGAGATACGTGGATACACGAATGCCTTGAAAGCAGATAAAAGCGAAATCCAGAAGAGGCAGGAAGAAGTGATGAATGAGAATTACGAAGATGTACGAAAGGTACAAGATACTGATAACACTGTCGATCTTACAGACGTATCAGATATCAAGAAAGTATCAACTGTGGGATTTAATGCAAATGTCATTAGCAAGCCAAGGAAGAAGTGGATTAAGAAGAGAAATGACTTTGTTTCTAGATATCTGGCGATATCGGAGGATGATCCAGACATGGATAGAGATTATAAAAATCTACTACTACCAAGTAGAATGCATAAAAGGCACAATTTAATCAACACGGGAAGAGGTACTACATCGATGAATCCTAGGATGAAGTATCCAGCCTGTAAAATCAGCATGGATCGGCGAAGTAGTCGAGCTGCATCAATAAGAAGCATGAAGGGAAAGTTTAAAGATGAAACAAATACCGCATGTTATAAAGCTGAAAACGAGTTTACGCAAGCCATGGATAATGTGAAACGGAAGGACATACAAGATCCGTATGCCTATTCATCATGGATAAGAAACGTTATGAGAAAAAGGAGAGGAAAGAATTCTGCTAGACGACTTAAAAATGTTTTAAAGAATCGTGATAGTACTGAGAGGAGAGCTCGAACACTCGAGGTAATATTTCTTAGGAACTTAAGAAATAAAACTTTGTTATGTAAGTACACGAGGGGTGAGCCGATTGTCGAACAACAGTGTTGTACGCAGGCCTGGAAGCGACGACAAAAGCAAAGCGGCGCGTGTGTACTTAGAGAAAGTTATTGGAGAAAACGGCAAAAACTACTCAATGTGTACGTGAACAATAGGAGTACTGCTACGAGGGGTTGCCTTAGGAGAGGCAAGCTGTTTAGCGTGTATATACCCAAGAGGGGTCGACACAAGGAAAGGTGCGACACATTTCTCACTCACTCAAATGGAAAGAGACGGAGAATAGTCGTAAATCTTAAGGACACTAGTGCGGCACATCGTACCAGAGTAACGGGAACGGCCGACCGGCTATTAGGAAAACATGTGACGCAACCCCTAGGTCAAACACCTTACTGTTTACAAACAAAAACACGTGCGTTAGTGACAGCACTATATTGATGAGACATACAAATATGTCATCATAAATATGACTTGAGAATGAATCAATGAAAACGTATTAAGAAGGCGAACTTCAGAATATTTGAAAATGTAATGATTAAATTTGAAAATATTGAATAAAATACATTAAATACATTGGTTATATGAAAATACGTAAACCAAAGATGGTAATTAGTGATGAATGTTGATGAATGAAGAGTAGGGGATTAATGAATAAAATAAAAAACGAAGCTACATGTGTACTCGTTGATTGCAATGATATGGTAATAAATTAGATCTGCGGAAAATTCTATGCCAGACAATTGAAGATGAAGGAAGAGGAAGAAATTGAAGAAGATGTCATAAGAAGCTAGCTGATGCTGATGAATCATCTGCGTTAGGGTAATTGACGCGTTGATATCATTCAAGCTGGCTTAACCAAGAAAATTATGTACTTTAATTGTCAAAAATAACATAAAAGTGTATTTAGTTAATTAAGCACTAATTAAATGTTAGATAATAAGATAAATTAACATTTTGTGACATTTGTAAAATATTGCAGTGAATGCAAAGGACATTTAATTGCCATCACTTGAATCACATAGTAATAAGTTACTAGGACAAAGTGAAAAAGGGACACTTAAAATCAAATAAGTGATATTATTTAAAGAACTCGATCGTGAATGAACTTTATTAATGTGAGTGTATATAATTAATAGGCTAAGATTGTAAATGATGCTAGAATGAAGTAGGTAAATCATTAAAACAAAATGTATTACGTGTATGTAAATTATCCAAATAATTACGAATAACGTAGCGAATATGTTAATTAACAATCTAATTTTAAATAACCTTTTAAAAGATTTTACTGGTAAGATCATTAGTAATGCACAAAAATGTATATGTATAGGAGATTTTTTTTTGATGTCATGTAAAGTGTTACACTGAACCAATTGATTATTTGATAATATCTTGTGAATATGATATTTTAGAAAGTAAAATTTTATTCAATTGATTAAATTATTTAATTGCTCATTAAATTTATGATTTGTCTTATAATTATAAGGATAAGGTACTTATATGTAAATACGAAAATGTGAAATGCGTTCAGCTATCCCAAATAGCTAGCAATAAATTCAGAGAACCGAGTAAAACCAAAAGGGGGTGTACCACTTGTAATGTAAGCCTTTAAGAATAGGTTATCATGTAATGCCCTTCCCTTTTGAAAAGATGAACACGGCGAGGCGACGTACAGGGCGCAGAATTTAGATTTGAGTTGTTCCCTGAGGTCACATCGTCAAATCGAAATTGAGGACACTGTAACGAGCAGAAAATTTAAAAAATTTTAAATTTTCACCTCGGCAGAGTACGTTCACACGAGGCAGTGTCAACGACTTATAGTTGGCGCAATAAATAAGGAGTAATGAGAAGATGTCAGTGAGGCGTCGCTGACTTGACAATAGAAACACATTAAGTTCGATCCAACTATAGAAATTGGTGGCGTAAGATGACAGGGAAAGTTTCGTCCAGAATTATTGCTCTCTGCAGCTGTAACAAAGTAAGCGAGGACATTCACACCCGTACCGAGAATTGTAGCAGATGTTGACCATGTTACGTCAGTATACGATAAACGACAAAAACGAGTGAAACTACATATTTCAATGGAACGACTGCACTGCACCTTAAGAAACAATACAGTAAGATAGGCCTGACAAAGACTAAAGTCATGTTACGCAGCTGGAGTTATCGTCTAATTGACAGACAAGAATTTACGAAGGGAAAGTTGGGGTGACTTCACCAGCCGGCAGATGTTCAAAATTGTTAATAGCCAGAAAAAAGGGGTTAGAACTTGGAACAATGCGCCAGGAAGACTGAAAGTACAGATAATGGGAATCTATAGAAACACAGAGTTTACTCAGACAATAGATTGATCGACAAGTGTCTAATAGCCATAGTTTCGTCGAAACGGGCCAACGTTCGTCAGAGCAAAAATCGGGGAGACGTAAGAACCTATCAGATGCTCTCATCCAGCGAGAAATTTGGTGGTGAGGAGTGTTTCCATAGCAACTGAAACGAAGGACCTATCGGGAGAACTATGACGTGGAATCTTGACATGGTGGGACAGTATTTTCCAAGAAAATTAAAAACTGACCAATCTCTAAATGAAGTAGGCGTGAAGTGCGCCAGAGACAAAATTTTGAGTAGGGACGAATTAATAAAAACTATCTGCCCAAGACAGGGGAGAGGCAGTGATACTCAATTTTGTGACAGTCTACACTCAATTTTTGAAACAAGTAATACTAAATTTTCGACAGTTTTTACTAAAGTTTTCAGACAGTTTTTACACTCAAATTTTCAAATAGTTTAACTTCAAGTGCGAGAGACGGTATATCATAAACTTTCAACAGTTTATTCTAATCATTCGGAGTTAGTATTATTTAAATTTCAGAAGAGTACATTAATCGTGCGGAATATTAACTCGAGTCCGGAGTTAAAATTATACAAAGTGAACAATCAGACCGTTACACTAACAGACATTATCACCTAACGATATACAAAACAGTTGAACTTAATATAGCGTACTACACATTATTAACAACATAATGAACACGAAATATTAAACAAATTAATGAATAATACGAATGTTTAATGAAGCAGCGACAAGTGGAACTAGAAATGTATATTAACATTAAAACGAACTCACAGCACACACAGTAAGATGAAACATTTGATTGAACACTGAACTTTAATTATTCACATATACAAACGTCTACGCGAGTGATCGGAAGAGTAAGTGTTAAGTGATTGTGATAAAGCAGCATCCGACGGAATGTGTCTACGAGCCATCTTCATCTCTGGAACTCGACTTCAACAACAAATAATGGATATTCAATAACCAAGTAACCATTATTATAATTATTTCTAATTAGTAACTTCTACTGACCTGGTTTCTTTCAAAGAATTCACACCTGAGAAAATTATTAAGAAAAGTAATGAATAAATCTGAATAAAGTAATTAATGAATGTATTAAGAAAAGCTTATTTGGGATTTAATGAACGCATCAAATAAGTAATATGAATTGTTATATTGTTTGATTTATATATGTATGTATGTTTTCTTTGTTTTCAGCATATATTGAAACACGTATTTGTTATTATAAATATGTATGTATTTCAGGTACAGCGACGTATCATATGTACAATTATAATGTATTATGAATGAAAATTAAAATAGTACTTTAAGTTGATCATAAATATGCGTTCATTATTACCAAATGCAACCCAAATATTAACCTAAAGTTTGAAGGAATACAAATAGATTTTAAGAGTTTCATGTGTTCAAATAAAGTAAATGAATTGATAACGTTAGTCTATTAAGTGATATCACGTATGTGCCGATGAGAATCAGAATAGTTATACATAAATTTTAAATGGCTGTTTCACACACGGCATGAAATTAATCAATTAAAGCAAGTGAATACATATTATCTATTGCATCTGAATTATATAGAATTCATTGTATAAACTGTGTTCCAACACGCGGGCATAGATAATCAGAGTAACAAATAAGATTCAATTATACACATACATGTGAGAGATCGATAAATTTATATATTTAATAGCAAACACACTTACATAATTACTTACCACAAGTGGAATTCTTCATTTACATTTATTTTGCATAAATTGACATTAATAAAATGGCGCCCAACGTGGGGCCAGATACATGTGAAAAATCAATAAAATATATATGCAAGTAATACGCATAAAATAATTTATAAAATGGCGCCCAACGTGGGGCATGATACGTATTAACAAAGATTGTTAACACGTACACCTTTGGCAGTAGAAGTAGTAGATAAAGTAGTGTCATAGAAATAGAAGTAAGATAAGTGTTATTAGAGCAAGTCAGTTTGAATGATTACGCGTAGGAGGGCAAAAATGGCGAGCAATTCCGACAGCGTAGAATTCGACGTAAATAACCAATTAGGTACAATGAATACAGAAGACAATGCTACACCTAGCGAACCAAGTAGCGTTGTAGAGAGTCCAGAAGATAGGGCGCGAGGACAGACATCGAAACTAGAAGATAGAACTCTACAAATGTTGATGGAGTTCATGCGTCAACAGAGAGAGAAACAAGAAGAAAGTAATAAATTACTTAGTGAAAAACTAGAAGAGAATCTTAACAGAAAACAAGAAGAACGAGACGAGAAACAAGAAGAACGAAGCAAGAAACTAGAAGAAAATATTAAATTAATTAGTGAGAAATTAGATAAGCAGAAGGAAGAACAAGAAGAAAACAGTAAATTAATTAATGAAAAACTCGACCAGCATAAGGAAGAGATTACGCAGATAAGGTCAGAGATACGTGGATACACGAATGCCTTGAAAGCAGATAAAAGCGAAATCCAGAAGAGGCAGGAAGAAGTGATGAATGAGAATTACGAAGATGTACGAAAGGTACAAGATACTGATAACACTGTCGATCTTACAGACGTATCAGATATCAAGAAAGTATCAACTGTGGGATTTAATGCAAATGTCATTAGCAAGCCAAGGAAGAAGTGGATTAAGAAGAGAAATGACTTTGTTTCTAGATATCTGGCGATATCGGAGGATGATCCAGACATGGATAGAGATTATAAAAATCTACTACTACCAAGTAGAATGCATAAAAGGCACAATTTAATCAACACGGGAAGAGGTACTACATCGATGAATCCTAGGATGAAGTATCCAGCCTGTAAAATCAGCATGGATCGGCGAAGTAGTCGAGCTGCATCAATAAGAAGCATGAAGGGAAAGTTTAAAGATGAAACAAATACCGCATGTTATAAAGCTGAAAACGAGTTTACGCAAGCCATGGATAATGTGAAACGGAAGGACATACAAGATCCGTATGCCTATTCATCATGGATAAGAAACGTTATGAGAAAAAGGAGAGGAAAGAATTCTGCTAGACGACTTAAAAATGTTTTAAAGAATCGTGATAGTACTGAGAGGAGAGCTCGAACACTCGAGGTAATATTTCTTAGGAACTTAAGAAATAAAACTTTGTTATGTAAGTACACGAGGGGTGAGCCGATTGTCGAACAACAGTGTTGTACGCAGGCCTGGAAGCGACGACAAAAGCAAAGCGGCGCGTGTGTACTTAGAGAAAGTTATTGGAGAAAACGGCAAAAACTACTCAATGTGTACGTGAACAATAGGAGTACTGCTACGAGGGGTTGCCTTAGGAGAGGCAAGCTGTTTAGCGTGTATATACCCAAGAGGGGTCGACACAAGGAAAGGTGCGACACATTTCTCACTCACTCAAATGGAAAGAGACGGAGAATAGTCGTAAATCTTAAGGACACTAGTGCGGCACATCGTACCAGAGTAACGGGAACGGCCGACCGGCTATTAGGAAAACATGTGACGCAACCCCTAGGTCAAACACCTTACTGTTTACAAACAAAAACACGTGCGTTAGTGACAGCACTATATTGATGAGACATACAAATATGTCATCATAAATATGACTTGAGAATGAATCAATGAAAACGTATTAAGAAGGCGAACTTCAGAATATTTGAAAATGTAATGATTAAATTTGAAAATATTGAATAAAATACATTAAATACATTGGTTATATGAAAATACGTAAACCAAAGATGGTAATTAGTGATGAATGTTGATGAATGAAGAGTAGGGGATTAATGAATAAAATAAAAAACGAAGCTACATGTGTACTCGTTGATTGCAATGATATGGTAATAAATTAGATCTGCGGAAAATTCTATGCCAGACAATTGAAGATGAAGGAAGAGGAAGAAATTGAAGAAGATGTCATAAGAAGCTAGCTGATGCTGATGAATCATCTGCGTTAGGGTAATTGACGCGTTGATATCATTCAAGCTGGCTTAACCAAGAAAATTATGTACTTTAATTGTCAAAAATAACATAAAAGTGTATTTAGTTAATTAAGCACTAATTAAATGTTAGATAATAAGATAAATTAACATTTTGTGACATTTGTAAAATATTGCAGTGAATGCAAAGGACATTTAATTGCCATCACTTGAATCACATAGTAATAAGTTACTAGGACAAAGTGAAAAAGGGACACTTAAAATCAAATAAGTGATATTATTTAAAGAACTCGATCGTGAATGAACTTTATTAATGTGAGTGTATATAATTAATAGGCTAAGATTGTAAATGATGCTAGAATGAAGTAGGTAAATCATTAAAACAAAATGTATTACGTGTATGTAAATTATCCAAATAATTACGAATAACGTAGCGAATATGTTAATTAACAATCTAATTTTAAATAACCTTTTAAAAGATTTTACTGGTAAGATCATTAGTAATGCACAAAAATGTATATGTATAGGAGATTTTTTTTTGATGTCATGTAAAGTGTTACACTGAACCAATTGATTATTTGATAATATCTTGTGAATATGATATTTTAGAAAGTAAAATTTTATTCAATTGATTAAATTATTTAATTGCTCATTAAATTTATGATTTGTCTTATAATTATAAGGATAAGGTACTTATATGTAAATACGAAAATGTGAAATGCGTTCAGCTATCCCAAATAGCTAGCAATAAATTCAGAGAACCGAGTAAAACCAAAAGGGGGTGTACCACTTGTAATGTAAGCCTTTAAGAATAGGTTATCATGTAATGCCCTTCCCTTTTGAAAAGATGAACACGGCGAGGCGACGTACAGGGCGCAGAATTTAGATTTGAGTTGTTCCCTGAGGTCACATCGTCAAATCGAAATTGAGGACACTGTAACGAGCAGAAAATTTAAAAAATTTTAAATTTTCACCTCGGCAGAGTACGTTCACACGAGGCAGTGTCAACGACTTATAGTTGGCGCAATAAATAAGGAGTAATGAGAAGATGTCAGTGAGGCGTCGCTGACTTGACAATAGAAACACATTAAGTTCGATCCAACTATAGAAATTGGTGGCGTAAGATGACAGGGAAAGTTTCGTCCAGAATTATTGCTCTCTGCAGCTGTAACAAAGTAAGCGAGGACATTCACACCCGTACCGAGAATTGTAGCAGATGTTGACCATGTTACGTCAGTATACGATAAACGACAAAAACGAGTGAAACTACATATTTCAATGGAACGACTGCACTGCACCTTAAGAAACAATACAGTAAGATAGGCCTGACAAAGACTAAAGTCATGTTACGCAGCTGGAGTTATCGTCTAATTGACAGACAAGAATTTACGAAGGGAAAGTTGGGGTGACTTCACCAGCCGGCAGATGTTCAAAATTGTTAATAGCCAGAAAAAAGGGGTTAGAACTTGGAACAATGCGCCAGGAAGACTGAAAGTACAGATAATGGGAATCTATAGAAACACAGAGTTTACTCAGACAATAGATTGATCGACAAGTGTCTAATAGCCATAGTTTCGTCGAAACGGGCCAACGTTCGTCAGAGCAAAAATCGGGGAGACGTAAGAACCTATCAGATGCTCTCATCCAGCGAGAAATTTGGTGGTGAGGAGTGTTTCCATAGCAACTGAAACGAAGGACCTATCGGGAGAACTATGACGTGGAATCTTGACATGGTGGGACAGTATTTTCCAAGAAAATTAAAAACTGACCAATCTCTAAATGAAGTAGGCGTGAAGTGCGCCAGAGACAAAATTTTGAGTAGGGACGAATTAATAAAAACTATCTGCCCAAGACAGGGGAGAGGCAGTGATACTCAATTTTGTGACAGTCTACACTCAATTTTTGAAACAAGTAATACTAAATTTTCGACAGTTTTTACTAAAGTTTTCAGACAGTTTTTACACTCAAATTTTCAAATAGTTTAACTTCAAGTGCGAGAGACGGTATATCATAAACTTTCAACAGTTTATTCTAATCATTCGGAGTTAGTATTATTTAAATTTCAGAAGAGTACATTAATCGTGCGGAATATTAACTCGAGTCCGGAGTTAAAATTATACAAAGTGAACAATCAGACCGTTACACTAACAGACATTATCACCTATCGATATACAAAACAGTTGAACTTAATATAGCGTACTACACATTATTAACAACATAATGAACACGAAATATTAAACAAATTAATGAATAATACGAATGTTTAATGAAGCAGCGACAAGTGGAACTAGAAATGTATATTAACATTAAAACGAACTCACAGCACACACAGTAAGATGAAACATTTGATTGAACACTGAACTTTAATTATTCACATATACAAACGTCTACGCGAGTGATCGGAAGAGTAAGTGTTAAGTGATTGTGATAAAGCAGCATCCGACGGAATGTGTCTACGAGCCATCTTCATCTCTGGAACTCGACTTCAACAACAAATAATGGATATTCAATAACCAAGTAACCATTATTATAATTATTTCTAATTAGTAACTTCTACTGACCTGGTTTCTTTCAAAGAATTCACACCTGAGAAAATTATTAAGAAAAGTAATGAATAAATCTGAATAAAGTAATTAATGAATGTATTAAGAAAAGCTTATTTGGGATTTAATGAACGCATCAAATAAGTAATATGAATTGTTATATTGTTTGATTTATATATGTATGTATGTTTTCTTTGTTTTCAGCATATATTGAAACACGTATTTGTTATTATAAATATGTATGTATTTCAGGTACAGCGACGTATCATATGTACAATTATAATGTATTATGAATGAAAATTAAAATAGTACTTTAAGTTGATCATAAATATGCGTTCATTATTACCAAATGCAACCCAAATATTAACCTAAAGTTTGAAGGAATACAAATAGATTTTAAGAGTTTCATGTGTTCAAATAAAGTAAATGAATTGATAACGTTAGTCTATTAAGTGATATCACGTATGTGCTGATGAGAATCAGAATAGTTATACATAAATTTTAAATGGCTGTTTCACACACGGCATGAAATTAATCAATTAAAGCAAGTGAATACATATTATCTATTGCATCTGAATTATATAGAATTCATTGTATAAACTGTGTTCCAACACGCGGGCATAGATAATCAGAGTAACAAATAAGATTCAATTATACACATACATGTGAGAGATCGATAAATTTATATATTTAATAGCAAACACACTTACATAATTACTTACCACAAGTGGAATTCTTCATTTACATTTATTTTGCATAAATTGACATTAATAAAATGGCGCCCAACGTGGGGCCAGATACATGTGAAAAATCAATAAAATATATATGCAAGTAATACGCATAAAATAATTTATAAAATGGCGCCCAACGTGGGGCATGATACGTATTAACAAAGATTGTTAACACGTACACCTTTGGCAGTAGAAGTAGTAGATAAAGTAGTGTCATAGAAATAGAAGTAAGATAAGTGTTATTAGAGCAAGTCAGTTTGAATGATTACGCGTAGGAGGGCAAAAATGGCGAGCAATTCCGACAGCGTAGAATTCGACGTAAATAACCAATTAGGTACAATGAATACAGAAGACAATGCTACACCTAGCGAACCAAGTAGCGTTGTAGAGAGTCCAGAAGATAGGGCGCGAGGACAGACATCGAAACTAGAAGATAGAACTCTACAAATGTTGATGGAGTTCATGCGTCAACAGAGAGAGAAACAAGAAGAAAGTAATAAATTACTTAGTGAAAAACTAGAAGAGAATCTTAACAGAAAACAAGAAGAACGAGACGAGAAACAAGAAGAACGAAGCAAGAAACTAGAAGAAAATATTAAATTAATTAGTGAGAAATTAGATAAGCAGAAGGAAGAACAAGAAGAAAACAGTAAATTAATTAATGAAAAACTCGACCAGCATAAGGAAGAGATTACGCAGATAAGGTCAGAGATACGTGGATACACGAATGCCTTGAAAGCAGATAAAAGCGAAATCCAGAAGAGGCAGGAAGAAGTGATGAATGAGAATTACGAAGATGTACGAAAGGTACAAGATACTGATAACACTGTCGATCTTACAGACGTATCAGATATCAAGAAAGTATCAACTGTGGGATTTAATGCAAATGTCATTAGCAAGCCAAGGAAGAAGTGGATTAAGAAGAGAAATGACTTTGTTTCTAGATATCTGGCGATATCGGAGGATGATCCAGACATGGATAGAGATTATAAAAATCTACTACTACCAAGTAGAATGCATAAAAGGCACAATTTAATCAACACGGGAAGAGGTACTACATCGATGAATCCTAGGATGAAGTATCCAGCCTGTAAAATCAGCATGGATCGGCGAAGTAGTCGAGCTGCATCAATAAGAAGCATGAAGGGAAAGTTTAAAGATGAAACAAATACCGCATGTTATAAAGCTGAAAACGAGTTTACGCAAGCCATGGATAATGTGAAACGGAAGGACATACAAGATCCGTATGCCTATTCATCATGGATAAGAAACGTTATGAGAAAAAGGAGAGGAAAGAATTCTGCTAGACGACTTAAAAATGTTTTAAAGAATCGTGATAGTACTGAGAGGAGAGCTCGAACACTCGAGGTAATATTTCTTAGGAACTTAAGAAATAAAACTTTGTTATGTAAGTACACGAGGGGTGAGCCGATTGTCGAACAACAGTGTTGTACGCAGGCCTGGAAGCGACGACAAAAGCAAAGCGGCGCGTGTGTACTTAGAGAAAGTTATTGGAGAAAACGGCAAAAACTACTCAATGTGTACGTGAACAATAGGAGTACTGCTACGAGGGGTTGCCTTAGGAGAGGCAAGCTGTTTAGCGTGTATATACCCAAGAGGGGTCGACACAAGGAAAGGTGCGACACATTTCTCACTCACTCAAATGGAAAGAGACGGAGAATAGTCGTAAATCTTAAGGACACTAGTGCGGCACATCGTACCAGAGTAACGGGAACGGCCGACCGGCTATTAGGAAAACATGTGACGCAACCCCTAGGTCAAACACCTTACTGTTTACAAACAAAAACACGTGCGTTAGTGACAGCACTATATTGATGAGACATACAAATATGTCATCATAAATATGACTTGAGAATGAATCAATGAAAACGTATTAAGAAGGCGAACTTCAGAATATTTGAAAATGTAATGATTAAATTTGAAAATATTGAATAAAATACATTAAATACATTGGTTATATGAAAATACGTAAACCAAAGATGGTAATTAGTGATGAATGTTGATGAATGAAGAGTAGGGGATTAATGAATAAAATAAAAAACGAAGCTACATGTGTACTCGTTGATTGCAATGATATGGTAATAAATTAGATCTGCGGAAAATTCTATGCCAGACAATTGAAGATGAAGGAAGAGGAAGAAATTGAAGAAGATGTCATAAGAAGCTAGCTGATGCTGATGAATCATCTGCGTTAGGGTAATTGACGCGTTGATATCATTCAAGCTGGCTTAACCAAGAAAATTATGTACTTTAATTGTCAAAAATAACATAAAAGTGTATTTAGTTAATTAAGCACTAATTAAATGTTAGATAATAAGATAAATTAACATTTTGTGACATTTGTAAAATATTGCAGTGAATGCAAAGGACATTTAATTGCCATCACTTGAATCACATAGTAATAAGTTACTAGGACAAAGTGAAAAAGGGACACTTAAAATCAAATAAGTGATATTATTTAAAGAACTCGATCGTGAATGAACTTTATTAATGTGAGTGTATATAATTAATAGGCTAAGATTGTAAATGATGCTAGAATGAAGTAGGTAAATCATTAAAACAAAATGTATTACGTGTATGTAAATTATCCAAATAATTACGAATAACGTAGCGAATATGTTAATTAACAATCTAATTTTAAATAACCTTTTAAAAGATTTTACTGGTAAGATCATTAGTAATGCACAAAAATGTATATGTATAGGAGATTTTTTTTTGATGTCATGTAAAGTGTTACACTGAACCAATTGATTATTTGATAATATCTTGTGAATATGATATTTTAGAAAGTAAAATTTTATTCAATTGATTAAATTATTTAATTGCTCATTAAATTTATGATTTGTCTTATAATTATAAGGATAAGGTACTTATATGTAAATACGAAAATGTGAAATGCGTTCAGCTATCCCAAATAGCTAGCAATAAATTCAGAGAACCGAGTAAAACCAAAAGGGGGTGTACCACTTGTAATGTAAGCCTTTAAGAATAGGTTATCATGTAATGCCCTTCCCTTTTGAAAAGATGAACACGGCGAGGCGACGTACAGGGCGCAGAATTTAGATTTGAGTTGTTCCCTGAGGTCACATCGTCAAATCGAAATTGAGGACACTGTAACGAGCAGAAAATTTAAAAAATTTTAAATTTTCACCTCGGCAGAGTACGTTCACACGAGGCAGTGTCAACGACTTATAGTTGGCGCAATAAATAAGGAGTAATGAGAAGATGTCAGTGAGGCGTCGCTGACTTGACAATAGAAACACATTAAGTTCGATCCAACTATAGAAATTGGTGGCGTAAGATGACAGGGAAAGTTTCGTCCAGAATTATTGCTCTCTGCAGCTGTAACAAAGTAAGCGAGGACATTCACACCCGTACCGAGAATTGTAGCAGATGTTGACCATGTTACGTCAGTATACGATAAACGACAAAAACGAGTGAAACTACATATTTCAATGGAACGACTGCACTGCACCTTAAGAAACAATACAGTAAGATAGGCCTGACAAAGACTAAAGTCATGTTACGCAGCTGGAGTTATCGTCTAATTGACAGACAAGAATTTACGAAGGGAAAGTTGGGGTGACTTCACCAGCCGGCAGATGTTCAAAATTGTTAATAGCCAGAAAAAAGGGGTTAGAACTTGGAACAATGCGCCAGGAAGACTGAAAGTACAGATAATGGGAATCTATAGAAACACAGAGTTTACTCAGACAATAGATTGATCGACAAGTGTCTAATAGCCATAGTTTCGTCGAAACGGGCCAACGTTCGTCAGAGCAAAAATCGGGGAGACGTAAGAACCTATCAGATGCTCTCATCCAGCGAGAAATTTGGTGGTGAGGAGTGTTTCCATAGCAACTGAAACGAAGGACCTATCGGGAGAACTATGACGTGGAATCTTGACATGGTGGGACAGTATTTTCCAAGAAAATTAAAAACTGACCAATCTCTAAATGAAGTAGGCGTGAAGTGCGCCAGAGACAAAATTTTGAGTAGGGACGAATTAATAAAAACTATCTGCCCAAGACAGGGGAGAGGCAGTGATACTCAATTTTGTGACAGTCTACACTCAATTTTTGAAACAAGTAATACTAAATTTTCGACAGTTTTTACTAAAGTTTTCAGACAGTTTTTACACTCAAATTTTCAAATAGTTTAACTTCAAGTGCGAGAGACGGTATATCATAAACTTTCAACAGTTTATTCTAATTATTCGGAGTTAGTATTATTTAAATTTCAGAAGAGTACATTAATCGTGCGGAATATTAACTCGAGTCCGGAGTTAAAATTATACAAAGTGAACAATCAGACCGTTACACTAACAGACATTATCACCTAACGATATACAAAACAGTTGAACTTAATATAGCGTACTACACATTATTAACAACATAATGAACACGAAATATTAAACAAATTAATGAATAATACGAATGTTTAATGAAGCAGCGACAAGTGGAACTAGAAATGTATATTAACATTAAAACGAACTCACAGCACACACAGTAAGATGAAACATTTGATTGAACACTGAACTTTAATTATTCACATATACAAACGTCTACGCGAGTGATCGGAAGAGTAAGTGTTAAGTGATTGTGATAAAGCAGCATCCGACGGAATGTGTCTACGAGCCATCTTCATCTCTGGAACTCGACTTCAACAACAAATAATGGATATTCAATAACCAAGTAACCATTATTATAATTATTTCTAATTAGTAACTTCTACTGACCTGGTTTCTTTCAAAGAATTCACACCTGAGAAAATTATTAAGAAAAGTAATGAATAAATCTGAATAAAGTAATTAATTAATGTATTAAGAAAAGCTTATTTGGGATTTAATGAACGCATCAAATAAGTAATATGAATTGTTATATTGTTTGATTTATATATGTATGTATGTTTTCTTTGTTTTCAGCATATATTGAAACACGTATTTGTTATTATAAATATGTATGTATTTCAGGTACAGCGACGTATCATATGTACAATTATAATGTATTATGAATGAAAATTAAAATAGTACTTTAAGTTGATCATAAATATGCGTTCATTATTACCAAATGCAACCCAAATATTAACCTAAAGTTTGAAGGAATACAAATAGATTTTAAGAGTTTCATGTGTTCAAATAAAGTAAATGAATTGATAACGTTAGTCTATTAAGTGATATCACGTATGTGCCGATGAGAATCAGAATAGTTATACATAAATTTTAAATGGCTGTTTCACACACGGCATGAAATTAATCAATTAAAGCAAGTGAATACATATTATCTATTGCATCTGAATTATATAGAATTCATTGTATAAACTGTGTTCCAACACGCGGGCATAGATAATCAGAGTAACAAATAAGATTCAATTATACACATACATGTGAGAGATCGATAAATTTATATATTTAATAGCAAACACACTTACATAATTACTTACCACAAGTGGAATTCTTCATTTACATTTATTTTGCATAAATTGACATTAATAAAATGGCGCCCAACGTGGGGCCAGATACATGTGAAAAATCAATAAAATATATATGCAAGTAATACGCATAAAATAATTTATAAAATGGCGCCCAACGTGGGGCATGATACGTATTAACAAAGATTGTTAACACGTACACCTTTGGCAGTAGAATTAGTAGATAAAGTAGTGTCATAGAAATAGAAGTAAGATAAGTGTTATTAGAGCAAGTCAGTTTGAATGATTACGCGTAGGAGGGCAAAAATGGCGAGCAATTCCGACAGCGTAGAATTCGACGTAAATAACCAATTAGGTACAATGAATACAGAAGACAATGCTACACCTAGCGAACCAAGTAGCGTTGTAGAGAGTCCAGAAGATAGGGCGCGAGGACAGACATCGAAACTAGAAGATAGAACTCTACAAATGTTGATGGAGTTCATGCGTCAACAGAGAGAGAAACAAGAAGAAAGTAATAAATTACTTAGTGAAAAACTAGAAGAGAATCTTAACAGAAAACAAGAAGAACGAGACGAGAAACAAGAAGAACGAAGCAAGAAACTAGAAGAAAATATTAAATTAATTAGTGAGAAATTAGATAAGCAGAAGGAAGAACAAGAAGAAAACAGTAAATTAATTAATGAAAAACTCGACCAGCATAAGGAAGAGATTACGCAGATAAGGTCAGAGATACGTGGATACACGAATGCCTTGAAAGCAGATAAAAGCGAAATCCAGAAGAGGCAGGAAGAAGTGATGAATGAGAATTACGAAGATGTACGAAAGGTACAAGATACTGATAACACTGTCGATCTTACAGACGTATCAGATATCAAGAAAGTATCAACTGTGGGATTTAATGCAAATGTCATTAGCAAGCCAAGGAAGAAGTGGATTAAGAAGAGAAATGACTTTGTTTCTAGATATCTGGCGATATCGGAGGATGATCCAGACATGGATAGAGATTATAAAAATCTACTACTACCAAGTAGAATGCATAAAAGGCACAATTTAATCAACACGGGAAGAGGTACTACATCGATGAATCCTAGGATGAAGTATCCAGCCTGTAAAATCAGCATGGATCGGCGAAGTAGTCGAGCTGCATCAATAAGAAGCATGAAGGGAAAGTTTAAAGATGAAACAAATACCGCATGTTATAAAGCTGAAAACGAGTTTACGCAAGCCATGGATAATGTGAAACGGAAGGACATACAAGATCCGTATGCCTATTCATCATGGATAAGAAACGTTATGAGAAAAAGGAGAGGAAAGAATTCTGCTAGACGACTTAAAAATGTTTTAAAGAATCGTGATAGTACTGAGAGGAGAGCTCGAACACTCGAGGTAATATTTCTTAGGAACTTAAGAAATAAAACTTTGTTATGTAAGTACACGAGGGGTGAGCCGATTGTCGAACAACAGTGTTGTACGCAGGCCTGGAAGCGACGACAAAAGCAAAGCGGCGCGTGTGTACTTAGAGAAAGTTATTGGAGAAAACGGCAAAAACTACTCAATGTGTACGTGAACAATAGGAGTACTGCTACGAGGGGTTGCCTTAGGAGAGGCAAGCTGTTTAGCGTGTATCCAAGAGGGGTCGACACAAGGAAAGGTGCGACACATTTCTCACTCACTCAAATGGAAAGAGACGGAGAATAGTCGTAAATCTTAAGGACACTAGTGCGGCACATCGTACCAGAGTAACGGGAACGGCCGACCGGCTATTAGGAAAACATGTGACGCAACCCCTAGGTCAAACACCTTACTGTTTACAAACAAAAACACGTGCGTTAGTGACAGCACTATATTGATGAGACATACAAATATGTCATCATAAATATGACTTGAGAATGAATCAATGAAAACGTATTAAGAAGGCGAACTTCAGAATATTTGAAAATGTAATGATTAAATTTGAAAATATTGAATAAAATACATTAAATACATTGGTTATATGAAAATACGTAAACCAAAGATGGTAATTAGTGATGAATGTTGATGAATGAAGAGTAGGGGATTAATGAATAAAATAAAAAACGAAGCTACATGTGTACTCGTTGATTGCAATGATATGGTAATAAATTAGATCTGCGGAAAATTCTATGCCAGACAATTGAAGATGAAGGAAGAGGAAGAAATTGAAGAAGATGTCATAAGAAGCTAGCTGATGCTGATGAATCATCTGCGTTAGGGTAATTGACGCGTTGATATCATTCAAGCTGGCTTAACCAAGAAAATTATGTACTTTAATTGTCAAAAATAACATAAAAGTGTATTTAGTTAATTAAGCACTAATTAAATGTTAGATAATAAGATAAATTAACATTTTGTGACATTTGTAAAATATTGCAGTGAATGCAAAGGACATTTAATTGCCATCACTTGAATCACATAGTAATAAGTTACTAGGACAAAGTGAAAAAGGGACACTTAAAATCAAATAAGTGATATTATTTAAAGAACTCGATCGTGAATGAACTTTATTAATGTGAGTGTATATAATTAATAGGCTAAGATTGTAAATGATGCTAGAATGAAGTAGGTAAATCATTAAAACAAAATGTATTACGTGTATGTAAATTATCCAAATAATTACGAATAACGTAGCGAATATGTTAATTAACAATCTAATTTTAAATAACCTTTTAAAAGATTTTACTGGTAAGATCATTAGTAATGCACAAAAATGTATATGTATAGGAGATTTTTTTTTGATGTCATGTAAAGTGTTACACTGAACCAATTGATTATTTGATAATATCTTGTGAATATGATATTTTAGAAAGTAAAATTTTATTCAATTGATTAAATTATTTAATTGCTCATTAAATTTATGATTTGTCTTATAATTATAAGGATAAGGTACTTATATGTAAATACGAAAATGTGAAATGCGTTCAGCTATCCCAAATAGCTAGCAATAAATTCAGAGAACCGAGTAAAACCAAAAGGGGGTGTACCACTTGTAATGTAAGCCTTTAAGAATAGGTTATCATGTAATGCCCTTCCCTTTTGAAAAGATGAACACGGCGAGGCGACGTACAGGGCGCAGAATTTAGATTTGAGTTGTTCCCTGAGGTCACATCGTCAAATCGAAATTGAGGACACTGTAACGAGCAGAAAATTTAAAAAATTTTAAATTTTCACCTCGGCAGAGTACGTTCACACGAGGCAGTGTCAACGACTTATAGTTGGCGCAATAAATAAGGAGTAATGAGAAGATGTCAGTGAGGCGTCGCTGACTTGACAATAGAAACACATTAAGTTCGATCCAACTATAGAAATTGGTGGCGTAAGATGACAGGGAAAGTTTCGTCCAGAATTATTGCTCTCTGCAGCTGTAACAAAGTAAGCGAGGACATTCACACCCGTACCGAGAATTGTAGCAGATGTTGACCATGTTACGTCAGTATACGATAAACGACAAAAACGAGTGAAACTACATATTTCAATGGAACGACTGCACTGCACCTTAAGAAACAATACAGTAAGATAGGCCTGACAAAGACTAAAGTCATGTTACGCAGCTGGAGTTATCGTCTAATTGACAGACAAGAATTTACGAAGGGAAAGTTGGGGTGACTTCACCAGCCGGCAGATGTTCAAAATTGTTAATAGCCAGAAAAAAGGGGTTAGAACTTGGAACAATGCGCCAGGAAGACTGAAAGTACAGATAATGGGAATCTATAGAAACACAGAGTTTACTCAGACAATAGATTGATCGACAAGTGTCTAATAGCCATAGTTTCGTCGAAACGGGCCAACGTTCGTCAGAGCAAAAATCGGGGAGACGTAAGAACCTATCAGATGCTCTCATCCAGCGAGAAATTTGGTGGTGAGGAGTGTTTCCATAGCAACTGAAACGAAGGACCTATCGGGAGAACTATGACGTGGAATCTTGACATGGTGGGACAGTATTTTCCAAGAAAATTAAAAACTGACCAATCTCTAAATGAAGTAGGCGTGAAGTGCGCCAGAGACAAAATTTTGAGTAGGGACGAATTAATAAAAACTATCTGCCCAAGACAGGGGAGAGGCAGTGATACTCAATTTTGTGACAGTCTACACTCAATTTTTGAAACAAGTAATACTAAATTTTCGACAGTTTTTACTAAAGTTTTCAGACAGTTTTTACACTCAAATTTTCAAATAGTTTAACTTCAAGTGCGAGAGACGGTATATCATAAACTTTCAACAGTTTATTCTAATTATTCGGAGTTAGTATTATTTAAATTTCAGAAGAGTACATTAATCGTGCGGAATATTAACTCGAGTCCGGAGTTAAAATTATACAAAGTGAACAATCAGACCGTTACACTAACAGACATTATCACCTAACGATATACAAAACAGTTGAACTTAATATAGCGTACTACACATTATTAACAACATAATGAACACGAAATATTAAACAAATTAATGAATAATACGAATGTTTAATGAAGCAGCGACAAGTGGAACTAGAAATGTATATTAACATTAAAACGAACTCACAGCACACACAGTAAGATGAAACATTTGATTGAACACTGAACTTTAATTATTCACATATACAAACGTCTACGCGAGTGATCGGAAGAGTAAGTGTTAAGTGATTGTGATAAAGCAGCATCCGACGGAATGTGTCTACGAGCCATCTTCATCTCTGGAACTCGACTTCAACAACAAATAATGGATATTCAATAACCAAGTAACCATTATTATAATTATTTCTAATTAGTAACTTCTACTGACCTGGTTTCTTTCAAAGAATTCACACCTGAGAAAATTATTAAGAAAAGTAATGAATAAATCTGAATAAAGTAATTAATTAATGTATTAAGAAAAGCTTATTTGGGATTTAATGAACGCATCAAATAAGTAATATGAATTGTTATATTGTTTGATTTATATATGTATGTATGTTTTCTTTGTTTTCAGCATATATTGAAACACGTATTTGTTATTATAAATATGTATGTATTTCAGGTACAGCGACGTATCATATGTACAATTATAATGTATTATGAATGAAAATTAAAATAGTACTTTAAGTTGATCATAAATATGCGTTCATTATTACCAAATGCAACCCAAATATTAACCTAAAGTTTGAAGGAATACAAATAGATTTTAAGAGTTTCATGTGTTCAAATAAAGTAAATGAATTGATAACGTTAGTCTATTAAGTGATATCACGTATGTGCCGATGAGAATCAGAATAGTTATACATAAATTTTAAATGGCTGTTTCACACACGGCATGAAATTAATCAATTAAAGCAAGTGAATACATATTATCTATTGCATCTGAATTATATAGAATTCATTGTATAAACTGTGTTCCAACACGCGGGCATAGATAATCAGAGTAACAAATAAGATTCAATTATACACATACATGTGAGAGATCGATAAATTTATATATTTAATAGCAAACACACTTACATAATTACTTACCACAAGTGGAATTCTTCATTTACATTTATTTTGCATAAATTGACATTAATAAAATGGCGCCCAACGTGGGGCCAGATACATGTGAAAAATCAATAAAATATATATGCAAGTAATACGCATAAAATAATTTATAAAATGGCGCCCAACGTGGGGCATGATACGTATTAACAAAGATTGTTAACACGTACACCTTTGGCAGTAGAATTAGTAGATAAAGTAGTGTCATAGAAATAGAAGTAAGATAAGTGTTATTAGAGCAAGTCAGTTTGAATGATTACGCGTAGGAGGGCAAAAATGGCGAGCAATTCCGACAGCGTAGAATTCGACGTAAATAACCAATTAGGTACAATGAATACAGAAGACAATGCTACACCTAGCGAACCAAGTAGCGTTGTAGAGAGTCCAGAAGATAGGGCGCGAGGACAGACATCGAAACTAGAAGATAGAACTCTACAAATGTTGATGGAGTTCATGCGTCAACAGAGAGAGAAACAAGAAGAAAGTAATAAATTACTTAGTGAAAAACTAGAAGAGAATCTTAACAGAAAACAAGAAGAACGAGACGAGAAACAAGAAGAACGAAGCAAGAAACTAGAAGAAAATATTAAATTAATTAGTGAGAAATTAGATAAGCAGAAGGAAGAACAAGAAGAAAACAGTAAATTAATTAATGAAAAACTCGACCAGCATAAGGAAGAGATTACGCAGATAAGGTCAGAGATACGTGGATACACGAATGCCTTGAAAGCAGATAAAAGCGAAATCCAGAAGAGGCAGGAAGAAGTGATGAATGAGAATTACGAAGATGTACGAAAGGTACAAGATACTGATAACACTGTCGATCTTACAGACGTATCAGATATCAAGAAAGTATCAACTGTGGGATTTAATGCAAATGTCATTAGCAAGCCAAGGAAGAAGTGGATTAAGAAGAGAAATGACTTTGTTTCTAGATATCTGGCGATATCGGAGGATGATCCAGACATGGATAGAGATTATAAAAATCTACTACTACCAAGTAGAATGCATAAAAGGCACAATTTAATCAACACGGGAAGAGGTACTACATCGATGAATCCTAGGATGAAGTATCCAGCCTGTAAAATCAGCATGGATCGGCGAAGTAGTCGAGCTGCATCAATAAGAAGCATGAAGGGAAAGTTTAAAGATGAAACAAATACCGCATGTTATAAAGCTGAAAACGAGTTTACGCAAGCCATGGATAATGTGAAACGGAAGGACATACAAGATCCGTATGCCTATTCATCATGGATAAGAAACGTTATGAGAAAAAGGAGAGGAAAGAATTCTGCTAGACGACTTAAAAATGTTTTAAAGAATCGTGATAGTACTGAGAGGAGAGCTCGAACACTCGAGGTAATATTTCTTAGGAACTTAAGAAATAAAACTTTGTTATGTAAGTACACGAGGGGTGAGCCGATTGTCGAACAACAGTGTTGTACGCAGGCCTGGAAGCGACGACAAAAGCAAAGCGGCGCGTGTGTACTTAGAGAAAGTTATTGGAGAAAACGGCAAAAACTACTCAATGTGTACGTGAACAATAGGAGTACTGCTACGAGGGGTTGCCTTAGGAGAGGCAAGCTGTTTAGCGTGTATATACCCAAGAGGGGTCGACACAAGGAAAGGTGCGACACATTTCTCACTCACTCAAATGGAAAGAGACGGAGAATAGTCGTAAATCTTAAGGACACTAGTGCGGCACATCGTACCAGAGTAACGGGAACGGCCGACCGGCTATTAGGAAAACATGTGACGCAACCCCTAGGTCAAACACCTTACTGTTTACAAACAAAAACACGTGCGTTAGTGACAGCACTATATTGATGAGACATACAAATATGTCATCATAAATATGACTTGAGAATGAATCAATGAAAACGTATTAAGAAGGCGAACTTCAGAATATTTGAAAATGTAATGATTAAATTTGAAAATATTGAATAAAATACATTAAATACATTGGTTATATGAAAATACGTAAACCAAAGATGGTAATTAGTGATGAATGTTGATGAATGAAGAGTAGGGGATTAATGAATAAAATAAAAAACGAAGCTACATGTGTACTCGTTGATTGCAATGATATGGTAATAAATTAGATCTGCGGAAAATTCTATGCCAGACAATTGAAGATGAAGGAAGAGGAAGAAATTGAAGAAGATGTCATAAGAAGCTAGCTGATGCTGATGAATCATCTGCGTTAGGGTAATTGACGCGTTGATATCATTCAAGCTGGCTTAACCAAGAAAATTATGTACTTTAATTGTCAAAAATAACATAAAAGTGTATTTAGTTAATTAAGCACTAATTAAATGTTAGATAATAAGATAAATTAACATTTTGTGACATTTGTAAAATATTGCAGTGAATGCAAAGGACATTTAATTGCCATCACTTGAATCACATAGTAATAAGTTACTAGGACAAAGTGAAAAAGGGACACTTAAAATCAAATAAGTGATATTATTTAAAGAACTCGATCGTGAATGAACTTTATTAATGTGAGTGTATATAATTAATAGGCTAAGATTGTAAATGATGCTAGAATGAAGTAGGTAAATCATTAAAACAAAATGTATTACGTGTATGTAAATTATCCAAATAATTACGAATAACGTAGCGAATATGTTAATTAACAATCTAATTTTAAATAACCTTTTAAAAGATTTTACTGGTAAGATCATTAGTAATGCACAAAAATGTATATGTATAGGAGATTTTTTTTTGATGTCATGTAAAGTGTTACACTGAACCAATTGATTATTTGATAATATCTTGTGAATATGATATTTTAGAAAGTAAAATTTTATTCAATTGATTAAATTATTTAATTGCTCATTAAATTTATGATTTGTCTTATAATTATAAGGATAAGGTACTTATATGTAAATACGAAAATGTGAAATGCGTTCAGCTATCCCAAATAGCTAGCAATAAATTCAGAGAACCGAGTAAAACCAAAAGGGGGTGTACCACTTGTAATGTAAGCCTTTAAGAATAGGTTATCATGTAATGCCCTTCCCTTTTGAAAAGATGAACACGGCGAGGCGACGTACAGGGCGCAGAATTTAGATTTGAGTTGTTCCCTGAGGTCACATCGTCAAATCGAAATTGAGGACACTGTAACGAGCAGAAAATTTAAAAAATTTTAAATTTTCACCTCGGCAGAGTACGTTCACACGAGGCAGTGTCAACGACTTATAGTTGGCGCAATAAATAAGGAGTAATGAGAAGATGTCAGTGAGGCGTCGCTGACTTGACAATAGAAACACATTAAGTTCGATCCAACTATAGAAATTGGTGGCGTAAGATGACAGGGAAAGTTTCGTCCAGAATTATTGCTCTCTGCAGCTGTAACAAAGTAAGCGAGGACATTCACACCCGTACCGAGAATTGTAGCAGATGTTGACCATGTTACGTCAGTATACGATAAACGACAAAAACGAGTGAAACTACATATTTCAATGGAACGACTGCACTGCACCTTAAGAAACAATACAGTAAGATAGGCCTGACAAAGACTAAAGTCATGTTACGCAGCTGGAGTTATCGTCTAATTGACAGACAAGAATTTACGAAGGGAAAGTTGGAGTGACTTCACCAGCCGGCAGATGTTCAAAATTGTTAATAGCCAGAAAAAAGGGGTTAGAACTTGGAACAATGCGCCAGGAAGACTGAAAGTACAGATAATGGGAATCTATAGAAACACAGAGTTTACTCAGACAATAGATTGATCGACAAGTGTCTAATAGCCATAGTTTCGTCGAAACGGGCCAACGTTCGTCAGAGCAAAAATCGGGGAGACGTAAGAACCTATCAGATGCTCTCATCCAGCGAGAAATTTGGTGGTGAGGAGTGTTTCCATAGCAACTGAAACGAAGGACCTATCGGGAGAACTATGACGTGGAATCTTGACATGGTGGGACAGTATTTTCCAAGAAAATTAAAAACTGACCAATCTCTAAATGAAGTAGGCGTGAAGTGCGCCAGAGACAAAATTTTGAGTAGGGACGAATTAATAAAAACTATCTGCCCAAGACAGGGGAGAGGCAGTGATACTCAATTTTGTGACAGTCTACACTCAATTTTTGAAACAAGTAATACTAAATTTTCGACAGTTTTTACTAAAGTTTTCAGACAGTTTTTACACTCAAATTTTCAAATAGTTTAACTTCAAGTGCGAGAGACGGTATATCATAAACTTTCAACAGTTTATTCTAATCATTCGGAGTTAGTATTATTTAAATTTCAGAAGAGTACATTAATCGTGCGGAATATTAACTCGAGTCCGGAGTTAAAATTATACAAAGTGAACAATCAGACCGTTACACTAACAGACATTATCACCTAACGATATACAAAACAGTTGAACTTAATATAGCGTACTACACATTATTAACAACATAATGAACACGAAATATTAAACAAATTAATGAATAATACGAATGTTTAATGAAGCAGCGACAAGTGGAACTAGAAATGTATATTAACATTAAAACGAACTCACAGCACACACAGTAAGATGAAACATTTGATTGAACACTGAACTTTAATTATTCACATATACAAACGTCTACGCGAGTGATCGGAAGAGTAAGTGTTAAGTGATTGTGATAAAGCAGCATCCGACGGAATGTGTCTACGAGCCATCTTCATCTCTGGAACTCGACTTCAACAACAAATAATGGATATTCAATAACCAAGTAACCATTATTATAATTATTTCTAATTAGTAACTTCTACTGACCTGGTTTCTTTCAAAGAATTCACACCTGAGAAAATTATTAAGAAAAGTAATGAATAAATCTGAATAAAGTAATTAATGAATGTATTAAGAAAAGCTTATTTGGGATTTAATGGACGCATCAAATAAGTAATATGAATTGTTATATTGTTTGATTTATATATGTATGTATGTTTTCTTTGTTTTCAGCATATATTGAAACACGTATTTGTTATTATAAATATGTATGTATTTCAGGTACAGCGACGTATCATATGTACAATTATAATGTATTATGAATGAAAATTAAAATAGTACTTTAAGTTGATCATAAATATGCGTTCATTATTACCAAATGCAACCCAAATATTAACCTAAAGTTTGAAGGAATACAAATAGATTTTAAGAGTTTCATGTGTTCAAATAAAGTAAATGAATTGATAACGTTAGTCTATTAAGTGATATCACGTATGTGCCGATGAGAATCAGAAT
The DNA here is from genome assembly GCA_034769895.1 of Magicicada septendecula. NCBI lineage: Eukaryota > Metazoa > Arthropoda > Insecta > Hemiptera > Cicadidae > Magicicada > Magicicada septendecula. The sequence continues at coordinate 235,326,601 of CM068372.1, read as the reverse complement.
AGTTATACATAAATTTTAAATGGCTGTTTCACACACGGCATGAAATTAATCAATTAAAGCAAGTGAATACATATTATCTATTGCATCTGAATTATATAGAATTCATTGTATAAACTGTGTTCCAACACGCGGGCATAGATAATCAGAGTAACAAATAAGATTCAATTATACACATACATGTGAGAGATCGATAAATTTATATATTTAATAGCAAACACACTTACATAATTACTTACCACAAGTGGAATTCTTCATTTACATTTATTTTGCATAAATTGACATTAATAAAATGGCGCCCAACGTGGGGCCAGATACATGTGAAAAATCAATAAAATATATATGCAAGTAATACGCATAAAATAATTTATAAAATGGCGCCCAACGTGGGGCATGATACGTATTAACAAAGATTGTTAACACGTACACCTTTGGCAGTAGAATTAGTAGATAAAGTAGTGTCATAGAAATAGAAGTAAGATAAGTGTTATTAGAGCAAGTCAGTTTGAATGATTACGCGTAGGAGGGCAAAAATGGCGAGCAATTCCGACAGCGTAGAATTCGACGTAAATAACCAATTAGGTACAATGAATACAGAAGACAATGCTACACCTAGCGAACCAAGTAGCGTTGTAGAGAGTCCAGAAGATAGGGCGCGAGGACAGACATCGAAACTAGAAGATAGAACTCTACAAATGTTGATGGAGTTCATGCGTCAACAGAGAGAGAAACAAGAAGAAAGTAATAAATTACTTAGTGAAAAACTAGAAGAGAATCTTAACAGAAAACAAGAAGAACGAGACGAGAAACAAGAAGAACGAAGCAAGAAACTAGAAGAAAATATTAAATTAATTAGTGAGAAATTAGATAAGCAGAAGGAAGAACAAGAAGAAAACAGTAAATTAATTAATGAAAAACTCGACCAGCATAAGGAAGAGATTACGCAGATAAGGTCAGAGATACGTGGATACACGAATGCCTTGAAAGCAGATAAAAGCGAAATCCAGAAGAGGCAGGAAGAAGTGATGAATGAGAATTACGAAGATGTACGAAAGGTACAAGATACTGATAACACTGTCGATCTTACAGACGTATCAGATATCAAGAAAGTATCAACTGTGGGATTTAATGCAAATGTCATTAGCAAGCCAAGGAAGAAGTGGATTAAGAAGAGAAATGACTTTGTTTCTAGATATCTGGCGATATCGGAGGATGATCCAGACATGGATAGAGATTATAAAAATCTACTACTACCAAGTAGAATGCATAAAAGGCACAATTTAATCAACACGGGAAGAGGTACTACATCGATGAATCCTAGGATGAAGTATCCAGCCTGTAAAATCAGCATGGATCGGCGAAGTAGTCGAGCTGCATCAATAAGAAGCATGAAGGGAAAGTTTAAAGATGAAACAAATACCGCATGTTATAAAGCTGAAAACGAGTTTACGCAAGCCATGGATAATGTGAAACGGAAGGACATACAAGATCCGTATGCCTATTCATCATGGATAAGAAACGTTATGAGAAAAAGGAGAGGAAAGAATTCTGCTAGACGACTTAAAAATGTTTTAAAGAATCGTGATAGTACTGAGAGGAGAGCTCGAACACTCGAGGTAATATTTCTTAGGAACTTAAGAAATAAAACTTTGTTATGTAAGTACACGAGGGGTGAGCCGATTGTCGAACAACAGTGTTGTACGCAGGCCTGGAAGCGACGACAAAAGCAAAGCGGCGCGTGTGTACTTAGAGAAAGTTATTGGAGAAAACGGCAAAAACTACTCAATGTGTACGTGAACAATAGGAGTACTGCTACGAGGGGTTGCCTTAGGAGAGGCAAGCTGTTTAGCGTGTATATACCCAAGAGGGGTCGACACAAGGAAAGGTGCGACACATTTCTCACTCACTCAAATGGAAAGAGACGGAGAATAGTCGTAAATCTTAAGGACACTAGTGCGGCACATCGTACCAGAGTAACGGGAACGGCCGACCGGCTATTAGGAAAACATGTGACGCAACCCCTAGGTCAAACACCTTACTGTTTACAAACAAAAACACGTGCGTTAGTGACAGCACTATATTGATGAGACATACAAATATGTCATCATAAATATGACTTGAGAATGAATCAATGAAAACGTATTAAGAAGGCGAACTTCAGAATATTTGAAAATGTAATGATTAAATTTGAAAATATTGAATAAAATACATTAAATACATTGGTTATATGAAAATACGTAAACCAAAGATGGTAATTAGTGATGAATGTTGATGAATGAAGAGTAGGGGATTAATGAATAAAATAAAAAACGAAGCTACATGTGTACTCGTTGATTGCAATGATATGGTAATAAATTAGATCTGCGGAAAATTCTATGCCAGACAATTGAAGATGAAGGAAGAGGAAGAAATTGAAGAAGATGTCATAAGAAGCTAGCTGATGCTGATGAATCATCTGCGTTAGGGTAATTGACGCGTTGATATCATTCAAGCTGGCTTAACCAAGAAAATTATGTACTTTAATTGTCAAAAATAACATAAAAGTGTATTTAGTTAATTAAGCACTAATTAAATGTTAGATAATAAGATAAATTAACATTTTGTGACATTTGTAAAATATTGCAGTGAATGCAAAGGACATTTAATTGCCATCACTTGAATCACATAGTAATAAGTTACTAGGACAAAGTGAAAAAGGGACACTTAAAATCAAATAAGTGATATTATTTAAAGAACTCGATCGTGAATGAACTTTATTAATGTGAGTGTATATAATTAATAGGCTAAGATTGTAAATGATGCTAGAATGAAGTAGGTAAATCATTAAAACAAAATGTATTACGTGTATGTAAATTATCCAAATAATTACGAATAACGTAGCGAATATGTTAATTAACAATCTAATTTTAAATAACCTTTTAAAAGATTTTACTGGTAAGATCATTAGTAATGCACAAAAATGTATATGTATAGGAGATTTTTTTTTGATGTCATGTAAAGTGTTACACTGAACCAATTGATTATTTGATAATATCTTGTGAATATGATATTTTAGAAAGTAAAATTTTATTCAATTGATTAAATTATTTAATTGCTCATTAAATTTATGATTTGTCTTATAATTATAAGGATAAGGTACTTATATGTAAATACGAAAATGTGAAATGCGTTCAGCTATCCCAAATAGCTAGCAATAAATTCAGAGAACCGAGTAAAACCAAAAGGGGGTGTACCACTTGTAATGTAAGCCTTTAAGAATAGGTTATCATGTAATGCCCTTCCCTTTTGAAAAGATGAACACGGCGAGGCGACGTACAGGGCGCAGAATTTAGATTTGAGTTGTTCCCTGAGGTCACATCGTCAAATCGAAATTGAGGACACTGTAACGAGCAGAAAATTTAAAAAATTTTAAATTTTCACCTCGGCAGAGTACGTTCACACGAGGCAGTGTCAACGACTTATAGTTGGCGCAATAAATAAGGAGTAATGAGAAGATGTCAGTGAGGCGTCGCTGACTTGACAATAGAAACACATTAAGTTCGATCCAACTATAGAAATTGGTGGCGTAAGATGACAGGGAAAGTTTCGTCCAGAATTATTGCTCTCTGCAGCTGTAACAAAGTAAGCGAGGACATTCACACCCGTACCGAGAATTGTAGCAGATGTTGACCATGTTACGTCAGTATACGATAAACGACAAAAACGAGTGAAACTACATATTTCAATGGAACGACTGCACTGCACCTTAAGAAACAATACAGTAAGATAGGCCTGACAAAGACTAAAGTCATGTTACGCAGCTGGAGTTATCGTCTAATTGACAGACAAGAATTTACGAAGGGAAAGTTGGGGTGACTTCACCAGCCGGCAGATGTTCAAAATTGTTAATAGCCAGAAAAAAGGGGTTAGAACTTGGAACAATGCGCCAGGAAGACTGAAAGTACAGATAATGGGAATCTATAGAAACACAGAGTTTACTCAGACAATAGATTGATCGACAAGTGTCTAATAGCCATAGTTTCGTCGAAACGGGCCAACGTTCGTCAGAGCAAAAATCGGGGAGACGTAAGAACCTATCAGATGCTCTCATCCAGCGAGAAATTTGGTGGTGAGGAGTGTTTCCATAGCAACTGAAACGAAGGACCTATCGGGAGAACTATGACGTGGAATCTTGACATGGTGGGACAGTATTTTCCAAGAAAATTAAAAACTGACCAATCTCTAAATGAAGTAGGCGTGAAGTGCGCCAGAGACAAAATTTTGAGTAGGGACGAATTAATAAAAACTATCTGCCCAAGACAGGGGAGAGGCAGTGATACTCAATTTTGTGACAGTCTACACTCAATTTTTGAAACAAGTAATACTAAATTTTCGACAGTTTTTACTAAAGTTTTCAGACAGTTTTTACACTCAAATTTTCAAATAGTTTAACTTCAAGTGCGAGAGACGGTATATCATAAACTTTCAACAGTTTATTCTAATCATTCGGAGTTAGTATTATTTAAATTTCAGAAGAGTACATTAATCGTGCGGAATATTAACTCGAGTCCGGAGTTAAAATTATACAAAGTGAACAATCAGACCGTTACACTAACAGACATTATCACCTAACGATATACAAAACAGTTGAACTTAATATAGCGTACTACACATTATTAACAACATAATGAACACGAAATATTAAACAAATTAATGAATAATACGAATGTTTAATGAAGCAGCGACAAGTGGAACTAGAAATGTATATTAACATTAAAACGAACTCACAGCACACACAGTAAGATGAAACATGTGATTGAACACTGAACTTTAATTATTCACATATACAAACGTCTACGCGAGTGATCGGAAGAGTAAGTGTTAAGTGATTGTGATAAAGCAGCATCCGACGGAATGTGTCTACGAGCCATCTTCATCTCTGGAACTCGACTTCAACAACAAATAATGGATATTCAATAACCAAGTAACCATTATTATAATTATTTCTAATTAGTAACTTCTACTGACCTGGTTTCTTTCAAAGAATTCACACCTGAGAAAATTATTAAGAAAAGTAATGAATAAATCTGAATAAAGTAATTAATGAATGTATTAAGAAAAGCTTATTTGGGATTTAATGAACGCATCAAATAAGTAATATGAATTGTTATATTGTTTGATTTATATATGTATGTATGTTTTCTTTGTTTTCAGCATATATTGAAACACGTATTTGTTATTATAAATATGTATGTATTTCAGGCACAGCGACGTATCATATGTACAATTATAATGTATTATGAATGAAAATTAAAATAGTACTTTAAGTTGATCATAAATATGCGTTCATTATTACCAAATGCAACCCAAATATTAACCTAAAGTTTGAAGGAATACAAATAGATTTTAAGAGTTTCATGTGTTCAAATAAAGTAAATGAATTGATAACGTTAGTCTATTAAGTGATATCACGTATGTGCTGATGAGAATCAGAATAGTTATACATAAATTTTAAATGGCTGTTTCACACACGGCATGAAATTAATCAATTAAAGCAAGTGAATACATATTATCTATTGCATCTGAATTATATAGAATTCATTGTATAAACTGTGTTCCAACACGCGGGCATAGATAATCAGAGTAACAAATAAGATTCAATTATACACATACATGTGAGAGATCGATAAATTTATATATTTAATAGCAAACACACTTACATAATTACTTACCACAAGTGGAATTCTTCATTTACATTTATTTTGCATAAATTGACATTAATAAAATGGCGCCCAACGTGGGGCCAGATACATGTGAAAAATCAATAAAATATATATGCAAGTAATACGCATAAAATAATTTATAAAATGGCGCCCAACGTGGGGCATGATACGTATTAACAAAGATTGTTAACACGTACACCTTTGGCAGTAGAAGTAGTAGATAAAGTAGTGTCATAGAAATAGAAGTAAGATAAGTGTTATTAGAGCAAGTCAGTTTGAATGATTACGCGTAGGAGGGCAAAAATGGCGAGCAATTCCGACAGCGTAGAATTCGACGTAAATAACCAATTAGGTACAATGAATACAGAAGACAATGCTACACCTAGCGAACCAAGTAGCGTTGTAGAGAGTCCAGAAGATAGGGCGCGAGGACAGACATCGAAACTAGAAGATAGAACTCTACAAATGTTGATGGAGTTCATGCGTCAACAGAGAGAGAAACAAGAAGAAAGTAATAAATTACTTAGTGAAAAACTAGAAGAGAATCTTAACAGAAAACAAGAAGAACGAGACGAGAAACAAGAAGAACGAAGCAAGAAACTAGAAGAAAATATTAAATTAATTAGTGAGAAATTAGATAAGCAGAAGGAAGAACAAGAAGAAAACAGTAAATTAATTAATGAAAAACTCGACCAGCATAAGGAAGAGATTACGCAGATAAGGTCAGAGATACGTGGATACACGAATGCCTTGAAAGCAGATAAAAGCGAAATCCAGAAGAGGCAGGAAGAAGTGATGAATGAGAATTACGAAGATGTACGAAAGGTACAAGATACTGATAACACTGTCGATCTTACAGACGTATCAGATATCAAGAAAGTATCAACTGTGGGATTTAATGCAAATGTCATTAGCAAGCCAAGGAAGAAGTGGATTAAGAAGAGAAATGACTTTGTTTCTAGATATCTGGCGATATCGGAGGATGATCCAGACATGGATAGAGATTATAAAAATCTACTACTACCAAGTAGAATGCATAAAAGGCACAATTTAATCAACACGGGAAGAGGTACTACATCGATGAATCCTAGGATGAAGTATCCAGCCTGTAAAATCAGCATGGATCGGCGAAGTAGTCGAGCTGCATCAATAAGAAGCATGAAGGGAAAGTTTAAAGATGAAACAAATACCGCATGTTATAAAGCTGAAAACGAGTTTACGCAAGCCATGGATAATGTGAAACGGAAGGACATACAAGATCCGTATGCCTATTCATCATGGATAAGAAACGTTATGAGAAAAAGGAGAGGAAAGAATTCTGCTAGACGACTTAAAAATGTTTTAAAGAATCGTGATAGTACTGAGAGGAGAGCTCGAACACTCGAGGTAATATTTCTTAGGAACTTAAGAAATAAAACTTTGTTATGTAAGTACACGAGGGGTGAGCCGATTGTCGAACAACAGTGTTGTACGCAGGCCTGGAAGCGACGACAAAAGCAAAGCGGCGCGTGTGTACTTAGAGAAAGTTATTGGAGAAAACGGCAAAAACTACTCAATGTGTACGTGAACAATAGGAGTACTGCTACGAGGGGTTGCCTTAGGAGAGGCAAGCTGTTTAGCGTGTATATACCCAAGAGGGGTCGACACAAGGAAAGGTGCGACACATTTCTCACTCACTCAAATGGAAAGAGACGGAGAATAGTCGTAAATCTTAAGGACACTAGTGCGGCACATCGTACCAGAGTAACGGGAACGGCCGACCGGCTATTAGGAAAACATGTGACGCAACCCCTAGGTCAAACACCTTACTGTTTACAAACAAAAACACGTGCGTTAGTGACAGCACTATATTGATGAGACATACAAATATGTCATCATAAATATGACTTGAGAATGAATCAATGAAAACGTATTAAGAAGGCGAACTTCAGAATATTTGAAAATGTAATGATTAAATTTGAAAATATTGAATAAAATACATTAAATACATTGGTTATATGAAAATACGTAAACCAAAGATGGTAATTAGTGATGAATGTTGATGAATGAAGAGTAGGGGATTAATGAATAAAATAAAAAACGAAGCTACATGTGTACTCGTTGATTGCAATGATATGGTAATAAATTAGATCTGCGGAAAATTCTATGCCAGACAATTGAAGATGAAGGAAGAGGAAGAAATTGAAGAAGATGTCATAAGAAGCTAGCTGATGCTGATGAATCATCTGCGTTAGGGTAATTGACGCGTTGATATCATTCAAGCTGGCTTAACCAAGAAAATTATGTACTTTAATTGTCAAAAATAACATAAAAGTGTATTTAGTTAATTAAGCACTAATTAAATGTTAGATAATAAGATAAATTAACATTTTGTGACATTTGTAAAATATTGCAGTGAATGCAAAGGACATTTAATTGCCATCACTTGAATCACATAGTAATAAGTTACTAGGACAAAGTGAAAAAGGGACACTTAAAATCAAATAAGTGATATTATTTAAAGAACTCGATCGTGAATGAACTTTATTAATGTGAGTGTATATAATTAATAGGCTAAGATTGTAAATGATGCTAGAATGAAGTAGGTAAATCATTAAAACAAAATGTATTACGTGTATGTAAATTATCCAAATAATTACGAATAACGTAGCGAATATGTTAATTAACAATCTAATTTTAAATAACCTTTTAAAAGATTTTACTGGTAAGATCATTAGTAATGCACAAAAATGTATATGTATAGGAGATTTTTTTTGATGTCATGTAAAGTGTTACACTGAACCAATTGATTATTTGATAATATCTTGTGAATATGATATTTTAGAAAGTAAAATTTTATTCAATTGATTAAATTATTTAATTGCTCATTAAATTTATGATTTGTCTTATAATTATAAGGATAAGGTACTTATATGTAAATACGAAAATGTGAAATGCGTTCAGCTATCCCAAATAGCTAGCAATAAATTCAGAGAACCGAGTAAAACCAAAAGGGGGTGTACCACTTGTAATGTAAGCCTTTAAGAATAGGTTATCATGTAATGCCCTTCCCTTTTGAAAAGATGAACACGGCGAGGCGACGTACAGGGCGCAGAATTTAGATTTGAGTTGTTCCCTGAGGTCACATCGTCAAATCGAAATTGAGGACACTGTAACGAGCAGAAAATTTAAAAAATTTTAAATTTTCACCTCGGCAGAGTACGTTCACACGAGGCAGTGTCAACGACTTATAGTTGGCGCAATAAATAAGGAGTAATGAGAAGATGTCAGTGAGGCGTCGCTGACTTGACAATAGAAACACATTAAGTTCGATCCAACTATAGAAATTGGTGGCGTAAGATGACAGGGAAAGTTTCGTCCAGAATTATTGCTCTCTGCAGCTGTAACAAAGTAAGCGAGGACATTCACACCCGTACCGAGAATTGTAGCAGATGTTGACCATGTTACGTCAGTATACGATAAATGACAAAAACGAGTGAAACTACATATTTCAATGGAACGACTGCACTGCACCTTAAGAAACAATACAGTAAGATAGGCCTGACAAAGACTAAAGTCATGTTACGCAGCTGGAGTTATCGTCTAATTGACAGACAAGAATTTACGAAGGGAAAGTTGGGGTGACTTCACCAGCCGGCAGATGTTCAAAATTGTTAATAGCCAGAAAAAAGGGGTTAGAACTTGGAACAATGCGCCAGGAAGACTGAAAGTACAGATAATGGGAATCTATAGAAACACAGAGTTTACTCAGACAATAGATTGATCGACAAGTGTCTAATAGCCATAGTTTCGTCGAAACGGGCCAACGTTCGTCAGAGCAAAAATCGGGGAGACGTAAGAACCTATCAGATGCTCTCATCCAGCGAGAAATTTGGTGGTGAGGAGTGTTTCCATAGCAACTGAAACGAAGGACCTATCGGGAGAACTATGACGTGGAATCTTGACATGGTGGGACAGTATTTTCCAAGAAAATTAAAAACTGACCAATCTCTAAATGAAGTAGGCGTGAAGTGCGCCAGAGACAAAATTTTGAGTAGGGACGAATTAATAAAAACTATCTGCCCAAGACAGGGGAGAGGCAGTGATACTCAATTTTGTGACAGTCTACACTCAATTTTTGAAACAAGTAATACTAAATTTTCGACAGTTTTTACTAAAGTTTTCAGACAGTTTTTACACTCAAATTTTCAAATAGTTTAACTTCAAGTGCGAGAGACGGTATATCATAAACTTTCAACAGTTTATTCTAATCATTCGGAGTTAGTATTATTTAAATTTCAGAAGAGTACATTAATCGTGCGGAATATTAACTCGAGTCCGGAGTTAAAATTATACAAAGTGAACAATCAGACCGTTACACTAACAGACATTATCACCTAACGATATACAAAACAGTTGAACTTAATATAGCGTACTACACATTATTAACAACATAATGAACACGAAATATTAAACAAATTAATGAATAATACGAATGTTTAATGAAGCAGCGACAAGTGGAACTAGAAATGTATATTAACATTAAAACGAACTCACAGCACACACAGTAAGATGAAACATTTGATTGAACACTGAACTTTAATTATTCACATATACAAACGTCTACGCGAGTGATCGGAAGAGTAAGTGTTAAGTGATTGTGATAAAGCAGCATCCGACGGAATGTGTCTACGAGCCATCTTCATCTCTGGAACTCGACTTCAACAACAAATAATGGATATTCAATAACCAAGTAACCATTATTATAATTATTTCTAATTAGTAACTTCTACTGACCTGGTTTCTTTCAAAGAATTCACACCTGAGAAAATTATTAAGAAAAGTAATGAATAAATCTGAATAAAGTAATTAATGAATGTATTAAGAAAAGCTTATTTGGGATTTAATGAACGCATCAAATAAGTAATATGAATTGTTATATTGTTTGATTTATATATGTATGTATGTTTTCTTTGTTTTCAGCATATATTGAAACACGTATTTGTTATTATAAATATGTATGTATTTCAGGCACAGCGACGTATCATATGTACAATTATAATGTATTATGAATGAAAATTAAAATAGTACTTTAAGTTGATCATAAATATGCGTTCATTATTACCAAATGCAACCCAAATATTAACCTAAAGTTTGAAGGAATACAAATAGATTTTAAGAGTTTCATGTGTTCAAATAAAGTAAATGAATTGATAACGTTAGTCTATTAAGTGATATCACGTATGTGCTGATGAGAATCAGAATAGTTATACATAAATTTTAAATGGCTGTTTCACACACGGCATGAAATTAATCAATTAAAGCAAGTGAATACATATTATCTATTGCATCTGAATTATATAGAATTCATTGTATAAACTGTGTTCCAACACGCGGGCATAGATAATCAGAGTAACAAATAAGATTCAATTATACACATACATGTGAGAGATCGATAAATTTATATATTTAATAGCAAACACACTTACATAATTACTTACCACAAGTGGAATTCTTCATTTACATTTATTTTGCATAAATTGACATTAATAAAATGGCGCCCAACGTGGGGCCAGATACATGTGAAAAATCAATAAAATATATATGCAAGTAATACGCATAAAATAATTTATAAAATGGCGCCCAACGTGGGGCATGATACGTATTAACAAAGATTGTTAACACGTACACCTTTGGCAGTAGAAGTAGTAGATAAAGTAGTGTCATAGAAATAGAAGTAAGATAAGTGTTATTAGAGCAAGTCAGTTTGAATGATTACGCGTAGGAGGGCAAAAATGGCGAGCAATTCCGACAGCGTAGAATTCGACGTAAATAACCAATTAGGTACAATGAATACAGAAGACAATGCTACACCTAGCGAACCAAGTAGCGTTGTAGAGAGTCCAGAAGATAGGGCGCGAGGACAGACATCGAAACTAGAAGATAGAACTCTACAAATGTTGATGGAGTTCATGCGTCAACAGAGAGAGAAACAAGAAGAAAGTAATAAATTACTTAGTGAAAAACTAGAAGAGAATCTTAACAGAAAACAAGAAGAACGAGACGAGAAACAAGAAGAACGAAGCAAGAAACTAGAAGAAAATATTAAATTAATTAGTGAGAAATTAGATAAGCAGAAGGAAGAACAAGAAGAAAACAGTAAATTAATTAATGAAAAACTCGACCAGCATAAGGAAGAGATTACGCAGATAAGGTCAGAGATACGTGGATACACGAATGCCTTGAAAGCAGATAAAAGCGAAATCCAGAAGAGGCAGGAAGAAGTGATGAATGAGAATTACGAAGATGTACGAAAGGTACAAGATACTGATAACACTGTCGATCTTACAGACGTATCAGATATCAAGAAAGTATCAACTGTGGGATTTAATGCAAATGTCATTAGCAAGCCAAGGAAGAAGTGGATTAAGAAGAGAAATGACTTTGTTTCTAGATATCTGGCGATATCGGAGGATGATCCAGACATGGATAGAGATTATAAAAATCTACTACTACCAAGTAGAATGCATAAAAGGCACAATTTAATCAACACGGGAAGAGGTACTACATCGATGAATCCTAGGATGAAGTATCCAGCCTGTAAAATCAGCATGGATCGGCGAAGTAGTCGAGCTGCATCAATAAGAAGCATGAAGGGAAAGTTTAAAGATGAAACAAATACCGCATGTTATAAAGCTGAAAACGAGTTTACGCAAGCCATGGATAATGTGAAACGGAAGGACATACAAGATCCGTATGCCTATTCATCATGGATAAGAAACGTTATGAGAAAAAGGAGAGGAAAGAATTCTGCTAGACGACTTAAAAATGTTTTAAAGAATCGTGATAGTACTGAGAGGAGAGCTCGAACACTCGAGGTAATATTTCTTAGGAACTTAAGAAATAAAACTTTGTTATGTAAGTACACGAGGGGTGAGCCGATTGTCGAACAACAGTGTTGTACGCAGGCCTGGAAGCGACGACAAAAGCAAAGCGGCGCGTGTGTACTTAGAGAAAGTTATTGGAGAAAACGGCAAAAACTACTCAATGTGTACGTGAACAATAGGAGTACTGCTACGAGGGGTTGCCTTAGGAGAGGCAAGCTGTTTAGCGTGTATATACCCAAGAGGGGTCGACACAAGGAAAGGTGCGACACATTTCTCACTCACTCAAATGGAAAGAGACGGAGAATAGTCGTAAATCTTAAGGACACTAGTGCGGCACATCGTACCAGAGTAACGGGAACGGCCGACCGGCTATTAGGAAAACATGTGACGCAACCCCTAGGTCAAACACCTTACTGTTTACAAACAAAAACACGTGCGTTAGTGACAGCACTATATTGATGAGACATACAAATATGTCATCATAAATATGACTTGAGAATGAATCAATGAAAACGTATTAAGAAGGCGAACTTCAAAATATTTGAAAATGTAATGATTAAATTTGAAAATATTGAATAAAATACATTAAATACATTGGTTATATGAAAATACGTAAACCAAAGATGGTAATTAGTGATGAATGTTGATGAATGAAGAGTAGGGGATTAATGAATAAAATAAAAAACGAAGCTACATGTGTACTCGTTGATTGCAATGATATGGTAATAAATTAGATCTGCGGAAAATTCTATGCCAGACAATTGAAGATGAAGGAAGAGGAAGAAATTGAAGAAGATGTCATAAGAAGCTAGCTGATGCTGATGAATCATCTGCGTTAGGGTAATTGACGCGTTGATATCATTCAAGCTGGCTTAACCAAGAAAATTATGTACTTTAATTGTCAAAAATAACATAAAAGTGTATTTAGTTAATTAAGCACTAATTAAATGTTAGATAATAAGATAAATTAACATTTTGTGACATTTGTAAAATATTGCAGTGAATGCAAAGGACATTTAATTGCCATCACTTGAATCACATAGTAATAAGTTACTAGGACAAAGTGAAAAAGGGACACTTAAAATCAAATAAGTGATATTATTTAAAGAACTCGATCGTGAATGAACTTTATTAATGTGAGTGTATATAATTAATAGGCTAAGATTGTAAATGATGCTAGAATGAAGTAGGTAAATCATTAAAACAAAATGTATTACGTGTATGTAAATTATCCAAATAATTACGAATAACGTAGCGAATATGTTAATTAACAATCTAATTTTAAATAACCTTTTAAAAGATTTTACTGGTAAGATCATTAGTAATGCACAAAAATGTATATGTATAGGAGATTTTTTTTTGATGTCATGTAAAGTGTTACACTGAACCAATTGATTATTTGATAATATCTTGTGAATATGATATTTTAGAAAGTAAAATTTTATTCAATTGATTAAATTATTTAATTGCTCATTAAATTTATGATTTGTCTTATAATTATAAGGATAAGGTACTTATATGTAAATACGAAAATGTGAAATGCGTTCAGCTATCCCAAATAGCTAGCAATAAATTCAGAGAACCGAGTAAAACCAAAAGGGGGTGTACCACTTGTAATGTAAGCCTTTAAGAATAGGTTATCATGTAATGCCCTTCCCTTTTGAAAAGATGAACACGGCGAGGCGACGTACAGGGCGCAGAATTTAGATTTGAGTTGTTCCCTGAGGTCACATCGTCAAATCGAAATTGAGGACACTGTAACGAGCAGAAAATTTAAAAAATTTTAAATTTTCACCTCGGCAGAGTACGTTCACACGAGGCAGTGTCAACGACTTATAGTTGGCGCAATAAATAAGGAGTAATGAGAAGATGTCAGTGAGGCGTCGCTGACTTGACAATAGAAACACATTAAGTTCGATCCAACTATAGAAATTGGTGGCGTAAGATGACAGGGAAAGTTTCGTCCAGAATTATTGCTCTCTGCAGCTGTAACAAAGTAAGCGAGGACATTCACACCCGTACCGAGAATTGTAGCAGATGTTGACCATGTTACGTCAGTATACGATAAACGACAAAAACGAGTGAAACTACATATTTCAATGGAACGACTGCACTGCACCTTAAGAAACAATACAGTAAGATAGGCCTGACAAAGACTAAAGTCATGTTACGCAGCTGGAGTTATCGTCTAATTGACAGACAAGAATTTACGAAGGGAAAGTTGGGGTGACTTCACCAGCCGGCAGATGTTCAAAATTGTTAATAGCCAGAAAAAAGGGGTTAGAACTTGGAACAATGCGCCAGGAAGACTGAAAGTACAGATAATGGGAATCTATAGAAACACAGAGTTTACTCAGACAATAGATTGATCGACAAGTGTCTAATAGCCATAGTTTCGTCGAAACGGGCCAACGTTCGTCAGAGCAAAAATCGGGGAGACGTAAGAACCTATCAGATGCTCTCATCCAGCGAGAAATTTGGTGGTGAGGAGTGTTTCCATAGCAACTGAAACGAAGGACCTATCGGGAGAACTATGACGTGGAATCTTGACATGGTGGGACAGTATTTTCCAAGAAAATTAAAAACTGACCAATCTCTAAATGAAGTAGGCGTGAAGTGCGCCAGAGACAAAATTTTGAGTAGGGACGAATTAATAAAAACTATCTGCCCAAGACAGGGGAGAGGCAGTGATACTCAATTTTGTGACAGTCTACACTCAATTTTTGAAACAAGTAATACTAAATTTTCGACAGTTTTTACTAAAGTTTTCAGACAGTTTTTACACTCAAATTTTCAAATAGTTTAACTTCAAGTGCGAGAGACGGTATATCATAAACTTTCAACAGTTTATTCTAATCATTCGGAGTTAGTATTATTTAAATTTCAGAAGAGTACATTAATCGTGCGGAATATTAACTCGAGTCCGGAGTTAAAATTATACAAAGTGAACAATCAGACCGTTACACTAACAGACATTATCACCTAACGATATACAAAACAGTTGAACTTAATATAGCGTACTACACATTATTAACAACATAATGAACACGAAATATTAAACAAATTAATGAATAATACGAATGTTTAATGAAGCAGCGACAAGTGGAACTAGAAATGTATATTAACATTAAAACGAACTCACAGCACACACAGTAAGATGAAACATTTGATTGAACACTGAACTTTAATTATTCACATATACAAACGTCTACGCGAGTGATCGGAAGAGTAAGTGTTAAGTGATTGTGATAAAGCAGCATCCGACGGAATGTGTCTACGAGCCATCTTCATCTCTGGAACTCGACTTCAACAACAAATAATGGATATTCAATAACCAAGTAACCATTATTATAATTATTTCTAATTAGTAACTTCTACTGACCTGGTTTCTTTCAAAGAATTCACACCTGAGAAAATTATTAAGAAAAGTAATGAATAAATCTGAATAAAGTAATTAATTAATGTATTAAGAAAAGCTTATTTGGGATTTAATGAACGCATCAAATAAGTAATATGAATTGTTATATTGTTTGATTTATATATGTATGTATGTTTTCTTTGTTTTCAGCATATATTGAAACACGTATTTGTTATTATAAATATGTATGTATTTCAGGTACAGCGACGTATCATATGTACAATTATAATGTATTATGAATGAAAATTAAAATAGTACTTTAAGTTGATCATAAATATGCGTTCATTATTACCAAATGCAACCCAAATATTAACCTAAAGTTTGAAGGAATACAAATAGATTTTAAGAGTTTCATGTGTTCAAATAAAGTAAATGAATTGATAACGTTAGTCTATTAAGTGATATCACGTATGTGCCGATGAGAATCAGAATAGTTATACATAAATTTTAAATGGCTGTTTCACACACGGCATGAAATTAATCAATTAAAGCAAGTGAATACATATTATCTATTGCATCTGAATTATATAGAATTCATTGTATAAACTGTGTTCCAACACGCGGGCATAGATAATCAGAGTAACAAATAAGATTCAATTATACACATACATGTGAGAGATCGATAAATTTATATATTTAATAGCAAACACACTTACATAATTACTTACCACAAGTGGAATTCTTCATTTACATTTATTTTGCATAAATTGACATTAATAAAATGGCGCCCAACGTGGGGCCAGATACATGTGAAAAATCAATAAAATATATATGCAAGTAATACGCATAAAATAATTTATAAAATGGCGCCCAACGTGGGGCATGATACGTATTAACAAAGATTGTTAACACGTACACCTTTGGCAGTAGAAGTAGTAGATAAAGTAGTGTCATAGAAATAGAAGTAAGATAAGTGTTATTAGAGCAAGTCAGTTTGAATGATTACGCGTAGGAGGGCAAAAATGGCGAGCAATTCCGACAGCGTAGAATTCGACGTAAATAACCAATTAGGTACAATGAATACAGAAGACAATGCTACACCTAGCGAACCAAGTAGCGTTGTAGAGAGTCCAGAAGATAGGGCGCGAGGACAGACATCGAAACTAGAAGATAGAACTCTACAAATGTTGATGGAGTTCATGCGTCAACAGAGAGAGAAACAAGAAGAAAGTAATAAATTACTTAGTGAAAAACTAGAAGAGAATCTTAACAGAAAACAAGAAGAACGAGACGAGAAACAAGAAGAACGAAGCAAGAAACTAGAAGAAAATATTAAATTAATTAGTGAGAAATTAGATAAGCAGAAGGAAGAACAAGAAGAAAACAGTAAATTAATTAATGAAAAACTCGACCAGCATAAGGAAGAGATTACGCAGATAAGGTCAGAGATACGTGGATACACGAATGCCTTGAAAGCAGATAAAAGCGAAATCCAGAAGAGGCAGGAAGAAGTGATGAATGAGAATTACGAAGATGTACGAAAGGTACAAGATACTGATAACACTGTCGATCTTACAGACGTATCAGATATCAAGAAAGTATCAACTGTGGGATTTAATGCAAATGTCATTAGCAAGCCAAGGAAGAAGTGGATTAAGAAGAGAAATGACTTTGTTTCTAGATATCTGGCGATATCGGAGGATGATCCAGACATGGATAGAGATTATAAAAATCTACTACTACCAAGTAGAATGCATAAAAGGCACAATTTAATCAACACGGGAAGAGGTACTACATCGATGAATCCTAGGATGAAGTATCCAGCCTGTAAAATCAGCATGGATCGGCGAAGTAGTCGAGCTGCATCAATAAGAAGCATGAAGGGAAAGTTTAAAGATGAAACAAATACCGCATGTTATAAAGCTGAAAACGAGTTTACGCAAGCCATGGATAATGTGAAACGGAAGGACATACAAGATCCGTATGCCTATTCATCATGGATAAGAAACGTTATGAGAAAAAGGAGAGGAAAGAATTCTGCTAGACGACTTAAAAATGTTTTAAAGAATCGTGATAGTACTGAGAGGAGAGCTCGAACACTCGAGGTAATATTTCTTAGGAACTTAAGAAATAAAACTTTGTTATGTAAGTACACGAGGGGTGAGCCGATTGTCGAACAACAGTGTTGTACGCAGGCCTGGAAGCGACGACAAAAGCAAAGCGGCGCGTGTGTACTTAGAGAAAGTTATTGGAGAAAACGGCAAAAACTACTCAATGTGTACGTGAACAATAGGAGTACTGCTACGAGGGGTTGCCTTAGGAGAGGCAAGCTGTTTAGCGTGTATATACCCAAGAGGGGTCGACACAAGGAAAGGTGCGACACATTTCTCACTCACTCAAATGGAAAGAGACGGAGAATAGTCGTAAATCTTAAGGACACTAGTGCGGCACATCGTACCAGAGTAACGGGAACGGCCGACCGGCTATTAGGAAAACATGTGACGCAACCCCTAGGTCAAACACCTTACTGTTTACAAACAAAAACACGTGCGTTAGTGACAGCACTATATTGATGAGACATACAAATATGTCATCATAAATATGACTTGAGAATGAATCAATGAAAACGTATTAAGAAGGCGAACTTCAGAATATTTGAAAATGTAATGATTAAATTTGAAAATATTGAATAAAATACATTAAATACATTGGTTATATGAAAATACGTAAACCAAAGATGGTAATTAGTGATGAATGTTGATGAATGAAGAGTAGGGGATTAATGAATAAAATAAAAAACGAAGCTACATGTGTACTCGTTGATTGCAATGATATGGTAATAAATTAGATCTGCGGAAAATTCTATGCCAGACAATTGAAGATGAAGGAAGAGGAAGAAATTGAAGAAGATGTCATAAGAAGCTAGCTGATGCTGATGAATCATCTGCGTTAGGGTAATTGACGCGTTGATATCATTCAAGCTGGCTTAACCAAGAAAATTATGTACTTTAATTGTCAAAAATAACATAAAAGTGTATTTAGTTAATTAAGCACTAATTAAATGTTAGATAATAAGATAAATTAACATTTTGTGACATTTGTAAAATATTGCAGTGAATGCAAAGGACATTTAATTGCCATCACTTGAATCACATAGTAATAAGTTACTAGGACAAAGTGAAAAAGGGACACTTAAAATCAAATAAGTGATATTATTTAAAGAACTCGATCGTGAATGAACTTTATTAATGTGAGTGTATATAATTAATAGGCTAAGATTGTAAATGATGCTAGAATGAAGTAGGTAAATCATTAAAACAAAATGTATTACGTGTATGTAAATTATCCAAATAATTACGAATAACGTAGCGAATATGTTAATTAACAATCTAATTTTAAATAACCTTTTAAAAGATTTTACTGGTAAGATCATTAGTAATGCACAAAAATGTATATGTATAGGAGATTTTTTTTTGATGTCATGTAAAGTGTTACACTGAACCAATTGATTATTTGATAATATCTTGTGAATATGATATTTTAGAAAGTAAAATTTTATTCAATTGATTAAATTATTTAATTGCTCATTAAATTTATGATTTGTCTTATAATTATAAGGATAAGGTACTTATATGTAAATACGAAAATGTGAAATGCGTTCAGCTATCCCAAATAGCTAGCAATAAATTCAGAGAACCGAGTAAAACCAAAAGGGGGTGTACCACTTGTAATGTAAGCCTTTAAGAATAGGTTATCATGTAATGCCCTTCCCTTTTGAAAAGATGAACACGGCGAGGCGACGTACAGGGCGCAGAATTTAGATTTGAGTTGTTCCCTGAGGTCACATCGTCAAATCGAAATTGAGGACACTGTAACGAGCAGAAAATTTAAAAAATTTTAAATTTTCACCTCGGCAGAGTACGTTCACACGAGGCAGTGTCAACGACTTATAGTTGGCGCAATAAATAAGAAGTAATGAGAAGATGTCAGTGAGGCGTCGCTGACTTGACAATAGAAACACATTAAGTTCGATCCAACTATAGAAATTGGTGGCGTAAGATGACAGGGAAAGTTTCGTCCAGAATTATTGCTCTCTGCAGCTGTAACAAAGTAAGCGAGGACATTCACACCCGTACCGAGAATTGTAGCAGATGTTGACCATGTTACGTCAGTATACGATAAACGACAAAAACGAGTGAAACTACATATTTCAATGGAACGACTGCACTGCACCTTAAGAAACAATACAGTAAGATAGGCCTGACAAAGACTAAAGTCATGTTACGCAGCTGGAGTTATCGTCTAATTGACAGACAAGAATTTACGAAGGGAAAGTTGGGGTGACTTCACCAGCCGGCAGATGTTCAAAATTGTTAATAGCCAGAAAAAAGGGGTTAGAACTTGGAACAATGCGCCAGGAAGACTGAAAGTACAGATAATGGGAATCTATAGAAACACAGAGTTTACTCAGACAATAGATTGATCGACAAGTGTCTAATAGCCATAGTTTCGTCGAAACGGGCCAACGTTCGTCAGAGCAAAAATCGGGGAGACGTAAGAACCTATCAGATGCTCTCATCCAGCAAGAAATTTGGTGGTGAGGAGTGTTTCCATAGCAACTGAAACGAAGGACCTATCGGGAGAACTATGACGTGGAATCTTGACATGGTGGGACAGTATTTTCCAAGAAAATTAAAAACTGACCAATCTCTAAATGAAGTAGGCGTGAAGTGCGCCAGAGACAAAATTTTGAGTAGGGACGAATTAATAAAAACTATCTGCCCAAGACAGGGGAGAGGCAGTGATACTCAATTTTGTGACAGTCTACACTCAATTTTTGAAACAAGTAATACTAAATTTTCGACAGTTTTTACTAAAGTTTTCAGACAGTTTTTACACTCAAATTTTCAAATAGTTTAACTTCAAGTGCGAGAGACGGTATATCATAAACTTTCAACAGTTTATTCTAATCATTCGGAGTTAGTATTATTTAAATTTCAGAAGAGTACATTAATCGTGCGGAATATTAACTCGAGTCCGGAGTTAAAATTATACAAAGTGAACAATCAGACCGTTACACTAACAGACATTATCACCTAACGATATACAAAACAGTTGAACTTAATATAGCGTACTACACATTATTAACAACATAATGAACACGAAATATTAAACAAATTAATGAATAATACGAATGTTTAATGAAGCAGCGACAAGTGGAACTAGAAATGTATATTAACATTAAAACGAACTCACAGCACACACAGTAAGATGAAACATTTGATTGAACACTGAACTTTAATTATTCACATATACAAACGTCTACGCGAGTGATCGGAAGAGTAAGTGTTAAGTGATTGTGATAAAGCAGCATCCGACGGAATGTGTCTACGAGCCATCTTCATCTCTGGAACTCGACTTCAACAACAAATAATGGATATTCAATAACCAAGTAACCATTATTATAATTATTTCTAATTAGTAACTTCTACTGACCTGGTTTCTTTCAAAGAATTCACACCTGAGAAAATTATTAAGAAAAGTAATGAATAAATCTGAATAAAGTAATTAATGAATGTATTAAGAAAAGCTTATTTGGGATTTAATGAACGCATCAAATAAGTAATATGAATTGTTATATTGTTTGATTTATATATGTATGTATGTTTTCTTTGTTTTCAGCATATATTGAAACACGTATTTGTTATTATAAATATGTATGTATTTCAGGTACAGCGACGTATCATATGTACAATTATAATGTATTATGAATGAAAATTAAAATAGTACTTTAAGTTGATCATAAATATGCGTTCATTATTACCAAATGCAACCCAAATATTAACCTAAAGTTTGAAGGAATACAAATAGATTTTAAGAGTTTCATGTGTTCAAATAAAGTAAATGAATTGATAACGTTAGTCTATTAAGTGATATCACGTATGTGCTGATGAGAATCAGAATAGTTATACATAAATTTTAAATGGCTGTTTCACACACGGCATGAAATTAATCAATTAAAGCAAGTGAATACATATTATCTATTGCATCTGAATTATATAGAATTCATTGTATAAACTGTGTTCCAACACGCGGGCATAGATAATCAGAGTAACAAATAAGATTCAATTATACACATACATGTGAGAGATCGATAAATTTATATATTTAATAGCAAACACACTTACATAATTACTTACCACAAGTGGAATTCTTCATTTACATTTATTTTGCATAAATTGACATTAATAAAATGGCGCCCAACGTGGGGCCAGATACATGTGAAAAATCAATAAAATATATATGCAAGTAATACGCATAAAATAATTTATAAAATGGCGCCCAACGTGGGGCATGATACGTATTAACAAAGATTGTTAACACGTACACCTTTGGCAGTAGAAGTAGTAGATAAAGTAGTGTCATAGAAATAGAAGTAAGATAAGTGTTATTAGAGCAAGTCAGTTTGAATGATTACGCGTAGGAGGGCAAAAATGGCGAGCAATTCCGACAGCGTAGAATTCGACGTAAATAACCAATTAGGTACAATGAATACAGAAGACAATGCTACACCTAGCGAACCAAGTAGCGTTGTAGAGAGTCCAGAAGATAGGGCGCGAGGACAGACATCGAAACTAGAAGATAGAACTCTACAAATGTTGATGGAGTTCATGCGTCAACAGAGAGAGAAACAAGAAGAAAGTAATAAATTACTTAGTGAAAAACTAGAAGAGAATCTTAACAGAAAACAAGAAGAACGAGACGAGAAACAAGAAGAACGAAGCAAGAAACTAGAAGAAAATATTAAATTAATTAGTGAGAAATTAGATAAGCAGAAGGAAGAACAAGAAGAAAACAGTAAATTAATTAATGAAAAACTCGACCAGCATAAGGAAGAGATTACGCAGATAAGGTCAGAGATACGTGGATACACGAATGCCTTGAAAGCAGATAAAAGCGAAATCCAGAAGAGGCAGGAAGAAGTGATGAATGAGAATTACGAAGATGTACGAAAGGTACAAGATACTGATAACACTGTCGATCTTACAGACGTATCAGATATCAAGAAAGTATCAACTGTGGGATTTAATGCAAATGTCATTAGCAAGCCAAGGAAGAAGTGGATTAAGAAGAGAAATGACTTTGTTTCTAGATATCTGGCGATATCGGAGGATGATCCAGACATGGATAGAGATTATAAAAATCTACTACTACCAAGTAGAATGCATAAAAGGCACAATTTAATCAACACGGGAAGAGGTACTACATCGATGAATCCTAGGATGAAGTATCCAGCCTGTAAAATCAGCATGGATCGGCGAAGTAGTCGAGCTGCATCAATAAGAAGCATGAAGGGAAAGTTTAAAGATGAAACAAATACCGCATGTTATAAAGCTGAAAACGAGTTTACGCAAGCCATGGATAATGTGAAACGGAAGGACATACAAGATCCGTATGCCTATTCATCATGGATAAGAAACGTTATGAGAAAAAGGAGAGGAAAGAATTCTGCTAGACGACTTAAAAATGTTTTAAAGAATCGTGATAGTACTGAGAGGAGAGCTCGAACACTCGAGGTAATATTTCTTAGGAACTTAAGAAATAAAACTTTGTTATGTAAGTACACGAGGGGTGAGCCGATTGTCGAACAACAGTGTTGTACGCAGGCCTGGAAGCGACGACAAAAGCAAAGCGGCTCGTGTGTACTTAGAGAAAGTTATTGGAGAAAACGGCAAAAACTACTCAATGTGTACGTGAACAATAGGAGTACTGCTACGAGGGGTTGCCTTAGGAGAGGCAAGCTGTTTAGCGTGTATATACCCAAGAGGGGTCGACACAAGGAAAGGTGCGACACATTTCTCACTCACTCAAATGGAAAGAGACGGAGAATAGTCGTAAATCTTAAGGACACTAGTGCGGCACATCGTACCAGAGTAACGGGAACGGCCGACCGGCTATTAGGAAAACATGTGACGCAAACCCCTAGGTCAAACACCTTACTGTTTACAAACAAAAACACGTGCGTTAGTGACAGCACTATATTGATGAGACATACAAATATGTCATCATAAATATGACTTGAGAATGAATCAATGAAAACGTATTAAGAAGGCGAACTTCAGAATATTTGAAAATGTAATGATTAAATTTGAAAATATTGAATAAAATACATTAAATACATTGGTTATATGAAAATACGTAAACCAAAGATGGTAATTAGTGATGAATGTTGATGAATGAAGAGTAGGGGATTAATGAATAAAATAAAAAACGAAGCTACATGTGTACTCGTTGAATAAAATAAAAAACGAAGCTACATGTGTACTCGTTGATTGCAATGATATGGTAATAAATTAGATCTGCGGAAAATTCTATGCCAGACAATTGAAGATGAAGGAAGAGGAAGAAATTGAAGAAGATGTCATAAGAAGCTAGCTGATGCTGATGAATCATCTGCGTTAGGGTAATTGACGCGTTGATATCATTCAAGCTGGCTTAACCAAGAAAATTATGTACTTTAATTGTCAAAAATAACATAAAAGTGTATTTAGTTAATTAAGCACTAATTAAATGTTAGATAATAAGATAAATTAACATTTTGTGACATTTGTAAAATATTGCAGTGAATGCAAAGGACATTTAATTGCCATCACTTGAATCACATAGTAATAAGTTACTAGGACAAAGTGAAAAAGGGACACTTAAAATCAAATAAGTGATATTATTTAAAGAACTCGATCGTGAATGAACTTTATTAATGTGAGTGTATATAATTAATAGGCTAAGATTGTAAATGATGCTAGAATGAAGTAGGTAAATCATTAAAACAAAATGTATTACGTGTATGTAAATTATCCAAATAATTACGAATAACGTAGCGAATATGTTAATTAACAATCTAATTTTAAATAACCTTTTAAAAGATTTTATTGGTAAGATCATTAGTAATGCACAAAAATGTATATGTATAGGAGATTTTTTTTTGATGTCATGTAAAGTGTTACACTGAACCAATTGATTATTTGATAATATCTTGTGAATATGATATTTTTAGAAAGTAAAATTTTATTCAATTGATTAAATTATTTAATTGCTCATTAAATTTATGATTTGTCTTATAATTATAAGGATAAGGTACTTATATGTAAATACGAAAATGTGAAATGCGTTCAGCTATCCCAAATAGCTAGCAATAAATTCAGAGAACCGAGTAAAACCAAAAGGGGGTGTACCACTTGTAATGTAAGCCTTTAAGAATAGGTTATCATGTAATGCCCTTCCCTTTTGAAAAGATGAACACGGCGAGGCGACGTACAGGGCGCAGAATTTAGATTTGAGTTGTTCCCTGAGGTCACATCGTCAAATCGAAATTGAGGACACTGTAACGAGCAGAAAATTTAAAAAATTTTAAATTTTCACCTCGGCAGAGTACGTTCACACGAGGCAGTGTCAACGACTTATAGTTGGCGCAATAAATAAGGAGTAATGAGAAGATGTCAGTGAGGCGTCGCTGACTTGACAATAGAAACACATTAAGTTCGATCCAACTATAGAAATTGGTGGCGTAAGATGACAGGGAAAGTTTCGTCCAGAATTATTGCTCTCTGCAGCTGTAACAAAGTAAGCGAGGACATTCACACCCGTACCGAGAATTGTAGCAGATGTTGACCATGTTACGTCAGTATACGATAAACGACAAAAACGAGTGAAACTACATATTTCAATGGAACGACTGCACTGCACCTTAAGAAACAATACAGTAAGATAGGCCTGACAAAGACTAAAGTCATGTTACGCAGCTGGAGTTATCGTCTAATTGACAGACAAGAATTTACGAAGGGAAAGTTGGGGTGACTTCACCAGCCGGCAGATGTTCAAAATTGTTAATAGCCAGAAAAAAGGGGTTAGAACTTGGAACAATGCGCCAGGAAGACTGAAAGTACAGATAATGGGAATCTATAGAAACACAGAATTTACTCAGACAATAGATTGATCGACAAGTGTCTAATAGCCATAGTTTCGTCGAAACGGGCCAACGTTCGTCAGAGCAAAAATCGGGGAGACGTAAGAACCTATCAGATGCTCTCATCCAGCGAGAAATTTGGTGGTGAGGAGTGTTTCCATAGCAACTGAAACGAAGGACCTATCGGGAGAACTATGACGTGGAATCTTGACATGGTGGGACAGTATTTTCCAAGAAAATTAAAAACTGACCAATCTCTAAATGAAGTAGGCGTGAAGCGCGCCAGAGACAAAATTTTGAGTAGGGACGAATTAATAAAAACTATCTGCCCAAGACAGGGGAGAGGCAGTGATACTCAATTTTGTGACAGTCTACACTCAATTTTTGAAACAAGTAATACTAAATTTTCGACAGTTTTTACTAAAGTTTTCAGACAGTTTTTACACTCAAATTTTCAAATAGTTTAACTTCAAGTGCGAGAGACGGTATATCATAAACTTTCAACAGTTTATTCTAATCATTCGGAGTTAGTATTATTTAAATTTCAGAAGAGTACATTAATCGTGCGGAATATTAACTCGAGTCCGGAGTTAAAATTATACAAAGTGAACAATCAGACCGTTACACTAACAGACATTATCACCTAACGATATACAAAACAGTTGAACTTAATATAGCGT
Source organism: Magicicada septendecula (assembly GCA_034769895.1). Lineage (NCBI taxonomy): Eukaryota > Metazoa > Arthropoda > Insecta > Hemiptera > Cicadidae > Magicicada > Magicicada septendecula. The sequence continues at coordinate 235,300,034 of CM068372.1, read as the reverse complement.
ACTACACATTATTAACAACATAATGAACACGAAATATTAAACAAATTAATGAATAATACGAATGTTTAATGAAGCAGCGACAAGTGGAACTAGAAATGTATATTAACATTAAAACGAACTCACAGCACACACAGTAAGATGAAACATTTGATTGAACACTGAACTTTAATTATTCACATATACAAACGTCTACGCGAGTGATCGGAAGAGTAAGTGTTAAGTGATTGTGATAAAGCAGCATCCGACGGAATGTGTCTACGAGCCATCTTCATCTCTGGAACTCGACTTCAACAACAAATAATGGATATTCAATAACCAAGTAACCATTATTATAATTATTTCTAATTAGTAACTTCTACTGACCTGGTTTCTTTCAAAGAATTCACACCTGAGAAAATTATTAAGAAAAGTAATGAATAAATCTGAATAAAGTAATTAATGAATGTATTAACAAAAGCTTATTTGGGATTTAATGAACGCATCAAATAAGTAATATGAATTGTTATATTGTTTGATTTATATATGTATGTATGTTTTCTTTGTTTTCAGCATATATTGAAACACGTATTTGTTATTATAAATATGTATGTATTTCAGGTACAGCGACGTATCATATGTACAATTATAATGTATTATGAATGAAAATTAAAATAGTACTTTAAGTTGATCATAAATATGCGTTCATTATTACCAAATGCAACCCAAATATTAACCTAAAGTTTGAAGGAATACAAATAGATTTTAAGAGTTTCATGTGTTCAAATAAAGTAAATGAATTGATAACGTTAGTCTATTAAGTGATATCACGTATGTGCTGATGAGAATCAGAATAGTTATACATAAATTTTAAATGGCTGTTTCACACACGGCATGAAATTAATCAATTAAAGCAAGTGAATACATATTATCTATTGCATCTGAATTATATAGAATTCATTGTATAAACTGTGTTCCAACACGCGGGCATAGATAATCAGAGTAACAAATAAGATTCAATTATACACATACATGTGAGAGATCGATAAATTTATATATTTAATAGCAAACACACTTACATAATTAATTACCACAAGTGGAATCTTCATTTACATTTATTTTGTATAAATTGACATTAATAAGTTTAATGTGAACAGTGATCTGCTTTTGAACAATTAGCTCTACAATAGTAGGTTTAATGTCTGATCATTTCAATATTAAATCACTCTCGACATCAAGTTTATTTCTTAACTTTTCCAACCTCGGCTCTATCTCTCGAGTCACATGTGTCGAAATCCAGCTACTTAGCCGTAAAACCAGCTACACGGAAAAACGTTTTGCTTAGATACAGTGCTTATACGCGAGATACAGTGTTATAAGCAAGATACAGTGCTTATAGGCCTACGTGGACTAAAACAGCGTGATCAGTTAAGCGCGGTTGCGGCGCTCTAGTCAGTTCGGCTGACAAAAATGATCTGCTACACGACATGATTTAAAGACATTATTAAAACCATTAGTTTGAAATTACTTTTATAATTACAATTAGTTTGAACAAAATAAAGTACTGAAGTCTTCTACTAATTGTTTTAAGATTCTAAAATTTAGATTTTAGAGCATACAAAATTTGAGAAAATTACGGTATACTGTATTCTATTTTTTCTTAAAAGTGCCCGCGGACCCCACTTTAGGAACCACTGGTCTAGTCCAATCATTGTTGTAGAAACCACTTACAAGAGAGTAGCATCGTATTATTTTTCAGAGGATTGAAGACAAAACGGAACACTAAGATAGTGAAACGTCTAACACCTGTATCTGGAAAACTTCAAAGTACCGTGTACTGTTTTTAGTGCATAGAACTCTGATAAGAAGTTACGGCTGGTGGTTCCACATTATGGTGGTTGCAGTAGTGTTGAGTGTTGCCGTGTAATCTGATTACGGTTGGTTAGAGGAGTCAAAAAAAAAAAAAAATCACTAAACCTACGCATCCGAATACTGTATATAGTTGTCACAAGGAAAACAAAAAACTTATTCTGTTGAAAAGGGCCGTTCACTTGTAAACATTCCACGTCAAGTATTTCGCCCTCCGTTCTTTGTGTAAGAAAGGTGCTGTTAATTAAACCAGACAGTTAAATGCTGTTTCAGTACATTTGGAATAACCACTCTTAAACTCCCAGTACTCAACGATGAGAAACATAAAGCCAAGGATTACGGCACTAAACCAGTAGCGTATCCTAGTCTCGGGTTCAGAGTGTGCTGTACTCAACTATCGTTAGTATAATCAATAGTTTATACACCGAATATGATAATTATTATTATAGGTAATACATAAAACCCCTATTTGCTACACGTATATGCATTATATAATTTTAAAAATAGCTTTAAATAATAACATAACTGTGTATCCTCGATATTTTATTGGGAATCTAAAGTAGATTTTAAAACGGAGCCTTTTTTGCACAATAATTCACACTTAATCATTTTAATTGCTACATCACTGACGGGCACGATCTGTATTTGAAAAAGATGTACTTAAATGAGGGTTTATTCAGCGTAATAGTAGATTTTGTGGTTTGGTTTAGTGGCCGAAGTGCTGGATTTCAAAGCACAGACCGGAACTTCAACGGCTCAAATCTAACGTTGTTCAGATGGTAATACAGTTAGAGCTTTATATCATGGGTACCAACCCCACTGTATGTTATAAGACAGCTGATACGAGGGGATGGTATTCGAAATTCATCATTCTCAAGTTTTATAATCGCTGGAAAGTGAATAAACTACATAACTAACTAAAAATTAGTACTAGAAAAAAATAATCGTTTTATTATTACTGACAAAACACAAATAAGAAAAAAATAAACAATAAAACCGATAATGACAAAAGAAAACAAAAATAACAATAGAAAATGGTTATCCTTTAAACCAATACAGTAATAATCACAACTAGCAATGATACAGCTTGTGCGATACTGAAATTGCACATAGGTCATCAGTGAGTGATAACATCCCCACAACACTGCCCCTCTGTACCACCAACAATGGAAGCCTGCGTGCTGCTTTTGTACTATAAACTAAGTTAAATTTCCTGAAATTGAAGCTACAGCTCATAACAATAATACGTGTAGCGTCTCGATAATTATTCCGGCGATACCATAATAATTTTTCAAATACACATTTTTAAATATACAATTTTTAAAAATATGTGTAGCCTATATTGTTTAAAAATATATTTAAAATAAATAGCTCAATATAATTTATCTTGGAATTAATACGTAATACCCAAACGTCGCGTCGTATAAAAGATGTTATTGTAGAGTATGTGGCGTACGTATGGACATTACACCACTGTACTAAGTACGTAAAACATTTGAGAATAATACATAAAAAAAAGAATACCTAAGCTTAACTAAACCGTTCTGCAAAATTATTTTAAACCCTTGATTCAGTTTTTCCAATAATTTGTAATTTATTTTTGATGTTAATGGAGAGCGATTATAATATGTACGAAGCAAAGGACATAGAATGTACCGACCAAGCCATACGCGCAGCCTGGCAGGAATCACCAGACTATAAACACTTAAATCACTATCATTATAATGACCTCTCGAGTGGCCACTTGAGTTCGGCGTAGACAGAAATAATAACGAGGGCCAGTCGAGTACATCACGTGATTGAACTACCAAACATAAACAGATTGTCTAAGTGTTATTTTTATACCGTGTGCCTATAGAGGCATCTGTCGGGCCCTCCAGTTAAGCAACAACAAATATTGAACTCATACCAGATGGATTTCAGAGTCTGAAGCTTCCCATTCGAGACAGCTGATACTTGTTTACGACGTTGTAGATCCATTATCTGGATGTATTTCGTGAACACGCTACCTGTATCCATAAACACCATACACCATTACACAACTGTATCAATACTCTTCAACTAATGGCATGTTCTTTACCTATATCGATTTATAAACATCGACTTAGCGATCTACGACAAAGCGAGTACGTTTGGACTGTCCCTATCACTTGTTCTAATTCATTCTCTCTGTGCTCTCAACATACAGATATATGTTTTGTATAACTTATGTGTGTGTGTGTGTGTGTGTGTGTGTGTGTGTGTGTGTGTGTGTACACACACACACACACATATACACATTCATATTTCCTCACGATTACTCTTGTTTTTACAGATGAAAGTTAAAATTACTGTGGAAACATTGTAAAATAAATTATATATTAAAACATGTATTCTTATGTAAAATAGCAGAGAATGTTTATTAATAACACACACACACACACACACACACACACACACACACAAGTTATACAAATTCCTTTTGAGAATAACTTTTTGTTGTTTTAAATTTCTATGGTTCGTAAGTCGAAAACACAAAAATAATTTCATTCCATTTCAAGGAAAAGTGAGTAACGTCAAAGTTTATTTTATAACTTCATAAATTCATGCTAACCTTTAACGCTGACGAGTATATATTGCAACGATCAGCCATACGCTGTATTAGGCATTAATTTGAATAAATACAAAATTTGTAGAATTATTATAAGTTAAGAGTAAATGGACAGGTCTGAGATTGTAAAAATATTTCATTGTTAGATTAGGGGAGAAATTAACCTGTTCCGACAAGCAGAGAACACCTGCTCAATTGTATGTGTGTTACGCGTGTATCTTGTGTGTGTTAGTGATGCATGTACAGACAGGAATCTCAGCAACCCGCCCCAAGTAATTAATAAAATAATTATTTTAATTCACTGTGCGAAAACTAATTAGTGTAGAAACAAACCAAAGGCACCAAAGTGTGTGTAAATTTTATAGTTATCTCCAGTGAAAAAATTACGTTAATAGGACACGCTACGCGAAGTCAGTGCGAAATAAACGAGCCAAAAAATATGCAAATTACCCTATGACGCTTCGCTCAAATTAATACAGTGAGTGCTTAATCGAATTAGCTATGATTTGTGCTATCTCGATTCCGTGCAAAACATTGCTATTTGCTAATAATTGCAAATAGATGAAAAGGTTCGGGAGTGGGGGCTATCAGGCGATATGCAGGTATCGACAGGACGATTTTGGAGCCAACTGGCGCGGAATCTCGAGAGGATATAAATTGAGGGTTCGACCGAAAACCTTTCTCTTCATTTCAAGACACAGTTGCGGTCGGACATGCTGTCCGTCGGCAGTACAGTTTTATTTTTATTTTTATTACAAGTCTCATTAACGAAAGAATAAAACGTTCGTTAATTATGTGACAATATTCCGAAAAACGTAAAGTACCGGGATCGTTTAAGTCTACCAAGAGTATCTGCGGAGAAGCTACCAGAGCGACGAGGGGTGCTGGACGTTAGACGATGTTTAAGATCTACCTTGCAGCAGATAACAACTCTCTGCAGCGGACCACACACTGCTGGAGAACGACGCTGGACTCTAGACGTATCCAGGACCACGCCAGGCCAGGAGGAATGGAAAACTAACTCTGGACAACGCTGGACCCCGCCAATAAGTCGTAAGATCATCAGAACTCGAGGTGACATGCATAATGCATTTTTAAATGATTTTTAAAAGAGCTCATAAAGACTATATCAAAAGAAAATAAATTAAAACAAAGAAAAAATTATAATTAGAAATAATATTTTAGAAATGTAGATAAATGTTTAGTCGTAAGAATGAGCGATCGCATATAAAGAAATAATAAAAAAAGACAGAATTTAAAGTTGAGAAAGTAGATTTGTTTATCAAAGTAAATAGTTAAATTGATTTGATATTTGCATTATAGAAAAGAATAATTTAAATGTGAATATAAAACAAATGCCAGTCTAAAAGTAAGTAATAAAGTTAAATTTAATTTTAAACATTGGTATAGACTGAGCGAGTTGAGGTCAGATCTGAATTAAAAGAATTCAATTCAAATTGCATTTTAATTTTATATTTTATTAGTAAATCAAATTATTAACATGTCTAGATGTAAGAGGGTTTTTAAATATGTGTAACACTGCATAGTATAAGAGAGAAACATTTAATAATGAGCAATATCGTGACCGAAGATTATTAATGATGTTTATTATTTATAAGATTGAGTAAACAATAAATATGAATTTTAAATACTCATAAATACAATACTCTTATTATAATTACACCTGAAACCCAATTACACATACACGGTATTTGTATTGTTATAATTTTGTCGCCCGTCAACGTGTGGCACGACACGCATACATTTAACAACGTTGTATCGTTGTAGTAAATGGCGCTCCAAGATCGTGGGGCTCCACAAATTTAAATTATATTAAAATTTGCAATCTTATACTGTTGTAATATGTATAAATTCTTGCATAGAAAACGTATGATTATTAGTAAATCTTAAAGGTCATAATATTGCAAGAAAAATATATAGCTTACGTATACGTGTGTATAGGCCTACACTTCCACATGATACAATAATACTGTTTACAAGTTCTTTGCACAGAGAAAAATGATAGAGGGTGACTTAGTGTGGCACCTTTTTACACAGGTACTGTAAAGACACATCATACTTGAGTTTGAATTTTTTAGTAAAATAACTTTTATGGATCATGAAACGTGTAACAAAATTTGGTCATAAAGACACATGTTAGCACATAATGACATAATGTCGGTATCAGTTCTCCTGCAGAATTTTCTTGGGTATTTCTAACCAATCAGCGACGTGTAAGTACATAAAATCAGTCTTGATTTAAAACTGTTTCGGGACTGATTAAGTCAGACAGCTCAAAGGATAAGACGTGTTCGCCAGACGATTACCAAAGTTACCAGAAAAAGATAACCAAAGTGAATATCTCTCGAGTATCCAACTTCTCACTGTGTAATTGTAATGTTAATGGTCGCAACACTGAAATGCGAGTCATCACATATGTTTGGGACACGATTTCTGAAACTCCGTACAACGGCTTCGCGAACTTTACGAGGTGTTCTGCTGAAGAAGGAGACGCCAGTGTGGAACTTGTACTTCTGGAAGAACCGTTGCGTTTAGTTCCATTAGCAAAGTAAACTGTATAAACTCACACCAGGAGACAATAAATATAATTTCACCTTTATTTTCAAGATATAAAAAGGTCGATTTTAAAAATTCTCTCTTAATTCAAGAGAACACATTTATTTTGACATTTGTAACTGATACTAAAACATTATAACTGCTGTAATGTCCATATATGTTTAACGCTTTAGTTTACGTCATTTGTATTCATGAATCATAACAACGTAGGTGGGACAAATCCACGATTCCGCTGCAATACGAATGGAATAATATACACTGGTACATCGTATTTATGACGGTGGGAAGTATTAGAGAATGGATAGATAAAGTTGGTGAACAGTAGACCACAGTACAGCTTGTAATGGGTAATTATAAATACGGGATTCGTGTCACGTTTGACAGCCGAATACACTCACTCAGTGATCGATGCATCCGGCCGTGTTCTGTATCACAACAGCTTTCTGCCTTCTTCTTCTTCTTCTTCTTCAGTCACTGTTTGTTTTCCTTGTAAATGTACAGTCAGTCTAAAAATCTAAAGTAACGCAAGAAGTTACCCGAAGGTTCAAGACTGCTTAGATACTTCTCTCAAAACTACTAAAAAGTTATTAATAATCACTGCAATAATATCTGTAGCACTTACACTCTATTTAAATATATATAAAAACTCAGCAGCACTAATAGAGTCATTATAGAGTAAATCAATTACAAAAATAAAAACTGTGAATTTGGCGGTGAACGTCTTCAAACAGGTTTACCTTGACATCAATAACAATTATGTAAATATAACTTGTGAAATTTTTTTTCTTATTAACAACGCTTTCGCAGACAGCAATTGCATTCGTTAATTACAGATGACGCAGGCAAACGTAACGCACGTCTTGTGTAATACAAATGACAATGAACAGTTTTTATTGTCAAAGATGAATCGGAAGAAACCGACGGGACGGCCCTCATAACAGATCGTAGTTTTCTTTCTGGTCAAATGACTTGGTTTATCTGACGGGTGTCCTGAGTTGTGCGGCTTGCGTGTACAAAAACAAACCTCACGGAGTTTCGACATGAGCTGCAGTATTGAACTCCTGACGAATGATTCTTTACAAAGAGAGAAACTTTCTGTCTTGGCCAGCAATGGTTGTTGGTCTAAATCACTTTAACGCATTAAATGCCGAGGTGGTTTCTGTGTATCGTATGGACGAATACGCGTTACCACCAGTCCGGTTATGGGCCTTTGGCGCTCGTACGTAAAACGTACCAGCATTCACCATGAAATAAAACTTAAAAAAAAATATTTTGACACAACGGTTTTCAAGAACATTTGGTTAGACTGTTAACATAATGCCATTACATTAATATTTTGTATTGTATTATATTCATTTAATGTCATTGTTATATAATGACTGTGTAAAGATACATTTAAAGACTTAATTTTAAAAATAATTCTGGGGTAGGTTAGTTAGGTTATCACACTTATAAAAAAACGTTCTTTGGCTACCATTTGCAAGAGACAGGTTCAACGTTTGGGACCGTTAGAGATGTAATTCAACTTTTAATTGGTTATCTTAAATGCGTTAAATTGTAGTAATTCTGGGCTATGACTAGAAACCTCTTTTTCTTGCCGCGAAGGTTGTACCTATTTATCGAATCTGTACTTAACACAACAGGATTTTTTTAATGCCGTCACCATACTTTAATTTCCTATATCCTTCTAAATACGGGGCTAAAGAAATAACGTATCAGATTTAGTCCATGCTCATACTAGCCACTCACCGCTGCTTCTTTATGGTATTATAAAGATTCTGTCGCACCTTGACGAAGCCATTCAGAGACGCATTTAGCGCACCGTAATCAAACATTTAATTTCGTTAGTGGCCACGAAGTCTTACGAAATAAACCTTCCGCAGTTGTCCAGCTTGATACCTAATCTACTTAAACTGACTGAATATTAATCTCATTATTTTATCTTCAGTGACGTCCTGTAACCTTTTGTTAATTTTGAACAACAAAAGTGCCTCTTCTTACTTATGTAAACGTAAGGTCAGCTGATCGCTGATCTGAGGTTTAAAAAATATATACCAAAACAAAATACACCACAAGTCTAATTGATACAGATTATACTGTGTTACTATAAATATGTATACAACTTACAGACTAGTACTGCTGCTGTATTATTAAAAAGTCATGCTGTTTATTAAACTATCAAATTAAGTTTGCTTTCGTTCTAACTACGTAAACTTCTTTTTCAAGGATGCGAGACGCTATCTTTATTCACCATCTTGTCATTTTTTATACTGTTTAGATAAATGATTAAGGTAGCATACATGAAAAGCTTAAACGAGTTTTTAATATTAAAAGCTCTTCAACAATAGAGTTTATAATATTTAAATTTATTAAGTTTTGTGAATACATTTTATTCAATTCGAAATAGTTCGTATTTCAAACACAAATTAAGTCGCTCTATTATGTGACAAGATCGTTCATGAAATTACAGACTTTGCAATATACACCTAAAAGTAAATACGAAAGACAAATTGTTGAGTATACCGATGCTTCGGCGTTTCGAAGGAAGACAATAATAAATAGTCAAATCATCAATAATGTCTCGCCCACCGCTCCAAATGTCAAACCACTAACCCTTTAGTACAGCGTCATAATAAAAATATAAAAAATGAATTATCGGATACATCGGGAACCTACTGTGCCAGTAGTACATTAAAATATTTTGTTCATGCGATAGACGGTTAATCTACGACTATAGTGTAAGAAAACAAAATTATAGTCTTTACTTTTTATAGCTAAGAACCTAAAGAAACCTATTATTTACACTGCAAAGCTGCTGAGAATTGAATTGCTTTAATGGTTGTGTACATATTGTTGACATCAGGGTATTGGGAAAAGTAAATAACGGTTATTTTTAAAGCTGTTAACTGCTGCTACACAGGTGTGTTTATCAGTCAACAGCGAAGCTACAACCGCTCTTCAATACACAACCGATAAACTAGATTTTTTGCGCGTTAAAATCAAAATCATGTGTTCAGTAGAAATAAGTAATTTCTTTGTAAACTTTTTGATATTAAAGAGCTCACGTCAATTAGGAAATCTATTCTTTTAGATTTTGAAGATTGTCAATAAGAAATATTTACTTACCTCGATCATGATTCCCGGATTTATTCTTCCAGTTAATAAATAGTCAAAATATAATCCCTGATCACCAGTTAGGATTTCGCAAAATCATGGCGGTGTAGAACAAGTGAACCGCATACTTAACGAAATTAATACGACTTCGATAAAAGAAGACAGAGCTCTGCAAATGCTTGGACATTAGTCAGTCCTTTGATAAACTGAAGATAAGGGTTTACTCTATATAAAGTGAAGAAATATCTGTCACACCCATATTATCATTATGAAATCGTACCTTAAAAATAGCATTTTTTGCGTTAATCATCAAAATGAAAATGCAAATTTTCATACTATAAGTTCAGTAGTCCCGCAATGTTGCATGTTAGGAACAGTATGCTAAAACACTGCGGACATCAGCATCTAAATGAACTTCGATGGCGACATTCGCAGTTGGCACAGCCATCCTGGTCTTGATGCGGCTTCGGTAAACTTATAAACAACATAAACGGAATTCATAACTGGTTAAAAGCACAGAAATAAAGGGAAATCAACTCATGTAACATTTAGCTTGAGACGAGACAAGTGTCCACTTATAACATTAAACAACTCTCAGTTGTCATAAGCAGAAGATGTTAAATACCTCGGCTTGCGTCCGTCTGGACAGTCTTCTTACATGGCGGAAATTCCTAACAACAACAAAAATAAACAGCTTCGGAGTGCATTTATACATACGAACTAGTTGCTCGGAACGAGATTACAGTTGTCCCAGGAGAACAAACTCCTCCTCTACATGACAATTTTCAGACCAATCTGCACGTAAGGACGAACGGCTATAGGGGACGAACGGCAAGTAGGCCTAATTCAAACATAGAGAGTACGTAGCGCTTTCATAACACTGTGCTCAGGACAGTGGTACGTGCCAAATCACATTATATAGAAGGAGTTCAAGATGCCTTCTGTTCGAAAAGAAATCAAAAATCGTTACACTAGGCAGGAGCGGATCCAGAGAGGGGGCAACGGGGGCAATTGCTCCCCCCGAGAATTTTACTTGGTAAACAATGGCCCTATTTACACACAGCGAATTTTTAGTAGGTTGGTAACCAAGTAACTAAGTGGCTGTTCACACAAGCACATCACTTTAACTTTATTTTATGCGTGATATCTTATAATGTTAAAATATATAAGAATGTATTTTCTACACATATACAGTAGCCGCCAATGACTTTGATTCTATTTACTGTATTTGATTTTTATTATTTTTTAAAATATGTTCACCGTCCATTTAATAGTAATTTTGTATCTGTAAAATTTTAATATAATATTGTTATAAAAAAACGACATTTCTTCTTTTACTAAATAGAACTTACTATGATTCATTCCAGTCCATTCTATAGCTATTAAGTATGTCATACTTTATTTTTTGTAAAAATAGGTTTGGAGGTAATAACCAATTAAGCTGTTACCTTGATCTACAAAATGAGTGCAAATTTGCTGAAGAGTAACATTTTGAAGGGCAAACATATTACTGCACTCTTTGTGTAACACTTGTATTAGATAATAAAGAAAGGTAATACAGTTTACGCCTATACGTGATTTTAATATGTATAAGTAGACAATAAATTGGGCTTTTATGACTTATGTTTACAAAAAATTTCGGGGGGGGGGAACCCGCACCCCAAGAGTTGGTAAGAAAGATGCTGGACGCAAGACAATCAAAACTCTTTAGTCAAACGGCCGTACGAAACAGGATTCTTTGGCTTTATCTTAGATTAGAATTAGAATAAGAGATTTCACTATTCACAATATTGTCTTTTCACTGTCATACGTTTTGCTTACTATTAGTATACTAAATGTACTTTTAGCAGCAAGATTGCATAATAAAAAAAAAGCTGAAAAAATCTATGTCCAGAGAGAGAGTGAGAGAGTGAGAGAGAGAGAGAGAGAGCGTGAGAGTAGCATGCACTACACTTGACGGTTACTCATTCAATACTTCGTGAGTCACCTTGAACCTTGAAAAATACAGTTTCCGGTGTGGCACCATTGCAGAATGTGGTCACTCACGAATGTAGTAGATAAATGAGCTGCAGATTAATGATACGTAGTCTGATAACAAGAAAGATAAGTAAAGCAGAAAGATAGGTTTTTAAGGGCACTACTGTCCAGCGTAGTGCGATTCAGTTTAATATAATAACGCTTAGATGTAAATGAAACCAAAGTAACACAGTAATACGGCAACTCGTAATTGTATTAGGATACAATCCACTTTCAAGGCGAGATACAGACAGTCCTTTAATACAAGCCACTTTCTATAAAAACAATCTTTTATTATCGAAATGTATGAAACACGCATGAATGCGTTAAACTGATTACGCGGTTTGTTTTCTTTTCAAAAGGCCGTCTGTACCAGTCAATAATTCATTCATTACGTACGGTAATTCCTACACGTTCACGTCAGTGAATGTCATCAACTAACCAAGTATTCTCCGTTCGTCGGAACAACAGGATGTGCACTGCCATATCGGACATACACTTTGCCAATACGTTTAATTGATACATACAAATCGTTTTAAAAACAATCTATGTGCGCGCGCGCGTGTGTTATGTTTGTTCGTTGTGTAATGCATGGTTTTCCTTGGAAAATAGATATTAACACTATAACATGTTTGCCAAGAATGTAATATAAAAGGCGTTGTGAAAAAACAAAAAGTTATCGTTCAATTACGATCGTGTTGTTTTGCTTCATAATTGTTGTTTACCTTATGTTGTTATTCTCAAGTCGAATAAAATTAGGTAGCTAATTAGAAAAGGCGTTTGCTCTCCACGTGGCAAGACTGGAACTAATGACGTTTCTATGGTCACGTGCTTGTTCAGGTATCACGATTTTTACCTCGACAGGTAATTTCTCGCTCAAGAGTTTCACGCCTTTCTCACTATTGTGATATCACCTGTATTAATAATTATCTTGTATCATATGTAAACTATTGCATATACGAATGCGAAATTGATGTTGTATTTATGTTGTAATGGTTTATTTAATAAATATTGTATTTGTATAAATGTAAACTATACAATTTGTAATTATATATAAACTAGTGAACCTGGTAGAATATGCCACTGCGTATAGTGTACACTGTATTCACTAGCATGCTATATTGGAGCAGGGCAATGTGATTCCAGGATATACTGGCAGGTCAGACGTCAGTGCCCGTAGACTTTTTAAACTCCAGCGCAAGTATCCTGATTCCCTTCTAAAAGCGATGTAAATCCCATCCGATGCCGGAAGGGAGAAGACAAGCCTTACACCTTTAAGTATGCTTCCTTACAACACTTGGCCTGGGGTGTTAGTAGCTTTGATCAGGCCTGCGACCATTCCGCTCTGCGTATTCAAAACAGTGCCATAATTGATGAAAGGTTTCATGGAAGTCGTGCGTATATTTCTAGTTGCAGTCTGACCAGCTTCAACTTTTATGAGTGGCTCGTAAGATAGATACTCCACCTTGTGTTCTTATGGCTGTCTCCCTCCAACACCTTGATAGCTTAATTGGCTGCTAATTCTTTTTCTTTACTGTTAATCATTGCTTAAGGTTTGTGTTACCATAGTTGTACTGTTGGCGTTTCACGTCCTTATGTTTGTCTGTGTACTTTTAATTTCTTCAAATGATTTATGCTTTTAGAGTATTAAGAAAGGTGATAATTATGGTGAACACTTCCACTGATTCGTTGGACACCTGGATAAAATCTGCGCAGAAGACGTGCTGCGTAGTAGACTCAACAAAACAGTAAAAATGAGTGTTGAATTTTGTAAACCAGTTTTTTTGGGACTTATTGTGGCAAACATACCGGGTGGTTGTAGAGAGCAATTAAAGTAAAGCAAACACGATAGAGTCCCACGCGCGTCCGACTACCGAGGGCAAGGACGCGGAAACATTCCACCGCGGCCAACAACACAGCCGTTCCCAGCGTCCGCTGAACCGCTCAATCGGAGCGATTCCGTACGTAACTGCGTCATTCGCCCGGTCACGCGAATTTCTTTGGCATCCGAGTCGCGAATCGTATCCGCCTTGTACATTTCATGAGCTGAAAAAAGACGATTGAACGAGTATCAGTGAAGTAGTACAGTCACATGCAAGGTTTAATCTTTGCATGTGTTTAGCCGAAACTCGTGGAAAGAATGAGTGGGAGTACGGCGTTAAGAAGGTTTCTAGCTAAAGGTTACTGTTGCTGTTCCAAGAATCAGTTGAGACCATTGAGTCAAAAAGGAGAAGGCTGGCCGTGTAACTATCCTAAAACATCAATGTACAGCTCCGCTACAAAAATGTCCGTTTTTTGGTTTGCCTCGTATGTATCGTTATACCAGGAGGTAATTTATGTTTATCATATATAGATTCAAAGAGTAAATTCTAAGGAATACAGTGATGTACATATCAAGGAATAAAAATGTTCCTGAATTTCAAATAATCTGGTACTTTTCCTAAGTCTAAAGAAAAATTATAAGTGTTAAGATAATAAGCGAGACCAGATTTGTATTTTTGACCAGGTGAAAACTCACAGTGCGAAAGTTGTAGATAAAATATTGTGTTTTATATTATGTTTCATGAAGTTTTTTATAATAACTCTTGTTTACTCATAATGACGACATGATTACAAAGTTAAAAGTAATTCGTGCCACAGCTTTGGTGTATTACTCGCGCTAGCCGTTAAAGTAGCATTATTATTCTGCTGCCTTAGAAATTACTCGTTCTTTAACTTATGTAAACAGATAAACCACAGGTTGAATTGTAGCATATGATTAAGTCATCTACAATGTATCAATGATAAGAATAAATTCATTTTTGAGTGTTCCCCATTCGACCGCATGTCATGCGCCCCTGACGGCAGTAAATTACTGGGGCTTATATTACTGGTGCCAATATAGAAAACGTTCGATGTCAATCAATTGTAAGTGCAGCTAAAATAATGTTACGACGGTCTAACTGATCCTCGTATGGTACAGTGGTAAACAAAATACAAGACACCATTGAAGTCACTAAAAACCAGCTTTAATTATCACAAGTACAGTTTATAATCAACAGGTTATTCAACAAGACTATACTCGTATAATAATTCGAATTAATCTGTCCACACGCAATAATAATGTCAACTAATAGAGTCCTGAACAGTTATAAAACACGTAACACTTCGCCACAATACTTCGAACCTCACTAGAATAAATCGGCACTCAAACTGAAATTAAGCGTCGCTGAATGGTTAAATTTATACCCCGCTGAGATTCCAGAACAATTCATAATACGCGTCAACTACTAGAAAACACTAGAGTGCAATCGATTGCGGCCTTGAACACAGTGCACGCGGGCCGGTATGGTCTGGAATAGTCCCGTTGTGTGACAAGTGTCACGTAATTGTCCTTCATCTGAAAGTAGCAGCAATATGTACGTATACACACATTACAGCCGGCCTCCACTGGATTAGCCGAGAAACATGTAGAATGTTCTGTAATGATAATTAGACATGAAACGGTTGGTCTGTTGCGTTGTGTCAAAAGATCGCAATGTGCATGTGTAGCTTTGACGCGTTGTTTTGGGACCAATCAGTTTGTGTTCAGAACGGTGGCATGGATGGTCACCTCATATACCATTTTCTCCACTGCCTTCCCTACCGTTCCATGTTTTGTTATTTCATCTGTAGATATTCATCACCCTGTACGTAAAATATGTGGTACTCTAATGTTTGATCTAGATATTGACGTCAAAAATTGGGTACTATGGAAAGTAGGGTTAAGAAGAAAATACTGAATTTTACAATCCACTAAACACTTTTCTTTACTTTTTATTGAATAATTCATTTTACTGTTGTGTAACTCAGTAGAAACATAATGGCAATAGAAGCAGGGAATCTGTAACACCAGTAGCAACGACAATAACAATAACAATACCACTAACAAAAATCATTGATTTGATTGACTGAGATTCAAGTTCCAAATAGATTTATGTAAATTATAAATAAACACTAAAAGAAACTGTAAATGTATGCATTCACGGAATCTGAAGCTTTCCAGTCAAATTCTTCACATAACAGTAAATAAAACACTGCTGCCTTCGAAATTAAGTTCTCAAGGAGGATTTATGGTTGTTTATTGAAAGACAGATTAAGAAGTAATGCTATAATGATTGAGTGTGTAAGTATACTGGAGACTTATAGGGAACACTCGAAGCAACATGTGAGAATGTCACACAATGGATTACCTAGAGAGCACTTACCTACACGCCTCACGGAAAAACTGTCGGAAGGCCAAGAAAGCGGCGGAAGTATTTTTGAAGCCGGAAGGTAGCTGAATGTCTAACCCCGGAAGTGGAGAAGCAGGAGAAGAAGAAGAAGACAAAATAATAATAATAACAAGAAGAAGAAGAAGAAGAAGAAGAAGAAGAAGAAGAAGAAGAAGAAGAAGAAGAAGAAGAAGAGTGATGATAAATAAAAATAGATTATTAAAGCCAATAACAAAGCTGGACAGATTTTTTAGTAATAGGCCTGTTTAACTGATTGTTCAAAAGCGATTTTGAAGCACCTATATTCACGTGCTACTACCAGATAGGGTCGATAATATTTTGTGTTAACTTGGTTCATCCAGAATCGACCGCCAGAACCTTGTCCTCAACTGTCAGTCGACGACAAAGATGATATAGGCCTACCAGCTTGGATCTCCATTTTCTATATGGCGCTCTCATAGGATTAACAGCTGTTAACAAGTTCTGTGCAGACCTAATTGAGCTATGATAACGAGGTCACTCTGTTACGCTTGAAACAGATATCACAAGTAATTAAGTCCAGAGGTAGATTAGTACAAGCTTTCAAACATACGATGTTTTATGTGCGCGTGTGTGTGCACGCGCGCGCGCGTGCTTATGTTTTAATAACTTAAGAATCAGATTAGATTAAAAGTCTTAGATACTGTACAAACAAATATTAAACATCAGTTTGTACTGTCACGCGGCGGGAAACGTGAACTGAAACCGCCATAATCCACGTGTAAGATAAGGTAAGCTAGTTACAAATTATAAGATTTCGGACATTAACCATCGTAAGTTAAAATTAATAAACACGACGTTTCGACCTCTATAGAATCAGAGGTCGTCTTCAGGCGAACAATAAATTAATAAAAAGATAAATCTATCAATAACAAATAGATATCGTCAAAACTTCAAACCTTAGTTATACAAATATAGGGCTAAAATAATAATAATAATACAGTACACAAACGTATTGAAATAAACTGTTTGGCATTCACAGATGACTTTGCTATACTTTCTGAACATCTGACATCTGCAGTAATACAAGTTAATTGCCAGTAGAACAAGCTTAAGAATTTCTGCAGAAAAAAAACAAATTTCTCACAAACATTAAAAATGCGCCAAAATTCCTGGTAACAGATATTGGTCGACTAGAGAGGGTTCGAAAATTTAAGTATCTAGGAGAAATAATTCAAGAGAATGGTTTAGAAAAATCTGCTGTAGAAGAAAGGATTCATAAGATGGAAAGGGCATATGGTATAACTAAAGATATTTACAATAAAAAATGCATATCTAAAAATGCGAAAATAAGGCATTACAGTACAGTAGTGAAGCCAGAATGCCTATATGCAAGTGAATGTCTATCATGGAATTATAATTTAGACAAACTAGAAATATTGGAAAGACGAATTATTAGGAAAATACTAGGCCTACGAAAAACTTCTGAAGGTTGGAATTTAGAAGTAACGATGAACTATATCAAAGTATTGAAAATATAACAGAAACAATAAGAAAAAGAAGACTATTATTTTTTGGACATTTAGCCTATATAGAATGGACGAAAATAGGTTAACAAAGCAGGTCTTCAAATATCTATGGGGGAAGAAGTCAAGATCAAGTTGGATTGAAGAAGTCCAAAAGGATTTAGGGAAAAATAATATACACGTTGAAGAAGCAATTGAAAGAGAATTTTTTCGGGCAAAAGTGTTAAAATTGGAAGGACTTCAGGGTAGGAGAGAGAAAAACGCAGGTTCAAAGTGGACTGAAGACAGGAAGAAGAGATACAGTGAAAAGATGAAAGAATATTGGAGAAAAAGAAATAAACAAAGAATACAAAATTGAAATTGGCATGTGGTCCTTAGATGGCCGAAAAAAAAAAACTACCATTACATCAAAGAAGGATTCCTCCCGTAGAACGTGTCCATGAGAAATACTGACGTTTTCTTCTCAATAATGCTTTCTGGGTTTTACGACCGATTATTAATAAATGACATTAACGCAGACATGGATCAAGTTCCCCAAGAAATTTGATTTGTTTTTTTTTATTTTCAAAGAAAGGTGTCCAATAATATTATACGTAAGTGGTCTGAACTTCCTGTCAGTATGTGGTCTCTAGACTGTCAGTTTGGAGAGGCTTTTGATTTCTTCTTCTACAAAATGTATGCCTGTTATATAGTGAAAGGTTTTGTTGCTATAGACTTTCATCATGGAGTACTTTTAATACTTATGTGTAACAGTAGCCTTTGTGTCGATTTCGTGGACTGTTTTACACAACCAGATGAGTTGAATCGTTTACTTCCAGGCTCAGTTATTTAATAGATTGTTACGACATTACAAAACAATCTACGTGTTTCTCGAATGTTCCAGAGGAATCCGGGTGTAATGTTGTGTGCGAACGTGATTTCAACATGCGTTCGCGAGACTTTTCTAGACGTCGCCAGCCGCGACTGTGTCAAGGCCGCAATCAATTACATACTAGTGTAGCGCTGATGTGTAGTATGTGGAATGTTCTGGTGTCTTAGCGGAGTATAAATACAAGACTTCAGCGGCGCTTTAGTCAGTTAGTGTCGTGCGATTACACAGTGAGTTTGAGTTGCGATTTATTGGAGTGCGGTTTGTAGTATTGTGGCGATGTGTTATGATTGTGTTTTATAATTGTGCGAGACAGTTGTAATACAATTGCGTTTTAGATTAATAGACATTTTTATTGCCTGTGAACAATTTTTATTTGCTTTGTTGTAAGATACTTGTTGATTTCAAACTGTTTAATTGTGATAATTAAAGCTGGTGATTAGTGACTTAACTGGTGTCTTGTATTTTGTTTTCCACTGTACAATACGATGATCAGGTAGACCGTCGCAACAATATTTTTAACGCAGATTTTATTTAACTGAGCTTATATTTACGTCCTATGAGCCAGGTAATTGGAACAGTGTTCTTTTGTTTTGTTTTCTCCACACTTACATAAGATTACCACGGCAATTTTTAAACATACTTTTTTTCAGGGTTTGAAATTGGTTGTTTATTGTGACTTTAATTATTACTGGATAACATTCAGTAATTACTCTGAGTTTGTTATTACCCTGGTTTATAAGTAAGTGTGATTTATAATGATTTGTGTTGACTCAGGGCTTACATGCCAGTTGTTGAGACACAAGAAAATGTAATCGCATTAATTAGGTTTCGAATCTGCACTTCATGCAGTTCCTCTATGTCAACTATGTACAGATAACGATCGGATGTCTGTTCAATTGCCAGCAAATTGGGATTTCAACGAATTGGTCAATTTTGTTCGACCGTTTTGGGTTTATCCGCTAGAACTTGGGCTTTACCTGCCAAATTTTTGAAGAACCAAATAAAATCTCAGAAATTCATTTACATAATTTGTTGGACAAAGAATTCTTGCTTAAACGATTAACACGTAATGCATTTAATCACGAGTAAATAAAACTAAACTACGTATTATTGTCATCATGATGAGTTCTTGTCCACCTACTTCTGGATGAAAGCGTCTCGAATCATTTTCTAATTTCTCCACATAGCAAATGGACATGTTTGTTAAGTTCATTGAACCCTCCGTGTTACAAATGACAGTCGTAGTCGTGACTTTGTATAATTCTTGGTCCCCATTCTAGCAACCTTCGTGTCTATCTGCCTCTTCCCCTCTATCAAATGTTCTGTCCACCTACACTTTCTTCTTCTTACAACCAGTCGTTAGGCTAACAGCATGTGGGGCCTATCATTCCACATTCTTTTTGGTCTTTCGAGGGATCTCCGCCCCTGCTGGCAATATCTACACATAATCTTTGGCATCCTCTCAGTGCTCATTTGTAATTATAATTTTTGATCGAGTTGTGTGCGTCAATGTAACTATATATTGTTACTAAATGTGTTTTGCTTACGATCTCAGGGTATTTATTGGTAATAATTTATATATTAGCAGTTATGCAATCAAATGTTATGAGACTCTAGTATTCAATATTTACTTGGAAGATGTTGAAAACTACCTCTAGTGATTAATTTCATAGGGTTTATCTTCAATAAACAAACAAGACGTGTTTATCTGTCTACCATTAAATTTATTACGTTTAACGATTACTGTCATTAGTATCATATTTCTATTCTGCGTAACAAACGATTATCAATAATTATTTTAGTACATAAATTCTATCAATAAACAATTATAAAAACTAAAATATCTCTTCATATCTCAGTATCCCTTAATATCTCAATATTTTTTTTGAGTGTTATTAATACATGAATTATTTCTTACATCTAATTACTTATTTCATTATGACATATAATTTTAAATGGATTTATTTAAATATGAAATGTACTTAATTCTCTTTATTCTAACACTTTGACTTTAAAATTTATACGTAAGTTTTGAATGAGGACATCCTATCTTATAAAATTTTCTACGTTAATTTTTTTAGAGTGACAGACAGGTGACTTCGTAAACTAAAATTAATACATAAAAATTTTACTCTTGGTACGTATCCACAAACTACGGCGCGTTGTCATGATGTGCTCTCCTTTTTTGGTTCTTTAAATCAGCATATGTATATGTAGATGTTCCGTCAACTGCGTTGAACACAGGCTCATTTGCGTGCATAACAATGTGACTCTTTCTTGAAGTATTTGGCACATATACACTTTCACTATTCACTCCTTCTATTGATAACCGGTGATTCCCAATTTTAAATTTAGTGGAATTATTGGTTACTATTTACTTCGGTTACGTTCACTGATATCTCGTAACGACTCATTCCGTTTCAACAACTATATCGTTCGTGGTACATAATAAGATACGGTTTTTTGTTTTGACGAGTTATTAACTAATAAACTCCAGTTCTCACTTCACAGATTGTTATTCATGATAATATTACGTGATTTTAAGTAAAGCTCTGCGAACTTTTAACATCGAATTTCCTTAACACTTTATCTCGACTCCACGAAATTTAAGTTAGACTTCGTAACCATTATAACGGACTCTACCGACTCTCCGAAACTTTAGTCATCGACTTCCGAAATTTTAGCAAAGACTCCCCGATCTCACCTTCGTTCTGTGTATTTATTACCTACTCTTCTTGTTTCCACTACTTTCTTACATTTTCCCCACTTAAGTCCTTTTTCGTCCTCCTGCTTCGTTTTCATTGGTTCTTCTCTATATTTCTTGAGAAAGTTCCCTCCTAGTACTCTCACAAGTTACTCTGCTCCGTGTTCATTGGTTTTACGTTCTGGATTTCCAAGGATTTCCCTTCAGGAAACCCGGCTATACTCCAAGCTGTTTTCTGATAGGCGATTTCTGTTCCCACCAATTTCTTACTCTGGGTTCAGCTACCACTTGCTTCAGTATGTCCGATCCCACGATCATAAATCTCTTTGGTGTTGTTCTACGCCTTTTTGACAGTGAAATCATTCCTTCTGTCCAGCTTGCAGCTGCATCTGTTAATTAGTTCCACCCCTGCTGTAGTCTTTTCAACATGTTATAGTCATAATTCTTTCTGGCGTTTCTCATGCCTCTTAGCAAGACACCCATTGTTTCTTACTTCGTCCAGATGCGCATGTTACGTAAATTTTCTCACGTGTGGCGCTCTTTGTATTTCTAATTGTACCACTCGCCAGGATGTCTTTCAGTGACATTCAGTTGTTCCGTTGGATTTAGTACGTTAGCCTTTGTCGTATAAATTTCTTAGTAAATTCTCATTGTACTTCGTTCTGGCGATTGTTTGCCTTTCTTTTAGAACAATTCCTTAATTTCAACATGCTTCTGGCTGCACATGTTAACTTAGTTCACACGCCTCCGTAGTCTTAGGTACCTGGTAAATTTTCTCTCTGCCGAACATCTGATTTTGTTTAGATTTATGATACTTTTAGACATCTGTACGTCGACGTTGAAGGCTGTTACATCCATTGTATTTTCTACCCTTTTATTGTTTCTCCCATTCGTAAATGTCATTTCACACGGTGCCAGATGGTCCCTGTCTTTCTTTCAAACAAAAATTATTTTTTTACGTTTTGGCGTTACACATTCTTTGTAAATGTTGTTTCCATTTAATCATATACTCTTTAATTTGGTCACTTAAGTTGTCAACCTGATATTGTTCTCTTACTTCCGTATACCTCACTATATATTTCCTTGTCCAATCTGCGATCCTTCGTAGCATTTTTACCTCTGTTATTTGGCATCATTTTTCAGTTCTGTGAGTGTCCACGTTTCGCTGCTACACAATAACGTCAGGACAGCCATAGTCCTATACAATTTTACTAAAGTATCTTTCCTTAATTTATTTGATGTAATCCTATCCGAGATCTAGAATCAGGTTCTAGAATTATAGATCAAGTGTTATTCCGTAAACAGGTTGTCGGCCTATTGCACAGCCTCTACACCGGCTGCCTTCTCTACGGCTGATGAGCCTGGTGTACCCATAGGGAGATGAAAAGGATAACCAGGATAGTCAAGGATAAGTAAGAACATCGTAAGTCTGGCTCCTGGGCTTGGAAGACTCTACCAGTAGCTATGCTGCCGCCAGCATAGCCCTCAACTGTCACTAGAGCACACAAACCCATTCGCCCGCACGGAAGTGCTTCGATAAGGCAATGTCCCCTGAGGGAGCCACCTGGATTTTATTTCGTTAATTCTACAAATGATAGCGTGTATTCTAATTTGGTTGCGAATGTATTTAATTGTTTTCATTGTTCCTTCCCAATATTTTTAGCTTCACTGTGCAGATCGGATCATTCTTGTGTCCACTGTCCATGTTTATAAATCATACTTCATTTGTAGGAAGCACACAGTTATAGGCTTTCGTTTCTAAATTGTAAGGACAGTCTGTTTACTATGTTGTTTATACTTCAAAGACAATCTTCCTGATATTATTAGGTTGGCAATTTTTGATATTTAAACTCCATCTCTTGGTCTTACTTGATTAGAATATTTCACTTAATTCACACATGTCAGTCCAATACCTTCAATTTTCACTTGCCAGACATACTAAATATTATTCTCTTTTCTCCACATTTGTTCTCAGACCAACCGTTAAGATTTAATGGTTGAATTCAGTATTCATTTTATTCACATTGTCTGCATTTTCACTAAAGAACCATCGTAGCCTACATACGTGACACTTGGCACGCGTGAACGCTCGAGATCGTCCCAGACGTTTGTCGATTATTCTACCGACATTCGGTCCACGCGGCAGTGTTTCAAGGTTAAACATTGACACGGGTTCAAGATCGTTCCAGCGCCTCAAACTACGCAATTATCTCCGGAAAGTGACAGATTTTTCTCGAACCTCAGCAGGGAAGAAATGAGCGGCCGGCCTATTCAGAGCTGGAACCTGGCAATATTAGAGTGCGTTTCGGAGTGACTGCTGTTGTGACTTGCGATTTAGTGTAAAGTGATTATTGTGTTACTTAGTGCGAAACTGTAATAAGGTGGCATTTATTGTCGTGTGTTGGACAAATTTTGACTTGAAGAATTGTATAACAGTGTCTTTATTTATGTATAACTGTAATTAAAGTTGTAAAGTGACTTCATCTGGTGTAAGTTATTCTATTTTCACTGTACAACACGATGATCCACGCGACCGTAATAGCAATATACCAAATATGATTTTTCCACGTTTTTGAATATGCATGGTTTAGATAAAAATAAAGTTTGAATGTTATACGAAGGCGCGTAGTGCACGCAAAAATACAGCAATTGCCTTTCTGTCTGTATCATGTTTGGGTCAATTTAAACTAACGTCTCTAAAAATCTGTTACATTATTTTGCCCATTTTTATTTCTATTCAACCATGTTGTTCCATTCTTTCTTCAGAATTTTACTCATTGACAGGTCCCATGTCTGCTTTGCTATTCCCCTTTCTTTTTCCTTTGTGTGCTTCTGAAATCCTCTTAAAACGGTTCTGTATTGTTGACTCTTTATAGATGATCTCACTAGCGAAGTTGTTTTTGTTGAATAAATTCTTCCATAGGTTCTTATTCGTTAATTTCTAATCTTATGCTTCGTACTCAGTTGGAAGACGTGATTCTGACCACATGTAACTTAATACCAGTATAATAAACATATAATACTATTAATCGGAGTATTTTCAACAACACAATTATATTGCCTCTAACTTCTCAGCAAAATGTTTTGTATTCAAACAAAGACAATTAAATCAAATTACAGCCTATACAGCTTGCAATCTAATCTACGACGTAGACGTCCTCGCTTTGTTGTAACAGCTGACACATGCCTACTAGATCAGTGGCACAATAATGTTATTCTAATCAAACAATACACAGTCTGTATACATACCAACGCACACACAATCCATTGCAGATAATGGTGCCGTAACTGGACAGAGTGGTGACCTTAAGTCGTACAATGTGGAATTCAAAGAACAGGAAGTTGAAGTGGACTCAACGTATACTCTATCTTTCGATATCAAACAACAGAAATAAAACAAGCGATTAATAGGAAATACAACTGCCTGGCCACAATCCTGCGGTTACTTGTCGATAAAACCTAGTAAAATAAAAAAAGATCTAAATAACTAGCTAGTTATATAGCTGTGAAATAATCTGTCCCTATATACGAGAATATACGTTATGCAGTAGCGTGGCGTCTACGTAACTGCTGTTGCCGGCGGCAACAGTACTGGAAATAAGAGAAAATAATATTAATTATTTCACAGAATAAATACTTTAGTTACTGAATAATTTGAAATCCGAACAATATTAGTAGGGAAACGTGAAGAAAAGCGTAGCATTGCTTTCGAACTGCTGGGCACTTGCACCTTCTTGTGTTGCCGGCTCAGACATCGGCAATGTTTTACTGCGTACGGTCATTGACCTCGTATAGTTGTCACTGTACAAACTGTGGAGGGGGGACACATTCGTCCACCCAACGTATTGTCCCTGTATGAACCGGCAAAACGCTCAGTTAGGAGCTATGTTCGTTTTCGGAACCGATGTGCAGCAGTTACTACGTACCTATTTGTGTTTTGTTCGTTTTGTCATGTGTTTCTCTGTTTGTCTTTATTATTTTTAATTCGATTATTTGTGTTCTGATTTATTCTGTGTAAGTCTAATGAGAGTAAGATCCCATTTAACCGGGACTCTCTTCTTCTCCCGGCGAATGATAGAAAGTGCTCTAAAAAGAACACTTGGTACAAGAAAAAATTCGGATTAATTTTTAGGTTACGTTTTAAGTCTATCACAACCGGTAACAAGTGTTATGTATCCACGCTACGCCACTGACGTTATGTGTAGGCTGTAATGACCAAAAATTTTAATTTTTTTTAAATTTTGATCAAAAGTACGTTACAACCAGCCAAGACACCCCAACCCGGGCCAGAAGCAATAAATAAAGAAGCAACTTAACGAAGTGTTAACTGGACGTTTGCCAGGAACAATAAGAACACGCTTGATACAACATTACAATAGGAAGTAAGTTTCGCCTGTGACAGACTCGACTCAACCGAGATTTACAGCCCACAACAAGCGAGACAAAGAAATGTAGCACAGTGGCCCATATACGGAGAAATTGTAGCGAGCACACGCTGTAAGGTTGATTTGAAGCGTGCCAGCAATAAAAAAAGGAGTAGTCACACAATGGTACTCACCCCGTATGAGAACGAACGGCGTATATCTAATGAATAGGACCGAGTGTGCGCACAGCGGGAAGACATCTTACTGGTGACAACTAATATTTACGACAGGGAACAGGAGTGCCGTCTTGGAAACGACGACACGCAGTGTCCTTCTAATTGACGGAAAAGGGTCATGGATAGTCAGACAATAACAAAATGCGACGTATTGTTCGCGTGAGAACAGCAGCAGACCTCCAGAATATACTTAGACAAAAGCTTGATCGACAGGCGCGGAATTGCTCTACATTCTAGGAAAAGGTACGGAGCCCTTTCGTCATGTACTTGAAGGGAGACCAGATAACCAACCAGAATCCGGCATCTTCCCAGAGCACAGGTGGAGAGGACCGTCGTCAGGATAGCAACGCGAACAATGAATCAGAGGTAGAGAACCATAGTTCTGCATAAGGGTAGGAGTTCATCTGACCTACCATGGTTGACCAAAGGCGTGTTTGCCAGGAAATTGCATTGTGGTAAATGATGCTTAATAAGAACTGTTTACAGAGCACGCGAGAGGACAGTCTTCATAAAAATTTTCAATCTTATTCTTTTCTCAGTCAAAGTTCTCAGTCTTAATACATCTCAGTTAACATACGTATAGCAGTTTGACTCTGAAACTCAGTTACGCAGTACTTTAATCAGTTGACTTAACATTTCAATATTGACAAGTTATTCAGTATTAGTGTATCCACAGTGACTCAATCATGCAATATACGTCAGTGATTAAAAACTTTCAAGTACTTTATCTTACTCAGCTACAGCTTATTAAGAACTAAGCTAATCATTCGCAGTTTCATTTAATAACAGACTCGCAGAACTTTCGTTAATGCTTTACCGCACAACGAAAACGTACCGTTGTACAGTGCGAAGTGTTACAATACCGATTGGAACAATACACCAAGTAATCGAAAACACGATACATTAACGTATACAAGAAGAAGTTCGATAATAGACAGTCATATATATACACGCTAGTCAACAATGAACGTACCCACACAACACATGACTTCATAGACTCTGGTAGTAACGGCCGACATCGACGGAACACATACACCGCGAGTGAATCTGACCCGCGTGTGTTGAGTGATAGTGACATCGAAGCTACGCAACCTTATACATATGGATCATCAGTGGGAAGGAGTTTCACCGATGGAAATATTGGATAATCCATTTTACAAGTAAATCTTTATGTTATTTTTGTCATAAGAACTCTACTGTCCTGTCTCTTTTCAAAGAAAACACCCTTTGAGAATTTAGATTGATTATCATGGTAAATTTAAATAAAGCTATTCATCTGAGGCAAGAAATGAACGCATTAGTGTAAGATTTATATGTGGATTATTTATGTTTATATATGTTGATTGTGTTATATATGTATGTGTATGTTTTCAGCGAACGACGTACTGGATTCATATTGTAATTTGATTCATATATATATGTGTTCTTTTTTATGGATGTATTTACAGGGCATAATTTATATTTATATATTGAAGTTTCTTTACTTGAATGATGTTAATAAATAAGTGTTTATTTTACTCAGTATTTATGCGTTCATTATTGTCAATTTTACCTCATAACAGACATTAACGTCACTTGAATGAATTATAGTAAATTTTATATCATTTATACAACAATTAGAGTCTCATTGCAGTAATTATACTAACATCAAATAACTAATGTATCACGTAAATTCAATTAATTTGGTATAACTAGCCTAATTGGGTAATTACATTATTACATTCCACAAATTAGTATAATTGCATAAATGCACATTGTATAAATATTTGGCGCCCAACGTGGGGCAAAGAGCAGGCAGTAGATAGGATAAGCATATATATTTCATGTTAGTTGTAAGAACAAAATATTATTAGTGTGAGGCTAGTTGGACTGGATGTTAACGCGAAGTAAGACCGCAAAAATGACGACTAGTAGTTCCAATTCTATGAACTTCGATATCAACAACCAGGAGGGTGTACCTGATAACGAACGTGAAGAATCACCAATGGAGTCAAAAATGACCGAGGAGACGTCAGACGTCAGAGCGCGGGGACAGGAGTCCCAACAACCACAGGAGGAGGTGACGTTGCAAACATTAATGGACTTCATGAGTAAGATGTTTGAAGAAGACAAAAGACTACGGAAGGAGATATTTGACAAGCATTTGACCAAGCAAAACGAGATGTTTGACAAGCATTTTGCCAATCAAAACGAGATGTTTGACAAATTCAGCGAAAAGCTCGACAAGTATACAGAGGAAGTCACACAGCAGTTCACGCTGATACGCACAGATATACGTGAACATACGACTGCCTGGAACGAGGACAGAAACGAAGTCCAGAAGAAGCAGGAAGAAGATGTGAATAAGAATTACGAAGATGTACGGAAAGTACAAGATAATGATAACGCTGTTGATTTCACAGACGTGTCAGCTACTAAGAAATTAGCAACTGTGGGATCTAACGTAAGTGCCAGTAGTAAGCCGAGAAACAGGTGGATTAAGAAGAGAAATGACTTTGTTTCTTTGTATCTGACGATGTCGGAAGATGATTATCCAGACATGGATAGAGATAATAAAAGTTTAATACCATCAAGTAGAATGCGTAAAAAGTACAAATTAAACAACACGAGAATAGATGCTGCATCAGTGAATCCAACGATGAAGTGTCCAGCGTGTGGAACAGGCGTACATCGACTAAGTAGTCGAGCTGCATCAATAAAAAGCATGAAAAGAAAGTTCGATATTAAGATGAACACTGCATGTTATGAAGCTGAATGCAAATTTAAGCAAGCCATGGATGATGTGAAGCGGAAAAAACCTACCAGATCCGTATGCATATTCGTCCTGGACAAGGAATGTTATGAGAAAGAGGAGAAGAATGAAATTTACTGGACGACTTAAGAATATTGCAAGTGGTACCAGTACTGAAAGGCGAGTCCAAGCGCTCGAGGTAAGTTTCTTAAGAATATAGAAAACAAGATATTATTACGTGAACACACGGGTAGTAAAATGACTGTCAAGGAAAGAAGTCGTAAACAGGTTTGGAAGAGGCGACAAAAGCAATTTAACGCGTGTTTGCCTAGAGAAAGTTGTCGGAAAAGACGATGTGACATATCTTCTACCCACCCTCAGAGAGAAAGAAAGAGACATGTCATAAATCTTGAAGGTGTTAAGTGCAGAACACATTGTACCAGTGTAACGGGGACAACTAACCGGCTGTGGAGCAGATGTGTGACGCAAACCTCAAGGTCAGCACCCTTACTATTTACAAATAAAAATGCGTGCGTTAGTAACGGCACAAAATCAACAAGACATGCAACTATGTCTCCACAAATAGAAATTTAAGAATGAATTAAATGAAAACGTGGTAAGAAGGCGATTTTAAGAACGTCTGAAAATTTAATGATTAAGTTAGATAATATTGAGTGAAATACATTAAATATGATTGGTTATGTGAGAATAAATAAACCAAAGAAAATAATTAGATATTAATATTAATGAATGAAGATTAATGAATGAAACTAAAATGATGCAACATACGAACTTGCTGATTGCGATAACAGCAACAGGGTAAGAGGGAAATTTAACGTGGGTCAGTTGAAGAAATATCATGAAGCGAAGATACAAGCCACACAGGAAAGTGAAAGTTACGTCAACGGTTAGTGGACTAGGGGGAAGGGAGCAAGCGCATAGGGTGAATGTCCCGCGAAACCACTCCAACTAGCTAGACAATAAGATGTGTAACTTATTAACGTGTAATTTAAAATTTTCACATGAATTCCTTAAGTCACGATCTAATGACATTAATTACATGTGAACTGACCAATATTAATGAAGAATTTCAATATAAAAAACACTTATAGTGCGAAAAGTTTGATCGGGTGTGCAGCAATAAATTGCTAAAACATTATAACGAACATTTTAATAGACATATAATGATGTAGGATCAATTACTCAAATATGAGCAGTATAGAGCGAAATCATCTATAATTATGATGATATGAAATGAACCGTTAATTGTTCATAGGTAGTGTATATAATTTGTTAATCAATATAAGTACTAGTAATGCATATTGTGAGTGATACTCAATGATGATTAGTGATTATATATATTGTAACGTTACATAACCCGGTCCCAATAAAGTAACTCATGATAATACAAGTCAGAAATGGGTAAACTAAAGCTCGCTCAAAATTTAATTATATCACTCAACATGATAAACAATTCGAGTGGTATACAGTGCAAAGTGAGTTCTAGTGCACCCATTGAGGTGAAAAACAAAAGTGAAAGTAAAGTATTACCAAACTGTGCTGTATGTTTTGAAAAGGATAAAACTATGGAAGTAGGATGTAATAATACTGATTGATTTTTGTAATTTTATTTATTTATTGTAAGTTATAGTGTATGGACCACCACTTGTTATACATAAGTTAATGTTATGTTTTTTTTAAATATTTGTGTTGTAATATAGGATAACCCAGGGTTAGTTTTAAAAGAAAAAAAAATATTAAATACCAAAGATAAATAAAAATTAAAATAATCCTATGAAGGAAATGGCAACAGGAAGTAGTGCCGGGTATGAATACTATTCGAGACTAAATAAATAATATATAAATTTACTTAAGTATAATAAAATGATAAAATACTTATATACAATGTCATAAAAAAATTAACCAAAACATATTATGTAAATTAAATTAGTAAAGAAACCGGAATGGAAAGGAATTATGTTTCCATAAATAAAATATAAATTTATAATAATTACAAACTGCCTGCATAATAAAAATACTATGTGTTACTAAGAGTGATGAAAAATAACAAGTATTGTTAATAGATATAAAATTTTTGAACTAAACCGGAGAGTTGAAGAAACGATGCTACAAAAATTATAAAAAATAACCTTTTTTGGACGTTGGAGGAGTTGAAATTGATGCAAGATTAATAAACAGAGTGACTACTATCTAATTATACCTGATTAATCCAAATTAAATGGTAATATACATTAATAAACAGTGGATGAAAACCTTCTGAGGATCCAGCATGGTTCGGCCTACTTCTCGTTGACAATTAGAAAATACTTCAAACGAAAAGTAAAGTATAACGCAAGACGGACCTCATCACAGAAAAGCGGCAATCCAGTAAGAACCATACAGAGCGAGGTAATATAAACATTTTTTCGTAATAATTCCAGAAGAAAACTCGTTTTGAACGGTGAAATAGAACAAAAATAATCATTTGATCATATGTTTTTTTTAAGTAAACAAATATACACTGCTCTCTTACGGCAATTCCGGGAACTACGTACTACATGAAAAATAAACAAAATTATTTATTAATTTTTCGGTATTTGTAAAGCGTAGTATTTATCCATTTCTGACACTCTCTTAACACAAAGAACTCACCCTGAACCCTGGGGAATTATTAAGAATTATGTAATAATTGATGTTTTTTATTATAGCGTAATATTGGGTAAACAACAACATATATGTTTTGCTCCTTAGACAGATCTATGTTTACTCGGTAAAGTCGAGATGATGTTTTTTTTCAGATAAGATTAATTGTGATACCTATATTTTGATGGCAGGAGACAAAAGTCAATAATAAATAAAGCAATATTATTGAAAATTAATAGTGAATAATAAAGTGTTATAATTTATTGTAGTGGGTAGTTATAAAAAATTTCAGCACAACAAACAGAAGAAATCGTCTCAACTGAGTGGAAATAATGATACTTACTCTCTCTTCTGCATAAGACTGAACAACTTCCCCCCTTGACCACAAATCACACACTCTCGATTTCTCTTTAGATGGAGTAAAACAAAATAAACAAAATCCTTTATTTATACTTTTGAAAACATCAGTTAGTATAATTCAGAAGTGACGCATACTGCGTGAGGCATATAATAACACTTTCGCAAGTACCTCACATTAAATGGTACGTTACAATATATATGTATTTACATGTTCATAAATTGTTGTTTTTAAATGTTTGAGATAAGTTAAAGACATTAACTATCGTAATATTATTAAGACGATACATGATTAATTACATTTCATGTTGAAAAACCATTATTTCATGTATTATGTCATAAATGGATAACATAGGTATCCACAGCTATTGTTATTATTACAAAATAATTTTATGCCTATTTATATATGCACCATATGTGAAAATGCGTTCATTCTTACTCAGATGCACGGCAATAAATTCCTAGAGTCAATTAATAACAAAATATAGGGAATATATGCCAGTATACGCCAAGCAGAGGAAAGTGGGTCAATGACCGTGACCTTCTCAATGTGAACTCCCACAACAAACTCAGAGCGCGGAAATCGGATTAGAATGTCTTCTGCTGATCCAACATCCAATCCGATTGGGGTACCATGTAATGACCAAAAGGCCTAATTGTAACGAAGTGTGTTTCCAGCTCCGACTGTAATATACGGCTCAAATACAACTTCTTTGAGCATTGTGAGATTTGTAACCAAAAAATATATTACCAAAAAAACAAAACAGAATGGGTAATATTAGCATCTGGTGAGACCTTTTCCCGTATTGGATCCACCGCCATATTTTTACGCTTGACATTTCGACCCCCAGAATCTGGAGTCGTCTTCAGAAGCTACAAAAACAAAACACTTTACATTGCAAATGGTAAAACAAAATATTGTCAGAATAATAACAATAATTAGTATTAAAATTATTAACGTGTCCGAGAGTAAGCTAACATTGGAATGCAGGAAATTCCCATTCTTTGTGAATGGGCTTTCCACTTGTTTCTACAGGATGTTATCTTCTCACGGATTGATAACATTTCAATTCACTTCTGTAAAGAGTGAATTTCACTTACTTACTCTTTCATTCTTATGTGACTACATCCCGTTACTACCCTTTCATTTTAGCCACACAAATATTGCTTCAGTAATTCTTATATAAATTAAGTGCGAGCACACACGTATTATAATGTAAGCCTACACTGAATTACGTAGTAACACCATTCGAAAACGTGAAACGTAAGGTAAGGAAGTAGTTATATGAATGAAAAACATCAACAACTCGGTAGCAACGAAAGCGCGATAGGACAGGAGTTAGGTTAAAACAGAAATGCATCGCGTAATGTGTGTCTGCGGGCAACAGGAAGTGTTTTATGATGTTAGGTAATAAAATTCTTTGGGCTGGAACAACCGCCACGAATTGTCGAAAGTCCGCTTTCAAAACTTTATTATCCCCTGGAGAAGGGAGAGGGAGAGGGAGGGACCATAGCGACATGAGAGCGAATTCCTGTCACCACTCAGCTGACGAACTTACGTTTTACGAGCGGTAGCGACCATTTCGAGGGTCGTTTGGTGAAGAAAAACGAGGACAAGCAACACTGACGAAGGGTGGAACCAAAAACCTTGCGCTCTGCTTGGTGGGTCACGTCACAATGACTGTTCACTAACTAAGATTTTTTAAGTTTGTCGTATAAAATATATTTATACACTGACACAGTGAAGCTAAACGTGGACAGATAAAAATAAAAAAAGATTATGACCAAGGTAGGTGGAAAAATCGAAAGAACTTTTAGTGCATTTAACAGTGTCGGTTCCTGAACTTATGATGCGGGGGGGCATTGGGTAGGTGGAATGATATTAATAATTAAAGTAGAAAGGAAATGAGGGGGCATCACTGTAGGTGGAAAAATAATAATTCAAGAAATCACTCTCTCTCTCTCTCTCTCTCTCTCTCTCTCTCTCTCTCTCTCTCTCTCTCTCCCCTACACACACGCGCGCGCGTGCGCGTGCGCATAAAGAATTTCGATGAAACCGAAACATCGAAGCATGATAATGTTTTGTAAACAAAGGATTTCTAGACTGTGGGGAATCGAAAGTGTGGAAGCGTCACATTTTTCGATGACGCATCACGCATTTTGTGGAATGACCCCCAGCCTAAAAACACTATCATGTTAACATGGAAAACTAAGTTTAATTACACATTATTACAAGCACTACATACTTCCTCATCTGCCTCAGACTAGAACCGCAGTTTAAACAACATTGCGGTCTCAAGTCATGGACAAGAATTTTGGTTGTTATTGGAACGTAGGAGAAGTAGAAAGCCGAAACAGGTAACTCGGAAAAGTTGAGACTACTGACGATTATGTTATAACCATAAGTCTTATTTACATAAGTGCATTTGCATAATGTAATTTAATTACCTGATAAACTAGGACAGAAAAACGAACAAAAATTTCGGGCCTCCTTGGAAACGTGGTCAACCGGCTCCCTGAAACTGTTTTCTGCCTGCCAAGGTTTAGGTGTAACAAAACATTAGACATGTAGTTACACTGTGTGTGTGTGTGTGTGTGTGTGTGTGTGTGTGGTATACAGCGTTCTGCTGTATCTGCTGAAGTACTGCCAGTCTTATATACAAAAAGCGAAAGTCCATGATTCGTCTGTTTGAATATTCCTTATGTAGGCCTATATTTTGTCACAAGTGATAAAAGTTTTCTTCAACAAAATAAATTACGAAATATACCTACTATATTTACTTCTGTTTCCAGTCTTTAGGAAAAACTTTTTCATTATAACAATTAATAAATAAATTTGCAAATTTTTACAAAAACGTGATAACTTATACGTAAGTTATATAAATCACTGATAAGTTACTACGTTTGCAGTGTACATAATTATTGCTGAAGTCCGTATTAATCGTTAAAAACACGTAATCCTCAGAAATATCGTTGGTCAACTGTTATTGCAACGCCTTCACGATGTTTCTCTCAAAAGTACAATTGTTTTCTAGTCTGTTCGAATGTTTATAAACAAAGGAAGCTTTTTCTTCTGTAACTGCTAAGAGGTGTGTTCCAGTCTATCAACAATGTGTTTACTTACGGCACAAACAGTTCACACTTACCGTTTGATTACAAACGTAGACGCGGCAACACTGTTTCGGAGAGATAAATTTAAAAATTTATCTGTCTGCACTACTGGCGACATTGTAACTCATGTTTGTAAATCCTTTGTACTCTGCAGCACTTACGGATAACTATTGTAGTTTGTAGTTCTTAATGTTGTCCTGCTCGGGTTGTACAGTAGTTACATTTATTTTTTGTCTACTTCAGTGAATTTTAAGTATTTTGCTTTGTTTCTCCTCTGGAGCGTTTTACTCGATTTTTGGTATTGTGCCAACGGACGTGAACGCATTTTTCAGCTCTCCGACGAAATGACGGTCGACAGTGTTACAAAGTACAGCATTCTCTCAGCGACCGCACGGGTTACATTCCTACAGAACATCCAGACATAGCGGTCGGTGAAGTTAACTTCTTTTGGCAAAAGTAATACAGAACATCCAGACATAGCGGTCGGTGAAGTTAACTTCTTTTGGCAAAAGTAAGTTTCAGGGAATCTGAAACAAAACTGTAAATACAAAGTACTATTAATTAATTCTCCAAGACAAAGGAAAAATACCAACGGGTTTTTAGTGCTACGTGGGTTTAGATAAGCTTATATAGATTACTAAAATGTTCAATACAAAAATTGAAACAAACATTTTCAATAAAATAAAAATAAACAGTTTTAAAGAAACAAAGAATTCAAACAAAAAATTTTCATTAAAACGACTAAATTGTAGCATGGGAATCGGTGGCGCTGAAGCGTAAGTGGCATAGGCACCAGTTAACTTACCAACAGATGGTTTAAAGAAGCTTAAAAGAGACGTCTGAGACTCCTTCTGAAGCTGTGTGGATGGGGATAGTAAAACCTCCAAACTCCGTCTGATTTTTGTACTTCGCTCCATGACAGAATATATTCAACAACAGGACGTAGCTTCAAACAAAGATACATTGAACACACAAAGGCACTCCACTCCGATACACAATCCACCTTTCCAAACCACCTCATTGAAGCAACCCACACATACAAAAACATCGACAATAACATGAACATGAATAACACGTACACACAAAAGGCCGAAAACTGGACACTCTAGAACAATTGGAAATATACAAACACACGAAAACAAATAAAAACGACATCCTATACGAACAGACGCAATTCAAATCACACGCATTATTCGAACATATCACACCTCACACACACAACATCGATCTTTCGAAAATCGATTTCGTCGCCAACAACAAGACTGACAGTACTGCCAGCGGCAACCTCTGAAGAAGCTTTTTTAAAAGTGAAAACCGGTTCAGGTTGTAAGGTAAAGCTTTTACGTTTTTACCCATAAAAAGTTTTGTGTTCCGAGTCGTAGTGAAATACAGTAGTTATATTTAGATATCAAACTACATTTCTAAGGCTTTCACGGCCGGCGTTAACAGTATTTGCTGGGTCGTTAGGCCGTGGTCTAATGTCAGTGTGGACAGACGTTTCGGCCCCTCCGTCGGTCTCTACCTCATCACTGGGGTGAATAGGCGGACACCGTGCCAATTGTTTCCGACACTGAGGATGGTAGGGCCGAAACGTCTGTCCACACTGACATTAGACCACCGTTTAACAACCCGCAAATAATGTTTCCAACTGTTCAGCTAAATTTTTAGACCTTTACTTGAAGTTTTCTGTTTCTAAAAAACCAATTTTCCGCAAGGTGTCGCCGCCAAAAACGATTCGCTGGTAAAAAGGTCTCAATCATTAATGTCGCGCTTCAAAATGTTTCCGCATCATAAAATCCAGGTTAAATACGTTGTCGATTAAAATATTACTCCATTATTCTGTAGCGTATAAAATAACATCTTAATAAATGAAAAAAAGTACAATACAGTAATTACCTAATCTTCTTAGCTTTTAATATTATTCATTCATAAAGTAAATAAACAAAAATATGGCAGGGAACATATATAGAGAACGTTTTTACATTTACAAGGAATTACGAAAAACGTCTATGCTGTGTATGTCACCACAGGTCAGTTAAGCTTGGCGTGAGTGCAGACAAAGTTAGGTTGGAGTAATCCGTCTAGGCATACGACTATTATTATTATATAGTGTTAACGACATTACAGAACGATCTACGTGTTTCTCGAATGTTCCAGAAGAATCCGGCTATAATGTTGTGTGCGTAAGTGATTTCAACATGCATTCGCGAGACGTTTCTAGACGCCGCCAGCCGCGCGGACTGTGTCAAGGCCGCAATCAATTACGTCGTAGTGTAGAGCTAATGCGTAGTATGTGGAATGTTCTGGATTTTCGGCGGTGTATAAATACAAGTACTCAGGGACGCTCAGTCAGTTTGAGTAGCGATTTACTGGAATGCGATTCATAGTATTGTAGTTGAGTTATTGTCGAGAGAGCGTTTGAGTGGCGATTTACACAGTGCGGTTCGATGTATTGTGGCGAAGTGTTATGTGTTTTATAATCGTGTGAGACAATTGTATTACAGTTGTGTTTTATATTAGTTGACATTTTTATTGCGTGTGAACAATTTTTATTTGATTTGTTGTAAGAGACTATCTTGTTGATTACAAACTGTTTAATTGTGATAATTAAAGCTGGTGATTAGTGACGTAACTGGTGTCTTGTATTTTGTTTTCCACTGTACCATACGACGATCAGTTAGACCGTCATAACAATATATTGTTGTAGATTACGACTCGCTCTTGGCGCGTACCCTTCTACCATAGCTTGCGGACCAGAAAATTATTAGGACGTGTATAATTTAATGTAAAGTGACCATTGGTATTTGGAAAAGTGTACATATGTTTCGTTCCGTAAATATCTGAATGATGATTCAGTGTAACATTTCTGGTTGGGTCCAGATACAGCATCATCCAGAGTCTCGCTTACTCTAAAGTTAACGTAATCCGAAGTATACATCGTTGTAGTATGTTCACATAGAAAGGCGTATTTTGGGGGAGGGGCGAACGGGACTCCCCCAGAGGGTCGAAAAAAGTTTACGAGGAATTTTGTTAACCTGTATTATTTTTTTCAGGTGTGTACTCTACTACTGTAACTTTTTTTTTTTAATATAGAAAGATGTTTATTACAAAGCATTTGTGTATACGTTTGAAACGTGACGTTCAGGAAAATCAATTCAGTCAATATGTAGCGTATCTTGTAAGCAATGTTTCAATAACGCGTATTTTTATCGTGTAGGTCCTAATTACCGTTTACTTTAATGGGATTCAGGATGTTACTACACGTTTTTCAGCCACTTGAAAGATAGTAATATTGATTAGTGTTAACTTGGTTTTTCTTTTGTATGAAATCGACTCGACCAAAGTCTTATCTGTACTCTGTGGTTAACAAAGGTTAAATCTCGAATTAATTAATAAATCAATAAATTAACAATAATTAATAAATCAATTATGAGGAGTTGGGAAGTAAAAAAACAACCCAATTGTTGTACAAGCGATTTGTTTACATTGGGGCTGAAATGTTGTGTTGGTTGAACTTGGATGTCGACGCTTTTATCCGTTAGTTTTTGTATCCTTCTCATAATCCGAGAGATTAGTTTAATGTTGTTAAACTCGATCTCAATTCACAGAAATTTTTATTGAATTTTAATTAATTTTCAACGACGAAACTTGGTTTTATAATTATAACAATATTTACAACTTTGAAATCTATTATACAGATGATTGTATTGTGTCAGAGAGTACCACATTTTACCTTCTTTAATGTTAATAACATTATTTGCAGGTCAATTCAGAACTGAAATGAAGAACGAGCAACTCTGATTTTATAAGCTGAACAGAACATTTGTTTTTGGTTTTGGACCATTTAAGACACGCTATTTTTCCACAAATTGCAAGTCGGTCAGCTAATAATGTATGAAATTAATTTAAGAATGTTCCATCAACAGATAAGCACGAGCACACTTAGGTAAGCCGGGGTTACTGTAACATTTCGTTAAAAACATTCACCAAACGTTTCATATTGTTTGCTTCTCACGAGTTGTAAAACACATGTTTTTAATGTATCATCCGGTTTACGCAAACTCTGTAAAAAACTGATACTCGAAGAATCCCGTTATGCGGTTATTGCGACTGTGTTATAGTAGCCTTGTCAGCTGTGACGGAAAGGCAGTCACCAGTCGCTTGTGATAAGACACATTCCTTATCGCTAAAATACTTTATATCCACACGCGTGGAGTTTTTTGTATTTCGTTTCATAATAACTGCTTTATCTTTTATCTGTAAAAACATTATCTCCAAAATAAACAACACGCGATGCTAATAACATAAACAGTGCAATAATATTACATAATAATAAACAGGAAAGGTAGACAAACAAGAAAGGAAAAACAACAATAGACCAAGGTTTTGTTTATTGTTTTTAATTAAATCGCGTAAAGAGCATAGTTATGACTTTGATGCTTAACTGATTTCTTTGAATGGCAGGCTATAATGAAGCCGATTTTGTTTTTAATATAAACCAGATGAAAAGAATAAGTAGGCCTTGGTAATTACAATACTGAACTGTAATTAGTTTCTTTACAATGCTGAATGATTCAGTATCGATTACATTGTAAATTTTAGTGTCTGCTTTGTGCACAGGTGTACTTGTCGTGTTGTAGAAATTGCATTTCCGTGTATACTTACCATGGCTTGATTAACGTCAGGACATACGAAACTGCCTACAAGACACTTTACGTTTGTTAAATTTGCTTTAATTTAATCAGTCGTAACGCTTCACTATAAACTCTACAAACCCATTTTATAACTCGTTTGTAAATTCTTACAAATACTGAGTAATCTATATTTCCAAAAAATTTGATTATTCCAGATAAAAAGGGATTTATAAATCTATTTCTGAACGTAGACACTAATCTCTTTTTTCCATCGGATCTTCGTTCCTTCATCTGAGACTTGTTTAGCCTATAAATATATGAAAGACCGTACTTCGTTTGGTAAAAGAGGGATGAGTGATCAAGCTGGCACCCAATGTTTCTTAATACTCGTTGCTGTATTCGTGGATTCGTAATGTACAGAGTATAAACACATTTTTTTAAAAATAATTTTCTTCAGCTCCCCCTCGGAAAAATCTGTCCACGAGTTTATCTGGAGACAGCTGCATCCCTCAGCAATGCACTTAACTCATCATCGAAAGTTTATATCAACAACAGCAGATCATTATGACAGATGAAAGAATTTCGTTGTTGGTGGAGTACGTATTGTTTGTTCATAAACCCCAACAACGCTTTTCGCTGCTCAGTCGAGTCGAATATTACTGACCCGTGCCGCATATGAAAGGAAAATTTGTTTTAATGTGCTTTGTAGGACAAACATGAGATTTCCGATGTAACATCATAAAGAAACAAAACTGACAATAAATGATGTAAAAGAGGAAAGTTTATTACTTAATTTGTTATAAGTTGTAACAGCTAAAAATATTTCGGCTACTAAAGTTGTTAGCGATTTTACTTCCATGTTCCATAAGGAAATGGAGTATGGTGATGGCGAAAAAAATCGTGTTCGAGATAACGGCTGATTCTGATTGTACTACCCTCAAAACATGAAGAAAAGTCACTTTTCGAAAAATGTGTGTGTGTGTGTGTGTGTGTGTGTGTGTCTATGTGTAGAATTTTTTCTATGGCAAACGATAACAGCCGCAAATTCAAACAGAATCAAATAATTTTTTGCATTCAGTCCTGAATTGTAGAGGACTCAAGACGTATTGATTTTGCTGAATATCAGTTAAGGGAAAGGGGCAGTTTACCTGCAACGTTTTATGTTTTAACAAGGGTAATTTTTTCTATGACGAACGATAACTGCCGCACATTCACACAGAATCAAATAATTTTTTGCATACTTTCATCAGTTAAAGAGAACTCAATGCGTGTTGACTTGGTGAAAATCGGTTAAGGGAAAGGGGTAGTTTACCTCCAACGTTTTATGTTTAAACAAGGGTAATTTTTTCTATGACGAACGATAACTGCCGCACATTTAAACAGAATCAAATAATTTTGTGCATACCTCCCTCAATTGTAGATAACGCAAGGCCTTTTGATTTTGGTGAAGATCGGTTAAGAGAAAGGGGTAGTTTACCTGCAACGTTTTATGTTTTAACAAGAGTAATTTTTCCTATGACGAACGATAAATGCCGTAAAGTCAAACAGAATCAAATAATTATTTGCATACGTCCCTAATTTGTAGAGAACTCAAGGTCTTTTGATTTTGGTGAAGATCGGTTAAGAAGAAGGGTTAGTTTACCTGGAACGTTTTATGTTTTTATATGTGTACTACGTTATCGGCAACAAAGAAGTAGTTTAGTGTTAAAATTCCTTCCCGGGCTGTCTGGCCACAGTCCAATGTTTTCTGCAAAACCAGACGTTTCGGCAGTGCCATCGACTGTCATCATCAGTGAAAATCGAGTGCGATAACGTGAGGTGGTATACGTTAGTGACCACATGCACAGTACTGTTGTTAAGGCTGAATCAATAAGTAGAAAGAAGTAGTTTCTATGGAAATATTTCATTTCGATTATGATTTTAAATATAAATCTTAGAACATGGAAGTCATGTATAGTTCTCCATACCGATATTTTATTGTCCGCTTGCTCCTTAACGCCGCCCAGTGCCTCTGGGATTGCTTCAGCTCTCACAAGGAGGCGGCAATGTCCACTTTCGGAGACTATGATATAACGTGTTACACTGCTATTCCTCTTCGGGTCATCTTCCGTAGCTATTCGGCTGCAGTGTTGAATTCTACATGCTGCTGCTTTTCCCCAGTCGTTTTCCTCAGTCTTTTGGATTAATTTTATTGGTGTTCATACAACATGTTCTTAGAGTTCATGTATGGACTCATCAAACATCATTGACGTTGATTCTCAAATGGTATCAGAACTTTCAAACTACCTCGCCTCTTGAAAGACAACGTACAGCATTCCACTCATAAATTGGATATTCGGAAAACGATACAAGAACTCGAAGATTTGGCACGGTCTCGGTAACGATGCTCTATGAACACCAGCTTTCCCACGACAGAAAATCACTATGGAGATTAGATGTTTAGTCTCTCAGGCTCGAGTCCATGCTGGGAAGTCTTCGCCTCTAACAACAACAACAACTATCAAGCTCCTTGAGCTGCATTATTCGCTCACTATTATGGATGAAATACATTATTTATTTATTAAGTAAAATCAAATTAATAAATTCTGTTTTTAAAGTTGTAAGTTCCTCGTATGTATTACGAAGGCAGGTGATGACAAAATATTAATTTTGGCAAATTATTAAAGATACCAAATTCATGTTTTCAAGAACGCTACATTCGGAATTGGGTTAAAATTACCTTTAGTCTGATACCTGTCACAGCTTTTACAATATTTTCAAATTTGAATACTTTTTAGTTCTGGTGTCCTAATATTCTGTGATTTCCAAAGCTGAGAAGTATATTCGGATTGTGTATAAATTGTCTCTAATTTGATATCCCACTTAGATTTTTTCCGATTTTTTTGAAAATTTACTCCTCACATTTTCCCCTACTACCTTTACTTGGGGGGATATTAATCTATAAACCAGTAGGGCACTGTGAGGTAAAAGTATAGACACCCATGCCTAGTTTACGAAAACCGGTTGATGCATTCAAAAGTTATCTTGTAACCTACCCCAAACAGACAGACAAAGCCTGTAGATAGACAGACAAATGCCAACGGTGGAGTTAAACTGAGAATTCGCTTCGCTCGTTTTATATAGAGGGGGAAATGCTTTATGCACCTTCGGAGGAGGCCGTGCTTCCTCTGGTCTGTGGGACTCTCACCCATTAAAAAACCCACCTCTTATTCAGACATTCATATCCATCCTGGAACCACTTCAGGATGGAGCCTATTGCGCCCTTATAGGGCTCCATTTAGTTGTTCCTCATCTTCTACTGCCCGTTGGGTGCAAGTTGCGCCTGTCTTTTTTTTCTAGTAGGACCCACTGTATAAATGCATTGATGCGGTCCCATTTCGCCTTACCACAGAGCATCCGTGCAACTACGCTCTCGGGCGTGAACTCCCCGAGCTCCATTTCCAGTAGCATCCTCTGTCTTGCGAATCTGCAGCACTTAAAAAACGTGTGCGAGGCATCTTCATGGGGAGAGTCTCCGTATTGGCATGCTGGGTTCTGCACTTTCCCATTCTGCGGGGGTAGGCACTAAAATTGCCGTGTCGACTGACCAACTGGGTCAGATGGTAGTTGACCTCACCATGTTGGCGGTCGATCCATTCCTTCAAGTTTGGTATGAACCTTGCGGTCTATCTTCCTCTAGCCTCTCTATTCCAACGATTTTGCCAGTGCCGGAGAGTGAGTTCCCTGGCTTCATACTTTACGGCATCCCTTCCAATTTCGTCTCTTCTTTCGAATAAATGCTATCTGTATTCTATAAGTAATAATAATAATAATAATAATAATAGTTCTTATTAGTAGTATTATTATAGCGAAAGCTGGTGTTACAGTACAGATCACATCCAAGTGATATTTGATCAAGTCGGACGTGATTCACAGAACATATCCTTCTCGACCAGATTGCTCTCCAGTCATCTTCATCTTGATACTGTGATTACAATGCTAAATCACAGTTAGCCTTGAGCTATTGCAGAGTCCTTTTTGCGACATCCAAGATTTGTAGGAGCATTATTTTTCAAGTACAACCCATGAGTTGGCTATTTGGCAATATGATGTAGTTGAAGAATTCCCGCCTGGACG
Organism: Magicicada septendecula; assembly: GCA_034769895.1. NCBI lineage: Eukaryota > Metazoa > Arthropoda > Insecta > Hemiptera > Cicadidae > Magicicada > Magicicada septendecula. The sequence goes on along the minus strand of CM068372.1, from coordinate 235,256,388 downwards.
AGTACGCTAACACTTCTAGCTGACCTTTGACTGGGTCTGAGCTCTGACCGACTTTTTTTTAGCTGTTCAGTGATCTCGGTTATGACCTTACTGCACTCTTGTTAAATGGTGCGAGGAAGGTATAGCTCGGTCCTTTATCTTATCATAGTTTGTATTCTCGAAGCAATTTCCGAATACTTCATCGGTGAGATTGGAATTATGAAAGATATCTTCCGATAGTTCAATTTCGTTCATGACAGTCATCGGCAGTTCTCTGTCCTCAGCATCAGAAGATCGTTTGCGAATTTTTTATGTTCTGAATCGACGCGCAGATTCTTATCTAACGAAAATGAATTGAAGCTTCGCTAGAGGTCGCTTCTTTTGATCGACTCAGTTCTAGTCTCTTCTAGTAGTTCACTTCGGACATTAATTTACAGAAATCTTCTTAAAATCTTTCCTTCAAATGCTAATACGGAATTCCACTGTCACGCGGCAGCTAATCCATGTTAACACACTTCATATTTTGGTAGAATGTTTAAGAAGAAATGAGTCGCTTGCTGGAGTTCCGTGATGAAACGAGTTCATTGGTTGGTGTTTGTTGGCAATGTTCGACATTCTGTTTTTTCCATTGTATGTTAATATTCAAGTTCTTATCATGGATTTTATTAGAATACGGCTGTTGGAACTGATTGTGCTGAGCTGGTGGAATAGAAAGGTGCGTGAAGAGTTCGAAAATGGTTTATTCCTACAATCAGGACGGAGCGTGCGAAGGGTCTATAATATATTTTAATAGAGAGTTAGTAAACAACGCATTGATAGCTCCAGATTCTTTTAGGAGCAGCTCAATAAGGCTAAATCACAAGACGCAAGAGACTGCTGACATAAGCTGAAACAGTAAATCTTAATCAAAGAAAGCCGGTTCTCAAAACTGAAAATAAATTCATGAAAAATTTCGTGATTACTTACTCGTTATACTGAATTAACTGTAGAAGAATGGGAGTAGGATCGAACGAATATGGAACAAGTGTATTTGAACGTAGATAGTAAAAGTGATTAAGTATTTTATGCTCTCAGGTACTTTATGCTAATCCGTGAATGATCTCAATGTCAGATTATTTACTTTAGGCCTACGAATAATACACAAATTGTTAGTGATGTATATTCTGACTCGTTAGGTTATGTAGAGAAAAGGTGTTTTCCCAACACGTAGGTCACAATAAAGATGACTTATTTTGGAGCAAGTTATAAATATTCAACTGCGTGGGAGACCACCGATGATTGCTGTGTAATGGGGAATCCTTGTGACCAGTTGAGTTTCTCAGTAAGGTGTAGTGAGCTGTTTTTGTTTTTTTTTTCGTTAATTTCAGCCTAAACTTTTTCGCTGCAAGAATACTCTATAGTTTAATCATCAGTCTTTTTTTACTTATACTGCGATGCTGAGGATCTCGCGTAGGCCTACACGTTCTGATAACCTCTATAAAATCAAAACTAATTCGTTTAGTTTGATACTAACGAAAGGAATTAAATTAGAAATAGAAAATGAAGTCTTCTCGGTACATAGTCAGTAAATGTGCCAACCATAATTATGTGTGACATAAATCGAATATCGATTGACTATTACAATTGACTACTTACTACAAAGGAGTCATGCCTAACTGGACGGAGACTTTATTTACATACGATTCTCTTTTATTTACATACAAAACTAAAACTTTCTTATCACGCTATCTGAAATGGAATTCTTAAAATTTGTTCATTGTGCTAAGTAGTCAGCCTAAGACGGTTCAATTATTGGTAGGGCCTATACCTGTATATGTTTATTGCTTGCTCTCAACAAAATATTGCAGATTTAATAAAAAAAAAACCACTTGAAAAATGTAATCATTTACACAAACATTATTTAAAAACAAGTAAATAGTAAATAATCAAATTACCTTAATTTTATGTTTTTATTTATAGTTTATGAATCAGTCGGGAACAGTTTATGTAGGCCTACCTGTTTTACTCTGTTTATAATTTTGAAATCGCTACAAATCTTATGAGCCTTTACGGTTTTCAAATGAGTAACGCGGCTAGCACCATGGTGAGCAGAATTCAAGAATCACAGACGACCCATCATGGCGTTCTATGATGTCTTCGAATCTCAAATCACATTAACTCAGTGGTTCCCAAAGTAGGGTCCAGGACAGTGTATAAGGGGGTCCCCAGACCCTTTTAAGAAAAATTAGAATATACCGTAATTGTCTGTGATTTTATACTCTAAAATCTAAATTTTAGAATCTTAAAACAATTAGTAGAAGATTCCAGTATTTTTTTGGTTCAAACTAATTGTAACTGTAAAAGTAATTTCAAACTAATGGCTTTAATAATGTCTTTAAATCATGTCTTGTAGCAGATCTGTTTGTCAGCCGAACTGACTAGAACTCTCTCTTACACTACAAAAAGAAGATTCATTGGGAGAACTTTCAACTGACAGTTCATTAAAATTTCAGTTTTCGCAATTACAGCTAGCTGACTTCTGGTTATGTGTAATGACTGACTATTCTGAACTTGCAAAAAAGCTTTGGAAGTGTTTCCATCTACTTATTTGTGTGAATCCGCATTCTCCCTGCTCACGTACTTGAAGTCAAAGTTAAGAAATAAACTTGATGTCGAAAGTGATGTAACAAGAGGTGACACAGTAATAGTGCAAGCTGAAAAACAAGCTTAATCCGAAACTAAACTATAGCCTAATGAACTACAGATAGAGCACTAGTATTCTAGTTTATTTTTTAATGACAAATTTTGACTAAATTTAATTCTAAAGAGCTCATATTAATTTTAATCATATAGACACATAATGTATATTCGTAAAATCTTCAGTAGGCCTAGCCAACTTAAAGTAGTTAAAAGTCGACGTTATTAAAAGCGCGGCTCCTTGTGATTCCAAGAGTGCGTACCACGATACTTGTCCATAACTTTGTTATTATTTGTTATATAATATAGAGAGGTTTTTAGCGTTGTATCACCGCCTCTTGCATCCTAGCTTCCACTTTAATTCTGCCTAAACAATCCTCATCCGTGAGTCCTCTTTCGTTTCCCGTATCCCTTCCTTCAAGTGCTTTTTCCACGCTATCTTTGGTGAATCTCTTATCGTTGTGTTTGGAGGTGACCAGTTATTAACCCTCTTAGGCCATCTTCCATTTGACATTGTCTTGACATGTCCATGTCAGCCCAACCTCTTTATGTTGATGTATTCTTGGCCCTAACTTATCTTGTAAGTCTGCAGCACCTTCACAAAAAATCTCTAAAGCTTGGATTTGATAAAAAATCTCAATAATCTCGCATGCCTCTGCATTATACTTGTAAATACTTTCTCTTATTGTTTTATAAACTCGTGTATAATAATAATTCATTTAGTTGTATGATTGCAACCTTTACTTTCCCCAATCTATTAGATTTTTCTTCATTATTACTCCTATTTTTCTTTATCTTCACTCCAAGGTATTTGTATTTCGAGTATTTCATATAGTTTTCCCATCAATATACAAAGGTTTCTCTTTATTCCTATCACATGAGAGTGTTTTCCAGTGTCGATTGTCAGGACCTATTCCTCGTACTTTTCTAGTACTTTCCTCAACATGATGTCTACCTCATCTTTAGGCAGAATGAGTAAATATAGCTACAGGAAAATGTAGGGTGCATAGCTTTTAGAAATTTTGTAATTTCAACATTTAAAATTTTCTAGGAACGGTTTTTCAGATAATTTTCTGCAGCCCCTAAATTGAAAAGTTGTTTGTGAGAAGTTTTTCCTACTAATGACTATAATGACTACGTGAAAAGAGCAATTTATACATAACCTGTCAAGTTTAATTTTGGTCCGAATCCCAATGTTTGCATATTTATAGTTTGTCATTAGCATTTATATTTCAAGTATTTTCTCCCCATCTATTTCAATAAATAAATAAGTTTCTGTATCCTGTATGGTATGTCAATCCACGCTCGTCACAAATTTTATTTTTTTATATATTTTGGATATTTCTTATTGTACCATTCCGTCACTTCTGTAATACAGGCTAAATTAAAATATAAATTGTTGAGAGTGTTTCCTTTCATTTAATTTAGTAGATACTTTACAACTTGAGCCTGTCTCGTCGGGAGTTTTAAATATCGGAATGGACAACCATACATGACTTAGGTACATGTTCTAAAATTTATATTTAAAATCATTTTCGAAATGAAATATTTCCATAGAAACTAATTCTTTCTTCAGCGTTAACCACAGTACTATGATCAGTAACGTATCACCTCACGTTAGCGAACTCGATTTTCACTGATGATGGCAGTCGATAACACTGTCGAAATGTCTGATTTTGCAGAAAACATTGGCCCACGGCCAAACAGCCCGGCAAGGAATTTTAACAACAAACTACTTCTTTGTTGCCGATAACGTAGTACACATATAAAAAATTATCCCCTCCCCTTCAACTATCATTTTCATTTATAGATATTTCATCTACAGTGGATTATTATGACCTTCTTCTCAGGATACTTTATTTACCAAATTAAGTACTTTACTCTTGTTAAAACATAAAACCTTTCAGGTAAACTATCTCTTCCCCTTAACCGATCTTCACCAAGATCTATAGGCCTTGAGTCCTCTACAATTCAGGGATGTATGTAAAAAATTATTTGATTCTGTTTAAATTTGCGGCAGTTATCGTTCGCCATAGAAAAAATTCTACACATACACACACACACACTTTTCGAAAAATCACTTTTCTTCATGTTTTGAGGATAGTACAATCAGAATCAACCCTTATCTCGAACAGGATTTTTTCTGGCATTACCATACTTCCATTTCCTTACGGAACATGGAAGACCATACTTCCATACGGAACATGGAAGTAAAAAGCAAGTAGTTTTTGAATGTGCTTCTGTTGCTTAATACAGTAACTGTCTATGACACGCCCAGTTTTATGGTAACGACATTTCTAAGGTTCGCCATTGTCTTCTTATAAGTGTTAAATTAACCTACAATCAGGTTAACCTACTGACCTGATTCCATCAATAATTACGTACAAAATTACACCGGATACGTAAGCATGGTTTATAGCAAACACATGCACAGTGATGACTAAGAGGAAATTCCTAGAAAAGCGCAGGGACTGCATAGACGGGTCGCGTGATCAAACAGTAGTTGTAAAAACAATATATGTTATAGCAGATTGGGAATAAGTAACACGAAAGACCTTGCTCCATATTGAATATACAGAGATAGGAATGATATAATGAACAATGTATTGCACCAGGTACACTTCACCTATAAACAGCACGACATACAGTATAACTGTGGCTTGCGGTCAGTCTTTGCCTACACGTTTGTCGTTATAATAAAGTGATAAGAATTTAAACTGAAGAAGCCATACGGCTGGAGAACTGCACGGTTGTAACTGGTCGTGTTAAAAAAAAACTGCAATTACAGTGATCTAATAATTTTTCAGATTCTAATTTAACTCTAAATAAATAAAAAAGCAAGTTGTATTAGCAGCAGATATAACTATTTTTAAGGGTTAGTAAATTTATTTAGGAATTAAAAATTTTTTACAGTAAACTTATATATTTAACAAACATTGCATGGTCTACGTCAGTTTATATATGTAATTATATAATGTGCATGTACTGTATACTTGAATTGAATAAATAAACACTCGTTTCATCAGTTACAGCCGCTTCAGAGGTTAGATTTGAAATGTGTGTAGTAGTTGGAGTGATAGAGATAATGTATGACTAAGGGGGCATTGGAAAGTCCCAGGTAAACGGTTTAACCTATTTATTTCAAATCTCTTAGTTCAAACTTAACCTCTGAAGCTGGCGTAACTGGTAAAACAATTGTCAAGAAAAAAAAATTATCTGTAGGACTATACCAAGTATTTATTTATTAAATTCAAGTGTTAATAAAATATTCCGAGTATTAATACCAAGTGCCGAGTATGTGGTTATGTAATAAATACAGTACTAAATATGTAATTACTGGAATTACATATGTATTTACATATTTATTAATGTATAGGTTACGCAGATGAAAGTAAATGTATGGATATCAGTACTGAGCACTGAATGCTTTTTTCGAAAACTGGCTTTGATAAATAGACCGGAAGTCACTAATCAGTTAAATATTTGTGATAAATAGTTTTGTTGTTTCCTTTTATTTGTTTCCTGCTTTCAACAGGTCTTGTAGGCCCAGAGCTTTGTTATTTTACCCACAATTCTTTGTTCTTGCTTTTGCTTTTAAATTTGGTAACAATTTTCACTTTTCCTTCTAAATTAGCTAGGACCGCATCCCGCCAGGTTTTCCAAAGTTTGCTTCGTATAAACCGGTACTGTCTAATACGTTTATCCTTACTTCCTCAATATCTTCACGTGTCCCACGCACCGTAGTTTTCAACCATTTGCAAATGTATCTATTTCAAATTTCTTGTAGATATTGTAGGCTACGTATACCTGTCTACAATATATCAACGTATCTTTATCTGATCCTCTTACGTTACTGTCCTCTGACTTTCAAAATCCTGTTAACTAATTTATGTTACCGTCTTTTTAATATCTCCTCCGCATTATTAATTGTTGATCATGTTCAGCAGCCATGCAATGCTGTTGGTCTGAGTGTTGTATTTATTTATAATGAATTTTGCAGTTCTCGGCAATCGGTCGTTCTTAATATGTGTTCAGTGGTCCGGCATATCGTTGTTTTACCTGAAACCGGTCTGGCACATTATTTGTCTTGCCTCAAACATTTCTCTTTATTGGAATTTACTAGTCAGTCTTCCTTCCATTCGTTCTCTGTATGTATATATTTGGAATGCTGCATCTCTCTTTTGAGTCCCTCCTACTGTAACCATTTTACATTTCTTCGTATTTCATGCAATTATTTTTAGCTCTAATGACCAGTTTGTTCACATAATATATCACGTAATGGCTTTTATACATTATTATGTACTTACTTGGGCGTACGCAGAAGCGACTTTTGGGGGGGGGGGATATCCCTCGAAATTTCTCGCTCAGGTAAAAATCCATAATATTGTGTCCTTATCTTATCCTTTTAATATTCTTCTTCTTCAGCATTACAGCACAACCTGAGCCCTGGCTTCCAACACCAATCTTCTCCAATGTCTCCTATCCCTTGCCATCTTAGCGTAACCACTCACATCCATTCTTCTGAGATCGTTCAGCCATCTTATTCTAGATCGACGACTCCTCTTTCTGCTTTTATACACCTGTGTCTTCAGGATTTTATCTGGCATACGCTGATCATTCATCCACTCTGGGTGACCTAGCCAGTCTATCCTTTTAGTATAAGGTCTAAATAAATTGTTTATAATAGGGATAATTGGCAGTAAGCATATTTATTATAATAACAATTGATTCTGTATACCTACACAAATGTGGTTAGGAGATGAGTTATCATAACGTTGACCCCCCCCCCCCTCCACACGAATAAAATTCTGCATACGCCCATGTGTCCTTCCGCGTTTAACTACCTACCTGTAGCAATTTTGGAAAATCGAAAGAAACTGGTCATTTTGTCTAAGAACAAACCAAATGACAAAGTCCTTAGCTGTTTTACCATTAACCGTGTTCTCGTGATCGCGTGCACCAGTCTTATCAGCTTCGGAGATATGGTAAATTCTTGCATTATTTCTGGTACTATAGCTCACTTAACTGAATTGTATGTCTCTTTAAAGTCTATGAATGACACAAACGGTGCGATTTCATGCTCTCAACAAGTTATCAACTTTTTCATCGTAAACATTTGCATGGTTATTCCTCTTCACGGTGAACGGTTGTATAAAGAAGTATATTTTATGAGCTTGACAGTATATAAGAAAGTAAGCTTGTTATGAGACGTATATTTTGTTCTTGAATTTGTTAATGACCAAAACGTTAGTTAATTTTGAGGCTTACCGTTTTTATACAGGGCTTAGCAAACACAGGGCATTTTAGAACCTGGGAAAAAAGATTACTTACATACTTTGTGTCGAAAAACTTTGATATACATACTTTGATACATACATACATACATTGATACGTACATACATTACATACTTTGATCGAAAAACATTATTTTCATGTATAATTAACATTATTTTACTAGTATAATTATTATACAGCAAACTTTTCTGTTAGTTCCGGCTTGTGACATAAGATTATCTGCTAACATTATTCGTCTTTCATTATTTGCTACCAGTCTAATTTTTTATTTGTTTTTTTAATTTCCAATTAGTTTCTCAAAGTCAGTGTCAGGAAAAGAATAATTATGTTCTCAAGTACAAATAACAAAAAAAATTAGATTCATAATCTTCAATCATTGGGTTTACAGGAAATGAATACACGTGTAAGAATTTGGTTGTACTACGTATTTTTACATCTACAATTAATGCGTACATTACTTATTTATTACATAACTAAATGGAAGATTTTACATATAAATAAATAAAGTGATTTTAATATACTCCTAAAAATATTATTTAGCAACTAATTCATCTTATTTTTTGGTTTCATTGACATTCGCACCTTGGAGCAGTTTGCCTTCGAATTCAAGAACTCTGTTGAAAGGTCTACCCTTGGTGCGCGAGCGCGCGTGCGTGTGTTAGTGACTGTGGTTTGCAAATGGATGTATAATCGGCCCGCGCATTATCACAGAACCCTTTAAAACCATGAATCCATTTCATGTAATACGCAAATCATGAATATAACCAAAAAAGGAAACTGTCCCAGCAATGCCAATGTAAGTTCTCGTGTTTCCCTTCTCTTCGAATTTGCGGAAGTTTTGTTTTTAAATAAACTTTGCATGCGGTTTATGGTGAACGAACGCTTAACGGCGTTGTTTATCAGACACATACATAGGTTAACGTGCACTAAGTAACGCACCAATTAAAATTCCGAAGTAAACGTACACGCGTACGGGGTCGCATATAAGTGTATCAGAGATCAGAAAGTGGCTGATTGTTTGCAGTAACAAAACCGTGGAATTATGTAATGACACGCTAACAGTGTCATTAATGTAAACACGCTGTAATGAATGTAAACACAACACGTGTACTGCATAAAAAATAGTGTTTAGCAAGCATTAACGCGTCCAGGATTTGATTTTGGATGGCTAATCTGTTGTGGTGGGGTGGGGGGAAAAGTATGTATAGCCTACGTGTTACACGTAGCCTATGTCCAAAAATATGGTTGGAATATTGTTTGAAGATGTTTATAAGAGTAATTAAATTATTTGTGTACCAAAAACTATTTGATTTGAATGTATTTAATGGAAATGTAAAACATGTAGATTGATAAACCGAAGGAATGACTTCCCGTGAGGAAACCAATGGGAGAAAAAATACAGGATTCCCTGTAACCTTTTTAGGTTGCACTGAATCACGCACCGCAAACACTGCTGAGAAACCGCCTCGTGTGTTCGTAGCCTAACCTGAGACAATGGACGCTACTGAAAGTCGGACGTCTGTCTTTACTCTTGCTGGAGTACTCAAAGCGTCGTTATGTCGCACACGGGACTTAAGGCCGCGCACGGGCGTTCCATGAAGATATGCGACAAAGATTGCGAACTTCATTAAGATTGATTACATTACAGTAGTTTCGGGAGGGGGCTACACACCCGTAATTCCGCCTTGGGTGCGCCTCTGTTTGGAGGAACGAAAAGTTAGATTTTAAACAGTACGCCTTCCGAACTGAGCTCATCCATTTATAAAACTGAATATACTATGTACTGGAATAATACGATTAGTCAGCGTGGAGGAGGCTTTTAAATGAAAGTTACGATAAACTGAATGGTAAACTATTAAGATCCCTAATCTGCACACAACGTCCACTATTCTGTACAAAATATTTTTAATATTAGATAAAATCAAATTAATAAATTTTAATTTTTTTAGATGTTAGTAATGTAGGCCTATAGTTTAACACAGCGATTTCATTTTCCGTGATTCTCTATTTTCCGTGAGTGACTCTTTCCGTAATTTTCACGGTTAATTATTTTCTGTGCCTTACAAGGTAAACAGAAGAAAAAAATTACCTGAAACCCAACTACATTTTTATCTTATTGAATAAAATAACAATAGCGAAGCAAACAAGCATTATTATAATTTTTTTTATTATTATTATGGATATATAATAAACACTAAAAATCTCGACTACTGAATTGGTTTTCTTAGTAAATTTTATAATAATAGTGCCTAAACGACAACAATTTTGTCCTAGATCTAAGGTTATGCACGTTTCCATAGATAATAGACGTATATCCAGTACTTTTCATAACTATACGTTTTACAAAACATGTAAAATTTTCCTGCAAACATAGCTTACGAAATTTTCGAAGGCATCCAAAATTTGCAAGGGGAATTGACAGTCACTAATTTTGGTAATTTTTTTAAAAACACCCAGAATACTCATTTTAAAGAATTTTCCAAATGTAGGCCTAGTTTTACAATTTTTTTTCCAAATGATGATTTCCATTTTGGCCCGTGGTGCCCTAAGTTTAATCAGTTTTCAAAGTAAACACTGCAATTGAATTTGGATTAAAATTTATTTTAATTTGACATTCAACATAGGGTTTTACAATTATTCAAAATTTTTCTCCTTCTTTTAGGTTCTAGATGTTGTAACGTCACAGAACGTTCCATAAAGGAAACCATTTACATAGCAATTTATCATAAGAGGAGAGTGAGATGGACAGTATCGAACCCAAGTAGCCCTAAAAAATTTTGTAATATTGTCTAATAATTATTACTACTAACATGAAAAACGACCAGACTGTGACTAAGACACAAACCCCATATATATTATTAAAGTGAATAACAGTGAAAAAACCATAAGATACTATGAGAGAGACAAATAATATCAGGATCAACCAAAATGAAGTCATTAATTATTGAGTTTAGTAACTCTGAATAGAGTATAAAGAACTATTTATTGTGAATGAATGGACATGATCCATTATTATATTATGTAATGTAAATAAAATAAATGTATTAAATGACTTAAATACATTATTAGAAAGAATCTAAGTTAAAATAAAAATTATATAATTTTTATGACAAAAAATATTAATGTGTTGGATTTGAGACCAAACACTCAGATTTCATGTAAAAATTAATTATTATCAAATTGAAATAAAAACTATATGTAATTGTCAAGCAGACAAAAATGAACAATTTATCTTAGATAAAGAAAGCTGTCAAATGAATAAAAGTCAGTCAAAATAGCCAAAAACAGTATTAATTAAAAACATGTGGTAGGCATATAATATTGTATGATTTATGGATTTAATGTTGCCAAAATGCAACCAAATTGCATTAGAAAGTTGAAATATAATATAAAGCGACTATACTAATATATTTGACTAACTTTGACATTGTAATAGTCGAGTTAGCAAAATATTTACCTATACCATGTATGGCTGGGGCCAATCAACCAGTACAAAAAATAGTCATATCTGGCTAAATATTTACAAAATGTTGGCAAAAATAAAAGAGAATGGTACAATACTTCAGTATACCTTAAAAACGAACAAACTCAGTTGAAAATAAGATCAATTATGAAAGAATTTAACTTATAAGAGTGAGATTTGTCACACTATGAAAAAGGACATCTCAGACCAACCAATATGATGCTATGTTATCCTGTAATAAAGATAATATGTGTAAAGAGTAACCAGGTATCACAAAAGACAGACAATATAATAAACTCTGAGTGTACACTAGTGAAATACTATATATGTTAAAGAAAGAGACTAATTATTGTGTCATAACATTGACAACAACATAGGCCATGGGCATGGGCCATGTAAAATTGAAATTATCTGTGTATTATATATGTTAAAATTTGTTTGTTTTGTTATAGGAAGATAGTAATATTATGTGTTCATGTTATGGAAGAAACATAATAGTTCACAACAATTTTTTGTTCTAAAAAATTGAATTTCAATGACAACAACCCAAGGTGAGAGTTGTATATTGTGTTACTTATTAGAGTTAATTTATTTAAAAACCAATCATAATTAGTATCACTAGATTCAGTTGAAAACAGAGAATCTAAATGTAATAATGGCATGCAAATTGTGAGTACTAATGTAAAACTGTTTGACAAATACCAGAGTAATTTTTGAAATATCCTTAGTGTGAAGAATAAGAAATTTGTTCTAAAAGCTTCGACGGAAATTAAATTTGTTCCATGACGTTCCATTTCTTTATTCTCGAACAATCTAGAAGGAATTTTTACACAAATATACCGGAAGTCAATGAAAACAATCAGCCTGAATTAGTATAAAAGAGAGACCAAATTCGACCCAAAAACACTTGAAGCTTGAAATCCGGAACAGACGCATCACCCACGACACTGATCAACGCAGTCAAGGCGAAACCGAAGGCGAGAAATCGACACAAGACCCGAAGAAAGGCTTTTCCCGTACATTGACAAACAGACTGACTTAACCTCTACAAGAATCTACGCCAATGTGTTGCTGAAATAGAACAGCAACACGGCACATTTTAATAGAAATCACGCAGCCAGAACGTCAACGGCCCAGGAGGGACCGAAATTTTAAATAGAGAACCAATTCTGCTGTGTTCGCAAAGACAAACTAACTTGACAAAAAAACTCCCATAACGTATTACATACACAAAGCCTTTCTCGCTACTGCAAGGGTATCAGCGCTGTGACGGCCAATTTGGTAACCAACGCGAAACAGCTGACCTGTAAGCGGCGGGATCCGAGCGAAATTCTACTGCCAAACCGTTTCACAAAAAGTGCGGAAATTGTAAATGATCGCAATTTTGACTTAAAATAAATTCAGTGCACACATGAAGAGGCGAGATTGAAAAACTACCAGAGAGGAGTGTCCAGTGCGAGATTAATTAACCATTGGAACGTGAGTTATCAAAATTAAAGTCATTTTTTACCTGGTTACATTTTGTCACACAGTTGTACTACACATGCCACACACACCTTCAAATCACTTAATTTTTCTTGTAAAGCATCTTATTGATATGTCTTGGTAGTTCAAAGGAGTCACGTCCTGAGAGTAAAGATTTTTTCACGTATTAAACTCATGTTTTTCAACTGAGTAAAAAATTGAAAATACTAGCCGATACTTGATTGGAGAAATAAAATTGTCAATAATAATAATAACTTATGAATTTTTTTGTAACTCTGCAATTTTATAATTGTTCATGAATGTTAGTCCTTCAGACGATTTTTTTTTAAGAATCATTAAACTTACCTTATTTTTTCAAACCAAACTGACTTGTTTACATTTTTTCATAGAATTAAGAATTCAAAATTTTAATTTCTTTAATAATCATATTTCTTTCTTGGAACAAACGATTCCAAGTGGCGCCCACAAAAAAACATAGTATTAAGTTGTGTTACAGGACTACATCACCGCAAAGGATCCAGTCACCGGTAAGTACCAAAAAGTGCGCGGAGGTACCGCCCGACAATTTACAACACATAACAACCCATACACACTGTGCTATTTGTTATAACTTGACGCCTCCAACGTGAGGTTGTTGAAGAAGGCTTTACGACCACAAAATACCAGTTGAGAGAGAGATATATTAGGTTATAAATTGGCAGCCCAACTAGTGAGTCTTGAGAAAAAAAAAAAAAAACGGAACAAGCCCGACAACTACCAACAGATCAAAATGCCGCAACCTAAGGGAAAAAAGGTGAAGAAGAATGTGGAACCCGAGTTAAGTGTGGAAGACGGAGAGGCAGTACAAATGGAGGAAACGGAATTAGAACCGCCTACACTAGAAATGGAAAGACCAGTACAAACGGCAGATGAAATAGAGGAACAGACGGGAGAAGAACCCATACAAATGGTAGAACAAACAGAGAAACCCGAACCAGAAAAAATAACAGGGAGCGTTGACATGAATGTGATAATGGTGATGCTCCAAGGAATGAAGGAAATAAAAGGAAGTATAGAATCCTTGAAGGAGGGTATGAACAAAAATACAGAATCCCTGAAAGAGGAGAATAATAAAAATAGACTGGAAGATAAGGAGAAATTAGACAAAAACATAGAATCCTTAAGGGAGGATATAACCGAGAAAATAAATGACAATGGGAAAAAGCTAGAGCTATTTCAGGAGGAGAATAAAAAATGTATAGAGTCCCTGAAAAAAGAAATTAGCATAAAGTACGAAACAGTAAACAAAAAGATCGATGATAATAAAATCGATAGTGACAGGAAGGTCGAAAATATGGAGAAACAGTTGGAAAGATTACAGGAGCGAAATAATACCCGTTTCGAAAATATAGAGGAACAAACGGTAGAGACCAAACAAGATATTAGAAATCTCGAAAACAAAGTAAGGCAGAACCAAGACGCCATCATGCAGGAGGTGGGAGAAGTCCAAAAAGACGTTAGCGAGAGGATGCAGAGAACATATGACATCGCTAACAGGCTGGACGAACAAATAAAAACTAACAAAAATAGCATACAGGAAATAGACCAGAGAGAGAAAAACCTGCAAGAAAGATTGGAGGCGCTGAGAGACACACCTATATTAAATACTCATACGTGTCATAGTGAAAACAGGGAGGTGATTAACTTCCAGAACTATCGTCGAAACCCAATGGAATTTTTAGAAAGAATGGAAGAGTTTATTGGGAGAAATAGAGAAACAAGGTGGGACAGGATAAGGGAGATGCTAGACGAGACGTTTAAAAACACTAGGGATAACTGGTGGATAGCGGTACGACCCGAAATCACGAATTTAGCCGAGTTTAAACGCCAGTTCAAGGAAAAGTATTGGTCGGAGACTGCACAAAACAGGGTAAGGATGGACATATTCTATGGCAAATACGACGCGTCCAATGGACAGTCCCCGACGTCTTATTCCCTAGGAAAGGTATGTTTGGCACGAAAGTTGATACCGCCAATCCCGGAGGAATGTTTGGTAAGGCAGTTAGCTGGACACTACAGCTATGGTATCAAAGACGCCCAATTGTACCAACAGCTCAGTAAAATAGCCGATCTAGCCAAATTACTAGAAAATTGTGAATCCACTGGAAGGTTCCAGGATTACCAACCCCCCAATCGTAAGGTAGAATACAATAGCAACAATAACGGACCAAACCGGAATGGAGGTGGAAACGGTAACAACCTTAACACAAATAGTCAGAATAATAATACCCCACCAAATGGCCGAAGTGATAACACTCAGGGTCCAAATAACCGCAACTATCCGGGACCAAACAGAGGTAATTACACCGGGAATAATTACGGTAGAAACTACCACCAGGGAAACAGTTATCGCGGGAATAACTATAGGGGAAATAATTACGGTCAACGTAATAATTATCGTAACGGGGGCGACCAAGGAGGAGGCGATAGGAGAAATCAAGAATATAGGCCCCAGGTAAACTATACAATGGCCAATAACCGACGGCCATATCCACCCAATGTACCCACTTACATGTTTTACCCACAACAGGCGCCAGGTAGCCAGGGCAATACGACGAATAGCCAACCTATTAATGGTAATCCCGAGGTCAGGCAGGAAACACAGACGGGTCAGCAACCCAATGTTCCGGGAGACCGGGCCAATGAGACCGTGGCTCATTTAAACTAAACGCGGCAGTGGAAAAGGAAAACCGCCCTTCACTGAACCAATATTATGGGGTGACTAGTTACAAACACAGACAGAACAATGACGGGACTATGACATTAAGAATAAATAATTATCTTAAAGATATTAGAGGGGAGTTATTAGAAGAGAGTGACAATATCGTTAAAAACCATAACAAAGGGAATAATGATATCGTACAAATCAAGGCAAATATCAATGGCATAGAAGCAATATTACTCATTGACACGGGGTCGAATGTATCGCTTATCGATAGTGTAGAGTTAGAGCGGATCAAACAAAATAGTAATTTACCAATACTCACTCTGCCTATAAATAACATCATTCTAGTCGGAGCAACGGGGAGGCAAAATAAATCGATAAAGAAACAGGTGTCATTAGAGATGACTAGTAATGGGGTAACGATACCAGTAGGGTTATTAGTGGCGAATAATTTACCCATGAGTATCCTAATAGGCTGCGATATACTTAGGCCATATAATGCAGTAATAGATTTAGAAGGTAAGATGATAACTTTAAAAACTAACAAGGGAATTTGGACCAATAATTTAATCAATGTCCAAGGAGATGGTACAGACAACACACCTTATCAAGCGATAGTGAACCATTATTATTGTGCCGATCGACCTATAAACATGCCTTTATATCAGGAGGAAAACCCAGAGTTGTGGTTAGAAAAATTAGAAGAGATACGGGATTTCCGAAGGACGAAAGCAAGAGATCTGGTCAGCGAAATACAGGCGGAACAATTAATCAAGGTATACAACAAATACAAACACATATTCTCAAACGCTCCAGGTAAAGCCAGAGATTATCAATGCACCATAAAATTCAAAACTCCGGTGGAATTTAACAGGAAATCGTACCCGATCGCCTACTCGCTAAAGAACGAAGTCAGGGAAGAATTGAACAGGATGATAGAGGACGGCATAATCGAGTATAGTCATTCGCCATTTACCAGCCCAATCATAGCTGTGCCAAAAAAGAACGGAAAGGTACGTATATGTCTCGATGCTAGGGAGATTAACAAGATGATTGTTAACGACCGCACATCACCTGGGGAGATAGAGGAGATATTGAAAAAGTTTCACGGAACAAAGTATATAAGTTCATGGGATACCGTATGCGGCTACTGGCAGGTAGAACTCCACCCTGATAGTAGGAAATATATGGCGTTCATATTCGAGGGCAGAAACTATCAGTTTAAGCGGTTACCCTTTGGTTTAATAAATTCTGTGGCGGTGTTTGTAAAGATAATGGACAGAATATTGGGGCAGGAAGTACTGAAGTTTACGACAGTATACGTCGACGATCTACTGGTAACTTCAGCGAATTGGGACGACCATTGTAATAGGGTTGAACAGGTGTTAGAGAAACTATCAGAGAATAATATCACCCTCAAATTAGACAAGTCCCAATTCATTGCAAATGAGATGAAATTTTTAGGCTTTAATCTAACAGAACAAGGGATTACTCCATCCAAAGAGAAGGTAGAGGCCATACAGAAATTCCCCACACCAAAGAATAGGAAACAGCTGCAGTCATTTTTAGGAATCTGTAACTATTACAGAAAGTTTCGGTCCAATTACTCAGAACTAACTGCCAGGTTCCAAAAGCAGTTATCAGCTAAAGACAAATGGACTTGGGGACCAGAGCAAGATGGAGTGCTCAATCTCATAAAGGAAAAGTTTTTAGAAGCAGTAATGTTGCATCATCCCGACTTTACAAAACCATTTTTTCTAAACTGCGATGCCAGTAACGTGAGTTTAGGTGCAGCCCTATATCAGGAAGATCAGGATGGTAACCATTTAGTAATTAGCTTCGCTAGCCGCGTGCTGAACAGTTGCGAACGAAACTACAATACTACCGAAAAAGAATTGTTGAGTGTCGTTTTCGCATGCGGTAAATTTAGGACATATATATTAGGGTACCCCATAACAGTTAGAAGCGACCACAAATCTATATCATTTTTAAAGTATTGTAAGCTGAACCACAGAAGGCTGACGAGATGGGTTTTGGCCTTGCAAGAATATAATATCACATCGGAATATATACCCGGCAAACAGAACGTAGCAGCCGACGTCCTATCTCGCGTCAATATACCAGACCAAACCTTTGACGGCGAAAAGGAACAATTAGCAAAAGTATACCATATTATTAGGAGCAGGGAAGATTTAAAAAATATTTTAAACAATATAAAGTCACAACAAGAGGCCGATCCAAGATTAGGAGATATTAGAAAACGGGTAAGGAAGGCGATGAGGTCATAAATAGATATTACTGTATACACAACGACACTTTGTTTATAAGGAATACCCCGCACCAAGAGAATTGGAAGTTAGTAATCCCACCAAGCAATAGAGAGACCGCTAATAATCGACTATCACGACAGGTACGGACATATGGGTGCCCTCAAAGTAAGGAAGGCATTGGAAGAGCAAACATACATCAAAGGGATGAATAAGAAGGTGCAACTGGCGATACGGTCGTGCGATATTTGTCAAAAAGTAAAGTGTGATAACGAGAGAAAAGATGGGGTCTTGATACCCATAACATCCACCGAAAAATTGTAAAAGATATTTCTCGATATCTGTGGGCCATTTCCACGCAGCGGTGGGAGACACCGATATAAATTTATCGTAATCATCTTCGACCATTTTAGCAAATATACCAAGCTATACCCAATAACTAGGGCAACGACCAGGAAGATAATAGACATCATAATAGAACGATATATAATGGAGGTAGGCCGACCGTATTCGATAATTACGGACCACGGTACCCAGTTTAGGGGAAAACTTTGGAAGGAAAACCTTGGAGAACACGGAATAAAAACGTACAAAACGTCCGTATATCACCCGAATAGTAACCCAGCCGATAGAATGTTAAGGGAAGCAGGACGGTTGCTGTGAACCTACTGCCATAACGAACAGAAAAGATGGCATGAATACGTAGCATCAACCGAGGATTTTCTCAATTTCTCACATCACAATACCATCGAGGTGTCGCCATACACAGTTATGTTCGAAAGACCCCCACCACGAGAGATAAAAGAGATTATTAATTTTCCCGACGAACCCGCATACCAATTTGAAAGAACTAAATTTTATAACAAGGTGTTAGAAAAAACGGAACAGCAGCGGAAAAAATATGTCAAATCACAGCCCAAGGCAATTAAATATGAGGTAGGAGAAAAGGTGTTAGTTAACAATAGAGAATTGCCCAGTGCTATACAAGGCATAACGAGGAAATTGCTACTTTTATATACAGGACCGTTCACGATCACCAGAGACAATAAAAACAATACCTACGAGGTAACCGATACGGTTAGTAACAAAGTAAAAGGTACGTATAATCAAGCATCATTGAAAAAATACCATGATTAGAAAAACCCAAGTCAAATACAGCATCATTGAGAAGGTACCTTGACTAAAAACATGTTAACATGAATTTTTCTAACTTACCCATAATTAGAAAGGAGGTAGAGATTATTAAATAAATATAAAAGTTATTATACAAGTAAATATTATTAATAAATATTACGAGATGGACACATTCCACCATAGGCAAGATTTATTTCCAATAGCCATGTCAACGTATATTTACGAGCTTACCCGTACTTAGTAAAGGAGGAAAAAAGGAGAAATACTGTCATATATTTGATACTAAATGGAGATGATAAATAAAAAAAAAAAAAAAAAAAAAAAAAAGAAAACAGTGTGTTACATAAGGAGGTAATGATGAATGAATATAGCTATTAACATTGAATGATTTTAAACGATAATTTTACCTGCGGAGAACGATATATTAATATAATTCCGAATTAATCAGAAGAGTTTAAGAAAGGGAATTTATGTGTAGGAGCCTATGACCTTTGAATATTGTATTTTTTTATTATTATTATTATTTGTTGCGAAGGTGCAATTATTATTTTCTGGACAGGGATGTGTTGCCTCTGATTTCAGTAGTTATAGATAGGGAAGGGCAGAGAATGTATGCCATAGCGAGCCACTCTGACTCCCAACCCTCTATGAAAGTTAGGGAATTGATAGGGAATTATATCAAAGATTAAATAATTAACATCAAGGTAAAAAGGAAAGGAATAGGTGATACGACAAAGAACGAACTAGGAATATTGAGTTGGATTAATATATTAAAGGAGTAGTACAGGAATTTAATTATAAAGAAGCTAATAAAAGGTTAATACAGAGATGATAATTTCATCAAAACCAAAGATATGTTTTTCAAAAATTATCAATTTTAACGGAGAGGCATATGTAACATCACAGAACGTTCCATAAAGGAAACCATTTACATAGCAATTTATCATAAGAGGAGAGTGAGATGGACAGTATCGAACCCAAGTAGCCCTAAAAAATTTTGTAATATTGTCTAATAATTATTACTACTAACATGAAAAACGACCAGACTGTGACTAAGACACAAACCCCATATATATTATTAAAGTGAATAACAGTGAAAAAACCATAAGATACTATGAGAGAGACAAATAATATCAGGATCAACCAAAATGAAGTCATTAATTATTGAGTTTAGTAACTCTGAATAGAGTATAAAGAACTATTTATTGTGAATGAATGGACATGATCCATTATTATATTATGTAATGTAAATAAAATAAATGTATTAAATGACTTAAATACATTATTAGAAAGAATCTAAGTTAAAATAAAAATTATATAATTGTTATGACAAAAAATATTAATGTGTTGGATTTGAGACCAAATACTCAGATTTCATGTAAAAATTAATTATTATCAAATTGAAATAAAAACTATATGTAATTGTCAAGCAGACAAAAATGAACAATTTATCTTAGATAAAGAAAGCTGTCAAATGAATAAAAGTCAGTCAAAATAGCCAAAAACAGTATTAATTAAAAACATGTGGTAGGCATATAATATTGTATGATTTATGGATTTAATGTTGCCAAAATGCAACCAAATTGCATTAGAAAGTTGAAATATAATATAAAGCAACTATACTAATATATTTGACTAACTTTGACATTGTAATAGTCGAGTTAGCAAAATATTTACCTATACCATGTATGGCTGGGGCCAATCAACCAGTACAAAAAACAGTCATATCTGGCTAAATATTTACAAAATGTTGGCAAAAATAAAAGAGAATGGTACAATACTTCAGTATACCTTAAAAACGAACAAACTCAGTTGAAAATAAGATCAATTATGAAAGAATTTAACTTATAAGAATGAGATTTGTCACACTATGAAAAAGGACATCTCAGACCAACCAATATGATGCTATGTTATCCTGTAATAAAGATAATATGTGTAAAGAGTAACCAGGTATCACAAAAGACAGACAATATAATAAACTCTGAGTGTACACTAGTGAAATACTATATATGTTAAAGAAAGAGACTAATTATTGTGTCATAACATTGACAACAACATAGGCCATGGGCATGGGCCATGTAAAATTGAAATTATCTGTGTATTATATATGTTAAAATTTGTTTGTTTTGTTATAGGAAGATAGTAATATTATGTGTTCATGTTATGGAAGAAACATAATAGTTCACAACAATTTTTTGTTCTAAAAAATTGAATTTCAATGACAACAACCCAAGGTGAGAGTTGTATATTGTGTTACTTATTAGAGTTAATTTATTTAAAAACCAATCATAATTAGTATCACTAGATTCAGTTGAAAACAGAGAATCTAAATGTAATAATGGCATGCAAATTGTGAGTACTAATGTAAAACTGTTTGACAAATACCAGAGTAATTTTTGAAATATCCTTAGTGTGAAGAATAAGAAATTTGTTCTAAAAGCTTCGACGGAAATTAAATTTGTTCCATGACGTTCCATTTCTTTATTCTCGAACAATCTAGAAGGAATTTTTACACAAATATACCGGAAGTCAATGAAAACAATCAGCCTGAATTAGTATAAAAGAGAGACCAAATTCGACCCAAAAACACTTGAAGCTTGAAATCCGGAACAGACGCATCACCCACGACACTGATCAACGCAGTCAAGGCGAAACCGAAGGCGAGAAATCGACACAAGACCCGAAGAAAGGCTTTTCCCGTACATTGACAAACAGACTGACTTAACCTCTACAAGAATCTACGCCAATGTGTTGCTGAAATAGAACAGCAACACGGCACATTTTAATAGAAATCACGCAGCCAGAACGTCAACGGCCCAGGAGGGACCGAAATTTTAAATAGAGAACCAATTCTGCTGTGTTCGCAAAGACAAACTAACTTGACAAAAAAACTCCCATAACGTATTACATACACAAAGCCTTTCTCGCTACTGCAAGGGTATCAGCGCTGTGACGGCCAATTTGGTAACCAACGCGAAACAGCTGACCTGTAAGCGGCGGGATCCGAGCGAAATTCTACTGCCAAACCGTTTCACAAAAAGTGCGGAAATTGTAAATGATCGCAATTTTGACTTAAAATAAATTCAGTGCACACATGAAGAGGCGAGATTGAAAAACTACCAGAGAGGAGTGTCCAGTGCGAGATTAATTAACCATTGGAACGTGAGTTATCAAAATTAAAGTCATTTTTTACCTGGTTACATTTTGTCACACAGTTGTACTACACATGCCACACACACCTTCAAATCACTTAATTTTTCTTGTAAAGCATCTTATTGATATGTCTTGGTAGTTCAAAGGAGTCACGTCCTGAGAGTAAAGATTTTTTCACGTATTAAACTCATGTTTTTCAACTGAGTAAAAAATTGAAAATACTAGCCGATACTTGATTGGAGAAATAAAATTGTCAATAATAATAATAACTTATGAATTTTTTTGTAACTCTGCAATTTTATAATTGTTCATGAATGTTAGTCCTTCAGACGATTTTTTTTTAAGAATCATTAAACTTACCTTATTTTTTCAAACCAAACTGACTTGTTTACATTTTTTCATAGAATTAAGAATTCAAAATTTTAATTTCTTTAATAATCATATTTCTTTCTGGGAACAAACGATTCCAAGTGGCGCCCACAAAAAAACATAGTATTAAGTTGTGTTACAGGACTACATCACCGCAAAGGATCCAGTCACCGGTAAGTACCAAAAAGTGCGCGGAGGTAACGCCCGACAATTTACAACACATAACAACCCATACACACTGTGCTATTTGTTATAACTTGACGACTCCAACGTGAGGTTGTTGAAGAAGGCTTTACGACCACAAAATACCAGTTGAGAGAGAGATATATTAGGTTATAATGTTTACAATTTTGAAATCTTCAAAACTAAACACTATATTCAGCATTTCGTTAAAATTCTATTTATTTTGATTTTCAGCATGTATTTGTACAACTTTTACAAATTTTGATCCCCTTTTTTGGGCCCTGGTGCCCCCAAATTTTTAAATTTCTGAAACTGAATATTTCATTGATTATATTTAAAATTCTCGTGAATATTTCACTCACTACGAATTTTCAAAATTTTGATCCTGTTTTTGGGTCCTGCTGTTCCAAATTTCCAAAACTGAATATTATATTTTTGTGGTTTTGTTAGGAATTTTCCTTCTTCCATTTTTGCCTTCCTCCCCTTATATTGAGAGGGTCAATTTCAAAAACAGTAAGGGTCTGTTGGATAAAAGTTTGAAAACTTTTTTCAATACTACGAAAATCGGTCAATGCATCATTCAACAGTTATCGTTAGACATTATCCAAATAGGTAGAGAGACAAATGTCAAACGGTTCAGTTAAACTGAGAACACCCTTCCTTCGTTCGGTACAATAAAACAACTCGAAACAAAATTTCTGTGTCCAGCCAGTGGCAATTAAACAATCTTGAATATATCAGGTTCGTTAGTGCTGCTCTGAATTTTAAATATCCCAATTAAAAAAAAATCGTAAATTTGAAAATCCCAGTTTATATAAAATATGACCGCTCACATTCCCACTCTTGTTCATTAAAAATCGTACTATTTCACAGAATGATTATCAATACTTACAATATTATTTTCGCTGCGAATTGACAATAATATATTTAATGTTTACACGTCATTGCTATTAATAATAGGCCTACTTCTTGCTATACGTTATTTCTTTATTGTTATAGTTTTTGCTTGCTTTATATAACAGGACAAATGTTATATATATCTAGCCTATAAAAATAATTATCCCTACTTGAATAATGCTCATCATCCCATACTATAGTTGCAGTTTTCTTGAAATTAAACAATTGCAGTTTTTCTCACAAACAATAGCGAGTCTTTTATTTCCATAACTTTTTAATCGATTAGGCTTACTTTAAATTGACATTTCTTTACATTTTTGTTAGATCCTGAGACAGCTTTATTACACGTTATATAGTAAATATTTCATGCAATATTTTGCAATTTTGAGATTTGCGGAACACGCCATCGGAAAATTTAGGACTATTAACCCTACTATTCTCACGATATTCCTCTTATAATTTCATCATTTATAGTCAAATTTTTGGCAAATTTATAATAATATTTCTACAAAAGAACCGTTAACTTGGCGGTAACAAGACTAGACTACACGCTTGTTTAGTGTAGAAAGATGAAGAACAGAAGAAAAATCAAAAAGGGGCGTTTGTCTTTCTGCGGACCAAATAAATGTACTATCAGCAGCTCATCTTTGCAACCGGACAAGGAAGGTGGTAACGTATGCCATTCCACTGCATGCATCACTGTAATACTACACATTTAAAATACGTTTAACACAGTTTCGGTATAACTTGACTGTCTCTCACACGGTATTTCTTGTAGCGATTAAAAAACACACTTTAACAAAATATTCAATAAATTACACTGACATATAATGTACGAACGTTCAACATAATACGCACATAGCATTACAACTAAATACGTCTTCTGAACGTCTGAACAATGTTTACAGAACCAGTAATACGTCACCAACACAAGCACTCACTATCATTCAGTAGACCCCCCCGCTCCTCAGGCGTCTCGGCAGCAGAACTGGTGTGCATACAGTAATCTTGTTGTAGTAAATTGATATTTTGTTCCTGATCACTTAAGTACTACCCATACATATGTAGTCTGTGGAAGTGGGGCCTAGGGAGGGGAGTTTGCTGGAAAGTCTTGGGGGAACTCTTAAACTATTATCGACCATTAACGAAAGATTGCTTTCCATGACTGATATGCCTTAGAAAATGGTTTCAAACCTTTCCAGTTGCGGAGCATATTTTAATAGATAATTTCTACACCGAGCGCTTTTTAAGAGCGAAATTCATCACGGAGCACTAATTTTCACTTAGCGCTTATACAGTTAATAAACTGAACGGTAGAACGCTTTTGGACATGTTAAACAACAAGTTTTATTTCATTAAAAATTGTATTTTCCCCACTAATTTCACGGAAATAAGGAATTTACTTATTTACATAAACGAAAGATATCAAAAATGTATTAAGTCAACATATCTGAAAAAGTATTCAAAGCAGGTTTCGTACCAAATTTTCAGAATTTGCTGCGTTTTAAACTTTTCTTTACAGTCTTTTGCTCCGTGGAGCACAATTAGAGAAAGTACGCATTAGAAAATTGGTGTCTCAGAAGAGAAGGGTCCCGTGGAGTGTGAGGAAGTCTTAGGGGAAACCATTTTCTTTATTACAAGTTATCAAGCTCTAAATAATGAAAAGTCGTTGGTTCTTCAGGCTGCCGTATCATTTTAGGAAAGGCTCTTTGCCCAAACACATCTATTTTGAATCTTAGTGTATAATAATATAGTAATTATCCTCCAGGCACACATTTATAGCACGATAACCAGATGTGGGACTAGGGTTTCAGACGACCTGTTTATGAGAAAGCAGATGTTTATTCCCCAAACTGGAGGTGGTGCGTCTCAGCTATACAGCTGGCTTCACAGTAGTACGGTGATACCGAAATGGAAATAATTAGCCACTTGACAACGGAGGACTTCTAAAATTAAAATAAGGAAACCGCATCAAAATCTGCAAATATTAAACGGTCGATTGCAATTTTAGATTCGCAAGTTCAGGTAGTGCCCTACGAGTCACGAGCACATGACACGCGCATCATAACGACACGTATTCACGAGTAAAATAATGATTAAAATTACGAGTTACGTACACACACAATGCATTTAAGGTTCCACAGGTAAAATGTTTGTGCAGATGTTTGATATTTGTTCAGGAAATTTGCACAAGACTCGAGGTTTGGTTGGTTGCTCCACATTCAGCGTGTATTTGCACACTGTCGTCTAGGTTTGGCAAGTTCTATTTCTGCGGTCGCTGTTAATTTGTTGTTTCCCTGCCCAAGGTCAATGTCTGTCGCGATTCACGTTCATCACGCGCCTGCTAAAGTTTTTTGCCGCGTTTTTGTGCGTTGTTCGCATTGTACTTGACCTTACAGTGAAGAGTGAAATGTCCTCTACACCGGAGCCACGAGAGTTCACAGAGAGAAGCGGGGTACTGAAAGCGACATTTGGCATCTTCACTTCTAATTTTTTGCACAAGTGCGTTTTTCTCTAGCCACACACACACACACACACACACACCACGTTTTAAAATATACTATATAAAAAATTCAAGTAAATTTATAAATAATTGACTTAAGCTTACACGACCGGTGTCAATATACTCAACATTTTTAAATACCGGGCTGTTAGGCCGTGCTCAGTTGCCGTATAATCTCGACATCGTCGGCAACGTTTCGTATCCCACCATCGGGGATCTTCTTCAGGCCAAAAGTTGCTCTTATCCGAAAAACGTTGTTGGGTATCGTTCGGCCAAGATCTGCCGTAACTGTTTTTTGGGGCCTGAAGAAGATCACCGATGGTGGGATACGAAACGTTGCCGACGATGTCGAGATTATACAGCAATCGACCACGGCCTAACAGCCCGGTATTTAAAAATGTTGAGTATATTAAAAATTATTGATTAGAAAATTAATGTCTGTTATTGTAACTAATAATATAGGCAATTAATTTAGAAAATACAGAATTAAACATTCTCTCTTTCAACGATTTACTATTTTTTTGTAGGCGTATTCTCTATTTGTTTGAATGTGATTTAATTAAACGTCATTAGCTTCATAAACAACTAATTTTTCATTAGTTAATAAATAAAAAAAATTTTCTAGGCTGGGATGAGTGTAGTGTAATTCACTGCATATTATATGTAGGCCTACTTGTGAAAAGAGGAGAAACTGTTAACCTTAAGAAAATATATACTCAAAAGACGTCGTGATTTATTTTGACTGACGCTTGGCTCGGTATGGTTGTGAATCACGGTTGGAGGAGAGTGCGGAGGTTTCATGGAAAGTAAGAGTAATTAACGATGAAGTATGTACAGTACTTAACAAAAAAAGAAAACAAAAAAAAGGAATGAATAGACATCAATCGGTGGAGAATTAATTAGATCAACGTTCACGTGAATAAAGGCTAATTTCAGAGATTCTAGGGAAGGCGAAGAAGGACGTTCTTAATCATGTCTATGACTATGTTATACAGTAACATAAATATAATAAAGATGCGATCACGATGAGGGCAAGTAACTTCAGAATATGCCCAGCCACCAAGAAGTCACAGTAAATTGCAAGAAGCTCATACACGAATATAATGCGGTTGAGTCAGTGAACCTAACAATTTCGTGTTCTATCACAGTATCGAAACGCTATTTTAAAATATCGGTATGGAGAACCATACATGACTTCCATGTTCTAAGATTTATATTTAAAATAATTTACGAATGAAATGTTTCCATAGAAACTACTTCTTTCCACTTATTGCTTCAGCCTTAACCACAGTACTGTGGTCACTAAAGTATACCACCACACGTTATCGCACTCGATTTTCACTGATGATGGCAGTCGACGGTACTGCCGGAACGTCTGGTTTTGCAGAAAACATTGGACTACGTCCAAACAGCCCGTTGCCAGCCCTTTGTTGCCGATAACGTAGTACACATATAAATATCGGTATGGAGAACCATACATGACTTCCATATTCTAAGATTTATATTTAAAATCATTTTCAGCCAAACAGCCAGGCTGTGTCTTACCTGCCTTTTTATTGCTGTATTAAATGAAAAATATTATATTACATTAAAATGAAAAAATTATAATTTTATTTTCTGGCAACAAAATTATTTTATTTTTAACAATTGCCATTGTTTCAAAAAGTTTAAATAAA
Organism: Magicicada septendecula; assembly: GCA_034769895.1. Taxonomy (NCBI): domain Eukaryota; kingdom Metazoa; phylum Arthropoda; class Insecta; order Hemiptera; family Cicadidae; genus Magicicada; species Magicicada septendecula. The sequence goes on along the minus strand of CM068372.1, from coordinate 235,228,604 downwards.
TTTTCAAGTACTTTACTCTTGTTAAAACGTAAAAGGTTGCAGGTAAACTACCCCTTCCCCTTAACCGATCTTCACCAAAATCGAAAGTCATTTAGACCTCTACACTTCAGGGACGTATGCAAAAAATTATTTGATTCTGTTTGAATTTGCGGCTGTTATCGTTTGCCATAGAAAATACGCTTGATAAAAAAACGTTGCAGGTAAACTACCCCTTCCCCTTAACCGATCTTCACCAAAAACAACAGGTCTTGAGTACTCTACAAATCAGGGCTGTATGCAAAACATTATTTGATTCTGTTTGAATTTGCGGCTGTTATCGTTTGCCATAGAAAATACCCTTGTTAAAAAAACGTTGCAGGTAAACTACCCCTTTCCCTCAACCGATCTTCACCAAAAACAATAGGTCTTGAGAACTCTACAATTTAGGGCTGTATGCAAATAATCTTTTGATTCTGTTTGAATTTGCGGCTGTTATCGTTTGCCATAGGAAATACCCTTGTTAAAACATAAAACGTTACAGGTAAACTACCCCTTTCCCTTAACCGATCTTCACCCAAAACAATAGGTCTTGAGTACTCTACAAATCAGGGCTGTATGCAAAACATTATTTGATTCTGTTTGAATTTGCGGCTGTTATCGTTTGCCATAGAAAATACCCTTGTTAAAAAAACGTTGCAGGTAAACTACCCCTTTCCCTCAACCGAACCTCACCAAAAACAATAGGTCTTGAGAACTCTACAATTTAGGGCTGTATGCAATTAATCTTTTGATTCTGTTTGAATTTGCTGCTGTTATCGTTTGCCATAAGAAATACCCTTGTTAAAACATAAAACGTTACAGGTAAACTACCCCTTTCCCTAACCGATCTTCACCAAAATCAAAAGATCTTGAGAACTCTACAATTCAGGGCTGTATGCGAAACATTATTTGATTCTGTTTGAATTTGCGGCTGTTATCGTTTGCCAAACAAACAAAATTACCCTTGCTAAAAAAAAACCGTTGCAGGTAAACTACCCCTTTCCCTCAACCGATCTTCACCAAAAACAATAGGTCGCGAGTACTCTGCAAATCAGGGCTGCATGCAAAAAATTATTTGATTCTCTTTGAATTTGCGGCAGTTATCGTTTGCCATAGAAAAAAAATCTACAGACAGACAGACAGACAGACAGACACACAGACAGACAGACAGACAGACAGACACACAGACACTTTTCGGAAAACGACTTTTTTTCATGTTTTGAGTGTAGTAGAATCAGAATCTGCAATAATCTCGAACACGATTTTTTTTGCCATCACCATACTTCCATTCCTTAAGGAATATGGAAGTAAAAATTATCTCCTCCCCTTTCAACTATAATTTTCATTTAAAGAAAATTACCCCCACCCCATTCAACTAGCCTCTTCATTTATAGATATTTCATCTACGTTTCTACAGTGGATTATTAAGATCTTCTTATCACGATACTTTATTTATCAAAATTAAGCACTTTGCTCTTGTTACAACAAAAAATGTTTCAGGTAAACTGCCCTTTCCCCGTAACCGATCTTCACCAAAATCAATAGGCCTTGAGTATTCTACAACTCAGGCACATATGTAAAAAATTATTTGATTCTGTTTTAATTTACGGCAGTTATTGTTCGTCATGAAAAAATTTCTCTTGTTACAACATAATTGCTGGTAAACAACCCATTTCCCTTAACTGATCTTCACCAAGATCAACAGGCCTTGAGCACTCTACAATTTAGGGACGTATGCAAAAACTTATTTGATTATGTTTGAATTTACGGCAGTTATCGTTCGTCATAGAAAAAATTACCCTTGTTATCACCTAAAACGTTTCCGGTAAACTACACCTTTCCCTTAACCGATCTTCACCAAAAATCAATAGGCCTTGAGTATTCTACAATTCAGAGCTGTATGCAAAAAAGTATTTGATTCTGTTTGAATTTACGGCAGTTATCGTTCTTCATGAAAAACTTTCTCTTGTTACAACATAAAATGTTGCAGGTAAACAACCCCTTTCCCTTAACTGATCTTCAGCAAAACCAATACGTCTTGAGTCCTCTACAATTCAGGGATGCAAGGAAAACATTATTTGATTATGTTTGAATTTGCGGCTGTTATCGTTTGCCATAGAAAATACCCTTGTTAAAACATAAAACGTTGCAGGTAAACTACCCCTTTCCCTTAACTGATCTTCACCAAAATCAATAGATTTCAGTCCTCTACAATTCAGGGCTGCATGCAAAACATTATTTGATTCTGTTTGAATTTGCGGTTGTTATCGTTTGCCATAGAAAAAAATTACCCTTGATAAAAAAAAACGTTGCTAGTAAACTACCCCTTTCCCTTAACCGATCTTCACCAAAAACAATAAGTCTTGAGTACTCTACAAATCAGGATTGTATGCAAAAAATTATTTGATTCTGTTTGAATTTGCGGCTGTTATCGTTTGCCATAGAAAAAAAATCTACAGAAGACAGACAGACAGACACACAGACACACACACAGACACTTTTCGAAAAATGACTTTTTTCATGTTTTGAGGGTGGTACAATTAGAATCTGCAATAATCTCGAACATTTTTTTTGCCATCACCATACTTCCATTTCCTTATGGAACCATGGAAGTAAAAAGACCACCCTTTAAGAAAAACACAGTATTTGATGTGCAACGCTACGTAAGGTAACTGAGTATTTTGCTAAAGTACAAAACGTTTGCAAAAACTTGAGTAATTAAGAGTCTAAAACACACACATTTAATAAAATTAATTAAGACATGTTATTAGCCTAATTATGAAAGTACATGGCTTGGCGATGAAACGGGACTTTTAAATTCTACTGTAAATTGGAATTGTGCCAAACGTCGTATAACGATTTTTTCCAAAATGCATAATATGACGCATTTTTTGTCGTTATAATGTTGTTATGAAGAACTCTTAAAAACAGGACACTGTACAATTATGACGTTACGTTTCTGAAGAAATTGGAAAGTAGAGCTCACATTTTATCTACTATTTAAAAAAATGTAATAGTATACTTAAATGGACTGTTTCCTGTTGAAGGAGGAAAGACAGTGGTTGATCCTGGTAAAGGCGGTATCAAGTACTGTGGCTCGTGAGACGAGGCTAAAATGGCTTCTAAAATTTCTACTTCCCTAAACGCCTGTTGGTTGAAACACGACGACATACAATTTTTGGAATGGATGTCGAATTTGTGGAGCCACATAGAGAAATGGAAACTGCACAAGAAATTGCGTTACTTGTAACCCAATGGAAACAGTTTTCGTAACGAGTTTTCACAAGTAACTTGAGTCTGTCACATATCGAGTTATCAATTTCGTGGTACCTGACCATAATATTTTGAAACTTCACGTTAACAATTTCAAAAAATCTGAACTTGATCTATGGAAAAGATCCTGGCTCACTATATTTTGGACATCACATGTTTCAAGAAGTAGAACGCCCTCACCGTAGAAAGCATTCATGAGGAAATAGGAATTTTGCATATCAGAATAAACTTGGAAGTAGAGGAAGTTGAAGGAAGACACTTGTGAAGTGCTGTTTTTAGCCGTCCCACCAAGTAGGAGGGATTCCACTTGCGGTCACAAAGAAACGACAAGGTAGCTGGGACTGGGACAAGCCGTCTATTTATACATTCCCCGAGTCTTGCAGAGGTGAAAGCGCTTCCAATCCACCATTCATTATTTGCACATTTCCAAATATTCTGTATAATCCTATACCATATAATGGAAATATCTTTACTCGCTTGGCTAATAAAATTATTTTCTACCGCGGTGAAAGACGTAGTTTTCTCCTTTAACATATTATTTTCCAACCCAGTAATTTCTACATTATACCATAAAGCCTTGTGGTGTTTCTCCCAGACATGCCTTGTTGATTTTGACGTAGTACTCTTGCCTTCTTTAATATTTTTCTTATATTCCTCCAGACGAACTCCAAGGGGCGTCCTGTTTCTACCAGATACCACTTCCCACATTCAAAAGGAAGACTATATATTATATAATATTTTGGTTCCCAATTTGGTACTTTTAGGCTTCGATTCTTAAAGAATGCTATGGGTTTTCAGGAGTGAAAAGCAGTTTGAAGTCCATATTTAGCAGTAACCCTGTTAATCCTGTCTGAGGTACCTCTAATGTATTGTATATCGAAACTGCCTTTCAACTTCTTGTCGTTGTTAACTTATTATTGTTATTTTTATGTAACGTTTAATAGACGTAGATTTGCTGTGTCTATTATGGGAAAAATAATACACTATTATAATCTCATGACACAAATGTTTATGTTTCAAACACTGTTTCTAGCCCGAGAATGGAACATTCTAATAAATTCACGTTTTACATAATTCGGGAGATTGGAATTCTTGTTACTATACACTCCACTATGAGCTGGCTTACGGTACACCGTGCTAATGACTCCTTGTCACCGTGTATGACCAAGACGTCCAGGAACGGAAGAGAGTATGAACATGTTAACAACGACAAATCGTTTAAATAATATATTTGCTTTATGCTGACGATATCTGTCTGTTTTGATTGATATTGTGTTGTATTAATTTATCGTTTTACCTGAAAACGACCTCTGATTTGGTTAGGAGGAGAAACGTTGTGATTTAATCTGGGAATACGACGGCTAATATCCGGACATTTATAATTTGTAATAACAATAATAACAGGCCACCATAGTTTATCAGTTTTTAAGAATCATATTGTGAAGGTGAATAGTTTTTATGGAGCGACTTACTTTATGTGGAAAAGAATTAAAGACAAATCGAGGTGCTGGAACAAGGAAGAAACAAGCAATAAAAATGCGCTGAAAAAAATGGTAGAACAAACACCTTCGCTTATACAGAGGAAAAGCGAAACTGAAGAGGACTAGTGGACCTAACCTGAGCTCGAATGGACTTTGATAGAACAGTGCAAGGAGAGCAGAAGGTAAAGAGAAGAAGATTGAAACTTCTGGATGACGTAATAAAGTGTGTTGGTGATCCTATCAAGTGATGAAAGGTGAGCCTGGAATACAAGGAATGTTGACGGCATTGCTGTCTAGTTCAGTCACATGGCAGAATAGCATATGATAATATTTCAAGATTGAACTTTAAGCATTTGCTTAAAAAAATACATACATCATGGTCGAAATTTATATCGAAATTTACAAAATCGTACAGTTGTAGTTGTTAATATTTCCTCTGTTTGTTGGAATATATCTCTCTGCAACAGGGTTCCTACATCGTTCGTCGCACCCTACATCTCACATTCCAGATTTCTATGGTTTCCCAAGCATTGTCTTCTCATCATAGCCTGAATGCCTTGTAATCACGTAAGCCTAGATCTACCTTTCTTCCTTCTATTCAGTGGCACATAATCTTTGAGACCACCGTTCATGTGTCCATGCCATTAGATTCGTTCCATAACCGCCTCTTCCATGCGTCTTCCTTTCTCTGATAACATAGTTTCGGAGTCTAGACGTTCTGCAGCCCCTACACAGGTAGTCCATTTCTGCGGCTTCCATTTTCTCCTTTTACTTCTTATGTATTTTCCAGTATTCAGCTCCGTACGTCACAATAAGTCCTACTATATTGTTTTATACATACTGTATTCTCACCTTAGTAGAAATTTCTAGTTTTGACGACCAAAGCTAAGAATTATATCGTTGTATAGCACGCCTGCCCTGTGTTAATTTATTTCTGATATCTTCTTCTTTCCTTCCATTTTGTGTTAATATACTTCCTAGATATTCATGCTGTGTACATGCTTTAGTGGCAATATTGTTTACAAGCTGGACATCATTTGCTCCTTCATCCATTACTACTATTTATATGGTACTTCAGTCCCCATTTAGAATATTAAATAATAAACTAATTTTAAGTAATGTATATGTAATATGTATTAAGTAATAATGTAATATGTAATAATGTATTGTATAATAAGACAATGTAAAGTCATGCGACATGTGAAGTACAGCAATGGCGTTTACGTCACTAGCTCGATAAATGAATAACTGCGATCTTGTAATGCTTGGGTTCGCATCTCAGGTTAAACGTATGGCACACTACCCGATTCACCATACAGTATATAGTCTATAATGTGTGTGTGCGCTTAAGTTTGTGTGTGTCAGTCATTAATCTTAATCTTACAATTCGTTAGCGCGACCCAGTTCCCAGCACTGATGACGTACATATACGGATTCTTAATGAGGTAGTTTGTGACACGTACAGTTCAGCCTCATTTGTTTGACCCCACGGACAAGCAAGTCTGACCGGACCGTAGCGCTTCCCCGGGTACCTGTAGATCAAGCAAAGCATAAATCATCATTAGTGTTAGGACGGTATGGCATGTAGATTTCGCTGTATGCTTGGATAAGCGAGAGAGAGAGAGAGAGAGAGAGAGAGAGAGAGAGAGAGAGAGAGAGAGAGAGAGAAGCCTGGAATACAAGGAATGTTGACGGCATCGCTGTCTACCTCAGTTACATGGCAGAATAGCATATGATGATATTTCAATATTAAACTTTATGCATTTGCTTAAAAAATTACATCCTGGTCGAAATTTATATCGAAGTTTACAAATGTTAGTCGAATCTTACATTTCGTATTTAAGCTTTATGTAGACCTAGTATGTAATATGAAATAACACTAGGTTCTTGTTTCTCACTCGTTATCTTCCTCACCTTGAAACTAAATAATGATAAAAGAATTATGCAGGAAGATGGAAAAAGTCAAGCTTTCAAGCTTTCATGAGACCACTACAGTTACAATTGTAGTTCCTTTAGACGTAGTTTATTTTTCTTTGTACAGTAGACAGCTTGTAGTCCTTAACTAAGTGGGACCAGAAATCAATCCGATTATCCATTTGTTCAGGTTTTTGAACAGTTGGATTATAATAAGAGTGGAAAACATAAAACAAGTTTCTGTGTGATAAAGCAGATTCTTTGTCCTTGATCTTCTGTAGACAACGCTCAAGCCTTTCACACGTTAGTAACGAAGAGAGTATTTTTAACAATCGACCACATCCGAAAAGCCAAAAAGTTCTAGTAACTCATGTATTTTCACTATAACATAATAAGCTAAATATAGTTGCAGAAGTAATTATTATTTGATAACACACACACACACACACACACACACACACACACACACACACACACACACACACACACACACACACACACACACACACACACACACACACACACACACACACACACACACACACACACATCCAATACGAAAACCCTTCGATACCCTATATGTCAAGTGCTACAAAGAAAAGATTATGTGTTTTTATTGGCACATAGATTGTAAAAAAGAACAAATTTAGCCTTATCACTTGCCATCACATAAAGTAAATAGATAATTTCAAAATCGAAATGAGACCATTAAACAGTAGCCTGTCTAGTGTGAAGACAATAAAACAAATTTTACACGTTCCAGTAGCGACTACAGATACAATTAGTTTACAACATTTCGAACTAGTTTACAGCTAATAAAAAACGTCACATCTTTTGAAATAAACAAATAAATCTAATATAACATCATATACTAGATTTTTAACTATAAGGACTGTCACTTCAATTTCTATGCCTTGTGTGTATTATTGATATAAGTGCTTGTTTACAAATAATTTATATATCTCCGGTCGCCGTAGTAACCATAGTACTATTTACAGGTAACATAGGTCTTTTCTTAAGTTGGTGCTTATGTTTGTTAATACATTTTTTATTAATTAATGACACTTGCGCACCACTATTGAGCAAAACATTACCAACACAACCATTGATTCTCGCTATCACAACAATGTCATTATTGTCCTCAACTATAGTATTTTCCACACATTCATCCACACAATTATTATATATTAATTCATTCCTAACATCAACAGGGTATAAGCCAGAACCAATGTATACATTACTATCACTATTATTGCTAACATATGATTTCTGATACTGCCGTTTGTTATTGTATGCTTTAATTGTATTTTTATTCTTATTTTTATTTATATTATAAATTTTATCGCACGGACCCACGCCGTGCAACCTTACACGTTTTTTTGGCTGCTCTTCATTTGCATTGGTCTCGGTAATTGCCGATACTTTGCTTTGATTGAATCTTTGAAATCTTGGTTTACTTTTAAACTGTTGTTGTGTTGTTGTTGTTGTGGTGGTGGCTGAAATTGTTTACATGATTGATCATTATTATTACTTGGGTTATCCACATTATCCCATTTAGTCAATAACAAGAGTAGTTCTTCTAAGGATTTAACCCCTTGTGTAATAACCGCGATTTGAATCCCGCGTCCAAAATGGTGAGCTAACTTATTTACCATTTCTGCTTCTGTCACTTTAGGTTCCAGATACTTGGCTCGAGATATCAGCTGGATTAAATAGTTTTCTTTCGAACCTTTCATACTTGAATGTTTTCCAAATTCCAGCTGTACACTGATCTTTCTCTGTATCTCGCTGCTCCAGTACCTAGCCCTAAAATGCCGCACCAGATCTTCATACATACGTACCTTGTCCTGGATGACGGTGAACCATTCAGCCGCGGTACCTTTTAACCTTCTCACCACCCAGTTTGTTTTGTCCATTTCGCTTAGGTTGTCATTTACCGCGTCCATATCTCTCTCGCAGCTTTTGAGAAAGTGGAGAGGATTTTCAGTCTCTCTACCATAGAATTTTAATTGCGAATTGGGTTCATCAAAAGTTTTATAAATATATGTGGTCTGGTTCGCTGGTGTCGAGGTACTCTGGAGTCGGGTCAGCTGTTGTTTTAACTCCTGTATCCGCTGTTCCTGCTCCGCTACCAATTCATTCACCGTCGATGTATGATTTACCATTCGTTCTTCCATGACATTGATCTTAGCTTCACAGTCACTAAGACGTGAATTATTAGCTTCTAGTGCTAGCTCAACGTTAGTACGAATTAACTTGACTTTCTCTCCGATACGCTTTTCTGTCGATTCTAAAAGTTGTTTATTTTATTTACCTTGTTCATGGACAGCTGTAAAAATTTTCTTATTCTCGTCGTGTAGTGATCTATTTTGTTTTATTGCTTCCTCTTTATTAGCTCTATTTTCTTCTGAAATTTTCTGCACATTGGCTAATAATGCAGCTAACGTATTTTGTAATTCAAGTGATTCAGCCATATTTATAGTTATTTTATATATTCAAACAAATATTATAGTCCTTATTTAACGTAAACGGCACTATTATTAACTCTTATTATTATTATTATTATTATTATATTAATGTTCAGTTTAAATGTTGTACGTGTATAACGTCACAGTCTAGTATCGTAATCAAATGTTCACAATACTTAACCTAATACATATATAAACAATAATTCAAACCTCCAAATAAACTAAATTAATAATACTGTTCAAACATCTGCTTACAGAGAATATTCAATAAATTATATACACTCTCTGCTTACAAATAGAACACACACAAAATAGTCCAAATGAATCTAGTCTTTACACAATTAAATATATGATATTAATAAATTATAATAAAATCGTGCCACACGTTGACAGCGCCAAATATCTCTATGCGACGATACAAATAAATATTTTCGCATAGGATAATTATGTGTGTTTAAATTATGCACAAGTCTATGTTGGAGGTGTAGAAAAATTATTTATTTATAACACAAGTAACGTATTTAAATTAAACAAAATATCATGTATAGTATTTTATTTGTTTTCAAAGAGTTTATATAGTTCAGTTTTGGTAGGTTTTACTTGAAACGTAGAATTCCTATACACTCGGCGTGACGTCACTCGCTCCGTCGCTGTTACGCTCCGCTCTGCAATGTTCGCCGGTCTCCTCTCTCTCTCTCTCTCTCTCTCTCTCTCTCTCTCTCTCTCTCTCTCTCTGTCTCTCTCTCTCTCTCTCTCCGCTGGGGTTCGCCGAACAGCTGATAACACTGATGCAGATTTTACACACGAATTGTCACTTTCCGAATCGTTTGTTTACTCGCTCGCAATTGGTTATTATTAATTATCGTTACTCAGGGTGACAATGAATGATATTATTTAAAAGCGGTGTATATTGCTTACACCATCCGGCTATTCTTGAAGTGTTCCGCGTTAATAAGGATTTATCATGGTAGATAAATCTCACTAAGCGGAAAATCTTCCACTAACACGTAATAGCACTTGAATATTTTATAACTGGTAGTTCACCCACTTGGTTCTAATCGACAAACTCGAAAAGAGTCCCAAGATTTAGAGTTGCTCTAGATTAAACCAGTTCGAACAAGAAAAACTCTTGACGAAGAGCACAAGTTCATTAGGCAACGGCTTCCAATGAACTGCCCCGAAGTACACCTGACAACCGACGGATCTGACTAAATTTATGGGCTTCTGATTGGTCAATCGACTGTCTACGTGGTAGATTGGACAAAAGATAGACGCGTTGCAGGCGAATCTTTGTATAAATCTGCGAGTGCCTGCTTAAATTTTATCTAGAATGTTTATTACTCTTCAATTGATAAGAGTCAAAAGTTGAGTTTTCAATTACTAAAAAACCACATTTAAAAAATAGCTGAGAACAACAGAGTATATATAGGAAATGTAGCTATTTTCATAAATAATTCACTGTCCAAGTCTCATGCCGATCGGATAACAAACGCGGAAGATATAACACGAAGGTTCACCACACGCGAACGCGTGCTCATATTCACAAACAAAGTACTTGACATTATAGAGCAAAACTTTACAAAGAATTTGGTATAACACAAGTCCTTATCCATCACTAAACACAAAACTTATAGCTAATTGACAAAAATTGCATAAATCAATCTAAAACATGCTAATGTCCGTCATCCATGCTCTGATATTCTTATTATAGATCATCATCCTGTGTATATATATATATATATATATATATATATATATATATTGTAACGAGAAATTTGTGACGTCCGTGTTATTTTGCCACACGTTGGATTCGTCAATCTGTAAGGTTAATAAAAAGGGTTGGTGTGTCCTTGTAAAGACGTGTATATTGTTTTTTAAGTGTTAGTGTGGTGTGTTCGTCTCACAGCTGTCGTTACATCAATGGTTGTTGCTAACGAAGTCCGTAGCGTTGTCACAATTATCAATACAACCTAGTGGAAACCTTACCTGTAATTTCATAGGGGTTTGTGAATCCCGGGTGGCGCCAAATTGTTTGTTGAAAACAATTAAATTTATGAATTAATATGTTAGTATGGTGTTTTCAGCGATGACGGCTGGAGCGTTCGAATCGGTTCCCGCCTTTGTACAGCTTACTGTATTGCACAGATAGCAAACGCGCTAGTTGTCTGATCTGTAATTTCGCTAACACACACATATATAATACAATTTCCTATGAAATAAAACAATGGTTACACTCTGTACTGTTTCTTTAATGATAGTTTGGTAATTAATTCATGTGACAATAATATTATAATTTAGTATTCAATAAATTTGCTCCGGCATAAAACATGAAACGCATTATCTCAAGCTGACGAAATTGGTTTTTTGAACGAGCTATTCTGACGCCATCATGGCTACTGTTTGTACATTATTTGTCAACTCGTCCAAAACCTGGAGTTCTTTAGATTATAAAGAAAACATTAAATATGGTTACAATAAAAAAGTACTCTACCGTACATTCTCCGTACTTATATAATATATAGTGTGTCTACAATTTGTTCTGCGGTGTAGTAATACGTGTTACAAAAGTTCGCAACCTTGTGCGAGGTCATTTTTTAGTTAACCAGTTTTTCTACGTAAGTTTGTTTTATTTAATCCTTGAAAGAAAATTATTTTTAATTCATAGTGAGAGTTTGTATTGATATGAGAAATATTTAAAGTGCTTTTATTCTTGGGATTAGGGTATTTAAATGATACTTATCAGTTCAGAAGGTTTGTGATAGATCGTTGTTCTTTGGGTATGGAAAATTCATCAATTTTGAGTGACTTAGGCTGCAGGCGTACTTTTCTAATTAGTCTTGGGAATTTCTGCTTTTAATTTTCGTTTATTTAGTTCCTGGACATCAGTTAAATGTTAATCCTCTTCATCTCCTTCTCACTGGTACATGTTTTTGACTTTTGAATATTTGTTAAACTTTTTAAAGTAAAATTTCTGTCATACAATATCTTGCGTCCCTACTACCCAAGCGTCATTATACGAGTACTCCAAATTAACGGAAAATTAGTAACCAACGGCCCGTTTCTATGGAAACCGAAACCCTTTGATTGGCTAAGGCCGAGATTATAAGCATTGTTATCATATTTGAATTTTTATTCAAATTTACTATATATTTTCTGATTGATTTTATTCTTCTGTCTTCCTTCCTGAGTATTAAATATTACCACTATTGTATTTATTTCCTTTCAAAGATTAAAATAATACCTCATACCTAATAGATATTAACTTTTGTCTAATTATGTTAACATTTGATAATTACATATTTCTTTTAATTTAAGCTCTTATCGTAACATTTTTCTTTTAAAATGATTGATACATTATTTTTGGCTAGTTACTTGCCTTAGATTTGTTAATTTCCTTGTGGATTTTATACAATTTGTAATTATTGGTTTTGGCAGTTAGGCATATCAGATGCACTAGTAGCCATTGACTATATTTACTGAATTTATACAAATGATGTCTCATTTATTCTAATGTATTTTGTTTTATTAATGGTTCTGTTATTTTCTACCTTTATTGATTTTCTATTGTAATTAGATTTGTATTGTCTTAACTTCTTAATCATCTATTTTGCCTTTGTTAATAATATGGCTACCACTCCCTATTCTTCCTCAATTAAAAACATAACATCTAGGCGTATGCTCTGTACAAATTCATCAGTCATACCCTGTTCATAAATATAATTATACAATTATTTTACCATTATTAAGTAAAGTTTGTTTACAACTCAATTCATTATTTACTATTTTTTGGGTGTTAACTAACATCACCTTTTGAACAATTGGTTTTCCCTTACAATCTGGGGTGTTTATTTATTTATTATTACTTGCTTATTTCCTAATTAAACACTACTCTCAATCCATGTTAATACTATCTGTTTATCTTTTCACGGGATACTCCCCTTCTAAATACAATCGTTTACAACTAATCTTATATCTCTTAATTAACAATGTTATTATCACTTTCCAGTGTTCGTTTCATATCCCTTATTGTTTACATTTACTGTTATTATTAAACTTTATATTTCTAATTACTAATTTGTATCACTTTTATTCACATAGTGTTTCCTCATCACTCTTTCACTCTTCAGTGTTTATTCCACATTATGAAATGCTTACATCTAATGTTATCCTAAAAACCTTACCTTAATTATTATTGGATTCACTATTAATCAATTATTGTTTCTTATTGATTATTGAGCGTTTTATTATCATTATTATGGTTTCTAACCATTTTGGGGTTTCACACTTTCACTATTGCACTTTTGAACTGTTTACATTTAGTGTTTCTTAGTGGGTAATCCCTATAATTATTTCTCTTTGTCACTTTCTCACTATTTCTTTCATTACAAATTATACACAGTATTATTAATGTTATTTTTCTATAGATTTTTACTATATCTAACTCTAATTTTTGGGTTAGTGTACTTTTTCTTTTTATAATATTACTTTACTGTTTTGGTTAAAACAGTTATATGAATTATTTCATTGAGAATAATATTTATTTCTGGTATTGGATAATTATTGGTTTTATTCCCAATATTATACTTGAGTGTAACATTTCTCCCTTTTATATTTGTGGTGTTACTTATCCCTTGGTTTCACTTCGTTTCCTCTTCATTTTTCTTCTTCTTCTCCTTCATTTTCAATTTCTTCATTTTAATTCGGTTCTCCCCTTCTCGTTTGGTTTTATTTTATTTGGTTGTATGAATCGTTCACATCCTTCCATTGTCTTTTATTCTTCTTTGGTTTCGGTTTTTTCCCTTCTTTGTCGTTTTCCTGTTTGTTTGGTCAATCACTTGGGTTAGGTCATGTCGTCGTTTGTCGTGTCACCGTCTTTATATTTTATTTAGATTTAATATTTTATTTTATATGAAGTATATTTATATTTAGTATCATCTTTTTCATCCCTGGTACAGGGGTGGCTTATTTGTGTTGTAACTATATATATATATTACATTTAATATTTATATTAAATTTACCTCAAGATGTTATTTTCCCTTATTTGGAACATGTTTCGGGTACCATCTTGTACCCATCCTCAGCCTTCCGGTTTTTTTGTCTGGTGAAGTACATATGTGTTGTTGGTTGATTATTATTATTGTGGCTTCTGGTATTTCAAATTGGTTTTATTGTGTGTGATTGTGTGTATGTGTTAGTTTTTTGTGTATTTCAATGTTGAGTGCTTTGAATATTGTGTCATGTTTTGTATTGATTTGTATTTGTTCAGGTATTAGTTTGTTTTCTGTTTTATGTTTGTATATTTGTAAATTTTCCCAAATGTTCATTATGGTGCCTTTGTGTGGTAGGCTATATGTTTTATTAGTGTTACATTGGTTATGTCTGGGAATTCATGTCCATGTCCTAAAACATATACGTCTTTCTGCCTTACACCTTTTTCTATCGCCGTTTTGTTTGATAACGTGTGCTGTTTGATTTAATCTATAGTTATTTACATTTCCACCAGAGCCTGCGAAGGTCTTTTTCTCATCCCTTGTTCTTCTAAAACCCTCACTAAAGCTTTCTATGTAGACTGAGTCAGAAACTTTCTCGTAATCAACAAGTACCGTCCATGCTGACTGTAACATTTGTTTCTTACTTGACGATTCAATGTAACGTCTATTATATCGAAATTACTTCTAAGTCCTGTTTGGTCAAGTTACCGTTGACTGTTGTTTTGTATTAAGTTTAGAATTGTGGATCTTGCTGAACGTTTAGTATAGGAATGATAGCAACGAAATTGGTCTATACATTTTCAAACACTAGAATTAATGTTTATTTAAGTACACACGAATGTATCGTGATTGTACGCACATTTCTGTTTACTGTAAGCAGGCCTACGTATGCGTAGTATATTCCACTTTATATGTTCTATTTATGTTTACTTGCCGCATAGTAGTTTTTTTACGAAGAAAAATTTTATAAATAACTTTTTAAAAGTAATCACTTTTAAAAATCCCTTCTTCCTCGTTGGCGCCAAGCTGACCTTGGCCTGCTCCGTTACCACCCTTCTTTTATCGTGGTCCTGTACGTGGGTGATGATCTAAAAGTTTCTATTCCGGGCATACAAAATAGGCCAGTTCTGTACACGTGGAACTGTCATCATCCCATTTACCCCTACGTGAAAACTCCTTAACCGTCTCTTCGTCTTTGGTGATCAATCCGAAGACTGGTTGGCAGCCTTTTCCACTCTTCACTTTTTCTGCCTTTCCTTTCATTTCTTCGTAGCTCTTGCATCTCACATCTGTCATAATCTGTTCCATATATCGTAGTCGTGATCTTCCCCTAGACCTTTTCCCATTCACATATCTCTCTAATATCGTTTTTAGGAGCCCCTGATGTCTAATTAAACGCCCGTTAAGCTGCACACTCCTGATTACAATGCATTTCCACGGGCTTCTCTTCTCACCCATTTTTCTAAGGATTTCCTCATTTGTAATCTTATTAGGCCGTTCAATCTTCAGCGTTCGGCTGTAGCACCATATCTCAAATGACATTAGATTCAACCAGAAAAAATTCAGGCAAGAAGGATAACACATACAATGTTGACTCCCTTTTGCAGCGTGGCAAACTATAAAATGTAAAACTAGAAATGAATGGGATGAATACCTTTTGTCTTCTGGAGGGCTGACTATATAACCATTCATAGTGAACATCACAGGGCCACTGTGGGGTTGCAGGAGTAGTAATTATTCTCAAAAAACAACTAGGATTGATAGTAAGAGAATATATTGAGTATAATGAGACAGTAGTTCTTGTAAGAGTAGAAACAAAACGCAGGGATACAATCATAGTCCAAGTATATATGCCTTCATATCTGCGTGCCCAACTTATTTTTTAACATGTAAGGAGTCTTGGATTTCCCAGGGTCTTACTTTAGTGGGCCAAAAGGGGTACCACAAAACCTCTATAAAACAGTTTTTTTTTTTGTTATGTTCCGTGAAAAGTCGAAGGAAAGCATCAGTAACGTAGCTAAGGACGTCCTCGCGATAACTTCGAATATATCTCTCGCCATATTTTTATAAATATTTTTGTCTACGGACCACTGGTTGTACGTTAATTTTTCATAAGTAATCTTAACGAAGTTGGTTTTACAAAAAAATTTGCACGAAACTCCATAATTTTCGATCTGATGATGAGCTGTGAAGCTTGAAAGCGCTAACGGAATAATTTTTCTATAGTGGTGTGCAACAGTGTTAATTCTGTTTGTGTTTATAACCACTAACACAACTTTATTGATTAAAAATTCTATTTATGTTTGGATCTTTTGCTATGAAGTGTTGCAATTAATTGTTTTTTCTATTGGTTAGCACATACAGTTCTCCTTATAAATAGCAACTGAAATTTCGAACAATCACGTCTAATCTTAGCTCACAAAGATTTATAATGTAATTATTATTTCGAGATTTTTTTTTTGACATTTTGAGTATTGCGAGAGAAGCACACCAGCAATTAGAGCCCGTCAAAAGTGACACATGTTAGCTTTGTTCGAGGGTGGGCGACGAAAAGGAACAAACCTTTCCTTTCCGTTTAAACGACGTAAAAACCATTAACGAACAATGACCAGTACAGCACACGTTGCGACGAACTGGACCATGCGTGGGAACGCTTGACTCCACAATTATAACAAAGGAATGCTACCCTTACATCTGCCAGTAACGAGAAAAATACATAGCCAACGGTAAGAGTTTTGTTCGAAACCATGTGTGCGACTTATAGTAAAAAAATAGTTGGTGCACAGACAATGAAGCATGCGACGGAGTGACGCTTGCGGAGAACACAGATGTTATGCCACCCGTAGTTCATTGAAGGAAGTCGATAGTGTCTCAACAATAAGGGAATTTGACACGCTACACCAAAAGTAGCAGATTTGACTTCGGAAGCAAGGCCTTAGCACAGATTCCAAGAACAGGGCAACGGACGAAAGACAGCAACTCGTCGAGTCCACGTGGACTGCGTCAAACTCAAGTTAAGAAAGCCAACCAGCCAATGAGGAACGAGAATTCCGAAGGGAGCAACTGAAAGGGTGACAGCAGCCGGCGACCGGAGAGCAAATCCCGAGTAAGAACATCCCTCTCCAAACGGCGCTGGGTGGAGAATTCGCCAGAAATACAGACTGGAGACGAGAGGACACAGGGAGGTCCATGCAATAGTCCTATCAGAGATGATTTGGTGGGAAGTTGAAGCGATCATCGTAGTTACAAGAGTGGGAAGATCGAAAGGAATAAAAACTGAATACACAAGGGGACGGTCTCTCAGTTCATTCGAATTTTTTACTTAGTTCATTCAAAATTTTACTCAGTTCATAAAAACTTTGCGCAGTATTTCAGTTATATCGGTACTTCATTAATTTCAGTGAGTCAAAGTTTTCTTCCAGTACATTGTTATTTTCAGTATCTCAGTAACCCAGTAATTCGCAGTATTTCATTAGATACTGTAAAGACTTTGTTCAGACTTAATGGAAGTGCTTGAATAAGACTTAGAACGCCAAAACGGAACGGTAGTGTTCGCGATGACGCGCGAATAACGAACTCTATAAACTATATGTAATACACTGTCATAAAGGTGATAATATTTAGCAGTGACATTCTTGAACATTTACATAAAGTAGTGATACTACACTATTTCGTAATAAAGTCAAGTAATAGCAATGATTATAATTGCCTAATGAACTTGAAAGCAATCTAGGCGTTGCAGGAGAGTAAAACGCGCAAGATGAAAGACTATTAAGTGCGTAACGGTATCAAGCTGTTAATCGCGTCAGTAGACTCACGCGAATACGCATAGTCGACAGATTCTAAGTGCTATGCCGCAACTTACACTGAGGTAATCTCAAAACTCATAGCGAATGTCGCGGAGTGCGGACTAGTGTTCTCGAACGATGTACGTATAGAAATCGAAAGTGTCAATCACAAGTGCTATATGGATTAACATCAACCGTCAACGAAGGAACCCGCATGAATACACCATGGGAGTGATACATCACGACAGAACGAGTAACGTACAAAATTAATCTCTTATTATAATTATTAATTTACCAAAATACCACTGACCTGACACTTAGAACCAAACCACCTGAGAATTTTATAAACAAGAGTCAGATAGAATACGAATCCATAGGTAGGGATCATTATGTTATAGAGTATTGCACATGTATTATTGTTAGTGTATGTATATGTTTATTGTAACTACGTATGTGTTCTAATATGTCTGTTGCAGGAACATGATTTTAACTATGTATATGCTTAATATGTGTATTGTTAGTATATGAGTATTTTTCACGTGTATAAATGTTTAATGTGTTTTGACGTAAAACCACTTAATGCAAATTATGAGCACACCACATTGGTAGCTAGTAACGTCACTACGCACGAATAAGTGCCTATATTTGATTGTTCTTTTAATTATTTTAAACTTGTTCTTTCAATTATTTAAATGTGGTATAGAATTTTATTGTCTTTTAGAAAGATTTGTAAGTGCTCTTATTATATGATTTATGTTATGATATGAATACGGATGAGATTCGATATTTTAATAAACGTATTTTAGAATGGATTCGTTCGTGTTATATTGATTTGTGTAAGACCTGACTCACAAGATAACTTCTCACTAAATAGGATCTATAACTCATGATTCAATTTAATATAGTTTATCAATTACCATGCTTATAAATATACTCAGACTTGAAGCTTATTTGGCAGTTAAAGTCAAAATCAATTTCATGTTTAATAAGTTTGATTGTGGTTTACAAATTAAACAATAATTTAATTCATGCAATTAACTAAAGAAATATATTTAATTATCATTGTATATGACATCCAACTGTAGGGCCAAATAAAGTAGAGAAACACGACAGAGTCGTACAGATAGCATTTTCATAAATACTGATGAAATAATATATAATTTTAGTAAATAAGTTTGCAATTAAATCAGCATCATTAATTACATTGTACATGGCGCAACGACGTGGCGCGTAATTAAATGAAAGATATGCAAAGTATATCACATTAATTTCCTATAATTAAAAAGAATGTCAATTAATTAATTTTGATTAATTAATTACATCGTATATGGTGCCCAACGCGTGGCATAATTACATTGTATATGGTGCCCAACGCGTGGCATAATTACATCGTAGATTGATAGTTTTTTAGAACTTTGTGTACAGCAGCAACGATTTTTAAGCTGTTAGTATATTCCGTTTTGTTTTTCAGAAGATCGTTCCGTCAATTTCCTGAGCAAGAATTGTGATAAAAGTAAACGTATCATTTCAACAGAAACTAGGAACTATAGACGAGCTGGATGATGTTATGCAATGAAAATGTTTTCGGTATTAGATATAACGTCAGATGTAGTACAGTGCGCAGAAAGCAACCCACAGAACGTTACTCGACCAACGCGGAAGAATTGCTCAACTACCTGGACGACAGTTACTTGAGAGATGTAATAATGTTTCGCAAATTACGATCTTCCAATACGAAAAAAATATATTTTGCTACTAAGAAACAAAAAACGACCACTTCATAATTTAGAAAGGAATATTCGCACTAGTTTTCTCATTTTTCTTAATTAGTACTGTGTTCTTGCATTGCACTTTTGCAAACGAATTACATCACGCCAATGAAAAATATGTGTAAGTAGACCGCCACATTGTAAGTGCTGACACTCTCTTTTATACAAATTCTCTTTGTTAATAATTAGTACATTAGTATCGAGTTTGGTTACCCGCGAAACCCTTCGCGATTATTAGCGCAGATAATCGGGAGTTACCTGTAGTAGTAAGATGAATTTTAATTTGACTTATACCGTGTCAAGTTTTTCAAAACTTTTGTGTTTCCCTACGTTTCCGAGTACAATTACAATACATTATTAAATAAATATTACGATACAGCAACGCACAATTATTTTTTACTGTGATAAACAAGTTACAATGTTTATCTTGTTAAAATCAGAGTCGTTAATATTTATTTTGGCACTACATATGGAGTATATACATATTTCTTTCGCTGAGTACATATGGAGTTATTAGAGCGAGAATGAGTATAAGGAAGAACACTGTTTTGTGTTTTGTTCCTCAATGAGGGGGATCTTCCGGTTCGCAGTAAACAAACTGTAATGGTTTGTTTGATGTGTTTATTATCGACGCTTAAATATGAACTGATAACGTTTTCACCGTAATGTTTATTTACTTCAGAAGAACAAATGAATTAATTCAACCCTTTTCAACGGCTTCAGCTATAGTGGTTCAAAATATTCCCCCGCCTCACCTCATCAGGGGCATATTTACGGTCGAAAAAAGTTGAAGAATTTTTTTAATCTCTGAATTTTTAGGTTGTTTTATTATTTTTTCAGCTGTGTACGCGAATATAGTAGTAACTATTTTTTATATATACGAATAGGTTTATTACACAGTGGCCTATTAGCGTATACGTTTGAAACATGAAATATAGGAAAAATAATTCAGCCAATAAGTATCATGTAAACAATGTTTCAGTAACGAGTATTTTTATTGTGTTATTACCGTTTACTTTAAAGGGAGTGTTATCACTCGTTTTTCAGCCACTTTAAAAATAGTAATGTTGATTAATTTTAACTCGTTTTGTCTTTTGTATGAAGTCGACTCGATCCCCCCTCCCCCCCGAGGTCCAATTCTAGATACGCCACTGCTTCTCACAACTTAATATGAATTGTACCACTACACAAAATGTGCAGTATTATTATATATACTTTGCAATTACCAGTTTTACAACTATAACGTAAGCAGCTAATCCGGCAACTCTATGTACCAAACACATATTTTTTAATAATGCATTGTTATAGAGTCAGTATAATATGGTATATTTCTTGTAAATATTCAGATTTTTTAAAATTTATTATTGAATATAACATGTAAAAACTTGTCTGTAAGACCAACCATCAACTTATATCTAATACCTCTTAATACTAAATACATATCAGCCAAATTAAGTCCAATGACACCCTTTAGTTAGTTCTGGTGTACTTAACTAAACACTCTCACCCGCGCACAATGCTCTGCTTTTATAACACAAAACACTGCACAAGTTCAAATGGCTTTGTTCTCTTCAGTCTTCGGAACACGTGTTGATTGTCCAGGAGCTGAAGAACTTCTGCATTTGCGTGGAGGTGAAGCCTTTCTTCATGCTTCTTCGCAAACCTTTTAATCTCTTCTTTAATTGTTGGAATACCTAGATCTCTCTGGATATCGGCGTTTCTAACATACCATGTTCCGCAAAACTTTGTTTTAGAATGTTTGTATTTATCCTGATGTTACTGTCTTTCGCGCACCCCCAGAGTTGAATTCCATACAGCCAGTTGGGTTAAATTATCTGATTATAGATCAGAGTTTTACTGTATAAAGACAGGTTGGAATGTTTTCCTATGAGCCATCTATATTGTCGGAATTTTATTGTTATATTCAGACATGAAGGTAATAATCAACACGTTTGTGACAAGCAGTTCAGAACCGGAACTGAAGGCATACCATTTATGCGTACGTAGATTGATGGTTTATGGTTTATTGGTCTGTTAATGCTTTTGCGTCCTTGTGCTAACAACTTTCTGGTACTGCTTTCCTTTGTTATAGATGGAATTCGAGGGCTAGTCAAGCTGTACGTAAATGCACGGAAGCTGAAATTGATTTTCATTTCAATCAAGAATTTCTACAGATATCTTCCTTTAATCCAAAATATAAAACATACATTTTATAATATATAAATTTATATATTACATTTAAATTTATAAATTAAAAATGTAAATTATATATTATTATTTAAAGCTATACGTAATTATGTACTATTTTATCTAAAAATATAGGCATACTTAAATCTACAAATTAGATTTGAATTTTGTACACAAAATATTATATACAAAATTTGAAATATATACAAATAATATAAGTAGATAAAACACATAATACTGTCCGCCTTCCTTATGCAAGTGGTGTCGGAGCTCCTGAAACCAACGTGCCTCCTCCACGGTCCATTGCCAGTCACTTCAGTTTTTCTTTATTCTTCTTTCCCCTTCTATAATACACACACTCACACACACACACATACGGAAAAAGTAATCTATCTGAATTTTCATTTTAATTATTTCGTTAATTTGTTAGTCATGAGAAACTACGAAGCCACTCTGATGATGCAGAACACTAAACGTATCATCAGATGATGGCTACTAAACTAGTTAACGTCACACTCCAACTGTATTGCTTCCATATGTAAACAATATGTTTTTAAAATTATAGCAAGAAACATAATTACAAGGAAACGGAAATTATTACAGTTTAATAACATAGCCTATTTACTCCACACATGAAAGTTAATTTATCTTTTTTTAACTTTAAATAATTTTTAAAAAGTTCTTGTTTCGCAGTGTTATTTTAAAATGTATAAACGTGTTCATACTTTTTTTTAATGAAGATTTAAACGAAAACATCGGCACAATGGCGACTTGGTGCCAACAAGCCTACTTGTAATAATGACAGTTTCCTAAATAATCTCATATTCTACATTTCATGCCTCTCATGCAACAAATGGATGTTTTTGCTTGCTGTGTCAAAATTTATAAATGTGCTTAACACTTGTCAGTAGGAATTCTCTGTTCGATTGTCCTTTGTCTTAAAACAAATGCGAATGACCAGCCAAGCGTGAGACGGTAACCAATATAAAATTGTTCCGCCGCACAGTGGTAAACTCGGAGAAGCAACAATTCTGCAAGAAAGATCTCAGTAGACGTCTTCGTTTCTTACAATATTACGCCGTCGTCTGCGATAAACGCGCGCTCAAAATATCCTGGTCTGTGTTATGAAACGCTAGTATAGTACGACGATTAAATTTGTAATTTACAGTGGAGCGTTTGGTCGCCGTGCTGCGCAGTTGGAATGCAGGCCTACTGAAGAATTCTCGATTTGGCACGCATTCGGACGAGCATGGCGGCACAGCAATTAGGCGTGCAGTAACGCCCTTTTGTTTTTGTTTTCGTTCACTGTTAATTATGCAAAACGCTAAGTTTAACAACGCTGAGTTAATTAAGAGAAGATTAATTCTGTACACACTTTGGGTACTGTTTTGTACACAAGCGGAACTCGCTTTCAAAGTTTTCGGACTCTGTATTAATTTGTATATAAATCTGACACGTGGCGAGTGAGCGGCAACTAATTACCGTTACGTTTCTAATATCGAAACCAAAACGCGCCATTCAGTGTCAACGAGTTTTAGTTGACAACGATTCGGCATTTACCAACAGTATTATACAAGTAGAACACGTTGAATACATTTTACCCGTACTATATGCATTACGTGAATATCCAATTGTATAATGTCAATATGAATATACTATGTACGGAACATAGTATTATAGGATGCGGAAACCTTGAGAATGACAAAAAGAGAAGTGAAGTATTCGGAGCTTTTTGAAATGTGGATTTGAAAAATGACGCTAAAAATCAGTTGATGGGACAGAAGTAAGATCAATTGGTAAATGAGGGTAAGACTGAAGGGGGCAGACCAGTGGCAGGAAGAGGATGGGAATGTTGTATGACGTGAGGGACGGTCAGAATGCAAGCTTGAAGGTAAGCACATAATATGCACCTGCGATTCTTTGTTAGAGGCCTGACGAAAGATTCTGAACAATGACTTTGAGACGCTCAGTACACAAACACCTCGTTGCAAGGCTAACAAAATTTTAATTAATTTCGCACATGAGCACAGCAATCTTGTTCGATGGCTGGTCCGTAGTGTGTAGATCGGCAGATTTAGAATGCGTGCGAGTGTCGTTGACAAGCGACAGTAGGCTATGTGAAACAGGTAGACAGTGTGTGACTGAGACAACAAACGCCGTGTACAGTCACTTTATGACTGTACACGGCGTTGAAAGATTCTCAACCTTCTCAAGCTCGGGGCCCACCTTGAAGGATATCACACTTCATGGGGCCTATAAGTATTGGTATCGGCTGAATTACTTGTCGGGGTGTGCACCCAGTTTATAATCATATTTTTGCTATCGTCGAGTACTTTAAGCCCTCTTTTACGCTTAAACAAATTATACATACTTAATTCTAGAAAAGTAAATACGTAATAGGTTATTAAGACACAGTAAATTAATTTTAGAGCCCGACTTCGCGACCCATCATACGCTTCCTCGAGACCTAGCAGTGGGTCGCGCCCCATAGGTTAAGAAACGCTGCCTTATGCTATACGTTTAAACGGGGAGGGGGGTAATTCTTTCGCTGGCTCCGAATGTATTTCACCGCTCAAGAACGTCTGTCAGATTTGTACCTGCCAATATAAACAGTTTCACCAAAGAAGAAAGCTTATTGTCACGGCGACGCAGGCAAAAATAAAACAAACGTACTGTTCCACATGTCAACTTCTTATCTTCTCATCTGAGCTAAACGATACCGAATGATCAGTTTATCAGTGTACATTTTATCTGACTGTGCTGCTTAGGTCTCAGTGGCAGGGATGTAGCGTAGCGAAGTTGAACCGTCTGTTGAGAGCGAAAATAAAATTTAAAAACGTCGAGTTTGTTGTTGACTTAGTAATCACGCGCGATTACTCTTTAAATAGCAAAGTGATGCGTAATGAACTGCAAACACCACGTTATAGAAGTTATCAAAGGCTGTAGAAAAATCTAGCAAATTCTCATGTCACCGGGATTTTTGTGGAACCTTTGAGATTTTCCGAACCGAAGTTGCTGAGGTGTTCTGTGGCAAAGTGGTGTCAAATGCTTACTTGTTATTTGCGGTTTAATAAATGTAATGACTTCGATCACTGTTGATTTGTGGGTATTGCGTAATGGAGGTTTTCATGTGTGGAGCGGTAATGTACAGTTGTTATATAAGGATATTTGTAATTTCTTGTAATATATTGAATGTAACGTAATGTTTGTATGTAATGTATTTGTCTGCGTTCATAGAGACGTATGAACATATGGAATGCACCAATTTTCTCTGCATTATTTCAAGCTCTGGAGTGTTTGTTCGATTACGGTTAAGTTTATGTTTTAGTTTTTTAATGAACATTGATCATTTTGAGAGTACACGTCTTGTATTGTATTTCTAAAGTGAATAGTGAACGTTAGATGGTGGCAGCGGTGGGATTCGAACCCACGCTTTTGCAGGTTGTTGACTAAAACCAGTTTCTTTTTGACTGAAACTCTAAATTCATTGAAACCTCACCACTCCCTAATTTGACTAGTGCTACCATAATTTTTGCTACTAAGGAATTTTTTTGCAGGGACACAGATTGTGTCAGCAGAGTTTCACGAATTTGCCAACATAAACAACTTAGCTAGTCTAACATCAAGTCAGAAGTACTGGTCTCAGTTAGTTGGACAGGTGGAATTGACTATAAAAGGAGTGAAAATTAGTTTGCAAAAAAACTAAAATCAATTTATAGGTCTTCTAACTCACAGATTAACACTTCTAGAGAGGCGGTGTTTTGCCTACAGAGTTGTTGTTAGGAAGCTGAAACCAATAATGAAAGACCAAAAGATATTCTGACGGTTGGAAAATTTAAGAAAAAACGGTATTTTGACAGGAGATACAGAACTGGAATCCTGTGTCGTTGGAAATACGATACCGGGCATTTGTGAGATATTCAAAAATGTATGCAACAATAACATTCAGCAGGCATTGTTGGGTGAATGTGCAAGGAAAGAATTTCAGACGAAATATAATATTCTTGAGTCCGGCACTCCATATAGATTTTGAAGAGTCTTCGAGTCTGTCCATGAAGTTCAAATGGACTCTGGAATGGTAACACCACCTGTGAGGGAAGAGCCGCTTCCAAGATGAGTGACCGTTTCCAGAACAAAAAGTGGAAACTACGAAAAGGACTGTGGTGTGACTGAAATTTCAAACTATTAAATCTTCCTTTTTCCAAAAAAAAAAGAAAAATAGTACGTAATAATATTTGCTTGTAACGTGTAAAATATTTATCTATGCGCATAGAAAAATTTCTTACCTTGAAATATTTGTTTAGTTGTTTTTATGACTTTATTAGTTGTTTTTTATGATTTACTTAGTTACCACTGACCTTTTTGACAATACACATTTTTGTTATACCAGTTCGCTATTTGTAAACTAAATAGTGAACTTTAGAATGCAAGTGTGATTTGGTTAAAAGCGATAAGTCAAACTTGACGATTGTTTTATTACCTATTAGCGATGCTTTTATTTATACAGTCTTTCTGTATATATTTTTTGAAGTGTTATGCCGTAAGAATAGAGAAAAGAAGTAAATGGGAAGCTTGTGGTTGTGGCGAAAAATGGTAAGATTAGCTGGACATAAAACGTAACAAAAGAGGAAGTGCTTAGGAGAATAAGTGAAGAGAGAAGTAAAAACCATAGTAAAGTTAAAAGCAAACTGGATTGGTCACACTTTGAGAAGGACCTGTGCACAGAATTTACTAATTGAGGGAAGACAGAAGGTAGGACAGGGCGAGGAAGAAGGAAAAGAAGATATGATGTGTTGGCAGATGTTATGATGGAAAAAAGTTAACAGCTGAAGAGAGCGGTACAGTATAGAACAACTTGTAGAGTACAGTTCAGCTGAAACCTGTCTTAGGACAGATTGACCATTGATGATGCGATGATGCCATAACAGATTTTTAATAAGTACAGCAACAGCTTATAATGTACGTAAACTCTACTCACAATAGTGAGTTACAGTTACAATGAGAAGTTACAGTGGGAATCGTTCAAGGCGATATGAGAACCAGCTGCAAATTCTAAATAAGAACTGTGTACAAATCAGATACCTGATTAATAACTGTACGTTATTATCAATTACGAACTAAAGTTGTGACAGACAGGTTCAGATGTACTTGATAGTTATTAAGTACGAAGTGAGAAACACTGTATCACTCCAGAAACCTCGAACGTTTTATATTGTCAATGTGAAATAAATAATAAAGTTAATTGATCATATAGGCTTTGAGAACAGCTGTCTAATTAACTGAAGCTAGTCATTACTATGATACGTTATCTGTGAAATTAGTCGAGAGTTTGTTACATGATAATTAATTTTATACATAAACGATTTCATTCACTTAAATTTATTCATTCAGCAATCCATCTCAATGAGATAATGTGCGTCACATTTGACTATGTAAAAAATGACGTGCAGTGTTTTCGCAGTCGACAATACTGCATAACCAAGATGTTTTGACTAGATTTTATGATTATCTCTTAAATTATATAGCAGAATCATAACACAACATTGTTTCAAGGTGACAGTGTGTCGGGATTTGAATTTTCCCGGCGAGATTTGAAAGGTCGTCCCGCCAGCGCAACGCTGGGCGAGGCAACGCTGACCTTGAACGACGACGCGATATAGTTAGTCAGCCGTCTGAACAGCTGATTCCTCGCTGGCCGAAGTTAGGTTAAACAATCTGTAACAAGTCTCTTTTCTGTATCTTGGTGGGCTAGGAATACAAGCAGTTCGTCCTCATTTCATCTCCATCATTTCGACTGGACGTTTCAAGGTCTGACGGCGTGGCAAACAATTGGTTCAACTATTATGAGTGCGTAAATCTATAAAGTGCCTCAGGTGAGAATCATCACATTATTCGCTGTTAATTTAATAAGGGGTTATGTGTGTTAATTTGTGTTAAATTATTCTAATTTAATAATGAGAATGGGTGCTAATTTGTGTATGTGTGTGACTCACACGTTACTTCCGGTATCTCGGAGCACGTGGCGATTTGCACTTAACTGCTTGAGAGATTTAAAAAGTAAATGTGAAATGTAAAAGAAGTAAAAGTAAAATTGAAACTAATTTTAAAAGTAATTTAATGTAAATGTTTTGAATGTCGTACATGTTAATGAAAATGTAGATGTAAGTTTTCAAGCTCGCTTATTGCAAAGAACAGTATTGCTAATAACAGAATACTAGTGTGGATAAAATTGTGAGAGTGTGTGTGTGGTGTCTGTGTCCCGATGAGAGAGAAAATTGGGGTAGTCGTATTTCCTGACGGCCCACTAAAAATAAAAAATGTTACAGGGTCCTCGCACAGCCGAGAGAAGGGAAACTGCAGAGGTGATGACCACAACATCCGTCACCATCGGCAGAGCTGTACACTAGAACGCTCCCCATCGCCGTCAGATTTAGAGATGCTCCACAACACCAAAAAGACAGCTGCCTAGAAGGAGACAAGCAGGAGTTCGGAACTCACCAGCACCACTACCACACTCTTCTTCACAGGCTTTAACGAGTATCACCAATTCTTCAAAAGTACAGGTGAGAGGATTCCATTTATTAAACCTCGACAACAACACTCCACCGGTTTTCAAATCATAGAAGAAAGCATACATATAAACAGTATTTTCATATTTGTAATGATTAAAATGTTGTTAGAACTGTGTATTAAAATTATATTCTTAACTGTGTTAAAAAGCATCCACTTGTTATACTGCTTGATTAATTTTTATTGTTAATAGTATTGGTAATTGTGATTAAGACAGATTGAAAATATATATATATTTGTTGATAAAATGAAAACTAAGAACTGCTATGAACACAGGGACACAAGAATTCAATCGTTTGAACACTGTTATTATAGTTATACTCAATACTTGGTTATTGCCTGTAACCTGAAACTTATTATATTTATTGCTCATATTCAATCGTTTGAGTAAAATATGTTTTTATTATGAAATGAGGAAGCACTAATAAAAGGTTGTTACGGTTTAAATGAGTGTTTTATTGCAAGTCCTGTCACTCTGGGCTCCAGCACATTTTCGCTCCATCTAGGCCAAGCGTCTAGTTTTAAGTTTTAAGTAACGGCCATAACCTAAGGGGCCGTTACAACAGAACACTTAATTATAACGGAACAAGTGAGAATCTATTTTCTTAATAAGGTGCTTTGAATCCGATCAGTCTTTGCACTTAACACGCGTCCACCATTAGTTTGTAAGCTAGAGCTTTGGTGTGTTTTACTAGTCTATCAGTACGTTTGGCACTGAATCTCTTGATTTTTACCGACAGGAGGCACCGGAATACCGCGCTGTCTAACAGTGTTGATGTGTACCATGGTACGTCCACAATGGTTCTTAGTAGACTTATCTTGTACTGAAAACGCTGAATTATATCGATGTTTGAATTCTCTGTTGAACCGTAATTCAAATAGACCGAGTATGTCCATAGACAGTAGAATGTTACTTTGCGGTATAAGCTGTGATTTCTGTCCGAAGAACCAGAAGATTTTATTCAATTCTGTGCTGAGCTGGTTACGTTCGGTTGCAATACGTTGCGCCATGTGAGACGTCTGTGGAGGTGTAACCCACACGTATTTTACATCGTCTGCTTGTAACAGGAGACAGTCACTGAGTTGAGGAAATGAATAAGTTTCCTTCCTAATGAAGAAAGTGATGGGTGCCACCTAGCTCCGTTAACTTGTACCCACCATTGTCAACAAGGGAAGAATGCTAGTTAGATAAGTTTTTAGGATTATCGGAAGCTAAGGCGGGGTAGATTGGGAGGCAAAGATCTCAGCGTATAGGGAAATGTGGCTACCCTACTGGATGTAGGAAGGTCAGACCTGTACAACAGATGTAGCATGGCGTTTACAGCGCTCCCTTTTGAAGCATTCCAGGGCCAACAAGGTGTAATTTAACGTATTCGTTTTTGTGTTTTATGAGAGAGTCCCTGTCAGGCAAGTAGGTTTGAAGATGACAGAAACGCGAGACAGGTGGAAGATACTGGTTTTGGATTGTCCTTTGTTTCGCACTTTACTAAACGCCTGGCTTTCGTCTGAGACGGCTGCCGAGCAAAACTTGTAGATTCAGAGTCGTTAAAGATTAGGTTACTAACCTGTGTAAGCCTAGTTGTTTAGTTGTCCCATGCCTACTGCATATCCAGTTTAGTAATATAGAATAATGTTTAATTCTTTATGGACTAATTACGGTCGTTTTAGTTATACTTTTTCGAAAACTTTTGGCAGCACTGGTAGCAGATTTACATACCTATAGAACGTTACATAATCGTCTTTTCTGTCAGCCTTGAATGGCGTTATATTTGGGATAATTTCCAGTGTTGGAAAGTAGACAGTACGAAGGATTGCACTGAATATATACGTGGCTAGTATCAACCAGTTTCTCACATTTCTTGGAGCAATTAATTCCAATCTTGATGTTTTTTTAATTCTTAAAGGGTTAATTTCTTGAAGAACAGTATGCTAACTTCACTGAGTTCGAACTTTCTAATCGGGAGAGCTAGCACATTTGGAGACTCGAGATAGGGTTATATTTTTCCGCTGCTTCAGCTGATGGAGTGGTGTTAGGATTTTGTAAGGAGCGAATACATCGACCTTTTGTCTGTCACTTCTGACTCATTTGTTGCTGTCATCTTTCATCGATACATATCTCTGTCGCGGTCTTTTTATTTTCTAGTAACCTTTCTCAGAGAATAGTAAGTTGTTTCTGTGCAGGCAAGCTTTCGATATGTTCTTTTAATAGTTTTTTTTTAGAGTTTTTGTTATTTCCTTTGTTCATCTCTTTAGTTTTCGTCTGAGCTCTTTGTTGTTTTCTCATATCTTGTAGCCATAGTTTCCTGAGTAGTCTTTTCTCAGCAGCCGTTTCTAAGGGCAGTACAAACGGCAAAAACAATTTTAATCGATTTTGAGTTTTGGTCTAATATTATTCTCTGAAATCTGCTCTTTAAAATGGTATATAACACTTGATAGTAACAAAATTATTTGGAGTACTTGAGGCAGTTTTATCGTACAATGATGGCTATGAAACAAAACTAAAAATTTTAGAACACTTAGGATTAGAAGTGGGGCGAAATCTGGTTGAAGCAATGAAACGTCTTGACATTGTCCGCATCCGAAAACCTGAAAAAGCAGTTACTAATCTCGAAAAAAAAAATCAGACAGTCAAGAAGTTTAATAAAAAGGAAGATGGAGGACTTATATCAAGAAGAGGAGGACCCAGACAATCCTTCTTACAGTGCTGGGGACTATTAAAATTGTTAAGTAGACTGACTTATCACATATTCCAACCGTTTTGGCTCGTTTTCCGAAAATTGACTTTTTTAAGATTAAATGTCAGATATTTCAATAACTGTTAAAGATATGTTTACCAAATTTTTGTTTTAGCTCAGTGGTATAAAATACTAGTTCTGTACACAGGGATTTCAAAATATTTATATTACAGACCAAATAGGAATTTTTATTTCAATTTATTTGTTGGTATAAAAACATGTAAAAAAAAAATCACAAATATTTTAATTTTGCACTAAAATAAAAAATCTGTGTATGGAACTATCAAAATAGTTCCTTTACATAATAAAATAAACTGCAAGGTTCTAGGTATTATAGTTTTTGAGATATCTGACATCTAGTTAACACTGAGTTTAAATGGAGTTCGGACTGCCCTTATTGTGGGTGAAACAGATTACACCTACAGTGCTGCAGATTAGGTACATCATATTTTTGTATACATCATATCATTGATGTTTGAATGCATCTTAGTATCTGGTTCGTTAGAGCATACCAGAGAGTGCGTTTCTTTTTCTATTATTTGTGAATGAGTAGTGAATATGATTGGAGTAATCAAAGGAAAAGTCAAAACAGGATTCTGTCTGAACATTTTTTTGGGGTCAATGCCTTTCGTTATGCGAAAGTTAATTATGTCAGCAATTTTTTTCAAAGGACAATATGTAGTTGTCCTATTGAGGTGCTTCGGTTCGTCACTCTCTCTCTCTCTGTCTGTCTCTCTCTCTCTCTCTCTCTCTCTCTCTCTCTCTCTCTCTCTCTCTCTCATTGTGTTTTACTAGTTCTCTGTTTTTCTACGTTGTTATGTTTAGCGTTGTAGTCTCCTACAGCAATAAACACGTTTACCATGATGTTGAAAGTGCCTATGTAGTGATCTTTTTAGTGAGATTTTTCGATTAGCAGTAAATGGTTGATACTGTCGAGGCTCCCAGTGATTCTCAAGGACAACGCTAGTGGCCTGTTGAGGTGCTTATATTTGTTTTTGTTCCATTATGTTTGATACTGCTGCATACAATCACAGTTGTGCCCTCATTAGCCTTGTCGCTAATAGGTTGTTTAGTGTCATAAAGACAGGACCTGTATTTTTGAATAACTTTCTATAGAATGTGCGTTTCAGCAAGCAGTAACACGTCAGTTTTATGAGTCTATAAGAAGGATTCAGCGTGCTCATATTGGCAATGCAAGTGGTATTCCAGATCGCTAAATTTAGTGCCATTATTTTACTATCTTGTGAACTGACGTAATTTTGTAGATTCGTTGAAAAGAACTGTAAGAAGATTCAGCATCGTGGGCATTTATTATACTAAATTTTTCATCATTATTTATTTGTATACTAAGTGTATATAAGTTTTTATTTCGGTCACGTAATTTTCTTGTTCTGCATAGGATATAGCGGGAGGTTCTGGTTGTGTTATGTTGTTTGTTCTTACAAAAGGTTGTATACTTTTTGGCCGTAACTCTTGTTTAGACGAACTATGGGTTGGTGATATAGCCTACGTCTCGGATTGTTAAGGAAGAAACGTTTTGTTATGTCCAAATCTCTCGCAGAAGGGGAGTGAGAAACGTCTCCTTTTGTGCCGCAGTGTCATCAAAGGCAAACTGTAATGAGTTTCTTGTTGTTGCTGGCTTAATTTAAGTCTATACAAATCTAGGTAAAGTTATTGTTTTTTAAAATTCCGTACATTTATCACCTCATACCCTAGTTGTTGTAAGGTATTATTTATTGCCTGTGTGCTCAGTGGTGTATGTTTATGAGAACAACTCGAAAACTCCTTCTGGCTTCTGTTTATAAATATGCTATTAAGTGTTCTTTTCATGCAGCGCTTTGATGATATTTGTATACATTTTCTCTTCTTGTAGTTGTACTTTGACTTTTTCGTTGTTTAATGCTTTAGTTGTATACTTACCATTAAGCACCTACCTCATTTAGTAAGTTCGTTAATGCCTCTGTATTTTCGGTACTATCTACGAATGTTTATGGTGGATTAGGTAGCCCACTATTTGTACTGTCAGTATTATTTGAAAGTGTTTCAATTCTCAAGTATACTGTTAGTTTTGTGTCGTAAGTTTATTACTTAACCAACAAGCACTTGTTATGATTTGTTTGTTTTGTGATTCTTCATCATGTAATCATAGAAAATCTCTGCTGGTGCTATTCCTTAGCCGGGCGAGCAACTAGAGGACTTGTTATATGTTGTTTGGTTTAATGTTTGAATTATGCTGGCTGGCTATAATCTATGAGCTATAACGGCACCTGTGTCAAAGGATGTTGTGAATTGCTGAAGACGGATATATCATGTTAATTTTTATGTTTTGATAATACGAATCTGTTGTGTTTGGTTGTACATATTGAGTATTGTTTAGTATACGTTAATTTCTACTTTTGAACAATATATCAAGAGTTTTAATGTCATAATATCTTTTATAAATTTATAAATAATTTATAAGCGGGATTCGTTTAATAGATTAATGATGGTGTCAAGTAAGAGCGTTATTTCTATTTACAAACACTATCTGCTTATTTGCGAGTAGCGGTCGCCGTGACGAAGAAGACACAGGGGTGAAACAGCTGTTGGACTCAGGGTCGCTGTGCAGATGTGATGCTGTGTCTAGTTGACCGACACTGCTTCATTAATAACGCCTATTTGAAAAGAAAAACAAATTAATTAAACTGTAATGTAAATAAATCGAACAGACACTAGATCTTGCACTAAATGTATTTGAAGACAATTACTATGTATTAATAGAATGTTCCCGTGACGTCATATTGAGACACTACCTTTAAAATGACAATTACTCTTAATTTTTTATTTAATTATAGAGACTGTGTTATATATTTTAGTTGTTTAATATATTCAAGAAATATATTTTGACGTATATGTGCAGTCCAAAAACTATTTGTAAGCTGTGGGAAACTAAAAGTAATCCGAGTATACTGGAGGCGCTGGCTGCGAAATTTAATATAGCTTCATCTGCAATGTGCAAACATGCAGTTACTCGGTTCATAACAGAAAGTTTGTGTACGTTGATAACGGCTTCCGTTTCCTACCAACGACTAGTACTCCGCGATGTAATCACAGTAGCTGTTATCTCGTATGACGTAGGTGACTGGTAACAATACTGAAGCAGACAAAAATATGGGATTTTCTCCACAGCCAGGGACTTCCATTTATGAAGTCGTTTCTTCTCGACTCCTCGGAAGCGCGTTTCAAGAGATAATTTACGTTTGTAGAAAAAGAAACTCGCGTTGATGTATTATTTATACAATTTATTTGTTTCTCGATTCTTAAAAACATAAATTCGTAAACGCACAACGTGCATATTTGTTAGGACGACTGTTTTTCATTTTTCTATTGAACTCAGCCGACAAGCCGCAAGGAATTGCTACTCTACACAACACATACTTCAGACAAGTGTAGACTATCAAACTGCTATTAGTCTGATAACGTAAAGCCCGGTTTGAAGAAGTCTCTAATTTTTTTCATCCTGTCATGAAAGGACTAGTCATGGCTATAGTAGTTCCTGTCATGATACTTTACTAGTTTCTTTTTCAGGTTTCCGTTCTGGTAATTCTCCTTTCATATATATGTTTTTACGGATTCAGGCATCTCTTTAACTTGATGCGAGATATGAGCTGGTATAGTCGATTGGCAGTTTTGTGGGATACTTGTTCGGAGTGTGTCAGTCAGATGAAGCTCGAGGTACTTAACACCGGAAGACCAGGGCAGGGGAGTATCGCCTACGTGTAGTCTGTCGGGGAGCCTTCTACATTTGGAGAAGACTACAGCTGTGTTTTTCCCGGCGTTAATAGCGACCCTCCATTCTCTGCTCACTCAACGTAAGAGTCAAGCTGTTCGTCGAGCTAGATAACGACATGACGATCGACTGCATATACCGCCGTATCTTCGGAGAACGTGCCCAACTTGTTCCAGGCAACTTAGGCACGTCATTGACATACACAGAGAAAAGCAAGGGGCCTAAGACGCTTCCCTTAGGTTCATCAGCAGTAATAGCCCTTTCCGCAGAAAGAGGGTTATCTATTTTCATGGAAAAGGTTCTGTTCCGAAGGAAGCTAGCAATCAAGTGAATGTAGCAATCCAGAAGCAGAATATCGGTGAGTTTGTGCAGTAAGCCAGGATGCCAGGCACGATCAAAAACTTTCTCGACATCAAGGAAAACGGTAACGGCCTGTTCTCGCGAGCAACCGGCGTCGGCAGTGGTCTCCACGAAATGCATCAGCTGATGCGTGGAGGAGTGCCCAACTCGAAATCCGAATTGCTCTGAGACCAGAATGTCGAATCGTTTTAGGCGATCTTGAAGTCGTCGCCCCACCAGTCGTTTGAAAACTTTCGACATTGCCGACAGCAGGCTGATAGGCGAACTTGGGGTCTGTAGCCGGCTTCCGGATCAACGTGACCGTCGCCTGGCGCCACTTCAGAGGGACGTAGGTGAACTGGAAGTCGACCAGGAAGCGAACCTCCGGAAGTCTCTGTTCGTGACACCGTCCGATCCAGTGCTCTTCCAGGGTCGAAATCCTAACAGCCGTTCCGAAACTTCTGCCTTTAAATTGAGGTTGGGTCCGGCGCAGATCGGGTTGCCAAGGCACTCCTCAACTTCGTCTTCAATCTTCTCATGGGATTCTGGGTCACCGGATGGATTCAGAGCGAACTGTCGTTCCATACGTTCGCCAGAATCTCAGATTTCTCCTCCGGCTTGGCAAGGGGATGTCCAAAAATCCAATGATGGTCGGGAGGGGAGGACGGCGCCTCTTTCTGGTCAACGTGGAAGGTATCCTGTAGCCTTCCTCCAGTGGAGCATCTGCCGTGCGGGTGACGGTGAACTCCCAGGAGTTTCGTCGAAAAGGTTTCAAGTCGCGACGTAACTTGTCTGCCACCCGATTAAAACTGGATTTGTCGGCCGGATATCGTGTTCGCTGCCACCGTCTCCGAAGTCTGTTCTTCTCTAAAGCGAGAAGACAGACTTCTTTGGGGATCCGGTAGTAGTCGGGTTTGAGATTTTGCTTTATCCGCGAGCACACCTCGACGGAAGAGACTACGGACTCATCGAATAAGGCAACTGCCTAATCGATGTGGTGGACAGAGTCGAGTGGAACCGCCTCGCGAAGCTTCCGACAGAAGTCAAGCGCATAACGATTCCAGTTGACTACCCGAGAACTCCTCTCCCGATCGTGTGTAGGGTAGCAACGTGCACATCTCTGGGACAATGATCGGAAGACATCTGAAAAGTAACACCCTTTACAACTTCAATGTCCATACGTCAGGTTGTGCACCTCGAGCGCGGGAATAGTGAGTCGGTTGTCCAGGTCCTTAGCGACGAAGACGATGATCATAAAGGTACCTGTGAAGCGCCCTCCTGAATGACGTAGTCAAGCGACTACCCCGGTCGAGATGTTTGCAGTTCAGGTCGCCTGCAAGTATAACCGTTCCATGTGCTCCGAAGAGAGCATTCAGGCCGGCGTCTAGAGGTGGAGCGCCCGGAGGGTTATTATGAGAAATGTCAGGTATTCAGTCTAGGTGAAAGATAAAAAAAGCTTTATAATTTCGTAAGATTTCGTATATAATTAGTTTTATGGGCTGAAAATCTTCAGTGAATATGGCCTTCCAAGTATTCGAAAGCTGTTTATACGCTATTACCTTAAGAAAATAAAAGTTGAAGGGTATCCTCGACAAGTGGAATAGATCATACGTGTGGAAGGAAACGAGGTTCATGTTAGTCGGATCTGTTGTGTTGGAATGTACAAGACGTGAACCACACCCAAATCTCTGCGTGTGTGTGTGTCTGTCTGTTTATCTCTGTGGGATGTAACTAATGATACTTTTAAATAATGATACAGCATATTTTATGAATCAATGTAAAATTTAGAATATGTATTTACAAATATTTGCTTTTATCTTTAATTAAATTTTAATTTTTTTAAATTAAATTGTGATTTTAAGTTGTAAATATTAGGTTTCAGTTAAGACACTGGTTTGTATTGACACGTGGACAATGTGGAATCAAACCTGCTACCACCGACTATAAACTTTCAGTCTTTTGGACATTATCATTCGTTTTATGTATAATATCAAATAATAGATTTGCTTTCCAGACGTCCATTTTTGTACGTTTTTACTAAATTTTGCTAGTGTTAGTGTTTTGATGATGTGAAGTCATAGTAAAGCTAAACTCGTGTATACAGTTCGATTAATCATTACTTTTTTAGTAGAGGCCTGACTACTCGTAGTCTACATTTCTTCTGCTGCGTCATAGCCCATCACGTTTTTTAGCTACTGGCAGGATACGACCTTGAACAAGGTCATAATGAAATGCGCGCTATATAAAAATACATATTCAACGCGCGCGAGATTACTTAATAGTGTTAAGAAGTGTGTTAACAATGCTTTCTTGATAAAATATTTGAGAGTTCATTAACAAAAAACCAACACGTTTAGATAAAACTGCAAAGGTTATCGCATTGTAAACCAATAGCAATTTCTAGTGGATAAAAACACGGTCTAACTTTCTCTGAGCTATGACCGAGGTCAAGCGTCTGATCCTTGCCAGACGCAGGTTATGACTACTCGTTTAATAATAATAATGTATTATAGTCGCGTAGTAACAAACGCAACGCTGCATGGGTGTCGTGCCTGAGCGTCATTCAGTGTCAGTGACTGACAAATTGACAGCCGAGATTTTTTTGTAGTGTCCATGTTCGAGTCGCTGTATACGTTCGTTCAGCAGTTAAAATTTAATTTTTGTATCTGCCATCTGGGCAATGCGTGCGGTGATTGAAAGTATATAATAACAGCACAAACCTGTAGAAGAAAGAATGGTAATATGGGGCCATTTTATTTTTTGGCTTTTAGAACTTTTAGAAACATACTCATTTCAGGCTGAAACGTTGTGTAAGAAATTTACTTTGTAGTAATATTCATGATATTCGGTTTAAACTAAAACAAAACATATTTCAGCAGAATACTATCATATACTTC
Source organism: Magicicada septendecula (assembly GCA_034769895.1). Lineage (NCBI taxonomy): Eukaryota > Metazoa > Arthropoda > Insecta > Hemiptera > Cicadidae > Magicicada > Magicicada septendecula. The sequence goes on along the minus strand of CM068372.1, from coordinate 235,190,405 downwards.
AAAAACTTTCCTCTAATAATACGACCCCCCCCCCCCATGGTAGGCGTACAAATAAAAAGAAATCTATTTTACCTTTAAAAAAGGAGGTACCGGTATTTTTACTGCTAAATTACTCCAAGGCAAATTTTGTATCTCAATTTTGTATTCAAATGAATAATTATGTTGTGAAAATAATTGTATTGTGTTACATAATAATTGTATTGGAAAGTAATTGTGTTTAAACGAAAGTGTCTACAAAATTGGGTAAAAACATTAATTACTTCAAAATATACAAAATCGCAGACACAGTTGTCTCCATTACATCCGCCACACTTCTTGTGTTCACATTTCCCACAGTAACCGCTATATCCATAAGTTATCTTCATTATCTTCCGAAAATAAGTTTTCACAAAATAGGTAAAACTTTGTAGGGCTGCATAACCGAATGAGACATCAAGATCGGATTCTACTGAATGTATCTGGATCAGTAGATTCTCCGCCGGATTCCGATAGTATCAACTTCATTTTGTGGGCAAATTTTCCATTCTTTCATGTTTTACTTTAACTGCAGCTTCTCTTCCTTGTATTGCTCTTCCTGCTCTGTGGACATTAAGATAGGATTCTACTGAACGTGTCTGGATCAGTAGATTCTCCGCCGGATTCCGATAGAAAAATCTTCCTTTTGTGGGGACATTTTTTATTCTTTCGTGTTTTATTTTAACTGCAGTTTCTCTTCCTTCTCTGTCCTATTTTACCTGGTTCTAAGAGAGCTGTTTTGTATGGGGACGACGTAACTAAAGCTGCCTCGACGTGTTTGGTCCCTTGTTTGTCATCCTCCTTCTAGGTGTGGGTTTGCACCAAATATCTTAAGGTGAAACACAAGCTCCAATACAAGGCGTATTTTTTAAACTTGATGTTATTAGCTTCTTGTAAATCTTTAGCAAATGGATTATTACAAGGACAGAATATCGTTTCGTGTCAGACAATTGTTTCTCTGATTGGCTGGTGGTGTCAGACAACAACTTCGAGCGAACACCATAAGATTATAAATATGGGTGTCCTACTCACAGCCACTAGCCGTAACCACACTTCAGTGGTCACTGACTGACTACGAAACCTTTGTCAGTGTTTTGCAGCCTTCCGCACTGAAAATGGTCGTCGAAGTCACGGCCGAAACGTTTGCAACAAACAACTTTGCACGGCCTTACACCCCGGCAAGCCGAAGTTCTCATAACATAATTATGTAGCGTTGAGCAATGCTATGCTAATAACATACTGTAATACTGTAATTATTGGGCAGTTCTCTGTCTAGAATTGAAAACTGTCCGATCGATCAGAACAATATGTAAACTAACATTCACAGATGTATATAGAATATAATAGTGTGTACTTACAATATTGACATAAGGGAATTATCCTTGTTTTATATTTTTCCTATACTGTTGTGGTCCTATACTTGCACCTTACATTTTTGCCAGAACTAACTATGGTCCTTTCTCAATAACTGTACCCGCATTACGTTTCCGATGTTTTGAGTGATCTGCACATAAAAGAGAGTATCAATTAAGAAAGGTGTTATTTCTATGTATCATTTTTGTTATTTCAATTTACTTAACCATGTTTTGCTACTCAGGTGCTTGATAATATTGATAAAACCACTTCGCATGACAAAAAATTGCTATTGATAAAAATCACATGACAATGAAAAGCCATTATAATCGAAAACAAACAATTTAGTAACGTAAACCAATCAATTACCACGCTTTCTATAATTTTACTAAAATTATAAGCGTTATTCACAACATATCGATTCCGAATATTGCAAAATCGAAATATCGAAAATTTGTGCACGTACGGTTATTAGGAAAGTACTCTATATATTATTAATTACGAAGTATTTAATGTACTGTAGTTCACGTATAAAATGTTTATACATTCGTCAAAATTATGTAGAACGAATTATTGGAGTATCCTAAATTCTCTATGTAAAGATAACTTTCTGTATATCAAAATTTTCTAGTTCGCAGGGATTGAGACTTCTTTGTAATACACGACCCGTCCTTCTAGTGTACCTTATCATGAGGGGTGATGAATAAACAAAGGCGGCTCTGCAAAAACAATAGCTAGACACAGTCATCTCGCAATAATAATTGTGTGGCTCCGTGTTGTACAGCGGACACGGTTGTAACCGCGGATAACTCGAAGTTATTTTAGGATATTTTTACGAATAGGCGGTTCGCGGTTTTGTTTCAATGTTCCATTTGGCACGCGGTACAAACTCTTTAACTCGCGGCCTCTATATTTAACACACAGTTTTAGTTTTTATTTACATTTCAAGGATCACGTTGTTCCGGATGCTGTTATACGTAAGCATAGTAGATTCTTATCGTCGGCCGTCTGAACACTGGAACACGGAGAGCTAGACACCTGAGCTTGATTAGAATGACTGAGATGTAGAGGTCAACTTTTTGTAAGAAGCAGACCGAAACCATCCTCGTTTATCATGTCTCCAGTTTATAAGATATGGAAAACAACTGTACCTAATTACCCTGCTTTGCAGATACTTCACTTTTAAGATAGTCGCAGTGGCGGATTCAGGCTGTTTGAGTAAGGGGATTATAAAATTCGTTACAAACTAATGTATTCTAGAATACATTAACAATACTCTGTTTTATCTTTGTATAGCTAGCCTCTTGTCTATTATGAACTCGTGGAACTTATATTCTTTAACACGAGTATTTTGTAAAAATTCATGTTTCCTTACTTAAAGATAGATATTTTTTTAAAGATAGCTCTTTTACTTCTCTGGAACTGTCATTGGCTCCTCATAATTTTACGACTACTACAATAATTCAACACATCTTATGAAACTGAGAAGTCTATCGTGACGGAATAAACTGAAATTATATAAGATACAAGTAAAGCCAGTGGTAACCTACGGATCAAAAACTGGGCCTTGACGTTTACTGAAAAGAATATACTGAAGTAAAGTGATATGAAAAATTCTGGGACGTGAGATGATAAATTGTAGTAATGGGAAGTATCAGCATTTGTAGACAATGAAGAGGCTGTGCTTCACCAAGTCTCAAAGACGCGCATGGTAGGATGATATTGGATGATATTAATAAATGTCAGATAAAAGATCAATCAAGAATATAAATACATTCTTTATTCCTTTCTTAACTTGTCATAAGGGGTGAATGGACAGAAAGAGAAAGAACGACAGGAAAGGATCTGAGGAGTTTGAGATGTGGAAATTGGTAGCATCAGAGAAAAATGAGCAAAAATTGCGGCGAACTGTACGGGAAGCGAAAGTAATCCGATGGCTACAGAGCAGAGCTGGCAGGTACTACTCTGTTCGCCTCATACAAAACACACCATTCAGTCTTCATACGAAACCTACGTTCATTGTCGATAACACCATTTTATTCAGGTGACCGTCATTTCTTTACTCTTCTTGTCAGCACTAAGCAGAGACATAACTACGGGTGGGATGTTACAGGGGATCAATCTCCCCCGCAAACCTTTATGAATTTCAGCGAAATTCCATAATCATTAACGTAGGCCTATTTCTAAACCAGTTGCATGTGTTAAAATAAGGCTTAAAAATAAATATAGAAATCAGAGGAATTACAATATTTGTAAATTAATAAAATAGAGTGTTCTTCCTTATGACAATCACTCAATATTTAATAAATAAGATCTGTATGTTATTTCCCAGACTCAGTTCCCCTTATAGGATTGTCTGTGTCGTGTCTCCTGTAATAAATCCCTGAAAAACTGTAATAATATCATATCAAACTGTAATTATTATCAAACTGTAATAATGTCTCCTCTAGTCTAATATCTCTATGCTTCGAACCATTGTCTTGGCGCAGGTAAACCAGCAGTTTCTTGACTTTAATTCGGAAAAACGAGAAGATTATAATGCTGGATTTTACATATAAATAATAACGTAATTTAACACGGACTACAGGTTGCTTAACACGTTCTTGGGACAACATGCTTAAATTAAAGTTTGATAGGGTAATAAAACCGTGTTATCAAAATATCTTCAGAAAGATTCATTTTCATAGGATTTATTAAGAATAAAAATTTAGAATTAAAACGATTCCTATTGACATGAGATTTATTACTTTTAATTTGAATAACAATTAATCAAGAAAGAATATTTTGAAACCAGCCCATTTTTTAACACTTTTATTTCACGTTTGTTTACTCAAACATATTGAGGCACAAAGCATTCATAAAATTATACGGGAACAACCCTGAATTTATCCTGTCCTGAGAAAAGTGGGGGTTCCAACCTTCAAGAGGCTCATCCCTGCCGCAGAAGCTAATCTCACCCCCGCCACTGAGGAACAGCTCCTAGGTACGTTATGCCATCGTCACTTTAAAACTGACCAAACATGAAAACGTACACAGATTTGAAATAAAACTAAAATTGCCAAAATAATTGTCAAGGTAACAATTATGGTAAACGTTAAAGCCGAAACTTCATTGTCATTTCGAATATCATAATCGGTAGGTTAGAATTCGTGAAGTGTGTTTAGTTGGCAGCAGTGAAGCGGTAAGTGACCTCGTCAATGTTTCACTGTTGTGTTCCCTCATTTCTTGCAGGCACTAAATTCTGTACGTCTGACAAAGAGTTTTGACTTGCGCCAAGTATCATTAAGTTTAGCTTTTTCCGGTGACTCTTACGTAAGCTTCTGATCGCACCAACTGGTTTTTTAAGCTCGCTGAATATTAAAAAAATTGGCCTTTAAGTAAGTCGTAGGTAATGACTTCTCGATTCTTTGTCGAGAATCGAGAGTAGATTGTAAATAAAATAATTTTACAAATGGCGGACCAAGAAAAAATAATTCGTGGGTGATATACTGCTTAAGAGATTGTAAATGTATTTACTATTAACATTTATAAATATTTATATTATTTGTAAACGGTGATTGTTAAAATAACCTCCTATTTCTGTAACGTAGCGAATTCTGCACAGAAATGTTAAAACGAATATCACGAATAGTGATACAGTAGTTATAATTCAACATGTATTATGTTACAAATAATCATTGTTAATTTTTGTATTATATTGTAACATATAACCGCTTAATGTCACTTCTAATTATGCATCATAATTTCGTATTTTCTGTACCTCTACATACCGTCATGGCAATAAACAATATGAAATGTTTAAAAAATTCAGAAAACCTTTATTTGATTAAACTTTGTTCCTTACTCCAATTAAGAAGCCTTAATGATGTATCTGCTTTTCCTGAAATTCATTCATACTCTATAACCTCAGCGTTTGTGAACACAAGGTTTTCAAATACACAATCAAAATTATCATCCTAGGTGCCAAGTGGGACCAAAGTTACCAGTCCTGCTTCTCACAGGATCTAAATTCCTTGAGCCGGTAACGCCACGGAGTTCCTACATGAACGGTGAAAGACCCAGCCTCCCGGCATATGTGCGAAAAGTGCACCGCACACGGGCGGCCATACCAAAGGGGCAACAGACATTGCAAAATAAATGAAAACAATTAATACCGGCTAGGTCTAGGTAGGCCTATATGACATTAACGTTTATTGAGTTGTTCTTGATATCTGTTTTGTCAGCACTACCACATCAGCCAGGTTACAGTGGCAACAGGCGAACGTTCGTTTTCTAAATTAAAAATTATAAAAAAACTATTTACGATCTTCCATCAGTCAAGAAAGATTATCAGCCCTAGCTACTCTATCCGTAGGACATGAAATAGTGAGATCGACTTTTTTGCGCGATATTTGTACATTTAGTTATATAAGTGAGTCCTGTTATTATGTTGTCTTGTATTTCGTAAATTCGCGAGGTAGTCAAGTGCTTAGAGTACCACGGCTCCCCTTGTAAAGTAAAGCGTACATTGTACAAACACAAAATCTGCCTGGTTGATCATAGAGCGGTTCGCTGGCCTGGTTCGTCACAGGATGAAAATGGTAAATATTCAATTCAATTACTTCGTTAAATAACTATTTGTCGATCGTTACTTCTTATGAAACCGTCTTATGAAGTACGTATGTTAAAAAAATGTAAAAATATGTTATTCTGTAATATTTGGTTTTAACCAGAAGACATTAAAAATTTTATTCCGAAATTACTTATAGTCAAATACATAGTTGCATAGGCTGTTTCACAGTTCCCCTCGCAGAATTAATTAAAATTTGTTATGACGTTGACCCTAACATGTGATTAACGAATAAGGTAGCTAAAGTGTGTGTGTGTGTGTGTGTGTGTGTGTGTGTGTGTGTGTGTGTGTGAGAGAGAGAGAGAGAGAGAGAGAGAGAGAGAGAGAGTAACAACACAGCGATGTGAGTCACTTAGTCTCGTAGAGTCTGCAAAGCCCAACTCGAAGCGCATTCCCTCTCCGCAATGGGTTAGCGTGTGGTGCTTATTGGGCACATGCGGCGTTTAGAATTACGCGTATATTATAAAAGTAATACGCTCAGACGCGTCACGTCATCATAATCCTGTGACCATCACCAACATGTCTTGTACCGGAAACCCCGCTACATCACCCGTGTAGCTAATTTTTTAAGATTGTAAATGAGCCATCCAATGATTGGTGACTGTCAGATGGAGTTCAGCAGGCTATATAAATCTTGTGTATCATGTGGTTCGCGACTGACAGCAACGGACTTTGTCAGTGACTAATTGTAGTAGAGTATTTATTTACTCTTTCATGATTCCGAGCATGATTAGGCATCACAATTTTGTGTTTTATTTTTATTTTTACAAATCGTCTTTTGTCATCTTCCGTAACCCATTCGGATGAGAATATGCCGCTCATATGTATATCCTTGTCAGCCCATTCCACAACTTTCACTCACTGTCTTCACTACTGTTCAGATCATTTTATTAGAGGTCGTCCGAGACGTCAGTTTTACCTAAGGCAAAAGCGTCCAGTAGAACTGGACTTGTTACAAGTTTATATTTGCATCGTCTCATTTCTTGCAACATTTCTAAGTTTTTGGCAAATCGATAATCAATTTATGTAAACTTATTAAGTTTAGTGGACGTATATCTTAGTACAGAAATTAAGAATCAATCTTATTTATACTCCTACTTAGAAGCCAGTGGCGGCCCGTGCTTAGGTTGCACGGTTGTACAACCACCAATAATTCCCGAATTCTATTTTAAATCATAGAAATATGAATAAAAACATAACTAATAATAGTGTTTTGAAGCTAAATCATCGTAATTAATCATCTGCCGATTGAAAAGCGCAAAGGAATTACTAAAAACCGTACACGCTCTTGCCGCGGTGTATGCAGCAACCGTGACGCGCTCTGTATATGGAGAAATACAATGGAGTAGTGCTCTGGGTGGCTAGACTCGGTTGTTCCTATTACAGCGGTATAGGCTCGCTTGGTGTGATTAGGGACTGCAAACCCCCCTTGTAATCACGGCGCCACCAGTCTGTTTGTTGGTAAATAACACGTGGCGCACCAGGTTGGAATTTGTAAGTTCGTTGTTAGTGTCAATCCAGTTGATCGTCAAATCTAAATAATAGTACATATACAGGATTAAGGTGTCATAGTGTAAGATATTTGTATATTTAACTGGTAGGACGCAATTAATTCTGTCGAAAAACTTAACGAAAACGACGTTCAGTTTAGGTCCTATTGAGGAACAAATTGAATTTAAGAGAGAAGGTAGGCCTACACCAGACCTTTCAAATTTTAATCAAAGTGTAAAATCAGGTACCAGAATATTTAATCGTAAATTTAAAAAGGATTTATACAATAAATATTCGTGGTTACGTGGATGTGACACTAAAATTTCAGTATTTTGATTTCCTTGTGTATTGTTTGGAGGAGAGGAGACTTGAACATTTTATATTCAGAGAATAAAACAATTTTATTCCATCCAACCCATCTGCAACTCCCAAATTTTTCAACAACCAGCCGCCACTGTAATAGAAGCACAAGAAAGACTACAGGAAATAAAACTAAAATCCTGCGAATGCTTTAATTGCTGGATGACCAATATTGCTTCCTTTTCAGTATGTTTATACAATAGACGTGTAATAAGAAAGGCGTAAAAAGGATACGGCAAGGGAGGAGGTTCCAGTAAAGAACAAGTCGCACGTTAAGGAACTCAAGCATGGTGTTTAAAGAGAGCTCGGTGTTATCTGGAAGGAAAGGAAGTAATGTGGAGCAGTACATGGACTGAATCAGTGAATTTGTCAGAATTATGTAGGCTGATGTAACACCTTAACAGCTACGGTTCTATTAACGTTTATAATAATAATAATAATAATAATAATAATAAGTAGCTACTTATCAATTTCTTGTACATTTACAAAGTTGACGTAGACAGTCTGTGCCATTGGTTGTTCGCAACAGTAGCCTCAGTTCCTGTAAATTTATTTCTTGAACTGTCTAATATAAAACTATATTTAGAAAGGTATTGTCAAATTGTTCACTCACACTTATCCCTTACTTGAATGTGGAACAGTCTGTATAAAAAACCACAGTTCCACTGAAAGCGCAGACGAATAAAATGTGATAGCGAGTATTTACTATCGGATTATGTTGTAGCTTTCTTATAAAAAGTTTTTAATGTTTACGCCAAATGTTCAACAGGATAGTCTGTAATTACCATATCAACCCAGAAAATCGATAGAACGATTTAACACACTAGGCGAAGGCCAGATATGTTATCGGTTTAAATTCACTTCATTTAAACTTACAGTACTTATTGTCTAATGTCATGTACGAGTCCGAAACTTGGACAATGACAGTGACAGAGAAAGAGTGGTTGCGCAGGTGGCAAAGAAAAGTCCTCAGGAGGATATCTGGTGCAGTGAACGTCCAAGGAACATGGAGAATAAGGAGGAATCCAGAAATCCAGCAAATCTATCGAGAACCAGATATCGTCACTGACATAAAGAAAAGTAGAATCTGATGGGCAGGTCATGTCCAAAGAATGTCAGCGACATCGATATTAAAGAAACTTTTTACGGGGAGACCTGGTGGAAGAAGAAGAAGTGGTCGGCCCAGAAAACGATGGTTGGATGATCTTGAGGACGACCTGCGCAGGCTCGGTATAAGAAGATGGAGAATGAGAGCAGAGGATCGGGATGACTGGAGGCGGATTGTTCAGGAGGCCAAGGCTCTCCAAGAGCTGTAGCGCCAGCTCTACAGAGAGAGAGAGAGAGAGAGAGAGAGAGAGAGAGAGAGAGAGAGAGAGAGAGAGAGAGAGAGAGAGAGAGAGAGAGATGTCTAATGTTTAAAATAAACGTTCATAAACATGACACTTCCATAAACATGTTTGCCTTTCAGATTATAAAATATCCGAAGTTGGATCCTTTGTGTTGTATAGTAATACCGTTTGCCTTTATCTACAGGTATTTAGTCCAAAGTACCCGAGAGACGCGGCCTCTCGCCTGCGCTGAAAGCGAAAAAAAGAGAAACTAGTTAAATGAAAGGATATTTCTAAAGCATTTGGACATTTTTTCTTACTGTCTGTGACACGGCTAAGTAAATTTGTGACACGGCAATAATACGAATTACCACAAACACCACAGAATGCCTTCGGTTTTCTCCAAAGAAGAAGACTGGGCGAATAGAACCAAAATTGATATCTACAAAACCTGTTGAAAAGACGACAGTATTAAACAAATAACCGGATTTTCTGAGGCCATATAACCGTGATACTTGAAGGCCTCACATAAACTGCTCTGCAGAGGCAGTTATTACAGTGTACCAGATGTAACCGAGGCGATGTGATACTAAGTGATTATTTGTTAATGAGTGTGACTAGGTGATTTCTAGTGAAATTGTTTAGTGATTATCGAAGTACAGTACTGTCAAACCACCCCTGGATTACGGTGTTTGTAAGGAAATGTCAGTTTTGATGTTTACCGGAATAACGTCATTAATGCAATGTGTAATTATTTTATGGCTCTGGTACCAATGTTGAATTGATTCTAAAAGCAGTTTTGGTGTTTATCGGTGTTCGTTCACACACACACACACACACACACACACACACACACACACACACACACACACACACACACACACACACACACACACACACACACACACACACACACACACACACACCGATTTACTAATCGGTATGAATACTGAAAATAATGGGATAGAATGAATTCATAACCTCTAAATTACTGGTATAAATAACAACGAAAGTGTAGAAAATACATAACGTGTAGTCACGAGAGAGGGGAGCGCGACAGTGTATCCGTTGAGAGAATACCGGACGAAAAAAGAAAGGTCAATAAACATAGTGCTGCTGTAATCGGTAAAAATAACATTGGCAGAGGCGGCGATAGCTTGCTACCAAACCCTGCCAGACCAGTGACAAGGATACGTCCTCTCTTAACATACAACGCATTAATGTGGTTTCCGTTGGGAGCCGCATTAGCTACTTCCGTCTCCCTCGTTGTTATTGTGTACATGTACGTATAACAAATTTGTAATGTTCAGCCCGGTAACACGCGAAAATTTGTCAACGAAAATTTACTGCTTACGTCAGACACTCGCAGGTCATTTATATAGGTGTATGTACGTGTTTTAACCACATATACCGATATACCCTTGATTCACAAGTATTGCATGCTTACTCAGGAGATTACACTGTGAACAGTACGTTTGCAGTAATAGCTCAGTGGTACAGTAAGAGACTTGTTACGGCAGATGCGTCCGTTCGATCCCGCTGAAACAATATTGCTGTGATTAAAATGTTCGGTGAACACTACAAAACCTGCAACGAACGGTCCATTGAACTTATAAAGGATATCGCACTTAATATAATTCAAAATACGCAATATGAGTACTGATTTTATATTTTCATGAAGTAAGCCTATAGTTTTTAGTTTTCGTACATTAAATTCGACTAAATTCTGTCTACACTAACGAAAATGTATATTACATTAGAACTATGCTCAAATAGAATTCTGGTATTTCGTTCAATGTTCTTAGGTTTACTTCGGTTCCGTTTCTGCTTGGCTAATTCTGCTATTCTTAATATCTAGCAATTTCTCTAAGTATAATCTACCTATCTACCTCCCCCTCACTCTTTCTCTTTCTCTTCCCCCTCTCTATCTATGTGACAATCTATCTATCTATTTGTCTGTTTATTTATGCGCACACACGGGGTGTAAAGCATCTCGCATTCCCGCGGTGCAATTTGGATACAAATTTCCATAGGTAAAACGGTCTTCAAGTCGGAATTCCGAGCGGGAATAGCCTACAAAAATTATTGAAAACTTACACGTTCTTCACCATCGGCTACACATGTCTTGGGTAGGATAACAGTTATGGTCTGGGAACATGTGAATAATTGCTAACATGGTACTAAACATGTTAATAAATGTTTTGCTACATTCGTTAATGATTTGTTAGGTTCGTATCTATACGAATTTATAATTGTAGTGCTGTCAATATATCAGGGGTGTTGTTAACACTTACAGTGCACTTTATTGGGTGGAAAGAAGAGTAATGGCCTATAACGTACTTATTACTTTGAGTTATTTTTTATTTTTTGGGTATTCCGAGGGAGTTACGCCAGCAATTAGAGCCCGTCAAGGGTGACACGAGTTAGCATTGTTCATTGTTCGAGGGTGAGCGACGGATGGAACAAACCTTTCCTTTCTACTTAAATGACATAAAAGCCGTTAAGGGACATTGCGTGCTGCAACACATGTTGCGACGAACAGGGCCATGCGTGGGAACACTTGACTTTACAAATATGACAAAGGAACATTACCCTTGCATCCGTTCAGTATAGATAGGCATCGCTAAGAGCATTGTTCCAAGCATATGTGCAACTTACAGAAAAACAATAGCTGGAGCACGGACAATGTAGCAGGAGACGAGGAGGCGTCTGCGACGTACACAGATGTTTGCCACCCGTAAGTTCGCTAGAGGAAGTCGACAGTGTCCGAACAATACGTTATTTCGACACGCTACACCAAAAGGGACAGATGTGATTTCAGTAGCAAGGTCTTGGTGCAGATTCCGAGAAAGTGGCAACGTCCTGATGACAGCAGCTCGTCGTGTCAACGTGGACTATGTGAGATTCAAGTAGAGAAGCCAACCAGCCAATTAGAAACGAGAATTCAGAAGGGAGTAACTGTAAGGGATGGTCTCGACGAGAACCGACGACCAGAGAACAAATCCCGAGGAAGAACGTCCCTCTCCAAACGGCGCTGGGTGGAGAATTCACAAGTATCACAGACTAGAGGCATGAAGACAGAGGGAAATCCGAACAACTGTCCTATCAGAGCTATTTTGGTGGGAAAATGAAGCGTTCGTAGGAGTAGCGAGAGTGGGAAAACGAAGGGCATAAAAACGGTATGCAAGAGGAGACGCTCTCTCAATATCAGTCGAAATTCTACCTCAGTATTATTTTATCTCAGTATTACTTTAGCTCAATATCAGTCTAAATTTATTACAGTATTAATTCTAGCTCAGTATTACTATAATTTTCTCTCAGTATTACAAAGGTTTTGTTTTGTGATTTTCAAAGTAGTGTTCGGTATCAGTGGACGTTCGGGAGTAAGACTTGGAGCGTTAAGCCGAAACAGTGGTATTCGCGACGATGCGCGACTAACGAACTTTGTAAAACTCTAAGCATTACGCTAATACAATTAGTACTGTAAGAAGTGGTATGATACAGTAGTAACATACTTAAACTCTTTATCAACGGGATGAATCGGTATATAACATAAGGCTTAATTTGTGAGACAACATTATTTCGTAGAATAGAGACAAGTGCCGATGATGTTTTATATGCGTCTAATGAACTTGAAATCAATCTAGGCGTTCCGGAAGAGTCGAACACGTAATTTAAAAGATAACTAAGTGCGTGGAAGTATCGAACTAAAAATCGCATGAATAGACTGACGCGATACGAATAGTCAATGAATCCTTAGTGCAAGTACCGCGACTTAAACTGAAATAATATTATAAAACTTATAACGGATGTCATGAATTGCGAACTAGCGTTCCGAAACGATGTACGTATAACAATTGGAAGTGCGAGTTACAAGTGTTTCCAGGACTAACATCAATCGTCACCCAATGGATCCAAATGGACATGCAACGGGAGCGAGACACTACGACGACTTGAGTAATGTACCAAAATAACCACTTATTATAATTCCTAGTTTATCGTAATACCGCTGACCTGTCACTTAGAACTAACTGCCTGAGATATTTCAGAATAGAGTCATTATAAATACGAACCCATGGTTAGGAATAAATAATATCATAGAATATTACACATGTATTATCTTATTAGTGTAAATATATGATTATTCAAATATGTATGCGTTTAATATGTTTACTTCAGGTATATGTGTATTTCATGTGTATAGGTGTTGAAATATGTTACGAAGTATATCAATTAGTGCAAAACTCAAGCACGCAACATTGATAGTTATTAACGTCACCACACACGAGTAAGTGTAAGCATTTAACTGTTTCTTACAGATACTTTAAATATGTTATAGGATTTAATTATCTTTTGGAAAAGTTGTAGGTACTCTTATTACATGATTTCTTTTATAAAATGAATACAAGCAACATGCTATATTATAGTAATTTATAATGGATTCAATAGTATTGAGTTAATTTATTTTAAGACCTGGCATACAAGACAATTCTTTAACAAGTAAAATCCACAATCAATGATTTAGAGTCAATATGATTTAACAAGTACCATGTTCATAAATATTTTAATCCTTGGAGTTTTATTTGGTAGTAGAAGAGAAGATTAATTACTCTTGGTTGATAGCATTGCCGATTACACATTTGAGAAATTTGATCAGGATTTATTAATTAAAAAGCAATTAATTTATGCAGTTAATTAAGTATACATAAATATTAACATTGTATATGGCTGCCCAACGCGTGGCACAAGGAAACATGTTCTACTAGATAATTGTAAACAAGAGAAAAATTTATATAATTACAATTTAATTAATTTATGCAATTAGTTAAATATGCATAAATATTAACATTGTAGGCCTTGTACGAACTAGGTTGAGAATCCTATGCATGCGCGCGCGCTCACACACACAATTATTATTATTATTATTTCATTAGCCTATCCTCCTTTTAAAAATAGATTTCATCTAATTTTTGACTAGTTACTTTGCATTCGACTAGTTTATACCTGTATATAACATTTTTAGAAGATTTTAATATGATATATGCCTATATTTCTTATTTTTCTTGTATATTCATACATAAAACTTGCCATTAAGCTGCCCCACATAAATAATTTACTTTATAGTTGTAAGTCTGAATTTCTAACCGTGTTAATAAAGGTTTTGCTACATTCGTTAATGATTTGTTAGGTTCGTATCTGTACGAATTTATTGGGAAGTCTGAGAAAACCATATCGATCAAATCTGGACGAATAATAACGTGCCCTGGCCCCACATTTAATAAATTGAATATTACCGCTACCTTGAAAACAAACAATAGTCTATTAAAAATTCTACGTCATAGAAACCCCATACCTTTAGACAAGATATCCGGTATATATAAATTATCATGGAACGACTGCAACAGTTTTTACATTGGTAAAACGGGGAGAGGTTTTCTCAAACTATTTAAAGAGCACACACCAAAACGTCACCTAAATAATCTCACTTTGTTAAATAATATCAAGTCCAACTTTGCCCGCCACTTAATCTTACACAATCATAATTATACCGATTTCAAATCTAATTTGATACCCCTACATGTGTGCAACAAAGGCCGTTACATGGACGCAATAGAAGAGTTCGAAATATACAAAGCATATAATAACACAAACAGCCGAGACTTCATATTGAATGACCACTTAAATTTTAAATCCAACCCGCTATACGATACAGCATTGAACCTGCTTAGGCGTAATCACTCAGATAATAATTCAGTGTCCGATCGGCTTCGCGGTGGTGCGCACCAGTTAGAAAGCGAGTGAGTTACATTGGTTGACAATTATGTGTAACATGTGATTTTAATTGTTAACGACCTCAATAGAGTGATTTAATCTGATGATGGAGCAGATGTTCCGAAACGCGTCATTTTAATCGACGTAACGAAGTCACACGACGGATACAAGGTGATTTATTTATCTATAATCTATATTCCTACGTGACTTGGATACCAAGAACCAACATGCATTTTAAAATGATCAAATGTGCATTGGGAGAGGAGTGAGATAAGGCTGTTTCGTGTATCCAAACCTTTTTAATATTTACAGTGAGGAGTTGATGAATGAATCTTTAGAAGGGACGCATGGAGTGATAATTGGAGGAGAATTATGTACAATACATCGAAGGTGATTGAACCAATTAACAAGGCAGCTGGAGGCTTAGCGAGACTAAAGGTTGTTCTGGTGGAAAGGCGTAGAAAAAACACGAAAAGGGAGTACAATTACGACGTACTAGAAACGCCACAAGTAGAGGTGAATAAACTAACCAACTGTGCAGCTGGACACTAGGAGACAATTAAGGAATTTTTCTGGCCAGAGACTATAGAAAAACGTCAGAGAGAGGGTTACGAGAGCAATACCGAGAAAGCTATAGCAGAGGTTGGTGAACTCAATAACAAGTGCAGCTGGCAGCTAGGAGGGAACACAAGGTGGTTCTGTCTAAATGGCATATAGAAAAAACGACAGAAAGGTTTACGAGTGTGAAATTGGACTTAACGTAGCAGGAGGGGTTGGACCAGGAGAAAAGAAATAGAGTAGGGAATGAAGATGTCCTATCAGAAATCATCTTTCAACGTAGGCGGTTTCCAGGAATGAATTTTCTTAGAAATAAGGAACTTAGAACCAATGGAAACGAAGCAGGATGACGAAAAGAGACTTAGTGGGGAATTCGGTGTATTGACTATATAAAATAAGCCGAAAGCGCGATCGAGGAGCCTATTAGTAAATTTTCGGAGAGTTGGTAGTAACGTAGCGATGGAGTCCGTCATAATTTCCATGGAGTCTTGACTTAAACATTTAAGAGTTTTTATTTAAATTCGGAAGTAATCGGTGGTGAAAGTTCAGAGAGTTAACTTGAGGCTTATGTAGAATTAACATGTATAAACAGTTGTGAAGATTGAGAAACTTATACTATATTTTCATAAAGTCAAATGAACGAATAATGTGTGTAATATAGTTCATATTGAAAGAGTAAGAACTAGAGATTTATTTATTTATAACTTGTAAAAACAATTAGGATCGTATCATGTGTTCGAAATCAGTCATGTGCGAACATGACTACACACGTACCCACGTACTCACGTAACGAGAATACATGCTATAAACTAATGAAGGGTACATACTAATGTAATGTCGGAAGGTGCCGGATATTATTAGTTAAAGTGGAGTGATTAAAAGTGTAAGCAATCAAATACTACGAGAGAAAACCACGATATGATTCAGCAAGGTGAGGATTCATGGAAAGGAGTGGGAAGCGCATCTACACTTACGACGCAGATATAAGGAGCTGGAGATGGGATCACCGCAGGTCCACACGCCGTAGACAGGAATATCGTACCAACAGTAACTTTTATGTACTAATTACTATTTTACAAAAACACCTGTCTGTCCTACTAAAAGAACCTACGCATAAAACATGTCCTACTAAAAGAACCTACGCATAAAAAATGTCCTACTAAAAGAACTTACGCAAGTAGTAAACATTAAAACTTGAAGTAGTATGATTACATCACTTCAATTAAGAATAAATTCATATCTTAAAAATTAATCCATTTGGAAATAGAATATGTTGTAATATGATATAAGTATTAGTCATGCTTGGATATAAATTAAATTGAACCTTGAGATATAGAGACCTTAGTATATAAATGTCCATTGAGAGAAATCATGTTTTAAAATAATCAATGGTCATAATATGTTAAGGGTCAAAGAGAATGGATATTAATGACAGTTAACGCAAATTTAATAAATGCATTAAATTTTATTGATAAATGTGTGTTTCATTATTTAAATACCAACCTGAGGGATGATACAGCAATATTACTTAATTAGTTTTTCGTGAACACGAATATCGAATATATAATTTGTACTCATCACTTCTAAGTAAATTTTATACCATTACAATTAACATCAATAGACATCATTGTAACACATAAATAATCGTTGCACGCACTAGCGAAAATCGCTCACGTAACTGAACTGACAACCCGGCTGCTATGGCTTATATAGACTGCGCTGAGGTCCAGTACAGCTTTGCCTCCTTACTGCACGCCGGCGGCTTAATGCGTATCTCAAGTGTTCCTGGAACTCACTAGAACCACCTACTTGAATGACGCAACACAAGCCACACAGACGGAGGGAGTGGAGAATGTTCTGGGTTGTTCGGCAGGTTTCTCGTAAGCGTATAAACAATTTACAAACACGTGAGTAGCTGGATGTGTAAAACCGATATCCGGTAATTGACAGTAAGTCGAAGGAACAAATATAAAGAAATGTTAGGAATCTCCTACACGACTAGTCAGTAGTCGGCGTTGACCGCATTGCCAGTGCGGTGATCAGGAGGAAGGGTTGCCCCACTATTGGCTTCATACCAACGTCTGTGTAGCAACTCAGCGTGTCGAATATTGTGTCCTTCAGTCTGGCTCGAATATTTAGAGTGTTTGTATGTTGTTACAGCATTGGAATCACTATTATTTTAAATTAATTGTTACCATCGTCTGTGATTATAGGTGCGCTTCAAAATGACATCGATCCAAAAAAGAACAAACAATCGTTAGCAAGGTTAGAGGTTTCCTTTTATCAGAAACTGATATATTTACCTTTATATTTGTGTCCTCAGGATAGCCAACGAATTATCTTCCAACAGTACAACTGCCAAGGCACTGTTATTCGCAATCAGTACTTGGAGGGCTTCAGCGGTGTGCAATTCATGGGTGCTTAATTTACAACTACTGTTTAGCAGTGGCTATCCATTGTTGTATATGGGGATTATACCCCCCCAATTAGGTAATCGCTAATGAGGTCTTATAGGTAAAATCTGCAGGCAACTAGTTCATCACTAGCGGCCGTGATGTAGCATTCACTGGAGAATTTCCTACTCCATTCAACGCCCCCTCCCCCCTTATATTGAATAACCCTTCGCCATGGAAAAATCTTGGAATACTCTGGCTACGCTGCTGAATTGACTTCGCTTGTTAGGTCTTTGTTACAGAAGATGGTTACAGTGAACAATGCTTAGGCCACGATAACCTCCCCTCCCCACGGATTCATGTAATGTCGTACACGTAACAATACTTGTATGCACCTAACGTTTGTATAATTTTTTTGTATGGAAATCACAATTGTGCCTGAAAGTGAATTGATAATAATGACGATACTCTACAATTCCTACATTTACCCACAATTAAAAATTTCTCTCACAATTTTTCCCTGTGACGGTGCATATGTGCCCTCCGTTTGTATAAATCTAAATAAACGCTACCGGTGTTTTCAAAACAATAAACCGTAAAACGTGATGCTCAATAAATTAAGTTACATAAGGTTAAGGTCGTTCGTAGTCCTTCAGTCTTCGACTGGTTTGTACCCTTCCCGCATATACCCGTAGTGCGTGTGGTACTTTTTCTCTCACAGGTATATGGGACCTACAGTTTAACGCCGGATCCGAACGGCATAGTTGGGGAAGGTTTATACTAAGCAGGATACCTCTCGCTGGTTTGCCATTGCCTTGCGAGGGGGAACGGTCGTATCTAAATCAGATGGCCCCCGGCGGGAATTGAACCCGCGCCGACAGCGTAGCAGCGCCACACGCTAGCCACTACGCCACGACCGCTCCAAGGTTAAGGTGTAAAAAATAATTTCGTTATAACCTATACACTTAATTTAATTTAAATTTTTTGCAGCAGTTCAGTAAATGTTTAATTGAACCCGGTGAACTCTATAAACGGCCACACGTTTAGATAACACAGAAGGGGCAAGTTTCAAACGTTAACTTGTTTTTCGTACTGTCTGAGATTCTGCTGTCGACTGATTACATCTGCGTTCCAATATACAGGTTTCACGTACCATTATTCAAAGTAGATTTCTTTCAAACCGTTGTAAAAGCGAAATATCACTTCGTTGGCGTGTGGAACATTTGAGACAAGTTTATACTGTTTAATCAAGATTTTGTGTTTACATTGAAACCAAAGCGAGATTGCCAAATCAAATTTGAGAGTCAGCAAACTCTTTGTGCCACTTAACAATCACATTCTAGTATCGCCTATAACATAGTGGATAAATAACTTAATCTTAACGTATAAATAATGGTTTGCTATGAATGGTAAAATAAATTTTCATAGTACTGAGAAAGAAAATTGAAAAAGCAGTAGGATAAAGCCGATCATGAAATATATAGCTGGTGTAAATGCACGTAGCGTACGGCGTATTGTGTGCATTCCGAATTGTTTAATTTACAGAGCAAGAAACTTTACTGTTTCCCTATGTGGCATCAAATGCATTTGTGCGGACTCTGCGTGACGTGATATTAAGCGACTATTCATTAGTAACTCACACTGAGAAGAATTTAATGATAACTTCATTCGTTCATAAGACTGTGAACTGAGTAGAGTACATATTTGATTATTATATATTTGAAGAACAAATGTTAAGTAGGTTAAGGTTAGGTAATTAAATACAACTAGTGATTTCTTCAGTTGGGTCTGGTTAAGTTTTCTGTAACCAAAACATCAGTATATCCACGTAAGAATGTAATGAAATACTCTTTTGTTTTTCGATAAAATTGTGTTTTAGTTTATTCGTTAAGCGAACACTTAACACATTGTTTCAAGGATAGCATGGATCGTGAAACTAAAATAGTGGAACAAATTATTAAACACCAGAGAGAGTCATAGTCAAAATTTTGTAACAACACCTATATCGCAACATACAATTTTTTGACATGATAATGTCTTTTGGCTGGCCATCATTTGAAAATTTCTGTAACGCTGTAAACTGTAACGCATCACGCTGCATGACGTCATTCTTGCGTGACGTCATTGGGATTGTTGTAAATAAACGTTTGTTTTGATACGTCGCAATATATATAATGTGTTAAAAATAATATCACTGCAAACAATTAAACCAGATTTATAAAGCGTCCTGAAAGTTTAAAATCAAGTGTTAGCACAATTTACCAGCCGGGAATCGTTAACTAAAACCGCGACCGCTAACATGCTAACGTCGTCGCAGATTAAAGACCTAACAAGCAAACAACACTGCATAGCTGTAGATAGGTTATTGGGCAAATGTTGCGTTTAGCTGGTGGCTGAAAGACATTATCATGCTCTTAAGCTTTTACCATTTGGTAAACGGTACTGTATTTTTATATTACAATATCACTTCTACAGTCTGTCTCAAATAAAGTAATAGCGAAAATAGGGTAGGCTAACAAAATCTGATTTTTCAGTAAACAAGCTGAAGTTGATCTGCTGTATAAAGATTAAGCCTATCACTGTCTTTATTTTCAAAACATTTTCTATATCCGTAATACATGTATGTCTGTAAACAGGCTACAGTCAAAATTGCATTAATAAATGAACAAAAGACCAAAGTCCTAGTTTGTAGTCGGAAGGAGGAAGATCAAGTCGGAATAACTCTTGGAAATAATGTTCTCCAGACAGTTAAAGAATATAACTATCTAGGGAGTAAAATCACAAGTGATGGACGTAGCAGTAAGGAAATTATAAGTAGAATTAACCAGGCTAAAATTGCTTTCAACAAACAGAAAAATCTCTTCACTTCAAACACTATCAGGCTAAAAATAAGGAAGAATCTAGTAAAGACATATATGTGGAGTGTTGCCCAGTACGGGAGTGAACCTTGGACAATTGGAGAAAGTGACAAGAAAAGACTCCAAGCATTTGAGACCTGGTGCTACAGAAGAATATTCAAGATAAGGTGGAGGGAGAAGATAACGAATGAGGAAGTCTTTAGAAGAGCCCAGGAGGAGAAGAGCTTTCTACGAAATTTAAAAGGCAGAAGAGCTAAATGTATAGGGCATATACTACGACGCAATGGGTTGGTTAAGAGAATAATAGAAGGAACAATTGAAGGGAAGAATTACAGAAGACGACCCCGTTTAGACTACATAAAACAGCTTATGGTCTATATAAACTGCACATCATGTTGTGAGTTGAAAAGAAAAGAAGAGAAGCGTGAAGAATAGCGAGCTGGTGGCAACCAGTCTATAGGCTGCTAACCTGGAAGAAGAAGAAGAAGAAGAAGAAGAAGAAGAAGAAGAAGAGTTATTTTTTGGCACATTACCTGGATAATGTTATTACCTAGCTTACTGTAAACACATTATGTCAGCCATAACTCAATCCCACGCAATTGTGTATGGTTTGTCGGTCACAATATATGACTCAACATATATGTTTTTGTACAACTAATATATGATTAAGTGTAGTCTACCTAGTTAAGTATATTTATCCTATACCCATTATTCAATAAGATTAATAATAAATTCGTTTGCGATAGATGCTTAGGCACTTATTTGTGGGTAAAGTATCGCGGTTTTGCCGATTTCCCCATCTCAATCGGAAACAGATTTCCAGAACCATCGGATCGGCACTGTTTTCACTTTCCTAAGTTAACTGTTGTGCCGCGAACTTTTCCTTTTTCAAAACGTGTTGTTTGACTGATATAACTTTAAAAGTCAGTGCTCTTAAGATAGATGACGATAGTAACGAGGTCAAAACATTGCCATAGTAGTCCCAAACGCTGATCAAAATTTTAATCGACAAGCGTATTATGCGGGTGTGAACGCAATAAACGGGGTATTTGATCATTGTTCCGAACATGTGACGTACATGAGCCGGACAAAAAGCGTACACGATAGCGTATTCAGCGGGAGCCTTTGCGTGTATTTTCTCTTCCATAATGTACAACCACTTACTTTCAGTAATTCAGTAATTATATGCTACGTAGCTAAGACTGTAGGTTGGTAAGAATCGTGTTTTATTAACATTCAGATTTCAGTGTAACTTACGAGATGTACGTTCAGTTTCAGTCTCAAGCAGTTAGTTTGTTTTATTTGTCAGTGATGATTTATGTTAACGTTGAAACATGGAAGTTATGATATCAGATACTATCTAAATGTTTACTCTGGCTCACACGATAGAGAAAATATGAAAACGGCATAGAGACACACTTTGATCGAGAGAGATAAGCAGAATGACTGTCAAATTAAGGCACTATGACTGTCTAACCGAAAGAAGGGCTGGATGAGACACTAAGGACGATTTCCGTATCCTGAAATTTTGTCTTGGGCGTGAAATGATGAAAATGAACAAGAGACGTTAGCAAGAATTCAGTGGATTCACACAATCAGATGTTCATTTTCCCTGAAGCATTAGATCCATGGTCTATTACGACCTCTAGCCGTTGTACAGTTCACATCATACCACTGACAGAGAACCATGTGCAGTGACAAACTTTCAGATTAAAAAAAAAAAGAATAAATACTTGGTGTGAGTTTTAGGTAGGCTTAAGGCATGGGAGAACGGAGATGAAGATTTTGGGAGCAGCGGAGAGTGGGAGTTGAAACTCCAACCTCAAATTTCCAGTTGAGATAAAAAGCCTATTATTGTGTCATTTAATAATTTTATTGTGAGGTAGGTTAGCATTCTTTGTAATAAGTAATAATAATTAATTCTGTGCATTGAGAGGCAGTTGTTAGGAGATGGATGACCATAAAATTTAACCCCTCTATTTTGTTGAACTCCTTGCGAAATAAAATTCTGCATGGACGGAGCAATGTCTTTGTTTCTGTACTATTGTCAGAGATAAAACATGACGTCCTCGCCTCACTCCACCGGCTGAAGGCAGCTCGCTCGATCGCTTCCAGGAACCGAGGATGTCATGTTTTGTCTGCAATACTAGTGCGTATATATACCCGTCATATTGCACTGTACAGTGAGAGGTGAGAGTGCTGGTAGGCCTACCATAAGCACGACTGTGCGTGCCAAACTCTCGCATACCTGCCAAGTTACGCGGAACTAAAATAAACGAAAATTTGCGCAAGTAAAACAAGTTAAGTCGTGTCCGTCGCACGCTTAGTGGCAACAACTTCATCTGGCACGTACCGCACCGTTTGCACGCTAAATATACGCGTTTGCGTTTTCCGAGAAATCGGCATCGAAGGCAGGAAATTCCGGGTCACTTAAACGACGGATTCGAGCCACCGTGTTTCATACAAATTATTCTGGCATGTAAATTAGTGCATTTAAATGACGTGCAATATGTCAACACAATATGTCACAACCGCAAAGTTCAAGCACCGAGAATCGACTTCAGACATCAGATGAGAAGAGCATGAGCTTACCCATCAGTTCAGAATAGGAAGTATTTGTGTTGTGAGTAGCAATGATGGTACAGTTCGATGTGTGAGAGTTAAATGTGTTGTCCCAATTAGGCTGATGTCCCTATTAGAGCAATTCTCTTATGTGCTTTTTATGGGTTCTTTCAGGTTTATACAACGTCAACTTTTGCCATCTCGCAGCACTCCTTGGCTTGAGACATGTGCAGACGCATACAATGTAAATTATTATCGAAGTTACTCTTACAGTTACAAACTCTAAATAGTCATTCAATGGTCAGCTCTGATGAGACTGGTCACGAATTACATTCATTTCAGGGCCACTACCCGTTGGCGTATCTACAATTTGTCCTTGGGGGGGGGGGGGTCAAGTCGGCTACAAAAGAAAAAACAAGTTAAGAATAATCAAGATTGAGAATAATCAAAATTATCTTTGGAAGTGCCTGAAAATCGTGTGATAACATCCTGAAATCAGTTCCATTAAAGTAAGTGATAATAGCACAATAAAAATACTCGTTATTGAAACATTGTTTACAAGATACTTACTGACTGAATTGATGTTCCTATATTTCACATTGAAACGTATTCGCTAATGCAGTGTAATAAACCAGTTTGTATATTAAAAAAAAAAACTTACTACTATATTAGCGTACACAGCTGAAAAAAACAATAAAACAGCCTAAAAATTAAGAGGTTAACAAAATTTGTCAACTTTTTTTGTCCCTCTGGGGAGGGGGCCATCCCGTTCTTCCCCCCGTAATACGCCCCTGCTACTATCTCATTTTTGTTTAATCTGTATATTTAGCCCAGAAAATCGTCAACTAGTTGGCTTGTGTATTTCAGCCGAATCATTCCGTGTAGGGTAATCCTACACGTAATGTTTGAGAAGGCTCTTTCCATCAAAAGATGGAAGAAAAATTCTACACTCGTCAGTTTCACTTTGAACAAGTGGAGTTCCTTGTCCGCTTTTATTATAAATTGCTCGCTTCATTATTTTATATCTAATCTTCTCCTAACCCGTAGACGCCAAAGTATTAGCCATAACTACTGACTATTACTTCAAAGTAATAGTCAAATATCACGTCCGTAGAAGATATTGATCAAATCTAAGCTGCCTAAGTTAGTTGTCTTATTCGATCACTAATTCATGTTATTCTAATCAGAAGCCTCATCTCTACATGGAAGCCTCATTTTTCTCTTCTTCGACAATACACCTACTTAAGCGATTGAAACACTTCCTCGTAACAGTTAATTTTAAAATTACTTATAACTTTTAAAAGTAAGATTTATAATGTGTATATTGTACTGTTCCTCATTGGCGTGAACGTTTCAGGTAGAGGGGAGGTCCACACTTTATTTATATTTCGATTCAGTGATCTGCAGTCATCTTAAGGATAGCAAAAGCTGCACTAATGTATAAACAATGTAGTAATTAAACTAACATTAAGTGTAAACAGTGTAATAGTAAGTAATAATATTACTTCTTTATAGTCCCTTTTTAATATAATGAATATTAATCTTTGCTAATTATCTGCATGGATTAATTACTCATCAATTATTAATCTTGAATATTAATTAAAGATTAATGTTGTACGTTAAATTTGATACATATAAAAGTTGTTCCTATTTGTCAGATTAGACTCAACACAGTGGTTAATTAAATACGATTTATGAGTCTGTTAATCGGACGTCTCAATGGTCGAGTTTGTTGTGTCCATTGATACTTAGCATAAGTTGTGAGACTTTTAGTGTAATACTTAGAATGAAATACATCAATAAGAAAGGTTAAATTTCAATAATGAACGCACGAATAATATAAATTAACTACTTATTTATTACACTTGTTAATTAAGTAAGTGACTATTTCCTGCAATTACATACATATTAAAACACATGATATAAAATACAATTTGTACGATGTTTCCTGAAAAACATAAACACATGGTACATTCAAATGCAGTAAATAACGTACATATACAAAACATATACGAACAATATACAATCAACAAATATATTTATCCCTACCTAAATGCGTTCATTATTCTCAGATGATGCATTACGTTAATGTTATTTTATAGATTTTATGATTCATATGATTTATATATATATAATCTCTTGGGGTTTGTTCTTTGAAAAGAGGCAACAGAACAGTAGTATATACTACTAAGATTTAATAGACATAAAGCTTATCTTTTGAGAGTGTTTATCCATTATTCCGCCGTCGTGAGAAGACATCTTCTGGGTGATTCGTCGATGATCCTAATCACTGTTATGAGGAGCACTAATCACTTCACTTCACTAAATCTCCACTCCCGTTATGTGTATGGTGTTGTGGTACCCCGCTGATATCGGGTGTCCGGAGTTCAAATATTGAGGTGTTAATGTTGTCATTAAGCTGAATTGTTCTGAAAGTTTGCCGTGTTCGAGTACATGGTTAACTGTTCCGTCTAACTGGATGTAGCGCGTACTGTGTGTTTAATTGTTTGATACAGTTCATTCAATTAATCGTTCAACATAGTGACACATTGTAATGTGAGAGTGTTTGAAGTGTCGCTCACTGTTCTACTTTGAAATGTTAATTATTCGTGTTATTATGTTCGCGTTGGTTGTAGTTTCAAGTCCCGTACGCACTTATAGTTTGTTTGTCGCACAGAATTGTGTATAAGTGTGACTATATCGATGTCTATGTTCACTTATGAATTTACTAAATTGTGAATTCGGTCGGTCGCACAAACTGTTTCTATCACGGAATGTATTACTGTTCCGACTATAATCAACCGTCTGACTATCGTGCTAACTTCTGACTATTAACTGCGACTATCAACTATCAACTGCTAACTATCAACTCTTGACTTTTGACTTTTGACTGCTTAACTGTTAACTATCAACTCTCGACTTTGACTTTTGACTGACTGTCGCTCCGCGTCTTCGCAAAACAGTTTTATTGAAACATCTTACCCATAAGTCTACGTTTTGGATTTCTACGCCTTCTCGGATTCTTGATTGGTCGTACAAATTCCTACTCTTCTGCAGATCTCATCCTCTGTTTCACGATTCGTCGTCCGAACCCTTCTTACTCTCTCCACGAGCTCTCTTAGAAGATGCTTGACGCTGGTTGGTCGTCGTCATCCCCGGAGTGTTTCATGTGACGATCGTGGTACGGATTCTAAGAAACTAGGGCAATTTCTTGGCCGTCTGTCATCCTTTGTTTAGACTTTCCCTAAGGTTCTGACCGATCTTTTGTTAACATACTCCAGAGTCCTGGTTAATTGTTTAAGTTACTCGTTGTTCGTTCCGCCGATTATCAACCCTTCGTTGGCGTCGTTCTGGTCGACCTCTATACTTTCCAGTCGTAAATCTCAGTAAACTGTCAAAGGTTTGTTTTCATGCTGTGCAGGATGCACTGGCAGTATTCACTGAGTTGCGTCTATTGTCTATTTGTTCGTTAAAATTGCTCTGTACTCCTTTGTAACATAGTAAAGCCTTTCATAATTGTGCTCGTACGCTTCACCTCCACAGCAGGCGTTCCATCCCGATTCCGCGTAACTCGGCAGCTGTACGAAGTCTTTGTTTCAAATTGTTGGGTGCTGTAAATTGTGACAAACTGCGAGCTGTCAGCGACGCCCTGAAATTCTTATTGTGTGCTGTACTTAGACGTTTTTTTCTTTGTCTTCGCACTGTCGTCGGGTTTGACGTGCCCCTGATTCGTCATTATTTACGACCTGTGCTTGTGTCCGTCGACTTGAGTGTGGGAACGTACCACTTGATCGAGGAATTAAAATTTTTTTAAATTTCGATCACTACACCTTTTTGGTATTAAGCGTTGGGGTACGTCAGCCACTTTTAAACTCCCTTCTCTCTTGTCTTGGGCGTTCTGGTAATCAGGTTCTCAATATATTTTACCCGTTCAATCTTCCTCTCTCCTCCGTATGAGTATGCTATGCTTCCATGATGAGCTTTGGTTCCCATCGTCCGTCCTCATTACATATGCAAACTACTGCACTGTTATCTTTACCACTACTGTCGCAACTGATTCGTAATGGAACAGATTTCTGGTGACCGTATTCCTAATTCCATCTGTCCTAGTGCTGCCAGCTACCGGTTGCCGGTTGCCGGTTGTCTCCAAAATCCCATTCCACTTGCTTGTAAGCTTGTAATCTGCTTTCATGCTTCTCTAGCAGGGTGAGATTTCTTGTTCCGTATAGTAGTGTGGGTACCAAAGATATCTTCTTGTAAACTCCCGTGTTTTGACTTTCTCTATGATTTTCTTCACAACCACGTTGGAAGTCTAATAATAAGCAGATTAGAGGATCAGTTATCCTAACTAATTGGGACCGAGAGTATTAAAAAACTTGGACATTAGAACACACAAAACGTAAGTAATTGAATTATCAACAATATGGGGTAGGCCGCGTACAGTGTTTAAACTATTTTAAATTAGTGTTAATATTGCACTTACGGTTTCTTTAACAGCTGTATTTCAACTATGTATAGTTTTTTCACTGCTCGGTAGACCTATGTTAACTATTATCCACCAAATAACATACTCTGTGTAAAACAAAAAATAAATAACAATTATAATAATTTTGTTAGTACAATAATGAAGTTTTAGAAACGTATTTGTAGGTTTTAATTTTAGAAGTAATATCTCTAGGAGTAATTAGGTTTGATGAAAATATCAGTTTACTTGTTGGATAGGTTTCAAACCTTTTTCTTTACAGTTCATTCATTTGAACAAGATATGGTCGCTGTTTTTAACTTAAAAAACACAGTAGGTAATAGTGTGATGTTTTAGCTACAGCCTGCTATCAATGCGTTTCATCTTAGCTTCTCCGATTGGTATTCGCGTTTATTTATTTCCTGTTTACTCGTTCAAGACTTATTGCTATATTAAAAAAAAGAGATCCATTAAACACTTTGTGTTCTTTCTTTGTAATACGATGTGTTATTACATTAAATAAATAAAATAAAATTGAACCGAATAATACAAAAAGTTTCATAACGCATATGACAGGCAACAATAACAATTACATGGTATTTGCAACTTTTTCCCAGAGAGTTGGGATAGTTGGCTCTGCTTTATTTGGCTCGTCTGTGTACACTACACGATGCGATGGTATATTTCCTTGTGCGGTAATTACGGCTCCTAGATATTCGAACCTCTTGATCTGATTCAACTGCTTTTCTTCTCACTTATTTTCAGGGGTTGTAATTACAATTCAGTATAGTTACATACTATATTAAGTACACTAAGGAAGCCTATTTGTCTGCTATTCTATTAGTTTTACAGAATGCTGCAATTACAATTCAGTGTAGTTATATACTATATTAAGTACACTAAGGAAGCCTATTTGTCTGCTAAACTATTAGTTTTACAGAACGCCGCAATTTATTTTACATAATCCGTGAAATCTCTCAGTGCGGTGGACAGACAGAAACCTCAAATACTCCTTAATGGTCTGACAAAACAACCGCAAATAGTACTTATATACTTTAGCAGTAAATAATTTTCTGGATTATAAAAATATTCTTTTACTATATGAGATTATAAAGAACAGATTACTTAATTTCTAATATAGACTTAAATACATCGAGGAAACAGGTTACAGGGATTGAAATAATGTATGGAAATGGGGGTCTGGGGACTCTAATAAAAACTCTGTACATACGGTTGGATTATTTTTATAAGGGTCTGGATTTTGTATGTGCAACACTGGTAGATGTGGTAGAGCGAATCTTTGAGAAAAATGTACCACAATTAGTGTGATCGAACCTGTATCATACATCGGGCAGTGTCAACGAACCGCGATTTAAAACGTTAGCTTGCCTGTAGCTTTGTAGCTGGCTAATTAGTAACACGTTTGGTAAGGAGAATTACTTTAATAATAATGTTTCTGAATTTTACCACGGAGTGGCTGTCAAAACTGGAATGCTGTAACCAGCTGAAATTAGTTAGGATTAACAGGCTCTGTTTTAAATAAAATTTATTCTATACACTATTTTTAAGACAAGCGATTAATTTCTTCATTCATTTGCCTGATAGAAAACATGTATAATGAATTCAACGCGGCTTATCCCTAACATCTGGAAGACGCTTTATCGTACGCATGAGTTCTCTTTAGTACTAACGAAAAAATATTCAATCTTTCTCTGAAGAAATGAGGGAAAAAATCTTGCGTAGCAATACATTCCATTGGTATTAACTTTTAAATTATACAGTTGTAAAAGAATCAACCATGCTCGTACATGGGCGTGTACGGAGAGGTGTTACTGTACTTGCTTTGCTTTGCAACAGAGAGAGAGAGAGAGAGAGAGAGAGAGAGAGACTTGTGTATACAAACAGGAAGTTAATGTAAGAATGTGGTTTTATTTATACTTTTTTAAACAATTCAAGTTCATTGTATAATTAATCAATAATCCCCGCGCGTGTGTAGGCTATAAGTAGGGGGTTTACTTACAAGACACGTGTTCACGGACTATGACGTAACGTCATCATATGAGACATTCGTAATAGCGAATAGTTAAAGAACAATATATGCAAATACGTCATGTTATTTTGAAATAATATATTGTTGTATTCAACGGGGCGGCGCAGGATTCCTCGACCTTCGCCTTATGCCAACATCAGACGTCAGCCTTTCACTTCCTTGTGCGTGGCTGCTGCCGCCGCCGGTTCACTCGCCTTCAATAAACCTTCATCAGATACACCGCCACCTTAATAACCACTTCCCACTTACCGCTGCGGATTTACGATGGTCACGTGTATATTACCTAAGAACGTATGTACCAGTACGTGATGTTCTACGTCTCGATACGATAGCGCTGCTCTACCGGCTTTCAGAATAAAGATTTAAAATTACAATTTCATTACCTGTATTATGATATGCCCAGTTAGCGAGAACAGCTAAAGGATCAACAGATTCTTCTCGCTCACACGCACAGCCACAGCCCGCATGGCAATAGAGTATACTACTCATAGCAAGGGTGCCCATCCCCCCAACCCCTATGACGCTTCCCCCATTTTTCTGACAAGACCTTTTCTCTCTTCTACAGTAAAATTTCTTACCTAATCGAGCAAAGGCAGGGGCTTTCTGACTCAAAACTATTACAAAATATTACCTTTTTACCGTAACGGTATATTGATTGTAGGTAGTTATAAACTAAAAAAGTAAGGATTTTTAACAATAAATCACAAAATAATATTTTCAGTAAAGTTGATTTGTTTTACAATACTCTATGACTTTATTGAAAAGATACTTAGTTTTGCAACTTGAACGTTTCACTGAAATCTGTTTTTATCGATAAAATGCTATAAAAATTTCAGTCTGTTTTTGGCCGCCACACGGTGACGCCTTGAATTCGATCTGTAGCCTGTTTGAAGCACCGAGTAGAAGACTATAGGGGTACCACAGACAAAAAATAGTTCCAGTGCGCATGCGCTGGCTTGGCGGAGAAGGCTCTCACCCCCACCATGTCCGTTAACAAACTTGACGCTGTGTAAGCGGCCGCAGCGGCGACTGTGTTATTCAGTTAGATGTTTATACATATTTATGAATAATTTGAGATTTTCTTTAATATATATAGGATTTCTTAACAAATAGCCTACAGCAAAACATCCATTACCCGTTTTAATTCGGAATGTGCAAAGCACGGTTGTCAGAAAACACGGTTAATCCACTGATCCTTCCATGTGTCGTTGTGGCTTCCGGAAATTGTAACGATCAGCATAATTGCGTCCACTATAGGATCAGAACTGATCAACATGTGTACACATATCCACCGCATACTTGCGTGCATAATTTACACGTAGACCTACTGGACGAACGGGTAGTAATTTTGAACAAAAATATTTGTGAGGATGAGAACAAATAGGTACCGGTATTGTAAATAATTATACCGGTATAGATCCTTTTTTCCGTGCAACCGCGCCTACAGCCCGCTAGAAAAAGTCAACTGGGTAGATTTATTGTGGTCTGTTACGTATCCGTTATAAGTTTTTTACAGTTTTATAAAATTGGGGGAAGATTTTTCATGCAATAATTAAAAAAAAATTCTCCCTAAAATTTTTCTAAATGTGCCAATGGCGACACGATTTCCACCTGTAAGCACCCCGGGCTCATAGCGAATCGCCAAGTGAAAACTCGATACGCCACAACTTTTTATTTTATACATCCATTCCTATTTTGACCATTACATTGAATCTTCAAGTACTTACTTACTTAATCCTTAGCTTTTCTACCTTTCGGTGTAAAGCTATGTTGGAGTTGAGTCCTCTGAGGTCGTCTTTTTCCACATATCCCTCCATTTCTTTCTATCTCCTGCGAGCTCCTTTATTTTCTCCCATTTTACTCCACTTCTTTCTGCAGCTGTGCGGGCTTCATCCTTCCAGAGATTTCTCGGTCGTCCTCTCTTTCTTTTACCTGTTTTTCTGGATTCAAACACTTGCTTTACCAGTCTTTCCTCCCCCATCTTCATTACATGTCCCAGCCATCTAAGTTGTGCTTGTTCTACTGTTATTGCTACAGGAAGAATATCTAACTTTTTCCTAAATATTTCATTTCGAATTCTATATTTTTTTCTATTTTTCGAAGAAACCTCGTTTCAATACTAGTTAGCTTGTTTTTTTCCCCTCATTTGTTGTCCATGTTTCGCTTCCGTAAGTTAATACTGGCTTAATGATTTTTCTGACTATTTTTGTTTTTTTCGTAGTGGGTATTATTTTTTACCCAGGAAACTTGATTTAATACTATTGAATAATCTTCCTGTTTTCGCTACTCTTTCATTTATTTATTTCTCTAAATTCCCTTTGCTGTTAATCTCTACTCCCAGATATTTATAACTTTTTACTTGTTCTAAATATTTTCCATCAAGTTCTATACTGCGTTTCTCTTCTGAATTTCCTATTACCATAGTTTTAGTCTTCTGTATATTAATCTTCATGTTTTTCTGTCAAAGTTCTTCATTAAATACCTTGATGTTATTCTGTAACTGTTTTCCTGTTTCTCCTATAATTATTAAATCGTCTGCGTAGCATAATTCTGTTATTGTTATTATCTTCATATTCCAGTATCCTATTCTATATTTACTCATACTTTCTTTACATTTTTTGACGACGTCATCCAACACCAGGTTGAATAGCAGGGGGCTTAAAATACACCCCTGCCTTAAACCTATTTTGCTGGTGAAAGTTTTTGATGCCTAGTTTCTTACTCTTACGTAATTGACGGTGTTTTCGTATAGGCTTTTTATGCCCTCAATAAGCTGTTGTTCTACTCCCCTCCTCTTCAATATGTTCCATACGTCCTTCCTTCGTATAATATCGAACGCCTTCTCCATGTCCACGAAATATGCATGTATTTGTCTTCCCACTTTGGCAGCTTTCTCACATAACTGTCTTACTATTAAGATTTGGTCCATTGTTCCTCTCTTTTTTCTGAACCCACTTTGGCTTTCTTCCAAGGTGTGCTCTACTTTTTTCCTTAACCTGCTTTCTAGAATCCTCCCGTACAGTTTTCCTACCGTGCTCCCTAAAGTAATGTCTCTATACTTAGAACATTCTTTACTGACTCCCTTTTTGTATATAGGGAGGATTCCGGGATAATTCCTATTTCCCAGTGAAGTGGGACCTTTCTTTCTTTTAATGCTTGGTTAAAAATATTTAGGAGTTCCTCCTTTCTTTCCACGTTTGCGTATTTAATCATTTCTGTTGTTATTTCATCATGTCCTGGTGCCTTCCCTAATTTCATTTTCTCCATTGCCTCACTGAATTCTTCTCTTGTTATTTCCTCTTCTTGTAATTGATTCTCTTCTTGTTCCATGTTTTCAGTATCTTGTCTTTCTTCTTCTTCTTCTTCTTCTTCTTCTTCTTCTTCTTCTTCTTCAACGTTATTTTCGTTTTCGTTTTCCTCTAATAAATCTTTAAAATATTCTCTCCATCTTTCCATAATACTTGTCTCTTCCATTAGGATATTTCCATTTTTGCCCGTTAAATTTTTTAGCATACCGATATTCGTTTTGGGTTTCCCATTTTCTCATTTGTTTCAATGTGTTGTAGAATAATTTCCGGTTTTCATTATATGTTTCTGTAAGTTTAATCCCGAAGTCTTGTAAAAGAACTTTAACAAATTTAAATCTACTCGCCCAAAATACCACCTACCTGGTCGATCTCTGCTATAAATGTTAATTTATGCAAATAAATGTAAATGTAAAATTACACTTGTGGTAATTAATTATGTAATTGTGTTTTTTATTAAATATATAAATTTATCGATCTCTCACATGTATGTGTATAATTGAATCTTATTTATTACTCTGATTATCTATGCCCGCGTGTTGGAACACAGTTTATATAATGAATTTTATATAATTCATGTGCAATAGATAATATGTATTTACTTGCTTTAATTGATTACTTTCATGCCAGTGTGTGAAACAGCCATTTAACATTATGTATAACTATTCTGATTCTCATCAACACATACGTGATACATTTAATAGATTAACGTTATCAATTCATTTACTTTATTTACACATATGAGACTCTTAAAATCTATTTGTATTCCTTCAAATTTCAGGTTGATATTTGGGTTGTATTTGGTAATAATGAACGCATATTTATGATCAACTTAAAGTACTAGTTTAATTATCATTCATAATATATTATAATTGTACATATGATACGTCGCTGTACCTGAAATACATACATATTTTATAATAACAAATACATGTTTCAATATATGCTGAAAACAAAGAAAACATACATATATATATATATATATATATATCAAATAATATAACAATTCATATTCTACTTATTTAATGCGTTCATTAAATCCCAAATAAGCTTGTGTTAATACATTCATTAATTACTTTTATTCAGATTTATTCATTACTTTTCTTAATAATTTTCTCAGGTGTGAATTCTTTGAAAGAATCAGGTCAGTAGAAGTTACTAATTAGAAATTATTAAAATAATGGTTACTTGATTATTGAATATCCATTAAGCGTTGATGCAGTCGAGTTCCAGTGATGGAGATGGTTCGTAGACACATTTCGTCGGATGTTGTTTTATCACAATCACTTAACACTCACTTTTCCGGTCACTCGTGTTGGCGTTCGTGTATGTGAATAATTGAGGTTCAGTGTTCAATCAAATGTTTCATCTTACGGTGTATGTTGTGTGTTCGTATTGACGTGAATGTACATGTCTATTTCCACTTATTGCTGCTTCATTAAATATTCGTATAATTTATTATTCAGTTTAATATTTCATGTTCATTATGTTGTTAATAAGGTGTAGTAACACTATATTAAGTTCAACTGTTTAGCATATCGTTTATGTGGTGATATCTGTTCGTGTAACGGTCTGATTGTTCACTTTGTATAAATTTTATCTAAGTCCGTTACGTCACGCTTCGATTACACTCTTTAAAAGTTTATTAAGTCTCACTACCGTGACATGAAGATATTACTAAGTCTTTTAAATTACTGGTTAACGTTCTAACTTCCGGACACGAGTTAACATTCCGCACGATTAACGTACTCTTCTGAACTTTGAATAATACTAACTCCGAATGATTAGAGTAAACTGTTGAAAGTTTATGATATACCGTCTCTCGCACTTGAAGTTAAACTACTTGAAAATTTGAATGTTTACTGTCTGAAAACTTGAATATAAACTGTCTGGAAAATTAGTATGAAAACTGGCTGAAGATTTAAGTAAAAACCATTTCAAAAATTGAGTATAGACTGTCTCTCCTCCGTCTGGACAGATAGTTTTATTAATTCGTCCCTACTCAAAACTTTGTCTCTGGCGCAGTTCACGCCTACTTCATTTCGAGATTGGTCAGTTTTTTTGTTTTCTTGGAATATTCTGTCCCACCATGTCAAGATCCTACGTCATAGTTCTCCCGATAGGTCCTTCGTTTCTGTTGCTATGGAAATACTCCTCACCACCAAATTTCTCGCTGGCTGAAGGCATCTGATAGGTTCTTTGTGTCCCCCGATTTTTGCTCTGACGAACGTTGACCCTTTTCGAAGAAACTACGGCTATTAGACACTTGTCTATTAGCCTATTGTCTGAGTAAACTCTGTGTTCCTATAGACTCCCATTATCTGCACTTTCGGTCTTCCTGGCGTATTGTTCTATGTAATACCCCTTTTTTTCTGGCTATTAACAATTTTGAACATCTGCTGGCTGGTGAAGTCACCCCAACTTTCCACTCGTAAATTCTGTCTGTCAATTAGACGATAACTCCAGCTGCGTAACATGACTTTAGTTTTTGTCATATCTATCCTACAGTATTGTTTCTTAAGGTGCAGTGCATCCGTTCCATTGTAATATGTAGTTGAATATTTAATTCAGTTAACCCATCTAACCATTTTTTTAGAGGAAAATTGCGTTCCGTTGTCTGTGATAATTATTCTAGGAGACCCCAGTTCTTTACAATACTGGTGTATTCTTCTCAGTGTAGCTGCGGTCGTTGCCCTTCGAAGTGTGAAAAGCCGTACGTATTTGGTAAAGTTGTCAACCATAACAAACAAATATCTCACTCCCGCGGACGAAACAAGTAGTGGTCCGTAATAGTCGGCGCTCACTAGGTCACCCTTGCGTAACGGTATAATGGCTTTCGTTCCTCCGAACAAGTTTTTGTTGCCAGAATCCTTCTTCCTTTGACAAGTATCGCAAGCCCGTACGTATTTTTTCACCCTTTTCAACATACCGTCTATGGTAAAATACTCCTGCAATAATTTAATACATCTCTTAGCTCCGGGATGACCATACATACGGTGTATTTCAGCAATTATTTCGCCGGACACACTGTTCGGTATGTACAGTTTCCATTCCCTCCTACGTAATCTGTACAATTTCTCATCGACGAATCTATAAAATTTATTTAATTCCTTGTCTATACACTTTTCCCTAATCTTATCAATAATATTCTTAAGCTTAGTATCCTGAATTTGGTACTTTCCAATATCCATTATGATCTTGCCTACCTTCTTATCCATTTTGATTGTCAGGTGGTTAATTAAGTATTCGGAAATATTGTCACTAATTTCTTCTAGCGTGGCATCTTCCGGGTTCCTGCTTAGAAGATCAGCAATAATATTGTCCTTGCCCTTACAATGGACAATGTCGAATTTGTACTCCTGGATACTTAAGATCCAGCGTGTAATTCGCGAGTTGTTTAAATGACATTTATTCATAAAAGTCAGTGCCTTATTATCAGTAATGATAGTTAAAGGTTGCCCTAGTATGTATATACGGAACCTTTCAAGACATCGTACGATACACAAGAGCTCCTTTTCCGTAGTGTAATAATTCATTCCTGCACCCTTGACTGTCTTGCTGGTAAAAGCTATTACTCCAATTTTTCCTTCCTCGTCCAGTTGATATAGTTGCCCGCCATATGTAAAGTTGCTGGCGTCGCACTGCATATAATATCTTTGGTTTATTCGGGGAAACTTTAAGATGACTGTTTCTACGAATAACCTTTTAACCTGCTGAAAACATTCATTTAATTCCTGTGTCCAGGTAAATTTCTGTCCTTTCCGTAACAATTCAAGTAATGGTTTAGTGGTTTCAGCGTATTTATCTGTAAAACGGTTGTAGAAATTTGTCAAACCCAGGAAACCCTTTAATTGCTTTTGGTTCCGAGGTGTAGGGAACTTCATAATGGCCTCGATCTTCTCGTCCGTTGCTCGTATTCCTTGTGTCGTTAATCGATACCCAAGGTACGCGATTTCTTGTCTGAAGAATTGCGACTTCTCCAAATTGATGGTCAAATTCGCCCTTCTTAAGTTGGATAATAATAAATCTAAATGTAGCAAATGCGTTTCTAAATCTCCTGAATAACATAGGCAATCGTCGACATAAATAATGGTATTTCCTTTAACTTCATCTTCCAATGCTGTGTCCAATCCCCTGGTTAATGCAGCAGAACTGGTACTCAGTCCGAATGGTGTAACTGTAAAACGATAACACTTGCCGTCGTACATAAAAGCGGTGAAGTTCCGGCACTCCGGCTTCAGTGGTACTTGCCAGAAACTGCTAGTTAAGTCTACGGTAGATAAATATTTCATCTCGCCACATCTCGCCAAAATGTCGTTTATCGGAGGAGCACCCTCGTAGTCCGGGATAGTCACGCTGTTCACCTTCCTCGCATCCAAACACAATCGTACACTACCGTCCTTCTTAATTACAGTAACAAGTGGGTTGATATATGCGCTGTTGCAT
The DNA here is from genome assembly GCA_034769895.1 of Magicicada septendecula. Classification (NCBI taxonomy): domain Eukaryota; kingdom Metazoa; phylum Arthropoda; class Insecta; order Hemiptera; family Cicadidae; genus Magicicada; species Magicicada septendecula. Next base: position 235,152,843 of record CM068372.1, on the reverse strand, counting down.
CTCTCAATGACCCCATACCGCAACATTTTCCTGATCTCATCATCTACCTTCCCTTTATACGCTAATGGGACAGGCCATCCTCTCTGGAAGTACGGTGTCTGGTCGGCGACTTGGAACTCGTGTACATACCCTTCGATTCTTCCGGGGCATTCTCTGAATAAACTTCTATTCCTTACCAGAATCTCCCTTAATCTTTCCAACGTTCCTTTATCTCCGCACTCAATACTTTCTACCTTCTTGTCAATGTTTCTGATGATCTCTTCTTCTTCTTCTATGTCCACCACTTCTATATGCATCATTGGCACCGTGTACGTCGCTTCGTCAGCCTCTCTTCTTAACTCGACGATCCTTCTTCCCATGTCAATGAGACATCCTGTTTCCTGAAGAAAATTGGTTCCTAATATACAATGTTTTATTAAATCTGGTATGATGAGAAAAACACATTCATATTTAATTTCTTCAATATAGATATCACATAATATTTGTTTTCTGATTAACTTTGATTTATTACCAACTGCGCTAACTATTAATGTGTTAGACATCGGTAATATTTCATAAGGGGTTATGTTATGTTTGTTTTGATTAAACCACGACTCGGACAATCCGGCAATTACGGATCCAGTATCGAGCAACGCTTGTACACTAACATTATTGTTGAACTTGATATTTATCTCTGGACACTTAATTATTCGTTGTGGAATCTCTTCATCTTCATTACATAATAAATCACTTCGTAAATCTGGTAGGATTATGTTCGTCTGGTAGCCATTCGTTTTATCGGCTATCTCCGTTAATGAGTGAAGGGATTTTTTTTTCTTCTTCTTGTTGACGGACCCTTTTGGGTTGAGTGCCCGATGTCCCGGCAGCCGTGTTTGTAAACTCTATTGTGTTGACTGCGCGTCGGTCCGCATTACGGTGTTGTTGGGTATTTATGGCCGGTCTGTCACCCCAAGCCTTCTTCTGCATTCCATTTACTTTGTTCGGACCGCTTTCACTTTCCCTGTAGGGATTCCTCTTCTCGTTTGCCGACACATAGTTTGACTCTTTATTATTTCTTGGTTGAATCTGTGTATACTCTATAATTAACGATTCGAAATTTGGGATTGTCACAATCCCTCTAGTGACCACAGCGAGCTGAATCTCGCGCCCAAAGTGACGAGATATCTTACGTATAAGTTGATTGTCAGTCAGAGTGGGTGTTAACTGCCGACTCTCCAATAAGATACGTTCAATATACTGAATAGCAGTGACTGGTCCACGCCAATCAAACCTGCCATACTCCAAATGGTCCCGTATACTATCTTGTCGTTCCTGTCCCCAATATTTCAATGAGAACGCTTCCTTGAATTCTTCAAAATTTGATATTTGGTTACGTATCACCCGCCACCAAATACCTGCGTCTAATTCCAAATGTCTACCAATCCACTTGATATTGTCAGTAGGGTAGTATAACTCTTGGATTTCAGACAACTCCTTAAGGAATTCCATAGGGAATCTGTCTGTTCCATTATATTTAAGGTCATTGTGGTTAGGTCCATTAATTCGGTTTAATATACCACACTCACCTTCCATTAACTGTCTCTGCAGTCTTTCCTGGTTTTCTCTTACCTTAGTTAAATGTCCTTTTAACTCTTCGATCCGCGTCGTCTTTTCTTTTGTAGTCTCGTCCAACTTTTGTTCTGTCGAACGTTGTCTACCATCAACTTCTTCCAACTTCTGTATAATATTATTGTTTGTTCCGTCTTGCTCCTGTTGTTTCTGCCGTATAGTGTCGTGTATCTCGGCCTTGAGTTCTTCGTGCTTCTTATTAGAATCCTTAACGTGAGCATCGAACTTATTATTGATCTTTTTAACGGTCGTCTGGGTAGTGTGCATCGCTGCCATCCATTCTTGACGATCATTTTCTCGTGTTTCCTGTATCTCTACGTACTTCTTATTTGCTTCTTCTCTCAAGTTTCTCACGAGATCATCTTGTTTCTTTTGTAGTTCGTCGGCCTTTCCTTCCCAGGTCTGCTGGTATTCACGTATCTCGGACCTTATTTGCGCAAGCTGTTCCGCTGTCTCTCGTTTCATCTCTTCCCTATGCTGGTCGAGCTTTTCATTTTGTTTTTCTTATTTCTAACTAATTAATTTGTTAATATTCTCTTCTTGTTTCTTGCTTCGTTCTTCTTGTTTTTCATTCATTAATTTAATACTTTCTTCTTGTTTTCTGTTGCTTTCTTCTTGTTTCTCGCTAATTAATTTGTTAATATTCTCTTCTTGTTTTTCGCTCTGTTGACGGATGAACTCCATAAACATTTGTAGACTTACATCTTCTGGTTTTGATGTCTGTCCTCGCGCCCTGTCTTCTGGACTCTCTACAACGCTACTTGGTTCGCTAGGTGTAGTATTCTCTTCTGTGTTTACTGTACCTAATTGGTTATTGACGTCGAATTCTACGCTATCGGAATTGCTCGCCATTTTTGCCTTCCTACGCGTAATCATTCAAACTGACTTATAACACTAATATTTATCTTACTTCTATTTCTATGACACTACTTTATCTACTACTTCTACTGCCTGTTCTTTGCCAAAGCTATACGTTTTAACAATCTTTGTTACTACGTATCATCCCGTGCGGATGGGCGCCATTTTAAATGTTAATTTATGCAAATAAATGTAAATGTACACTTGTGGTAATTAATTATGTAATTGTGTTTTTTATTAAATATATAAATTTATCGATCTCTCACATGTATGTGTATAATTGAATCTTATTTATTACTCTGATTATCTATGCCCGCGTGTTGGAACACAGTTTATATAATGAATTTTATATAATTCATGTGCAATAGATAATATGTATTTACTTGCTTTAATTGATTACTTTCATGCCGTGTGTGAAACAGCCATTTAACATTATGTATAACTATTCTGATTCTCATCAACACATACGTGATATCATTTAATAGATTAACGTTATCAATTCATTTACTTTATTTACACATATGAGACTCTTAAAATCTATTTGTATTCCTTCAAATTTCAGGTTGATATTTGGGTTGTATTTGGTAATAATGAACGCATATTTATGATCAACTTAAAGTACTAGTTTAATTATCATTCATAATATATTATAATTGTACATATGATACGTCGCTGTACCTGAAATACATACATATTTTATAATAACAAATACATGTTTCAATATATGCTGAAAACAAAGAAAACATACATATATATATATATTGTAGCGTGACAGATGTATGCATAATATTGAATGGCAATTGATCATTAGAATAATGAAGTTATAATATTTAAATTTGGAAGAAAGCACTAAGTTTAATATAAAAAGATTAATTCATAGCAACTGTGGAAAGAAATCATTATTATAAAGAAAATACAAGTTCAAATAAAAGGAGTTACTAGTGATGAGTCATCCAAGACCAGTCTCATAACCAAAGGTTTTCAAACTATAACCCAGGAAGGTATAAAAGTAAATAACCAAGCAGTACAGAATATGACCAAACCCACAACGAGGGAGAATAAATAGAATAGAAACCCTAAAATAAGCCAAGATCAACCAATACAGGTGGTGTATTTCTGAAATAAAGAAGAAGATGGAGAAGATCCCAAGAAACCTGATGGCATCAAGAAGAAGATGGAGAAGATACCAGTCCCAGAAGGCAGGAGAAAAGAAGACTGAAGAAAGAAGAAGAAGGCAGCATCCTGAAGAAGATGTCATGCTCTTATAAAAGACACCCAAATCCCTATATCCCCAAAATAAATATCTAAAAACAAAAGTATAACGAAATAAAAACCACATGTATATAAATTTAAGAGAGAGAAGTGTATAAAGTAAAAGTTTCCTGTGAACTAAGATGAAACAATAATATAGTACCCATGGAACAAATCTCCATTGAAAAACGCTAACCAATTTATTATGTTAATAAGACTATACGACCATTTAGCATTAACATAATTATATAAGTGCAAAGTGAACCAGTGATAGTTTTGGGTATTATAAAAAATGAACCTTGTGTTTCATTCTTGGCAATCACAAACATTGAATGCAATGAAATATGCATTTTTCAATGACTTAAAATGTGTACTGTGACAATATGTTGTTCATAAGACAGGAATCTGTTTAAAATAACATTTTGTTTTACATGAAAAAAGAAAAACAGATTTCATAGTGCTTTTTGAACGGTTCATACTATTTATTTGTTAATGACAGGGTACAATTCCCCAAAGACAATGTATAAAAGACGGTATAAAAACTGTAGAATCCTACTTATAATAATAGTTAGAAATAAGAATATAAATATAAGGTTTTTTTATGTATATAGTATAAGAATATTTAAAAATGTTTTAGATATAAGGCCATTTGTTTGGGTCTGATACAACTAACATCAGAACTATAAAAATAGTTACTACTTGTAAATAGTCGAGAGTAATTAAGATGTTAGTTAGTAAAAAACCTTTTTTGTAAACCATATTTCCATGTTAGAAATGGGGATTTTGTTGCAAAATGTCTGACTTGAAGACAACCATTTATTTAAAAAAAAAAAAATTCTTTATTTTGTTTAACTATTATTTGTATTGTAACCAATACTAATTGTTATTGTGTAATTTGAAAACATGTTTAATTTATAATACTATATGTAAAAGTCAGAGAGGGTATCACACATCATATATTGTTTGTAAAAAGTTTTTGTAAGATAAATTGTTAAAAAAATCATAGGCCAAAAGAATGGAAACCAAACTTCATCAAAACAGAGAAATTGCTCATTTAAATGCAAGTAAACAAAAGAGGTTTAGACAAAATAAACTTGAGATCAAGCCATATAATTGCACATACCATTTAGGAAGATTTTAATAAATTATATTCAGAATTATAAATAAAAATGAAAATGACCTAAACTCAGAAATTTGGACATGGGAGTCATATATTCCAGAATAATGTTTCAGAATACAACTAATTCAATTAATTACCAGAAAATAAGGGAATATGAACCTTTTAATACAATATAGGATTATTAATATTAAATATAACTGATAAAATGGCTGAATTTATATAATGACAGGAAGTAAATTTTGATGTTTTGACTTTTCAGAGTATACCAAACTGAAAGTGAAATTACTATTTTTTGGACAGAAAACACTATAAAACGGCATTATTTAATCTGAAAATAAGCTGAATGAAATGAAAGATTAATTTAAATCACATCTAGTGAATAAAATTGACAAATAACCAAAGTTTAGGTATTTATATAGTGAAATATTAAAGTGTGCACAGGATATGAAAAATATTTGAACAATGTTAAGAATAATATTATATGGGCTAAGAGTTTAATTGAAACTGAAGGAAACAGTTAGTTAATTATTGGTATTTGAACGGTTAACATGACATACGTTTGGTAACGTGCATAACCTAACCTATAATAGTCATACAAAGCGAATGTATAGTACGTTATTGTGAAATCGCGAGTGACTTGTAGAATACTTCTAAAAACTATCATATTATAACAGAAACAATCAAGAAACACTCCATAACACAGAACAATACATATCTACTCCGAAAAACACCACAAAACACAAGAAAACTGTGTAATACATTAACCCAAATTAGTGACGGAATCGGGGAAAGTGTTTGAACTAATAATTATACGGATACACTAAATACAACTCAGAAACAGTACACCAATCACTACACAACATTTAACAAGAGATTTGCGGACACAAGAACAGGAATATTGCCAGAAAATACATTATTTGGAACACTGCAGGAACGAGCAACATTTTGATCAACTTGACGGCGGCCATTTGCTTTGACGATCCCAGTGCCTTCCTCCTAGTTCGATACAGCTGTTTGGTGAAAACAATTATTATATTTACAAATTATTATTCAATGTCTGTGTTTATTAATAACTATTAATTTGATTGTAACGTTATACTTTTTAAATATTAGCCCGATTTCTCTGACTTTGATAATAACTGGCTGTTTAAAGAACCCTATATAATTTTTATATCATATACTTGTAACTTTTTTCGATATCCTGAGAATCGATACTAATCGATAAGAGTCAATATTGCTATTACTTAATAAAACATTAATACTTTTCAATACTTAATAGTTTTTTATTTCTTCAATAATACTAATTATCAATAATATAATTCTAATTGATAATCTACAAGGACTTTACCACCTATAAGTGAAGATAACCTAAAAAATAAAAGATAACAAGTATCGATTGGTTTGAAGACAGTCTTATGAGTGGTGATAGCTTATTTAAAATATACTAAAACTTTAATAAAAATTTTCAGAAGAGCATTACACTGTCTAAAACTTCACAGCCCTATATTAATTAATTGATCCTAATTAATTAATTAATAAAATTGAAAACTTTTTTTTTAATTATTTTTTTTTATATAAACATAATTTTTTTTTTAATTTTCTTCAAAACAATAATTTTTGTTTTGAAACTTTCGGTGAAGTTGGACATATATTACTTCATCGACATTACGCTACTCGACCGGTCTTGCTACCATTGAGACTCGACCAGCTGGGAAACTTAAGGAAGTGTTTCAGGCCAGTAAGACGTCGAGAGCCACACCAATTTAAGAACACACACATCAATCTTTTTATATTATTACAAATTGGCTAGCCCAAAGAGTGGGGCTTGATTGCATCGGAGTAGCATACTCCACGATCTCTTATATCATCAAGAACAACACACAACAAATATATTATTTATTTATTACAAATTGGCGCACAACTTTAGGGGCTTTAATTAGCGATTGGAAGGCCAATACTTTCTGCCCAATCACTAGTTGGAGTTAGGCAACAGCTACAAAGCCAGAGAATTTCAAGGGAAAATGCAACGACGTGCAACATCTAAGAAACGGGCGGCGGAGGCCGAGAAAGAAATAGAAGTTGACATGGACAACAAGGAGGCGACGCCGGTAGAGGCAGAAGAGGTATTACCGCCGGTGTTGTCCAAACAAACTGAACAACCGGAGATACCCACACAGACAGAGGAAGTAAATGTCCAGGAAAGACATATAGAAAAATCCAAAGTAACGGAAGAGAGTAAAATGGACAGATTAATGGAAATGTTCATGAAAACAAAAGAAGAAAAAGATAAAGAAAGGAAGGAAGACAAATTAGCATTAAATAAGAAATTTGAAGAGTTGAAGAGTGATAACCAGTCCTTGAAAGAAGATTTAGGAAATAAAATCGAAACAACAAACAAGAAGATGGAAGAAGAGATGGGGAAGAAGTTAGAAGAATTGAAGGAAGACAATCAGTCCCTGACGAAGAAGATGGAAGAAAACAGCAAGAAGATGGAAGAGAAGATGGAAGAAAACAGCAAGAAGATGGAAGAGAGGATGGGAGGAAAGTTAGAAGAATTGAAGAAGGCTAATCAATCCACAAAAGAAGAGTTGACTGGGATGAACAAGAACATGGAAGAATTGAAGGAAGACAACCAATCGTTCAAGGAAGAATTCAAGGCGACTAAAGATGAGTTGCTTAATAAAATTGAAAATACCAATCAGAAAATAGATGAAACCAGGAAGAAGATAGAGAAGAACAACCGACAATTGAAGGAAGAGTTGAAAGAAGATAACAGGAAGTTGGAAGAGAAGATGGGGGAGAAATTGGAAGAATTGAGAGAAGACAATCAAATTCTAAGAGAAGAGTTAAGGGAGGTAGAATTTGACAGGAGAATTTGGACAAACTGGACGAAAGAATGGAATTGTTGCGAGAAGAACTGAATAAGGAGATCAAGGTTAACAAGAAAGCGATGAATAAGAAGATGGAAGAAGAAAATATAATGGTCAATCGACAGATTCGAGAGATTGATGGAAAGTGCAACCAGACCGAAAAGGAGGTGCATGAGTTTAAAGAAGTGGTGAACATCAAGTTCACAAATATCGAACAACATAGTCGTAGGAAGGTAGAAGAACAGAGGAAGGAAAATCAAGAAGAATTCGGAAAAGTACGCAACCAGGTTACAGAACGATGTAATGATATACAAGAGACCATGGCCAATATCACCGGTCAGGTGCTACAAAGCCGAGAGGAGATGGAAGCGATTAGAAACAGACCGACTCATTTCACCGGATTGCCCGTCAACGAAAGCCGAGAGTGGCTCAACTTCCGGCAATACAAACGCAAGCCGATGGAGTTCCTGGCCAGGGTAGAAGAATATTTGACCAAGCATAAAATTACTCAATGGAGCCATAGCAGGGAGATATTCGACGAGTCTTTCCGAGATATAACAGATAATTGGTGGATGGCCAACCGGAGTGAAATTTCCGACTACCAACAGTTCCGGAAGATGTTTAAGACAAAATACTGGTCTGAGACCACCCAGAACTTGATCCGAGACAATATTTGTAATGGAAGATACAGGTCACAATTAGGTAGCAGTATGACGGCATATTTCTTGGGGAAGGTGTGTATGGCAAAACACCTTGAGCCAGCAATCCCAGAAGAATGTTTAGTGAACAAAATATCGTATCACTATGATGAGGACATTATCAGGGCCCGGAGAGGTAGTCAGATCAAGACGATCCAGGGAATGACCGAGTTATTGGAGGGATACGAGAACGAAGAGTATTATCGGCAGAGCAGAAAGAGAAATGAGAGACCAGAAGCAAGGCCGACTACCTACCCCAATAACGGCAATAACCGTACAAATAACCGGAACCAGCCCAGTAATTATGACGGCCCTAACAACCAGCCGCGTAATAACCAGTTTAACGGTAATTTTAACGGCGTGAGGAATAACAACCCCTATCCAAATAATAGAAACCACTTTTATCAACAAAATAATAATGTCCCATACAGACAGAGAAATCCATATCCCAACAATAATGGTGACAGACCTTACCCACCTAACCGAAATTACTATAATAATAATGTTAGTAATAACAATAATAGCAATAGTAATAACCGAGTGTCGCGCCCTAGGGTAAATTTTATAAGAGCAGAAGATCGCGGACCCAGGAGATATTATCAACCGAGGAGGAGCAGCTTCCACGGCGCCGACCGAAGATGGCGGAGTGCGGAACGAGACGGCCCAAGATACGAACAGGAAAGACGAAGTACCAGCCTGGAAGATCTTGGCAGACAACCGAACAGGGCGTTAAACATTAACCAGGGTACAGAACGTCAGGAGACAAACCAGAGTTTCCCGAACGGTGCCTCGGTCAATAATGACATAAACACTGACCAAAATACTTTAAACGAGAGGAGGCAGTAATCAACAACGATGACCCGTTACTGCTTATACTTCCTGGGTTAGAAAAGGATGGTTTGCAACAAGCAAACAATAATAAGAATATCACTATCATAAGTAACCATTATCTGAAAGACATACGAACTGAACTTTTGGAAGAGAACGAGAAGAGTCTCAGCAACAGTAATAATGAGATAATTTATATAACAGCGGAGGTGGAAGGAGTTCCCGCTAAAATAATGATAGACACAGGAGCTAATATTTCAATAATAAACTCCAATGAGTTGGAGAGAATACAATGTACATGTGGAAAAACTTTGCCAATGTTACCAGTCAACAACATTGTGTTGGTAGGTGCAACTGGCCGCCAGAATAAAACCATTAGGAAGCAAGTTTCCTTAAGTGTCGTTAGCCGTGATATAGCTTTAGACATGGAATTTTTAATCGCCACCGGATTACCATTTGACATCTTAGTCGGTTGCGATATTCTTCGTAGATATTCGGCAGTAATCGATCTTAATTTAAATAGAGTATCACTTTTCCCAGACGGAGTAACATGGACCGCAGATCTGGTAGGAGGCACAACTATACTTCCTAGCCCAATACATCAACAACTTCGGAATATTAATATTATAAGAAACAGCCCTCTTTATAAACCCATAATATACAATCATGGAGGAGAGGATTTATGGTCAGTTAAGATCCAAGAAATACGGAATTTCCAGTGCGGAAGCGATAACAAGAAAATACCAACACATCTGGCTGATCGTCTAATCGCTATATATGAGAAATACAAGGCGGTGTTTTCTGATGAACCAGGGAAGGTAAAAAACTACCAGTGCCAACTTCGTTTTAAAGAAAACGTAGAGTTTAACCGGAGGTCATATCCAATAGCGCAGTCGCTCAAAGAAGCCGTGAGAACAGAGATAAACAAGATGATAGATAACGACATAATTGAAATTAGTCAATCACCTTACACTAGTCCAATTATTGCTGTTCCGAAGAAAGACGGACAAGTCCGGCTCTGTTTAGATGCGCGTGAGTTGAATAAGACAATTGTGAATGACAGAACTTCTCCCGGTGAAATAGAAGAAATCTTAAAGCGTTTTCATGGTACTAGATTTATTAGCACCTGGGATACGGTCTGTGGTTATTGGCAGGTAGAGCTGCATCCACAAAGCCGCCAGTATGTAGCGTTCATTTTCGAAGGGCGCAATTACCAGTTCAAGAGACTGCCCTTCGGACTTGTCAATTCTGTCGCCATATTTGTGGCATGCATGGACCAGATTTTGGGACCAGAAGCGCTCCAATTTACCACCGTCTATGTTGACGATTTACTAATTACATCCGGAACCTGGGAGGAGCACTGTTACAGAGTGGAATTTGTACTAAACAAACTAGCGCAGAACAACATAACACTGAAGTTGGAGAAATCCAAGTTCATAGCGCGCGAGGTACAATTCTTAGGCTTCAACCTAGACGACAGAGGTATTACACCATCAGCAGAAAAAGTGGAGGCAATTCAGAGGTTTCCGCAACCAAGAAACAGGAAACAATTGCAATCTTTCCTCAGACTCTGTAACTATTACAGGAAGTTTCAGAGCCGATATTCCGAGTTGACCGCCAAGTTTCAACCACAGTTATCTGCCAAAAACAAATGGACTTGGGGTGAAGATCAAGATATTACTTTCCGATTGATAAAAGAGAAGTTTCTGGAGAGTGTGATACTTCGTCACCCAGATTTTAAGAAACCGTTCTTTCTAAACTGTGACGCTAGCGATCTAAGCTTAGGAACGACATTATACCAGGAAGATGAGGAGGGACAACATCTGGTAATAAGCTTCGCTAGTCGCACATTGAACCAGTGCGAAAAGAACTACAGTGTGACAGAAAAGGAATTGTTGAGCGTGGTGTTCGCATGCAGCAAGTTCCGAACGTACATTCTCGGATATCAAGTCACGGTACGAACTGATCATAAATCCATCTCGTTCCTTCGTAGGTGCAAATTGAGTCACGGCCGATTGGCTAGGTGGGTACTCGCCCTACAAGAATATGACCTGAAATGGGAATACATTCCAGGAAAGAAGAACGTGGTAGCGGATGTGTTGTCACGTATAAATCTGGAAGATCAGACTTTCGAGGGAGAGAAGGAGAGCTTAGTAAAAATTTATAACATATTCACGACCAGAGCCGATTTACAAGCTTTGTTAATAAATATCCGAATCCATCAGCAGTCTGATCCTAAGCTGAAAAACATTGTGAGTCGTTTGGAAGCCAATGATGAAACCATTTCTAAATATTACCACCTTAACAAGGGAATTTTATTCATAAAAACCGCCTTGGACGATGAGACATGGAAGGTGATAATCCCACACCAAATCGAAAAGGAGGTCATCATCGATTACCATGTCAGGTATGGTCACATGGGAGCGTTAAAAGTGATACAAGCTCTAGAGGAAAATTGTAAGATCAAGAATATCAACCGCAAGGTGAGAACATACATCAAGTCCTGTAAGATCTGCCAATGTGCAAAAGTAAACAATGAAAAGACAGAGGGTATCATGATACCGATAACTTCCAACGCAAAACTGGAAAAAGTGTTTTTGGATATCTGCGGGCCATTTCCCCGTAGCGGTGGTCGGCACAGATATAAATACTTGGTAATCATAATGGATCATTACACCAAGTATATAAAGCTATATCCGGTTAATCGGGCAACAACAGCAAAGGTTTTGGCGGTGATTATTGATTTGTATATCCCAGAGATCGGTAGACCATCTTCTATTATTACCGACCATGGTACACAGTTTAAGGGGAGGAGATGGCGAGACACTTTATTAGCACTTGGGGTCAAAACGTATAAGACATCAGTCTACCACCCAAGTAGCAATCCGGCTGAGAGAGTACTAAGAGAAGTGGGTAGGATATTGCGCACGTACTGTCACAACCAACAGAAAAAGTGGCAAGAGTACCTAGCAGCGACAGAAACATTCCTAAATTACGCCCACCATCCAGCTATAGGAATTCCACCGTACTCAGCCATGTATGAGAAGCCGACTCCCCGAGACATTGAACAAATCATTGAATTTCCAACGAACAACAATAGGAAATTCAACCAGTTGAAGTTTTACAATAATGTAGCAGAAGATCAGGAAAAACGGCAAGCCAAGTACCAGAAGGCAATAGGGCGAATTGTAACATATAAAGAGGGTGAAAAAGTCCTCCTAAAAAATAGAGAGCTGCCTAGCACCTTAGAAGGCATAACCAAAAAACTACTATTACAATACAATGGCCCATATGTTGTGGTAAATGATAAGCATAACAATACATATGAGTTGAAGGAAATCGTTTCAGGAAAAATCAAAGGAGTGTACAATCAAGCTTCTATGAAGAAATATTATGAAGAATGAGTTGTGAGTTTTAGAATTTTGAATTTATATTTTAAAAAATTCAAAAATAATGTAAGTACATCTTACAACCTAATATTTTGAGAAGAACATTTTGGAGAATTATAAGAAGAAGGAATTTAGAATTTATATATTTTAAAAAATTCAAAAATAATGTAAGTACATATTACAACCTAATATTTTGAGAAGAACATTTTGGAGAATTATAAGAAGAAGGAATTTAGAATTTATATATTTTAAAAAATTCAAAAATAATGTAAGTACATCTTACAACCTAATATTTTGAGAACATTCTGGAGAATTAAAAGAAAAAGAATTTTTAATAATTTTGAAAAAATCCTAAAATAATGTAAGTACATCTTACAACCTAATATTTTGAGAAGAACATTTTGGAGAATTATAAGAAGAAGGAATTTAGAATTTTTATTTGAAAAAATTCTAAAATATGTAAGAACAACTTACAACCTAATAATTTGAAGAAAAAACTTTATGGAAGAAAGAGAAAGAGAGAGAATTTTGTACTTATTAATTATAAAAATTTAAAATTGAGTAAGTACATCTTACTACAACCTGATAATTTAGAACAAAACTTTATGGAAGAAAGAGAAAGAGAGAGAATTTTGAACTTAATTATACACAAAATTTAAAAATGAAGTAAGACCAATTTACTATAACTAAGTTTATGAGAAAACTTTATGGTAAATAATTAAGAAGAATTTGAATTTGGAGAAATACCAAAACATTCAGAAATAATAGTAAAATCACATTACTATAAACAATTCTGAATGAAACAATTCTGGGAATAAATGAATTAAACAGAATTTGAATGTTGATAGAACGTCAGAACTTTGAAACAAGATAAGATCAACATATTACAAGGATTTATGAGAAATATTTTTCAATTAAATAAAAAGAATAGTTTGAATTTTACATTAAAACTAACCAAGTTCCAAAAAATAATTATGTGTCAATTATGATTGAATTGAGAAGAAAATAAAGTGGTTAATTCAGAAAAGAGAATTAACGTTAATCCAGAATAAATGCTAGAAATGAAATATAATATAAATGAATTAATGCTAATGAATGCGAAGACGGATTAATAACTTTCTAAGAGAAAGGAAAGAACCAAAATGTTTAAATAAAATGATCAATATAAAAACCTGTATATCTAATGTAAAGATACAATGTTAAAAAATTAAATATAATATATTAAGACCATTCAAATAATGAATACGAAAGACTATTTATAAGACCATGCTAATACTATGAATAACCAGAAGAAAGTATAAAGAGAATTCAGATGAAGAAGAAAGAGAGTTACACTGTAAACAGTAACCAGAATTATTAAAAGAAAGGTTTTCAACCATAATTAAATTAAATATATCAGACAAGTTAAGAGTTTTGAAAAAATATATATGTAATGAGTATAATAATGATTATGAAGATTTATTAAGATAGAAAATGTGAGATAATCTGAGAGACTACGAAGTGGAGAATCCAAAGATATTTTTATTAGTCGAAAATGAGACTACTTTTTATTTATTTATTCGATGACTGACTGAAGATAATTCCAGCAGCATTATGTTTTTTGAGCAGGGATGGATATGCCTCTGTACTCAATTTATAGAAGTGGTGTATGGCCAGCAGAGAAGTAGCGTACAGTGCCCCTCTGATCTGCCCCAGCCCACGTGATAGGGAATGTTAGGGAATTAATATCCCAAGGATACAACACGAAGTTGATATAGAAAGAAAATGTATTACAATTATAATATATCTCAGAAGACACTAACTATCCGAAAAGGATCAGTAGTAAGACAAGTAACCATATATATAAAATTAATAAAACTCTAATATAAAAAAGTCGATATAAAAATGGAGAAGAAAATGAATTATAAGAAATGATGAAATTATCATAAGAAATTATTTCATCCATAAACATGTCTGAAATAATTACTTCTGGAGGAGAGCAATCTGTAGCGTGACAGATGTATGCATAATATTGAATGGCAATTGATCATTAGAATAATGAAGTTATAATATTTAAATTTGGAAGAAAGCACTAAGTTTAATATAAAAAGATTAATTCATAGCAACTGTGGAAAGAAATCATTATTATAAAGAAAATACAAGTTCAAATAAAAGGAGTTACTAGTGATGAGTCATCCAAGACCAGTCTCATAACCAAAGGTTTTCAAACTATAACCCAGGAAGGTATAAAAGTAAATAACCAAGCAGTACAGAATATGACCAAACCCACAACGAGGGAGAATAAATAGAATAGAAACCCTAAAATAAGCCAAGATCAACCAATACAGGTGGTGTATTTCTGAAATAAAGAAGAAGATGGAGAAGATCCCAAGAAACCTGATGGCATCAAGAAGAAGATGGAGAAGATACCAGTCCCAGAAGGCAGGAGAAAAGAAGACTGAAGAAAGAAGAAGAAGGCAGCATCCTGAAGAAGATGTCATGCTCTTATAAAAGACACCCAAATCCCTATATCCCCAAAATAAATATCTAAAAACAAAAGTATAACGAAATAAAAACCACATGTATATAAATTTAAGAAAGAGAAGTGTATAAAGTAAAAGTTTCCTGTGAACTAAGATGAAACAATAATATAGTACCCATGGAACAAATCTCCATTGAAAAACGCTAACCAATTTATTATGTTAATAAGACTATACGACCATTTAGCATTAACATAATTATATAAGTGCAAAGTGAACCAGTGATAGTTTTGGGTATTATAAAAAATGAACCTTGTGTTTCATTCTTGGCAATCACAAACATTGAATGCAATGAAATATGCATTTTTCAATGACTTAAAATGTGTACTGTGACAATATGTTGTTCATAAGACAGGAATCTGTTTAAAATAACACTTTGTTTTACATGAAAAAAGAAAAACAGATTTCATAGTGCTTTTTGAACGGTTCATACTATTTATTTGTTAATGACAGGGTACAATTCCCCAAAGACAATGTATAAAAGACGGTATAAAAACTGTAGAATCCTACTTATAATAATAGTTAGAAATAAGAATATAAATATAAGGTTTTTTTATGTATATAGTATAAGAATGTTTAAAAATGTTTTAGATATAAGGCCATTTGTTTGGGTCTGATACAACTAACATCAGAACTATAAAAATAGTTACTACTTGTAAATAGTCGAGAGTAATTAAGATGTTAGTTAGTAAAAAACCTTTTTTGTAAACCATATTTCCATGTTGGAAATGGGGATTTTGTTGCAAAATGTCTGACTTGAAGACAACCATTTATTTAAAAAAAAAATATTCTTTATTTTGTTTAACTATTATTTGTATTGTAACCAATACTAATTGTTATTGTGTAATTTGAAAACATGTTTAATTTATAATACTATATGTAAAAGTCAGAGAGGGTATCACACATCATATATTGTTTGTAAAAAGTTTTTGTAAGAAAAATTGTTAAAAAAATCATAGGCCAAAAGAATGGAAACCAAACTTCATCAAAACAGAGAAATTGCTCATTTAAATGCAAGTAAACAAAAGGGGTTTAGACAAAATAAACTTGAGATCAAGCCATATAATTGCACATACCATTTAGGAAGATTTTAATAAATTATATTCAGAATTATAAATAAAAATGAAAATGACTAAACTCAGAAATTTGGACATGGGAGTCATATATTCCAGAATAATGTTTCAGAATACAACTAATTCAATTAATTACCAGAAAATAAGGGAATATGAACCTTTTAATACAATATAGGATTATTAATATTAAATATAACTGATAAAATGGGTGAATTTATATAATGACAGGAAGTAAATTTTGATGTTTTGACTTTTCAGAGTATACCAAACTGAAAGTGAAATTACTATTTTTTGGACAGAAAACACTATAAAACGGCATTATTTAATCTGAAAATAAGCTGAATGAAATGAAAGATTAATTTAAATCACATCTAGTGAATAAAATTGACAAATAACCAAAGTTTAGGTATTTATATAGTGAAATATTAAAGTGTGCACAGGATATGAAAAATATTTGAACAATGTTAAGAATAATATTATATGGGCTAAGAGTTTAATTGAAACTGAAGGAAACGGTTAATTAATTATTGGTATTTGAACGGTTAACATGACATACGTTTGGTAATGTGCCTAACCTAACTTATAATAGTCATACAAAGCGAGTGTATAGTACGTTATTGTGAAATCGCGAGAGACTTGTAAAATACTTCTGGAACTCTCATATTATAACAGAAACAATCAAGTAACACTCCATAACACAGAACAATACATATCTACTCCGAAAAACACCACAAAACACTAGAAAACTGTATAATACATTAACCCAAATTAGTGACGGAATCGGGGAAAGTGTTTGAACTAATAATTACACGGATACACTAAATACCACTCAGAAACAGTACACCAGTCACTACACTACATTTAACAAGAGATTTGCAGAAACAAGAACAGGAATAAAGCCAGAAAATACATTATTTGGAACGCAGCCGTAACGAGCAACATTTTGATCAACTTGATGGCCGCCATTTGCTTTGACGATCCCAGTGCCTCCTCTTAGTTCAACACAGCTGTTTGGTGAAAACAATTATTATATTTTCAAATTATTATTCAATGTCTGTGTTTATTAATAACTATTAATTTGATTGTAACGTTATACTTTTTAAATATTAGCCCGATTTCTCTGACTTTGATAATAACTGGCTGTTTAAAGAACCCTATATAATTTTTATATCATATACTTGTAACTTTTTTCGATATCCTGAGAATCGATACTAATCGATAAGAGTCAATATTGCTATTACTTAATAAAACATTAATACTTTTCAATACTTAATAGTTCTTTATTTCTTCAATAATACTAATTACCAATAATATAATTCTAATTGATAATCTACAAGGACTTTACCATCTATAAGTGAAGATAACCTAAAAAATAAAAAGGTAAACAAGTATCGATTGGTTTGAAGACAGTCTTATGAGTGGTGATAGCTTATTTAAAATATACTAAAACTTTAATAAAAATTTTCAGAAGAGCATTCCACTGTTTAAAACTTCACAGCCCTATATTAATTAATTGATCCTAATTAATTAATTAATAAAATTAAAATTTTTTTTTTAATTATTTTTTTTAATAAACAATTTTTTTTTTAAATTTCCTTCAAAACAATAAATTTTGTTTTGAAACTTTCGGCGAAGCTGAAAATATATATATTCCTCCATCAACTTTACGCTACTCGACCAGTCTTGCTACCATTGGGACTCGACCAGCTGGGAAACTTAAGGAAGTGTTTCAGGCCAGTAAGACGTCGAGAACCACACCAATTAAACATATTACATTACAACTTACAACTTATTTATTAATTTATTACAAATTGGCTAGCCCAAAGAGTGGGGCTTGATTACATCGGAGTCTAACATACTCCACAATAGCTTATATCATCAACACACATCAATAACATTTATTATTATATTATTACAATATATATATCAAATAATATAACAATTCATATTCTACTTATTTAATGCGTTCATTAAATCCCAAATAAGCTTGTGTTAATACATTCATTAATTACTTTTATTCAGATTTATTCATTACTTTTCTTAATAATTTTCTCAGGTGTGAATTCTTTGAAAGAATCAGGTCAGTAGAAGTTACTAATTAGAAATTATTAAAATAATGGTTACTTGATTATTGAATATCCATTAAGCGTTGATGCAGTCGAGTTCCAGTGATGGAGATGGTTCGTAGACACATTTCGTCGGATGTTGTTTTATCACAATCACTTAACACTCACTTTTCCGGTCACTCGTGTTGGCGTTCGTGTATGTGAATAATTGAGGTTCAGTGTTCAATCAAATGTTTCATCTTACGGTGTATGTTGTGTGTTCGTATTGACGTGAATGTACATGTCTATTTCCACTTATTGCTGCTTCATTAAATATTCGTATAATTTATTATTCAGTTTAATATTTCATGTTCATTATGTTGTTAATAAGGTGTAGTAACACTATATTAAGTTCAACTGTTTAGCATATCGTTTATGTGGTGATATCTGTTCGTGTAACGGTCTGATTGTTCACTTTGTATAAATTTTATCTAAGTCCGTTACGTCACGCTTCGATTACACTCTTTAAAAGTTTATTAAGTCTCACTACCGTGACATGAAGATATTACTAAGTCTTTTAAATTACTGGTTAACGTTCTAACTTCCGGACACGAGTTAACATTCCGCACGATTAACGTACTCTTCTGAACTTTGAATAATACTAACTCCGAATGATTAGAGTAAACTGTTGAAAGTTTATGATATACCGTCTCTCGCACTTGAAGTTAAACTACTTGAAAATTTGAATGTTTACTGTCTGAAAACTTGAATATAAACTGTCTGGAAAATTAGTATGAAAACTGGCTGAAGATTTAAGTAAAAACCATTTCAAAAATTGAGTATAGACTGTCTCTCCTCCGTCTGGACAGATAGTTTTATTAATTCGTCCCTACTCAAAATTTTGTCTCTGGCGCAGTTCACGCCTACTTCATTTCGAGATTGGTCAGTTTTTTGTTTTCTTGGAATATTCTGTCCCACCATATCAAGATCCTACGTCATAGTTCTCCCGATAGGTCCTTCGTTTCTGTTGCTATGGAAATACTCCTCACCACCAAATTTCTCGCTGGCTGAAGGCATCTGATAGGTTCTTTGTGTCCCCCGATTTTTGCTCTGACGAACGTTGACCCTTTTCGAAGAAACTACGGCTATTAGACACTTGTCTATTAGCCTATTGTCTGAGTAAACTCTGTGTTCCTATAGACTCCCATTATCTGCACTTTCGGTCTTCCTGGCGTATTGTTCTATGTAATACCCCTTTTTTTCTGGCTATTAACAATTTTGAACATCTGCTGGCTGGTGAAGTCACCCCAACTTTCCACTCGTAAATTCTGTCTGTCAATTAGACGATAACTCCAGCTGCGTAACATGACTTTAGTTTTTGTCATATCTATCCTACAGTATTGTTTCTTAAGGTGCAGTGCATCCGTTCCATTGTAATATGTAGTTTCACTCGTTTTTGTCGTTTATCGTATACTGACGTAACATGGTCAACATCTGCTACAATTCTCGGTACGGGTGTGAATGTCCTCGCTTACTTTGTTACAGCTGCAGAGAGCAATAATTCTGGACGAAACTTTCCCTGTCATCTTGTGCCACCAATTTCTATAGTTGGATCGAACTTAATGTGTTTCTATTGTCAAGTCAGCGACGCCTCACTGACATCTTCTCATTACTCCTTATTTATTGCGCCAACTATAAGTCGTTGACACTGCTTCGTGTGAACGTACTCTGTCGAGGTGAAAATTTAAAAATTTTAAAATTTTCTGCTCGTTACACTGCTCACCTACCTTATAATTCACCAGCACGTCATTTGGGTCACCAGCATATTTGTAGATAATATGCAACTACTTCCCACTTGGTTTTAACTAACGGTTTATTGACAATCGATTTCCCTGGCCTCAGAAGATTCTAGTATTCATTAAGCGAGAATTGGATGTCGCAAGCAGATTGAGGGGGCTGCGCAATAAGTTACGCTACACAGAGGTCTTTGTGACTTGAACTTACTATTTTATTTGCGATTAAAACATTTTTGGGGTTTGCCCCTATATCTCTGGTGATTCACCAATCACACCAATGAACATACATAATTCTTAATAGATAGAATTAAATTTACTTATTTTAAGGAAGACTAACCAGTATTTCGCACTCACGCTCATTTTCATTCTTTTAAACCCCCCGTAACTTCTATAATATGCAATTATGCTAATTTATGGAATTTAATTATGTAATTATCCAATTAGGTTAATTTATGTCAAATTGATTGAATTTACGTGATATATTAATTACTTTGATGCTAGTGACTATGTTCATTAATGTTTAGCATAATTACTGCAATGAGACTCTGATAGTTGTATAAAAAACGATATATAAAAATTTACTACAAATCATTCAATTGACGTTAATGTCTGTTACAAGGTAAAACTGACAATAATGAACGTATGAATACTTAGTAAATAAACACTTATTTATTTAACATTATCCAAATAAAGAAACTTCCAATATATGGATATAAATTATGTCCTGTAAATACATTCATAAAAGAAAACACATATATATAAGAATGAAATTACAATATGAATTCATTACGTCGTTCGCTGAAAACATACATATATATATATATATATTACTATAATACTTATAACTATTTTACCTCAAGATGTATTTTTTCTTTAGGGACATGTTTCGGGAGATCCTGTTCTCCCATCTTCAACCTTCGCCATCTTGCTTCTGGCATCAGCCACATAAGCAAGATGGCGAAGGTTGAAGATGGGAGAACAGGATCTCCTGAAACATGTCCCTAAAGAAAAAATACATCTTGAGGTAAAATAGTTATAAGTATTATAGTATTATATACATCAAGAAACGGACTGTAGCAGAAAGTGATTGAAATATATATATATATATAAAACACAATGAACATACATAAACATAGACAATCAACATATTAATCTTACACTAATGCGTTCATTTTGCCTCAGATGAATAGCTCTATTTAAAATTACCATGATAATCAATCTAAATTCTCAAAGGGTGATTTCTTTGAAAAGAGTCAGGACAGTAGAGTTATTATAACAGTAATAACATAAAGATTTACTTGTGAAATGGAATATCCAAAATTTCCATCGGCGAAACTCCTTTCCACTGATGATCCAAATACGTAAGGTTGTGTAGCTTCGATGTTTATCATCACTTAACACTCGCGGATAAGATTCACTCGCGGTGTGTGTGTCCTCCGTTGATGTCGGTCGTTAATATGAGAGTCTATAAAGCTAAGTATCTATATACGTTAATATATTGTGTTTTAGATTACGTGATGTATTGTTCCATTCGGTATTGTAACACTTCACACTGTGCAACGATACATTTCCGTAACTCGGTAAAGCATTGACGAAAGTTCTGCGAGTCTGTTATTAAATGAAAACTGCGAATAATTAACTTAATTCTTAACAAGCGGTAGCTGAGTAAAACTGAGTAACTGAAAGTTTTTAACCACTGAAGTATACTGCATGATTGAGTCACTGCGGATACACTATGACTGAATAACTTGTCAATAACTGAAAATGCTGTGTTAACTGATTAAAGCACTGCGTAACTGAGTTTCAGAGTAAAACTGATATATGTATATTAACTGAAAATGTATTAAGACTGAGAATTATACTGAGACTGAGAAATAGAATAAGATTGAAATTTTTATGAAGACTGAGGTTCCGCGTGCCCTGTAAACAGTTTTTATTAAGCTTCATTTACCACAATGCAATGTCCTGGCAAGCACGCCTTTGGTCAACCACGCTAGGTCAGATGAACTCCTACCCTTATGTAGAACTATGGTTCTCGACCTCGGATTCGTTGTTCGCGTTGCTATCATGACGACGGTCCTCTCCACCTGCGTCCTGGGAAGATGCCGGACTCTGGTTGGTTATCGGGCATCCCCTCAAGTACACGACGAAAGGGATCCGTACCATTTCCTAGAATGTAGAGCAATTCCGCGCCTGACTATCAAGCTTTTGTCTAAGTATGCTCTGGAGGTCTCCAGTTGTTCTCACGCGAACAATACGTCGCATTTCGTTATTGTTTGACTTCCCATGACCCTTTTTCGTCAATTAGCAGCACCCTGCGTGTCGTCATTTCCAAGATGCCACTCCTGTCCCTCGTCATAAATACTAGTTGTCACGAGTAAGATGTCTTCACGCTGTGCGCACATCCTGGTCCTATTCACTAGATATACACTGTTTTGTTCTCATACGGGGTGAGACTCTCCTAAACCCTTTGTGTGAGTATTCCTTTTCTTATTTGCTGGCACGCTCCAAATTAACTTTACAGCGTGTGTTCGCTACAATTTCTCCGTATCTGGGCCACCGTACAGCATCTTTTGTTTAGTTTGTTGTGGGCTGTAAATCTCAGTTGAGTCGAGTCTGTCACAGGCGATCCTTACTTCCCATTGTAGTGTTGTGTCAGGCATTTTCTTATTGTTCTTGGCAAGCGTCCAGTTGACACTTCGTGAAGTTGCCTCTTTATTTATTGCTTCTGACCCGGGTTAGGGTGACTTGACTGATGTAACGTACTTCTTGATCAAAATTTAAAAATTAAAATTTTTGGTCATTACACTTCTGAGATCTCATTTATCTGCTTTTAATGTTGTGATATTGCATACATTGTTGTTGATTGCTGTTTAATCGTTTCGGTTTCAATTTTACTTATCTGATGATGCTAATCCACTTGTGGTATCATCTCTGGTAGTTCACTTTATAGTAACACTCACGGAACTGTTAATAACTGTTAATTCATTTTGCTGTTTCACTAGTATTGCTAAAGGGACTTATTGCACTGTTCTCTATATACTTTTCCACTGTTTAAAGACTCAATTGAATTTGTCCGCGGACTTTGGTTAAACGCACCCGGCCGGGTGTTGTTCGGAACAAGAAGAGGTCCACTGGCGACTGTATACTTTAAGAACGAGTCACGTGGTATCCCTCCATAACAATCGAACCATCTCGAAGCTTTTGGAACTCGTAGAAATTTCTATTTCGTTTTTGTCTTAAAAACACGTGTTCGGTTTGTGATATTCCTCTGACGTCAATCGTCTTGCTAAAGGTTGTGCCTATATATGGTTACGTTTATTCGTCCTGTGACGTCAATGACTTTGTCACACTGACTGACTCATGCCCCTCCCAATTGCTAAAGTCGTATTTTGTTACAATTTTGCGTTCATTGGATTATTGCACCACATCGAATAATTATATACCCTTTTGTACTGTCACAGTCTGTCCATGTTTTTTCCTTGCTCGTTTTTATTTGGTTTTTAACTTTTATTCTTTCTGCCTTATATTTGTCATAGTTATCTTGTGTCTTATTGTTCAGATTCGTTTTCCACACTTTTTTCTTTCCCTTTACTGCTTTTTCTATCACTTTGTCCACCATGCTGTTCTCTTTGTACCCCATTTACTATTTTTGCTACCCCACAACTAACTTTCGCTGCTTCTTTGAGGCTTGATTTATAATTCTCCCATCTTTCATCCAAATTTTGGTATACTGTTTTCTTCTGGAATTTTTCTAGTTTTTTATCATAATTTTCCTTTGCTACGCGTTCTTTAAGTTTATACACTTTAATTTTTTCTTTTATTATTTTTCTTTTTTTATCTTTTATTTCTTCTTGCATTACTTTATATATCATTTTGACTAGATAGTGGTCACTCCCTATTTCTGCACTTCTCTTAACCTTTATGTCCTTTACATACTTCCATATTTCCGTATGTATTAGATAATAATCTATGATGGATCGTTCTTTTCTATTTCTTTCTTCCCTCGTAAATTTGTGTATGTCCTTATGTATACATTTTGTGTTTCCGATAACTAAATCGTTTTCCATACACAAATCAATTATTATTCTTCCATTATTATTTTTCATGTTTTCCCCCTCTCTTCCTAGCCAATTTTCTATTCCCGTGTGTTATCATTTCCCACTCTGCCATTTAGATCCCCCATGACCATTATATTATTATTTTCTGCTGTATCTAATTTCTTTTTGAACCTCTTGAAAAAAATTTGTTTTTTCCTCTGCTGATGCGTTGTCGTTTGGTGCATATACTACTATTATATGATATTTTTGTTTATCCATTATTAATACTAAGGTAAATATCCTATCGTTTACTTCTTTCATCTCTACAATTTTTTTCATATATTCTGGCTTTACTATTATTGCCACGCCGGCTTGTGCCACTGCTGTATATTTTACTCCTGACCAAAATATATTATATCCTTCTAATCTTCAAGTAATTATACTAAAAATGAGAGCCCAAACAAGATGAAATTATTATATAGATAACAAAAATTTTAATAAAGTATATTACAGTAAAACTGTTCTATAATAATGGAAATTTACACTAATTATAATTTATCGCAATTTATAAAACTGTTTTAATCGCAATGCGAAACTAAAACGAATAACACAGTGTCAATGTCAATTGGACCAATTAGAAGGCACATTACATTTCCTATTTCAGAGTCTTAATAAAAAATACAATATCCTGTTATAGGGTAGTTGGCGAAGATGGCCAACATTGTCTATGAGTCTACGTTTCCATGTTAGAGAGGACTGTTCATTTACAACTCCACGTCTTAGTAACTTGGTTTTACTCTCGGATGGGGCCTAGCTTTATTCCACAAACCCAGTCGCACACAACTCCCATGACGGCCAATAATTCCCCAACCGGGTCAATCCGAGGCCAGCCCCGTGCTAGAAGCCCTCAAAGAATCAGTAACGAAGCCAGGTTTACAAATATCGTTTAAAAAGATTGAGTAAATTAAGTTGGACACCTAAAATCATGGACAGTGATGGCCAAATATGTTGGTATCAAAAGAGTTCAAAACACTCAGGCTACATTCTGATCCCAAACCGAATAGTGAGAAGGTATCAAAAGAAGAAAGGGCAAAAAAGATGGAGACAGCATCAAAAGGCTACGCCAGAAGGTTTACAGATCCAAATTACTTTCTTACCAGGTCAAATTGCCTACACTATAGTACGGTAATCTGTAAAATATACAAAATGCTTGCATGCGGTAAAGACAATAGCTAGTTTGTAGAGGACTCTCGGAAATAGAAAAGAATGAAAAAATAAATTGTTAGTCAAATTCTTAGACCCAGAAAAGTTCAGCAAATGAGTTTACATTTTAGAATAAACAAAACCAACATTTGTCTGAAACGTGTGAGAAAATTTTGATCACGATATATAAAAGATAATTGGTTTTCAACAGACACGTTAGAAGAAAAGAACCAAAAATTATAGCAAACAAGATACTCACTCTTCCAGGAGTACAGAAAGACACAAGGGCTATGGGTTAAAGTATAGTCCTTCAGGATCTAGCAAAATGTGAAATCAGGGAAGAAGCAGACGTAGAAGAAATACAACACACAGAAGCGTTCAGGTAGAAAAATGCGGAGGTACAGAGTTTGTCTGAAGAGAAACCTAAAGGAAATTGTGTCATCGCAGAATAATAGATTGTTGAAACGAAAAAGGGAAGAAGGAAACATTCTTAATCCATTTCGGCTTCTTAATTCCTAGGAACCGATGACAAAGAAACATTTTTCAAACACAGAAACGTTCATCTCATGCTTATAGTCTCTGTCTTTTTTGGTTGGAATAAAAGAGGCGGAGCTTTGATCCAGCCACTGCAACTGCTAGCGTGACAGACAATTAAATATTTTCCCAAATAAGCATTCGCCACTTTCCAACAGTGTACTTTTCTGCTGTTGGACGTTTTATATTGAAAGACCCAAGGCTCTTGGGAGTGGATCGACAGTTGTCAACAGCTGAGACATCCGCTCTTCAAACGTACAATGAATTACTTTAATTTTAAACGATATTTTCCGTTTCCACGTTTTTATCAGCTTTCTCGTCACGCAGGTCTTCATCGCTCACCGTCAAAGTTCGCCTAATTTCTCTATTTATACGTTGGTCTGCCCTCACTGGACAAGGAAGTCTCAGTCATTTCTCATCTTCTTGAAATAGTATCACAGAATCAGCCGTATGCAATGCAAAACGTGACGTTTCTTGCATAATTCATACGTTCATTTTCGTACTCATTCGTGACAGCTTAAAAGACTTCCATACTCGCTGTAACGATTTCCTTGTAATACAGGCCTCTCGATACTCTAGTTATTTGTAAGAAACTTAATTTTACGGATGGCCGCGCAGAAGCACTAAAAGATTCTGGCGTTCCTCGAATGTCTACCCGAACAACTTGTAGGATTTGTACACTAAAACAGTCAATCAAGTTTGGTTCTCCAATCTATCTTTTTTTTAAGAGAGAGCCCATATTTTACACTTCTTACAAATAATTTTCTCAGACGGTTACAGGGCCATCCTCATATTTCTACGTGTAAGGTTGTCATATTAATACATGAGTTTATCATTTTCTATATAAGTAACACGAAGTTTCTTGCAGCAATTATATAATATTGTGATATTGTAATGTTATTCAGCAAGTAATCTATTTAGTTTTTGTTTTTTCTTTTTACATACAAACCTCTGATGATGCTGATATTTTTCAGTGAAACGTGCGTCAGGTGTTGAAACAAAAACGCAATACATTACTTGCAGAAGAAACTACATTGAATAACATCACAATATTATAATACATGAGTGTACAGTTCAATTCAGCCCCAAACACTCTCGTAGGATATGCTCTACGTGTAATATTGCTTACCGGTCATCTGTTTCCATGCAAGGAGAGCAACTGTATATTGACACGGTTTTCTACTGTGGAAGAAAAAACCTATGTAACCACATAGCCATGGCCGCGTCAAGAACTTATGGGATATTTTAATTGCAGTACAGTTGAAAAGTTGACCTTTAGATCGAAGTGAAGAGAGAATAGAATTAAGCCGTTCACTGTTGGCCAACTACGAGGTGAATGACGAGTGATCTATTTAAGGATAAGTTTACGTAAGTGTAAAAGTCGTCGGTATGTACAGGACAGCGTGGCGCGCATGCGACAGGAGTTGGTAATAATCCAATCCGACGTGTCTGTGAACAATCAGTTAAATGTATAAACTTGTTGGTTACGTTTGATCTACTTCGTACACACAGTAGACAGTAGAAACAGATTTCGTGAACGAGACTTCATCCTGATAAGAGATGATGTTTACAAAACGAGTGACATAAATTTTTTTAACTTGCTGGGTACTTAAGAATGTCAGTTACTGCTCTAAAATTGTGTTTACTTTCCGTTCATGCTTCTCAGAAATAATTTTTTTTTTAGTTAGTTACAGTGAACGTGTGCTCATTTTCATTTAAAAATTTAAAAGTATATAAAATATTTTGCAGCGTCTTTAAACATAAAAACGCTGTCTGTAGAGAATAACGAGAATGTATTCGAATGATAGCACAGAAATTAATCACAGGTTCTTAAGGAATTTTAATCATGAAAACACATACGAGTCTGACCAGAAACTATCTAGACCTATATAATATTTATCCGTATCCAGCAATAATTTAAAATATCCATGTTCAGAAACTATCCAATGTAATATTTTGAGAAAAATAGCTTACCTAACACGATGCGGCCTTAGTCCCTTTCGAAGTACTTCCCTTGGGACTTATCCTAGCGTCTAGAAAAACCGTTCAAAGTCCTCTTTCAGAGTCACTATCAGATCTGCCTTGACTCATTCTGTGAATCATGTCTTCCATCTGAAATCTCCTCCCTTCAGTGCTGATTTTGCTTTGAAAAGCACCAGACGATGGAGAGAGCCAAATCAGAACTGTATTGTAATCAGGTTGGCTGAACAGCCTGTATGATGCTGTGTTTCCCTAAGAAATCCTGTAGTAGGTGGTGAAGAACGTGCAGGTGTACTGTCATGGGGAAGGTGTCACTTGCCCATAGGTGCTTCCATTTTCTTCGCATTGTATCCCTCGGCTTGCAAAGAATTTCTGTGTAGTACTCCTTAGTTATTGTCTGAACTGAAGGAACATAGTCATGATGAATCAATCCTTCATGAGGCAAAAAAAAAAAAAAACAACAACAGTTAACATGGCTCTGATGTTGCTTGCAGAAAATAGATTGCTTTCAATAGATTCGTATCCATGTTGAGAGCACTGACACCATATGATTATGTGAGCATCATTTATTAAACTCCGAATTTATTGTTGACGGGATAAGGTTTGGAATGGCTGTGTGAAGGGATCCGTTGCGAGGCAGCAGGTGGTGACTTGTACATTTAATAACGTGGTGTGTGGGTTCGTCAGAAGTGTAGAAGTATTATTGGCGAAGATGATTCTAAAACATAAATTAAATATGTTTATGCGAGGAACATAGTCATGATGAATCAATCCTTCATGAGGAAAAAAAACAAAAAATAAAAACAGTTAACATGGCTCTGATGTTGCTTGCAGAATGTAGATTGCTTTTAATAGATTCGTATCCATGTTGAGAGCGCTGATACCACATGATAATGTGACCATCATTCACGGAATCCTTCCCAAAGTCCCTGTCAATCCTCCGAATGGATGTCCAGGTTTGAAGCAAAACGAGATTCAATTTCCCTGACGAGCCTACTCGCTCAGTAATTGTGAAAACAGAAAACACAAACGGTCACAGAAAACACAAACTTAGTTAATGACGACTCACTGTCGAATGGAAGCCTGACTATTCGTAGATGGAAAGGTCTCCTTTGTTTGTTTACGCAGTTTCATGAAAGTCACCTGACGTGTTCTCGAGATATTCAAAATAGCTGGATACTTTCCGGAAAGAGCTATAATACAAAATCTAATTATCTAATTTAAATATAGTTTTATTTGTACCGACAAGATAGAGATTATTTTTGATTTAGGAGACCAAAATTTCCAAAAAATTTGTGTGTGTGTGTGTGTGTGTGTGTGTGTGTGTGTGTGTGTGTGTGTGTGTGTGTGTGTGTGTGTGTGTGTGTGTGTGTGTGTGTGTGTGTGTGTGTGTGTGTGTGTGTGTGTGTGTGTGTGTTAGTATGAGCACCAGTTTCGAGTCAACAAAATTATTGAGTGACTCCAATTCTAGCCAAAAAACTTATTGGCAGAAATGTTCCTCATACTTCTTCATAACATGTCCACACATCGGCGATCACACTTGAAACAACTGTTCCATTCCTGTATAGAACAGCAATGGTTCCTCTCACACACGAACAGTAACCGTACCACACATCCACCTTTGCGGATGTACTTATTTTATCAATAAAACTAACCTCTTCCTTCGGTCTTATTGTGATTTTAAAAAACAGTGTGGGCGTTCACGATTCTGGGAAACAGAATCCCCCAGTTGGATACAGTGTGGGATACTCACCTTGAATTTGCTCCAAACTGTGTAGTGATAAAGTCAGACGTAATTTAGAACACAACAAACATGTCGCAAACGTATATGACTAAGTATGATTTAACAAGATTCCTTAAGTTAATTTCCTATAAAAAAGCGATCACCAAATATCGCAAAACGTAACAGGGAAAATTGCAAGAGACACAGTAAAAATTTAAATTAAATTTTCTTTACGTGATATGTTTCCACGCCCTTCAACTGCTTGCCTAGTAACTTCAACCATCATTATGATTTTTATGTCGAAAAAATATTATTTATTACACTAATTGATACGAAAATTAGTCTCTAACGAGTAACGCACTGAGCTTTGAAGCGGGCGGTTCGGTTCGGTTCGGTAACGTTGATTTTTTACTCTCGACAATTAAATATATATATATTTCAGACGCAAGTATACACAAAAAATCCTTTAATTTAATAAATGTATTGCGATGAAGTTCTTAACGTACAGTGGTTTGCACGGTGACGTATGACAGTCGTGTTTTGTCGAACTGCACTTACGTTGAAGGTCGGTGCAATGACCTGTTATCTTAAGGTTCTCTTCTATTGTTTAAGTACTATGACTTTGTAGAGTCCTTATAATTGGTTTCTCTTATGTTTACAAGTATACAATACATTAATAATGGAACACCGGGGGAAGGGGGCATATAACGCCCACCGTGAAAATTTACCAATTCTAGGTAAAATCTTACGAGGATGTTTAAGAATGCGTCATAACAAGTCGGTATTTAAGAATGCATTCATGACGGTAAGAAAGTCACTAAACAACGACAATTCAGTATAAAATCGATGAAAGTAAAAGTTTTCCTCAAACAACTTGATGATTTATTTATTAAGATGGTTGTTCACCTAAGACACCTAACTGGTTAGCCATTCTGATCAAGGGTTGTAGTGGGAGGGGAAGGCTTACGCATGAGTACATCTATGAGGTAAAAGAGGGAAGAAGGTATATGATGATCAAGAGGGTGCCCACAGAAGGGAAGAAATTGCAAGCCCACCTACCTATGGAATTGTGGAGATGGAGAAGAAAAGACAGTTAAAACGCTCTTTGATTTATCAAAAATTTCTAAATAAAAGCAGGCCTTCAAATGTTTGATTCTCCAACTAACGTGTTACAGTGCTTCCACTGTAGTACATTAAACATACAGTTTACCTGAAGTGACCTCATGTTCTTTTGGAAGAGTCCCAGGTAACAGTTTTGATCACGAGAAAAATTAAAAAAATTAATCTATTTTCAAGATTAAGTTCAGTCACTGACGGAATTCAGCCTACAATGAGAGGGGTCTATGGTGCTCATCTGCAGCACTAATTAAACAGACAATACCATCTGTTCCTTATCTGCAGGGATATACGCTGTAAATTTCTGTTCGACTTTTCGCTACTACTAAGCATCATCGTTAACGATAATTTCTCACTGAGCTTCTAGACACTTCTTTGATCTTTGATTTTACCTGTTTTTATAAAACTGTGTATCAATTGTATAACGGTATCGTGGATTAGTAGTGGATTCTGAGCCTGGTAGTCAAGTATCGTCAGCACGCTCCTGACAACTACCGGTTCCTCTTCAAGGTATCTGAAAATGACGTTAAGACTTAAATACTCAATGAACGGGTACTGTTTGTGTGCATTTGCATTACTGTGTAGTTTAATTTACGTGGAAATTTAGCATGTATAAAAATGCCTTTATATTTTTGTATTTGCAGACTGACTTAAGTCACACACACGCCCGCGCTCTCCCCTCTCCCGAAATGTCACGTCTGATCTGTATGCACAAATATACAAATATCTTATGCAAAAATGAAATTTAACAGGAAATTTGTCTCTTTACATTTAGTAAAACGTACAATAAAATTTATTAAAAACGTTTCTTGAAGTGGCTTTACAAAAAGTGCTTCTATAAGATTATTTTACTTGAACACTGCATTTAAATGTGCAGGTTTGTTACTGAACACGCCATAACACAAGGATATAATCTCTTGCTTAATCAGGCCCAGAAGAGCACGTATTATTCCTCTGTCGTTATCTGACGAACTTCCCATAACTCGTCAACCATTTACCGACTAGCACTCCCATTGGTTCCTGCAATCGCTGTATTTTCAAAGAGCGTAATAATATTTTTTAGAGTTCTAGACCAAAATATTATCCTTCATCATTTTAAAGTATCTACTTTAATCTTTATTCTTTTAACTGGCAAAAGGACATACGCAAGCGGTATGTCACAAGTACTTTCACTATAATTTCTAAGATTAGTGTGTACAGTGTATACTTGGCCACTCCGCTTGTGGAGCTTCTAAATGGACCATCTATAAAAGTATATCTTTTCCTACTTCTTTAAAAAAATATCTTAAAAAAAAAGCTAAAGTTTTTCCTCTGCCATAGAAGAAGCATCGGGTGTGTGGCACTTAATTGAAAAGTACAGTAAATAGCTTTTACTGGTTATCCGTCCTTTACGTGTACACTTGATAACACCAAAAAGTCACATTTTCCTTTTTAATTCTATCAACTTGGTAACGGTGTCCTTCACAAAGTGCTCAGGGCTCCTCTTATTTGTTTCTATAATTTTCATTTTTACAACAGAAAGAAAGTAGAACTGATATCAACTGTCTAACGCATTGAACAAAACTGATGGATTTACTGCAATAGGGATAGCGATGGGTCACACACGGACGCCTTTACTTCACTGACATCACTAGTTAAACCATCTTTCGGTTCCGTTTACCTGCTGTTCCATTTTTTTGCGCCCAGTTGCTAATCTGTTCAACTCTACTACAATCCGTAAAGCAAAAGTTATATCAGTTGATATGCTGACAACAATATCCCACAAGTGTTAAGAGCACTCCCACATCGAAACAAATTGTGGAGTTGGTGGGAAGCGACGTTTGTGGATGAGAATTTATGAGAAGAGAGTGAGCAGGAGCATTTCAGACGACTTTGGAAAACCCCCAACCCGCAGAATGGAAACAGCAGAGGGTAAGAAAGGAGGAAAGGGTATGAAGCTATCTATATGTGTGCCGGAAGTAAATAAGAAGTGACCAAAAGATATATAGTATACATTATATTAAGGACAGCTATAAATAAATGAAAGGAATTCGCTACACATACTTACTCATTAGATGTGACCATGAGATATGCGTCTACGTAAGTTAGGAAATAAGATTGCCAGATATAACTAATAGCAAGTTAAAGGACAAGTTTTTACACACACACACACACACACACACACACACACACACACACACACACACACACACACACACACACACACACACACACACACACACACACACACACACACACCGTGTGTATAACAATTAACGTTACTGTATTTCATCTAGCCAAGAAATGATGTATTATTTATTACTGCGTATATAGATGTATTTCGTAATGACTTTTGCCTTACGCCGTCAGAGCAAAATTGATTCTGTTGTAATAATCTCGAGTTTGTTCATGCTATTATTGTGTTAGTTTGTGCTGATTAGCTTTGTCATACCGTGAATAAATTACTGTATGTTAAGATACAGACACGTTATTGTACTGAATGTTTTACGACACTGGGCATTTAGTTTCAAATTTTAAAACTGTCATGTTTTGAATTACAGTAATCTCTAGCGGGTTCTTTATAAATTGTTTTTTATATATTTAATTTTCTCGAATTTTTGTTTGTTTGGCTTTCAGGCCAAACAATAGTACCTAACCTGAAACTATTAACGAATGAGTAGCTTCGATATTTGATCCTGTCTGGTGTATTTCACATGTCTATTTTATAGTCATTATTATGTTTGAATGTATAAAACTTTAACAATGTGCAAACTTGAGGACAATTAAGTTTGCACATGTGTAGGCCTGTCAGTTATGTTATGTTCTATTATATTTTGTTTAGAGTTAATTTTATTAGACATGTTTAGAATTTTTCGGTTAGTACTTTCAAAAAATTAAAAAAATTTCTGTGGGTCCGTAATAAATAAATTTAGTAAATTCGTTTATATAAGCAGAGGTGTTTCTTTACACCTATTTGCGCTCGTGCCTGTGCGTTTGCGTGTGTTTGTATGAACGCAAGTGTAATTATTATTTATGTATTATATTATTATTTATGTACTACTCACGCATTAATAAAAATATAAAAATACTACTACTAGGCCTACTAAAAACTACTACTACTACTACTACTACTACTACTACTACTACTACTACTACTACTACTACTACTAATAATAATAATAATAATAATAATAATAATAATAATAATACATAATGTATATTAATTTATGTCTTATATTATTATGAATAATAAAACTCTTTACAAGAATATATTTTATTTTGTAAATTACATATATATGTTTCGATAGTAATCCAACTATCATAATCAGATATAAATTAATACATTCAGAAATTTGTTAATCAATTGTTCAAAACAGCTGTTTTATATGTAGACTAAATTTAATGTTTTTATATGCGTACATAAAATATGTTATATAATTAATTGTAAAGTATAATATAAATATTTATTATTTTATTAAATTCGTACTTTATTTTTGTAAAACAATAAAAAATGTTTATAGGAGCTGTAATTACGTTTTTGTGCTGGTAGACGAGTAGGTCACGCACATAAAATTAAGAGATAAAATTAATTAACTAATGAAAGAAAGCAATAGACTACTGAGCGAGGCCGTTGTTGGACACAAATAGCATCAGACGAACATTACTTAGAATGCAAAGACCTTAGCTACACGTAAACAAAACAGACAAAACGAACTGACATTATTTATGTGAAACAGACTCATCAAAACGTTAGACAAACAGTTTAATTTGACTGGTATAAAAATAGAAGAAAACATCCGTTGACAATAAACACCGAAAACAGAATTAATAAACAAAGCGAGGCGACGCTTCCGTAATCAACTTTATTTTTACCCGCAGAACACACACAAGGTGGTTTGTGTAATTGTCCAAGGTCACGACAGTGTTCCCTCGGAAGTTCGCACGCTATTTTGGTGTTGCAAACAACATCCACCATATTATACGCTATAGTAGAACGTTTTAATATAACATGACGTATTAGTATAACGTTATAAAGAACTGTAATCCGATCTCCGTTTTGGTCGGACGGCAAGTACCCCGAGAGATTTAAACTGTGTTCCACTGATACTGAGGATTGCTTCAGGAGCCGGGTTCGAGGCCAGTTAAACTACTAAACTATTCTTCCGATTTCTCACTCTCGTCTACACTGGCTTACACTGGAAAAATCGGACGTAAAAACCCAACACGAATGCAACGTTATCAAAATTCTCGTCAGTGATGACAGACTATTTCTTTGGTGTACGTGAAAACACTCGGCAGGGCTGTTGAACTGTTGGACCAGGATTTTTTCTGCTTGAACCCTACTGAAACTTCAAATTATAACATCTGCATTATACAAACATGTGACGTTCGAAGTGTGTTATAGGCCAACGTAAAATAGCGTCGTATCTAAACAAAATCAGAAATCGAAGAATTAGCACAAACATTTGTCGATCGATTCGAACCGATCACAAAAGTACTCTAAAGTGTACTTTTAGAGTTTTTGCGGGACATTCTGATATTAGAGACAAAATATTGACATTCCTCTCAGGACATAATAAATCCAGATTGTGAGACGCCGATTCAATTAAAGTAATATACAAAACTGAATGATTTTGGCAGTAAAATGGGTAGAATCTGAATCAATTGATATTCGTTTTCTTAAGAATTATGTACAAAGAACAGCAGCAATTTCTTGATTGATTTATACCGAAAATGAGAAAATATTTATAAATTATTTTAATACATTCTGAGAATACCTATACTGCTAACTGCTTTGTAGAATGAAACCTAGATGAACCCATAATAGTCTGAAACGACGAACAAAAATTCTGTTCGGCTTATAAAATCGAAGTTACCCGTCAGTTCTGTTGTGAATTTCCATGTGATGAATTTTACCAGCACGTTAAAGAAGATAAGCACATTCTTACACAGACTAAATTGTCTGCTGATTACGGTATAACATTACAAAAATTTATAGTTAATAATTATGAAACACATTTTTGCCATTATAATATTCATTAAATCCATTAGAAATGTTTTGTAAAGAGTAGATTAAGTTGTTTTGCTTGTTTGTAGATCAGAATACTATTATCTCGAATACCACTCTCCCAAAAAATGAACCGCACTTTTGGACTTCACAAATCTCAAGCCCGATTTTTAAAATAAAAATTTGGCGACTCTAAGTGTACATGAGAATAATCGTCAGTTTGAAACCATCTTCAGTGACGCAAAGATGACTCGAACCTGGCATTAGCCACAAGTTATTGTAATGTGACATGCTCTTCATGTAACTTTCCTAATGTTTTCATTAGTCTACGAAGGTTTATGTCACTTCAATACTAACACCTTTACAAGGTTTCGGTGTCGCTCCCTTCTTTTCCTCAAGGGTAATTATTAAAAGTCGTCGAGCTTCTTTAAAATTAATGAAATGCACACCGCGTGTTATGTCATCGTAGAAATTAAAATTAAACTCATCTGACCGGTGAGATTGGTCTCAAGTTCGTCACATTTAAATGTCAATGAAACTATTTTTATAGATTAATAAATACGCGAAACATAAGATAAAGAGAGTACTTTGTCACTCGTATTTGAGATCGAATGCTTATCATTACTTGATTTAGCCCTATTACCAGTTACAAAATTTTGTGGAACCGAGATTGGGCTGTAACAGTGTACGTAAGTGGCACATTAATTGTTATAATCAATTGCAGTACTTTACTTGGGTGAGTTCCAGACTTCGTCATACGAACGTGTTTGTATCTCAACCCAAGCGTGACTACAGGTCGTAACTGGTTCGTCTCTACGTAACGCTGTATGTGTGTGCTCTCACGTGGTATAATGTGTAGCGTGTGCGCGTGGGCGTCCTACGTGGACCCACCTACCGCTGTCTCACAGCTGAGCCAACACAAGCATACTGAGACAGCAGAGAGGAGATTTATTAGCCATGGCATTAGACGTACATGACGGGTACACAGTCTAGACGACAGAATGGAACACAATGTTTCTGGTTTAGAATTCTCAGAATTCATGTAATCTTACTGTAGTCGACCGGGAAATGGGGCTATCGATATTCTAAACCACACTGCGACAAATTTCCTACAGCCAAAAAATGAGCTTATTTTGCGACGAACCCGTAAAATGTTGTACCTTCTTGTTACTATCATTTTCGAGTATTCTGTAGGGCATAGAATTTTAAGCTATTCGATTCCATTATCCACTTCCTCTATAACTCTGTATAGTCTATTATTTATTTTAAATCCTCTACTGTTTCTCCCGTTTTTCACTATATTTCCTATCTGCTCTAGCCGTCTCTTACTCTTTTGTCTACCCGTCTTGTGCTTACACTACGCCTTCCCATTTCTGTTGTGGGTTTGGACAACATATTCCGATCCGTCCCGGTATTACGTTCACGCCGTTCCAGTAGCCTATTTTCTATTTTATGAACAACTGATTCTTCATTAATCACAGTCCTGATATTCTCGTTCATGACATAATCTTGGTTTGTCTTTCTTGATATTATTTTCTGAAATTCTTCATGTCTGCTTTTATTAACGCGGTGACCTGACTCCGTTTAAAGCACAAGTTTCACTGTCTTATAAAAAAACCAGGTACCGGTACCGTAACTTAATTGTAGAGAAGGGTGAAAAAGTAGGTATAAAATTATGGAAAATGGTCAAAATAAGAAGTAAATTGTGATACAATATAGGTTTATTTAAAGTATACGTATGGAGTGTAGCCTTAAGGTTGTGAAACGTATTCTGGGGACTGAGGAACAGAAGAACAGAGGAAGCTGAAGTAATTTGAGAAATGGTGCTATATAGGCGCATGCTAAAGACTGAATGGTCCGATGAGATTACAAATGAGGAAGTTATTAGAAAACTGGGTGAGAAGTGAAGCCTGTGGAAATCCACTGTAAACAGAAGAGTGTAGTTTAACGAGCATTTAACGAGACATGAGGCCTGACATTCAAACATACCTAGCTACAAATACAAAGTTCATTACTTTCGTTAAGTTCTTGCCACACTTCTCTCATAAACTGAATCACCACGGCATGTTATTTTCTTGAAAGTAAATATTTTATCTTTAGGAACACCGTAAAAGAAGAAATCGATAGGGATAAGATCGGAAGATCTTGGCGGCCATTCCCACCTATTGGGATATTCATGGTCAAGTAACTCTCGCAGTTAGGATATAGTGGTCAGCAGTCCCATCTTTTCTCATTATCTTGTTGTCGATTTTTCTTTATAACAGCATATCAACATACACGTGTTCGTCTACAGTAGTGTTGAAAAGGATAGATCCAATGATTTATTAACACGAAAGGCTCGCCCAAGTTGTAAGCCCTGGCTGGCTCAAACTGTTCCTCTGTTGCTACATGGGGAATTCCTGTTGAATAGCAGACACAGGTCGCTATTGGTATTAAGTACCTGAATAGGGCCAATACAGTTTAAACTTTGTTTGGTTTGGCTAAAGAGTTTTACGAATGATGCCATCACCTTCTCGTTAGTCGTTAAGATTATCTCGCTGGATTGTAAATAACAGGTTATCTTGCATGGAAATCGGTCCTTGAACCGGAAATAGATTCGCCAATACAAGACTATGGTGATTTGGATATATGCATTTACAGTACTGGATCTGACTCTGA
Organism: Magicicada septendecula; assembly: GCA_034769895.1. Taxonomy (NCBI): domain Eukaryota; kingdom Metazoa; phylum Arthropoda; class Insecta; order Hemiptera; family Cicadidae; genus Magicicada; species Magicicada septendecula. Next base: position 235,114,547 of record CM068372.1, on the reverse strand, counting down.
CTTGTGTGTTTGTGCGTTGCAGAGATATACCACTCGGGAATCTGAGTTCCGAGCTAGCTTTTGGAGCTCCTGCCTCATGGCCCTGGCCAAGTAGGCAGATTTTGCCCTTTAGCAGGCCTTTTATCGACTGTTTGTGCTAGCCTATAGCCTATATAACAAAAAAAAAATAATAAAAAATTCGAAAAGTTTTATTTTATAATTTGCAGTAAGGAATGTCGCTGAAAGCAATAACGAAGGGTGTATGTGTGGAAAACATATTTTGTAAGGGACAAGAGGGGAACGAGCAAGCACGCTGTAGTGACGGACAGGTCATAAATTTCGTAGGCAGCTGCAACCACCCTGTGAACAGAGTTCACTGCTCCCGGTACGTAGAACACCAGTTTTGTGAAAACACATTGATTCCATTGGAAACTACATACAATGTGTACAGAGCCATTAAAGGAGAAAAGGCTTAACAATGGTCAAGCATACATGTGTACGCCAGCTGTCAGGAGAAAGCGACGAAGGGTGGATTGATTTGAAGGACTCCAGCGGTCGATGACAGGGTTTTGACCTTACTTGGAAACGAAAGCGCAGAGAGTACGTCCAAACTCAAGGATGGGGTGTTGCCTGGCAATTAAAAGAAAAAAACCAACTTTCAAAGAAGGGTAGGCGAGGCCCTTGAACAACAATAGATAATAACGGCAGAGCGACGAAGTTGAGAAACAATGAAAATGGAAGAGAGTTTTCACTGAAGACTTTAGAAAAAACGACAGATACAATTTATTGCTGCGTTAGCTGGAAATGACAACGACCTCAAAATACGAAGCAAGGGAAGAATCTGGTGGGGAACCAGAAGCCCTATCAGAGAACGCCTTTGAAAAGATGGGTAGTATTTGGACTTGGAGGGAAAAACATGAAACCAATAAGGACACGGCGTCGTTGGAATCAGAAGTCTGGTGGGAGATTTGGTAAGGAAAATATAGGAAGGAGACAGGAACGCGCTCATGGAGTTCTAACTAAATTTCGGACACGAGAGGAGTGAAGTCCGTGACGGGAGAAATTAGCATTTTATCGAACTTAGAATAATTCGATACACAGTGTGAGAAGGTAGTTTTCGAACTTATAACAAAAATTAATACAGTCATTACAAGCAAACGAACTATGAAGTAGAGTCACACTATTAGCCTACCAGTGAACATTAACTGAAACAAATAGTAACCAGACAATAATGTAATTTCAGTGTATACGAACACTTTACAACAATAACTTTTAAGAACGATTAACAACACAAATTACATTCATGAACACTTAATAACCAGACATACCGCAACAAAGGTGCGTAATAATAATTCAGATTTGAAATAATTTACGATGTCGGTGTACAACGCTAACTTTTATTCATAAATTATAATCCGAATGCGTGGAGTTGGTGAGTGAAGTGTCTGTGAGTGACATCGTGGAATTCATCCAGTGCCATCTATCATCTGGAGGAGTTATCTGCACGATCCTAGAACGATCGACATGGGGGAATCATCACCGCAACCACCGAGTGATTGGATATTCGAATACCAAGTATAGTAAAACATGTCTTAATTAATTTAGATCCACTGTCTGTCATCTCAAAGAATCCACACACAATAAAATTCAATAAAGTAATCGCAAAGGAATTAAAGAAATCGATTCTAAAGTTTGTGTAGAAGTAAAATTATCATTGTTTATCAGTTTGGAGTAATGTTTATTTCCAAGTTCTAAATGAATCCGTAATTACAAAATATAGTAACAACTTAAGAGATATTCATATTAAGAATTTATAAGATGAAGCTAAACATTATAAGTTACTTAAGTACTAAACGCAATTGATGAATGATCATTAATACGCAACCATTAGATTGAGTTTGGATAACTAATTTTATTAATGTATTATTTTGATATTTACAATTTAATGAGTATTTGATAGTTACAATTTAATGAGTATTCAATTTTATTAATGTATTATTGTTTGATATTTACGATTCAGCCATGAGTATTAAATTTTGGTAATGTGTTAATTTTATATATTTACAAGTACTAATGAGTACGTAGAATTTCGTGCTATCTTAATATTTACAAGTAATAGCAAACTAATGTGAATAAATTTAAGAGTTATCAGTAGAAATGAGCATTTATTATTTTAACCCTAAGATAAAGAGAATAAACAGTAATTAATGTTAAAATTGACGCACACAACGTCAAACATATAAAAATAAAGTTAAATTGGCGCCCAACGTGGGGCGTAAACGGGTATAACTCGTTTTTTGTTAAATTGGCGCCGCACCGCACGGCTTGATAAAATAGTAAGCTAGGGCAGTGACAGACAGTGGCTAGCAATAAGTTTAAAATAAGTACATGTAAGTAGCTTAAGCTATATTATTGTTGTCGTATATCGGTCTCTAAGTCTCTGAATGATAACCCGAAGTCAAGCTAAAATGGCATCTAGTGGAGAGAATTCAAATGAGTTTGATGTCAATAACCAGATGGGCTATGAGCAGCCTGAGGACGGAAACGTAATGAATGAAGAAAGCTCAACAACCGGTGCAGGAACTAGGGCCTGGGGACCGCAATCACAGTCGCAGTCATCTGAAGCAAATTTTCAAATGTTAATGGCATTGATGAAACAAAAATTTGAAGAATCGAAAAAGCAAAATGAAGAATCGGAAAGGAAGAGAGATGAAAAACAAAGAAAACTACATGAAGAGACAATAAGACAGATAGAAGAAACGAAAAAATTACATGAAGAAACAAGAAAGCACATAGACGAAAAGATTGAAGAAACGAAAAAACAGAATGAAGAAATAGGTAAACAACTCTTCGAGAAATTAGACAAAGAAATAGAGTTAATGAGAAGAGATTTACGAGGACAAAACCACCAGGTGGGTACTGATTTACAAAAACAATCAGAAGAAATGGAAGAAAACAAATTAGATGGAAATACTATGGATCAAATTGACACCGAGTATCAATCTTCAACAACTAAAGCATTGTCTGCACATCATGCTTCAAGATCAAAAGAAAGCTCTATAATTATTAATGGTAGATATGAAGATGATAAAGACACTTGTACTGTGTTTGTTAGCAACTTACCAAACACAACTACAAAAAAGAAAATAATCAGATATTTCAGGAAGTTTGGTACGGTTGTAAATACGAGATTGCGATATGCTGCAGTATCTGATCCACGATTTCCCAAAAGACGTACTGTTATTAAGAAAGAGTTTCATAAAGGCAGAACAAATATCCATGCATATGTACGTTTTACTGATGAAAATAGTGCATATCGTGCGTTGGAAGCAAATGGTAATGTGTATGAGGGTTACCACCTGAGAATTGATTTGTCTAACACGAAGGCTGAAGAAAAGCAGAGAACTAAAAAGAAAAAATTGAGTACTACAATTAATATTACCAGTACTGATAGAAAATTTAGAAGTAGGACTGGGGAAGTGCGTAAACATTTTGGAACCAAGCCTGAGATTAAGAAGATGAAAAACCGTTCTGATGATTATCAAGGGCGAACTGCGTTAGCACGAAAGAAGAAAAGGATGAAATTTGCTGGACCATTCAAGAATATTGTGAAGATTGGTATGAGAACGAAAGGAAGATTTCAAGCGATGGAGATGAGATGTCTTAGAAGTCTTGAAAACAAAACATCATTACGTGAGTACGCGGACAGGGAAACGAATGTAATTAATACGCCACAAGTAGAAAATTAAAAGTAATTAAATGTAACGGATTAAGGAAAACAATCTTAAGAATGTCCGAAAATTTGATAATTAAGTTAGATAATATTGGGTAAAATACATTAAATAAGATTGGTTGTGTAAAATTACATTAACCGAAGAAAATAAATAGATATGAATATAATATGAATAAAATTAAATAAATGGTAAATAAAAAACATTGCCGTGAAAGTACGGAATATAAATGAAGAAAATTAATAGCGAATGAAATAGTAAGATGAGTTATACGAAGGAGCAAAAGGAAATTGATCATTAAGGAATGAAGGTCACGAATGGATAAACAAATGAGAGTTATGCATACCCAGGAAATAATTGATATGGATTGAAACAAAAGCACCACCAGGGCATGACAACATGATGAACCCGAGAAAAAAAATGGGATTTCCTTGACCAAAAGGCACCAGAAGGCTGAAGTAGCTGTGAATTAAGGAGTGCTTGGAATGGGATTATTAAGAATATACCCAAAGCACCGATATCCAATCTCTGGGAACTGCAAGTAAAAGGGTACGGGGTTATGTAATAATGTCCAGATGCCTGGTAGGTAGATCGTTTGCAATTGCCTTGTATAAAATAGAAATATCATTCAGAAGCTTAGGGGGGGGGCATATCAAAAATGTAAAAGAATTATTATAATTTGCTAGAACAATTAATGAAATGTCTTAGTAATAACACGAGATAAAAGGAAATAGAAATAAGAAAGAAAATGTATAAAATGAATTATTTTAATGATTAGTTGTCATAGTCAATAAATGTCATGTTAATGATTATGAATAAAACAATTAACGATAAAAGATGTCAATAAGAGTGAAAAGATAGAAGGGTAAATGTCTAAATGGTGTATATATTTGAAGACAATTAATAGAATTGTGAGAGAAATATTTAAGTTGTATGTATTTAAGATCATGTTTAAGTAAGGACAACTTACAAGCTTAGTATAAGATTGTATAATATAATTGTGTTCCAAAATGTTAGTAAATAGAAAAGAATAAATGTTTTTTTTTTTAGTGAAAATGCTAGCGAGATATCAGAAAATATGGACTAACCAGAGACAGTAATAATAAAATAGGTTAGAAAACTATAGTGAATTAGGATATAGAAATACGTATTATTATTATTAATACCAATGTGCTATTTATAATTTAGTGATGATAGAAAGTATGATGGTCACTAAGAATTCTATATATATATGGTAAGTTTTTTTAAAGTCAATTAATGTGGAGATATTGATGCATATTTTAGTAATTTGTGACATAAAAATTAAATGTATTAAAGGATACAAAGAAAATTAATCCTAAAGGCAAGAAATATTAATACCAGTATCGAATAATTTGTGTAATTGAATTTTGTAGATATTGAAATATTATATGAAGAATAGTTAAGGAGAATTACAAATTTAATTTAAGATTTTGACTAAATATAAATTTGTAAATATAATACCATGTTAATTAGAGTGAAAAAAAAAAAACGGATTCATTTAGGATGTCGAAAGCTAAAGTACTTTAGAAGGGATGGGGTGTGTTTACCATTATGTAACGAACCTTTTCTGTTACGCTGAGACTAGGTCAACGACGAAATGTAAACAACACTATACTAGGTCCAATGAAGAACGAGCCACTACAAGGCAACACAGAGTACGCATATTGGGACGCAGATTTTGGCATTTAAACCTTACTGAAAGGGCGCAAAATTTTGGATCAATTTTGGATGTACAGAGTCCATCGAAACTGACAAAATTTGGGGACAATATAACAACAACAACAACAACAACAAAAATTCGAAAAGTTTTATTTTATAATTTGCAGTAAGGAATGTCGCTGAAAGCAATAACGAAGGGTGTATGTGTGGAAAACATATTTTGTAAGGGACAAAAGGGGAACGAGCAAGCACGCTGTAGTGACGGACAGGTCATAAATTTCGTAGGCAGCTGCAACCACCCTGTGAACAGAGTTCACTGCTCCCGGTACGTAGAACACCAGTTTTGTGAAAACACATTGATTCCATTGGAAACTACATACAATGTGTACAGAGCCATTAAAGGAGAAAAGGCTTAACAATGGTCAAGCATACATGTGTACGCCAGCTGTCAGGAGAAAGCGACGAAGGGTGGATTGATTTGAAGGACTCCAGCGGTCGATGACAGGGTTTTGACCTTACTTGGAAACGAAAGCGCAGAGAGTACGTCCAAACTCAAGGATGGGGTGTTGCCTGGCAATTAAAAGAAAAAAACCAACTTTCAAAGAAGGGTAGGCGAGGCCCTTGAACAACAATAGATAATAACGGCAGAGCGACGAAGTTGAGAAACAATGAAAATGGAAGAGAGTTTTCACTGAAGACTTTAGAAAAAACGACAGATACAATTTATTGCTGCGTTAGCTGGAAATGACAACGACCTCAAAATACGAAGCAAGGGAAGAATCTGGTGGGGAACCAGAAGCCCTATCAGAGAACGCCTTTGAAAAGATGGGTAGTATTTGGACTTGGAGGGAAAAACATGAAACCAATAAGGACACGGCGTCGTTGGAATCAGAAGTCTGGTGGGAGATTTGGTAAGGAAAATATAGGAAGGAGACAGGAACGCGCTCATGGAGTTCTAACTAAATTTCGGACACGAGAGGAGTGAAGTCCGTGACGGGAGAAATTAGCATTTTATCGAACTTAGAATAATTCGATACACAGTGTGAGAAGGTAGTTTTCGAACTTATAACAAAAATTAATACAGTCATTACAAGCAAACGAACTATGAAGTAGAGTCACACTATTAGCCTACCAGTGAACATTAACTGAAACAAATAGTAACCAGACAATAATGTAATTTCAGTGTATACGAACACTTTACAACAATAACTTTTAAGAACGATTAACAACACAAATTACATTCATGAACACTTAATAACCAGACATACCGCAACAAAGGTGCGTAATAATAATTCAGATTTGAAATAATTTACGATGTCGGTGTACAACGCTAACTTTTATTCATAAATTATAATCCGAATGCGTGGAGTTGGTGAGTGAAGTGTCTGTGAGTGACATCGTGGAATTCATCCAGTGCCATCTATCATCTGGAGGAGTTATCTGCACGATCCTAGAACGATCGACATGGGGGAATCATCACCGCAACCACCGAGTGATTGGATATTCGAATACCAAGTATAGTAAAACATGTCTTAATTAATTTAGATCCACTGTCTGTCATCTCAAAGAATCCACACACAATAAAATTCAATAAAGTAATCGCAAAGGAATTAAAGAAATCGATTCTAAAGTTTGTGTAGAAGTAAAATTATCATTGTTTATCAGTTTGGAGTAATGTTTATTTCCAAGTTCTAAATGAATCCGTAATTACAAAATATAGTAACAACTTAAGAGATATTCATATTAAGAATTTATAAGATGAAGCTAAACATTATAAGTTACTTAAGTACTAAACGCAATTGATGAATGATCATTAATACGCAACCATTAGATTGAGTTTGGATAACTAATTTTATTAATGTATTATTTTGATATTTACAATTTAATGAGTATTTGATAGTTACAATTTAATGAGTATTCAATTTTATTAATGTATTATTGTTTGATATTTACGATTCAGCCATGAGTATTAAATTTTGGTAATGTGTTAATTTTATATATTTACAAGTACTAATGAGTACGTAGAATTTCGTGCTATCTTAATATTTACAAGTAATAGCAAACTAATGTGAATAAATTTAAGAGTTATCAGTAGAAATGAGCATTTATTATTTTAACCCTGAGATAAAGAGAATAAACAGTAATTAATGTTAAAATTGACGCACACAACGTCAAACATATAAAAATAAAGTTAAACCTACTAGCGCAGTACACACCGAGGTCGTTTCCACGAATTACCGGGACGTATATGGTACTGGCCCAGCCCGGTTATAAGAGGGTTATCTGGGATTCTTGCCGCACTTGAATAAAATTTTCGTCCAAGACGCCTGATAGTTTCGTCCAAGGAGCGAACGCCAAGTCCGATCCTCAGAAGGTGTGAAGAAAATTGACGGGGGACTCTGGCCGCTAGCCGAAGACCTCTGTCGAGGACTCTTTGCAACTTCTTTTTATTCGTGACGGTAAGCTATCCCCAGATCGGGACAGCGTATGAATGACCGGCAGCAGATACGCGCCGACGATCATTTTAACCAATTTCCTTGTCACAGCCGAGCTGACAAGGAGTGGAAACAGTAAGCCCAGACGAGCGGACGCTCGTTTATAAACTATCTGAGTGTGGGTGCGCTGACGATCTAGGTGTACACCGAGGTACTTCACTTCGTTGGACCAGGTGCAATCTGTCGATGCGAAGTTGCCTCTGCGGATCTTTCAGGTGCTTAGAGAATAGGACGGCTACACCCTTGGTCCCGTTTAACGACACCTTCAGTTATCGAGCTGGTGCTGTAGTCGTAGGACGGCCCGTAATCGTAGGGATATCTGGACTCCAGGCTGTCTCGGTATATCGTTGATGTAGTCTGAAAACAGGAGGGAGCCGGGAACACTTCCTTGAGGGATGCCGGCAGTGATTCGTCTTTCGGAAGAGACAGAATCATCTGCTCTCACGCAGAAGGTACTTTCCGTCAGAAAGCTAGCGATCAGATGAAGGTATCAATCTGCAAGCTGAATTTCCCGCAATTTGTATAAAAGCCCATCGTGCCATACGCTGTCAAAGACTTTCTCAACATCTAAAAATCAATCAACGGTCTTTTCTTTCCGACACCCGGAGTACGTGATGTATTCCACCATTCTCATCAGCTGATGAGTGGTGGAATGCCCTACACGGAAGCCGAACTGTTCGGGGACCAGGACGTCAAAGTTTCTTAAATGGTCTCGTACTCGACGCTGTACAATCCACTCGAGCACCTTTGACGTAGCGGATAGAAGATTGATGGGCCGGAGGTTGTCGGCTCCCTTTCCCTGCTTCGGGATCACTATAACTGTCGCCTTTCGCTATTTCTTGGGAAAGTAGGCCAGTCTGAGACACGTGTTTAACAAATCAACTAAGAACTGGATTCCAGGCGCCGGAAAAAGACGACGAGCGGTGTACAGTACTGGAAAATACGACAGTCTCATTTGTATCATGGGTAATACCTGAAAATAAGAAAGAGAGAGAAAGACATCTTTGTGGTAGTGGAGAATGCGGTCATGAGAAATTTGAAAATAAAAAGTGCTATGGGAGAAAAATAACTAAGTTTGGGCCAATAAGTCCTGCTGCAAATATGAAAAATATTTACTTAACTAAAGTAATGACTTTCTAAGTAAAGTAGAAGATTCGTTAATATTCATACTATTAACTAACGAATTATGGATTAAGAAGTACACTTACGTACAGTCAGCAAGACGATATAATTATTATAATGTAACTGATTAATTGATACATTGTTTTTCAATCTTTCTGCTACTAATTGATTATATTAAACTGGAAAGAATATTAAATTTAATAAAGTCGGCATTACGGAATAACTAGAAAGTAATTTTAAACAGAACGTTTTTCTCGTTGTAAATTAAATTAAAACATTTTAGTGCGAAACAATCATAGAGTTTTCTAAATAATTATTATTTACGAGTTGGCTTGTAGAGCTGATAAACAAAGGGCAATGTTATTTTACGTCAATAAGTAGGTCATATAAATACAATGTACTAATCATATTTACAAAAACTGTTATGCAATTAACTGAAGTAAATATCTACTGAATTTAGCACAGTTGCGATACAATTTCAGCGATTAAAAATTATTTTGTACATTTTATTGAAATATTTGACGTTTACTTGTACCTTGTCGATACTACTTCATTTCTGAGTATGATGTGATAGTGTTTTATAAGTACGAGGTCTATTACATATTACAGTGTTATTACTATCTTGCGGTCCACCACAATTCGGGTTTTTTGAATTTTGAAAATAAAAGTCAAATAATTAAGTTGTTTTGGTTTGTAAACTATATGACCATTCAATCTTTTAAGGAAACACCCAGAAGAAGGACAGTATGGCTACAATATAATTTTAAGTCACCATGGCTCCGATTTAGTCGTAACAAATATTAAGACTTGGTATTTTGTATACGAAAGACTGAAAAAATTATCTCAGGAGACTCGGAAGTTGCAGATTCACTGCTGGTCCCTAGTTAATATAGACAACACAATTCTTATAAATATTCTTTTATATGCTAAACACATTTTCTGGTACACAATAGGATTAAATTGTTTTACACTTTGATTAAAACATAATACGTTAATGTGTCTTAACAAATAGGCCTATACACGTTAATTACCGAAATACAAATATTTAAAATCCGTATTAGCTCCAAGTTATTAAGAAAATCAAGTGAAATGACTTGAATCAAAAGAAAGGTTTTCACGGGCTCCTGTCAGAAATATAAACAATTTTTTCATCCGTATGTCACAATTTGATTTGACCACGCTAACACGATATGGCTGTACCAGCCTCAAGAGGCCAACCGCAAGGACACAATTGCCAAAAGTCTGAGGTAACAAATCAAATGGCTGACACCATTAAAATTCGCTTGACACATTAGGATGCAACGAACTTGTAAATCTTTCAGATAGCAACTTCTCCTAATGAGCACATTCAGTTCTACATACATATTGTTAAGAATTTATTTTTAATTTCATTTGTGTGAGAGTGTGTTCATGATTCCAAGGCCTCTCATAATATTGTTTCTATTGATCTGTGTGGGGCGTGGCCCGCTACGACATTCTCTTTCACAGCGTTTCCAGGACGGTATGTATAGAAGGCGACAGATATCCTTTATTTCACAGTAAGCTATTCAGAAGACAAATTGGATCTCTAGACAAGTGGTTGAACGCATGATCCGCGGTTCATATATAGTCTCCCTGTTGTATAACTTAAATTTTATAATTTCAATACTCAATAAATTAAAAAAAATAAATAAATTTGGATGAAGATATTAACTATAGCAAAATATGTGACACATTTATTTCTCATCTAGGGATGAGATGTGAAATAGGTCATACCTAACATGTCAGTGAATACGGGCACAGTAACCTTTACACTACACGTCTTAATGTGTGTTGTAGTATAAAGGTTCCCGTAATGAATAGTTAGTGCACTGTAAGGATAGATTGTCAAGTAATAAAATCACACTGAAATGTTTCAGACGTAGAAGCACAGGAACAGGCAAACACGGAAACAGGGCTACTTTGCAGAAAAACGTTTATTTATTAGCAGTCAGAATATTAGCTTCTACGACGAATACATTCTTGCTCAAAGGATATTGAACTGCATGAGATTGAATTCTGCGCCTGTGATGGAGCGGATAAAGTGCGATTGAGTGTGTTGTGTTAGTACGTTAGATTGTCAAGGCCAATGGTTCATGACAGCTCCATAACCTGTTCACAGGCAGGCTGGCACCCACTCACAAAGGCAATCATATATAACGCCAAAAACGCGAAAAAAAAGGAAAAGAAAGAAGAACCAGGTGTCAGATTTTGAAATGACAGTCATGTATACGAGAGGAAGTTAGCACAAAGGCGTGTGAAATCCTTCAACGTCGACAGGCATGTTTATGGACATATCATAACTCCAACAGAGCAGTTGGTCACTTGAAGAAATTCGGGCTTGTTCTAGCTAAATGCATAGAACAACGCAAGGGCGTCGCCAGCCAATTAGCCGGGGGGGGGGGGCAAGATGAGAGAGAGGATGGGGGAAATATGAATTGTAGGTACAAATAGATACAATGATTTAATTTTTTTTTAAGTTTTTAATTCAAGAAAAATTTATAAAAAAATTAAAAAAAATTAAAAAATTAAAGAAATTTAAAACAAAAATTAATTAAAACATAATCTTCTCGGCTTTTTGCAAATTTGTCGACCACTTTATTAATAAAATCCTCTAGGTTGTCAAAAATAAGCTTTCTGTGAACACTCATCATTGCTAGGCAATTGAGACGACTTTCTACCATAGTGCTCCTCAGCCAGGTTTTTATTCTTCTTAAGCTGCTAAAGGATCCTCCACAGTACAGGTTGTGTACGGTAGAGCAATCAAAATTTTTAAAGCTTTTCCCGTTTCAGGGAAGAAGTTTTCCGTCTCTTTTAGGACATCAACAACGGTTAGTTCTGTTGGGTTGGGTTTATCCTGCCACAATTTTCGCCAAAGTTCGATTTCATTTTTTATGTTCGGTAAATCGTAAAATTGGGCGAAGGTTTCGCAAGCTTCTGTGAGATTTTCCACTGACATGGTTAGCATTTGTGCCGGGTGTAATTTAGATAATGCGAATGATGGAGTGTTTTCTTCAGCAAAACGCACTTCAAGAGAAGTAATAATGGAGTCCAAATATGGTATTATTAAAGACCTCCTCCAGAATTCTGAAGGGCTTCCTGCTGGGTGGTTGCTTCGATGATGTTGTCTCCCAACAATGCGCGGCACTGATTTCATGTCCTCCCCCAGTCCGAGTTTTTCCGCAACGACAGTAGCATCCCTTATAATTTCATCTGTGACTTTTTCGGGATTGTCAGCAGTTGCAAAATGCGTTTAATGTGCTGCGAGGCTTTGACCGCGTCCAAAGCTATGGACTGGAGCACGTTTACAACTGGTTCCATCAAAGCTGAGTATTTGGCTATTAAAATAAGGCTAAGAATAAACGAAACTCTAGAAGCAACCGCATGGAGCTGAAAAGCATTTTTTCTAGTCGCACCATTTCCTTCACGCGATAATGTTTCTAAGGCCTCCATTATAATAGGAAAATTCCGCTTAAAAACTCTGATGCTTTTGTGTTTCTCGCTCCACCTTGTTTCGCAGAGCCTGGAAATATTAGGTATCAACTTCCTTCTAAAAATTGATTCCCGAAAAAATGAAATGATATCTTTGATGGTTCCCACGGTGTTCCGAATTTCAGGCAGAGTATTGAAATCATTATCACTAGATTCAGTTTGTGCGAAGAGCAATGAAAGAACAAAGCTTTGGTGTATTTTTTGCGCAAGATTGCTTGCACACCACTGTCTGTTCCAGACATCGTCGAACAACCGTCAAATCCCAAACCAACGCATTTCTCTGGATTAAGATCTTCTTTTGCCAAAAACTCATCGATGGTCTGTGCAATGGATTTCGCGTCCAGAGCTTTCAGCTCAACAAATCCGACGAACACTTCCTCGACTTCGTTGGTTTCCTCATGGAAATATCGCAGCCCAATCGATAATTATTCAGTTCCAGAAATGTCAGCTGTTTCGTCCGCCGATCGGAGCATAGGCGCGTTGCGCTGCGCAGCGCGCAGAACGTAAATTTTAGGTATCAACGGGACGTAGAGGAGCGCGGGAGCGGGAAACATTCACCCGCGCGCTGCAGCGGACTCGCGCGCGTCCTCGCGAACGCCGTGCGTTTGTGTGAGTGGTACGTATGTACACAAAACCAAGCTCGCTGCGTTTTGAAGTACAGTCGAGTGCGTATACATAGTTTGTGTCGATGTTTTTTTTATTAGTGTTAGGCCAACATAATTATTTATTTCGCTTATTTTTTTGTTATATTAATTTCAAACGACACCGTTTTCATTTCATTTTCATTCTCCTATATACATTTTTTCGAATCTCTAGGGGGGCAGCTGCCCCCTGCCCCCCCTTGGCGACGCCCTTGGAACAACGCCAGAGAAAGAATCACGATTGTAATACTGAGAAAGATACAATAAGGGTGACTGAATTAATTGTAAGAAGGGAAGGAGGAGCAGAGTTGAATAAACTACTCAACGGTGTAGCTGGAAGTGTTCTAGCTAAATGCATGAAAAACACTAGAGATAAGTATGAATGGGACATACCCAGAAGAATACAACGAAGGTGATTGAACCAATTAACAAGGCAGCTGGAGGCTTAGCGAGACTAAGGGTTGTTCTGGTGGAAAGGCGTAGAAAAAACACCAAGAGGGAGTACATTTACGACGTACTATGAACGCCACAAGTAGAGGTGAATAAACTAACCAACTGTGCAGCTGGACACTAGGAGACAATGAAAGAATTGTTCTGGCCAGAGACTATAGAAAAACACCAGAGAGATGGTTACTAGTTAAATACTGAGAAAAGCTACAGCAGAGGTGAGGGAACTCGTTAACCGTGCAGCTGTGCGTTAAAAGGCAGTTAAGGGTTGTCTTGTCTCAATGGGATATAGTCGGTGGTCAAAGTTCAGAAGTTAACTTAAGACTTACGTAGAATGTTTGAAAGTGTGGGATTCAAGTGGAAGAAATGTAGAAGTAAAAGAAAAGTGTTAATTGAAAAAGCAGACATTCCAATGATGCGTTACAAGTATCTCGTACAAATTAAAAGTTTTCGGGAGCCTGGGAGAAACATATTTTTTTTTAGATGAGAGGAAAGTGAGCGTTTAGTGAGTTTTGATAATGTAATGTGAATCAGTATTTCTCAGTAGTCGTTGTTTGTTTACACCACTGCATATGCGCGTGTCTACAGTCTCTCTCTATTTCACATACCTCTCAGGGATATCGACTTCAGTCTAATGCAGTACAGGAAGTGCTGTATTGTATTAATTGTTGAAATGTTTACACTTCCTAATAGTTCAAACTGTAGCCTATAGCTCAACCGGATGGATAGTTGTGTGCTTAGGAAGCTACGGTTTTCTTCCAGCGAGCCAGTATACGTTTTTCATTTTTAAGTCCATCCCCTTTCGTTCGTCGTTCTCCGCAGTTTAGTCGACTGTTAATGTTAGTCCAAGGACTGTAGGAACCGCCGATGATTTATAGTACCCAGAGGGCAGGAGACCGGCTACTCGTAAATGTATGCAGAGATTTACTTTGAGGCAGCGTGCCGAGAAAATTGTTATTCTTGTTACGTACATAAGCGATACTATCTCTGCAACAAAGTGGAATGGGTGCCTTAACTGTCCATTTTAGCAACGCTGCCACACAACAACAGGCTTATATAAACATCACATAAATACATTTATTTAAATTAAGTCTGTATTCTGCAATAAAAATTAAATATTATTTGGAAGAAAACACCTTTCTTTACAAGTTGTTTGCTACTTTGAGAAAGGCGCGTAAAGAGTAAATAATTTCTGTCAGTGTACGGGGAATGTAAACTACACGGAAATGCTTCCACACAAAATCTGAATGACTTGCCTGACAGATGAATGCTACCAACTGAATTAAGTTTTTGTGTTTCGTTAATGTATTTTCTCCGCTATTCAAGTGAATAAATTATACGACTCTACGTACACAAGAGAAATTGAACTGAGGGTAAAGTCTATAACTTTATACCTCATCTACGCATTGCTCCATTTCCTTAACCTCAATTTCATTATTGTTTTGAAAATGGATGTTTACAATAAAATTCTAAACACGGCCATCAGCGGTTTGATAACAGCGGTTTAATCGCGTTGTCGGCTCGTTAACAAGGTTAGAAGCGATTCCGAAAACAACAGAACGAAAATTTGTTTGTTTGATACCGTTGTAGGTGTCATCATTAACAGCTGTGTCATCGGAAGCTGTTACGATAAAAACGCGCTCGGAAACGGTGATATTTTAAGCGCGCAGAAACCCAATACGCATGGGCTCGGTGTCACCGGGCGGCGCACAGCAACAAATGGCCCTACAGGTGTGTCGTGTAGATAGAATCTAGGTTAGCACACGACACGGCCACGTGCCTCCCTCTGACTCATAACTCGTTACACGTTGATAACTGTTCTCTTATCAGTTATGTATAAATTTATATACTTGTGTGTGTCACACGGATAAACAAAAACAACTTTTAACGGTTGAACCGAGCGAAACATTTAAATAATGTTTTCATAATAAACTCAGATGAAAACTGCAGGAAAGTGAAAACCACGGCAGAACTTAAGGAAAACGAGTTCTGCTGGATTGTCTGCTTTAATCCCAATCACTTTTCTTGTAACAAAAATTGCATTCTTTCATATGAAATGAAATTAAGAAGTTAGAAATTTTTAGGTGAAGGTGTTATAAACAAAAACGGCAATATATGCCAGCATGTGCCGTAAAAAAATGTACCTCTGGTGCTATAGGCTTACGGTATTCTGGTACAATACAATCCGTGATATTTCAATGTCGACTCTCGCCTCCGTAAACACAGTAGAAGCGTGGTATCCCCATGTGCTTGAACTCTAAACCCGATAATGAAGAAGTGCTACTGCAGGTACTACAGACACAAAGACATCGTAATAAACACGTAAAACTAACAAACTCCTCGAATTTATTTCGGATGCAAAACACAAGGATCAAAATGTCATTTATTCAGGGCAATACTTTGAAAACAGAATACTAAACTTTATACGGGTCACTAGCAAAATATTATGTTTAAGCTTCTGCAATTAGAAACTTACAATTTTGTGACAATTTGCTGAAATTTGTCTGAATGGAGTTACATTATGAGAGATGTTAAGGGAAATTTGTTGAACTTTATTCCTAATATTTGTACAAATTAATTTTGTAAATGTTCAATTGAAAATAATAGGTTTCAAATGGCTTTAATAAGTTGTGTAGTAAATGCCAAGTTAATTCTTATAATTATTTATTTTCAAGGGACCGCACACAGCTGCCTCAAGACCTCACATTCCAAAAACAAACGGTTTATTAGATAATAAATTTTTATTTAAATGTTTTATTCATATTTATTTATTTTAAAACGTAGATACGAGTACCTACTTAAGGTTTTGAGATTGTTAGATACTCTCCAGGTAATTTAATAACGAAGTAATTATTATAGTGCTATAATGTTCTTAAAATAAATTGTTAATCATTAATTGAAATAGTGAAGGGACTGACTCAAAATTGTACATTAAATTTAACTTTTCAAAAATTCTTGTCGTTACGCAGACGTGTAAAGAAAAGAAAAAAGAAACTGGTTATTGTACAATGTTAGAGCCACAAATGGCAGTTTCGCTGGAAGAGTATGGAAGCAGTTCGAGTGCAACAGTTCTACAGCGCATGTGATAAGTGACGTCAGGCAATACTGCAGCAATTAAATATACATTTTTTTGAACACTGCATTTTGATAACCCGACAAAAAGTGATTAGATAATATTTGTTTATTTCGAAAATTAAGTACAAACAAGATTACCGTGACATCAACTTTAGAACGTACGTTTTGCGCAGCAAACCTTTTTTAACCTTCATTAATTCAATAATCCATGTGGCAGTAATTTGCCAACTGTGAGTGCTGATAAAATTCGATTCGAAGTCAGTTTCTCCAAAGGGAGCCAGATCATAATTCAGCAAAGACGTGGAAGCATTCGGGATTTCAGTGGTTACATTTCTTACAATGTAGTCTACGTTAACTGTGCTCTTTATTGTCATGATTGCAGTCGATGTTGAGCATAAGATATTATGTTGTTTACATCCCTTAGAAATTAAAAATCTCAACACACTTCCTTCTGAAACTTCCGTATCTAGCTATGCATATGCAAAATTAAGCGTTATCATTATTTGTAACTTTAGGGGAATTGGAACAGACAGATGTGGATGTTATGTTTTACCAGAACTGTATTTCTTGCCATATACAATGATCGAGGTTATTCCGTCACGTTTCCTCGTTGGATCGAAGTCGATTTAACGTGCTTGTGTCACAACTGAATAGTGTTCTGCTGGTCATAAAATTGCTTTTAAAAATCAACGTTATGATCAGGAACAACTTTTAGACTCATACATGACAGATAGGTCTCTGACAATAAAACAGAATTCGAATGGGAAATTATTGTCATTGTATGGCATTGTACTGACTGCAACTATCATTAAGACAGTTGGATAAAAAAGTAGTAACAAGTAACAAGAAAAAGGAAGTAACACATAATAAAAGCAAAATAATTCGTGTTAATAAGGATGACAGAACAACAAAAATGCCAACAATTATTGACGAAAAACAGTTCAGCAATACAGAGAAGTACGTATGTTTTGGATTCATAATACATAAATACGGAGAAATGGATGAAGAAACTAAAAATTCGACAAGTAAAGTTATTAAAGCGGATTATGTGTAAATAATAAATACGTCTTTACTAGGCGTGTCACAATTGGACTCGTATAATGTACCTTCTTCTTCTTCTTCTTCTTCTTCTTCTTCTTCTTCTTCTTCTTCTTCTTCTTTTTCTTCTTCTATGCTTCTTCTTTTCCCTTCTGCCTCTCAGAGTTGTGTATTCGTTGTAATGAAGCTTTTAGGAAAACGGTACATTTTAATGTGGGGTGACTTTTAAAAAATCGTTCCAATAAGTAAAAAAATTTTCTTCCATCCGTAACCAAAACTTTATTTGAAGAAGATTCTCTAGAATTTCTCCTCAAAAATTGTTAATGTTTTTTCTCAGACCAGTTAAAACGAACATATCTACTGGCACAGAGTATAAAATGGTTAGAATCCTATACCTAAATGCTTACTTAACCCTATACCAGAATTTATATGTAGCCTACATTAAATTCTGGAAATACCCTAACCCTGTTGTCACTGTAATACTTATTATACCTAACTGTAAAGTACTATTGTAACACTTATTGTAATAACCTCATAAGTAAAAGATAAATCAGCATAAAAACGAATGTCCTCCTATATACAGTAATACCACAAACTTCAGATCAAGAATAACAGCAGCGGATATGAAATACCTGAAAATAGTAAAACTTCAAGGGACATGATACGAAAACCGAAGAACAAGAGACGAACTAGAAAAGACACAACTGTTTATTGAAATAGAAAGGAAATAATTGCATTGGTGTGAACATGCAGTGCAAGTGGAACAAGGAAGATATATAAAAAATAATGTAGATAGAAGAAGACCAAGGGCCGATACAGAATGCAATTAGAAGATAAATACCAGAGACTTGCCAATTAGTAGAGGGAAGAACATCATGGAAATGAGGCGAATGACAGGAGAGAGAAATTTATACAGGAGATGGATAGAGGACCAAAAGAAGAAGAGAAAGAGAATGAAGAATGGATAGAGTTAAAGAGTTCATCCTCTGTTAAAGAGTTCAGGAACTACCCGAATACTAACACCATAGGCTGGAGTTTACATGCATGTGTTCAGCAGCATGAAATACACATACCTTTTTTACGCAACCTCAAGCCGGAGACCGGTGGTTGGTTCGTCGGCCTGTATTTAAAATCCCTCTATCTTTCCAAGCCCGTTTCTACAGTCACGTGACACTAGAACCTATTTCTTGGCTTTCCTCACCATTTCTGTCATAACTTAGCCTTGTAATTCATCATTCAATTACTGTATCCATGCGCCTCAAACATCGATAGTTCTTCCTTACGAGACACTTCCATAACCTCACAACCTTTTTTCCATGTGTCCTCTCATATCACTTCGTCATGAAAGACTTTCCATCTCCTTCTACACCATCTTTCAAAAGAAAGTCCCGTAGCTTTTCCTAGGCTTGTGCCTGTGGAGTTGCGTCGTTTTGGTAAAAAGGTACTATATCTGTTATAAGTGAAGGAATTATGAATATTTGACAGAAAAATGATAACTGTAGTAGAAACTGAAATTTTCTTGAAAAATATTACTGTTCAATGCGTAAGCCTGATAATTTGTATGGAAATCCCATCACGCGACGAACTATATTATTCCACGCTGCTTATTGTCCATATAGTAATGCGCCCTCTCACTTGGAACATTTTCCTGACAACGTGTGTCTAGTTTCATAGCACGTATACCATCATATAAATTAAAATAATAACTTGCTTAACACCTTGTCTGACTTTAGCTTATGCAAATAAAGGATTTTATTTTTCTATCAAAAATACAATTTCAGAAGAACATGCTTTTTATACTGACTTCCATGAAAGTCAGTAATAATATACTCAAGAATAGAGATTTATCACTTTGTAAGTATTTTAATGTTGGCACATAGCAATTATTTTTATACTACTAAGCATTACCTGCTTTGTTAATTTCAGATATTTCCATCGAAAAGCATGTCCTTGGTTACACATAACAAGAGTATATTTGGTTAAGATGCTCTGTGCGAAGATGCTCTGTCACAAGTTGTCTCGGTAATGTCTCGATACTTTTATTTTTGCAGGAGATTAATGTAAGACAAGAAGGATAAGCTACAGCTATCTGTAGGTCTATATACGTTGCACAGACTGACGATACAACATGAGACACAAAAGAAAAGTAAACGCCAAAGGTACGAACTTGTACAGTGTAAGAGAGACATCGATAATAGAATATCACCATTTTAATTATCTTGTGAACTACATTACTTGTCCCCAAAAAAGTACTGGAAAGGATGGGAACTATCTCTGGAAACCTAGTATAAGCTGTCCCCTCTACAAAGTGGCAACGGCCTCTTAAGCAGGTAGAGTCAAATACAGTTTCTTGCCCTTGGGGTAGGAAACTACTCCTAAAGACAGAAGTGCCACCAGAAGCCCAACAGGATGGGAAATAGGAAACCACTCCATTAAAGGCTTCTTACGATATCCCAATCATACGCTAATGGGCTCTACATCCTTGGAAATCGCAGCCATCTACGGGAGAGACTGAAAAAAACATGCAAGTGTAGCTGGATTTAGACGACAACGCCTCACACTAGACTTAGCCAACGTAAGGTTCGTAACATCCCCTGGTGAACATCACTGATTTGGAAGCCAGACGAGTCTTCGTAAAACTGACTGGAAACGGGAAAAGGATATTCGATTTGGTATTTCGGAA
Organism: Magicicada septendecula; assembly: GCA_034769895.1. NCBI lineage: Eukaryota > Metazoa > Arthropoda > Insecta > Hemiptera > Cicadidae > Magicicada > Magicicada septendecula. Next base: position 235,094,146 of record CM068372.1, on the reverse strand, counting down.
CACATAAATGTCATAACGAGGAACGCACGTGGGATATCACCTAAAGGAAAGGAACTTGGTGACTTGCTACTGGAAAGGAGTATGATGTTGCTTGCATAATTGAAACCAAGAATAAACTGAAAGGGAGTAAAGACTTTGGTATGAGTCATTTGAGTACAGAAACGCACAGTTTACAAACACCTCGTTGCAAGGCCAGCAAAATTTTCATTTACCTCATACATACTCGGAGCAATCTTTGTACAGTATGTCATAGTGCTTACATCGGTTGCAATAAGGTTGGCGAAACATCAAAAGCATGCAAGCTTAGTTGTGAAGCGACATTATGTGACAGACTGTTGTCGTGTACTCTCTTCTCTCTAGTCACCGCATGCTACACGTTTAAGTGAGGATGATTGTTTCGTTAGCTCCACGCATGTCACCGTTCAAAAACGATATTCAGGCCGAGCTACTCCTTCCTCAAAGTGGTACCAAGTAGAATGAATTTCCTAACTAAGCCTGCAGACGGCCGATTGTGATAAATCTCTTTAACGCCACCTTATGTCGAGGGTATTTCTAAAGTGTAGTGGGGATGTACAGTAGTTGCTGCGGCGGGTTATGAAGGGTCTCTTGCCACTCGGTATAAAACTTAAAAGGCGTCTCACGATATCGTCGAATGAACAATCTACGCGTTAGCTCTGTACGGAATTCGTGATAACATTTATTTTATGTACAGCAAAAGGTATCCTGTAGTTACTACCAATAGCAGGTACGCTCTAACGACAATTTTATCCAATTGTCAGTCTATATGGGAAAAATATGCAGGGGCTGTATGGGTCTACAGGCCTATAGGGAAATATTACGCATTAACAAGGATAAATACAAAATTAATAACCGAAAAATTCATATCAATACAAAACACCACACAAAATCTTTGCAAAGGAGTCGCACAAAACTCAAGAATTTCCACCAAACCAGTACACAAGTCAGAAGCTATTTTATTTCCCTCAAATTGGGGGTATAATAGACTTTCAATGGTTTGATTCACACAGTACAATATGGTATACTCCTGTGACACGAAGAACTCGAAAAAGAGGCTACAACTTTACAAAAAGCGTTAAGTCGTCATGATTACTCTAACCGTATATAAATGAAGAAACAGTTTGCAACTTGTGATTCAAACTTACAAGCTGTTCGAGGGCACGACAGTGACAATACATAGCCGTGTCCAAAATATATTGTCGCATATAAATTATGACGTAAATACGATTGTTATATAATTAAACAGATCAATAAATAACACATTAAGAAAATGTCCACCCGTGTATAATACTGGATGCACAAAGAAATTCTTCACTTCATGAGCAATAAGAGACTACACGTGGTTCGTGGCTCGCATTACTTGTTTACACATGCACTAAACAGTATTATTTGTGCATAACAATCCTCGAGAGAACGCGGGAGCGTGCCCAAAATACGTACTAGGCCTACTACGCAGTGTTCCGACGTGGGTGGATGACTGATGGCTTCAGTTTCAAGGTTTCCTCGCCCATTACATCTTACCGCTGGTAATTTTCCAGTCTTCGGTTCAATGCACGTCCCTGTTGCCATGACTACACTCTTTTATAAATAAACACTATGTGCTAAGTGCTATGTTTTCCAGTGACACGCACATTTTCACAACGCACGTGTGACTTATTTAACCTATGCATGGTCAACAAAACGTGCAAATTCCGCTGCCGTTGACGATGATAAATTCTCAGCAGGGATAACAAACAGCTGATAACTGAACGGCTCTCCAGCCTCAGATTACCAGTGCTTGTTTGTTCTCTTGTTCAGCTGTGGAACATTAAGTGTCAGTTACGTGAACACCTCACTGAAAACAGAATGATAAACACTAATTATTCTAATCGTATTTTATTCGTATTATTCACGCACCAAGGCCATTGATAAAGCCTTAAGTAATGTAATTTTTCATTAAGTGGAAGTAATTTGGAAGAATTTTTAATGTACATTTTTTAAGTGTTCGTCATTGTTTTGAGACATAAAAATTTTGCCACTAGATGCTAACATTATTTGGATGACTGGTTGAAAGACTCGGTGAGCTGTTTCAGACATAGAAAACAATGCCAGTGACAGTTATGCCATTCTGCCCCCTCTCATAACCTAAGTGTTTCCTAGAATGTGTGCTGTAACCCATCACTCGAGTTTAACACGATTCTGATGTCGTTAATTCAGTATTTTCATCGTCTCTTCCATCTTTCTTATTTAATGTAGATTATGTTGTTTGACAGATAAATTCGTTTTGTTTTATTTAACCTGAAATAAATTGTCCTGACCGTGAAAATGATAATCTTAATTACTTAATTGAAGGTACGCAATTTGTGTCCCACAAGTTTTAAACTGAAACTCTTCTAATATCCACACAGAATATTTCCCATCAGTATTTAATAATAATAACAATAACAACAATGTTTTAAAATGTTAAAAACAGTTTTATTATAGCAATATATATTATATTTTTGTAGTAATATTATTATATTATTATTATACCTTTGTAAGTAACTCGTTGAGTTTCCTGCAGGTCTCTCATGTAATATCTTCAAATAAATACGCTGCAGGTAGGTTTATTTTCACTTAGGCACGTTTCACAAGGCGTTTAATTAATTGTTTTGCAAACATATATTTCAACAAAAAGTGCCTAGAACTAAATATTCATCCAAAATACACTAAAATAATTGTAAAAGATAGAAACAATAATTTAAATAAATATATTACTCAGGCTCAGTATAATTGGATTAAAGACGAAATAGCAAATAATTATAGAAACATTGACTACCTTAATCAGCAGTTAATTAATTTACATCTCCTTTTAGCCAACACACTAGACTCTCCATACTTGGAACAATAAGTATACTAATATGTTAACAATTCTAAATAAACACAAAACAAATAAATTTAATACAATCAATAAAAAACTTAATAACCTAAAAAATAATAAACCTACTAAAAATAACCAAAATTTACAAGTACCAAACAATAGCCACACTTTAGTACGTAGGCTTTCACGGCCGGTGTCACTATAATTAATTAAAACACAGATGGCCACCGGTGGTGTGGCCGAAACGTCTAGCGATATTACATCAAGCATTCGACCACGGCCTTCCAGCCCGGAAGTTTTAATTAATTAATAGCCACACTTTTTATCCTAAATTTGTAAATTTATCTACCAGACAATTCAAACAAACCTCTGAAGATACAGAATCATTTCTGTGAAACGTGCGTCAGGTGAAAATAAATCTACTTGCAGCGTATTTATTTGAAGATATTACATTATTATTACAATATGTAAATATTATTGTAGCATAATACAGCTTTTGTATACGTAGACTTACACTGTTATGTACTTTAATCGTAAGTAATTATATTTTGCTAATATTTTGTTTTATAATTTTTTATTGTAAGTTGTTTTATGTTTTTTTAGCTTCTGAGGGAGCTCCCGGGTTCTAGGGATCGAAACCTGAAATGAAAAAATATTACGATGGTGTCCTGTTATTAAGGAATGCTCTAAACGTTAGTGGCGTAGTGTCGATCGAAGGGTTGGAAACCCAGTTTGCTTTAAGAAATCCTGTATTAAAATAAACTTTAAATATTTAAATAACGGTCATCAGAATATTCAACGATGCGATCAGGAAGCAAAGAAGACAAACCGAAACATAAGTTGTATGTGTGAATCTGCAGCCAGCGCATGCGTAATCCGTCGTAAGGAAGGAAGCGATTGCTGTCAGTGCTGGCGTTCTGTTTATGAGTGGTAGGGTATTGGTTTCTATTCTTGTTTGCGCTTTGAATACGTTTTTATTTAGTCTGCAAGTTTTCAGTTTGCAAATTTGTGAAAATTATGCATTTTTAGTGTTGGAAATTATGTAGTGTGATAACATTTATCTTATATTTAACGTTTAGATTTATAATTGACACACTACAAAGCGTTGAATCATTCAACAGCAGTGGAGCTTCACTGGTAAGAGGAAATAGTCCATTCATTAAGCATCACAGGTATTGAAGTTGTGTGTAATTGTTCGCGACGGAAACAATCTTTTTACAACGATTTACGAAACTGTGGAACAGACACAAACAAAAGTCATAGGAGGGATCCTAACATAGAATTTGTTGTTCCTTCCTCACATACATAGGAAGGAACAACTAAACAACTAAGGAACCCAGGTAAATTAGTAATAGCATGATAAAGGCTGTACACAATATTGGCACCTATTTAACTTTAAATATGCAATGAATACAATATGAAAATCTTCACTACGAAAACATCTTGTCTTGTCTGGTAATGGCAGGTCGAGGCAAGGAACCAATAAGAACAGAAATACTGATTAATGATGAAATGGTAGAACAGGTGAGCCATTTTAACTATATGGGAAATGGTATTGGTTATGATAGGAATTATGATATTGATGTTAAGTTAGGAAAGTTCCAGACAATCAACCGTTTTTTTAGAAACAAGGTACGTCGAGACACATATTAAAGTTTTACAAAGTTATGGCGGTCCTAGCACTGTCCTGTGGGTGTGAATTATGGACAACAACCAAGAAACAAGAAAGTGAAATAGAGGCCTCGGGAATGACGTTCTTAAGAGGAATTAAAAGGTGTTCTAAACTTGACCGTGTAAAGAATGAGGCCATAAGAAAAGAAACACAAGTTTTTAACTTGAATGAAAAGTTAAAAGATTACAAACAACGGTGTAATCTTACAAAGAACACTTAGAAAGAATGTCAGATTCCAGACTGGCCAAACAAGTCTGGAAATACAAACCTATACGACACGAGTGTGTGGGTAGACCCAGGAAGAGATGGCTGGAGGACCTTGAAGGGAGAATAGGCATCAGCTTGCCTATACCGTGTTCTGAGGATGATGATGATATGTAATGAACTGAGTATTTTTGCATATTTAAATTTTCTTGTAAAAACTCGTGTAATAACATAAATTGAACATAAAATCATGTGGGGGAGGGTCATGTAACGCTTTCCCGTAGATCCAGATTCACGCTGGCCACTGATGATAGTGGTCCCCAGATATACTGGAATTTATGCAGTTTGTTTTGGACATCCTGGTCTTGTCTAACTGATGTTGCTTCCAACGTAACTAGCTCTACACTTTTGTTGTCTCAACTCTCTTGGTACGAACAAACGAACAGATTCTGTTCCACAAAAAGTGATTACTTTGGTTTTCGTTTTCGAGACCATGATATTGAACTCGTCACATAATTTCTGAAGCTTGCAAATTTAAACTTTGCAGAACATATAAATTTATCTTTCTAACAAATTAGTCTAATTTTCAATACTTACGTAATTTATAATTTAGCGATATAATTACAATTCAGTAAAGAATAATTTAGTGTTCCACCGACCGCCTGAACAAGGTAATTGAAATTAATAATTTCCACTTGTTATATGGTGCGCGTGTCTCGTACATAGAAACACATATTGAATTAATTCACATGCGACAAATAATTACATAATAGTTTATTTATACAGTTGTATGCAAAAGAATGGCGTCTGCCATACACAAGGTCGCTGAGATGCTCTACAATCTGCGTGTCACATATGTCAGCTGTCTAATCAAGGTCGTGAAGAATTGCAAATACAGTTATCAGATTCGTCATACTGTGAATATGTAACTAGTACAAACACACAACATATATGTATGTTTTCGTATACTGTATATAGAAACGACGAAAAACTGCGAAGTACCTATTTCTAATGTACCGTAAAACCTCGTTACTTCGGAGGAAGTAATTTGTAATTTGTGGGAAGGAAGACTAATTCGGATTAATCAGAGACTGAACTAGTGAAACTTCGAATTAACAAAACAAGTTTTGTCTGAATGAAAAGCGATAAGCTATACCATAAAGCAGCTTCTTTCCTACATAATAAAATACAATTAATTATACATTCAGAGGCGGCTCAATATAAAATATTCACCATTTTTAGCGCCCACATCTTCATTCCACCCTTCCAACAAAAACATTGTCATTCAATATTTTTATAATGGCAATTTAGATTTAAAATTTTAAAGCTTGTTTGCCTAATTTTATTCGAAAAGAACGCGTTTTCACATAGGCCAACATTTTTTGTGTTTGGTACGTGGATAGAAAAATTTTGAAGAAATTATTGATGTTATTATTTTTATTTCTATTTGTAGCGCGGACCGGCAAAGTGGTAACGTTCGAGAGTCACAATCTCAACGGCCGTGCTGCGATCGTAGGATGCTGTGAAGGTCCTGCCCACTCCTATCGCTGGGAGCAATAATTCAGATGTCTTGTCTGGTTATATGAGTAACAAAGCGCGCGCGCACACACACAAACCTCTCTCTCCTCCGTGCGGCTCGCTACCGCACGTGGTTACTAGATGGCTGTTTTCTCTCTGGTGGTGGAGAATTGCACTACAGCCAGGAGACCCAACACACCGCAGGCTTATTAGGCCTAATGCTTGAAGGGAGAAGAAGAAGAAGAAGAAGAAGAAGAAGAAGAAGAAGATTTTTAATTAATAATGTGTGGATTTTCCGCAAAAACTATAATGTAACATTTGTACAAATAAGAGTTCCAAGTTTCTAACATTTTAATGGTACCAAAAAATAAATACTGACAAATAAGTGGTACTAGACTGTAAATCAGAAATTCAACTACGCATTTAGCACAACGAATCTTTTATTCAGTGCTCTTGCGATAATAATTATAATTTTCGAACAGAAATAAAACTGTTAAACACCAGTATAGAAAAACATTTTTCTCATCATTGTAGCAGCTCATGATCAGATCGGAAATATCAATATCAATAACAATAATATTTCCGATCTGATGTTGAGCTGTAAAGCTTGAAAGCGATAATTGGAAAATTTGTTTCTATTGTGTGCAACATTACAAATTACAAAAATTCTAATTTGTGTGCAACAGTGTTATTTGTGTTTGTGATTATAACCACTTACACAACTTTATTAATTAATTATACTTTGACAGGCCTATAATGAGTTATTTTACTACTGATTACTAAACGTTTTGGTGTAGTAATTTTGCAAAGTTTTAAAAATAAGATGAGTGAATCCTTTTCAAAGTTTTCGGAAGCGCAAGGGACTTTATAGGCACTTTTGTCGTATAATCTAGTTCCACTGTTAGTAGGCCTACTTTTTCCTCCTATTACTTTTAATGTTTATAAATTGTTTTCGCGAAAGTCTATAAATTAAATGTTCTTTAGCAATAAAGACATGTCATCGTCTTGTGTTGATGTAAGTATTTTACATTTGTTAATAACATTTACGATTATATCAAGCACCTGACGTAATTTTTACCATATACAATTGTTGGAAAAGTGTTCGCGGATTGTGCGTGGTTTTGGATTAATCGAGAACCCCCACCTCTCCCATTACCCCGGATAGTCGGGAGGCGGTTGTAGTAGTTTCGAGACCAAAGGCTCGAGAGGCCTTTGGTTTTCAGTGCTTATGAAAATCAAAATCCATAAAAGCCTTCGTAATTCTTTGTATATGTCATGCACCATGTTGAGTTACTATAGTTAGTAATGTGCCGAGATCGTTTGGCTTACCTTTATTCAGTTGTAGACTGTTGGCCTATGTGCTTCCACCACGACATTTCAAAAGAAGTAAAAACATGTGAAGTTTATAGTTCCATTGCGGTTTATGAGGGTTAGAGACAAGGATCTAACATTCAGATTCTGCAATGACGCCTTAAGTATATTAACGGTTAAACTGAGAGGCCACATGAAGACATATGACCAGAACTTTCAGTATTATCTGTCAATGGTATAATAAACAAGTAAAGAGAAAAACTGGCACTTAAGAAATGTCACAAGAGTTCTATAATGAATTGTAGACTTTGTCCTGTCACGTAGACGGAACTTTGGAAACCTATAAAAAATGCAACTTGAAAGTAGGGCCTACTAACAGGTGATAGATTAGCATTAGTTCTTGAAAAGAGATGATGGCTACAATGATTAACATGCCAAGTGAAGTGAAGCTCCCTCAATGTATCCGATTTTAGATTGGACAACTGTGTTCGCTTACCACAGGTCCAGGCTGGCGTATGACTCACTGAAATCTCAGTAATGCTCGTCACTAATAGCCCGTATCACGTCGTGTAGAGTCATTTAGTACGCACCGTATCCTATTCAAAAAACCATAGAATTGGATAACTTCTTAGAATTTGATGACCCAAATTTAGTCCATTCAGTGGAGGAGAGAAGGTAAGTTTTAAGAGCACGAAGCGAAATTGTAGCATACTTTGCAGCTAAAAACTGGGACACCAATGGAACAAAATACCAGTGGAGTAAGAAATTACTATGGGATTTAAGAATGTAAGTTGAATAAAAGCACAGGAATAAAACGGAATATGTTGTATCCAGACCATGACGGAGGACGTTTTCTACAAAACATACACGAAACCTATGAAAAAGAGACTACAAACGCGAGCGTCGCGTGTGTGTGCGTAACAATATTGACACCGTAAAGTATACATTCTTTTCGTGGCAGGATGAGAGAGAAGGCATACAAAATGCGAGCAACATAGTGAGAATCATGACAAATCCAAAGAAGAGAGACAAATAGTGCATAATATGCTGAGAAGAAAGGGAAGAAAGAGAGCGACAAGCTAGAAAAGCAGAGTTGGGTCTGCCTGCAATACAGGACTATCCGTCGCCATCATGTAGATATCGAGCAGGCGGTAGTCCTACAGTCCAGCAAGGACTCCTCACCCCTCCAGGCACGCCATTAAAATCATACCTGCGCGAAAACATTGTCTCACTTAAGCCGATTTTTAGGGGTCGCACATGAATCTCAAGCACCCCCTTTATTGTTTATTTGGTTTTGTTAATTTTGTTCCATTTAGTTGCTTAGTGACACGTGACAAGTCTGTAGGGCATAGGGTTGCCAACCGTACTATAATATATAGTATTGTACTGTATTTCGGGTCTGCGTACTATATACTGTTGAAGAAATATATAGTACGCAAAAATACTATATTTCAGTTGTCTTGATTATTCATCTCTTCTTTCACAGCACTAACACTTAACTAAAAATGAACTTTTTTCATGTGAAACTTACTAATTTTATTGGACGCGTTTCGGCTTAGTATCCGCCTTCTTCAGCTTTGGTAACAGACTGCCAGCATTTTGTAACGGTTGTGTGGAAGGTGAAGTGTAGGTGGTGTGTGGAGGAAGGGGATTGGCGCGGGGATTCAACTTACTGTTTGTTTTCTGTATAATTGTGTCAAAAAGTGTATGTGATTTATATTGTAATTGATCGTTGAGTATGTTGTTTGGTTGTGTTGTGTGGTGTTTATATATTTCGTATTGTTCAGTTGTGTTGAGTTTTTGACCTTTGGGTATGTAATGTAAAATTTCAAGATTAGTGTCTATGTTGGTGTAACTGTGGTTTTCTGTGTGTATGTGTGTGGCAAATGCAGAGTGTATATTGTTGTTGGTTAAAGCTTTTAAGTGTTCAGAATAACGGGATGAAAAAGAAAGATGAAAAACTATATTTCAGTTGGATGGATCAATCTTTTTTTTGCAACACCGAAACTAATAACAAACAAATCCCTCACTTTGTGAACGCACCTTATGATTGCCGTTCGACTGATGCGATGTTCGTGTATCCGAATTCCGAACGCGCCTCTGTCCTGCTGGCTTCCTGCGTTCCGAACTTATGTCAATGTCAAAATTGACAACTCAAACAAATGTTTGCTTTTGCAACTGTATTTGCTTCGTTTTTGTTTTGGGATTTTGTTAATTATTTTCACTCGAAGGTTGTTCTTCCTTTGGAGAAGTTGAAGTCCTAATTAAATTAGTTATGAAACTAATTCATAATCGTGGTAAATTCATAAACTAATTTATCGTGGTAGCGATAACGAAAGTGCGTCAAGTTCAAGTGCGCCACTAACACCCACTAAAAAGCGGAAAATACAAAAAAGACTCCAAAAATATAAACCTGAGTGGGAACGAGTGTATGATTGGATTACTAAAGATCCCCAAAATGTCTATAATATAAAATGTGCACCATGTAAATAACATTTTCTATCGGAAAAAGTAGCATTGGCCAGGTGAGTTCTTTTAGGTTAAGTTAGGTATTTGCATCCTCTTTTGTCAGTTGTTTTGGTTTGTTTTTATTCAATAAAATTGTCGACTGATTTGCATGAGTATTTGAATGATGTGTGGTGTTTTATAACTCATTGCAGATTAAACAACATGGTGAGACAAAGCAACATAAACTTAAAGCTGAGCTTTGCAAGAAAACTTCTACGTTAGATCGCTTTTTTGGTTCATCGGGCTCTTTCTCTGTTTCTGCTCCCTTTGCAAATACTTGTGATGACGATGACAAGATAACAGCCAGTGAACTTGCTTTAACCTACCATACTGTGAAGCACAATCTTTCCTATAACAGCATGGACTGCACTGTGAAACTTAACAATATCATATATGTCGATTCTAAAACCGCTTTGAACACACAATTAGGACGCACTAAAATGGAAGCACTGGTTAATGAGGTTTTAGGACCTTGATTTATATTTTCGTTTGCAAACTGATGCAAGTAATAGAAAAAATATAAAACTTTTTACTTTAGTTGTTCAATATTTTGATATTGAGAATGGGATACAAAACAAGTTATTAGACTTTTACGAAAATTGTGATGAGTCAGCAAATGGGATGTTTGACGCTATAAACAAATCACTATCCTAGCACAACCTTTCCTTTGATAGAGCGTCTGGTCTGAGCGCAGACAATACCAATGCGAACTTTGGTATTCACCACTCTCTTTATAAAAATATAGAACATGTAGTTCATAATTTGGTGAAGGGCAATTGTCACGCACACATAGTTCACAACACAGTCAAGCATGCGATGAATTTTTTTAGAATTGTTGTTGAAAATATAATTTTAAAAATTTACAGCCATTTCTCTGTTTCTGCAGTCCGAAGAGAAGAGCTTAAAAAATTTGTTGCTGCTGTTGAAGGTGAATGGCATGAGCTGAAACGATGTTGAAGGTGAATGGCATGAGCTGAAACGACATGTTGGTACCAGGTGGCTTTCATTGCTACCTTGCGTGGACAACATACTTTTGAATTGGAAGCCTTTGAGTGATTATTTCATTAGTTTAGGGGAGGAGTGTCCTACATATATTCAAAATAGTTTGATGATGAATGAAACTGATGGAGACAGCAAAGTTCAAATCTTTTTGAATTTCGCGAGCCATTTTTGACATAACTTTCATAAAGCTATTAAACAACTTGAAGGTAATAACATCACAGTCTTAGATGTGTATAATATTATGTCAACTTTAAAATCGGCGCTAGAACAACGTAAAAAAGACTGTTTCTTTGGTTATGAAACCAAAAAAATGTTGCAATCCTTGGAAGCCAAATCCCCCACAGAAAGTGATAAAATTAAAAAGAATTTTCTAGTATTCGTTGATAAATGTCTGGAATATCTTAATAAATGGTTTGATTTTAATGAAAGCAATTGGTTATGCAAAATCTAAAAATTAAATTTAAAACACGAGGTTTCATTTGACGACTGTGAGACAATATTAGAAGTTCTAAAATTTACAAGAAAAAATGAGTATCAAAATGGACGAACTTTACTCTGAAATAACAATATTAAACGAGATCTTTGCAAAAGTAAAAGATTGTAGTGAGTTTACCGACAGAATCACAGGCCAAAAATGGCAACATATTTTTAAAAATACTGAAAATAACTTACCAAATTTATTTAAGATTATTTCATTCCTGCTCTCTACTCCCGCCACTTCGGCAGTCACAGAAAGGATATTTTCAATTATGAATTCGAAATGGCGAGAAGAGAGAAACACAGCGAGTATCTCATTAATAAAAAATTAGCTTTTGATCTACATTAATTTAAACATTGAATGTGATAAAGCATATGACACTTTTATTGTAGACAAAAATTGTTAAAAGATGCAAGAAGTGCAAAAAAATATAGTTTTTATAAAAATAAATAAGTAACAAACATACCTTTGTCTTTTTTTTACTCTTTCCATAAAATACTATATTTTTTGAAGTGTACTATATTTTTTTATAGCTTATTCTGAAAAATACTATAATCAGCCGAAAAAATGTTGGCAACCCTAGTAGGGCATGAAGTGTGGAAGAGTGTGGAAGTACCATTGGAGGTGACATATTTGCAATAAAACATTTTGAATACGACTCTCTGTTATGACACACAGTAAATTTCATTACAGGCAATGTAAACATTTACTATAGGATGTAACTACTGCGCATATCTAGTGTGTGTGTGTGTGTGTGTGTGTGTGTGTGTGTGTGTGTGTGTGTGTGTGTGTGTTGTATTACTCATCAACCAAACACACGTGCCGTAATTTATTGCTTTCACATTCAGACAGACGAGACCACGTGTTCGTCGTTATGTTTACATACCATAGTATGTTATCTGTGCAGAGTTAACTGCGCATAACGCTGTAGTATGCGACACGTTCGTGAACTAACAGATAATAATAATAATATTATCTGTTGCCCCGAAGGTAAGGGATAGGCCAAGGCGAGTGACCGTTTCTTGATCTGCAAAATGTCGTTGGCTCTGTTGTCTGTAAAAAAATGTTGCTGGTAAATTTCCCTGTCAAAAACTTACTCTATGGATTTTTGTAGAATACCGTGAATCTAATAAAGAAAAACATTTGACTATTTCACCAGAAACAATCAAGTGAATACCACCTGAACATCATATAATAACATTTAATGTTATAAATACAATCGTCTTAAATTCAATTTCTTTTTTAAATAATTACAAAAAAACATTAAGGGGATGAACTGCATCATGCATGAATCTGTGCGCGCGCGCGCGCGTGACGGAGTGAACGCACTAACGTGAGACAATCTATTTTTGAAAATACTCTTAGTAATTAAGGTCATGTACAAACTTCTGTAATCTAACAAATGCATTAATAATTGATTGAGTTGGAAATTCTCTTTTTCGTTTAACTAACTTCTGGCTTACAACAGTATATCTCAATAACAATGTGACATACTGACATCCCTCGCCAGCAGTAAGCATACGTCATTACTTCTTACACTTGAATATTAAAAACAAAGAAACTACTGAGGGAAAAGACAGAGAAAGGTTGAGGCGAAAGTTGGATATTCTGCGATTATAAATTTCAAATGTGAAAAGATTTCAATATTTTGTTACAACGGACAACAATCAAATGTAAAACAAAGTGCACCATAGGTTGTATACTGTCGAATTTTATTCATCCTTATGCACAGTACTCTTCAATTTTACTTGTGGCACGTTAAAACAAATATGTATAGAGCGTACAATGACGTACACAGTCGTGACTTCGTGCTAAACGATCGTTTAAACTTCAAATCAAACCCGCTCTACGATAGCGCAATAAACCTGTTTACAGACAAAAATAGCTAACAGACAGTGTCCGATCGGTCCCACTCTAGTGCGCGCTGATGTAACGCGGATATGTGTGGAATTGTTTTCAATATTTGCAATTTTAATATTTGACGACCTCACTGAGTGATTTTTTATTTCTGAAGACGAGACATATGTTTCGAAACGCTTCAATCATTCGAACACAACAAGAAGTCACACGACGGAAGAAATACGGTAAATATTATATATATATATAATGAGTAGCTATCTACAAAAGAAATAAAATTGTTTAAGTTAGAAAACCCACCCAGCGCCAGCTACGTACGAGAACCTACCGTGTACGAGAACCCCAGTTACGTACCAGTTACCTCTGAGGACCGCTCTATCTACATGATGGTTTGATTTGGCCAATCACTGATGCAGCGTTTTTATCTGATTCCTCAATATATATATATTTATCTATAAATGTTGCTCTCTCAATGATGGCATTGTCACTCGTCAATAAGGACTATAATCTAGAGTCGCTGTAAAGAGGGCTACATACGATCATTTCGGTGTGTCACACCTATGTGTAGGGACAAAATGATGTGAGCTCACACCAAAAGTGTGAACTGACGCAATGATGAAATCGCATCATGCGGTGTGTCACTTCGACATAACATCAAGTAGAAATGAGCTTGTGTAGGAGACAGCTCAGTTGAGTACATCCAATCCTTCACACTGGGAAACAAGTGAGAGCGGTTTTAAATAAGTTTCTTCGTCCATCCTTAAATAATTGTGCCTGCCTTTAGGATGTAGCTTCAGCTATGTCAAAACATTTATGTGTGAATATTTTACTCGTTTTGAAAGCCAGTCTTTATCCCACAGTTTTCGTTTATTCTTCTTTGTTTCTACAAGTGCACAGGCTATAGCACCCCTCAATAGCAATTCCTCTTCCGTTGACATGATAAACTATCAAAACCAGCGTTTGGCGCAACACGCAACTGCGACTACATCACGGCGAGTGCGTTCCAACAGAAGACGTCGGTAGACAGATGGCATACCGATGCGACAACGCATCACTTCAGTCCGACGTGGGTACATGAAAATAAACACTGAAGTGACGCACTGAAATGATCGTGTGTAGGCCGCTTAATGTTTGTACTGATAGTTAGAAAAGTTAACTAAACCTACATTACATATTCCTCATCCATATATTTGTAACTATTAAAACCATCATTAATAAAATTTTTGTTATTAAATAAATATTTACGGAAATGTTTTTTATTCTTAATAGCTCTAAATGCTTCAACGTAGTCCATTAGAGAAACGCCACTCTTTAAGTGACGGGTTACTTGCAGAAATAGTCATCGAAAAATTCTTTTTCGTATTTCTAGACGATTAAGTTGTTAAAGGTTTGGTGATTTTTAAAGTCTTCTCTGTTCTGTGGATGACAGGTTTCGTTGAATGGTATAAATAAGAAAATGTTCATCGTATCTACGGGGTAGTACCAATACCAGTTTATAATCAACGTCATGGGACGCTGATTATAACAGCACACTTTTTTCTACGAAAGCTGACATTTCTGACACTCGAATAAAATCAGATCTGGCTAGTGTTCAATTCACAACAACAAAAAAAAAAGAAAAACAATCTGTAGTTACCTGTTTCCTATTTTGACAACGTGTAACCTACTTTGAGTTTCAGGAACGAAACTAACATAATTTACGGTGTAGGCCTATTTGTACTCGTAATTTAGAGAAACTAGAATTAAATATGGACGTTAATTGTATAAAAGCTTGATATAAATGCAACGTGTAAAAAACATATATGGAGTTTCTCCCATGTGCCGTAACACATGCTCTATAGTCAGGCGCTTTTTTGTTATTTTCATTCATTTTCTACGACTTTAATATCGATTATAATATACATAACATAATGAATTGTAAACCATTTTATCATAATAAGAAAAACTGACCTTGTTTGTGCATCAAACAGAAATAACACCATAAAATTAATTACTGTGAAAGTGTTCATTATCTTTTTTTTAAATTTACCACAAAAGGTAAAGTCAAAGTGGCGTCTTCACCAGTGAATGAAGTAACTATCGCTGAATATCTCTTTATATAAGACAAATAAGGTAAAAATAACGATTCGTGTTACAGTAAAATAATTACTGTGTTAGCAATGTAATCGAATAGAGTTACGTACTGGAATTAACTGGAGAAATATTAAAGACTCTTCTGAGCATATAAATATCTTTTTGCTGAAAAAATGGACTCTAAACAATAAAATAGGCTTAAAACGTGGTTGTGATATTAAGTTACAGATATTAAGTAATTATTGGATACTATAGTTTTTTTTAAAGAGTTAAATAACGACATAGTTTTGTTATGCGTATACAAGTACTGTTATGCTCGTATGTTATAGTTTTGTTATGCTCGTATTTCTACACTGTACTGCAGCATATTTTGGGAAACTGTTAGGAAAGCTTTTACAAAACAGTGTAGGTCTATAACAATGCAAATGGTCGGTAAGAAAAAGTACTTATATCGATTTTTAAAGCCCTCGTAATAATAATAATAATAACAATATTTTCTCGAAAAAAATAAAAACAATCGCACACTGCTGTACGCAAAATCAAAGTTGAAACTGAATCGATCGTCAAGTGACTATTAAGTAAAGTAGATTAGAAGATTAATCTCATTTAAAAAGTCAAAGAAGATTAAAATTAATAGTAGTGTTACGTCATCAGATTAGTACGTTTCACATTTCCAAAGAAGGCATTAAAATTAATTAGAAGGCTTTTATTAACAGTTTATAAATAGATAAATTTCTTTATCAACCTTTAACGTCTCTATGTGGTACAATAAATACAAATCATCCAGAAACAATAAAATAGGATAACGCAGACATTGTGTTTCTCGTGTCGAGGTGGGCAAACGAAGAGAATAAAATAATATCACTTATCAAACCAAATGAACATAAGTTAACGTTAATAACCGGACACACTCGTGTAAAGTATGATATGCCTATATGTAGTATGCAGTATAGTGTGTAGTATTATATTCTGGCTCACACGGGCAGTATGGAAACATCTAAGGTCGTCTTCGTCAAACAATCATAATTGTTACAAATCATCTACTTCTGTTACATAGCGATAAAATTAGAAGTTAAAAATTATTTCAGTTAATTTAAATCGTGAACGCGTGAAGATGTACTGTTCTCGATCGGCAAGTATATCATCTCCATTATGTAATGCTTACGTTTCCAAAGTTTTGTTATGTATGATAGTCTCCATCGGAAAAAGGTGGAGCGCTCACACACACACCATGTTATTTCTGACCTCATCATATGTCCGGCTGGCTTCTCTTGATGTCTTGGTCCTTAGAATGGATGAAAGCATCGAGAGGAACTGTAAATATGACATGAAAAAATAAACCACATTAAATTGATTGTAAAGAACAAAGGTTCTCGTAGTAAATATTAGTAAAAGTTGCATCAGTAAAATACTTTCACTGAAAGAATATCGGCTAAATTTAAATTCTGTATTTGAGTCTAATAATTTGCATACATGTACAAAAAAATTTTCGTATACTTCCTTCTCTAGTTAGGTTTAGAAAACACTTGTGGTTTTCTATGATTTCTTTTAACCTTCTCCTGGGTGTTTTAATCAACGACTTACTAAAACGAGTACTTTTGTTAGTGCTATACCTTTTGACATCTGTACCAACTCCTTAGTCGGCAATCAAAAACAAGTACAGGTTTTAAATACCATTTTTCCATATAGAGTCCTCTTGCATGGATATCACATTCTGGTAACATGTAGCAAAACAATGTATTCGAATATTCTCCCGTTTAACTTCTTTCGCCATGATTTATGGCAATTACATTCAACTTTTTACGTTAGCTTCTTCTGGCATGTTGTTTATATGTATTTAAGTTTCCTCAATGTTACAAGTTACAAAATCTTTATTATCACGAATTTAAAGACACAGTTTCCCTGTGTTAATATTTAATATAACACAGTGATTAATTATTAATATAATAATCCAATGTAATTGGATATAAATTATTTTCTTTTCTTTCTGTAAGGCTAAACGTGTAGGTACATATAAAAGTATCTCTATATTAACAGCATCAAGAGCTTTTTCTCTGTTCTCTATATAAATATCCTAACCATCCCTCTTTGTGCAAATTAAATATAAATATTATGATTAATTGCCACTTCTCTGGGACTCATTGATGACTTTACCCAACTATTTTAAGATCACGATCCAGTGATTCCAGTAACAATATATAATATAAGTTTATAAAAAAAACAATATTTTCTACTAATAGCCCTCTGAAATTCTGAGTTCACTGGATTACTTTACTTATTTCTTTTTAATTTTATATACAGGATAAGCCATAAGAATTAGGATATATTGTTGTTAGTATTATGTAGATATACTTGTTGTTTTAAATACTGTATATATTAATATCATCTCGTTTTTTTTTTATTCCAATACATTAAGTTAAAGTTGCCTGTTTTATATATTCGACAGGCCAGACCATACATTATTTTAGCCTTACTATACAGAAATAGGGTAAGGTGGTCATCACGGAGCTGATGAGGCCACGTGCCCACTAGGGCTCAGTGAGCACATGGCGAGCACATTCACGCAAGATGCACAGAAATCATCCTCGTGAAGGACTAAACACGCGGTGTCCCATTTGGACAAACAACATGTCACACAGTTGTCTAATGTCAAGTTTCAATATCTTAATTGCGTCAAACAGCTGCAGAAGCTCAAAAATATAATAATAATTCGTTACTATCGTAATTGTTAAGACGTTTTTTATAATTCTGTATAAACTTTATTTAAAAAATTTTTCTTACTGAAAGTGCATATTGTTACGACATCACAGAACAATCTACGTGTTTGTCGAATGTGCTAGAAGAATCTCGCTGTAATGTGTGTGCCATACGTGACTCTAGACGCATTCTCCAGAGTTTTATCGAAGCCGTCAGCCGCGCGGACTGTGTCAAGGCCGCAATTAATTACGTAGTTCACACTGGCGCTAAGACGTAGTTTGGAAGGTTCTGGTCTGTGAGCGGAGGTATAAATACATGGCGGCAGGGGCCTTAGTTTTCCGTATTAGTCGCGATATATTTACAGTGCGGTCCGAGTTTATTGTCGGACGATTACAAGTGATTATCTGGCGATATTACTATGTGCGTTCAAGTGGTTATTAGTTAAGTGTTCTGTTTTATAATCGGACGGTATATTGTAATACAGTTGTGTTTTAATATTAGTTGACAATTTGAACAATATTAGTTGACAAGTGTGAACAATTTTTATTTGATTTATTATAAGAGATTGTATTGTTAATTACGAACTGTTTAACTGTAAAAATTAAAGCTGGTGATTAGTGACTTAATTGGAGTCTTGTAATTTGTTTTCCACTGTACCTACGACGATCAAGTAGACCGTCGTAACAGTGGTGTCAGAAGTGGGATAGAACGGTTAACAGTGGAAACAGTGGACACTTTGTATGAGACGAGGTAATTCGTATCTAATCGGTAAACAATGGATGCCAGTCAGATGATGGAAGCTTTCCAAGCGCTGCTGCGGCAGACACGGGAAGCGACAAAAGAAGAACGAAGACAAGAAAGAGAGGAAGCAGAGATAGAACGCAGGCAGTAGGCGGAAGAAGCAGAAAGACGACATAAAGAAGAACGAAGGTAGGAAAGATAAGAGGCTGAGGAACGTCAGAAAGCACTAATGCTAGATACAGAGGAACGACGACGACAGGAGGCAGAGGAACGGAATCGTGAAAAAGAAGAAATCAAAGCATTAATACAGAAGCAGAAATAGATGCAAGTACATAGTACCGCAGAATTGGGTCTCCTACGACGAGGTGAGCTTTTTGTTAAACAAGTTACTAAAATATCAGAGGTACAAGAATCAATGACATTAAAAATAGCTGAAGTAGAAAAATCTGTCTCGAGTGTTGAAGAATCGATGTCTAATAAAACAGCTGAAGTAGAAAGATCTGTCACGAGTGTGGAAAAAGCTATGTCAACAAAAATAGAAGACTCGATTACAAATATAAAAGAGCAAATTAAAAATGAAGTTTAGCAGTGCCTGATGTTACAACCAAAACAACTTTGTGAACAGACTGTACCAATGATAAAGACAGAAAAAGACACAGAAAATAAGTCAACAGAGAAAGTAACTTTCCCTGCAGTAGGGACAGTTCATGTCAAAGCTCCAACCTTTGACGGAAGCAGTCACTGGGCAACGTACCTCCGCCAATTTGAAGCTGCTGCATACGCAAATAATTGGACAGAGAAAGACAAGGCAGTCTCACTCGTTCTCTCATTAAAAGGACCCGCAGCAGAACTACTACAGAAAGTGCCACCTGACAGCCAGAAAATCTATGCCGAGTTGGTAAAAGCTCTAGAATTACGATATGGTGATAAACATTTGCGAGATGTGTACTGCACCCAGTTGAGTGCAAGGCGACACCATTCCGGGGAGAGCCTTCAAGAGTTTGAAGCAAGTATCGACAGACTAATTAGACTGGCCTATCCTGAAGCGCCAGAAGATTTTCGAACGAGTTTTGCGATGCAGACATTTACTGTCGGTGTCCGAGGTAACGAACTACAGCAAGTGTTACGATGGCAAGACACCAAAACAGTGCGGACGGCCTGGTATATCCTTTGCAATTTGATGCCTCCAAATCAGCGTCTGGTTGGACAAGTCATAAAGTCCGCGCGATAAAAGATCGCGACGGCACAGACGATAAGGAAGAAGAACAAGGAAAAGAGACTCGACGGTCGGCGCCACAGAATAAAATAAGAAAGGATGGAAGAACGAAGTGTTATAGATGTGGGAAACCTGGACATCTATAACGAGATTGTCGGGTTAGAATTCAGCAGCAGGGAAACGAGCAACAGTCGGTGCAACGGGGCGTGTGGTGACTAACTGGAGGAATGAAGCCCCTAGACAACACGCAATTTCTGCACTTCAGAAAAACAGCGGGAGCTTGGTAGTTACCGGATTTGTTCAAAAAAGGCCAACCTCGATTACAGTTGACCCAGGCGCAACAGTTTCTATTGTGCGCCCCGACGTGGTGAAAGATCTCAAGCCAATCTGGTGCTCTTGCAGCTTCCGAACAGCTACTGGACGGCCTGTAAAAGTGTATGGACAAGTGAAGATACACCTACACCTCGGTCGACTTGAGTTTAATCATCAAGTACTTGTTGCAGACATTGTGGATGAAGCAATTCTTGGTGTGGACGTCATGAAGGCATACGGATTTATAGTCGACTTCAAAAACAATGTCTTGAGAATCGGAGGCGAAGAGGTAATGCTATCAACAATGACGACAGCAGAAAAATTGATGGACGTCATAAACCAAGTGGCCGTAACTGTTCCGCCAAACTCCGAAAAGATCACCATGGTGAGACCCGAAGTAGATTCTAGGGGCAACCAGTGCTCTATATTCGAACCCCAGGTAGTCAGCACACCGGGCATACTAATTGCCAGAAGTTTAGTAAAATCTGACGAAACCGGAAGTGTACCTACTAGAGTGGCGAATATTTTGGATCAAGCTATCACTTTACAAAGCAATACGGTCCTAAGCAAATTGACTCCTGTGGCCTGGGTAGCCGGAATGACGCAACGAAGATCCAGTGCTTCGGATAATTCCAAATTACCAGAGGAACTGCAAGAATTATTGAACAGATCTTCTAACGACCTCTCAAGTGGTGAGGTAAAAGAACTCAGACAGTTTTTACATGAATTCAAAGATTGTTTTGAAGTTCGGGGACAGTCACTGGGAAGAACCTCTCTTGTGCAACATCGCATCAATACCGGGGACAAAACACCGACACGCCAACCTCCTCGAAGGCCTCCATTATCTAAGCAAGAGGAAATGTCTCGGTTAGTAGGACATGTTGACAGAGGGAGTACTCGAACCTTCGTCATGTTCTTGGTCTTCTCCTGTAGTGCTGGTAGCGAAGAAGGATGGTGGATTGCGTTTCTGCGTAGATTACCGGAGGTTAAATGACGTTACAAAGAAAGACTGCTATCCATTACCTCGCGTTAACGATACACTCGACACGTTCTCCGGAGCACAGTGGTTTTCCACATTGGACCTGAAGAATGGATACTGGCAAGTGGGTCTTCATCAAGGAGACAAGGAAAGACCGCTATCTCGACCCCAAGTGGCTTATTCCAATTTAACGTCATGGTATTTGGACTCTGTAGTGCACCGGCAACATTTGAAAGATTGATGGACCTGGTACTCCGAGGCCTGACATGGAAAACTTGCCTTGTTTATTTAGACGATGTCATAGTCATCTGGAAGACTTTCAAAGACCATTTGGAAAACCTTAAGGAGGTTCTAACTAGAATTCACGGTGCCCAACTGAAGCTGAGCCAGATATTGTTCTATATTCCACAAGGAAGTACAGTATCTGGGCCATCTGGTTTCGGCAGCGGGTGTTATTATGGATCCTAATAAAGTAGACGCCGTAAGAGATTGGCCAGTGCCGAAGAGTAAACACGAAGTTCGGGGTTTCCTGGGGTTATGCTCATATTACAGACGTTTTGTGAAAGGCTTCGCTACAATTGCTAAACCACTACATGAGCTAACAGAAAATAAAAGAAACTTCCAGTGGACGAGGGAGTGTGATCAAGCATTTAGGACTTTGAACATTGCATTATGATCGCTTTCCCAGCTTCCGAAGAGAAGTACATTGTGGACACAGACGCAAGCAATACTGGTTTAGGAGCAGTTTTGTCTCAAGTGCAAAACGGTGAAGAACGAGTAATAGCGTATTACAGCAAGACACTTTCTAAACCGGAGAGGACTTATTGCGTTACAAGGAGAGAGTTGCTGGCAATCGTCCGAGCGTTGGAGCACTTCCATAAATACCTCTATGGAAGAGAGTTTTCACTACGTACCGACCATGGCGCGCTTGCAAGGCTCTTGAGTTTTAAAAATCCGGAAGGACAGTTGGCAACGTGGCTTGAACGTCTGCAAGAGTACAACTTCAAGGTACAACATCGACAGGGGCGCCTGCATGGCTTATCAAAAAGACCGTGCCCGGAAGACTGCCGACATTGCCACAGAAAGGAAGAACAAAACGCCAGCGAACATGTTCACGCCATCACAGTAGATTTCCTGGCAGACGGCTGGACGACAGAAGATTGTCGACAAGAACAGATGACTGATGAAGACATTGGACCGATCTTGACAGCAAAAGAGGAAGGTCGCCGCCCGGATTGGCAATATATCTGCCATGGTTCCGAAGTGCTGAAGGGCTACTGGGCACAATGAGAATCTCTTACCTTAGAAAACGGACTGCTGAAAAGGGTTTGGGAAAGTGCAAATGGGCGAGACATGGTCATGCAGTTGATAGTTCCCCGAAGTAATGTGCAGTCTGTTTTGAAGGAGGTACATGTTGGAACATCTGGAGGCCATGTTGGTGTTAACAAAACCCTTGACAAAATACGGCAGCGATTCTATTAGTTTCATCTTCGCCACGACGTAGAGGAATGGGTTCGGACGTGTTAAATATGTGCTGCAAGCAAGGGTCCACAAACCAGAAGCAGGGGGGAAATGAGACAGTATAACGTTGGACTGCCTTTCGAGAGAATTGCCATATACATTGCTGGACCATTCCCAGTTACTGACGATGGAAACCGGTACATCATGGTTGTAGGTGACTACTAAGTGGGTGGAAGCCTACGCAATTCCAAATCAGGAGGTTACCACTTTGGCAAAGCAGTTAGTTCACAACTTCTGTTGCCGTTATGGAGCCTCTTTGGAAATGCATACGGATCACGGGAGAAATTTCGAATCAGGAGTGTTTAAAGAATTATGCCGTCTACTCGGAATTCGAAAGACCAGGACAACGCCTCTGCATCCTCAGTCGGACGGGATGGTTGAGAGATTCAATAGGACACTTGAGCAGCATCTTTCGAAGGTTGTTGACGAGAACCAAACAGACTGGGACCAACGTATACCACTATTCCTCATGGCGTATAGATCATCAGTACACGACACAACCGGCATGACTCCAGCAAAATTGGTGTTTGGGCGGGAGATTCGTCTTTCTGAAGACTTAATGTTCGGATCACCTGAGACTCAGTCCCAAGAGTCACATAACTATTCCTCGCAATTAGAAAACCAACTGCGAGAAATGAATCGCTTGGTAAGAGGACGGCTGAAGATTGCCAGTGATAAAATGAAAACTCGGTATGACATTCGCAGCAATAGTGTGGGTTTCGAAGAAGGAGATCAGGTCTGGTTGTTCAACCCAAAGCGCTGCCGTGGTCGCTCACCTAAGCTTCAGTGTAACTGGGAAGGACCCTACACTGTGAAAAAAAGAATCAACAATGTTGTTTATCGGATTCAACAGGAAGGACAGCGAAAGTTCAAGGTCGTCCACCTATATCGCCTGGCTAAGTCCACTGACCGTTTGCCAGTTCGGGACGAACAGGCTTAAGGAGGGGTGGTGTTACGACATCACAGAACAATCTACGTGTTTGTGGAATGTGCCAGAAGAATCTCGCTCTAATGTGTATGTCATTCGTGACTCTAGACGCAATTCTCGAGAGTTTTATCGAAGTCACCAGCCGCGCGGACTGTGTCAAGGCCGCAATTAATTACGTAGTTCACACTGGCGCTAAGACGTAGTTTGGAAGGTTCTGGTCTGTGAGCGGAGATATAAATACATGGCGGCAGCGGCCTTAATTTTCAGTATTTGTCGCGATATATTTATAGTGCGGTCCGAGTTTATTGTCGGACGATTACAAGTGATTATCTGGCAATATTACTGTGTGCGTTCAAGTGGTTATTAGTTAAGTGTTGTGTTTTATAATCGGACGGTATATTGTAATACAATTGTGTTTTAATATTAGTTGACATTTATTTGCGTGTGAACAATTTTTATTTGATTTATTATAATAGATTGTATTGGTATTAAGAACTGTTTAACTGTGAAAATTAAAGCTGGTGATTAATGACGTAATTGGAGTCTTGTAATTTGTTTTCCACTGTAGGCCTACCTACGACGATCAAGTAGACCGTCGTAACTTGTAAGGGATACCACGAACAATTTGCAAAACAGCTGCCGCAGGGTGTGACCAGAATGACTATTCTCATTCCTTCTACTCTGCATCGTGCGAGACGTTTAATATCTCTAACTGCGTCGTACGTTATTGTTTGTGGTGAGGGGCGTTTTCACCCTCATTTCAAGTTGTACACCCGTTGTGCTGGACGATTACTCATCAGCGTCATTGTAAGTGCACAGTAACTACGCAGTTCGTCTGTTTCCTGACTAAGTCGAATTGTTTGTTGGCAATTGTCTTCTGGTCACACCCTGCGCAGCTGTTTTGCAAATTGTTCGTGGTATCCCTTACAAGTTATCAGTTACCGATATAACATGTTATCCGTGGCGATTCTTTTGTTTTGTCCCATTTGTCTACTCTGAGACTTCTTAGCGTCACCGAATCTACATACCCTCTTGCTGTACACGTTGGACCTGGCTGTCCTCTACACAAATACGCTGACGCCTATTTGAATGGCCTACTTTTCTCGTATTGCTTGTTAGAACACGTCCATATCATATGACAGTATGATCAAAAAACGGCATTCGTTAGGTTCCCATAGGTCTCAGTAATTCTTTGTCAATTAATATATTTGAACGAGCGACGTGAGTTCTCGGCTTTAACTCGACCGTTTGACATTTATCTGTCTATCTATCTATCTATTTGGGGGATGTCTCACGATAACTTTTGATTACGTCGATCAAGTTTTGTAAAAATTGGCAACCATGTCCATACTTTTACCCTACGGAACTCTAACGTTTTTTTGATTGATTCCCCCCAAAATAATTGGCGGGTGGAAAAATTACGAGGGGGTCAAAATTGTGAAAAAAAATCGCAAAAGTCCATGTCGGACATTTAATTAAAACGAATTTTAACCACAATCTGAGCATAGTATTGATTTATGAAAATTTCAAAATTTTTGGACTTCAGGGCTCAAAAAGTGGGTGAAAATTCTGATAACAATAGCAAAAATTCATATGGGGTATCAAATTAAAGAGACTTTTTAACTAACATCTGAATGTAGTGTTGTTTGGAAATTTCAAAATTCTGGAACCCCAGGGCCCAAAAAACAACTCAAAAATTTGAAAAATTGTGAAAATCCAGCAGAGTGTCAGACTAAAAGGAATTATAACCCAAACACGAATTTTTAGTGTTTGCTATATGATTCTGTGCTCTATAATGGTTATATTACTACAAAAATAGCAGATTAATCGGATGTTTGTAATTTTCCCATCCTACAAGATTTATCTAATGTCGAAATTTATGTAATAATAAATGTACTTCGGAGAATATAGTGAGTGAGTTCTACAGCTCAGCGAGTAGGCCTATAACAAGTCTATATTGACGTGATACGCGATGTTATGAACATATCCAACTGTACACCACGCAACTTTCTCTTCCTCACCATTTGTTATCATCCGTGTTCATATTCTGTGAAATAGCTACTACTTATCGTGGCAGTACGTTAACTCAACCTTTTCTTCTACCAATTCCTATGCTCCGCAGACGTATTGACTATTAAAAGAAAATCAAAAGATAAAAAAATATTGAAATACAAAATTCAGTTAATCCTATAGCCTACACACACACACACACGCACACACACACACACACACACACACACACACACACACACACACTCACTCACTCACTCACTCATACACTCACACCGACGTTTTCCGCCGATTGATATGTTTTAATTCTGGTGGCAGCGCGTATTTTAAACCTTTTGATTGGTACCCACCCAATTTGATATGTTTTAACCTCTTATGCCGGCGTTCATGTTTTTCGTAATATATTCTTCTGACATCATCTTTCAGCCTATTTCTTTCGTAGATAAAAATGGAGGATGATTAGAAATGAACACCAGGATAAGCAGATGTCGATGAGAGAGTGAGTCAGAAGTGACCGAACTGCAAAAAAATGAACAGAAATTACACTGTTGCACACAAATTCCTGATTACACTTACTACAACCTACGAACATTCACTTCCTAAAAAGCGTCCTGTTGTTGGTTTGATCTGTTATGTGATTAAGATGCTTACAAAATCCTTATGTAACCTGTTAAAAAATAAATTTTTATGATGCGTCGCCAATATTGGCAGCTTCGCACAGTGACTTGTTATCGGTTAACGAGGTATTTATGAAACTTTAAGAGTAGTAAAACCTCAGATATCCTGCACACTTAAACCGGCGTGTTGATGTTTGACGAAATTTTTAGATCGTAATTTAATAGCCCAAACGTTTGTATAATTCGTCCATAATAATCAGTAGACCTAAGTTATGTGTACGCACTGGAAAAAATAAATAATCAGTTGATATCCACCAGTAGCGACCGCTGTTGCCGGCGGCAACAGTACTGGGAATAAGAGAAAATAATATTAATTATACCATGGAATAAATACTTTAGTTATTGAATAATTTGAAATCCGAACAATATTAGTAGAGAAACTTGAAGAAAAGCGTAGCATTGCTTTCGAACTGCTGGGCACTTGCACCGTCTTGTTTTGCCGCCTCAGATATCGGCAATGTTGTGTTGCGCACGGTCATTGACCTTGTAGTAGTTGCCACTGTACAAATTGGGAGAGAGGGACACATTCGTCCACCCAATGTGTTGCCGCTGTATAAACCCGCAAAATGCTCAGTTAGCAGCTATGTTCATTTCGGAACCAACGTGCAGCAGTTACTACTTGTGTTTTGTTGTTTAGTTATGTGTTTCTCTGTTTGTCTTTATTATTTTTAATTCCATTATTTGTGTTCTGATTTATTTTGTGTGAGTATAATGGGAGTCAGATCCCTTTGAACGGGAACCCTCTTCTTCTGCCAGCGAATGATAGAAAATACTCTAAAAAATATTTTGGCTCTAAAAAGTATATTTTGGCCCTAAAAAAACACTTGGTACTAGAAAACATTCGAATTAATTTTTAGGTAAAGTTTCAGGCCTATCACAACCGGCAATAGGTGTTATGTACCCACGCCACGCCACTGATATCCACGTTTTATTGGTACATTTAATACCAAACGTTTAGCTCATTATATCGTGTGACTTCCTGAGTAGGAAAGCTGAGGCTGACCATAGAAAAGGCGAAACGTTTGGCGTTATGTTGTCAACAGTACGTGGTTATCAACGAAAAATGTTGTTATTAAAATTTCTGTCACGGAGGTATACGAACGGTAATGTAAAGCCTCTAATTACAGTCGATTTCGGTTCAGATACTCTACAGTATCTTTTAAAACTGCATTAGATTTGAATAGTCTACCACAAAAATGGTTTCCAGTGTAAGAATGAGTGTACGCAAGCACAAAAAAAAGAAATGTCAGTGATACTGAGACTGAAGAAATTCAGGATATCCGCTTGTCTTCTCGATATGCAATGTTGTCGTCTTTATGAACGATAAATGAAACATTTGTAAAATGAGAAACGCTGACTGCGAAATTAGAATACACAGCTGACTTTAAGATAATTTTATTAGGGCTACATTTCATATATAAAGGTATTTTTAGATTGTTACTTACTCCTTCACCTAAAGGCTGTATGACACACCCTAACAGTAGCTAAAGTAACAAATAGAGGGCGTTCAGGTGTTTTTAGTTGACGAGACGAAGTGCAGGCATTAATTATTCGACAGAAAATTTGCCAATCAACTGAGAATTCTGGGTAACAGAATACCAGATATCGGAGCTCTATGTCGATGAGCCGTACACGTGGTGCCAAATCCACTGAGAAGCAACAGGCAAAATCAAATAGCAAAGATAATGACAGAGGCTGTGTACACTATAGCACGCATGCGCACGCTCACACACACTTACAATGTACGACGCCAGACATACAAAAAAAATCAAGTGAGCAAATTAGCTGCCCGTACGTTTATATTATGTTTTTTTTTGTTACACTTTTCATTCTAAAATTCGTAATCGTAGTCTCAAGCTTAAAGGGTACAAATTCTTCTTAAAAGATGCTGAAAAATTTAAGCTGTCAAAGATATTCAGGAGTAGGTAATCAAATCCCCTATCACCTTATTACCATCCGCTGCTGGTAAAACCTCAGATATCCAGCGCACTCGGTGTTGATGTTTACCGAAAAGTTTTCTTTGTACGTATCTAGGAAAAATATCACATGCGTGCGAGAAGACTTCATTAATATCAGTCTGGACTACGTTTTCCATAGACAAAAATGAGCAGAAGAAAAAAGTTAAATTGCGTATAAATTTCAGTGATAACTGGGAACATGTGTCTCCTCTCCCCAAAGAGTCTGTCTCCGGAGTTAAAATTACCGAAACTATTTTCTGAAGCATTTTTAAAAAGGACCCATTGTATCCAATGTTAGAAGGCGCCATAAACGAAGATCACGCCAATCGGAAAATTTTATTTTACCGTATGTGTTTTTTCGATCAAAAATAACAGAGGACTGACTGTCAATGTTAGTAAATCTGCACGGTAAAATTCCTGACTCGTCCTTAACATAATAAGGAGTGGGGGACACAAACATGAGATTTCGCACATGTAAGCGCAACCCGTAGAGGACAAATAGGTTTGCATTATATGCACCTAAATAGTTGGTGTTCATACAAATCAGAAATATTAAAAAAAATCGATTACTATAGTAGTCGATTCCCTCCTCGTCTGGCAATTTGTAAAGTGACAGTAGCAAGCGTATACAAAATTTGGGAAACGTATTTTCTTAGTTTTCATGGTGGAAACTTAATCTTTGCATTTAACCAGTTTTTGTGTAGTGCGTTGTTTCTTTAATGACAGACGTTTCGGGTGTAATTGCGTATTCCGTCTGCAGTAGCCGTGATAGAAAAACTAATGCACCACCGTCTGACTCCAGGAAAGTCGAAAGAAATCTGTATTGTAAGGACCGTGTTGATAAATACTCAAAATACTACAGAAAATTATGAAAATTGGTTCGGGGATACGAATATCTATACCTATATAGAGTGACGATATTGTGCAGTATCTGTTAGTTAGCTACAATCTAAGGCGTGCCTTGAAACAGGCAAATACGAATTACTGAGAACGAAATTTTGTGCGTATATTCTGGCAGTTGTAAACTGACCATTAGTAATGTTCTTTTTTCTACACTTCTCCCCTTTACACGTGGAAAAGGGTTTTGTACATGTTCGTCCAATTGGTGTGGGATATTGGTTTTTCAGAGACCGGGTTCCGAATTTCACAAGGGTCCGGTGCGCAACGGAGAAAGGGACTAACACGAAATTCGGCAAAGACAACATTTCAACAGTACGTCCACTGATAGCAGCCAGAAGGAGGAAATTCGCGGCGTTCTACACTTGATAATCTGTTATCCTTACAACTCTATACTGACAACTTAGGCGAATGTCGGGAACATGCGGTTCGGAAAATGTATAATGACACAACAACAACAATATCTCGCAAACAGTAGGCCTATCTCGACAGCCGTAAGGAATAGATCTAAGAACGTGCGGAAATACACTGGGAAAGAATAACAATACTATTAGAACCGAATCTGGATACGTATCCAAAAAATATATCGCGTTGGAGTGAGTACAGTAGAGCATCGATTATTCGAACACCTATTAAACGAACGATCTATTATCCGAACTCAATAAAAAGTACAATTATGTACTGTACTTTACAGTAATGTATTGGACACGTGTTAACCACTGGCTAAAGGTGGATGAAGCCGATCCCGGTTTCCAGTTATTAACCGACGAAGAGATAGTTGACTCATTAAATGAACTTAATGAAAACGAAACAGATTCAGATGAAGATGGCGAGAATGCCACTAATACAAAACCACCGATGGCAGCAAAAGCTTTTGACGCACTTGAGACTGTTCTAAAGCGGGCAGAAACAGAAGATTGTATTCTGCTTATGAATCTTAAACGACTTCAGTCTTTAGCAGCGATAAAACGGTACATCGGTTTGAAGCGGACAGTAATTGAACAATTCTTCAAAAAAATGTAAATCCATGGTACTGTAGGTTTTGTTTTGTTTTTTAATTTTTAATTAATTTTATAGTACAGTGTTTGTCGTTAAACTCTAATTTTGTTTAAATTAACTTTTGGTTTTTATTAATTACACTGAGTTTTAATTCATTGATTTTTAGCCTCAGTTATACATTACAGTATAGTGCAGGTTGCTGTAATTAAATAACAGTATGTTAGAAATGATTTTGTAACAAAAACGTTTGTTTTTGTAAAGAGAAATAATGTTTTTAATTTACGATCTATTATCCGAAATATCGATTATCCGAACGGGCCCTCGACGCTCGATGCTCTACTGTATATATGTTTACTAACGACACTCGATAATGTTGAGTTTTAATCAGAAGTTAATGTCTGTAAAATATAAAACTCGTAGAAAAACAAGCTTATTTATGTAGTGAAATATTTACAATCGTGATTTTAATTTAACGGGAATAAACCGCGTTGACGTTTTTAGCTTTCCTACATCATTAGTTTCTTGGAAAAAATATAATTCGAAAGCAAGAGAAGGCACGACCATGTGTCATCGGTCAGCAATAAATCTCCTGCCACACAGAGCAACCACTCTGCGTGATGAAAAAATAACACTTGACTGTTATTTCTGTACTTTCAGATAAAACATAAATAAAGACGCAAATAAAAATGTCAAGTTCGTGTGACCCACACATGCACCAAGTTCAAGGCAAGGCGTCTTCATCGAGTTCCTCCCCGATGATTACATTTATGTGCATACGCGAAATGATATTAAAATGAAAATATCGGTATGGAGAACCATACATGACTTCTATGTTCTAAGATTTATATTTAAAATCATTTACGAAATGAAATGTTTCCATAGAAACTACTTCTTTCCACTTATTGATTCAGCCTTAACCACAGAACTGTGGTCACTAACGTATACCACCACACGTTATCGCACTCAATTTTCACTGATGATGGCAGTCGACGGCACTGCCGAAACGTCTGGTTTTGCACAAAACATTGGACTACGGCCAAACAGCCCGGAAAGGAATTTTAACAACAAACTACTACTTTGTAGCCGATAACGTAGTACACATATAAAAATTATCCTCTCCCCCTTCAACTATAATTTTCATTTATAGAAAATTACCCCCACCCCGTTGAACTAGCCTCTTCACTTATAGATATTTCATCTACGTTTCTACAGTGGATTATTAAGATCTTCTTATCAGGATACTTTATTTATCAAAATTAAGTACTTTACTTTTGTTACAACCAAAAATGTTTCAGGTAAACTGCCCTTTCCCAGAACCCGATCTTCACCAAAATCAATAGGCCTGGAGTCTTCAACAACTCAGGCACATATGTAAAAAATTATTTGATTCTGTTTGAATTTACGGCAGTTATCGTTCGTCATGAAACAATTTCTCTTGTTACAACATAAAATGTTGCAGGTGCACTACCCCTTTCCCTTAACCGATCTTCACCAAAATCAACTAGCCTTGAGATCTCTACAACTTAGGGATGTATGCAAAAAATTATTTGGTTATGTTTGAATTTATGGCAGTTATCGTTCGTCATAGAAAAAATTAACCTTGTTATCACATAAAACGTTGCAGGTAAACTACCCCTTTCTCTTAACTGATCTTCACAAAAATCAATTGGTCTTGAGTACTCTACAATTCAGGGATGCATGCAAAACAAAATTTTATTCTGTTTGAATGTGCGGCAGTTATCGTTCTTCATAGAAACAATTACTCTTGTTAAAACATTAAAGGTGGCAGGAAAACTACCCCTTTCCCTTAACCGATCTTCACCAAAATCAATAGGCCTTCAGTTCATTACAATATAGTAACGTACGCAAAAACATATTTGATTCTGTTTGAATGTGCGGCAGTTATCATTCGTCATAAGAAAAATTACCCTTGTTAAAACATAAAACGTTGCAGGTAAACAACCCCTTTCTCTTAACCGATCTTCACCAAAATCCAAAAGCCTTGCGTTCTCTATAATTAAGGGACGTATGCAAAATATTATTTGATTCTGTTTGAATTTACGGCAGTTATCGTTCGTCATATAAAAAAATTACCCTTGTTAAAATATAAAACGTTGCAGGTAAACTACCCCTTTCCCTTAACCGATCTTAACCAAAAACAACAGGTCTTGAGTACTCTACAATTCAGAGCTGTATGCAAAAAATTATTTGATTCTGTTTGAATTTGCGGCTTTTATCGTTTGCCATAGAAACCAAATGTACAGACAGAGAGACAGAAAGACACTGGACAGATAGACACACACAGACACTTTTCGAAAAATGACTTTTTTTCATATTTTGAGGGTAGTACAATCAGAATCTGCAATTATCTCGAACACGATTTTTTTTGCCATCAACATACTTCCATTTCCTTATGGAACATGGAAGTAAAATTACCCTTGTTAAAACATAAAACGTTGCTGGTAAACTACCCCTTTCCCTTAACCGATCTTCACCAAAATCAAAAAACCTTGAGTACTTAAAACTTCAGGAATGTATGCTAAAAAGTATTTGATTCTGTTTGAATTTACGGCAGTTATCGTTCGTCATAGAAAATATTACCCTTGTTAAAACATAAAACGTTGCAGGTAAATTACCTCTTTTCCTTAACCGATCTTCATTAAAAACAATAAGTCTTGAGAACTCTACAATTCGGAGCTGTATGCGAAACATTATTTGATTCTGTTTGAATTTGCGGCTCTTATCGTTTGCCATAGAAAAAATCTACAGACAGATAGACACAGACACCGACACACACACACACACACACACACACACACACACACACACACACACACACACACACACACACACACACACACACACACACACACACACACACACACACACACACACACACACACACACACACACACACACACACACACACACACACACACACACACACATTCTGAAAAATGACCTTTTTTCATGTTTTGAGGGTAGTACAATCAGAATCTGCAATTATCTCAAACACGATTTTTTTTGCCATCACCATACTTCCATTTCCTTATGGAACATGGAAGTAAAATAGTGTTTATCTGCTCAGCTGTTACATCCGACCAGTCACAAAGAGATATACGTCCAACTTATCGAAGACGTGCCAAGGGTTTGAGAACATAACAATGAAAGTAACGCACACAAGCGGGCTAGCATTGTTTTACAGCCCGCTATTTGAAACTTCATGGTAATATAAAATATGTTAACCGATGTACTGCTAGCTATGCTTTATTTGCTCGCGTGAAGCAGCGCGTAGTTTGTTACTTCCATATACGTGGAAACAGGGTCATATTTTTGTTAATATTCGCGACGATAGAAATAAGTGGTTCAAACTAGAATCAACCTTAAACAGTAAGCAGGCCCGGATTAATGTATCTTGGCGCCCTAGGCTAATTATATTTTAGCGCCCCCCTCACCACCCGTAGGCTACTCTTACGTTTGTTTCCAAGGGGATGACTTTAAACACACTACAATATATTTCTTAGTTAGGAATATTTCAAATATCTTACTGTTTTTGGAAATAGTCTCAAGAATTGAAAACTGAGGCTATTTTTTCAGAGATTGTTTTAGAGTTAATAAGGAAAAAATTAACTAAGTAGTTACAGAATTATAACAGTTTTATTAAGCCATGGTAAATTATAACAGTTTGCATGGTAAATTTAACATCATTTACACAAAAAAGACAATCAGTTAAATATCTTGTGGATTTGTTAAGACTCATGTAAAGTTCTAGTTAGATTCTTTTTTTCTCGCTTTATATTGAGAAAACATTTTAATCACCTCACCGAAATCAAGTCCTTGCATAACGTTTACGACCGTAACCACGACATAACGACATCGACATAACCATAACCAAAATGTTTGTTTTGATTGCGCAAATATGAGCGATACCGAACTTGTCTGCAATGAAAATGGTTGGAGGAGAATTGTGAAGGGGTGGGGTGGAAGTGGATGGAATAGATAACGTGGTCGACAGTTCCACGAAAGTCGGGCGGCGGCATAGTTCTATGAGCGCCTGCCGCCGATGACTCAATCTGAGAAAAAGGGTCGGAAAACACTTCTATTATTTATGAACAGTTTTACCATAATTACTCGCAAATCTGACCGCCGATTAACTGTCATAATCATCGCAGAACAATTAAATTTGAATCAAATTAGTTTATCAAATTTTCACAAACGAATTAGGAATGAAAAAAGCTTGTGCGAAATTTGTCCCAATAAACCTCACTCTTGAACAGAAAGACAACAGGATGGAAGTGTGGCATGATCTTCTAGGACGAATAGAAAATGATCCTGATTTTCTAAACAATGTTATTACTGGTGATGAATAATGGATTTTTGAGTACGATCCAGAAAAAAAAACGCCAAAGCGAGGAGTGGCACACACCAAACTCACCACGTCCCAAAAAAGCAAAAATGAAAAAATCTGAAAGCAAAACCATGTTCATTTCGTCCTTGATAGTAATGGCATTTTCCATAAGGAATTTTTGCCTACAGGACAGACTGTCAATCACCATTTTTACCGAGAAATTCTTGAAAGGCTGCGGAAAAGAGTTGCCCGCGTGAACATCTGGATGCTGCATCATGACAGTGCACCTTGTCACACATCACTCTCGGTTAATGAGATTTTGGTAAAGAACAATATTCCTGTCGTCTGTGCAAACTGTTGTCGTTGTTGATAGACAGAAGAATACGCTTGACAGAAATGCAGTTTTGATAACGTCTAGTGATGAAACCTTGTGTGAGGTTCGGTCAAATTTGTTTTTGATTATCACAATTTTAAAAATTTGTGTCGATGTTTCGACAAAAATTTATTGTTATTGTGATGATATACATATGTTATTATATTGTTACGTAATACGGAACGTTCTACAAATATCTCGGGTATCCCAGCAGAGCCCAGCTGTAATGTGTGTGTGTGCGTACATATTGCTGCTACTTTGAGATGAAAGACAATTACGTGACACTTATCGAGGCTGCTCCAGACCTCACCAGTCCGCGCACACTGTGTTCAAGGCCAGACACGACACTGATTCTAGGCATTCGAGAGCGCCCGTAAGAAGCAATTGTTTAACACGTCATCCAAAAGTGACAGATTATTCTGGCATTTCAGCGGGGTATAAATATAAGCATCCAGCGACGGTCAGTTCAGTTCACGTCGGGCGATTGCACAACGAGTTTAAGTGGCGATTTATTCAAGTGAGGTTCGAAGTATTGTGGCGAAGCGTTATTGTGTTATAATTGTGCGGGACTCTATTAGTTGACATAATTATTGCGTGAGGACAATTTTTACTTGAATTATTGTAAGAGATTCTCTTGTTGATTACAAATTATTAATTGTGATAATTAAATCTGGTTATTAGTGATTTCATTGGTGTCTTGTATTGTGTTTTACACTGTACCATACGACGATCAGGGAGATCGTCGTAACAGTAGGCTACACATTTAATGAGTATAAATATAGAATATTATAAATATATCGTCTTAATATAAGAATAATGTAATAATTGTTATAATAGTTATAGTACGGGACTTACCATTGTAAGCTTTGAGGTTACGCAATAGTAACAGCTCTTCCCCGCCCCTCGCCCTCCAGCATTGTCGCACGTTACACTTGGTTTTGCATAGGCAAAGGCGGGGAGGGCGGGGAGTGAAGCGACATGGCAATACCGCAGTCGCCTCGAAGCTTATATTGATGCGTCTCACATTATAGCCTATTATTACACACACACACACACACACACACACACACACACACACACACACACACACACACACACACACACACACACACACACACACACACACACACACACACACACACACACACACACACACACACACACACACACACACACACACACACACACACACACACACACACACACACACAGACACACACACACACACACACACACACACACACACACACACACACACACATTTAAACAAAACACTCATAATATGTTATAACGATATTTTTTCACAGTGCCCTATGTTATGACATTAGTGTAATTTATGTATTATTATATGTTTATCTAGTTAATAGTAATTATAAATATTTATTTGTATTGAGTATGAAGTAGAGACAAAATAATGCCTCATATAAACATTTTTGTAAGTAATTTAGCTAAGGCGACAGACCGGCGACAGCCAACAATAACTGTAACTTTCTAAAGTCATAAAGTAGAGGAAACGCATTGTTCGCGAGAAAAACTTAAAGTGTCAAATACCGTTAGTTTTTGACAAATGTTAACCTTGAAAGTACAAAGGCAACCACTCCTAAAATACTTGTTTAGCGGGTGTAAAACAGCGTCAGTTTCAGTAGCGAGACCACGTGCTGAAATCGGCGCGCTCGCAACTTAAAAAACCAATGACAGAACGCGTCCCTTGTGAGCGCCAATTTTTTAAGGCTCATGAGTGGACGAATTCAAAGTTCCCGGTCAGGAAACTAGCCCTAAGCCTATCAGGGAAATTTGTGTAGAACAGGAGGGAATAGAGTCTTGGTACTGATTATAAATATTACCTCAAGCGCCCGATCGCTCTCTTAGTTAATTTCTCAGCTTAGAGTCACGTATATCTGAAGTCGTGTTAAATACAATATTTATATCAAATAAAATGTAAAGACACTTATAGTGACATTTACTATTTAAAGTCATGAATTATATTAATAGTTCGGGAAAGACAAAGTGAACTTACATTACAGTTTAAATAATAATTGATGGTGTATTAGTCAAATCACTCTATAATCAAAGAGTAAGTGAAAGCGGAATGGAGATAGGAAGAGAGTCTTCAACGCGAGTGACAATTTAAAACAGTGCGAACCTGAAGCACGAAGAAGTGTTATTTAATTAGTGATATTTGAACGATAAACAACCAGTATTATTTTCTTGTGCGCGTCAGGCGTGTGCGATAATTAAAAAGTACGGTATGTGTGTAAGATCAGCGAAAGTGAAAGTGAGTTTATTAAAAGCAGAGTATGTGTAATGTATAGTGATAAATGACCACGCAATTCAGCGGAGATCCGGAATGGATAAACTCTTAACAAGTAAACTCTAACATTTCTCTATATCCATTTATTAGAATATATCAAATGTAGTAGAATCGTCTATATACCATAAAATCCCGTCTCATTTTAAAAGAACTTACGCGTAGCTGGATGCTAAATTAAAAGTACCTCTTATGACTTTAGAAAGGCATTATTTATTAGTATAATTCAAATTTGAGATTTTATTTGTATTAATTTAAATTTAATGATGAACAGAAGATGACAAATTGTCATAACTGAAGTTGAATATAAATACATATATTAATCTTACTTATAGATGTTGATGATTATTGAGATTCTTAACGAATAATGAATATTTGATTGATATATTTTATGTTTAATTGTAATCTCTTCTATGAATATTTGATTCTTATATTTATGTTTGTCATATGTTTATCCTATTAAGTTAGATTATTTGATTAATTTATGATTTAGGAAGAACCAAGTAAATTAAATGGCATGTAGTTATAATATGAAGTAGTTGGTTAAGTGATTTAAAGCGTCTGTTGACAACATAAGCAACATACAAATGTATTTATCGATTTCTATGATTCTTAATGATAATTAAAATATCTTAGCTTCCAAACTACATTGTTTTTTATTCAAAAAACACCCTGAGATAGTATACATCTCTGGCGCCCAGCAACTTTACACATTACTTTAATATTAATATTTCCATATTAAGTAAACATATTTAAATAAAAACAAAGAAACGCCAGAAAAACGGAACGAGACTTTCGTTTATGTAATATTTGGTCGCCCACAACGTGGAGCGAAAAACCAAAATGTAATAATGTGTACAAATATTCCTGTATTCCTGTGCACAATACTATATGTCAGTACTCATGGTCCTGACAATAAATTTTGTCAGAACATCGACACAAACATATTGAAATTGAGTCTAGTTAGTGACTGAA
The DNA here is from genome assembly GCA_034769895.1 of Magicicada septendecula. NCBI lineage: Eukaryota > Metazoa > Arthropoda > Insecta > Hemiptera > Cicadidae > Magicicada > Magicicada septendecula. The sequence continues at coordinate 235,055,727 of CM068372.1, read as the reverse complement.
TGTCACAAAATCTTTCATCATTAATTAATTCACAGTCACTACGAAAGTAAAGTTTGAATTGAGCCTTTAGTTTGCTATAAACGGTACCCATTTATTCTTCGTATTGTTTAAATTAGCAGCCATCCTTACTATTTCTTTTATGAATTTGCTAACTGCTATAATTTTTTATTGTTCGACTAAGCTTTTCGTCATTACTGACATCTTCAGGTCTTAAACAACTTGTTTAAGACCTGAAGATGTCAGTAATGACGAAAAGCTTAGTCGAACAATAAAAAATTATAGCAGTCAGCAAATTCATAAAAGAAAAAAAAAAAAAGTAGTACCCATTTAGATGAAATAATATAACTTTTTTCTTTGATGGACGACGTTCGCAGAAGCCTTAAATTAATTACAGTCAACTTAAGAATTTGTCTTTTAATATTGCCACTACAGTAAGCCCTGTTCCTTTTGTTGTCTACTAACTACAACAAATAGCCATGGTTCGTAAAATATCGAACGTGTCTCTCTAAAATATGTCATAGTAATGCTACGTTATCAGTCTTACAGAACTTTGATTTTAATTTTATAATTAAATATTAACATTATTAACACCGGTAGCAACTGACAGTTTCTAAAGAATAATAGGCCCAAATTGTTTGTTAACTCAGTTTATTAAAAAATGTTGGGGGGAGAAATGCCATTACGCCTCACCACTTCTGTATTATCATTTAAATTTGATTTTTTTACTTTGCATACTCTGTATTAGTGTCATAACAACTAATGGCCCCATGTTTTATATTATATATTTCCTGTGTCATTTCCTTTATTTATACGAATAAATGAAGGAAACCAAAAAAGTGAAAATCAGAAAGACGTTAGCATTATGTATTTAGAAAATCTTGATTCGGCTAGGATCAAGTTTTTAATACCACTGGAAACGATTTATGAAACAATCGGCAAGAAGAATAAGAACAAGAATAATAACAGACGGGAAGAGGGTAGTTCGTCTTGGATAAAATCTTGAAGAGGAGGTTAAAATCACACAATCAAGATAATAATTTCTGATACTACAATCAAGCCTCTTTTCCAATGTACCAGGATACTACATAAACCAGAAACAAATCTGCTGGATAGATTCGAAAGCAATCTTCTTACTGTTTAGACAGATTATAAGTTTAACTCGTACATTAAAGTGTAGAGACTGAAATTGCTGGTTAAATAAAGGAAGACAGTAGGACAGTTAAGAGGCTGTTTAAGGGTATATCATTTTAAATGCTACTTAGTGGGTAAGGGGTGATGAAGAGCCAATACGTTGGATGATATCAGGCAGCACGTGAGGATAAACGTCGCACTTGCCAAGGGAAGTAGCTAATTATAAGCAGTGGTGAAGTTAGATACGCTGTTGGGTCAGTGAAGAAGCGATTTTTTCAAATACTAATATTTACTCCTAGTTGCGCGGTTTCCCAACTCATGCACCTATAGCCCTCGCACGTAGTTATGCTGTACGTGAGCGGAGACACACTTGGTAACATTCGGTTTCACATACTGTTCATTCTATTGTTGCTTAGTTCATTCACTGACGCGGTGTTAACAGTAGATACAAAAGACTAACATTATTGGTTAGTTACTAACATTACTGGTATGTACTGGTTAATTTGCTTTACATTGTGTGAACGTATTTGCAAAACGCGGTACAATATAACAGCCGGCAACTTCTGAAAACAAATCTATGATAAAGCGCAGTCAACAGTAAAGAATTTCTGGTTTTCAATTAAATCTTTTATTTTTTGAACGTGAACATCGCAGACTGACTAATCTTTATAAGCCTGTGATTAAAAGTTGTTATGAGCGTCCCAGTTATTTCTCTACCATCCAAAACAGAGGATGCAATGAAAACAGGTAATTTCCTCATAGTTTTTAAAGAAATTCCCAATAAATTTAAACAAAAAAGTTACAGGTCCTCTTAGAGTCATGTGGTGTAGGCTAATATCAAAGTGTGAAATTTCTGAAACATAATTAATAACGCTTAATAAATGTTTTATTAAACGCAGTTATAAGTAAATGTAAGTTATACTCGGCGTAGCGTAGTCGGCTCCTCAACGTGGTCTAGGTCAGATCGTCTATATCCTACTCAGAATAACGACTTAATGATACCTGTAAGTCTATTGGAACATTTCAGTAATGCTGATTCACAAAATACAAACACGCAGTGCCAACGCCAATGATTGTGTATAATTTGCGTTGCACAGACACTTTAAAATTATAATGTACAGCATTTGACAATAACCGTAAGTTCTGAAAGAAAAAAAATCACGTGACAGCAGATTTTACTGTGACTATTACCTAAACAGTTTAACAAAGCTTGCGGTTTGGACTGAAATTATTTAAATAATTATGAGAATACACGAATTTCCCCGCCACCATCGACTACATAATAGAGAAAATAGGATTTTTTTAATACTGTTGGACTTCTACACAGTTTCATGCCGACTGACAAGGTTTCCAGAGAAAAAATTCTAAAAAAATAAAACTGTTTCAATCAACATTTATCTGAAACTACAGACGTCGATTTCTCTGTGTGTGTTTATTAAAAATCTTTCTCACATATATGTTCTCCAGAAGTCTGAAAATATTGGAAGAATTAATTTTCACACCCTCTTTCGGTAAATCCTACGCACTTTCCGAGTAGTTCACGCTGTAACCATTTACGTACATGTTAAACTGATTGACAGATAGGATTTAGTGAAAGCATTATGATGAAACAGATAAAAATTTTAGGTTCTGTTTTCACCATCTTAATCAATTTTGAGTTATCACAACTCTTAAAATGTTTTCCATAATAATAATAATAATAATGGCTCCTTTTTGTAACACCGACGTTGTTTAGGACGAGTTGCAGAATAGGCAAAGGACTTGAGCGGTACGACTTAAAAGGATGGTACTGTGGTGATTTCAGCCACCCATTATTACTCCAGAATCTCATTCCAGGTACGTACTCTCTCGGGTACAGGACCTGTAAACTGGGTACGTGTTTGTTTTGGGTTTTACGGTGCTGCTCGAGAATCGATCCTGTGGCCTCTACGTTATTAGCCAGCTGTTGTACCCACTGGTATACGAAACCCATTTTCCTAGTGATCATTTGCATAATAAAATACTGTATACTCTGTTTACTGACCTTTGATAATTTATTGATGAAAATATATTATGTTCATGGTTAAAGTAACCTATTAACAATTTGGCGCCAGTCTTCATAAAATAAATCTAATATTTTCATTTTCAAAACATACTTATAAATCAATTTTATGAATCAAATTTGAGTATAACTGCAGGCCCGGGTCCAGGCAGGGGCGAACCGTGCCACCGCCCAGGGCAGCAAATTTTAAAGGGCGGCAGATTCCGGGATGTTGAGTTTTGAAATTGAGGGAAAAATAAAATTATTCACTTAATTTCATCACAATATGTAAGATCAGTAAATAATATGTACTTTATGTATAAATTCAGCGGAGTTTAACGAAGAGTCGAAAACTCGTGAACAAGAGAACGTAAACCTGACAATGAGTGCAAACATTCCTAGTCGTCATTTGAAGGCAATCGCTGTATCTTTAGAGTAGGTCTAGTGTGCGTGAATGTGTTCAGACTTAAAATAGGGAGGCGGCGGCACTTACAAACACTGCACAGGGCGGGAGAGCGCTGGGGCCGGTCCTGGTATAACTGAATAACATCACAATCTAAAAGACTGTGGTTTCGGATTTCTGACCTTCTACGAAACATACCCAGAACAATACTTTCTGTTACGTTGGAAATGTATAATACAAACTTCCTCGCTTCTTCTTTGTGCACAGCACAGAGCGCAAGTGGATTCCCTAAATCACACCCGTCACAGGGTATGGACCAAACATAAGGGATAAGCGGTTACAGAACGAACTGAACGAAGCACATCTTTTAGACTTGGAGTCACTTTTCCTACGAAGACTATAATGTCAGTGAAGGTGGGGAAGAGAATGTTCAGCACGATATTACCCTCTTCGTTTTCAGTATATTGAGAATAATTTCTTTTATGTGGATTATATAACTAGTTAACAATTAATACAGTAGAATGGAAGTTTGGATTCCCCGCGATTTTGCATTGTTTCCGTTTTATCCTCGATACCCTTCCCTATCATTAGCGTGGATAATCGAGACTTGGCTGTAGTTGTCTTTCAAGACATATTTGCCTAATTTGTACAATGATCTTCAGTAATTATAATTAGAAGCCGGAACAATTTGTTCAAAGGCTTTCTGATTCCTAAAGAACAGTATCTGTGATGCTTCTAGCAGATCACCCGCATTCTAGTCCTATAATTAGTGAGTTAGTAATTACCGGAATAATTTGTGTGGCAGCTTCTCCCCCTTAATTGTTATGTCTAAATTTTCTTAACACTAACAAGAGTAATTTATTTCTGTTAGGTGATAACAAGACAAGTCTTCTTTTTAGTATCTCTGTGGGAGGGTTAGCATATATTATAAAGTCTTAATATGCTTTATAACGGCTCTCAACGGTACAATTTATAGTTATTTGCAGTGATAAGTTGCTATTTTCGGTACAATATTTGGAAGACTCAAATTTCTTTTACGTGTAGGCCTACTCTACCGTTAACATCCAGTCTACGCCGGCTTCAAACGTAGTCAACAGTACTCACAATTTTTTACATATTTTTAAATAATTAACTTTTGAATACAAAGGATAAGAGTAGAGGGAAAGTGAGCGTATGAGAACACTTCCGGGTTCCAGTTGAAAACACTACCGGGTTCCAGTTCATGACGTCATAGAGGCACTGGCAGCTGGTGTCCGAGCTGTCCATGTGACGTCACTGTTTTGTGTGTGTGTGTGTGTGTGTGTGTGTGTGTGTGTGTGTGTGTGTGTGTGTGTGTGTGTGTGTGTGTGTGTGTGTGTGTGTGTGTATGTGTGACTGAAACACTTCCGTGTTCCAGTTCATGACATCACACAGAGGCTCAAGTCGCTGGCGTCCGTATGGCTAAAACCTGTTTCAAGACGTCACGGAGGCCGCGGTTTCTGCATGTCCAAAATTTGGTAGCCGAAAACAATGTGTAGCGGATGGGGTACCCGGAATTCGGCGGTTGCCCGGAGAGGCGATGTCATCGGGTACCGTTACTCGAAATTTTGGGGGTATCGGTTACCGTTACCCGAAATGTTTAAATCAACGGATGGGGGTACCCGAAATTTGCATGACAGAGGCCCTGGCAGCTGGTGTCCGAATGTTAAAACACTTCCGCGTTCTGGTTTATTTTGATGTAACAAAATAATCGTTCTCTCTCGAAATTTTTTTAATGTCAGAATTTTGGTACCCTAAATGATTAAAACAACGGATGGGGGTACCCGAAATTTGTGGGTACGCCCACATGACGACGACGTAGAGGGCGTGATGTCTGAAATGTTTAAATCAACGGATGGGGGTACCCGAAATTTTCGGTGTCTGAAATTTAGTACCCGAAATGTTTAAATCAACGGATGGGGTTACCCGAAATTTTTGGTGTCCGAATTTTGACACCCGAAATGTTTAAATCAACGGATGGGGGTACCCGACATGACGCATGTGTTCGACTGCGAGGCGAAACAGTTGGTTTCCGCAAAAAATAAATTATGGCCCCTCCGGGATTTGAACCCGGGACCTCCGGTACTCCAAACCGGCATGCATCCACTACACCAAGGGGCCGTTGTCGTTTAACTGTAATTATTTTTGTACTTATACTTCTCGTCTCTTACTTGCAACTATGAGGTGGACGAGTGATATCTACTGTTGTCCTATGTGTAAAACCATAAAAGCACAATATAAGTTTATTTATTATTAAAAATAAATAAACATTTTTTATACTTTTATTTTTTACCTCTCATCCTCTTCCTAGCGGCCAGAGGCGAATGAGAGACCGCTACGCTTTTTTTAACGTGGTTTCCCCAACTTTACAGATTCGTAAAGCAGGCCTACTCCACGTTATCTATCGCTGTACTATTAACTAATACAGTGGTAGATAATGATAAGATACACTATGCAATGCTAAGTCAATGTATAAAAGCAGTACATATATTTTTTATTTATTTACTTTATTTTTATTTTTGTATTTTTTTATCAGGTGTATATGTTGTTCATACATGATGCGTATTCACATTTGCTGTACCGTAATGAGTAATTTTCACACCCATGCTGGTCCTTGACGAGTTTACAGGTATATCTACCGTGCCAGTGACCCGTCTCGAACTACCAGGACTACGTTTATGAGTATGTCTACCGCGACAGTGACGTAGTCAAGGTTAACACTCACGCACACACTACGGTACCTAATTCTACGTTTATGGACATTTCTGTCACGTAGCATTCACACTAACACCATGATGAAAACATGTTCACAACCGACTATATTTTATTTCGTTGCCGCAACCATTCTGCATAAAACAAAGCTTTGCGCAATGCACAGTGTAAGGGGGGAGTGGTAACGGGTTGACGATGAGGAACAGGACATTGTATGATGGGTACAAAGGATCTAGGAACTACAGGTGCTTGAATATCGTTTAAGTCAATCACCTCACCATGGTGATACAACTGTCGTAAGAAATTTGCCTTCTCAAACCCTTTTGTATAGACAACAGAACTGTCTGAAAAAAAGTCTGCAACGATGCGTACCATATTGTTGTACGGCACATTACCATCGTTCCACCGAATTCTGTGATAATGTGTTTCCAACCAGTCATTGATTTTTTGAAATTTCAGGTGCAGTCGTGCACGTTCGTACGGTGGAGCGAACAACACGATAACAAAACGTCCGGTTGTTATATCAACTGCAACGAACTCTTTGATTACATATTCATTTTTGTCACCACGAAACGCTTCAAACTCGGCAATAACCGTCCTATTCAAGTTCATTTTTCCGAGTGACACTTGTTCGCATCGAATACGTTAATTTTTTCAAATTCCCCCTCTACTTTTCCTTCCAATACCAGTTCATCGTAAAGACGATCAAATGTTAGCTGTTGGTCATGACGACTGCTTTCCAATCGAAAAAACGAGGGGAAAAAGAAGGATGGTGGTACATAACACCCCTTGGCTACTACCTGATTAATGTACGACTTGAAGTGATCTTGATCATAAAACAAGCGAACAAGATATTTCTTTAGTACTGTTAATAAACAACCAAAACGGATCCACTCGGGTTCTGTGAAAACAAATTTTTCGGTCTTACTACCTTTAATCCGAACAAACGTTTTCCCAAAGTTACGACTGATCATCACACTCTTCTTCCTTTCACGGTTTTCACCTTCTTCGTGCAATAACATACTGGATAGTAGCTGTTCACGAAAGATCAACAAGTAATTCCACTCAGAAAAGTCAAGTAATATACGTTTCTTTTTTCCGTTTGTAAACAAAACACCCGGTTCATAGTTGAGTTCGTTAAACAGTCCGACGGTAACGAACTTAGTGTAAGAGTTAATAGGATATGCAAGAGATAAGTAAACGTTACACTCACAATGCCTGCTGCTGCTGCTGCTGCTGCCGCCGCTACCACAGTCACCTTTCATCGTTGAGACGGACTGATCTTGTTACAAGCTAGAGATCGCTAATACCTATCTTTATAAACTGGTAGAGGGGAGAACAAGTTTTTTATGACAAACGATGAACAGTATTCGACAACGCTGTGTACTGTACTATCCTATCGTGAATAATCAAAGCGTAAGCGGTGGTTTTATCTGGAAAATTGTTACTGGATTCAAATTCTAAACGCACATCAACGGCAGACGACTTGATTGGTTCTTCTTGTCTGGAACAATCGATGACAAACAACGGTGCTTTCGTTATAAATTCATTAGGTGTCAAAAGAGGCGTTCTGTTGCGACGGTCGTAGTATGATGTTTGAAAACGTGTATACATGTCGTAGAACAGTGCGTAACGTTTTTTTTCGATATCCTGGTTCAGGTTATCGTACGGATAGTATTTATCGTTCAGAAATAGCTTGACATTCGTTAAATTGCAGTGATCAAATTCCGACGCGTTTTTCGCTATATTGTTCTTTCTGTCCGTCTGAAATATCAGTATCACATACCGTGGTTTTTCCAACTGTGACGATGTCTTCAAGGTCCACGAATGTCGATTTGTCGTCGGTAGAACGGGATACTCGTGCAATTCCCAACTGCGGAACGGCATCACCAGTTCATGATCCTCCTCGATATGCTCCAATAGCGGTATTCGGTACTTGTTTGACACGCGCACATAGGGCATCTTCCAGTGTACTTTGTTTATTACGAGATTACCGTTTGCAGTTGCACCTGATTCTTTTAGCACCATTGCGTTCTGATCGGTAGAGGTACGCAACAGAATCAATTCTTGCTTAACGTTCAGCATGATGCGTGTATAGTCTTCGTTGAAACCGAGTAGCATTTTTAACGGAAGACAAAACGTAAAATCACCGGTACTCTCGTGTACTGTCAACGACTCATCGGTTGTCGTCACCCATCCTGCATTGATTAGATGCTTTCTTTCATGCTCATTGCTCGATAGTAACAATTTCACAGTGCTCGTAATTCCAACGTTTTTCGTACGATCTACTTCCACACCGCACACTTCGTAACGGATCTCCTCAAACAAGAAAGCCATTGCATTGTTGATTAATTTCACGTTCAACGCTGTGTCGGTAGCGTTAACCTTGGTCAATGTTCCTTCGATGTACAGAAAACTCTCCGCCGGTAAAGTGAAAACATCCTGTTGTTGGATGGGTATACGTATTTCATCGTTGTTACCGTATCGGGTGGAAGCATACGGTGTGTGCGTACGATATTCGAACTCAACGATTCTGTTATCGAAAGCCGCTCCTCGTTCGATAGCTAGAATTTCACCCGACATTATTTTAATCGTATAATTTGAATCCAAGTGAAAGTAAGAAACGCTTGTTCCTTGATGTCAATCGCTTCAACGTTGAACACCGACTACCATGTTTCTTTCGTACACACTCCCTTTTTACAGGTGACGTTTGTCCGAAATACAATCCCATATTTTCAGATGCAGTCGTATCGTGATAACTTCACCGCGAAAATCGACTAAATCCCCGTCCTGATCAACGAGAGACAAAATTATGTTGTCAACGCGTTGTACGTTTACCGGTAAGTATATTACGTTTGTCGGTGTTTCAACTATTTTGAAACCTGGTGCCACGGTCGGATAAAACGAATGCAACGTGTGCTGGTCCTGGCCGTCCTTGTACGCACCCTGTACGATATTACTCCGTACGTGAACGGTGTTAACTTTGATTATGTCGACGGGTACGTTCGACTCGTGTGTTATATACGCTTCCAGCTGCTGATTCTCCTTGAATCCTAACATACTTGCAATGGTATTCGGTGTATGCGAAAAGTCGATGACATGCTTACAGTAAATTTCACACTTTAATGTGTTGTTGTTTGGACGTAAACTGATTGTTCTCTCGCCTAACTGTTTCTGCAGATACGTTTCGATATCACTGATTTCGTAGGTGCCGGTAGGAAACTTGATGACGGACCACTGATCCTTGGAAATTTTTACTGGAAATGCATTATTTTTTCCTTCAGTAACGTTTGGTATTGAATTATACGATGTAAAATCCAATAGTCCAACGTACCATTCACCGTATAACTCGAGAGGTGGGAAAAAGTTACACACGAGATTCGCAGCGTCGGTACCCGTCACGGTAACCGTTAACGACGACATGCTGAAGTTTACTGATCAGAAGACGATAAAAAGTCTAAACATAAATGACCGCAGATGACCGTGTTAGGAGGTTGCTTCCGTTCATAGTTGTAACGAACGTCGGTTGTATCACCAAAATATTGCATCAGCTCGAGAGGTGGACGTAAATTACCGAACCCGTCAAAATAGTGTACTCGATTTCCACGCTTCTTGTAACATACCCAGTGGGTTCCCGGTCCGCTCTCGTCGTCCAAATTTACGATGACGCTTTCGTTCTTCCACGGCGCTGTATCCGGTAATGCGTTACGCATGTAAACACCTCTAAAATACGGTATGTTTAGCTTTTTTGCGTATACACGTAATTCATCTTCGGACAACGGGCGGAGCGGTATGTGAATTAGTTTTTTCGGTACGGACGTAGATACAATCCGGACGCAGTTCTCTTCTTTTTCCTAGCGGTTCGGACAGTTCTCTTCCTCCTCTTCTTCATCCCACCACCAGCACCACGACCACGACTACTCACATTCTTTTTATTTTTACGACGTCGACCGCTTCCTATTGCTGATTTTGCTTTCATAGTCGCTGCAACTGCTGTCGCATAAGCTCGTTCGCTAATACCCGAATCCAACGCCTTTACCCGTTCCCACGCTTTTTCCGCGAGTTTACGATCTGCAATACGTCTACTTTCGTTGTCTTTGTATTGAGCGTAAGCGATGTCGTGTTCGCGACAGGCTTCGTCTAATTGGTTGATTCCGCGATCACCACGCGCTAATCTTTCTTCAAGTTTCGTGCCCGGTCCACAGAATCTGTAACCCGGCAGATGTAATTCGACAGGTAGTGCGTCCACCGCTCGATTGATAACTGACGAAACAACGGACGGTACAACGTTTTTAAGCACGTTTCCGACGCCCCACCCCTTTTTCCTCTTAACGTTGTTGTTCATCGTAAACCGATCTCCAGCCTTTCTCTTCTGTGTTTTTATCGTATTCATCTATTAACCTTTTTATTTCCTTCGTGTCGAGTGTCCACTCGTCTTCTGAACTACGTGGCTTAGACAATTTCAATAAGTAGTAATCCAGTTGATACTGAAATGTTTTAACGACCTTATACATCTCGCTCTTTACGTATCGTCTCACGTCATTTAATTGTTGTAAGTTAACAGCATCGCTCTCTGCAAAACCATCCGCTACGTCTGATATTCTCTTTTCCGCTGCTTTGAAAACACCATCTTCGCCCAAGCTAACGGTGTTCTGCAACATGTATTTTACGTTAACCGCGTCATCTGCAAAAATCGGTGAACTCACTCCTGACAACCAGCTCTGCCCAAACAAATACCTGTTCGATACTTTTTTAATGACGTTCGAGTCTACGTAGTTTTTGTTGACCGCATCGGTCGCTAGTTCCGGACTTCGAACGTTGATTACCCATCGATCTCGTGCATCGATGACCTCACCTCTCTCTTGACTCGAGTGTTGTATACAGTTGTCATCAACGTAATATTTGTTGACTACGTCTTTAACGTCTACAGGAGTATCAACATTTTTCAATCTACACCCTTTAACGTCCACGCTTTTACGTTCATCATCGAGTAGCAGACAATGTGTTTGCATATAAGTCAGGGATACAGCATCCTTTCCTGCATCCGGTTCGTTCAGATTGCGGATCTTTTTGTTTTCAACATCTATATGCCCATCATTCGTAATCTTAAATCCTACAGTATCGCGTAATTGTCTTTTTGTTTCACGTCGCACGCTCACGGCGCTTTGATGTCTACCGAACTTGTCCACAACCATTGTACGACTGCACGCTACAAATGATGTGCTAACCGTTTTAAGTAACGACACTGTGGTGACCATCGCGTGTGTAACACAATCGGATCGTCACCCTCTTTCCAACGAAAGATTTCTATACCGCAAAATGAACATCGAACCCTGTCAATTTCATTTGTGTAATGAAAGCCTGCGGCAACCATAGCGGTCGGACTGATGAAATACACAGGCCATGATGTAAAGGTTTTCAGTCTCTCGTTTTCGACTTCAAAGTCAGGTGTCAAATCTAATCCGCACATGTCGACAGTGTTGACAACAATGAGTTGTTACACCGACGTTCATAAAATTTATACGATAATGTTGGCTTCACGTAATTCCTCTACTACTGAGATGATTTCGTTGTCGTGTCCGGTGTGACCGGTGCGTTTTGAACTTACCAGCAGTCTCAACCGTTCAACCAGTTCGTTGGGATCGTTCCAATGTACGTAATCGATACCACGTCCGCTGCGTGGTGGGAACAATCGAGCGATTATCTCTCTGTACTTTAAACCTTTGTTTGTATTTACTTTAGCACCGGGTAAATAATAACGTTTATAAGCGTTAGTGTCCGACAATATAGACCTGTACGCTGCTAAATCGTTTTCATCGTAGACGCTCTTGTCGGGTTCTTTCATAAACATAAGTTCGTAGAGGCCCGGTGTGCCTCTGTATCGTTTTCCAGCTATGTAGAAGCTATCGTCTTGATTGATCTCTAACACCGAATTGCCTACCATCCATTTATCTTCAACGTTACGAACACCGTATGTATGATCCATCTTCTTATCTCGATCATCAGACAACGCGAGCAGTAAGTATTTCCTCGCGAGCGGACCTTCGACAGACTGTTCAACGTATTCTTGTGCTTCGTGTCGACCTTCGGGTGTTGATAAAAACTCTTCAAGAGTTACGTTCGGTGTTTCGACATCAGGCGTTTGTGCCAACACTTCCGTTCTGAGGAAACGAGGTTGTGATGGTGTTTTCGTCTCAACAGCTGCCTTCGTATCTTCATCTTCAACTTTTATTTTTTTTTTAATTTTATCACTGGAGTCATTCAACTTTTCCGAAATCTGGGTTAACGGTTCCAAAAGAGGTTTGTACTTTCTCGTTAACGCTTCATCGCTCTCTCTGATGTCATGTTTCAACGCGCGATACTTTTGTCTTATGTTATCGCTAATTGCATCGATTTCATGTGTCAGTTGCTTGTCATCCATCTTGACACTGATGACTTTCTTGCACAAACTATTCTATTTATGTATAAAACGATCGAAACCCACTCTGTATCTACCTGCGTTTATCGGTGAGTCCTTGTTGATGACTATGAATCCGTAACGATCCTTCCACGCTTCGGCGCACATCGCTTTGAACTCTTCGTATTTCATATCTGTGTTAACGTGATCGTTATAAACGTGACGTAAATTGAGATCATCTTGTCTGAACAAAACCAAGAAATTGGCATTATCACGCACCAGTTGCTTTGGCACCAGACTATACGTTTGGCAAAGGTACAAAGTGTCCACACCGCTATGCCGTCCCATAGCGAAATATTTTCGTATGTTATTCTGCCGTTCACATACCACATCATCGAACAACATGATTGAATTAGGTACAATTTCGTGCGGAGGTGGTACTTTATCGTTTTCACTGTATGTGAAGTACGTCATTCCTTCGTCAGCGAGAGTATTAAAAATGTCTTCCAACATACGATATTTTGGTTGAAATAACGATTTGGAGAACACGTACAGGTTCTGAAATCGCAGTCCGTTTGAATCGAATAACATGTTAAAGGCAACGTTTGACTTCCCGCTACATGATCCGCCGCACACGATACATCGAACTGTGTTTGGAAACAGTGGACTGTGTTTATTATATGCAACTTCACCGTTGTACTTAGCAGAGTCTACGTTCTTAACATTTAACTTTAACGATTGTTGTTCAATCTTCATCTTAACTCATTTACGTTCGGTTAAATACTGTGGTAATGTTATTATATCAGATCATTTTTATGTATCCACGAATCGTGTTTACCATCAAAGCCGAGCCAGCGCACTCGCACGCGATCACCTTTACGTTGTAATATTTTCTCAACGAGATACACATCACCAACGCTGGTTTTACTCAATTCTTGTTCATAAAACCCACCTTTTACAACGTCACCCGTGTGATCTTTCAACAAGTACGTAACCGGTACGGTTGGCTGAACTCTGTGCACTGTATATATCTCGTTCGTCCAGTTTGGTGTATAACCTTTAGCGAATGTGATTTTGTATTTACTGATACGCACTCGATCGCCTATTTTAAACTTATGTTTCTTGCTCACTTTCCGCGGTACGGTATTTTTTCTTATTCGTTCCAACACAATTTGCTCGTTGCTCTTGTCGACTTGTCGCGGCTTCATCTCTATAGTTCTATGCACTCTGTCGTTGTAGTCCATCACCAATTTAGGCAAAAGCGACAACCACCGATAATGGCCTTGCTCGCTGAACGCGCGGTACATGTTCGTTTTCAACGTACGATTAAATCGCTCTACGATGGACGCTTTCTTCTCGCTATACGTTGAATAGTGTTTGACGTTGTATCTCTTTAGTAAAGCTTGTACGGTAGTGTTAAAGTACTCTTTCCCCTTATCCGTTTGCAGGTATTTCATTTTATTTTTTACAATTATTGGTTCGAGAGCATGTGCTACTTCAACACCCGATTTAGTTTTTAAGGGAATCGCATATGCATACTTGCTAAATGCGTTTATTACCGTCATTAGATATTTGTACCCCTTGTTCAACTTGGCATGCGGTATCATTTCCACCAAATCCGCTTGGTAGAGATCGTGTAACCCCTTCACCTCCACCGCACGTCTGGGAAAGTTCCTTCTCACCGGTCTGTGCAATTCTTTTGCAATAGTTTTGCGTACGTTTTCCATATCGCCACCCGAAACGCGAATCGCAAAATTTTGGTACGAGATATACCGTTACGTTTTCACTGAACCTCACCGACTTCATCGTCGTTACTGACAGTGTGTTGCTCCTGCAAGCGAGTCTTATATCAACGTATATCGAACGCATAATTTATAACGGATTTTCTCGCTTGCTGAATTATCTCGCGTCTGGGTTGACAGAGTTTATAATGACCGTACGCCAGTGTTGTTTCACCGTCATCCAAGAGATATCGTTTGTCATCGTATGGTGACAGCGATAATTTTGTAAGCTTTCTTGTGTATATGTTATGTTTTTCGCTTTGGATAGTCTGCGCCGTAGTATAAGTTTGAGAAGTGGTCTTTACACATTGCTTATAAAGTTGATGTTTCAACTGTGTAGCTATCGCGGAACGTGGCACACCTTTCGCTACCTTTTTCTCTTTATCGTTTGCCGTAACGAATGAATAACATTTTGCGCGCAACCCGACAAATTCAAGTATCGGTATTCCATTTGTTTCGTCTTTAAAAGTACCCAACTTTTTCTTGTTTGTTTCACTATAGCACGGATGTGCCTTAGGGTACTCCGACGTGTCAAAGAGTTCGAGATGCTCCTCCATGTCTTTGTACACATCGTCGGTGCGAATGTCGTACAACAGAGAGTCAGTGTCCGTCATACATAGACGTGCACGTGACCCGTACGTATTCATCGTGAATCCGTAATGGAACCGATACATAATCAGCTTACTAATATCCAATACACTGAACCCAACGTACAAAGGTCGGTTCAGTGTAATGGATATTTTTTTCATCGTGAGACCTACTAGGTCCTCGTTATAGATGAAAAAATGTTGTAGCCTGGGGTTAGCGGTTAGTTTGTGAAGTTTCTTCTCGTTTGGAACTAACTTGAAATCGATTCGCTTCCGTACGTTTTCCAACGATTTTCCGTACGGTGCGTTATTCATTAACTTAAAAAAGTCTTTTTCAAAGGTGTTTCTGGCTTCCTTTCGTCGCTCCGTATTAAAATCGATGAAAGGTTTCAACCATAGGCACTGTGTGAATGCTAACACACGATGAATCGCTTTCAACTCCATTCCTAGTCGAGGTAGAGTTTCAATGTTCTGTAATGAACAATGTATTTTGTCTTGTCCTCGAGGGACGTTATCAGTTTCTCTACCTTACCGTTACTACACACAAAGTCTTTTAACAGCTTCATGCGATAGCAGTACGGTGAAAGCATACTGTCCGTAATAGTACACTTTTCGGGTGCTAAAGGGTAGTCACTGTGTAAGTCGTGTAGGTAATGTGGATACCCCAGATCGACTTCCAGGATATAACCGGTGTCATCATCGTCACGTAACGTGTGCACGTTCAACGTATCGATCTCTGTACGTTCCAACCATCGAAAACCTGACAGTGGTAAAGGCTGTGTCATAGCCGTTCCGTACAGGTTGGTACAATCGAGGTAGAGTAAATAGTTATGCGGCTTGCTTGCGTCATAATCGGGAATGTACGGGTTGTTGGCCTTGGAGTACCGATTAGAAATTGCTGCTAAGCCGCCACGGATACCTCTTTCGATGTACAGGTGTACGTCTATATCGCGGAGTAACTCTAACCTAACTCCTGTCATTTTCAGCATCGCGTTCCACGCTAAACCGGCGGTGGTAAAAACGTTACACGGATCGAGTTCGTAGTACTGCAGGCTCATGTTTCGAAAGTTTTCAAATACATCTGCAAGCAGTAGTACATCCGTTTTTAAATAAAGGTCATGATAATCACCGAACGATTGCATGTCGAAAGCCGACCAAACCGCTCGAGCGTGCGCGTAATCTTCTTCGTTTATATCCGACTCTGTCAACCCGTTGTAAAAATGTTCGCGGTCCGGTAACTGCCTCTCGTCAAATTTTGAATCGTCCGTAACGTATTCGTAAGGGTACACGCCTTTACGCAACAGTAAATTAACATTACGCGTGTAAAATTGATTAAGGATTTTAAATTTATCCGCGGATAAGTTGGAGACGAGTTTTTCAAGTGACGCGTTCATGAACCGCAGAGAATCGAGAAACCGGAGCTGACCGAGTGTAACGGAGATGTAACGTTCGCTTGTAGTAGCGATACACGTTATTTCATCTTCCTTGTACTTTCCGAAACCTTGCATCAAATGATGCGAGTCATAGCCACTTAAATTATGGAAAAAAACCGGAACGTGTGTTGGTATTTTGTAATTTATATTACACGCATTGTGAGCAGCGCCTAAATAGTTTCCCGTTATGTGACAATGGTTTCGAACCGTGTCATCCGTTAACGCCTTCTTGCACAGATGACAGTGCGTAGCGTTTCGGAATGACCGTTCATCGGCCGCTGTCATTTGGATCGGTTTATTAAACTTTCTATCGAGTCGTTGAACGTCGACTAAAAGCACACGAAGGAACGTGTCCACCACGTCTTTACCGCGGTATATTACAGGTTCCTTGACGGCGTTTCCCATCCAGTCAACTATCACATAGCAGAAACTGGCTGGTATATGATGTGCCACGTTTTTACCGGTGGTCGGAACAATAAACGATTCGAAGTCAGCGTATACCGTATAAGGTACGCGGTGACAAAGTGAAAAGTTTTTAAAATACATCCACTTTTCGTTCTCGTCAGGAAGTTTTACTTTCTGTACTGCATGCTGAGAACAGTTGCGTTCGTGTTCTTCAACTCGTTTTCGCGCCGCGTTAGTATCTTTATTGTCCGAAAATCGGTGTAGACAGTAGTTGCAGTAAAACGAAGCGCCGTTTCGTTTTGACAACGACGAAAGCATACGCGAAAGGTTCCGTATGAGGCAGTAGTGAGTAGTGTTCGCGTCGGACAGTAGCAGTAGGTTTACGTGGTACTTTCGACCGCGGTGTTCAGTAATACGTAAAGGATATACCTCGCCTTCGTAGCCAAAAACGTTAACGGATATGTTTTCGTTTAATTTTTCAAAACGTTTTATCTTATTGACTGCGACGGGATAAGGTATGTCCTTCATGTTTATTTCTTCTTCGTACGGAAGGTAATGGCTAACGCGATGTGGGTTACACGCGATCGGGTGTATACAGGCGAGCACAGACCACAAGAAACACTTTTCATCTTCTAAATTTTTCACATTAATAATTCCTTTCCTACTGTGCGACAATTTCGATGGTGTAGGTAGAAAGCTCGACCCCACAAGAGGATTGTATTTTGTAATATTTATTTCCACCGACTCGACACCATTTTCGACCCACCCGCTTCCGTCACGCGTGAATTTGTCAACGGATTCCATTATTTTCTCGCTAGCTATCGAATACTGTTCATCGATATCGTCATACTGTGACTTAAGTTCTGTACGCGATCTGAATACCGCATTACAATAAATATTTTCGGTGTTTATTAATTTTTTAAAAGATACACGAACTGCTAAATACCATTTTATATAATTATTTAATGCTACGGCTTCGCTACAAATCTTATCAACAATCGTGTGTTTGTAATCTAATAATACTGTTTGTGTGTTTAGTGTATTGTCAAGTATCATAAATTTTATAGTAATTACATTACCATTGATAGCACGGTGTTCGCTGCTGCTGCCGCTGCTGCTGCTGCTGCTGTTGTCGGTCATTGCGAAAGGAGTGAGGCCGGCTTCGCGTCGTCGGTTCCCTATATAGACAGTCCGGTAACCGGTGACTCTGTCGCCGCGCGCCCTTGACCGATCGGCCTCGCGAGGAGCAGCGGTGCGGGGTAGGTAGTCGTCCGGTCGTGACCGACGACGCGCGTTGCGGTGGGTGGGGTGGGGTGGGGAGTGCGGTGTAGGAAGCCGACGTCCGTGACTGATGCGGTGCGGGGTGCGGGGTAAAGGTGTGGGATGGCGGTGCGGGGTAGGGAGCTAGGTTGCAGCCGGTGTCCGTGACCGAGAGGTAGGCGAGGTGCGGAGTACAGGATGCCGGCGACCTTGGCCGAAGCGCGCTCGTTGAGTCGCCTCGCGCGGGATGTAGGGTGCGGGGTACGGGGGGCTGGGTTGTACGACCGGTCGTGACCGAAAGCAGATGGTGGCCCGAGACGACGCAGGGTGGGGTGCGGGGTGACCGTGACCGACGGACTCGAGTGGGGTGGGGGGTGGGGGGGGGTAAACCCGGTCGTTGCGGAGCGACAGACAAAGTAATTGAACAAAATATGTAGGCGAGGTGCGGGGTGGTGGCGAGGCTCTGGGTGCGGTGTGGGGGTGCGGGGTATAATGTCATCGTCCGGTCGTGACCGAAAGCAGATGGTGGCCCGTGACGACGCGGGGTGGGGTAGGAAGCAAAATTATAGCCGTTACCGTTGCGGTGGAGGTGCGGGGTAGGGTGTCGTGACCGAAGGAGATTACGCTTTAGAAGGAAGGAACGTGGTCGGGGGAAACAGAATAAATACGCCAGTGTTTCCCTGTGCAGTCATCAGTACTCGCCATGGAAGGAATCGTTGCGAACGCGAAGACAGTTGAAAATTTTTTACCAAAAAGAGACTTGTCAAGTCTTTCTTTAGGAGTAAAGTATCATATAATTCACATGAAATTTGTGAAAACGAAATTCGGGGAGTCAGTTGTGGTAGATTTGGAAGATACCGGAGCCTGTCCTCAGCCGGAGGATAAACTTTTCTATGTATACCTACCTAAAAGATGGTGTGACGTATTTACAGAGGAGCAATTGAAAGCTGTGAAGCCTTGTGTCCTATCACTATGCGTAACCTCACACACTCCGCTGGCGAACGAGAAAGTGAGCGTGCAGTTGGATATTGATTATGTGAGTATGATATTTCAGTACCACTAATAATTACTTATACAGAAGTGGTTATGTATTAATTTTTTCTCTTTTTTTCCAGACCAAATAAACGAGAACAGGATTGATTTATTATAATAATAATAGTAATAATAACATTAATAGTAAAATGTTTTTAAATGATGAAGTAGACTTCTCTATTTTTTTTGTCGTTTTTTAATGTTAACTATTCATTTTCAGAGAAAGAACAAGGTGTTGCTTGGATCTAAAATTGTAGAAAAACTTTTAAACAGAGAAATAAATGGTAATAATAGATTATATTGTCAATGCAACATGATTAAATTCGATTATAATTTTAGAAATAATCGTAAGACACTGAGTAGATGGATATCAATACGAAACGAAAAGAATATTTACAAAATGAAAGTATTTATTCGTAATGAGTTTTTCAAACTCTTCAAAACATCAATTAGTTATTGTAACAACCATAATATTGAATATCTTCAAATAAAAGATTTGCTAATTGCTAAAACAAAGCTGGTTAATCAGATATACTATATGATGTATAATTTTACTGGTACAGCGTATACCTCGCTAGTAAAAAAATATGAGTGGTCAAGGCATGACTCTAGCGGATGTCCGCTTCGTAACCGTTGTCGCGTCTGTTGTTATCTAAGATATCAAAATGACTTTAATTCAGAATACATGTTTTTTTAATACCACACTAACTATCATTTGATGTGTCTACATTCTTTTGTATTTGATCAAGTATTATTAATTGTAGGAAATTATATTCTGTTTTTAATTATTAAAAAACGTATGTGGTTTATAACATAAAAAGTTGAGATAAACAATCATTAAAGTGTTAATTAAATTTTTATGTGTAATTAAATTTTTTAAAAGATTTCTCTCATAGTTACAGAAACCTTGTTTCGATGTTATGTGTTTGTGCGAATGCGAAGGAGATGTATGTCGTTCACCACCATATGGTGACCACTGTAACATTCTGAGTGCTTGTGAGTGGAGAGAATTTACACTCTGAAGAACAATTGTTTTAAAAAATTATTTTGACGAAAAAATGTAATTGGTTAAGGCATAATTCCACTGGATGTGCGCTTTATAAGCGTTGTTACCACTGTTATTATCTAAAATACTAAAAAGAGTTGAATTCAAGGTTTTGGTGTACCATTTTACACATGTAGTTAACACCATATTAATTATCATTTGATGTGTGTCTACATTCAGTATGTTATTATTAATATATTACACATCAACATTGTAATATTGTATGTTATTAATTATTATTATTATTGTTAGACATATAAGGCTTGTTTTGGTTGTAGTAAATGTAATTATTATTTTGTTAATTATATGTGTGTGTGTGTATGTGTGTATATATACATATATATATATATATATATATATATATATATATATAGAGAGAGAGAGAGAGAGAGAGAGAGAACCTTCAAGGCTGCAAAAGAGAGAGAAAGCGAGAGAGAAAAAAGATTATTTTGTATAATTATGTAAATATATATATATATATAGATAAAGTGTCTATTTTGTTTAGTTATGTATATAGAGAGAGGGCGTATGTTTTGCTCAATTATAATTGTCTTGTGAATATAGAACATGTGTGTGTAGAGAGAGAAAAAACTTATAGCTTATTATTTGATTGTAAAAGCTTTTGATATTATTAAAAATTATATATACATATAAACCATAACCTATGTTATTTTTATTATTATACCCCTTATACAAAACAATTATTCCTATCATACTTGAATAATCGCAAAAGCAGTAGAGATGTACGTCTCTCACATGGAATGTAACAGCAAAGAAACCGGTTTTTATAGTAGAGAAAGAGCGCTGCAAGTTACAACAGCTTGCCTGTGCCGGCTCTACGTCAACCTCACACACACACACACACACACACACACACACACACACACACACACACACACACACACACACACAGAGCTTTATAAAACACGGACGCCAGCTATCAGTTCCTCTTTGAATACATTAACGGAACGTGGTAGTGTTTCATACACACACCGCTTGTACCAGCTTAGATGCTGTTTGACTGGTTTACAGGAGAATCGTCACAGGAGTAAATATATTTATTCAGTTAACAATTTTAGTAACGCATGATAAGAATATATGTTTTCTAAACAGTATTCAAATCGATGCATCTGTTTTATATTAACACAATATAAACATTATAATAATACAATATCCGGTTTTGAGTACCGGAGGAACCGCGTCGGGATGTCATTAATCACCAAATTTCGGAACCCGTCAGGTACCTATTGTCCCAAATTTTAACCGATCAATTTCGCGTAACGGTTTCTCCTCCCCGTCCAGAGTTTAGACATACAGGACTTGTTTTAGGGTGTACCCCCCCCCATCCGTTGATTTAAACATTTCGGGTGTCAAAATTCGGACACCAAAAATTTCGGGTAACCCCATCCGTTGATTTAAACATTTCGGGTACTAAATTTCAGACACCGAAAATTTCGGGTACCCCCATCCGTTGATTTAAACATTTCAGACATCACGCCCTCTACGTCGTCGTCATGTGGGCGTACCCACAAATTTCGGGTACCCCCATCCGTTGTTTTAATCATTTAGGGTACCAAAATTCTGACATTAAAAAAATTTCGAGAGAGAACGATTATTTTGTTACATCAAAATAAACCAGAACGCGGAAGTGTTTTAACATTCGGACACCAGCTGCCAGGGCCTCTGTCATGCAAATTTCGGGTACCCCCATCCGTTGATTTAAACATTTCGGGTAACGGTAACCGATACCCCCAAAATTTCGAGTAACGGTACCCGATGACATCGCCTCTCCGGGCAACCGCCGAATTCCGGGTACCCCCATCCGCTACACATTGTTTTCGGCTACCAAATTTTGGACATGCAGAAACCGCGGCCTCCGTGACGTCTTGAAACAGGTTTTAGCCATACGGACGCCAGCGACTTGAGCCTCTGTGTGATGTCATGAACTGGAACACGGAAGTGTTTCAGTCACACATACACACACATACACACACACACACACACACACACACACACACACACAAAACAGTGACGTCACATGGACAGCTCGGACACCAGCTGCCAGTGCCTCTATGACGTCATGAACTGGAACCCGGTAGTGTTTTCAACTGGAACCCGGAAGTGTTCTCATACGCTCACTTTCCCTCTACTACAGTCGCAAACATACAGTACGTTGTTTCCCTTTCACTGACCTGAACACTGTTTTACTTCTTTTTTAAAGCACATAGCTGCAGTGACTTATGATCAAACGTTTTGTTTGACTAGTTAATAAACTACAACACTGAAAATATCTTGACGCAAATTACAAAAATAAAAAAAAATTGGTTTTATGACCTAAATGAGTACTAACTGCAGATTGAAATTCTGAAAGTAATTAAGGTCAGGCAATCAAAGAAAATTCTGTGTGTAGGAAGGAAACGTGTGAACGGTATTTAAAATGACATGGATTTGAAGGACGGTGTTAACACTGTACATAGACTGAATAATGTTCAGAAAGAAATTAAGACATATAGAAGGGTAACGACTGTCTGCAATGGCGGGCAGTCAGAAGAGTTATTTTTTGAGGAAAAACAAACAAATGCTGAAAAGAAAAGAAAGGTAAATGTGATTTTTCTTTACAATTTTATTATCTTATCGTAAAAGCCGTAGGCTGTTATGTAGTTTCATTCACAATTTCTTTTATCCTGTTATCATTAAAAATAGAAGCTTATATGATGTCGATTGAAGAAACAACAAAGCTATGACAAAAATAAGTATATAGGCGTAATGGTAAGGAAGAGTCTGTTTTACAGAATGTTAATGTTTCATCTTCCTGTAATTTGTTGACTTTGTGTATGACGCAAAATTGCTTGCAAAAGTCAGAGTAGCTTATATCTAGCGAGTCATGTTGAAATACATCAACTCGTGCACAGTCTGTCATCAACATTACCTTTTGTTTCAAGCATCTTGACTAAGACCCTTTTGGAACTTCAACAACTGCAGTTCTAGATGACTAGAATTATACGAGAAGTTCCCGATGGCGAAGAACGCCATTATAGTTTTTTTAGCTAACCGATTGGGTTAACTAGTTCTGAGAGTTCAATACGCAGTAGACTGACAGAGTTGTTGCGTCTGCGTCGTGTAGATGGCGCCTTGTTACTAACAGAGCCTGATTCATAGTTACATCGAGTGAACGAAATGTCAGTCGGGCTTTAATCGCTGAGCTAGTCTGCCACTTTTTCGTCTCAGGGAAGTATTCCCGTATCATTGAATTCACAGTCACTGACGACGTAGATAACATCATTCTCGTTGTCCTCAGTTACGCGGTTGCACACACGAGCATCAGCTTCTCGCCTGCCTGTCTTCAGGAGAATAAGAAAATCCCCGACCGCATTGCTTGGGAAAGAAAAAAATCTATTGTGATTTTCTTTGTCCCGGACATTAAAGGACTGAAGGATACTTAACGTACAGAGAAGTTACTCTGCTATAAATTTAGTAAAATTTGTATAACAATCGTTTCGCCTTCCAGTTCTCAGGGGTGACGTTTCACATCGTACTTTTATTAAATGTGTGTGCCGATGTGTAGGGAATTCCACAAGGAAACCCAACGATGTTAACCGCGGCTCAGATGCATGTCACAAGCAGCCATGGTTGTAAGATAAGATATCGGTGTATCAGGCTCCTAGGTACTCTTCTTGGTTTCCTCTCTTTACTCCTTTAAACATATCACAGATGTTTTGTTTCTTTCTCCTGAAAATATTTAACATTTAAAATAATACAATGCAATGTAGAAATTTGGAACGAATTCCCTGACGCCTTGCCCAGCCGGTAGAAAGTATACGTATTTAGTAATTCCCTGACGCCTTGCCCAGCCGGTGCAAAAAGTATACGTATTTAGTAATTCCTTGACGCCTTGCCCAGCCGGTACGAAGTATACGTATTTAGTAATTCCCTGACGCCTTGCCCAGCCGGTAGAAAGTATACATATTTAGTCATTTAAAAAAAACACGTGATTTAGATCACTTTGTGTGAGCGAATGGTATATTCTTGACAAGGAAATGGCGTGTGCACCGTAATAATTTACTTTTCCAAACGTCATTTAACTTAATAGTAGGCTATTATTGCAAATTTATTTACTTTTAATTTCTTTGCATTCCACTTATTTCCACCGTATTCAATTCTTTCTTTAAAAACTCCAAGGATTAAAAGCCTTTATTATTAACTGTACGATTGATTGTTTTAACTCTCCGATATTACGTAAATCGTCGTGTCTGCTTCCGTTTCGTTTTCCCACGAAGCCGTACAGTATCGACTAATTACAAAGTTTTGTTTGCTGCTTTTTAAATCGGATTCTTTTTTAGATTTGTGTTACTGCAAAAAGAGAATAACAGGAAACGCGTAATATCGGATTACTAAAGTAATGATTACTATCATTACCCAAACACAAGTAACGTCTATTTCACAGATAGTATTCCTTTCATAGGAATTCTACACTTTTCACCGTAGTTTCTCAATACATGTAGGAAGTGACACTTGTCTATTATCTAGTAATCAACAGACATGAAAAGATAAGAAGTGACGTAACATTTAGTAACACTGCTTATGTTAATAACTTGTCGACATATTTTTAACGGACCTGTCTTGACGTTACGTTACGTCAATCTGTCTATTACGTTTTCAACAATAATCCATTATCATTTGATTTAACCTTTTCTGTTAATTTTGGTTTAGAAAAATCTAGAAATAATTACAAGAGTACAGATGTCGTAACTCCAAGTGGTCTTACACATATTTATTGTGTAAACAATTTTTCATTATCATCATCATCATCTTCACGGATTAAACAAAAAATGGTTTGTTTCGGTCTCAAATAGGAAAAGGTTATAGCTGGTCACTCCAGCGCTTCCTCGGACGTCCCACACCTCTCCGTCCCTCGGCTTATAGTTCCAGAGTTGTTTGGGGATGGCAGTCATCCATTCGGCAAAGATGTTCCACCAATTCAGCCGATTCTGGGCGATCCTGTCGAGTATACTCATAATATTCAATTCCTGCCGTATATCTGTTTCTTCTATGATCATGGAGAGTATACCCTGCCACGTGCCTGAGAAATCTCATTTCAGCTGCTTGGATATGACTGGCCGGGCTTTTCGTTAAAGTCCAATTCTCAGACCCATAAAGAAGTGTGGGAAGAGCCATCACCTTGAAAACAATTTTAATACATGTAAAATATAGGCCTAACCTTTCGTCTGACCAGTCCTGAGGCAAGTACAGATCACCTAGTCTGCGATAATCACCACCACACTGACGAGAGCACCAATACAACGTATTTTGTAAAAGACGACGCAGCATAAAGCACATTTACAGGCACTGCCTTTTGTGGGAAAAAGAAGCACAAAAGCAAACAAACTGACAGAAAACTTGTTTGAATGACAGTTATTTGCGAAGTTAAACACTCACTACAAATCATGGAGGAGAGCAGGTGCTTTCGTGCTTATTAGGCTTGAGACTGATGATGTTGACGAGTAACTTCAGGGATAGGAAACAGAAGGTGTTGAAGGCTCGTCGGCAATGGCTGGGGAAGGCAAACTTAAACTAGTAGTGTAACCCCTCTTTCAAATTTTTAGACTTTATAAAAAACTTCCAAATTTTTATTTTTTTTTTTTTGAAAGAGGGGCCACTAGTTATTTAAAACTAGGCAGAGGGCCTAGAGAAGCCAAAAATGCGCTGGGTCCAGTGGGACGGGACTTGCAATTGTCATGTTGTACAAGAGCAACAAAATCACAATCAAACATTCGCCCATGAACATAGCTATTCACACACCATGCGGCAACACACAATTTCAACATTACGTTTTCAACTTTTATAAAATAGTTAACAATATACCTTAAATCGGACTCACCGGGGATCACAGTAAACTCTACTCAATTATAGTAGATAGTCTTGTAGAATCAAGCAACTAGGTCGGGCCGCAAGAACGTCTGCCCCAATACGTAACGGCTGTCCAGTCGAGACTGAAACGTAGCAACAAACTACAAGTCGGAATCCGCAACTCCGCTCCCCACCACCAGAGAGCGACAGTAAGCAGGCCCGTTCAAAACACGGAGTTACCATACGCCCGCATACACCCAATTACAAAAATAACTATTTCGGGAGTTAGACCCTTTTATATATTTTTTTATATTCCGTTTATGGCACGCCGGGATTTTACCAAAACACGGCACACCCCCACCCCAAAAGGGCAACATGGTTGCCCAACTTGAACTCAGGGGTACCCTGCAGTGTACCCCTATAGTCTATGAAAACTCGAGTTGCTATCGGTGTTCCCATCAGTCATGGCTCCCAGGAGAGCAGAGACAATTTACCACCCTGCGCCATCCCCATGCGACCCTCTCCGTCATGCCAACCCCACGGGACCGGCCCAACACGTCACCCTCTCTGGTGACCACCACCTACCTCCACCGGTCCCACTCACATACCCGTACTAAGACCAAACAAGGTATCCCTAACCTTGGTATGTGAGTGACCGTACTACACCTCTCGTCCACCTCGTGGGCCGACCAGCCACATGCACCAACAAGGCCTCACAATCCTTGCCATATGGCTGGCCCACATCCCTACACTAGGGCGGACGGCCCCGCTTAGCCAGACAGAGAAGACCGCATAGAGGCACGCGCACATCAATCCCAACACCTACTCAACATTTTGATCCCACCGTAACCAGCAAGGGGGTTTTACTTCTCTGTCAACTGTCGATACACCATATATAAACAACCCAGTCTCAACCCCAAAAGAAACACTGTGAAAACAACCGGGGAATGCGGCATGGCTCGGACCCTACAATAATCAACAAACAAATCAACCACTATGAACAACGAAACAACACCACATAACTTCTCCATCTTAACTTCTCCAAACGGGGACACTGGCGATCTCCAAGAGACCACAATCTAAAGGTGCACTCTCGGCAAGTCTCTAACTCCTTATCGATACTATTATTATTTTTTTTTTTTTATTTTTTTTTTAAATTTTATTTTATGTTTTTCTAACGGGAGGGGTAGGAAAATCGGGAAGATGAAACGGGGCAAGGATCATTGAAGGTAAAGAGCGAGGACTAAGGGTAAGGACATGGTTCCCTCCGAAAAGGAGAATGACTGGAGAAAACCAAGGCTTGCGTGGGCAGGGGCGCAACCCTGAAGTAGACGAACACCACTGGGACTGTGGGGAACATCTACCTGCTACCCGTTAACCGCTTCTTCTCACCTTTCTGTGACGGAGTTTAGGTACTCATTCCTTTCGGACACCACTCTCTGAGAAATTATCTCGTGTTGAGCTGTACGGATTTGTTTCTTCTGAATCAGAATCAAGGCAACTTACATCACTACTTTCACCCCAATTTGGATTATCCTCATCATCTAACTCCTCTGCTTCCCTTTCTTCCAACCCTTCCTTTTCTTCCTCTATTCCTTCTTCCTTATCCTCTTCTACAATTCCCCCTTCTTCGTCCCCATAATCCAAATCAACCTCATGACACTGCCTCCTCATCCTCCTCCTCACCATCTTCCAGTTGCTCATCTGATCCATCTTCAACAGCATCTTCGCCCAGCTCCTCACCAATTTCTTCTCCAGCCTCGCCACCAGCTCCTTCACAAACGTGTTCACCAACCTCCTCTCCAATCTCATTTTCGTCCTCCTTTTCATCAACACATTCATGATCATAATTTAAATTTTCCTCCTCATCAACATCATCGCCATCACGTCCACTACCACCATCATAACACTGCACATCCTCGTCCTCCTCTAGTTGCTCATCTGGTCCACCTGAAACTTCTTTTCGTTCTTCGGAATCCTCCGCACTACATACAGAAGGCGTCTGCACATCTTCACACACTACATCATTCTCACTCGCACACTCCACAACGCTGCCGCCAAATTCCTCCTCAACTTCTACCTCATCTAATTCTACCACACTTGCGGCATGGACATCCCCTTGTCCATCCGCAACCTCAGAAACCTTTGCAGCATGGACATCCCCGTGTCCATCCGCAAACTCAGACTCTTCAGTCTCCCTAACACCTACAACTATACTCCCCTGCGCAGCATCTGCAGACCGCTCTTCTGCCTCTTCCTTCGATTCCACTCCTTCACCACTCTCAGCAACTACAACGTCCTCAACATTTCCCACCCTGGAATCCAGCTGTCCAGGTCCATGTGCAATGTCTAAATTAAATTCTACTGGCGATGGTAAGACTACACCATCAAGTGACTTCTCATATTCCTGCGTAGGCGATGATGATGTTACAGGATCGGAATCCATCCTGAACCGAGATGGAGATACCGGAACAAATTCCACGGCATCTGGATTCAACGGTGACGTCCTCTGTGAGTCCTCTAACTCCGTATTAACAGACATGTTCTTGTTGTCTTGTATTGATCCACAGAAGTTATTTCGCTTTTCTTCTTTCTCTTCACCTTCTCCATCCACTACTCTATCAGGCACTCGTAATTCATCTGGAACGTTTAAACTTTCACCCTTTTCCAAATAGGAATAACGCCTTGCCACAGGCTCCCTACTGGCCGATGTTGTTTTACTAGTATAATATCTTCTTCCCCTGTTAAATTCATCCTTATTTGCTTTCTCTACTGTAACCGTTGTTACCGTCCTCACACTTGCCACCCCCTTGTAGCCTCCATTACTTCCGGAATACTCAGTTTTTCTTACCGTTTCTTGTGTTCTCCACCGACCACCATATTTATCATTTTTAGCTCTTTCTAATGGACTCCTTGAGTATGGGTCACCTCTGGCAGCTCTTCCCCGGGACTCGTCCCCCGCCTGGACAGTACTAGAAACCAGACACAACCGGTCCAGATCCGCGAAACAACGTGGAGGATCTGCGAAGACCAGCCGGGATATCTCTTGGGGAGTCAGCCCTTCTAGAATTGCTTGTATTACTTCCGTCTCGGGCAATCCCAACCTTAATACCCGGGCAGCTTTCCTTATATCGTTCACGAAATCCCGCAACGCCTCTCCGTTGGCCTGTAGACGATAGAATAAATCAAACTTCAGCTGGGCACGTCGTCGATGGGGTATGAAGAAATCCAACACTTCCCCATGGAAAGCGTCGACACTGCCGCCCCGACGCAGAGCGTTGGTGACCAGCCCTGCCAATGAACCCCGGCAATACGGGTATATAAGGGACAAGACCTCCCCATCGGTCACCCCCGGGAAATCTGCCAACTGCAGGACCAGGTCCAAGAAGACCAGCAACTTGTCCTCATCTACTCCATCCAACACCGAAAGTTTCTGGAGAACCCCTGAAATGGGGTGGGGCAATCTCTGATAGCATACCGCCGCCAGAATTGCACAATTCACAACACACAACAATAAAACGTAAATCCCAATGAAACACCTAACACAAACCTAACTTACAAAACATAGTCACAAAGAATCAGGAAAAAACTTGAGTACTCTACTTCCTTCGAGCGACCCCCGGGTTTCCTATCGCTGCGGAGACCCAACCCATTCCAGCTCTCTGTCGACATCATACACAAGAAGAAAAACAACAACAACAATTTTAACATAGACATGCAATGCACACCACCGAACACCTATCACAACATATACATTTTAACAACACGTAGCTAACCCTCAACATCTAATCGCCATAACCGTCCAAACTTTTCTGAGACTAAGTCCAGTCGGTGACGGTACCGACTGTCGGTCGGGCCATACCGCATCCAGCCAAACTTGCACGCAGTAACTCCCACGTTGATTAATAAAGCAGAGGACTTGCCAGCCATACCCCTAGATCTCCGGTAAGTTTAAATCGCCCCCAAAAAAAAATCACTCCCCAAAACAACAAAACGTATGCCGCGTGGCGACACCAGGCTAACAATTATATGTTCACCAATGCACATTAAACATAGCATAACTCTTATATGCTACCTACATATATTCGCCCTTTCAAAATTTAGAAATTCAACTTTTCCAAACTATTTCCGGGTTTGCAAGCCCCGTCACACCCAAGGACCAAAGGGTTCGATCCTAGAATCAACCACGCTCTGCTACCATTTGTAACCCCTCTTTCAAATTTTTAGACTTTATAAAAATCTTCCAATTTTTTTTTTTTTTTGAAAGAGGGGCCACTAGTTATTTAAAACTAGGCAGAGGGCCTAGAGAAGCCAAAAATGCGCTGGGTCCAGTGGGACGGGACTTGCAATTGTCATGCTGTACAAGAGCAACAAAATTACAATCAAACATTCGCCCATGAACATAGCCATTCACACACCACGCGGCAACACACAATTCAACATTACGTTTTCAACTTTTATAAAATAGTTAACAATATACCTTAAATCGGACTTACCGGGGATCACAGTAAACTCTACTCAATCATAGTAGACAGTCTTGTAGAATCAAGCAACTAGGTCGGGCCGCAAGAATGTCTGCCCCAATACGTAACGGCTGTCCAGTCGAGATTGAAACGTAGCAACAAACTACAAGTCGGAATCCGCAACTCCGCTCCCCACCACCAGAGAGCGACAGTAAGCAGGCCCGTTCAAAACACGGAGTTACCATATCGCCCGCATACACGCAATTACAAAAATAACTATTTCGGGAGTTAGACCCCTTTATATATTTTTTTATATTCCGTTTATGGCACGCCGGGATTTTACCAAAACACGGCACAGTAGATTGTATTCAAAAAATATATAGCGGGAAGATGACAATCCTGGACACAAATTTTTCTGAAAATAGAATTTTGATTCCTCCTCGGCAGAGCTACAAGAAGCTTGCCGGTAGAAACTCCGGAAACAATACCATGCAATTGGAATGTAAAGTGTGAGGGTTGTGTGTTTGTGTGAAAGTTGAAAACGGAAACGGAAAATTTCCTGAAAAGAAAATTTGAAGACCGACGATAGTATAAAGTCAAGAAACAATTCGTGAAAATATTTTGTTTCCTGTCGCTTAGAGACTTGGATAATTACGGGAAAACCTGAATCCTCCGAAGCTTCGTGTTGGAGAAGAATCCTATATACCTCACGGACAGACATAGTGTCAAATGAATAAATCTTTAACATGAAGAAGGGATACAGTCTTGTAGAGTAGAAATAAGGTACGAAGTGATAGGTGTTTGGGTACCTGTACTGACCACCTCCTACGTAGTAAACATGGAAAGTAAAAATCCACAGAACAGTGCACAAAGTTTCCTATTTTTCATTTCACTAACAATGTAATGTGACATCGAAGGCTAAACAGATCATTCCGATCTGAATAAATTCGGAGTACAAAGGTTCAAAGATAGAATATAAGGGAAAGGAGAAAAGTGCTACTGACCAACCTACAGATTGAGGAGGAGGAGGAGGAGGAGGAGGAGGAGGAGGAGGAGGAGGAGGAGGAGGAGAAGAAGAAGAAGAAGAAGAAGAAGAAGAAGAAGAAGAAGAAGAAGAAGAAGAATTGAAAGCGTTTTATTAGCTATCCTATAAGATATGTAACTATCCGCTAAGTAAGATTATGTAACTATCCGACCACTGTTCTATATAATGTAAACAAAACATACTTGTCTGTCATAGTGTTACTTCCTATATAAGTAGGTATCAGTCGTACGAATCCGTATTATACGCATAGACTTGAAGGAACATGAACAAGCAAGGACAAATAACATTACAGAACCGTGAACTGGAACAAACATGACATGCGAGCAACTCTATCGGTCTCCTGTTTACACATCAAAATTTAATTGCTTCTTAATGTCCATGTTGTATGGTCGGGTCGGCAGCTAGCGCCAAGTCGTTTTCAGCAAATAAAAAGGAGAGATCAAATGATACAATCGGCTTAATACATTTTGTTTTGGTATTCCAGTATCTTTAACATGAAGGCAAATTCACACCACACATAGTGAAAACAACCACACTCCTAAACACCAACAAAACAAGTGTGTGTCAAAATTCTTCCTTAATTATAATTTCTTCGTTCATAAGTACAGCAATCCAAATCAAAAGTATTCTCAGTGCTTATACTGTTACACTCATTTTATCATCGTAAATAATAATTATACTAAACACTTATAACTACACGAAATGATTGGAAAAAATGTATTTTTATTTGAAGATTCTGAGGAAGGTATACGTAGAACAAAAGAAAACAACGAACAAAAAAACATAATTGTCAAAGAAAGGCAGCAATATAGAGAACGTAGCTGAATTTACAATATTAATAATTATGTGTTAAGGTTTTTTGTTTAAAAACTTTCTTGCGCTCTTTATTAATTTAAGTGACACAATACTCGGTAGGTTTTCCCGACTTAAAATTTTTTCGCCACAGTTTGACGTATAACATCCGCCAATTTGTTTTTTATAAAATTCCCAAAAAATCAAGGTGACCGGGAATCTGGCACAAAGGGGTGATAACCGGATATGAAAAAGTAATGAATGGAAATGTTGGGCAGCAGACGTAGGGAAGTACAAGGACTTGCTGGCTGGACTACGTATTGCAGAGTGCAAGAGAATATAATATTGCTGACATTCGAATTGCAGCGAAAGCTGCGTTAGACGAGAAAAGGGGTGCCGATCTCCCCAACCCCTATGACGCTTCCCCCCAATTTTATTAAAAAATCCCCCCTTTTTCTGACAAGACCTTTTTCTCTCTTTTACAATAAAAAGAGATTTCTTACCTAATCGAGCAAATATCGGGGCTTTCTAACTCAAAACTATTACAAAATATTACCTTTTACCGATATGTTGATTGTAGGTAGTTATAAACTAAAAAAATAAGGATTTCTAATAATAATATTTCACAAATTAATATTTTCAGTAAAACGTGATTTGTTTTACAATACCAGTACTCTATAACTTTATTGAAAAGATACTTAGTTTTGCAACTTAAACGTCTTAGTTAAATCTGTTTTTATCGGTAAAATGCTATACAAATTTTAGTCTGTTTTTGGACCTTTTCGTAGTGTACTAAAATTTAGCAGAAAGCAAGATAAATAAAAATAGTTTTTTACAATTTTGTAAAATTGGGAAGATTTTTCATGCAATAGTAAAAAAAAATCCCCCCCAAAATTGTCTAAATGTCGCCAATGGCGACACGACCCCCCCCCCCCTGTAGGCACCCCTGGACGAGAGTATATAGAACGAACTCTGTGCAGACTGAATCCTGCTTGCACATTGACCGGGGAAACGATAGCCAAAGCGAAGTGGCGAAGTATGTGCAATCGGAGCATCAAATCCACAAACCCCTAATACAGTATTTCTCAACCTTTCGGGCGGAACCGACTGCGCGAAGGGGCGTTTGGTGGGTCGCGAAGTCGGGCTCGAAAATTTATTAACTGTCTTAAAAATACATTACATTTAAATTACTGAGATATATTGTTTTAACAATTTCAATTCAACCCGTTTTGTACGTAATCTAAACTCTGCGTTTCTGTTATTTGAGCTCTACCATTGGTTTTTACCGGCATCTCTCTGATGTTTAACTCAAGGAATCGGATATCTGTCGTTTCGGTTGCAGCAACGAGTTCTTAATTGTCTGTGTGTCAAATGCATGTCGACTTCAGGTGTCGCTTGGTATTTCCTCCTACCTCTCTGTGTATGTGTACGCGGTTACCGACGAGGGTCAACTGTCATCATCTCACATTTCTATCGAGACTGCTTTTTTTAGATTCAGACTTAAGTTTTGAGTATCTTTAAGAGGTGAGTATCCTAAACTATCGGATGACGTATTAAAGTTGCTCATACCATTCTCCACCTCATATTTGTGTGAAAAGGGATTTTCATCTCTGATGCAAGTGAAAAGTAAGTACAGAAATAGACTTGACGCGCAATCAGATTTACGACTTGAGTTAACCAGCCTTGAACACAACATACCTCAGCTTATGCGGAAAAGGCAGCCCCACCTGTCACATTAGTTCGATGAGTAAAAAAATGGTTTTGTTTCCAGTTTCAGAATGTGTTTAGTTGTAGTAAGTTAGTTTTCTGAATTACATATTTACTTTTCTAGAATTAATTATGTATAATTTGTTTAAGCGTAAAAGAGGGCTTAAAGTACTCGACGTTAGCAAAAATATGATCAGGCGTATAAACTGGGTGCGTGCTCCTACAAATAATTCTACCGGCGCCCATGCTTATGGGTCCCATGAAGTGTAATATACTTAAAGGTAGGTACCAGACTTAAAAAGTTCGAGAACCACTGCCCTAATGGATACGTAGGAAATTTAAGAAGGCCTACGTGGTTGAAGACTATTGGTCTGGTTAGGTACGACTAGAATAATGGAGTCGTACCAACACATTAACTTCAAATCCTGACAAGAGTATAAAAGTGATAACTTAAAATAGTTAACTTATTCGTGTATTTCAATCAAGTTACTTTTATCAGCAGTTTTCGTAATTCCAAATTTATCGTAATTTGTTGCAGACCTGGTTCGTGCTGAACGAGGTATTTCACCGTTATCAAGTCTTTAAACAATGGTCATGCCTAGAGCCAGTGGCGCATTATACAAAACGCTAGGGTATGCTGCAGCACCGGGCACCAGGGCCTCAGCTGACAGATGGGGCACCACACAGATGAATTGACAAAACGAAGCAAAGCTTATGATCACATTACGCAATTGTTTGGTTTTCTTATGCAGTTATTAACCATAGAGAGTGTCGAGTTGGAAAATCAAGCGAAAGCTTTTATAGAAGTTTACTCGAATGATTTGAATAATGATCTTCTAATAGAATTGAAGCACTTTGTGCCACGAATAAAATTACAAGAAAGAGATTTTTTCAAATTGTTCGAATAAAGATGATAGATTCCATGATACCACGTTTTGTCCGCTCAAAGTATTAAACTGGATTATTGATTGTAAAACGATTGATGTATTTCCGAGTAGCCTATATGCACTGTTTATCGTCTGCTTTTTACGATTCCAATAGCTAACTGCGAACCTGAAAGATCATTTTCTGTATTAAAACGCATTAAAGATATGTTGATTTCAACTATGGGAGATGAGAGATTATCTTCGTTAGCAAGTTTGAATGTTGAAAGCGAGATACTTGAATCGCTCGATTTAGAAGAAAATCAAGGCAACTTCGTTAAGACAAAATCAAGACAAAAATGGATCGATTAGTATTTTATAAGCTTAAGTACTACTATGCTCATAGTAATAACTATTTAGCTAAATATTTGTTGTAATTTGAAAGTTTAATAAAATAATTGTTAACTTTTTAAATTGTGTATGCCATTTAGCAGTGAAAATAATGGTTAAAAGGTTGAATTTTGAATCGGGGTGGGGCACCAATCTGATGGCAGTGTAAGGCACCACGCGCTTCTAATCCGTCCCTGCCTAGAGCCCTGCTTGTCGTTGTTTGGCACTTGATTATTGCGATAACACCGAAAGGCCTCGTCTAGTAAAGTAGCCGCGGTCAAAACGTATGCAGTCGGAAGCCTTCGATGTAATTATTCTTAAAACTGAGACGTCGTCTTTGTGGACCAATCAGATTGTCCCGTTAATAAAATAACATCCTCACATCGAATCCGCGTGGAATTAGAATTCATCAGTCGCAGGTTCCTGGAATTTTCTGGGGAGGGGTTAGATTGTTGTGAATAAGACTACAAAAATTAAAAGAAACCAAATAATTGTTGATATTTTTTTTTTATCATAAAGGTAAGTGTGAAAACGTACGGGTTACATTGAATCTAAAATTTAAAAAGTCATGAACAATAAAGATGTGTTCTTACATTACAATATAAATGAATTAAGGGGCAACATTTTATCCTGTCTTCTGCAGAAGCTGATAGTGTTAAATGTTTTGTACGAATTGTTTTTATATTTTTGGCTTAGTGAATTCACGTCTGTAATTATGTGTAGACTGAATAAACTACGAACAGAATTAATACTTTTGTACACCACTATAGAGAAATTATTCCGATTAGCGCTTTCAAGCTTCACAGCTCGTCATCAGATCGGAAATGATGAGCTGTGTAGATTTCCGATTAATTGAATAAACTACGGGCTGAATACTCGAATACTCGAAATGAATATTCGAATACTATCTCTCCTCTACTCGCTGAGAGGATATAACGTCAAAAATTAGGATAAAAATTTGAACAACCCCTCAACCACCAGACAGCTAGAATTGTGTATAGGAAGTGATTTCGTACTGGCAAGACGACTAATGTACCGGAACTAAAAATTAATCCCCCCCCCCCTGAAAAAAATCTCGCTCCGTCACTCCGTGAACTTATTAAACTTGGCTGATTTCATATTGTGTGACACGCTTAGAGCATGACGTTTTTAAAAACCGACAGTGTTTCAGTTTACAGGAATAATTTCTTTGTCTATTGTACACAGGTGTTTCAGATACAAAGGCCAGATAATTTTTACGTGTATATGCGATTCCTTTGTGTAATTTGTTTTCTGTAGGCTCGTGCAGATGTAAGTAATCCATGGCGGATTGCACGTGTATTGATTCAGTTGTGCCACTGTGAAACCTTTGCACGTGGAAACGTATATTGGTAGGATAGAATCGCAGTTGTCAACAAAAGTTTTGAAGTTTTTGTAATATCATGTTTTTAACACAGATAAGAATGTCGTGATTATAATTTATGGCAGAACTGTCCAACACACGGCTCCGAGGTATTTTTGTGCGGCCTTCGTTAAAAATTGTGCCGAAAATTGACAGAGAAAAATAAAATTTCTCTCTGGTTATTGTTTAAACTAAAATGAAAATTACTGCTCACATCTAAATTCTGTAGTCCGTATGAATAGGAGC
The DNA here is from genome assembly GCA_034769895.1 of Magicicada septendecula. Classification (NCBI taxonomy): domain Eukaryota; kingdom Metazoa; phylum Arthropoda; class Insecta; order Hemiptera; family Cicadidae; genus Magicicada; species Magicicada septendecula. Next base: position 235,018,769 of record CM068372.1, on the reverse strand, counting down.
GGTTTTTATTCGAATAAAACAAACTCTACTGCTTTGTAGTAATGCAAAATATCTATGTTATTAAATTCATACTAAGTAACATTAAGTTCAAAGAAGAAACTGTATGACACAGTTCAATACTGTCCTATATATGTGTACTCAATCGAATAATCTTTCTATGTTGGGTAAATAAAACGCCTTTGCCTTAATACAGTGTGAATCGTTTAACCAGACATTTGAATGCATTTAAATAGCTGAACTTACGTATTAATGTTTAAGAACGTTAGCGCACGTAAGTATAATCCTCATGCATGTTTGTTATCTGTAGTATGTATATAGCAATGTGATAACAAAATGATACATACTCTGAATAAGTAAAGCTATCCTCCAGACTGGATACTTACATGGTAAATGGTTATCTGGGAATGCAGAGTTGGACACCTCTGTTTTATGGAATTAGCGCTTTGAATTTATTACGAAACATTGTTAATGCTTTTCAAATGAATTTGAACGTGTTAAATTTGAATGTTTAAAGACCAACATGGTTGTATAGCCTACATACCAGAATGTATACATCAAAAATGTAATAATCAATTTTTTAATTGGCTTTATACAACATTTTGACGTTTTCGATTCAGAATATTAACAACACACATACACGCGCGCCCACACACACACACACACACACACACACACACAGCGAAATGAGCCAACACATTGTAGTAGAAGAAAGTACTTTTACAACCAACTGGAACATATTTTCCATTATCTGTGATACAGCTGCTCATTAACATTTTGCAAAAGCGCATAGTTTTACACACCGGTTACACAAGTCTCAAGGGATATTTATATGACTGTTCGAAGATCTGATGTATAGAAACAAAATTTCTGGCCGTCGAAAGTGATGAAAATGATAGATGAGAACACTGTGTTCTCGTCATCTCCGAGATCATTTTCATACGTAATCAGTGGTTTCCAACTAAAAAGCATCTGAGGGTCACACTTAAACTCGGGAACCTACTGGTGGGCAGCATCATAAGCGATCAATTTTTAATTTTTAATAAGTTAAAAAAAGGCAATTTACACATTTAACATATCTTATTACATGCCTTTAACGGTACACTCTTTACTACGTCGATATAATAATAAAGGTATGAATGATATTAAACATTGTAGTCTATATTTCCGTGAAATCTTCAGTGTGAAAACTGAGATCGACCTGTTGCAGCCACTAAAGCAGGAGTGCTTATACTGAGCTGAAAACATGTAAACGTAAATTTGAATAACAGATGCAACTGATTACGAATCAAGGGCGAAACATAAGACAAGCGCTTCTGTTTTGTCTAGCCGAAGGATGGTAGGAAGTGGATTGGATCTTGTAATATGATGAAAATAAAAGAGGACTGTAGCAAATACACATTTCATTAAATAAATAAACTGTAACCTACTATAATCTACTGTACGTGTAACAATTTCTGGAAGACTATTCTCACTTTAAGTAATACTTTTATCCATTTACAATAATTATTACTCAATTTATCCGCTGACTTGTTAGTGTTTTTAATATTTTAACGACCGACGAACTTCAACAAGGGATATCCTGATGTTGGGGCATATGTCCTGAAACGCGTTGAATGAAATATAGAGAAAAGGCCACCAGACGGACAAGAAAAAGGTAAACTATTTTACTAATTAAATACTTATTACTCAATTTATCCGCTGACTTGTTACAAGAATAATACTCAACGACGTGTAAGTTAGGAAAGGAGAATTCTTGGATACAGAAAACACTCATCAACAACTGCAAGGTGTTTTAAGTATTTAGGCACAATATTAAGTGAAATACCAACTTCAGAGAGAGAAACAGAAAGTCGTGTATGTCAACGACGTCCAATAAACAAATGGAATTTGATGTCAATAATAGACTACCATACGATAGACACGGGTAAACTTGTACAACTATTTAGTGTGGAATATCTCACGGAAAAGACTGCAATTCCTAGAAGTGGAAGCGCTCAGGAAAAGGTACAAAACATTGAAGACTCAGACATCCCAAACGCTGACATAAAAGCAATAATGATGGTAGGCTTAGGTATATAATAGGTAAAAAATAAAAAATTAGGCTTATTTAGTATATATATATATATATATATATATATATATATATATATATATATATATATATTAACAGTATGGACGAATCAAGATATCCACTGAAAATGTTACAGTGGACTACCGTTGAAAGAAGGAAAAGGGACGACCACAGAGGCCATGGAACCAGGGAGATAAAGAGGCCATGATGAGTAGGCAGTTGGTGAAAGAAGTTATCAAAACAGATCGGATTGACTGAAAAATTTAAATTAAATGAAAGGTGTATAAATCAAATTAAATTAAATGTTCTGCAATGAAGTACCATCATATTCCCCTTCGCACCCACTTAAAAATAGAATATGACTTCATAACTAGATTTTTCACTGGAAAATTCGAAATGTAGTACTGTTAATTAATGTGGAAGAAATTTTGTTGTAAAGTGTTCAAGGTATATGAATAACTGTTAATGTATTTGACTTAGATTAAAATAGGCGAAATGATTCTTTTGCTAAAATATGAGTCGTAAAAACGACCTTCATCTTCCCTGTCAAGGATTCACTGTCGCCAACCTGTGACCGTTTCCGCCACTGTTCTTAGACGTCCAAAATGGTACATTTATATTGGAACGTAGATAAACACTTTTTTATAATTCTTTTTGTTCAATAATATTATTTGTTCAGTTAATGAATATTTTTAATACTTCTCTGATATTTTAATTCCAGCCACATGCATCATAACCGATCTGAAACCATCTTTCTTACAGCCTGATGTGGCTGTCTCTTTCTTTCTTCGTTACCCAAACACCACTTCATAAAGGAGCTCTTCACAACCACTAAAGAACATTAGTTTCTCAAGCTTAGGGAGGGAACAGCTGTGCTGCTGTCGTGGGATCGAATCCAGGTTACGACTCGGTTTGCCTGTCCACTTCTGTCGCTATGGACACAATACAGCGATCTTCTCTGTTAAGTCTAGGCTAGACAAGTATCACACACACACACACACACACACACACACACACACACACACACACACACACACACACACACACACACACACACACACACACACACACACACACACACACACACACACACACACCTCCACCGTACCCCTCGCCACAGTACGTGGTTACTAGATGGCTGATTTCTTTCTGACGGTGGTGGACCGTAAGTTGTACCAAACAAAGAGTACCACACATATGTTGTCGACACAAAGATATCGCCAAAATTGAAGCTTTCGTATTGCGGATAGACAGACGTATTCTTAGAGTCGAATAAGTGGCTCCATATTACACGAACTGTGAAAAAGATAGGATATTGAAGAAGATTAGTAACGGATAGCTAACCTACTATGGGTACTTTACCAGAAGGTTAGGCCAGATTTGAAACCTTGTTGTGTAAGGTAAAACTTGTTGTGCCTAGGGGCAGGAGGGCATTTCCTATATATACCATGAAGTACAGCTGGCCCAGTATCAGAGGGAGATTACGGGGCGTTACATTGGATTAGTTGCTAATGGAGTCTTATAGGTGAGATCTGCAGACACAGAGTAATATTAAATATACGCGTGCACAGTTCATTGTAACTGACGAATCACCTACTACTGCAAATACTTTTTTAACGCCCCGCTTATAACTGATAACTATCCCCTATGGAAAAACCCTAGGCTATAACTACCCCGCGGCAAAATCGTAGCTCGCCACCGAGTTGGCCAAATATAGATGGGATTGGGAAGAAAACGTAGATGTTGTAAACATGCTAATATTAACAAACTATCAAGATGGAAATCACAGAGGAAGAGAATTCAGAGCCGGCAGACATGATAAAAACGACCTAGATCAGTGGTTCCCAAAGTGGAGTCCGCGGACACTTTTAAGGAAAAGTAGAATATACCGTAATTTTCTCCGATTTTTTGTAGTCTAAAATCTAAATTTTAGAATCGTAAAAACACTTAGTAGAAGATTCCAGTACTTTTTTTGTTGCAAAATAATTGTAATTTTAAAAGTAATTTCAAACAAATGGCTTTAATAATGTCTTTAAATCATGTCGCGTAGCAAATCTGTTTGTCAGTCGAACTGACTATAGCGCCGCATCAACGCACAACTGATCGCGCTGTTTTAGTCTACGTATAAGCACTGTATCTAAGCATAACTTTTTCCATGTAGCTGGTTTTACGCCTAAGTTACTGAATTTAGACACGCGTGGCTGGAAAGATAGAGCCGAGGTTGACAAAGTTAAGAAATAAACTTGACATCGAGAGTGACTTAAGACATTAAACCCAATGTTGCAGAGATAACTGTTCAAAAGCAGCTTCATTGTTCACATTAAACTATGTTTGATATCATTAATATCATAATTTTCCAAGTTAAAAGAATTATGATTTTAAAACATTATAATTGAAATATAAGAGTTTGTATTACATTTCCTGTTTGTTTATTTCATAACTCAGACGGGGTCTGTGAAACTTTTAATTTTTTGGAGGGGGTCCGCGGACTGAAAAGTTTGGGAACCACTGATCTAGATGAAAGTGACCTCATCGTGTTAGTTGATCTTAACCACACAACAGCCCAACCCAGTCCATTCCCTTATAGAATGTTTTGTACTTAATTCCTGACATCATAAATAAAAAAAAAACTAGTGTTTGCAGAAGCATGTGGACACAACAGCCTTGCACAATGGCCTCACCCATTGCTTGGGCAGTCTTAACCGCGTCACAATAAAATATTAATACGCGATCGATCTTGGCAACGCTCAGAACGCACGTACTGTATTTAGTAAAACTATGTGCGTACTGACGTAAATAAACGTTCCGCCAAATGAAAACATCCCGGCTGTAAACAAAGGCTCCTGTGACGTCATAATGAATTAATCGTCGCTCGAAATAAAATGCATCGAAAGTTCAAGGCTGTGCGAATGTGAGCCAACTATTTCCATTATCATAGGTGGTACGAGATTGTTTCACTTACGGTAACTGTTTGATCTCTTGTTGTCCTTCATTCTGTTGTTGTTTTGTTTTCGTTGATCGTGTGCGTAATCGTGGACTGCTGTGTAATCCCTAGCGTGGTGGCGTGATCGATATCGACGACGAAACCATTACGGAAAATTCTCAGGCTCTTCTACTCGGGCATCTATGCCAACTAGTATTTGAATAGAGTTGCGACTTACCATTGAGTTTCTCTGTGCTTTTTTTTAAGAAGGGAAATTCAGGCCCCATCCATATCGGTTCTTCAGTATGCGCAAATGACTGACTGTAAAAATAAAATTCGATTACTGAACTCCAAAATGAGTGAAAATATTAACTGGTGTGATGTCTCAAACAAAAAACAGAAGAACAGAACAACGTTGTTGAATTATGTAGTATTCAGACGGTATTTGCACATGTTACTAAAGCGTTTTACGTTTATGAAAATATACAAAAATCATGATAAGAGTATTATTATTTAACACTATTTTTAAGCCCTGTTACTCTTTAATAATATGTAAAATAAAGAATAGCCTAGCTGGCTGTTTTGATTTTGATTTAATACGTAAGCAGCACCTTTAAGTGCAATTGTACACTCGCAAACGATTTAAGTAATTTGTGTAATTTCCAGTTTCAGTAAGAAAAAAAACGTAACGTAATTCTCCTAAACACCAGGAATATAACAAACGTAAAAAATAAATAAACCATTGATTTCAGTCATTCCAGATAAATCCTAATAACCTGGGTAAGGTCATAACGACACACTCACGTAAGTCTAAAGGTAGGAGTCCTAATAGAAAGGTTAGATTTCTTCATTTTGTAAATTGTAAAATTTTCAACCAGAATTATCACTGTTGCACACCACTATAGAAAAATTATTCCGATGAGCTGAGAAGCCTGAAAGCGCTAATCGGAATAATTCTTCGATGGTGGTGTGCAACAGTGATAATTCTGTTTGTGATTAGGCTATAACCACTAACACAACTTTGTTAATTAAATTTCTGTAAAATTTTCTATTCGCGTATCTTAGTTTTGTTGAGTTGCGGAAAGTGGTGGAAAAATTAAGAATCACATTGATGATTCAGCTTTTATCGTTTAAAATAATTCGATTAAAATAGGAGATCTGTAGTGTGTTTATATGTTACGGTTCTCTACAGAGTTGAACGCATATTGTTTATAAGAGTTCAACGCTTGGGATACAATCTTTTAAGTCTGGTACACCTCTCAACCATAAACCTTAGCTTACAATGCTTTATAAAAAACGTGCTTTATTCAATCTTGTACTCATGTTCATATGTAGGCCTACTAAACCTTAACCTTAAACCTTAAACCTTATGTAGGCCATTTGTTCGTACGTAACAAATGGCCTTTCATTCACAAATATTTTGCCTTTCATGACTAGGCCACCTTATTATGTACAGCTGTCCCCTTCGACCCCCCCGCCCCCAACACTAGGCCTGTGAGAGTTTATTAAACGTTGGTGTTAAAGTGTTTATCTAAGAAAAGTAAAATTAAGTGTGCAAAACAAATGAGGAATTGAAGTACTCTACCTTTTACGATCACACGGCTAATGGTCTGAAGTCGTTTCTTCGTATACTAAAAGTAAAGGAATGTGTAAGGAAGGTACGCTACATAACTGCGTACGAGACTGTACAAGAGTATAGAGACATCAGATACAGGAAAGACTTAACATTAGAAAGAAACCAAAGACAATGACTATTGCCAACACGACAGATTGGCAGGGATAACTGGACCTGGGCGAAACGGACGGCGGCCAGTTAATGCTGTTTCTTTAGATTCCTTTTTGTGTTGAATGTTTTTGTTTATAAGACTAGAAATGAAGTAGGTAGATGCTACAAGAGAGTTTTGTTAGTTACAGTTATTCTAGAAAATATTATAGTTTTATTTAAAATGTTTTTTGACATAATTAAGGTTCCTTCTTACAATGGACAACTTTCAACCTACAACAGACAAGCGGTTATAGCGATGAACGGAAGAGATCAGAAACACAAAACCATGTCTTAGACATGAATACCTCACTGAAGGTGGTGGGAATTCACGGGAAATCATGAGAAAACTGGAAAATAATGTTTTCTTCATAATTTTAATTTTTGACGACGTAGTGCAGCGGGTGATGTGATATAATAACATTTGTTAAAGAAGGCTCACAGTTCTGCGCACGTCTCTATCGTGATAGCATTACTGTCACCGCCACTCGCACACACTATCCAATAGTCTTGAGGTTGTTGTAACTATTGAGAAGTATCACTTTAACTCTCTAATGTTAGTGCTGATTTGATGAGGCTTTGTCTCATACTGGTAATTCCTGCACGCATACAGGATCGCACTTTTCAGTTATCAGTCTCCACTACTATCCCACTCCCAAGCTACTGTTTTCCGCCCAAGCCATGTTATTTCAGTAGGTTTATACAGTGGCACCTCGATATCACGAACCTTGATAACAAGAATTTTTTCAATCCCCTTGAATGTCCCATAACACTCAATGTTAAAAATACTTTTATAACCCGAAATTCTTTAGTTAAAAACCTTGATAAGCCGAATTTCCGTTGATCAAAATACTGTACTAATTAACCTCTATAACATGAATTTCTACTCAATAGAACATCTATAGCATGAATTTGACCTCTATAGGACGAATTACCCAAGGCAGCGAGCTCAGTGTACCAAATGTTATGAAGCTCGATAATGACGGACCTTGATAACACAAACTTTTGTTATCTTAACCTTGATAACACGAACCTCGCTTTGACGAATTCCTCGATAACATGAATTTTTTATAATCCCCTTGAGATTCGTGTTATCGAGGTTCCACTGTATTATTAATTTGGACCGTATGAAATTTTGTTTCTTTTACTAAGAAATCGATTAGAATCTTTACTCACATTGTAACCTAACGTTCAGAGACGTTGTGTGTGTGTGTGTGTGTGTGTATTTCAGTGTTTTAACGATATGCAATCATCGCCATATCTGTAGCATTGCGCATGGAGATCACATATTTGCGTTAACAGACGACCAAATTGACAGAATTAATTTCTAATTTGAATACGGTGTTTTCTTAGTGCAGTCATTAGGAAAATTCACAAAACAAAGCAAACAAATCCTACAAAGCAAACTAACCAAAAAAATATCCATAAAAAAATGTTCATGAGCCTCTGATGAAGCTTATAATAAGCGAAAACTGGTTCAGGTTATAAGGTAAAACTTTTACGTTTTTACCCATGAAAAAACTTTGTGTTCCGAGTCGGTAGTGATTTAATTATATTTAGTTAATCAACGGACACGTCATGGACAACGAAATCCAAGAAGAAAAAAAGAAACTGTGTAACCCACAAGTACAACAACATAGGTTGCAAATAATACCTAATAAATATTGTAAATCAAAAGTGCTTACAAGCATTGTTGCCTCAAAAAAAAAAAAAAATTCACTAACAATACTTTTCATGAATAAGTTCAGTGTGGATATTAAAAATACAATGAAAATAAATAAACATCGTTAGAATAAAACCACACTATCCTACATTAGAATGTTGTTTAGAAACACTGAAAACATCTTCGTTCTTTGCACAATCTGATTTAGAAAAATCTCTTTTTAAGCTTCGTCAGATTTTCAAACAACACAATATGAAAATCTCTACGTATGAATATTTGTGTGTAATATATATTTGCGTTTATTTCTTGAGAAATATTATGTACATGATGATACAGCAAGGCCTGTAGCTAGTCTGTCATCTGTTTGTAGGCTATATACATTATACTAGAATTATAATTATACTTCCATTATACATTATACTCGATTTCGTCTAGTTACCTGTCATTTTTACAATATTCCGTTACTTTTTTAACGCAGATGCAGGATTTCTGCATGTTCTTAGCTGATACCTCACTGGTATATTACTGTTGTGTTATTAGTAGGCTATATTAGTAAATATTTTGTTAAAGTATAATGACTTAGTAAATTTTTATTGGGATTAAAATTAGAATAGAATTTGTAGGCCTATTCTACGTTTTCGAGGGTCCCGTCAGTTTTTTAACATTCACTTTTTTTGTTGAATTTAGCGCTTTTTAATATACATTTTTAATTTACTTTTGAATAGCGTAGTATTAGTCTGGTTGATGAATTTTATAGTTTACTGTTAGGATTAATTTTTATTATCTTTTGCATTTACATTATCCGCTTTGTGATCGTTAAATTGTTACATTCCGAGTTTCTTCATTATTTTTGACGGCGTTTTATTACATTAATCGATTTAATTGTTCGAAGTTTCGTAACATATTGTCTGTCTCCTACTTCTCTGTTTCATTGTGTACAAGCATGGTTTCTTAAGTTTCTTATTAATCGTACACGCGTACAGTCTGAGTGACGTGGGTAGAACCAGTAGGCACAGCTATAGCTTATTGGAACAATTGTGCATTCTCTGCACGCCTATTGTATTGTCAGTGTACAGCAGCATGCAGTGGGCTCTGACAAGCGACAGTTGACCTACATGCTCTTTATTGGTACGTTTATGGAAGGTTTTATTTCTTTGCATAAGTACTCCGTGTCATCGGAACAGAAACAAAGTCCACAAACATGTTTACGAGATAAACCAGTAATCGACGTCGGCATGAATCTTTGAGCTTGGAGTCTGTAATAGTTCTGACCTACACTTTCCTATGAGCTGGCTATTTGCAGTGAATTAATGAATAGTATTGGTGTACGTATTAATTGAAGGCAGAATAACATTAATACCTAATGCTCAACCGTGTGACTCGGAATAGTATCAGAAACAAATCCTTACCGTGAGCGTCGCGTCGACTAGGAACAAAACCGATGTGCGGGCGGTGAGGGTATATAACCTATAACGTTGCCTGCATTTGAATCGACGTGGCTCTAGACACTAAGTATATAAGAAATATCAAAATTGTTCGCTAATTTTGTGAGTGAACGAACCGTAAGTCGCCAAACCGATTAGCCATTTTCTCAGCATAGATATGCTTGAATTTGCGACATCGAATCCTAAGAAGAATAATCAATGCCTTAGACCAGGGGTCTCCTAACTGCGGCCCGCGGCAACCCGGTCGATGCTGCGTGCAATTTTTAAATAGGTCGTCAAAATACTTAAAGTATTATAACATTTTACTAAATAATTAAACAAGAAATAAGTTCAGTAAAATGTTATAATATTTTGTACAAGTTTAAAACAGTTACGTGGCTAATGTACATGTTCGTCTGGCTGCCTTGAATGAATCATGGATCAGCCTATATATGCGAACAAACGTTTTCAAAAATGAACTTTACAAAATCAAAGTACAGGGCTAACTTGTCAGACGAACACTTGAAATCCATTCTAGTGATAGGAGCATCAAAATTTGACCCAAAGTGGACAGAGATTATGTCATAAGCAACTCCACACATCCCACACGTACATAAGAAAGCTAAAAAATAATACATAAGAAATATCTCTGAATGTTATTTTTGCCTTTCTTTTGTTTACATTATTTTGAATAAATTAATTTATTTTCTTTGGATAAGTCTGCTTAATTTTTATTTAAATACCTATTTTATTGACTTGATCATTTCGTCAACTTAAAGAAAAATAAGTTTACAATGTGTGTGTGTTGTTGTTGTTGTTTTTGGACCGCCTGACTTCCAAGATTTTCCAATTCGGCCCTCAAGTGAAAACGTTTGGAGACCTGCCTTAGAGTCTTCTCAGTAACTTTAGAGTCTTAGAGAAATATCCAACCGCATTGAATAGTGAGGATTGTCGACATTCGCGGGTGACGAAAGCGGCACTGAAGGCATCGGGTGCCAGTTATATCAAGCTATCCTTCATCTGTGAAGTGACAAAGGTGTGAATGGGGAGTGGATGGGCTCACAGACGACGATAGTAATGAGATGAGGTTTTGGACGGAAGTTCAACGGTCTTTGAAAAGCCGTGATCACGCATACGTACTGTACCTCGCCATAATGTACATACTTCATGGAGTAAGATCCAGTTAAATTTTATGTAAATTACTGTGATAGTTAAATTACTTTTTGTTGGCATTACGGATAATTTAGTATTCACTCCTTAGGAAAACGGCAGTGTGCCTAGCGATAAAGATTTGAAGCCTTTAAAAAAAGTGATGAAAGCAATTTTGTAGCTTAGAATGTTTACGTATTGACTGTAGCTATTTTCAAACACACTTTACAGTTTCATGATTTGAAACAATTTAGCTATGTTTAACGTATTAATGTAAGTAAACTTATGTTACGTTGCATTGCATCATTGTAGCGGGGTGTCTTTGCACCCGTAGCATGATTGCAGGATCTGGGTGCCAGATGGTAGATGTAGTGCAGGGACAATAGACAGGTGCCTAATACTGGACTGAACAACCGCCAACACGATCATTCGCTAGATGACGGAGGAAGAAAACTTTAGTGTGTGGCTGCCGCTGGTACCGATTCAGGCGACAGCAGACGCCTCGAGGCGTCGGTCGCTTCCGCGAGGCAGAGAGCCCAATGACAGGGGTAACAGCAGCAAACAGCGTGTGAGGAAGAAAGAAACGACAGTTTTCAACGGTTAACTCTAGGGCTGGGACAAGAAGTTACATCTCAGGACATCTTTATGGCGGGTCATCAAGAATCGCCCGAAGACGTTTGACCCTAATCGGAGGAGGAGGTCGCGTGGTGCTGATAGTCCTTAGGTAGGGAAGGATGAGGTAGCAGCTGCAGAGAGGAGAGTTACAGCTAACGACCGGAGAAAAGGAGACAAACTAGGAACTCGAAGACCTCATCAAATTACATCATTCCTGACAAACTAAGGGGATCCCGACAAGGAACGAAGGGTTTTCGTTCGAATCTACACCTGTTGGTGGTTGACAGAAGTGACCACCAAGCGGGAACCGCGTAGGTCAGTACAGACCTGAGAAACTAAACTTATGTATGTAGCCTAAAATTTTATACAAGCCGTTTTTAACTTACGAAAATAAAATTATTATGTTTTGAATTCATAATCAGTTAGTATAGGCCTACATTTGAGTTAATTTCTCGGAAATAGTATTGAAAACTAGGAGAAATATTAAATATTCAAACTATGATAACAATGTAAACAGTAGCGGAAAATGAGAAGCTATCCTGTCATCGAATATACGCTATGAGAAAAACAAGAACTGGCTTTATGCACTCTGGTAAATCCGTTTGCCAAGAGTTGATTATTTAACATTTTCACAGGTTGCATAAATCTATATGGAGTGAATCGAGAAAACGATTCTTGAACGATTTTAACTTTTGTCCTTATACCGTACAAAAGGTTAGGGAACAAAAAAGTAAGTCGATAAACTGAAGAACAGACGTTTACTAAAGAACATACAAGAACTTTTCTCATCTGAAGATGTTGTCAACTGAGATTCAGATTAAATGATTGGTAAGTACAAGAATTTCAAGATGTAAATGATTTTATTTACGTCTTTTGGCCTTTTCTAGTTTCTAACTTATAAAAACGTTTTTCTATTATTTCTTCAAAGATTATTGTTTTGGAGTCAGCTACAATGTGTACAATACACTACTTTTTTTAAACCAAGGTAGCTTCGCTGTTACACTTGCCAGAGACACGTTATCTCTTCTCTTAGCATCTCTAAGATACTATACGTTATTCATGAGAAGATAATCTGCATAAGTGTTCCACACAATGCTTAATTTATAAATATAATCTTAAAATTGCATAAATAATAGATTGTACAGGAGACAAGGTTACGACTCTACATATAAAAGCTTTTAGCCAATCAAGGTACATGTTTCTGTAAGTGTAATAATAAATATGGCTCTTCACTGTGTAGGAATTTGATTTCTGTCCCAAGTACACAGTCAGCACTGGCGTCATACTGTATCCAACTTTATCCCACTGCATTTATGATTATTACTTGATTCTGCAAGTTCTATCTTGCTAAAAGTAGGATGCTTCTAAGGTCTGCTACTTGCCAAACCATGCAGTACATTCAGAAAATACGAATGTAATCTAAGTTGCTTTTCAGCTTATAAGACAGAACATAGACCAGAACACAGAAACACAAACCTACATATCTATCAAATTTGCAAAACTATCAACAATTTTTGCAAATCGCCGCGTACGGATTGATGGTACTGCATCCTCTTGGGACGGAAAACTTTCCCAGTGCTGGATGAACAACTAATTGATTAACATTGTCCTCAGGCTTTCACAGCCGGTGTCAGTTGTATGATTAAAATTATCCATCCTGAACGTAAGGTGTTCACGTCAGGCCCACAGACCACGGCCAAACAGCCCGGATAATTTTAATCATACAACTAATTGATTGTCAACATAATGTCAACAGGTATCATATAACGATCAGCATAGAATGTTCGGCAAAATACATGCTTCAATGCTTCGTTACTTTTGCTTACAAATTCTTTTTCGTTATCAAGATCGCCTTAGATACTGTATTTTCCCTTTTCCACATTATTTTGCAACTGCCCTATTCTCATAACACTTCATCAAGAATCCCTTCTAACTTGAATATTTTTATTCACTGTTTTTTAAAAATAGATTTATTCTTGAGCACCCCTCTTTCCTATATTTCTTTTCCGGACCATCACGACCACTCGTTTCACTTCTTCGTAAGTTTTCTTTTCAACTCTTGGCCACATCTCTTACCTGTGTTTCCGGTCTATCATAGTCACTCGTTTCATTTCTTCGTAAATATATCTTTTCAAGTCTGGTTTTACCTTCCATTCCTCTCGATACCATCCAAAACCCACATATCCTGAGGCAAAATAATCTCTTGCGGAACTCCAGAAGAGAGCTGTCAAAAAATTAAAAAAATTGTCACCCTCTTCCCTCAAGCAGTACGCCAAAGATCTGTTGAGTCCTCTAACCATCCTATAATTCACGGCAGAGAGAAGCCGGTCTGTGTTGAGATGCAAAGTGGAGAGGGTTTGCATAACAGACTCAACGAAACAACGAATGCAAGACGAATGGCCCTAAAGCATCTCAAAAATTCACTACCGTAATTTAAAGCGCTTGCCAAGTGTCCATTAATAGGCGTAACAATCAGGGCAGAAACGATTGTCTTGCCGCGTACATATAGTCTCCGTCGTAGGCGGTGTGTGTGTGGGGGGGGGGGAGGCAGGCAAAGAGTTATCTATATGAAGGATGAAACTTGATTTTTTTAAAGTAAGAATCAATGCTGACAATTCTCTCTCTTCTAGGTTAGCAGCTCATAGGCTGGTTGGTAGCAGCTCGCCATTCTTCATGCTTCTCTAGTTTTCTTTTCAACTCACAATATGATGTGCAGTTCATATCGAACATACGCTGTTTCATGTAGTCTAAACGGAATCGTCCTCTGTGATTCTTCCCTTCAATTGTTCATTCTATTATTCTCTTAATCAACCCATTGTGTCGTAGTATATGCCCTTAGCTCTTAGCTTTTCTGCCTTTTAAATTTCGTAGAAAGCTCTTCTCCTCCTGAGCTCTTCTAAAAACTTCTTCTTCGTTATCATCTCCCTCCAACTTATCTTGAATATTCTTCTGTAGCCCCAGGTATCGAGTGCTTGGAGTCTTTTCTTGTCACTTTCTCCAATTGTCCAAGATTCACTCCCGTATAGGGCAACACTCCACACGTAACGGAGAGGGATGTTCTCTGTCTCCATGTTTTTTTAACTTGTACGTCCAAGAAGCGATCGATAGAGTAAGAGAAGATACCCATCTCGGACTAAACATACACGGGGAAAAAGTGGACATGTTTAGGTTCATGTCACATGTCAAATGCAATTAATAGTCACATGTGGAACGGAGTATATGTTTTGACTTGTAGATTGATCTTGACAAGAAAATTCTGAGTCTTAGTGGAGCCATTAATGCTGTGGGAAAAAGTATAATGTAGTTTGACGGGAGGGGAAATTAAATGTTAACATTTGGCAGTCTTTTAACAAGCAAATTTGTTTTTACCCGAAGTGCAAGAAAATTAAAATGGTTTATGTCCATGCACATATAACACGGCAGTGAAACCAATAAGAGGCAAGAAAGTGCTGTTATGTACATATAAGGCAGGGTAAATAATGCTGAGAACATGAAAAATGAATTTTGTAACTGCGGCCTAAAACTATTTGTGGTTATGTACGTATGCGGCATATAAGTATTTACAAAGCTTGTGTACGGCATTTGCCTTGAGCGTGTAAAACCAGTAAGTAAATAAATGTTCTTTTGTGGCCGTGGGTTCACGGACGTACGACGGAACGGTTAAGATAAATATTCATCAGCTGTTGCTGTTAAAATTTTTGTCAAACACTGTATATGTCTTTCTGTTTACCGTGTTTCGTTTCCCTAACGCACGCCCATGAAGAAATCGTGTTCAGAAAACGTGAGTGCATTTTTACAATAGTTAACTGGCCTTTAAATAGTTCAAGGATGACTAACCGTCTCGTCGAAAGCACCTGTCTCAAAAATGGTCACAAACTCAGTCAGGGACTGAGCTCTCTGTAAAAACGACCTCTGTCTAAATTTTAGAGGCCACAAAAACACTTCTGGAATTGACCGGCACCGATTATACACGTTTTTTATAAGACAATAGTTATACACAAAACTTATATATTATACAGACATTGCATGTGATTATGTGCGTACAGACGTTCATACAGAAAGTTTACATTTACCATTTTACAAAACAAGATAGAACCACCACCAATTTTACTACTAAAACAAACAGTTCTGAAACTACAAATATAGATTATATTGTGTTTTTCAAACGTACTCATGTTTGGATACGTAAAAGCGTTTCTCTATGTTCTATATACGTGCTATTCATTAACTTATCAAATTATTTCATTAAAATGTTCGCTACAGCTTTTCCCATCTTTTCCTGTTTTCTGTCAAATAACATACGGCCCATTGCTCCTTCAGGCCTATACCACAGAAAGAGACTTCATTTCTTTGTTGTAAATACAGTCTGCGCTGAAATGAATCTCTTCACGTTGACTTATTTTTTTCATTTGCATCTTCTGCTATTTTATCTTCATGACTGGAAACTTCACGTGACGATTTAAAAAATATCGTTATTACCATAAACTTCAAAAATTGGTTTACTTGATGTGGTGTCTACATTTTCATTTTGAGAAATATTTTTTCCATATTGCTGCATACGTAACATCAGCTTACTGTAACGAAACTCCATTTAGTATAATCTATATATTTTAGGTTATTAATGAAAGTACTATAATTTATAAACGCTGCTTGATTAGTAAAAACCTCGATTAAGCCCTACAACAAGTGTATGGGCAATGTTTAAAGCTACTTACTGTACAGTTATCAGCTTATGCTTATCCAGAAGCAAAATATAAAAAGGTCAGTAAGCTATTGTGTACGTAATGATGGGTCGCAGGATCGCCTAGCGTAGTTAGTTAGTTAGCAGGATAGCCTAGTGATTTAGTTAATACACCGCATCTAGTTTACTGGATAATCGTGTCGAAAACTATAAACTAACGAGAGGTAACATAAAGCGACATCAAGCAACGAAAAGGAAACATAAATAAAAGTAAGATAAAATAAACCAGACATTATGAAGGCATGTCAACAACTTGTAGAGGTGACAACAGCGAAGTGTGTCGAATAGTAATGGCAAAATCTGGCGAGCGCCCGTGAACCCATGGCCGATATACATTGTGCATGGCTGCTGTCAGACATTGTGTGTGTGTTGCAGACGTACAAAACGTACTTGTGTGTGTTACAAACGTAATTTTATTTGTGTTAAGCCTGCATTTCCTCAAAGGAAATGTTAAAACCTCAAACTTTACTTTCGGAGTGTGTTCTTAGAACGGTAGAACTGCATCTACGCCCCAATCAGATTATCCCGTTCTGAGGATGCTTAGTCCACGTAGACTTGGCGTTACCACAATTCAGAGACTGCAGTATATCGCCTTCAATCGAGCCGATCCTGCTGTCAGTGTAAACCATTGTTTAGGTGTACAGGAACGTGTCAACAATTAGGACTGATAATATTTGTTTCGATAGCCGACCTTAAGCGAGACACCCGTGCCATGGCTACAGGGCAAAACATCCCATAACCATTTGATTGAAGGAAGATTATAATGATCAATTTACATTAAAATTAATCTTAAAATGTTTCTTGACAAATGACTAGCGTTAACATGCTGGAACAAACATACGGAAGAGATCTTTCGTAGAAGAGCCCCAAAATTTATAACTGAACCCGTAACCGCCCTGTAAAGCAGATGAATGGTATAAACAAATCAATACTACAATGTCTCTAGTCATTCATGAATAATGTAGGACTGGAAAGAGAAAATTTAAATTATTTTTACTTTATATAATACTAATGTGCTTCCTGAGCTGCAGGACGCTATCGCCATTTTTAACGAAGTAGGCTATATTTATTATCACATAAATTTCGATATTAGATAATTTTTTGATTATTGTAAAAATTACAAAAAATCGGTATGGAGAACCATACATGACTTCCATGTTCTAAGATTTATATTTAAAATAATTTACTTGAATTCGGTTCGATAATTTCTAATAAAATGTTTGTAGGTGGATGGAAGAGCTGGCCAAAAGGAGCTGTGATCTGATTCCAGTAATGAAATTGGACTCTCGCTGCGAGTTATCGGCCGAGGGTGAATGATGTCTATAGTGTTATCAAAGTCTTTCCTGTCAATGCTATAATAGTAATTTTTCTTTTTTAAAATCGAGTCTTTCTTTCCATTCGTTTTCTGATTTCCTGAACGACGATTCTTTTCATCCATATAATTACAAGATTTCTTAGAAAAACTTTTGTTCCTTAATACGTTTGTGTCTTCTGTTTGTATAACACCCACCATTATGGTCCATGTATAACCCTAGATTCCACACAGGCTGGCAAATAACTAGCTATCAGGGAGGTCAAAATATTTTCATTTTCGGCTTGCAAGTGTTGTGTTGGTGTGGGTTTCGGCACTTTCCATTTAAAAAGCGTGCAAACATAAGAAAATAAACATGAGTGAGGCCAGAAATAACTCGAATTGTGTGTGTGTGTGTGTGTCCTGCCTGCCTTTTTATTGCGGTAATCACAATAACAAAACTTCGGAAACGTAAACATTACATAATTGAGTTATGCTTGCCTGCCAGGAACGAAATATTTTCACTCATACATGATTTAAATTAAAATGAAAAAATTTTAATTTTATTGCCTGGCAATAAAATTATTTCATTTTTAATAATTACTATTGTTTGAAAAAGTTTAAATGAATTTTCAAGTACTTTACTCTTGTTAAAACATAAAACGTTGGAGGTAAACCACCCCTTCCCCTTAACAGATCTCCAACCAAAATCAATAGGCCTTGAGTCCTCTACAATTCAGAACTGTATGCAAAAAATTATTTGATTCTGTTTGAATTTGCGGCAGTTATCGTTTGCCATAGAAAAAAATCCACAACACGCGCGCGCGCGCGCGCACACACAGTTTTCGAAAAATTACTTTTCTTCATGTTTTGAGGGTAGTACAATCAGAATCAGCCCTTATCTCGAACACGATTTTTTTCGCAATCACCATACTTCCATTTCCTTATGGAACATGGAAGTAAAATCGACCTTTCTCTACTATTTTTAGTAATACAACAATTGCAGAGGACACAATCATACCAACTCTACTATAAATGCGAAACATTAGGATTTGGGTTACAATTCCTTTTAGTCTGACACCCTAGTTGATTTTCAAAATGTTTTATGCCTCGGGCCCCAAAATTTTGAAATTTCCAAAATTTAATTCAGTTGTTAGTTAAAATTCACTTTTATCTGATGATCCACATGAATTTTTGCGATTTTATCAATATTTTCACCCTCTTTTTGGGCTCTGAAGTTGAAACATTTTGAAATTTTCAAAAGTGAGCACTATATTTAGATTGTGGTTAAAATTCCTTTTAATTTGGTATTCGACATGTACCTTTGTGATTTTTTTGACAATTTTGGCCTACTTTTTGGGGCATCAATCTCTAAAACAATAGGGTTCTGTTGAGCAAAAGTATGGCCACGCATGCCTAGTTTTACGATAGCCGGTTGCCTAGGTGTATGTTACTCATGCCTAGGTTTACGATGTTCAAAAGTTCTCGTGAGACAGACAGACAAATGCCAAACCACCGAGTTCCCTTCAGAGAAAGTGGGGAAAGAGGAACAAGGAATGGATAAAGGCTTTGAAATAAGTGACAGACAGAATGCAGACGATTTTGCAAAGAAATAGAATGACAAATGATGAACTTTTTGAAAGGATAAATAAAAATTAAGAAAGTTGAGAATTAAGAGGTCATACTGATGGTTATGATACGTAATGAGATGTATCAAAGGAGAATGTTAGTAGGAGATAAGCTACGAAATTTCCAAAAAGAGATTCTTTGATCAAAGGGTTGTAGAGATGGGCATAATGATTTTCAACAATAGTTTTCAATATGTAAAAATATCCTATTACAGAAAAATTACAAAATTCTTCTGCAATCTCAAGAACATGGATCTTTTAATTTCAGAATTGGTTGAAAAACTGAGAAGAGTAAACCAGGAGCAACTGTTTGCGAAGTGCTGGTGTAGATTGTACACGTGGCGATCAGAAAGTTGTGTGAGTGAAACGTCTGTCAATGTAGAACACGATATTGGTTTACCAGATTTGTCATGCTATTCAGGAAAAAGATAGAATTTCTTAAAGATAAACAAGGAAAAACAAATTGAGCATTTACAGTTCTCAATGTTTGCTGTTGTTAAAAGTCTTGGGAAACTGTATGCAAGCAGTTTATACAAACTCTTCACTCTTTAAATAGTCGTGACGCAAATTCAAACCAACAACACACTGAACAAAAGAGGCAATATTTATATCTAATTTTTTAATAACAAAGAGGCAAACATGTCAAAATTTCCGCAGCAGGAGAGCAATTTATTCTCATTTCATGACAGAAGTAAAAATACTGTTAAGCTTCACAAATCATCTACTGTTGTCAAGATGTAGACCTACATTGCAAAGGTCTCGAATAGTTATAGGCCTATAGAATGTGCGGTAGTTGTTATTTAGTGCAAATAAATCTGACCAGCAGGAGTCTGGGAATGAAGAGTGGATTGATGATCTAAGACGGGCAGTATTTAATAAAATTATATTATTATCCGGGAGTGTATAGCGATAGGTTGATAATGTTGCCACGTTTAAGTTGATAAGATAGTGACATTCTGATGCACAAGTTTTGGCATCGTATAAAAACAACAGATAATTGCGTGCAACTTAATAAGTACTCGGAAGTATATATAATCTACGATAGCCAAAATTCGCCGTACAAAGAAAATACACAACGGAGTGTAAGTCGTGGGAGCTGTGGAATAAGAAGAGAACGCCTACACGAGGGACCGGGACGGATGCTGGACAGAGAGAAGAGTATAAATACCCTCATAATCGTCATTGTCAATGGCAAGTCTGTCCTAAGACAGGTTTCAGCTGACCTTAGTAACATCAGTAGACAGTTGCCTCTCAATTTATTTGCTTTCTTCTTTCTTATGGCTCTTATAAAACTTCTCTTTTCATTTTTTCTGCTAAACACTTATTCAGTGTTACCTTTTCTTTCCAACAGATCTTTTACACTTTACAACACAACCAGTTTTCAAAGCCTTCCAGATACGTCTTCTCTCGGTTTCTAAAAGTCTATTCTCTTATGCATACACTACAATGCTTCATATAAAAAATTTTGCTTTCTTCCGTTTCTTCGGTTTCTTACTCTATTAAATATCTTTCAAAGTGCAATTCTACTTCTAATATCTTCTATACAACTTCCATCCCAGGTGATTATACTTCCAAGGTATTTGAATAAATCTGCTTGTTCCAACTTTTGGTCTTCTATTACCATATTTACCTCATTTATTTCTTCAGTAACTCCCTATCTCCCATTACTGTAGTTTTCGTGACATTAGTTGAAAACTTTTCATTCCAAACTTTTTTCCAATTACAACTATCATAATTTTACTTCCATGTTCCTTAAGGAAATGGAAGTACGTATGGTGATGGCAAAAAAAATCGTGTTCGAGATTATTGGAGATTCTGATTGTACTACACTCAAAACATGAAAAAAAGTCATTTTTCCAAAAATTGTCTGTGTGTCTGTGTGTGTGTTTGTAGATTTTTTTTATGGCAAACGATAACAGCCGCAAATTCAAACATAATCAAATAATTTTTTGCATACAGTCCTGATTTGTAGAGTACTCAAGAATTATTGTTTTTGGTGAAGATCGGTTTAAGGAAAGGGGTAGTTTACCTGCAACCTTTTTTTTTTTAATCAAGGGTAATTTTTGTCTATGGCAAACGATAACAGCCGCAAATTCAAACAGAATCAAATAATGTTTTGCATACAGCCCTGAATTATAGAGTCCTCAAGACCTATTGTTTTTGGTGAAGATCGGTTAAGGGAAAGGGGTAGTTTACCTGCAACGATTTATGTTTTAACAAGTGTATTTTATATGGCAAACGATAACAGCCGCAAATTCAAACAGAATCAAATAATGTTTTGCATACAGCCCTGAATTGTAGAGTTCTCAAGACTTATTGTTTTTGTTGAAGATCGGTTTAGGGAAAGGGGTAGTTTACCTGCAACATTTTATGTTTTAACATGGGTAATTTTTTCTATGACGAATGATAACTGCCGTAAATTCAATCAGAATCAAATAATGTTTTGCACACCTTCATAAGCTATAGAGAACTCAATGTTTGTTGATTTTGGTGAAGCTCGGTTAAGGGAAAGGGGTAGTTTACCTAAAACATTTTATGTTTTAACAACGGTAATGTTTTCTATGACGAACGATAACTGCCGCACATTCGAACAGAATCAAATATTTTTTTGAATAATTTCCTCTATTGTAAAAGACTGAAGGCCTCTTGATTTTGGTGAAGATCGGTTTAGGGAAAGGGGTAGTTTACCTGCCACATTTTATGTTTTAACAAGAGTAATTGTTTCTATGACGAACGATAATGCCGCACATTTAAACAGAATCAAATACTTTTTTGCACACCTTCCTGAAAAGTAGAGTACTCAAGGTCTGTTGATGTTGGTGAAGATCGGTTAAGAGAAAAGGATAGTTTACCTGCAACGTTTAATGTTTTAAAAGGGTAATTTTATTTTTATGACGAATGATAACTGCCGCATATTCAAAGAAAATCAAATAATGTTTTGCATACATTCTTGAAGTTGAAAGTACTCAAGGTCTGTTGATTTTGGTGAAGATCGGTTGTGGGAAAGGGCTAGTTTACCTGCAACATTGTATGTTTTAACAAGGGTAATTTTTTCTATGACGAACGGTAACTGCCATAAATTCAAAGAGAATCAAATAAGTTTTTGCATACATCCCTAAATTATAGAGATCTCAAGGTCTGTTGATTTTGGTGAAGATCGGTTAAGGGAAAGGGGTAGTTTACCTGCTACATTTTATGTTGTAAAAAGAGAAATATTTTCATGAGGAACGATAACTGCCGTAAATTCAAACAGAATCAAATAATGTTTTACATATGTGCCTGAGTTGTAGAAGACTCAACGCCTACTGATTTTGGCGCAGATCGGTTACGGGGAAAGGGCAGTTTACCTGAAACATTTTTTGTTGCAACAAGAGTAAAGTACTTAATTTTGATAAATAAAGTATCCTGATAAGAAGATCGTAATAAATCACTGTAAAAAGGTAGATGAAATATCTATAAATGAAGAGGCTAGTTGAACGGGACGGGGGTAATTTTCTATAAATGAAAATTATAGTTAAATTGGGAGGGGATAATTGTTATATGTGTACTACGTTGTCGGCAACAAAGTAGTAGTTTGTTGTTAAAATTCCTTCCCGGGCTGTTTGTCCGTAGTCCAATGTTTTCTGCAAAACCAGACGTTTCGGCAGTGCCGTCGACTGCCATCATCAGTGAAAATCGAGTGCGATAACGTGTGGTGGTATACGTTAGTCACCACAGTACTGTGGTTAAGGCTGAAGCAATAAGTGGAAAGAAGTAGTTTCTATGGAAACATTTCATTTCGTAAATGATTTAAAATATAAATCTTAGAACATGGAAGTCATGTATGGTTCTCCATACCGATATTTGTATTACACTGATCGAATGGTCGCTCGGCACTTGGTGGCATTTTACTAATACTTGGATTTAATAAACAAACACTTGGCAAGTTCTACAGATGATTTTATTTTCCTGACAATTGTTTCACCAGTTACAGCATTCATGTTTTCATTTTTGTATGTCTTCACTGTTTACTAGAACTACCTGATCATGTGCATAATTAATGACTGTAATTCTTTCTCCTGCAATTATCACTCCATCCATCCCTTCTAAAGATTTATTCATCAGCTCCTAGCAGTAAATATTAAAAAATGTTGGATACATACAACAGGCTTATTCACTTCTCTCCCAATGG
Organism: Magicicada septendecula; assembly: GCA_034769895.1. NCBI lineage: Eukaryota > Metazoa > Arthropoda > Insecta > Hemiptera > Cicadidae > Magicicada > Magicicada septendecula. The sequence continues at coordinate 234,995,331 of CM068372.1, read as the reverse complement.
ACATTTCATCTGTTTCTTCATTTTACACTCTCACTACTATCTTCTGATCTGAGTATAATTACTTGACAAAACCTTCTAGCACTCCGGGTTATTCGTATGCTTTTCATTATACTAATCAGCACCACCCAGATATTCTGTTTACTTCCAGATATCTTTCATTCACCTTCTCATACATCCAGTAGCGTCTCTTGTTCCATTTCCTTTTCAGAAACGAAACCGGTTGTCACTAAGGTGCCGTCATAATACAAAACAGTAAAATACCCCACATTCAAATACACCAGTACATACATTGCATACGCTTGGGTACAGTATTGTACAATTTAAACTTATATAAACGAACAGTTGTATATTTACAGCCATAAATAAATTCCCCATATGTTTAATTATGTATAATTATGTGTGTGGTTATACTTTTAATGTATGTGTAATTATACATCAATATATAATTATTTATTATTATACAACATAATACACCTTCCTAGACTGCATAGTATGTGCCCTGAAAATAGACCCACTACCTTCACACACTGAGCAATGTGAAATCATATTGTTTAGGAAAACTCCAGCTCACGTTTTACGTTGTGTATGTAACGTTACAGTATAAGTTTTTCTATGGTCCGCAGAATAAGGAGTCGACTTGTTAACTGTTCTATGTTTATCACTAACATTCTACTGCATTAGAGAGACGAAATGCACCTTTAACTGATCACAATACCACAAGTAGTATATGTATGTCATTGTTATTAATACTAGTGCTATGTACGATCATTAGCCTATTATATAAATAGTGGCAACGTACATTAACTAAATTCTACGTGCGTACAGGTTATGAATATAGGGCAATAATGTCATGTAACATAATTGAAAGTTCAAAGACAGATCGTGTGCAAAAACGTATTCGATGACGTGTGTTGCGTTCAGGTCAACAGACGGCCATGACTTAGAAAAGAGAAAATTAATTACCAAGCTGATGGATATGTTGATAGGACACGGCGCTGCGGGCTATAGGGAAATCTGTGCCTATTTTTCATTGTACTGAATCTTGAAATTTCGTGACGCAGTTGTGAACGTATGTGATAAAAATAAATATATTTTTGGAATTGTTTGGACTGTGTACCAGGAACAATTCCAGAATACCTGAAAAATAATAAAAATGTTTGCGACCGCATGATTCATCTTTCAAAACTATGACCATAGCTGAGGCATTCCGCTGATTTATAATGAAATATGCTACTGTTTGAACTTGGCGAAGGTGAACGGATAAGCTCTACTGTTGGGATCGACGCTTGAGAAGTGACACCTGTTTTATGCTTCCACGTGAACGTCGATTGGAAAGTGTCTAGGAGCTACCGCGTGATAAAGGTGAGCAATAAATGCTTTTGCGTAGGTATAACGTGTCGGCTACGTTATAATCCAGGGAACCCGTGATAATTGACTCTAGCCAAATTATACAGGCTGCCTACGTTGTAACAAACTGAAAAATCAAACACATCACTAACAATAATTATAATTACTCTAATTAAAGGAAACAAGGGGAGGGAATTTAGCTGATTTATGCACTCACTTTAGTATGTAACAAAGATGACATCCCTTTATTTACATATGATAGGTAACACATTACAAATAAAAATTTTACTTACTCAGAAATTGTAAAGGGGTTTTCTGTCTTAAAAATGATCATACAGATAATGTATTTACCTCGGATCCGAGTCTCTTTAAACTAGTTAAGAAGTTTCAAATTTACTCTACTTGTTTAGACGATTACATAATTACTTAAATACCATTTGAAGAATGATTTTATTTAGTTGAGCTATGTTTCAAAGTTACATCACAAGACTTATGTTACAACGTATGATTTCAGAAATTATTGGTTACACCATTTTAAAGCTTAACGCTTAGAGATTGTCTTTTAAAAGTCTTTTTCATTTATAATTACTTATATTTTAAATATACATAATTCACGGAAGACGAGTTTCCGCGTCACCTCTTAGTTAAATGTTATCTGTCCATGTCCTGCCGCGTGATTCTTCTGTACTCTCTTAGTCGTGGGTTGTCATCGGGGTAGTCTTTCCAGTGGATGTCCTCGGAGTCAATTAATGATGAAATGGATGTTATGGTGTCATCTAGCGTGAAGTCGTCCTGATCCTCGGCGGTAGTGTAAATGCAGTTTAGGTCTTAGTCGTCACTATTCACAGTTATTCACATCACATATTTAATGGCACCGTAGTATTGGAGTTTACATATTCTTTTCACATTATGTTGCAATTACCCTTAACTCGAACCATATTTGATCGTTTATTTTAATTAACAGGAGATGTCACCTTATACACTCATTTTCTTTTTTCACATCTTTGTTTTTAAAAAATACTCACTACATCTTAGTTACTTATATCTAGATCTCCACACTTTTAGTGGAAGCTAACAATCAAATAAAATTAAAAAAATAAACATTTTGTGCAGAGCCCCGCTTGGAGCTGTTTACAGTTTGAAAGCCGCATCATAAGTCCTACATTGTTACAACAGGAAAGTTGCAACGACGCGGAGTGAATACTCCGCCATAATATAGTTCCAACTTTTAATTAGTAATACAGTCTTACAGTTCGACAAAATAAACAATCGAGACTTTGCTTGTCTACAGAATTTATTACAACTACTACTAGTGACTTTAAATTATTAATTATTTACATTATAGTTTACAGGTATTTCTTATTTAATGCCGGGTCGGTATGCAAGTTGAATCCGGAATACACAGGTCATAGCATGATAAATTTAATAAATGGTTAACAGTTTTATTTTTTAACTTTTGCTTTCACAGTTTTAATTAATTATTTTAGTTAAATTTTCTTTTTTAATTCTCATTATTATTATGAGTTAGTTCAGGGGTATTTGGTTTAATAGTGCGATTTAATGGTTTTCACTAACTTCCCATTTTATATTTTTATTATTAATTTTTTTTATTTGTTTTACAATTTAAATCGTCACATACTCCGCCGCTTAAAAGAGACATGGGGGGGCAACTTTTAACAAGGTGAATTCGAAAGTAAGGTACGGGGCACACTTGTCGTTACTGTGTGGAGTTTCTCTCCTTCTTCTCCCTTTTTCTTTCACTTATTTATTTGCATGAGTTATACACAACTTATTTCTTTTGAGTATCAAACAATATATATATATCCTTACCAGCTAATTCTTAAATTACGTAAAATTCACACTTAATTACTACATATTAAAACACATAAACTTCTACTTATTTCTATTACTTAAATCTACTACCGGTTTTTTCTTTGGGTTTTGGTTACTCTCTTCAGAGAGTTACTATCTAAATAATTTTTTACTTAGTGGTCAGCTGACTACTCATTTCGCTCATCTTTTGCTGAACAGGATCTAAGGTTAATCAGGCCTCATTCCTAGTTCTACGATTAGCACTTAGCATGGTTACTCAGGTACAAGATAACTTGTCTACCTAGTATTACCTTTTTCTAGTTTTCGCTCTGCCATTTCCTTTTTTTTGTTTATTCAATTTTATCTGCGAAATATGTGTTCTTCGTACATATTCTTGAGTCGCAGGTTCGTACAGGGCTACTGTAACGGGGGTTAAGTACTTCTGGATTTGGTAAGGACCACACCATCGGTATGATAGTTTAGAGGTGGTCTTATCAATTGCACTACTAGTTGGGTGTGTCTTGTACATTACTAAGTCACCGACTTGGTACCTAACTAAATTGTTATTATTATTTTTATTTCTCTCGTGGTATTTTCGGGATTTCTCTGAGTTCGCTCTTAAATTTGCGCGAGCTTTATTCCAGATTTGTTTAATATGCTTATCCTTAATTTGCGGAGGTAGCAAGTCATGTATTTTCCATTTTGTGGACAAGGGGTGGTTTGGTTTGTATTTATACAGTAACCCAAACGGGGTAGACTTATGTCCTTCGTGATAAGCTGAATTAAAGGCGTATTGTATCCAGGATAGGTTCTGGTCCCAAGACGTATGGTCGTTCGCATGGTAGGCTATTAAGGCAGATTTGAGGTTTCGCAGATACCTTTCAGCAATATTGCCTTGCGGACGATACTCCGTCGTGGTAATATGGTCTATTCCTAACTTGAAACACATATTCTTAAATTCCTTCGCCTTAAATTGGGGTCCGTTATCTGACACTAGATGTACAGGTGTACCATAGTCTTTAAATAATCTCTCCTGTAATATCTTTACAGTGGTCGACGCTAACGCTCGCCGCATGGGATACATCCAAACAAATTTGGTGAACGAATCTACACATATGAGTAGCATCGTATTACCTGATTTAGATCGAGGGTAGGGACCTGAAAAGTCTAAATAAAGTTTAGAGAATGGGGTAGTAGGGATTTCTGAAATTAATTGGCTTATTTGACTGTTTCTTGCCGGTTTGCTGAGCGCGCATAACTTACACTTTTTTACGAAGCTAGCTATTTCGCTGTTCATATTGTTCCAATGATATTCCTTACGAATGCGATGTATTGTTTTATTTATTCCCATATGGGCTCCAACGGTGGATGAATGGAAGTATTCCATCAGCATGGGCTTAATTACATCAGGGGCGATTATCCTTAATTCCTTTCCATTTGCTATTCTGTGGCATAGTATTCTTTTACTCAATACGTATTTATCTGATTTAATTCCTTCCTCGAGTTGTCCTATAATGGGCTTCAGAAGAGGGTCTTGTTGCTGATACTGAGCGATGTTGGTAAACGCAAGGGGGAATTCGGTAATTACGGTGTTAACAACGGGAGTTTCCAGACTCTCCTTGCTTTCGGGAGTATTAGTGGGCGACTGGAACATACGGGACAGGGTATCCGCGACTACATTTTGTGTACCTTTAATATGTTGTACTTTGAATTTGTAACAGTTTAACCTCAATACCCATCTTCCAATACGTCCTAACTGTTTACGGTGATTCAGTAACCAAGATAATGCTTGATTATCAGTTTCCAAAAGGAACTCTTTATGTTCTAAAAAGGGTTTAAACTTCTCAAAAGCAAATACAATAGCTAAACATTCTAATTCATATGCGGAATATTTCTTTTCTTGGTCAGTCAAAGTGCGTGAAGCATAACTAATCGGTAGTCTACAGTTTTCTATTTCCTGATAGATTACTGCACCTAAGGCTACACTTGAACTGTCGGTCTGAACTACGAAAGGTTTCGTAAAGTCTGCTAGTTGTAATACTGGGGGTGATATGATGCTTTCTTTTAGTTTTTTGAACGCAGTTTGGTGTTGTGGAGTCCATTCAAATTTCGCTCCCTTCTTTCTTAAGGCATTCAGAGGTGCGGCTATTTCGGCTAGATGGGGAATATACTTGTGGAAATAATTTATCATTCCCAAAAATCGGGCTATGCCTTTTGCATCCCGCGGGGGTAAAAATTCTCTGATTGCACGGGTTCGTTCGGGGTCTATGCTTACCTTTCCGTTGGCCTTCACGATGTGACCTAAAAATGAAAATTGTGGGACTGCAAAATTTACCTTTTTGGGATTAACTGTTAATCCGGCTTTCTGTAATCGAGATAACACTTCACGTAGATGTTTCAGATGTTGTTCCATCGATTCGCTGTAGATTACAATGTCATCCAGGTAGTGATACACATATCTAAATTTAATATCATGAAATAATCTTTCTAGTAGTCTACTACATACGGAACTTCCTTGTGATATTCCAAAGTGTACTCTCGTAAATTGGTACAGGTTGAAAGGAACAGCAAAAGCGGTTAGACGTTTGGATTCTTCCGAAAGGGGTATTTGGTGAAATGCTTGATTAAGATCCATTATAGTAAAGACTTTCGCTTTGGTGAAATAATGAAAAGCACTGTGATGTCGGGAAGCGGGATAGATTCAAATTCTATTCGTTTATTTAATTGCCGGTAGTCCACAACTAGTCTATGTTTGTCGTGACCTTTTGGTACTAAAAAGGAGGGTGATGAATACGGAGAAGTAGAGGGTTCGATGACTCCTTGTTCTAACAACTTGTTGATATGGTTCCTCATTACTTCCATTTTGGGCGGTGATAACTTGTATGGGGGTAGGCGTATTACTTTGTGATCGCTCAGATTGATCTTGTATTCTATTAGGTTCGTTAGTCCTAGCTTAGGGGTAAAAACAGTGGAAAACTCTTTTATTAGTTTCTGCATTCTCAGCCTATCTCTACTTCCTAGATGAGATAATTCAGACTCATGGTGTACTATATGTGCAGTCGATGATCCAGTACTTTCTTGTTCTTCAGTTTCACAATCAAAATTATACTTCCGTGTACGGTCGAATCTAAAATAATATTTCTTCTCGTGGATGTCAAGAATTATTCCCGTTTTACTGATGAAGTCAGCTCCCAATATTAAGTCGGGTCCTAAATCATCACATACTAACATTGAAAAAAACCACGTTAGATTCTTAATTTTCACCTTAATGGTGATGCTGAGTTTTATCACTATATTTTGTTTATTGGCAGTAGCACGTTTTATATTCACAGCTTGACTGCGTTTCACTAGGTTGTGTTCGAATAATTTATCTGCTAACCTCTGACTGATTAAGGTTCTAGTCGATCCAGAATCGATTAATCCGAGGGTGGATGTAACACCTAGGTCAACTTGTATTAAGGGCAATAGACTTTTAGTCCAATCACATTTAGTTATCGCATTACATTTCTCAATAAACCTTCTAACATAGGGATCTATTTTTCTAGTGTTCTTTTTTTTTTATTCTCGTTGATTCCTTTGGGTTTACCGGTTCTCAAGATGCTGCGGAAGACACAGGATTTCGGGTTTCCCTGCCTTACATGTTTTTTGGATTAGGGTGTTTACGTTCGTACTGCTTCCGATTACAGTTTCTACTTATGTGTCCATACTTACCGCAGTTATAACACATATTTTTATTACTGAGCTTGCTTCCGTTTTAGGTTGTGGGTCATTTGATTTACCAGGGCTGTGCAAATTGTTCGGTCTATTAAATAATCGCCTTTCACGCTGGGTTTGCACATCGGGCACTAGGGCTTGCATTTCATTTCTACTCGGCTCGGTTGATTTCACAGCATGTCTGTTCTGATCTGAGTACCATACATTCGACGAGTGAATACTGCATTGTTCGAGATCCGCAAAGGTGTTGGATCTATTTATTAACGCTAAACGAGATCTTTCTTCTGGAGACAATCCTACTAAAATGGTATCGACCATCTGTCTCTCACTCCAATCTACTTGCAGTAGTCGAGAAGACTCCCTGATGTCTGAGATGTAATGGGCCAGTCTCTCATGAGTTCCTTGTACTCGCAGTACGGTCTTTCTTTTAAGTTCCTCATAAATTCCGGTGGGAATAAAATATTTTATGATAGTAGTATGCAGTTCTTCTACTGGAAGGGTAGAGCTTAATGATTCTAGCACACGATTCTTTAATGGTGGTTTACATTTCGGTAGGAGGACTTGCAAAATTTGCCAGTCATTTAGCTGCTGTAAATCCTTTATCTGCAGGAGATATTTGATGAAATTTAGTAGTTTAGTAACATTCAAACCATCCGTGTATGGAATTTCAGCTAAGAGTTTTTCTACGGGGTGAGTGATTTTTCCGTAGAGGTCAGCATTATAATTTACGTATTGCATAGCTTTAGGAGGACCAGATGATGCATTAGGGGTAGTCAATTCGTACATCCCTGAGCGATTTTGGGAACCACTGGGAGGTTGGGCTTCAGATATAGTCTGGGTATTTAAGTCTCTATTTGGGTTTTGCTCTCGAGTCGGTTGTATTTGCGATACGGCGGGTGAGTCCTGATCCGTGTTGGGGGGAGGTTGTTCTAACGTAGGAGATTGAACTGGGGAGATGTATAGTTTCTTCAAGGATTTTTCAATTTCATCCATTCTGAACGAGTCGGACGTTCTTCGTAATTCATTGATAATAGTGGGTAATTGGCGTAAAGCCTCATCCGCAAAACTTTGGACTTCGGGAGGGATTACCGTGAGGTTAGGCCAGTTTAACAAATTTTTCATTCGCCGGGTTAAATGTTCTATCCTTTGAGTTGTCCGCAATATTACCGCAGGAGATTTCTCGTCTTGAAGGGTTTGGGACAATAAGGTCAACTCACTATACTTGGCATAACAAGTTTCTCTCTCGCTCTCATAATCGAGTCCGCTTAGATTACTTAACTCCGCGGGTGTATCAAATCCACTTTCGCGTATAGACTTGCGCAATTCCGCGACTGTTACATTCGCATGGGGTAAACCACGTAAAAGAGCTTCATAAGACAGTTCGTCTTTTAATAGTAAGTTTGGATTAAATAGGGCCATGTTTACCTTATATCTAACACACTAAAACTTATTCTACTACACTATACAATTATTGCATACACACTTTAGTTCATGGTAAAACATTTGCATTGGTTGTAAGAGAATTACTTAGCATCTCAGAGAAAGAGAAAAAATTCACACAGACGTCAACTTTACTTTCAACGATCAGCTGTTACGTTGGAATGTGGGTCAAACTAGTTTTCTTTTAAACAATGGCATAGTAGTATGCGTAAGAAGGGGAGAATCACACTCTGGGGTGAGAGAATGTTATTGTTCTATTCAACAACAGCTGACGGCTTCCTTTACAGACTTGTATCGGCTAGCTTCAACGAGGGTGGTATGTGCGATGCGCAACGATATGCGTTTTAAACAAGTTACATTAAGCTGAGTTTTAGTTATTATTTAGTTTTACGTACTAATTTTAATTTATCTAATTCTGCTACTAGAGAGGAGTAGAATTTCACTTACAATTTATTTACACGTAATTGAACTTGTTTAATTTGGTCAATTGTTTATGTAACTCACCGTGGCAACAGAAATACTTATTACATATTTATGCAGGCATATACAGGAAAACTACAGGTCTTGAATTGTCGCAAAATAGACGTGTTATAGACTGAACATTTTGACAAGTACCTACATGAATTGGTGTAATACAATAATAATACAAGCTATTATTTTCACGTATATTAAGTAAATGATATACGAGCATGTGCGTAATCTCACACACAATTTACAATGGTAAATTAATATTGTCACTATTATTCTTTTATGCTACTTAGTCTTTTTGTTTTACATACAATACTGTGCCGAGTCGATTAAGATCGGCGCGTACACTGCATTTAACGAGAACGCTGAAGAAAAATACCGTACTGTATTTAGCGGTGGTGTTCTACGGTACTGTAATGCGGTAATAACGCTGCGCCCGATTGGTGCTGCACTCTGGCGTTCGCTGCTGATCCCGAGTTGAGAAAGGCCGGAATTGCGTTTATAAAACTGTCTTATTCTCGTCCTTCAACCAAACGCCTCGTTCTCCGACAGAGAGAAGTTTTTTTAATTGCACCATCTTACACCTATGGCAGGCTAAATTAAAACAGATCTGCGGGTCCCTCGCTTCAAGTCGAGGAACAGCCCCAACCTGAACATGACCATCTAGACTCTCCACTTCATCTGCCGGAGGAGAACAGCGAGGACAGGCCACACCCACAATAAAATGCTGTAGACCAGAATACCAAACTTCACACCACGGAATAAATCAGGTGACACCAGACCATATTACTTTTATACAAGGGAATGTAACCCACTAGAACTCTTGGACATATAGCTACACAACGTTCAATGACTTTAAGCTTTAAACATTTTAATTGGGTCCCCAGTTAACGGGACAGAATAGTGCGTGGACTTGGGAGAGAATCTTTTGTACATTTTGTAACTCTGTTTGCATTAAATGTGAGCCCAGAGGTTGGCATGTATCTGTGGCTGATTACCATTCAGGCATGTAATATTCTTTCTTGTTTTCAGTAGAAGGGTTACCTTAGTGCTAGTAATTCTATCATTCGTCATGTAATTTCACAGGTTTAATTTAGTTTTCAATTAATGCATTAATTTCATATATTTATATTCAGTTTGGGTCATATAATGGATAGGAGTTTCTTTTGGTAGTTTCAGTCGGGTCCCCAGTTTAATCCTGTATAGGCGGATTTTCATGCAGACTTGAACATGCTTCTGGGACAGGTTTAGTTATGCACGATCGCGCCTAGGAACATGTCGGCCTTTGGGCCAAATTAATTTTTAAAAGGTTATAAGGCATTTGACACATTACTGTTTTTTGGTATTTCACAAAATTTATCATGTTTAAATTCTTTTTAATTGATTATGATCACATGTGTGTTTACTGAATTATAATTATATTTACTCCAAGTCTAAGTGCTCAATGTGGGAGCACTTTATAATAGTATCAGGTATTATGCCATCTCCTGAATTTTAGTATGCCCTGGGGGCACTGGTGTTACACAAATATATCTTGAGTTATTAGGTACTAAGACCTTGCAATAGGTGTTGCGTGCAATGATATTTATGAATTGTAAATTATGTACCTCCTGGAGTGAAAGAGGTGTGGCAAGATTTTAGTGTTGAAAATTGTAATTGTCCTGTGATGTGGAACGTGTGTATGTGTTGTATATTGTAGACATATTTCCTTATATGTCCATTATATGTATTGTAGATTCATGTGTATTTTTGGGGGTTAGGTATAGGGATAAGTGGGGAAAAGTAACCCCGATTGGAAATGAACATTGTATATTCATTTAATTTAAATTTTATATTTAAATTTTTAACGCAAAAACATTTTTTAAGGAGACTAAAGAATATAAATTTTATATTTATTAATTTTTTCAAGTAAAATTTTTTAAAGGAGACTATAATGATTTTGTTGGGTTAAAGAGATTTAAAGTTTGTTTATAATAAAAAAATATTTTTATTGTTTTGTTAATTTTGTGAGTTTCAATTGCAAGTCCCGTCTCACTGGATCCAGCGCATTTTTGGCTTCTCTAGGCTTTGGCCTAGTTTTAATTATCTTGTGGCCCCTCTTTAGAAAAAAAAAAAAATTCATTTTTTTTTTTATGAGTCAATACAACACTTAAAGAGGGGTTACAATACATTGACTGAGTGCATAGATCTGCAGAGTGCAGCATCTTATATGAGACACTACGTACACTAACATTTTATATAAAAGCAGAGTGGCGCATTTTATATGTGACACTCTGTAAACAATTATTTTTACAAGAAAGCAGAGTGGCGTATTTTATATGTGACACGATGCTTACAAACCCCTTATATAAAACAGCCGAGTGGCGCATTTTATAACGTGTCACGCTGTACACGATTAACTTTTTTTTTTACAAAGCAGAGTGGCCCATTTTATATGTGTCACTCTGTACACGATTAACTTTTTTTTTACAAAGCAGAGTAGCGCATTTTATAACGTGTCGGCTACGTTATAATCCAGGGAACCCGTGATAATTGACTCTAGCCAATTATACAGGCTGCCTACGTTGTAACAAACTGAAAAATCAAACACATCACTAACAATAATTATAATTACTCTAATTAAAGGAAACAAGGGGAGGGAATTTAGCTGATTTATGCACTCACTTTAGTATGTAACAAAGATGACATCCCTTTATTTACATATGATAGGTAACACATTACAAATAAAAATTTTACTTACTCAGAAATTGTAAAGGGGTTTTCTGTCTTAAAAATGATCATACAGATAATGTATTTACCTCGGATCCGAGTCTCTTTAAACTAGTTAAGAAGTTTCAAATTTACTCTACTTGTTTAGACGATTACATAATTACTTAAATACCATTTGAAGAATGATTTTATTTAGTTGAGCTATGTTTCAAAGTTACATCACATGACTTATGTTACAACGTATGATTTCAGAAATTATTGGTTACACCATTTTAAAGCTTAACGCTTAGAGGTTGTCTTTTAAAAGTCTTTTTCATTTATAATTACTCATATTTTAAATATACATAATTCACGGAAGACGAGCTTCCGCGTCACCTCTTAGTTAAATGTTATCTGTCCATGTCCTGCCGCGTGATTCTTCTGTACTCTCTTAGTCGTGGGTTGTCATCGGGGTAGTCTTTCCAGTGGATGTCCTCGGAATCAATTAATGATGAAATGGATGTTATGGTGTCATCTAGCGTGAAGTCGTCCTGATCCTCGGCGGTAGTGTAAATGCAGTTTAGGTCTTAGTCGTCACTATTCACAGTTATTCACATCACATATTTAATGGCGCCGTAGTATTGGAGTTTACATATTCTTTTCACATTATGTTGCAATTACCCTTAACTCGAACCATATTTGATCGTTTATTTTAATTAACAGGAGATGTCACCTTATACACTCATTTTCTTTTTTCACATCTTTGTTTTTAAAAAATACTCACTACATCTTAGTTACTTATATCTAGATCTCCACACTTTTAGTGGAAGCTAACAATCAAATAAAATTAAAAAAATAAACATTTTGTGCAGAGCCCCGCTTGGAGCTGTTTACAGTTTGAAAGCCGCATCATAAGTCCTACATTGTTACAACAGGAAAGTTGCAACGACGCGGAGTGAATACTCCGCCATAATATAGTTCCAACTTTTAATTAGTAATACAGTCTTACAGTTCGACAAAATAAACAATCGAGACTTTGCTTGTCTACAGAATTTATTACAACTACTACTAGTGACTTTAAATTATTAATTATTTACATTATAGTTTACAAGTATTTCTTATTTAATGCCGGGTCGGTATGCAAGTTGGATCCGGAATACACAGGTCATAGCATGATAAATTTAATAAATGGTTAACAGTTTTATTTTTTAACTTTTGCTTTCACAGTTTTAATTAATTATTTTAGTTAAATTTTCTTTTTTAATTCTCATTATTATTATGAGTTAGTTCAGGGGTATTTGGTTTAATAGTGCGATTTAATGGTTTTCACTAACTTCCCATTTTATATTTTAATTATTAATTTTTTTTTTATTTGTTTTACAATTTAAATCGTCACATAGGAGTTCTTGTGTCCGGCAAAGTTGGAACGTGCGGCCCGGGCTTCGAAGGAAACTGCTGGGGTCCGACCAGGATTCTTCAACCAAAACATTACTAGATCACACGTAAGGCCTGTTTCTTTACTCTGGACTTGGACTCACTGTAAATGTGCTTTATCCGCCTGTGGCAGGGAGGCCGGGTGACGTCTGGACTTTGTGAAAAAATAACTGTTTTTAGGTAGGAGTTTGCGTAAATTCTGTGCACTTGACGGGATAGGTAACATGATCCTAGCTAAATCACTGCTAAAGGGAAACTGGTAGCGTTTGTGAAATAACTGTGTTTAGGCAGGAGTTTGCGCAAATTCTGTGCACTTGACGGGATAGGTAACATGATCCTAGCTAAATCATCATCATCCTAGCTAGGAAACGCGTGAGGCAGGTTGAATTAAGGGATGTGAAATTACCAGAACTACGTGAATATCGGCTTGAAAATGGCTGCATATGGCATGCTAAAGTCAGACAAGTGAGCAGACGAGGTAATTTGATTTTAGAGGCTTTTCAGTATGATCCAAATTATGACTATTTGTCACATCCAAAAGTTACAGTTGGTAAAACGGATGTGATATGCGAATTCTGTCAAGCCAAAAATCACAAAGTCGGGTCGTTGCTCCTTGTCCCAAATGAAAATCCAAAGTTTTTACAAATCTATTTCATGGGAGACGATCAAGCCCAGGCAGATCGACACTGTGAACCCATCCCCGATACAAGAAAGGATATTGTTTTAAATCTCCAAAGGCTATTGAACCGACATAATAATTTAGTAAAAGTGTTCAAAACAGCTTTCGAGAGAATGCCGATATATATAATACGACTGATGAGTACAAAACTGTTATACGAGTTGACAGGACGCCAGTTGGCGAACATGAGCGGCGTTTCAATGCCCCAGCCATTAACCAAAACAATAGAAAAGCTATTGTTTTGGTTGGAGAAGAATTTGACAGAAGGGATATAATTATCCACAGACTGAACGTAGCCCTTCAACGCATTGCAGAAACAAATCGTTCGTATGACGCTTTGCAATACCCAATAATATTTTGGGAAGGGGAGGATGGCTATCATTTCAACCTTCGACAAACCGACCCAAGAACTGATAGGCCAAGAAATAAAAAAGTATCGGCAAAAGTACCCTCGCGAGATGCGACAAGAAACGCAGACGAGAGATGACGGCTATCCCCTTTACAGTTTACAGAAGGCGACAACCAGAGCATGGAAGGTATACTGCTACTATTCAAATGAGGATATCAGGATATCGAAGAAGACAACAGATGGATTGTACCTCACACTCCACTACTTTCAAAAATGTTCCAAGCGCATATTAACGTTGAATACTGCAACCCAATGAAGTCCATTAAATGCATATGTAAATAGGCTACGTAAATAAGGGTAGTAACATGGCAGTTTTTCAACTTGAAAATGAAAATAGACAATCTGATGAAATTATGCAATTTCAAATGGGAAGGTGCATCAGTAGCAACGAAGCGGTTTGGCGTATACTAAATTTTCCGATTCACGAACGACATTATAACGTTAATTACCGCTCTTTTTAATGATCACTATACCAATACAACATTATCTTTTTCTGGGTGTTAATTAGTCACTTGTTTGTGTGTAAAATATGATGTTAAGACAGTGTTAGTTAATAAATTATAGGATTTATATCCAGCAACGGTAATTAATGTTAACATGAATTCTACTGAAGCTCCAAATAATTTTGTATGTTTATATATGCTTGATGATTGTGCATACTATGTCATTCTGTCGAATAATGATATTTGTTCCCTTTCTCAGGTACGTATTAAATAAATAAACGCATACACAAATTTCAGTGTACTTGAGGCATTTATTATTTTCATACTAGTTCTTATTTAACATATTATGCTCATTCGAAATATTAAATACTCTCTACTTCAATAGCGATTCATCTTACGAGCTCTATCTCAAGGTTTTAATTTGAGTTTCAACGTCAATAGTCATTAACTTTACTAATTACACAAAATTTATTTAAAATTGGATTCATGTTTTTCCGATATAAGAATTATCTTTACTAAGACACACATGAGTGTTTTAGCATGGCAAAGCTTTTACGTGAGTTCTTTTAATAGGACAGACAGGTGTTTGTTAAGTATTAATTAATACATAAAATTTTACTTTTGGTAAGTTATTTCTTTCTACGGCGTCTGAACTGCGTAGGGTTCATCGCTCACCCCTTCGATTGATGATGTCATTGAAGGTACGTATCTCATCTCGTGGTTTATCTTTGTACACACACTTCACTTAGAATATCACACCCCGGCATCTTCCGATATTGCAATAGAATACTGACAGGTAACCAGTTATAGTGTTAGATTTTTTGAAGTTCAATTTACGGTTTTCACAAGACTGTTATAAACACATATTGCGATCTTATTCATTTTATAAGTTATGTACTACTATATTCTTAGTTCGCACTTGTTAATCTCAATCGTATTGCACACGTTGTTGTCAACTTTGTTCTATGAAATAACATATAAGTGACACTGCTTTACAATCATTTATACATATCGGATTTTAGTACGTTTTCAGTTAATTCGCGGACTTTCACTGTCAACGAATTCTGAACTTCCGTCACGACTCCTAACTGTTAAGTTACGCTTTTAAGAAACTTATATCATACTTCGTCAACACTTCTGATCGTCACTCCGAAAATTTACTATTAGACTTCTGACTCTCTCACTCTTTCGAAAATGTATCTTCGACTCCATGTTTGCGTTCTCGGCTTATTTTATATACTCCATCCATCGAATTCCCACTCTAGATTCTCTTCGCCCATCGGTTCCTTCCCATTGGTTATCGTTTGTCTCTTTCACGGGAATACCCTCCTATTTTCCCTCACTTGATAATCTGTCAAATTCTCATTCGTTTTCGTTCTAGCTTTCTTAGAAACTTGCTATTAAAAACCCGCCTCCGTTAAGCTCTGGCTTCTGATAGGATATCTCATTTCCTACCCCCATCGGCTTCCTTTTTGGATACACCCTTCGTCCCTGGCGGTAGTCAGATTTCACGCATGTCAATCATCCTGACCTTTGTTCTTCTGTTCCTTTCAGACAAATTTCTCTAATTGCCACAGCTGCATCTGCTTAACAAGTACACTTAACGTCGCTATAAATTTCCCAGTCTTCCCTTGTCATGCCCCTGCTGACTTCTGCTACTCACAAGCGTGACCAATTTCTCCATTGTCTTATTCTGTCCATCTGCGTCTTTGTTAGTTCACACGCGCTTGGTGTGGTCGTTTCTAAGTAACGTCACCTCTGCTACTGTTTCTCTGTGTCTTATCTAGAAACCTCTCACTTTACTTCGCTCCCCGCCGTCTTTGTTAATTGTACCCGTATCTCACCGGATATGTCCTTTGTTCGTAATACATCTGGTCGATCTCTTCCTTTCATTGAGAACAGTGTCTCGTTGCGTCGTTGATGGGTTCAGACATGTGGTGTGGCCTGTTTTTCGTTATTCTGTATCTGCTTCCCGCAACGTAGCTTTCTCAGTAATACTCCCGTGACTCTGATGTCTTTGTTTTCTTAGTTTACAGCTCGACACCCCTTAATTTCTTTAGGTGACCATCTGCTATCTCGGATTTATGGCCTGTGCAGAACCATGCTCGGCCGTAGCTAAAGGATTTTACGCTCCTTTTGTCCTAACTGCATCTGGTAACGTCCTTTCATTCGTCATTGTCAAATCAACAGCTGCCTCTTCTGTCATCTTTCTTTTATACAAAACAATTTTTCAGTTTTGGCGTTACAACATCCAACTGTTGTTCGTCTAGGCCTGCATTTAAAAGACGGCCAAAGAGTTTATTTCATAGAAGAAATCACCCCGGAAAGAGCTCACCCAACACAACATTGACAGCCTTCTTTCTTCTGTACCAACAAGATCCATTCGCAAGAACTTTGTTGTACCCAGAAGTTCCAAAATATTACACGTGGAATAAATCAAGCAAAATGTTTTCTAAGAGGAAACATGGTGAACGGGTACCAGGTTACGATGGACGTGCAAGTGATGCTTTTAGGACGTGCGTATACTGTTCATCCAAGCACTGCCGAATGCTTTTACCTCAGATTACTTCTTCACACTGTCCGTGGGCCTACTTCTTTCGCAGATCTGAAAACTGTAGATGGGGAGGAATGTGTGACATTCAGGGAGGAATGCCAAAGCCGTGGCTTACTTGAATAGATCAACACTGGGACCTAACGTTGCTCGAAGCGTCTCTCACACGCTTTTCAACTCGGATACGAAATCTTTTCGCTGAGTAATGTGCAACGAGGCTATGCGTTAAGACCCTCATGCCGAACGTAATAGAAGCTACCATCATAACAAGGTACGTCAAAGGAGAAGATGTGTTTATTCCACGTATTCCATTAATACCAAGCGATATGCCTTTCGATTTTAAGCGGCTCCAATTCCCCATTAGGCTTGCATTCGCGATGACAATAAACAAAGCGCAAGGGCAGTCCCTTAGGGTAGCCGGAATCAATTTAGCCAGAAAATGCAGGCTTCTCACATGGCCAGCTGTATGTGGCCGGTTCAAGGGTAGGCTGCCTAAGCATTTTTACATATATGCACAGAGGGAAAAACTAAAAATATTGTATATCCTAAAGTGTTAGACTGATGATAATAAATGTAACATAATGTAATAATGTAATTTGAAAATATTTTCAAAAATAAATGTAACTTACAAAAACATTTGCGTTTTCTTTCATACGATTACATTCCTCTCACCTCTCAGAAAATCTCAATCCCTAACGACCCATGACAATAAACGAGCAATTAATAACGCGGTTAAAAACCTTTAAATAGAAACAAAGCTGCGCAGAAAACACAAAAATAAAGATAATTTGACGAATGATGATTTTAAAAAATTGTCTTTTAAAAAACTGTCAATTAAAAGAAAACAATAAAGCGGGCGAAGCCGCGGGTGTAACAGTAATATGAATTGAATATAAAATGTAGGGGACTATGGAATACTCCTCCACAAGGACAAGGTTCCTGGTAGAACTCGGCCGCTCCCGCCGGCCACTTCTTCAAAACGAGAGTATTTAACACCAAATTTTGACTTTTACGTATTTCAAACAATATTATTAAATTTTTAATTATTGTAACTATTAACAATAAATACTCTGTTCCTAAGCAATTGAACGAAATTTACAGTTTTCAGCTGGCAACGATTACAGACGTATTCCGTTGGTGTCCCTGCAAATAAATCCGTCTCGTGGTATGTTTACTCGTTGTGAAATACTCTAGGTTCATGGGGTTTTTTCCTATTTTGATTGCTACGATCAGGACACGGGCATCACACTCACACACACCCGTTTGGCGGATACATGCTGCCGCGCGCAGTTTGCGTGTTTGGGTAAATGCAAGTGCGCGCGGCTTGTATTGACTTCAGCACGCATTCTCGAACGCACACGCGTACAGACTCACACCGCACCGCTTGAGCCGACGTGTCCCGCTTAGTAGTCTGCGTGTTGATGGTCCGTGCGAGCGCGCGCGGCTTGCACTGACTCCAGCACGCACTATGGTACGCGCGCGCACATGTTGGGCTCGCGGTGTACACACATGCTTTGTTGTTTTGAACGTGGTACTCAGAGTAGCAAATCTTTTCAACCTGAGTATTTTCACATTGGGCAAATACAGCCAAGGTTGAATTTATTGCAGAGACACAAAACATCGAAATACATTAGTATACATCCTCAAAATGAATGTCTGAATGAGTAGCCGAGTTTTAACTATGAAGTACAGAATGAGTGCTTTAGTTGTTATGATGTAAAAATCACTGTAGTCATAGTAGAGACATAAAAGATAGAATAAGTTGTGCAAAAACTTTCGGTCGTTTTTACACTTAATCTACACATTTGTTCATCGATCATTAAACTGTCTACGTTATAATGAATATACTCATTCATTATTTTCAAGTATGTTATAAGCAGCCACCTGCAATAAAAATCCCGTAGTTTTACTACTGTAGCTTTACGCCTTTCTCTTTTCTGTCTCTCTGTCTATCTCTCCCCCTCTCACTCTATCTCTATCTTTTCCTACGCTTGGGTGAAAGAGTATACAACCACACAAGACTTTGGGCTGACAAGTTCGGTCTGTGTCCCTGTACTGTTACAGATTGGAAGATTTATACGTATGAGCGAAGTTTGCGCCAGCTCTGTGTTCCTTAGTCCGGGAGGACCGTGAAAAAACTGTCGAAGTAGAAGAATCGTGTTTCCCGCAGAAAATTCGATGTCGGCCGTGTATACCCATAACAGTGGTTATTTGGCGGTATCTGCAGCGAATGAGACTCTTTTCTTCATGGTGTGCCAGACAGAACAGATGAAACCCTGCTTGAGACGGACATTCTACAAGGCCTGGCACAACTATGATTTCTGATTTGTGAAGAGCGTACAATGAAGAACCCAATTTAGAGGAGATGAATTTCGCCATTTGGTGGCCAATCAAAATCAGAATTTTGTAGATCCTGTAAGTGGGCACATACGCAGTCGATCGACTCGTTATGGGTGGTCGATAAACGACGTAGCAGGCGTGAAGTGTAACTAGCAGAAGTCAATATGCTGTGTAGGCAGTGGTTCCCAAACTTTTCAGTCCGCGGACCGCCAATCGTCCCTAAAAAAAATTTAAAAATTCACGGACCTCGTCTGAGTTATGAAATCAAACAAACAGTAAATAAAATAAAATCTCTTATATTTTAATTAATATGTATTGAAATCGAAATTCTTTTAACTTGCATAAATACAGTATAATGTTAATTATACCAAACATAGTTTAGTGTAAACAATGAAGCTGCATTTGAAAAATTAGCTCTCCAATATTGGGTTTAATATCTGATAATTTCAATATTAAGTCACTCTCGACATCAAGTTTATTTCTTAACTTTGACTTCAAGTACGTGAGCTAGGAGAATGTCGTTTCACACAAATAAGTAGAGGGACACACAATTGAACACTTCAAAGTTTTTTTTGCGAGTTCATGATAGTCAGTCATTACATATAACCAGACGTCAGCAAGCTATAATTCCGAAAACTATATTTTAATAAACTGTCAGTTCTGCCAATGAATCTTCCTATTGTAGTCTAAGAGAGAGGTCTAGTCAGTTATGGTGACAAACAGATATGGTACACGACATGAATTAAAGACATTATTACAGCTATTAATTTAAAATTATTTTTACAATTACAATTATTTTGAACAAATAAAATACTGGAATCTTCTACTGATTATTTTAAGATTCTAAAATTTAGATTTTAGACCATAAAAAAATCGAAGGAAAATACGGTATATTCTATTTTTTCTTAAAAGTGTCTGCGGATCCCCTGAAACATAGTCGCGGGCCCCCAGTGGTCTTTGGGAACCACTGATGTAGAAGTATCACTACACAAACGATTTATTCCAACAAATGCTCACAGATATTCATGTGTACGTACTGGCCACCTGAATAGTTACTGAATGTGTATAAAGAATATTAGGTTTGAGTATATGTGATTAGGTTTTGTCGTCTACTTCGAAAGTCTTCGAACGACTACTCCAGCGGCGGCTAGCGGATCACCTTCAACGGTTCGACATTCTGGTCCCCGAGCAATTCAGTTTTCGAGCTGGACACTCCTCGACGCATCAACTGATGCGCTTCGTGCAGACCGTGGCCGAGGCCGGTTGCTCGCGAGAGCAGACCGTCGCCGTTTTCCTTGATGTCGAGAAGGCTTTCGATCGTGTTTGGCATCCAGGTCTTCTATACAGACTCATGGAGATTGTGCTTCCGGATTGCTACATTCACTTGATTGTTAGCTTTCTTCGGAACAGAACCTTTTGCGTGAGACTAGATAACACCCTTTCTTCGGCAAGGGCTATTATTGCTGGTGTACCTCAGGGAAGCGTCTTGGGCCCCCTGCTTTTCTCTGTGTACGTCAATGACGTGCCCAAGTTGCCTGGCACCAGGTTGGCCATGTTCGCTGACGACACGGCGGTGTATGCCGTCGATCGTCGAGCTGAGACGGCAGTTATCTGGCTCCAGGACCAATTTGACGAGTACGCTGAGTGGGCAGAGAAATGGAGGGTTGCCATCAACGCGGCCAAGAGCACAGCACTAGTCTTCTCCAGACGCTTAAGGCTCCCAGACAGACTCTACGTAGGCGATACTCTGTTGCACTGGTCTCGAGAGGTCAAGTACCTCGGGATTCACCTCGACCGACGTCTCACCTGGCAAACACACTCTGCACAAGTAGCCCGAAAGACCGCCAATCGTCTCTATCAACTCCGTCCCGTGTTATGCAACAACGCCATGACCCGACGCCTAGGGAAGCTTATCGTCTCCACCTATGTGGTACCGATGGTTACCTACGCGATACCCGTTTGGAGTACTTGGCCAAGACCCATAAGCGAAAGCTTCAGTCTCTCCTTGACCGAGGATTGCGCTGGGCGTGTAAAGCCCACTACCTGACATCAAACAAAACGATCCGTGGCTCCCTGCGTGTCCGTTCCCTGGACGCCATTATACGGACACTGTCCCGAAAATTTTATCGCCGCACCGCCCGATTTCAGGGCAACCACCTGATTAGCGCCCTCGGTCGCTACCAATCTGTACCAGGAGAATCTTGGACCCGGCCTCGGCGTACACTCACCCTCAATTAATTCATTAATTAATTGAAAACCCACGGCCGGTAGCAGGCCACACCCTAAATCCAGACCCTATCAGTCGGCCCTGCGGCAGGAGCTCTATTTGAAGCTCGGGACGTAGTATACGAGCGGGCGACGGGCATGCCCTTCGTCCCGCACAGCCATTGAACTTGTGATTAGGTTTTTACAAGCTAACTTTGTGCTGTGCTTCATCAACAGGTGTCATTTTATTTGGAGGTAAGTCACTTATAATACTTTTATTGTTTTCGTACTGTAGACAAAGTTCACTGAAAGACGAACATTTTGCGTGAATTTCCGAATGCATAGATTAATTGTAGAAGACCCCTTCTTTCGATTAAAAGATAAGGCTAATACACTTTCCTGCGTTATTATCTTGGTGTCGGTATTCAAGAATAGTGGAATTAAAATCTAGAAACAGCTCACAATTTTTTTTTACAGCAGTATGTTTTGCGTTGTAGGCTTACATTATTCATAAGGAATTATGTCGTGGAAAGAGATACCGTTATAAAGACTAAGTAATAACGGTCATAAGCAGTAGCAGATTAAAGAGTGGCGGGGGCGGACCCCTCTTAGTAGGGGGCCTCCAGATTTGGAAAATTAATTTTTTTTGTAAATTTTTAAATTTATTTGCAAATGTTCAATGTCTGTTGTAAAAGCCGGACAGCTCTTCAATTTATTGTTGAGCTGGACTTTCAAGAGTCGGTTCCAAACCTGTCTTTGGCCTTTAAGTTGTTTTTAACAATTTGTGTTTCAGTTTCGATTTGTGAAAGGAGCTTCTCTAAACTAA
Organism: Magicicada septendecula; assembly: GCA_034769895.1. NCBI lineage: Eukaryota > Metazoa > Arthropoda > Insecta > Hemiptera > Cicadidae > Magicicada > Magicicada septendecula. The sequence continues at coordinate 234,972,975 of CM068372.1, read as the reverse complement.
AACTCATTAAAAATTATTTGCGCTCAACCATGAGCCAAATCAGACTAGCAATTTTATCAATCGAAGACAAGTTGGCAAGAAAAATAAGCTTTGATGTTACATTAAGAAAATTTTTTGAGACCAGAACTAGAAAACGGCCATTTTAGAAAGTTCACCTTATTTACACTAAAACTGCTGACTTGAAAAAATTGTTAAATACTGTTTGCAGCAATGATAAATTTGTTTTGCAGTATATAAGTTTATTGTATATTATGAAGTATTGTAATAAATTTAATGCAGTCTATAAATAATTATACGTCTAGTACATCTTTAAACTTTGTATTTACAACTATTGAATTGTAAATTTACAAATTATTGAAAGTGGATTTTTATTTCAAACATTACTTCAGCTTCTTATAACGTTTTCTAACTAGATGTGCCAATACAGTAATTAGACAATAAATATATAACAATAAAGTGTTTTTGCCATGTTTTACTTAAAGATAAATTGGATTATAAACGTCCGTCTTATGAGAGGAGGGCGTCAGAAGAAATCCGCCCCGGGCCTCCAGTGACCTAGGTACGCCACTGGACACAAGAACGTTTAAAAGATAACGGGCGTATCATTAAGGATAACGATAAGGAGTGTTTAAAGGATCACAAATGGGAAGAAGCTTGTGTGCAAAAAAGAGTCACTGAGGAAATCGATGTTGGTGCACTTCGTCACGCAGAAATGATACTTGACTGCGGTAATAAAGAGGTAATTAATGGAAGAAAACATAGAAAAGTGATGAAATTACGTAGGCCTACTTGTCTAGATAACCGGCGTCACCTTTTATTTATATAAGTTACATGAATATATAAATAGAAATACTTCTATTTATATTTGTGACGATATTGTAGAGATAAAGTAATTATTTCAAAACGAACACTGAATATCATAAAGTAGTTTATAAACCCCGATGTAAGTAGAAATAGCATTGTAGTAGAATTAGAAGTGGTAAGTAGAAGTAGCAACAACAGAAGTAGTTTTGTTTATAGTATCATAATCTAAGAGTATGGACATGTAGGCCTAGTTGAGGTAACATGCGCCACGGGTTTGTTTTTGTTTTGGAATTGTCCACTCCAATAAGCAACCCTCTCGAAAAGTCGGGAAGTGCAGTTACGTAAAAGCTCTACACGTTTCTCGACTAGTCCAGCGTGCGGCGTCTGTTTCAAGGCCATCTGCTCAAGTAGCTACGAGACTGTTCGAGCACTCTTAACTTCACAAATTATGTTGCCATGCCGCCAGCAGTATGGAAAATTATTCTGGAACATCTGCGGGAACTATATAAGCACCAGCGGCCGACTTAGAAGTTACTTACACCTGGCGATACTGTAAAGTGCTGATCAAGCGATTGTTGCTGATTAGTGGAAAGGGATTATTGTGTTATAATTAGCACGGAACTCTATTAGTTGACATTATTATTGAGTGTGGACAAATTTAACTTGAATTATAATTATTGTACGAGAGTACCTTGTTGATTACAAATTGTCATATGTGACTAATTAAAGCTGGAAATCAGTGACTTCATTGGTGTTCGTATTTTGTTTCCACTGTGCCATTCGACGATCCATGAGACCGTCGTAACAATATATTCAGATTATTGCCTATTGCCACATTACCATAATTTGTTCAATACATTTGTAATTATTTTTTCGTGTTTACTTTGTTTGTGTTTTTCAGTAGGTATGAAAATTTGTGATCTTCCTTTTAACGAAAAGTAGGAAAGGTTACATTGTTCTTGACTACGGAAATCTGCCTGCTGTCGGAACAGTCGCGACATGGTGTTTACCCCAAACTATGAAAAGCATCTTCTTTTGTGAATTTATATGGCGCCGAATTAATAATCATAAAACCAGTTTGCGTAAATGTTGGATGCAATAAAGGAGTAGGCCTACCGACCGCCAGCGGTGATGTGAGTACCCTGGCGTGACTGCTACACTTTGAAGTACGACTAAGTTTGATTAGGTTAGGTTAAATTACAATTGTATTTAATGTTTAAAGTTATTTGAGAATAGCGGAGAATTGTTATTTGAGAATGAATAATTGTCGAGGCATTAATTTAATTCACAGAAGAGTTTTAATAATTAACAATAATGACCATCTATGTTAAGTCATTTATGTGAAAACATTTAAAAATGTAAATTTTATAACTGATCACCTCAATATTTGTGTGTAATCATAAAAATCTTTTTATTTAAAAGAAAGTATGCTTTTTGTTTAAAATCGGAGATGTAATTTTCTTCTCCGCTGCACAAAGACAACTATTAATTTATGTATAAAGTTATTCTTCCAGTATCGGTAATAATTAATCTAACAAATTTTTTTTTTTAAGTATCAATGATTAAATTGGAACTGAGTTACAATTTATTCAATGAGGACGGCTCTCAGTGTGTCTCGTCTTAATAGGTAGCCTATAAGGGTATCTGATACAAATAAAGATCGTTATTTACAACATAAATAAGAACGTTCGAAATTTATGTATACAAGGGGCTGAAAATAATTATAAACCACTAAAATTCTTTTGGTTGATTTTTAAAATTGTGGCTATTGATTGGCTGACGTTACTGCGCACTCGGATTCCAGTTACACGTTTTATTAGCAAGAAGACAAACTTTGGGTACACCTATTTAAATATATACTTTTCATCTTTTCTAGTAATTAAAATAAACGAAACCAGAAAAATGGTAAGCCTACACATTTTCTCCCTTCCATCTTCTGCAGACGCTGATGCAACTTCGCCTTAGTGAGTACGTGTCTGAAAATATCAGCTCCAAATGGAATGACTTCGGTCAACTCGTTTTCCCAGTGAAATGAATTAAAAAAAAAAAAAAAACACGTTCCTCAAAATTCGGTACGTGGGATGTGCCGCAATCTATGTATAAGTCAGCATACAAATCATTTCACTGGTAGGAGTGCTTGTAAACAGTGTTCCAAACGCCGCATTCGGTCTTAGGCTTATTTTATGTACGGAATAACAAACATTTTTTTGGGGGGTGGATTTTAACTGACGATTTGTATTCAAATAGACAATAAAGCCTTAAATCAAACAAACACAAAAATATTATTACATAAGGATCGAAAAACCATATACAACAAAAGGCGTATCTATAATAAGATACGAATAGCAATATTCTTTTAATATAGATATTTGTTAAGTTCTGGTAGAATAAATTACTGCACTATGAATACCGTAAATCGAGTTGGATACACCGCGGGCTGAATAAACGTTCGCATGCTACCTCTTCATACTCGTTAAGGGGCGTCCATCAAACACCAGATAACTAGCAACATTTACACGAAGCGACATTTTATTCGCAAGACGACTATTGCGTATAAACATTCGTGTTCACATAACTAATTAGCGTAATTTATAACTCGACTTATATATGACTATATTATTACGACGGTCTCACTGACCGTCGTATGGTACAGTGGAAACAAAATACAGACACCAATGAAGTCATTGATTACCAGCTTTAATTAATCACCAATTAATTATTTGTAATCAACTCGTACAATAATGAAAGTTAAATTTGTCCACACGCAGTAATAATGTCAATTAATATAGTTCCACACTAATTATAACACAGTAAACACTTTCCACTAATCTTCAACAATAATTCGATCCGCACTAAGGAAATCACTCAACATAACTGACTAACAAAGCCAGCTGCTGTGGCTTATATAGGTAGCGCAGGTGTTCGAGAATAACTTTCCATCCTTACTGAAGCTGCCAGCGTAATGCGTATTTCGGTGCTCTTGAACATTCTGGAAGGTACTTCAGTGTTAACCTGAGTGTAGGACCTTGATACAGACGGGGCACGCTGGGCTAGTCGAGAAGCATTAGAAGGACACTCTCGACAGTCCTAGAGTGTTTCGTATTTGCGTAACAATATTTTTACCGGCACATTTCTTCGTTTTTTATACTAAATTTTTTCTTTATACCTCTTGGGGGTTTTCATCCACCCAAACCCTTCGCTTCGCTCCAACCGCTCCGTCTATATGTGTGTGTGCATGTGTTTTCCCCCTTTTGAAAATATTTGCCCTCCTGAGAGCTAGTTCTTTTTACGGGTCTGAAAGGACAGGAAGGAAGACTGCTAGTGCTAGCGAAGGACATATGAATCTCCGCCTTCCACACACAGATTTCTCCAATGCCAATTGCTTTCTTTAACGCTACCCTTTATTTACATTACGTCTTCTTGCAAACGTAATTCTAACGTGGTTGAGCCAAAATTAATTTTACTGGTGACAGAAGATGACTGTAAATTTGGTAGAAAATTCTGGATGCAAATAGTGTTTTTCAACGGAAATGTGTACTTCTTCGAGAAAACTCTAATATTTCACCCACGTGCTTCTCTCGAACTTACTGGTCTTCCGTATAACCACTGTAACCTCAACACTAGGTTTATAATGCTATAGTAAGAAGTAAAACTTCTAACCCCATTCCCCTAATGTATGGCAGAAAAAATATACTAAACACTGCGCGCACTAAAACACTGTTTGCATGATTATTGAAAAGTAAACATGTTAACCATTTAAATATTTTCAAATAACTAACCTACGAAAACTTAAACTTATAGCATAATTGTTGTTAAGAAATTTTTTTTAGTATTGCGATGAAGGAAGCGGCGGCAAGTGGCTGCTGTCACAAATGATAGATGCTGGCATTGTATCAGTTGCCATTCAAACAACAACTTGGGCGACCATTTGGGGACAGGAAGGCGCTCAACTTGGAAAGACAATACCTCAGTAATAACAGATGTCCAAGCGTAAGGGCGTACGTGGGAACGCACTACAGTACCAGAAAAACAAAAGGACCCTTTTTTTTACAAAGACGAATTATCATGAAAGCGGAGATGAACGCGACGCTAGTATTGTCCGGACACACATGGGAGCTTTGCAACAAGACTAGGGTGTACATCACTGACAAAGGCAAGGACTCACAGGATGAAGCAGCAGGGGACATGTTTACGGACCAGGCAAGCAGTCTGTGCAACAGATGTGCCTTACCAGGAACGGGACCATCGTAAGTGTGAGAAAGGGATTCAGAGAAACTAGAAAACAATACTACGATTCGTTACACTTAGACTATGGAATACATGCGTAGCTAGTTAACGATTATCAGGAAACGAGCTAAAAGGGGAGACACTAGAACAAATGGATGATTGACAAGCATGAAATCCGGTCTATCGTCTTAAAGCTAGGGTGGACTAGAACCGAAAGAGATGAGAGAAGGGATCTACGCCAACCTATCAGGAACAAGAGTTTGGTAAAGGCGGTTCTCGAAAAAGGCGTTACCATAGGAACAAGAGTCAAGAACGAATAAGGACGAAGTTGAGTCGCCCGGAGAGCGACTCAGGGTGGAGGCTTCTGGGGAAACAGAGACGAAACCCAATAGGAACGAAATTGGTGGGAAAAGACAGAATCTAGAGAAGAACAAAGAGTAGGAGTAGGAGTCATAAAACCAGATGACAAACTTGAGCGAGCTCTCAGTTTTCGCTCAGTTTTTTCTCAGTTTGTCTTAGTTTTCTTAATATCAAAGTGAATTAAAAAACCGCTCGGTGTCGTTGCGTCGTCGCGACAATTTCTTTGGAGTCTTAGTAATATCTTGTTTCGTCAAAGTATTATAAGTGTCGGGAGTCTATGTGATTTACCATTACGAAATCAGAAGACTTATTATCAGTCTTAGAACCATTAGAAGTTTCAGTCATAGAGTTAATCTCAACTGTGAATTAAGTTAATCTTAATCAGACTTTGTGATTGATTAATATACTGACGAGTCGGGAAGTGCGTAGAGAATGTCATTGTATATATCAAAATAGAACTCAAGAACGAGACTTAGTTTGAATTAATAGTTGATACGATAACGAGTTGTATAAATACGCTCAAATACTGACAGTGCGAATTCGCGAAAGACAATTAAAACTATGAGCTAAACATCTCGATTGTGTACCGAACTAAAGTACTCTTTACATCAGATACTTACGTTAAGATAAAGAATGGAAAAGTTCGTGAGTGTATAAGATATAACGATAAACCAAAAAACTACAAACATTCGATGAATATTAATAATGTGGAAAAGCCATAATCATAAACTAATAAATCGCGAATTGAACAATGCGGAACTAAGTGACTGTTCAATTAAACGTACGCCAGACAAATAACTTTTACGGGTGTGATTTAAAAGAGAATCGACACCGGAGTGAGAACCGTGTGATAGTGAAAAGTGACCAGCAAACCAGCGATGAAGGTGACAGCCAGATTATCAACCATTCCAAGGAGCAAGGGAGACAGGAGATCTCCGTAGACGCGCCGTAGAGTACGGATACATACCAAAAGTAAAATATTCATGTATTGCTAGTATAAGTCACCACTGTCCTGCCTCTCAAAAAGATAAACACCTCTGAGATAATTAAGAGTCAGAATTAAATAAAAGTTAGAGTAAAGTTAAACGACATTTATTGCGAAAGTATAAGTGAAAGATGAATCCATGAGTAAGAGTAAATTTGTAATATGTAAAGAAATCATAAATTAATTGTCTATAACTAAGTACTATAACGAAATGAATTCTTAGAGAAACAATTAATGAGCAAATGTAATGTGTTATCGATTATCACATTAATGATGTTTTAATTTAATGGCATCGACTAATGATGAATATATGCAAAGTTTGAATAAAATCTAGTGCGTAATGTAAGCCTTGGGCGTACGAGTCATGTTATTCATTGTCACCCCAATTGATACGAATTGTCTGACACAACTAAGTATACTTACACATGACATCTTCCAACCAATGTATTCAAAGTACAAGATTAACTCTATTACATATGGATTATCAGCGGAGAGCTTATGCAAGATAAAAGGTAATTAGTATTTATTACTTTATTACACTTGTTGTCATATATAGTATAATAATATGTGTTGTTGTCAATCACGCTCATCAGGTGGAACACGATAAAGTTTGGTAATTCAATAATGTAATTTGCATAATTAATTTAGACTTCAAATATACATAAAATCCATAAAACAGAGATAAAGTTTGATTAATTACTCAATCAAAATAATTAATTAAATAATTAATTTATGCAACTAAATTTGCATAATTCTACTAGCATATATGGCACGCCAACGCGAGGCTTATAACGAATTTTGTTAGTTAAGAGAAGCACAGACAAGATAGAATTAATTGTTAAAACTTAAACACACCGCTCAATTATTTACACATTAATTAAAATATGTTAATTAATTAATTATGCATAATATATGCAGAATATAATATAGTATATGGCTTCCCAACGCGGTGCAATGGAAGGTATATCCTGGTAGACAACAGTGATAAAATTAGTCGATCACTGTATCCAATTTTAATTATTAATTAATTATTTAATTAATGCACTAATTAGCAAAGAATTAGTAGCGTTGTAAACTCGATATTTGTAGGCCTACAAATAAAATCTTTAATTAGTCTTAGCCCTAACATGTATCATCGCTTATTAATCTGGTAACATCACTTGTCAGAGCTTTTATTACCTACTTTTTATTGTGTTACGTATAACCTACGTGTGTGTGTTTGTATATATATATATATATATATATATATATATATTTATTTATTTGTATCTTGTATGTGGGTAATATGTAATTATGAGAGTAATATATAAACACTATATTAATTAAATATGTGTATCGGATGGCGTGTAATATTTAAGGCAGTGTCCTTGTAAGATAGTGTGACGCATGAATGTAATTACGTTAATTCAGTTTGTTCGTTGAGCTAATAAGCTGCAAAGTGTTTACATACGTGGCGATGGACGGCGAAAGGTCGGAAGAGACGCAATGACAAGGATGTAATAAATTTCACAATTACAGCTCGCAGCGCCGATACATTCGCACGTCAAACTCCCATGGCCGAGCACCCAACTCAACTGGGGTAACTTCGTAATGTATTTACGTTGAAACAGGTTTGCGCTTATTGCCGGATCGTTTACATATTGTTAACGCACCACAGGTTTCTACTTACTGACAGACCGATTAACATTTTATTCGTAACAGGCTTACACATTGTTTCGTATGCTAAATAACCTTATTTAAAATTTATGATACACGATCACTTGGTCTTTTTTTGGTTAATTAATACTCTGTTACCGCCAAGTAAAATGTTCTTTTGTAACATTGTCAGAAAAAATTGAGTATTTGTGTGTGCAGTACACCAAATTCAAATATGCTGGCAACATAGCAATATTTTTTTTACATCAGACCTACATACTTCTGTCCTTATATGGAAAATTTTCTTAGTCAATAGAAAACATTAAATATATTGTTACGGCGGTCTACTGGTCGTCGTATGGTACAGTGGAAAACAAAATACAATACACCAATTAAGTCACTAATCACCAGCTTTAATTATCACAATTAAAGAGTTTGTAATCAACAAGATCGTCTCTTACAACAAATCAAATAAAAATTGTTCACACCCAATTAAAAATGTCAACTAATATAAAACACAACTGTACTATAATCGTCCCGCACAATTATAAAACACAATACTTTGAACCGCAGTAGAATAAATCGCCACTAAAACTGAACTAAGCGCCGCTGAAGTCTTGTATTTATACCCCACTGAGATTACAGCATATTCCATAATTCGTGTCTACTAGAAAACACTAGAACGTAATTGATTGCGGCCTTGAACACAGCGCGCGCTGACCGGTATGGTCTGGAAAAGTCTCGTTGCGGACGCGTGACAAGTGTCACGTACAAAAAAAAAGTAAATTTCACTAGACATGAATCAACTGTTTTCGTCCTAACGGCGCAGGTTATGTAATGCGCATGCGTCAACAGAGAAACAACTTGGTTTTCTCTGAGACGCTGTGGAGGTTATTGTGTGAGTACTTTTCAAAAAACATCAGTATTCATCAAATATGAAGCGTTTAGTTTCATTTAATTTTAATAACAACAGCGTAATAGTAATAGATAATGCCTCCTACCACAATGTACAAATAAATCCACCTCAAACATCATTAACAAAAAAAGGCAGACATGATTAACTGGTTAAAAAACCATTACATTCCTTGTAGTCCATCTATATGTATCCAAAAAAGCCTGAGCTGTATGAACTAATTAAACAAAAGAAACCAACTTACAAAACTTTTAAAATAGATGCTATTTTGGCAAACCATGGACATTCTGTTTTACAACTTCTATACTATCAGCCGGATTTTAATCCTATGGAACTGACTTGGACAACCGTGAAGAAGCGTGTTGAAAGAAAAAATGTGCATTTTTCTGTGGACAGTATCAAAGGAATTTTATTGTATTTCTCCTGCAGACTAGAGATCAATACGTGACGTCATGAACATTGAAAATGACTACGTGAGATCGAACCAAATAAGGGATACTATAACAGATCGTTTAGAAAGTAATGTAAGACGAGATAGCAGCAGTGAAGGCAATTTGAGTGATAGTGATAATAGGCTAACGGTGATAACAGTGATGAAAATATTAGTAGGGTGAAGAACTGACCTAAATAATTATTGTAATTGCATGTAAGTAAATGTGCTCTATGGTACTTAAATAGTTTGTCTAATTGTTGCATTAATATTGTCTCTCCGGTTCTTTACGGATAATTTACATCTGCTTGTTTTTAAACACACACACACACACACACACACACACACACACACACACACACACACACACACACACACACACACACACACACACACACACACACATTTCACGTACGAAGCTGTTATTAATGTTACTTATTCAAACAAATTAAGATGCCAGAGCAATGTGGATCATAAATATATTACTACGTTTTTCGTGAATCGTAACATGTACACAAAGTGTACATATTCCAAAATATACAACGATTGTCGTGATGTCTAGCCTCGACTTTCGAGAAACATTGCAACAGACACAACACGCCAAGTCACTGTTTACAAAATAATGGAAATCTTTATTAGGCCTACATCGTCTCTTTCTGTTGTGTCTGACGCTTGTTTCGTCTTGCAAAATGTCCACGTTTACTGTCGTGTCGTAATCGAAATCAAAATTTACCTACAACCAAATTTTGTAGGTAACCAAATTTAAGGTAAAAACCTTAAAAACAATTAAGAGAATAACAAAAGAATTTTCAAATTATAAGAATAATTGGTTAGTAAAAAGTTCGGTAAGTTAGTAAAAAGTAAATTACATATATCTGTGTGTGTGCGCGCGCGCGTGTGTGTGTTGGTAGGGCTGTAAAATTTAGTTTGGTAAAGTATTTAGTAATATAATTAAAAATGTAGATAATGAAATGTAAAAAAACAATAAATACATAAAAACGTTAAAAATTAAAAATAAACAATTGAAAACACTATAAGAATCATAGACAATAGAAAACTAAATAAATAAAGTTATAAATATAATAAAACGAAAATAAATGTGAATCGACAAAGCAGTGTAACTGCTTTATTTCAGCTGTCACTATAAGCGATATCAGTTTTCAAATTTTACTACGAACTTTTACAGGGAAAAATGTAAATTTAACTATTATCTTTCATCTTTAATTATTAAAGAAGCTTAACTTCGGCACATTAGGTATAAAAAGTCAACCCGTGTCAAAATAGATTACTCTTGTCATACGTGCGTCTTAATGACAATTCAGAGAGTAGACCAATATTTTCAACTGCGTTAGTAGACATTTTCCTCTCTCGTGCCTTTCACTGCTGCCGTCTTCTCCCCACTACAACCTGCGCGCTGATTCATGTCTGTTTAATATTACTGTAATTGTCCTTCATCTCAAAGTAGCAGCAATATGCAGCACGCACACATAATAGCCAGTAGAGGTGGGCTAAACTGTTATTTCAAAATACTAGGTATGAAAATACCGTTCCAAAAAAATTACAGGTACAAATATCTGTTAGTATATACTATATATACATAACCTATATTATCCTTTGTAAGTAACTCGTTTTGAGTTTCCTGCAGGTCTCCTATGTAATATCTTCAAATAAATACCCTGCAAGTAGGTTTATTTTCACCTAGATAAACCTATTAATATATTAATAAACCTACTTGCTGTGTATTTATTTGAAGATATTATATAACCTATACTATATAATTTGTTATAAGAAATAAATTGAAACTGTGACCCCTCTTTCCTTTTATGTCCTTTTTTCTTTTATGAGTATAAAAACAACTTAATTTATTTTAATATTTTTTTGAAAGAGAAGCCACAAGTTAATTAGGACTAGGCCGAAGCCTAGAGAAGCAAAAATTATGCTGGGTCCAGTATGACGGGACTTGCAATAAAACTCAGCCGTAACAGAACGATAACAATTTATTTTCCTTCATGCCCTGCTTTAACATTATTAAACCTGAATAACATATGTGCCCAATCACAAGTATGAATAAAAGTAAAACATAACAAGTGTGTATAAATAGAAAACATCACAAGTGTGTATAAATCTTAAGAATAACAAATGTGTATAAATATGAAACATCACAAGTGTGTATAAATCTTAAGAATAACAAATGTGTATAAATATGAAACATCACAAGTGTGTAAAAATGAGTTGTAAAAAAAAAGGTTTATGAAATTTAAGTTATAGTGTTCAGAGTCATGATCACAGCTCAACTTCCCGGTAAACAGTCTGGACACGTGGTCCCATGGCTTCTAGGCTATTTGCAGTAAACGGGCACACTGCCGGCCCGGCCCCCAAAAATGAAATAAATGCATAAATATCACCTTATAAGTGCTGGCGAGTGCAACATAGAAATTCAGTCTCCATCTCCCTCTTCGTATACGATCTTGACATGGTTCACAGCTTAGGCAGGTGTTCAGCCATCAGCAAGCCAGGAAACCGGCTTAGTGCGAGAACCCGGGAGTCAAATTTACGCCTAGCCAAGCATGTAGAAACTGCAACTTCGTCGTACAATACGGAGAGCGGAGACGGGGCCAATTCTCTGAGCGAGGCGGAGCGTAGACTGCACACACCGGCACAGAATAGTCACCGCACATAGCCGAGTTGCGCGCGCAACCGCACACACTGCCGCTCCCCTCACACCGCCGAACAAAGGTCGCCACGGCACCCTCACGTTATGTTACACATAAACGAAACTTTTCTAAAATTTTGTAACCGCCGGCTTCAAACCGGCACACCCCCACCCCGAAAGGGCAACCCGGTTGCCCCACTCAAAAAAAACTCGGGAAAGTACCCTGCAGTGTACTCCCATCTGAAAACTCCGGTGGACATCGTGGGTGAGTTGGCCCGATGGCACTTGCTCTCAGGAGAACTGCCATCCCCATGCAACCCTCTCCGCTATGCCAACCCCACGGGACCGCCCCAACACGTCACCCTCTCCGGTGACCATCACCTACTCCCACCGGTCCCACTCACATATTCGTCCGAAGACCCAACAAGGCATCTCACACCTTGATATGTGAGCGACCGAACTACTCCTCGTCCATCTCTCGGACCGACCAGCCACATGGACCCACAAGGCCTCTCCAACCTTGCCATATGGCTGGCCCACTTCCCTACACAAGGGCGGACGGCCCCGCTCAGCCAGACAGAGAGGACCGCACCAAGGGCACACGACATTAATCCCATCTTTTCTTCATTCGAATACACCGTAACTAGAGGGGGTTTACTTTTCTACAGCACCCACTACACAACTTTCTCTCTCAACAAAAATAACACCAGGAACAACCGGAGAATGCGGCATGGCTCGGACCCTATTATAAACAACATCAACATCAAGAACTATCAACAACCAACAACAGCACACCATCACTCCATCTAACTTTTCAACAGGGGAAACTGACGATCTCAAAGACCACGACCATCTCGAGGACCACAATCTACTCACTTCCTTATCAATAGGTTTTTTTTTCCTAAGGGCAGGGGTAGGAAAATCGGGAAGATGAAACGGGGCAAGGATCATTAAAGGGTCAATAGTTAGGACTAAGGGTAAGGACCTGATTCCCTCCGAAAATAAGGATGAATGGAGGAAACCAAGGCTCGCGTGGGCAGGGGCGCAACCCTGAAATAGATGAACACCACTGGGAGTGTGGGGAACATCTACCCGCTACCCGTTAACCTCTGCCTCTTACCTTTCTCTGACGCACTTTAGGTATTCGCTCCTTTCGGACACCACTCTCTAAGAAATTATCTCGTGTTGAGCTGTACTGGCTGGTTTCTTCGGAATCAGAATCAAGGCAACTTACCTCACTACTTTCACTCCGCTTTGGATTATGCTCGTCGTCTAACTCCTCTGCTACAATTTCTTCCTTTTCTACAATTTCCCCTCCTTCGTCCACATAATCCAAATCGACTTCCTGACACTGCACCTCCTCAGCATCTTCCCGTTGCTCCTCTGATCCCTCTTCAACCGCATCTTCCCTCAGCTCCTCACCAATTTCTTCATGACACTCATCGCCAGCCGCTTCACAACCTTCTTCACTAACCTCTTCTCCAATCTCATTTTCACTAACACATTTATCATCAACATCATCGCCACTACCACCATCTGAACATTGCACACCCTCGTCCTCCTCTAGTTGCTCACCTGGTCCACCTGAAACTTCCTCCCGTTCCTCGGAATCCTCAACACTACTTACAGAAGGCGTCTGCACATCTTCACACCCTACATCACTCTCACTCACAAACTCTACAACGCTGCCACCAAATTTCTCCTCAACTTCTACCTCACTTGCGGCATGGACATCCCCTTGTCCATCCACAACCTCAGAAACACTCGCAGCCCGGACATCCCTGTGTCCATCTGCAACTTCAGACTCTACAGTCTCCCTAACACCTACAACTATACTCACCTGCGCAGCATCTGCAGACCGCTCTTCTGACTCTTCTGTCGATTCCACTCCTTGACCACTTTCAGCAACCACAACGTCCTCAACATCTTCCACCCTGGAATCCAGCTGTCCAGGTTCATGTGCAATGACTGAATTAATTTCTACTGGCGATGGTAAAGCGACACTTTCAAGTGACTTCTCATATCCCTGCGTAGACAATGACGATATTACCGGATCTGGATCCCTCACGAACCGAGATGTAAATACCGGAACAAATTCTGCGGCCTCTGGATTCAACCATGACGTCCTCTTCGAGTCCTGCAACTCCGTCTTAACTGACGTGTCCTTGTCATCTTGTATTGATCCCACGAAGCAGTTCCGCTCTTCTACCTCTGCTTCCCCTTCTTCATTCACCACTCTATTAGGCACTTGTACTTCCTCTGGAACTTTTACTCTCTCACTTTTCTGCAAATAAGAATAACGCCTAACTACAGGCTCCCTACTTGCCGATGGTTGTTCCCTAACATAATTTCTTTTTCCCCTGTTAATTTCCTGTTTCTTTGTTTTCTGTGCTGCAGCTGTTGTTGCCGTCTTCACACTTGCCACCCCCTTGTAGCCTCCATCACTTCCGGAATATTCTGGCTTTCTAAGCGTCTCTTGGGTTCTCCTCCAACCACCATGTTTGTCCCTTTTGGCTCTTCCTGATGAACCGCTGGAGTATGGGACATCGGTAGCCTCTTTTCCCCGGTACTCGTCAACCTCCTTGACCGTTCCTGAAAGCACACACAGTCGCTCAAGGTCCGCAAAACAACGTGGACGGTCCGCGAATGCCAAACGAGATCTCTCCTGGGGAGTCAGTCCTTCTAGAATCGCTTGGATAACTTCCGTCTCTGGCAACCCCAATCTTAACACCCGGGCAGCTTTCCGTATATCGCGCACGAAGTCTCCTAACGCCTCTCCGTAGGCCTGTGGGCGATAGAATCTTTCCAACTCAAGCTTGGCGCGTCGTCGAATGGGTATGAAGAAGTTCAACACCTCCCCATGGAAAGCATCAACACTGTCACCCCGACGCAGAGCCTTGGTGACCAGATTAGCCAACGTACTCCGGCAATACGGGTATATAAGAAACAAGACCTCCCCATCGGACACCCCTGGGAAATCTGCCACCTGCAGGACCAGGTCCAACAAAACCAACAGCTGATCCTCATCAAATCCATCCACCACCGGAAATTTCTGGAGAACGTCTGAAAGAGGGTGGGGCAATTTCTCGTAGCATATCCCCGCCAGAATTGCACAATTCAAACAAACAATCCTAAAACAAATCCCCACTAAACACCTAACACAAACATAACCTACAAAAACATATTAACAAAAATCGGAAAAACTCAAGTACTGTCCTTCCTTTGAGTAGACCCCCGGGTTCTCTAGCGCTGCGGAAACCTGGCCTTTTCAGAACCATGCAAACCCCGACGGAAGGAGACAAGAGACAAGCAACAATACTACACACACCTAACAGCAAACAGCAACTCGGCACACACGTCGTACCAACACATAAATCACAACAACCAACTAACCATCAACTAAAAGTCCTAATTCGGGAATTAAAAATACTTCGACATCAACCGGACACAAGTCGGTTCCGGTACCGATTTCCGATCGGGCCATACCGCATCCCGTCAATATACCACGCTAAACACCGACCCTAATTAACATTCCATCTTCCAGGCCACGCTTGAGACTCCCCGGCCGTACAAGCTATCAAACGTTTTAAACACCATTAACCGCCTCAGTGGTGCGACCCGACTCACAAATTAAACAACTTATAACCAGCCTACACGGGCCTATATGAACTATGTTACAACAATTGCATTAATATTTCCGAGTCTGCAAGCCCCGTCACACACCAGGACCCAAGGGTTCAAGCCTAGAATGAACCACGCTCTGATCTACCATTTGTGGTAGCAGACTTTATAAACCACGCTCTGCTACCATTTGTGACCCCTCTTTCCTTTTATGTCCTTTTTTCTTTTATGAGTATAAAAACAACTTAATTTATTTTAATATTTTTTTTGAAAGAGAAGCCACAAGTTAATTAGGACTAGGCCGAAGCCTAGAGAAGCAAAAATTATGCTGGGTCCAGTATGACGGGACTTGCAATAAAACTCAGCCGTAACAGAACGATAACAATTTATTTTCCTTCATGCCCTGCTTTAACATTATTAAACCTGAATAACATATGTGCCCAATCACAAGTATGAATAAAAGTAAAACATAACAAGTGTGTATAAATCTTAAGAATAACAAGTGTGTATAAATAGAAAACATCACAAGTGTGTATAAATCTTAAGAATAACAAATGTGTATAAATATGAAACATCACAAGTGTGTATAAATCTTAAGAATAACAAATGTGTATAAATATGAAACATCACAAGTGTGTATAAATGAGTTGTAAAAAAAAAAGGTTTATGAAATTTAAGTTATAGTGTTCAGAGTCATGATCACAGCTCAACTTCCCGGTAAACAGTCTGGACACGTGGTCCCATGGCTTCTAGGCTATTTGCAGTAAACGGGCACACTGCCGGCCCGGCCCCCAAAAATGAAATAAATGCATAAATATCACCTTATAAGTGCTGGCGAGTGCAACATAGAAATTCAGTCTCCATCTCCCTCTTCGTATACGATCTTGACATGGTTCACAGCTTAGGCAGGTGTTCAGCCATCAGCAAGCCAGGAAATCGGCTTAGTGCGAGAACCCGGGAGTCAAATTTACGCCTAGCCAAGCATGTAGAAACTGCAACTTCATCGTACAATACGGAGAGCGGAGACGGGGACAATTCTCTGAGCGAGGCGGAGCGTAGACTGCACACACCGGCACAGAATAGTCACCGCACATAGCCGAGTTGCGCGCGCAACCGCACACACTGCCGCTCCCCTCACACCGCCGAACAAAGGTCGCCACGGCACCCTCACGTTATGTTACACATAAACGAAACTTTTCTAAAATTTTGTAACCGCCGGCTTCAAACCGGCACAAAACTAAATGTATTAACAGTGTTAGTTTACACTGTGACTTTATTAAACTATTACTGTTTAAATGAAAATAAGAAACAAGAGAATTTATAGGCCTATCTCCCTTTGGGAATACCAATTTAAGTTTTCACTAGTAGTAAACAAACAAACTTTGGTTAGACAAATCAGTTGCGAAACTCGGGGCAATTAAATAATTTAGAGTAGGCCTACACGTAATACCACAAAAAATAATGTGAAAAAACATCAGAAACGTATAATAAAAACATAACAGTAAGCCAGAAGAGTGAATGAGAAAAAAAAAATTTTACAAATAAAAATAAAAAAACAAATTGTAATAAAATAAATATAAATACATAAATAAAAACTTATAAATAATAAGCAACAACAAAAGTAAATTAAATCCATTACAGATATTTAAGGAACAGAACTAGTTAAAGCGCATAAATGTCCATTACAACAATCTCATCATTTACGTGAGATGTGTAGTGAAGTTAAAATCACATTAATAAAAAGTATAATATAGCTTATCAACATCAGCCACTCTATAGGTTATAACTCAATATAATTAAATTCAACTATTTCACTAACGATCGGAACATAAAGTTTTTTTTTAGTAAAAACAAAGTTTTACCAATCGATTTTAGTTACAAGTTGGTGACTAGTATAATATATAATTATTAGCATATAATCTGTATTATATATCTGCATATCACACGAGAATAAATGTAACAGCAGGATGAATTATTTCCTTTATTAAAAACAGCTCCTTCTCTTTGCGCAGAATGAAGTATATAGGGCGAAAAAGTGGCTCATACTATGTCCTACTCGAAATATGCTTGATACTACCTGTTCCTGAAATACTAGGTGTTCCTAAAATATTAGGTGTTACTAAAATACTACTGTTACTCTGGAACGCGTTGTTCCTTGTGTATCGGTGATACCACTAGTATTTGAAATACCTAGTATTTTAAATACGCGTTACTGGCTGTTCCTTGCGTTCCAGTGATATTTTTGTACGCCTAGTATTTGGCCTTGGTTTACGTGATCTTGCGTACTTTTTGTGTGTGTGTGTCTGTGTAGGTGCGTAGGGGGTGTGCCTCGACTCGGAACAGCGAGGGCGGCGTGTCTCGACTCGGAACAGCGTCGGCGCGAATAACAGGTATTTCAACTTTTCAGTCACTGTTACATCCGTTCCACAAAAATATCGTTCCAAAATACCTATTACAGGTATATCGGCCCACCTCTAATAGCCAGGCTCCGGGAAACACGTGGTATGTTCTGTAATGACGCAACAATATAGGCTACATATATTCATTAGGCTGTTGATTCGTACATTAAGTATCATGCAGAGATGCTCTCTCTCTCTCTCTCTCGTTAGAAGTGTAAACGTTGTATGCGGTTAAATGACTCAGTCTTTTTTGATAATTTGTCAGTCTTGAGTAGATGGTGAAGAGTGTTCCACGTGTAAAGACACTCCGGGGAGGGTATATATTACAATTACAGAGTTGTATAACATCCACTGTTTACGGATGTTTTTCAAATCTCAGTGCAGTGCCAAGTAGATTTTAATGGAGGCAACCTGCAACTTTTTTTATTCCCAATCCACTAGCGTTTCAGCACTCACTACTACAGTATGGAAACAAGAGGAAAGATAAATTCTTACGTGTAAGAACATCTTAGTCTTATCCGTAATCAGTCCCAATCCGCAAAAGGTTTTACGGATGTGCCCACTTATAACAATCCAAAACATGTGATGACAGTATTGTCAGAGGCGTGGAAGGGTGGGGTGCAAGGGTGCACGTACCCGGGCAACGTCTAGGTCTTGGTTACGTGACTTGTGTTTGTCAAATTCCATATTTAATAATTTAGGGCCAGAAACAACAGAAATATTTGTTTAAAAATAACTTAACTAGAACATTTTCTAATTTATTAATAGAGTAACGCATTTGTTTAACACCACCTATGAATGTTTCTGAGAATGAAAAAGCATTTTCCAAGTGAAAAGTTATTAAACGTGAGTTTAGATGAAGTACGACAAAGAAGGGATATCAAGTCTACCCATTATCAAAACGACATTCGCCCACACACGCGTAATTGACTGTAAGAATAAAAGAATTTAGTATAAGAAACTAAAAAAATTATTTTGGTTGTTGAAAATTAGCAAATATTACTGGCGGTGTAATTAACAATAATATAAATTCAATTTTGGCATTAGCAGATTACATTTGAGATTAAGGATAAATAAAAGTGTTTTCATTAACAATGGTTCTATATTTGGCTCAAATGAACTCAGGTCACTTCCCATATACCCAACCCACAACTAGTGGTGGTACCCAACAGAAATAGTGGTGGTTCATAAGATAACCTAACCTAGACATACATACCACTGAATACTGTACGCGTATGAAAGACTAATAATGGAATAATAGATTCCAACTGGAATTGTGTAGACATTATAGTCAAACCACTCTCACGTTTCTGTTGGACATTCACGTGAGTTGACACTTCGTTGCTGACAACATCCTTACTCCATGAATCTTTTTGTATACAAATAACACTATTCATAACTCGAAGGAGTGTGGCCTAATAGACTTATCCCTCCCTACACATCTAGTAGTTGTAGACGTCTAAACAAATGGAAACTGTGTGTACACGAAACAGGTGAATACATCAAGAGCAACGTGAATTATCCCCCCCCGGCCAGCAGACCTGTCCGTGAGAGCAGACCGACCAGACGCCGGATCCGTCACAGGCCGATGCTGCGAGAAAACTGCCAGTTTGTGGGCTTGGCATATAGAAGATCTGGCTCGTCGCCTTTCGTGCGCGGCCTTTCAGTCAGGTTGGAATTCTAGGCTCATGAGGTGGCGGATCAGACGTCAGATCTGCAAGTCTCTGGTAAAAGGCGTGATTCTGCCGCAGGCAACCCTGATTGCGAATGTGTAATGAGTTGCGTTCACATCTTATGATTTGTTGCTTCACTTCAAGAGTAATGTTTTTTAGTTTGCTCTTTTTGTCTGGGTTTACTTTGATTTTCTATTTTTACGATGGATGTCGAAAGGGTGTTTTATCAACTAAATTTTCGACTACTACTGTTTATCATCCTTGTGGAAAGTAAAATGTAATGAATAATCAGATACAATACAAAAAAACAAAGAGAAGGTTGTATTAAAGATTATACGAAAATACATGTAGGCTACTCCTTTCTCCAGGTTCGAATGACGGCTTCTGAAGTTTCTGGCATAATAGCTCCAAGACTCTGAAGTGACATTCTTATTGCAAATTCTAGGTCTTCGAACGATATTTTTGTCGTTAAACATCTGAGTGTCGCAATTAGTCTTTGTTCCACACTTGTTGATTGTCTCAATATATCTGTTAACGTATTTTACGAGGTGTTTCATTAACTTAAACAAAAACTGTAAACTCTCATTATTCATGCAGAGGCAGTTTCTATAATCTTCAGGTTTGTTTTCACATGACTCCTTAAAAGTACTCTGTCAGAAAAATTATCCCTTTTCTGGTACCAAGCCTACTGTTCACTCCAAAACCTCATACTACCGTCTTTATTTTTCCTGCTCTCTTCCTCAATAGCACTGAATGTGAAAATAACACGCAGTTTTCCTTTTTCGATTCACTATGATGATCTCGTCTTTAAAACTTCAGCTAACTTGATCTGCCTTTGTATCTGACCCGCGATTGGGCTCTACGTGTGTGAGGAAAGTAAGCATCAGGGCTGCCCCGTCAGCGTATTTCATCCCCCCTACGGTTTCAGCGCGCTGAACTCGGAAGGGCTATGTAGTGGACTTGGCCTCATAGCGTAACATATCCCCTACGACTTCAGCAACTCACTCAACTCTCCCCACCTTCGACGACTGGTAGAATTCCTCTTCAAAACGGAAAGCTCTCGTTTTGTTCGAACGTTACTTACCATTTGTGCTGTTAGTGAGCGACTTGTTTTTGTGTGAAATTAAAATGAATGCTGAAAAGTTCGAACTTTTTTTACGTAATTCCTGTAATGACAGTAAAATAGAAATTTCGAAGAAGTTAATTTCAAGTATTTTGTTTTTAGTCCTATACTGAAGCCTTGTTATCACATTCATAAAGAGTATTTTTTTAGGAAATTTACTTAAATTAATGTAGTAAAGAGCTGTTAAAATCTTAAATGAAGTAAGCCAAATAAATATTGTTACCATATTATAACTGTGTTTTTATTTATGCCCCATGTACTTCTGGGGATCAACATTAAGAAAATTCCGAAAAACTTTAAAACGACAAAAAACTCGACTACGCATTTTCTTTTAGCCTTGTTTTTTGTATTTTTTTTAATACATCCGGCAAGGATATGCTTACAATGAGTGTTTGCTTCCTTTTGTGTCATGCGTAAATAGAGTCTAAAAATGAAAAATGGTGATGCGTCTTTTGTGGCAGCTTTTATGGAAAATCATAAGAGAGGGGCTTCAAGATGAATATTTACAGAATTAAAGAAACATCTTAAGAAAGGAAGAGAATAAACTGTAGTCGGAAGAGAAGTTTCCTCTCTTGAAGGGAATGGATTACGTTTTCGAAGTTCAATGGCCATTTGATTGCAGTTTGTTTCTAGATGAATAAAAATGTGTTGTTAAAAAGTATTCCTCAGCTGTACAAAAATAATCTGTGGTAATTCAGACATTAATATTAATTTGGTTCCTGAAAATTAATAGGGGCTTACGAGCCCAAAACAACATTTTATCGGAAAACAACCCTATCCTGAAGTTCGTTTTTCTGTTGATTCCTTTGTTTCATTCCGTTGTTTTATTTCGTCCATCTCAGTTTACGACCTTCAAGGATCTGTCATTGGCACGTAAAAGATTTCAAATGCTACTAACGCAACCTCCACCTGTTTCCTTTCATCTTTCTTCTATCCCATTGTCTGTTTTGTCTGTCTCATGTTTCCAAACATGGATCTATTATTCTGCTTCGTGTAGAACTTCCCTCAGTCACGTGCCACTCACCCATATCTACCTAATTTACTGATCAGTCCGAACCAAGTTACTCTCTTCTCTTCTATTTAATTTAGAATATTTTCTATTCACATTCTCCTCCGTACTTTTTGTTACCGATTTTATCTGTTCTTGTAGTTCTACTTCCTTTCAGGCATTACATCTTTTGGTTACAGCAACTCTTATTAAAATGACACCGGCTTTTGGCTCCATGTGTCATACTGCGTACCATATGTGTTGTAACCTATCGAGGGGCTGCTAGGCTACAACTGTTAGTTGTGGCTTCGGAGGTGAATCATTGATATGAACCGTTCTTCTCTGAACACTATTTATTGATGATTCGCAAATACAAAACTTTTACAATTTCCTTTATAACAATAATTCTTGATATTAACATAATTCGATTAATTCAATTACTTTTACTTAACTCTAAGTACTTTCAGTTACTAGTACTTAGTTTCAACAAAATAATGTAACTACTTTAGTCTCTCTTTTAAAAATTGACAAAGAACAAAAAGTATAACTGACTATCACTGGCTAGAGAGATTCTCTTAGAACACCTTCTAACTCAGATCAAGAATTAGTCGAAGTGAGACAGACGTAAGTTCTCATAACTCTTAAAATCAAATCTATTTACTCCAGCATTTGCTTGGTTTTTTATACACAAATCGTGGGTGTAACCCTTATTTTCGGTGGTGGGAATGATCCCTTCCCTTATTTCTAAAACCTTAACTATGATTGGTTAAAACTAGTTGAAGTGAGGGTAATTTCTTACAATTTTTATAAGACTTCCTATTATTCGTCAAAGACTGTATCATGTGACCCAGCGTCACGATTTGGTGGAGTTTTATTATTTTATATTACAGTTCTCACGGAGTAAAACACCTGCTTTCACGAAGTTCTCACGGAGTATGCCTGCCTTCACACGTGTGACCTATTACTTGACTCACCCCAAAAGGATATCAACTTTATGGGGACATTTATGTGTTCTGTCTGGATCTTGTCACCATTAATTCTTATTTGATGTGTCTCGCCAGATTTCCTATGATTATTACTTCCTTCAGCCACGCTTATTGAGAAAGAGTGAAATCCCTGGGAAAGTTTATAAAACTAATTTTATGTTCAAAACATCTGTTTGTCTGGTATAGAGTCTGAAACCTGTGTCTATTGCCTAACACAACTAAGAATTTCTATAGCCTCACTTCTAAGTAACAATTATGATATAATAACATTAACTACAATTGACAATTACAACATATGGTATTTAAAAATACCCTTTGTTTTAGTGTTCCTGATAACATGTCTCTTCAATAGAAAAGGATTCAGATTTGATTTGTCCTGATTTATCCTAACTATTTTAACTCGTCTATTCCTTTGATCAGTCGGTATCCGAATAAATCAATTTTCCATAGTTGTTTACTCTCTTGTTTACTGTCTTTTACATTTGGAGACTTAGAGGTCACAGTACTGCCCATGCCCGTGTATGACATCACTTCAACATCTGTTTTGTTTCATTCAGTACAACAAATGGGTCGTCTGTTAAAAAAATTTACTCGCTTCATATTATGAGAGGGCGGGTGAGATCCTAATGCCTCAACTTTTCTAGTATGCGCTGGCAAATAAATTATTCCTGGATTCAGTGGTAAATAAATAGTAAATAATGTATTTCAATGATGATGACAATAATAATGGCTCTTTTTTCCAGCCACCGACGTTGCTAATGAATCAGGCAAGGTATGGAATCAGTTTGAGCAGTATGGAATTAATGTGGCCGGCACTACGCTTCAGCCGCTCTTATTTTTATCCAAAATTTTATTCCACGTACTCAGTTCCACACGGACGCGTCAAACTGGATGCTGAAAAACGCACCTTGACGCTGCCAGACTCGAATCTGGGATCTCTAGTTTAGTGATCAGCCTCCATACCCATAGGTCTACTACCACCGCAAATTATTTTTATTGTTTACATGTTTTAACTCTCTGAAGGCAGTTAATTAGTGTTCCGTGCACGTATTTACTGTCATCTGACTTGGACAGCCAGTTTGTCGAGACAAGCCTTATCCAATCTCAGAAAACGTAGGCCTATATCACTGCCTTACAACACAGAGAGATATACCGAAAAATATATTTGTATGTGAATTTACATAAGTATATTTTGGTGTATATGTTTGTGCACGTCGCATTGTATGACTTGCACAAGAAACAGACGTAACGATTGTTCTTTATCAACTGACAATTATAATATTAATATGACAATTATAAAGGTAACAACAATCAACTTAATGTGTATAATCAATTCTTTTTCTTGAACTAATATTTGTTCTTATTACAAAAAAAATGGATTACTTTATATTGTAGTAGCACGGGTTAGACTTCATCAGTAGCCTAATTAACTAGTTAACTATTATTTTGACTCAGTGGTTAAAGGCCGACTGACACAGCGTTCAATGGCTGCAGTTATGTCGTGGAGGTTGGACTATAGGTCGAATCAATATAGGCGTATAGTTTGTGGGACTAGACACAGAGTAACCCCTATTCTACTGCGGGAAAAATAAAGGGTGGCCTGCATTAGTAACAAACACACACACAAACACGGACATTGCACGCGTTGCGTTTTACTTGCTTTGGGACTGATCAAAGACTTCAGGGATACATAATGTGAACTGGAGACCTCAAATAGTAACAAGAATTAGTCCTAGTTCTCGAAGGTAGATTACAATGACGACGATGAGATAAGATGATTTAACTAATAAATTAAGTGAACATATTGTATTAATCGTTTTACTGGATGACTCGATTTATCAGTCACTCTAAATGCTAACATAATACCAAGCCTAAGTGTTGTAGGCCTCCACAGTTACAATCGAGTCCACGATCTACACAAATGCTGATGTCCAAAAGAAACAAGTTCACAACACAGTCCTAATGTGATATCTGCGTAAACAGCTCTTCTTCACGTTTGTGTCAAATTCAGACCGAGTTAACACGTCTGTTGTCCGGTGCTGCGAATAACAACTGAAACACAAAAGCGTACGGAAGACATTTCTAATTCACCTGTGCAGAGAATTTCAGAAGCACATAATATATATTAACAAATGCAATTATGATTTGTTAGATTATAAAATATCCTAGGTATTATGCTGTAAAAATAATAGGCCGATATTCGCCTTGAGGTGAATAAATGATATTACAAAATAACCCTCATATAATTAGAATGGTAGTGCCTGTACTGTTTCAATATTAATGGCGTAGACTATATTTATTACAACACACACACCCACACACATCTCACATTAGTGAAGTGCAGTTAAAAATTAATCATTACGCCGTAAACATAGTAAAGTGTCCTAGATGCTAAGTAGATATATAGCGTGCATAAATAACATGTGAACTGTAAGTAATAATCGTAAATTACATTATAATTAGTACACTTGGAGAGTACAGAGAAACGGATTACCCCTACTAAATCATTATATTATCAAGCTTTATGAACATTATTTATACGGAATTCACACCGTAAATTAACAGCATCCAAGGAAAATAACCTGAAATGTAATTTTTTATGAAATATTCATAAATATTTTAATTGGTTTGTAACGTCTAGTATCGTTTTATAACTCAATAAAACAAATGGGCAACAATTTCCCTTAGTTTTGTTTCCGAGGAAACAACATTTTTTACTTCCATGTTCCTTAAGGAAATGGAAGTATGGTGATGGCAAAAAAAATCGTGTTCGAGATTATTGCAGATTCTGATTGTACTACACTCAAAACATGAAAAAAAGTCATTTTTCGAAAAGTGTCTGTGTGTCTGTCTGTCTGTGTGTCTATGTGTAGATTTTTTCTATGGAAAACGATAACAGCCGCAAATTCAAACAGAATCTAATATTTTTTTGCGTACAGCCCTGATTTGTAGAGTACTCACGACCTATTGCCTATTGTTTTTGGTGAAGATCGGTTGAGGGAAAGAGGTAGTTTACCTCCAACGGTTTTTTTTAATCAACGGTAATTTTTTTTCTATGGCAAACGATAACAGCCGCAAATTCAAACAGAATCAAATAATGTTTCGCATACAGCCCTGAATTATAGAGTTCTCAAGACCTATTGTTTTTGGTGAAGATCGGTTAAGGGAAAGGGGTAGTTTACCGGCAACGTTTTATGTTTTAAAAGTGTATTTTTTATGGCAAACGATAAGAGCCGCGAATTCAAACAGAATCAAATACAGTAGAGTCCCGGTTATCCGCCATAAACGGGCTGGCGGAAGGGCGGATAAGCTGGAATGGCGGATAATAGGGAGAGTTAAATAAAACGCAAATTTATCATAAAATTACGTTGTAATTTTGTAAATGTAATTAATAAACATCACGTTTTACAACAAATCAATAGAGAAAACAATACATTACTGTACAATTATATTACAAAATTATAGTAAAACGTTTTAGAGAACAAGCAACAACATTAAAGTTATACACTTACAAAAAAAAGAGAAAACAATTACGCCTACTTTAGTACTTCACGCTTCAAGTTTAAGAATTCAGTAAATTTTAACAAGAAAAATTTACTAAAAATAAATATAGAATCAAACTAATGTGTACGTAATAAAATTGACTTACACTGTCAGAAATGTTGGAAGTGAGAGTTCAGTTCATGATGAGTGAAAAAAATTGGTGATCTTCGACTGCCTCCCTGATGATCCCGCTTCTTTGCTGCCAAGTCTCGCCATCTTTGGAGCATTATTATGTCGACAACCCTGGCTTCCTCTTGCTGCTCAACGTACTGAATGGCTGCTTCAAGAGCTTTAACCCCTTCTTTGTGTGTGATCTTTTGGGGCTCAACAGTTTCAGAGGCTTGATCTTCAACAACATCATCGCTATAACAAGTGTTACAATTTCTTCGTCAGTTATTTCATATTGGTCGTCTCCTGAAAGCCAATCCCTTATTTCATCCAGCGATGCATCCTCACATCCAGGGATACGTTGCACCAAGGGCAAAATACTTTCATGAAGTTCATCCAGCATGCTTTCAGCCATATTTTCGTCCTCGCCCAACAGCTTATGCCACGACTTCGCAATTGTTTGTGCCCCGACGTCGGCCCAGGCCCTTGAGACCCAATAAGCGACATCCTTCAAATTTATACTTTTCAACGTCTTAATCAAGTTTTGCCCATCTTCAATTTCTTGTATGACTGTTGACAGAAGCTTTCTTCGATAGTTTCGTTTAAATGTTTCCAAAACACCCTGGTCCATAGGCTGACAAATGGCAGTCACATTTGGTGGCAAAAACATAGCCTTTATGTCCCCATCTCTAAGTTCGTCTGGATCAGGGTGAGCTGGGGCATTGTCTAGCAGTAAAACTGCTTTTCTGGGTAGGTTGTTGTCTTTTAAAAACTTCTCTGTAGAAGGAACAAACTCTTTAAAAAACCATTCCTTAAAAATTTCACTAGTCATCCATGCACTTTTTTGATTGAAATATTTTACTGTAAGAGCATGTTTTGAAATGGTTTTAAAATCCCTAGGGTTTTTGGACTTTCCAATCATTGCCAGGTCCATTTTATGGTTTGCTGTGGCATTACTGCATGCTAAAATAGTCACTCTCTCTTTACTACGTTTATAGCCAGGGGCTGCAGCTTCAGTTCTAGCTGCAAGGCTCTTACTCGGTAACATTTTGAAATTAAGGCATGTTTCATCACAATTAAATACTTGATCTCCCGTTAAGCTTTCAGTTTCAACAAAGTCTTGAAATTTTTTCTTAAACTGCTCCATTTCTTGAAAGTTTGGTGACAGTTTCTCGCCGCAAATATTCAACTGACGGATTCCATAACGCTTCTTCCATCTATCAAGCCACGCTTGATACGGTGTGCTGTAAAATCTGCATCACCTTCGTTAAATTCTTTTTGAAACTGCAACGCCTTTTCTTTTAAGATAGGTCCCGAAATAGGCACCCCTTTCTCCCTGAACTGTGTAAACCAAATGTACAACGCTTCGCTAACTTTTTCATAATCACTACTTTTTATAGTTTTTCTATCTTTAAAAGCAGTCTCAGTAACTCGTGAGGAACACCATTTTTCTAATTCTAATCGTCTCTTCTTCCAATCTCCAACTGTGCGATGACCGACGCCGTAGTGGTCAGCCACCTTCTGCAGCGTTTCCCCTTTATCCAGTCTTTTTAATGCCTCAAGCTCGTCTTTTATTGATAAAACAATTTTCTTCCTTTTCGTAGCCATAATCGCAACACTATTAACAAGACTACACTACGACACTTTCACCAAAACTGCACTAGTCACTCACGGACACACCGCGTAAAAATAGCCTCACTGCTCACTACAGCACACAACAAGAAACTGCAGTCTACTAAGCGATGAGCATGTGAGCGATAGCGTTGGATGGTGGGGTGGGGTGAATGACACATGAGTCACAGCTAGGCTATAATAGGCGATGGGCAGTAGGCCAAATTCCTGCGGTACAGTCAGGAGCAATCACAAAGAGAGCATGTACACTCACGCCCGCAAACTATTGGCACACTATTTTCGTTGCAGTAATTAAAGAAAATATTTTTTACGTTTACGTTTTTTTACGCCCTTGGGCGGCGGATAACCGAGACTCTACTGTACTTTTTGCATACAGCCCTGATTTGTAGAGTACTCAAGACCTATTGTTTTTGGTGAAGATCGGTTAAGGGAAAGGGGTAGTATACCTGCAACGTTTTATGTTTTAAAAGGGTATTTTCTATGGTAAACGATAAGAGCCGCAAACTAAAACAAAATCAAATAATTGTTTGCACACAGTACTGATTTGTAGAGCACTCAAGATCTATTGTTTTTGGTGAAGGTCGGTTAACGGAAAGGGGTAGTTTACCTGCAACGTTTTTCTTATCAAGGGTATTTTTTTTTTTTTGGAAAACGATAACAGCCGCAAATTCAAACAGAATCAAATAATATTTTGCATACAGCCCTGAGTTGTAGAGTTCTCAAGACCTATTGTCTTTGGTGAAGATCGGTTAAGGGAAAGGGGTAGTTTACCGGCAACGTTTTATGTTTTAAAAAGGTATTTTCTATGGCAAACGATAAGAGCCGCAAATTCAAACAGAATCAAATAATGTTTTGCACACAGCCCTGAATTGTAGAGTTCTCAAGACCTATTGTTTTTGTTGAAGATCGGTTTAGGGAATGGGGTATTTTACCAGCAACGTTTTATGTTTTAACTAGGGTACTTTCTATGGCAAACGATAACAGCCGCAAATTCAAACATAATCAAATAATTTTTTGCATGCAACTCTGAATTTTAGAGTTCTCAAGATCCATTGTTTTTGGTGAAAATCTGTTAAGGGGAAGGGGTAGTTTACCGGCAACGTTTTTTTATCAAGGGTAATTTTTCCTATGCAAACGATAACAGCCGCAAATTCAAACAGAATCAAATAATGTTCTGAATACAGCCCTGAATTGTAAATTTGTCAAGACCTGTTGGTTTTGGTGAAGATCGGTTAAGGGAAAGGGGTAGTTTACCAGCAACATTTTATGTTTTAACAAGGGTAATTTTTTCTATGACAAACGATAACTGCCGTAAATTCAAACAGAATCAACTACATTTTTGCATACCTTCTTAAATTTTACAGGTCTCAAGGTTTGTTGATTTTGTTGAAGATCGGTTAAGGGGAAGGGGTAGCTTACCTGCAACGTTTTATGTTTTAACAAGGGTAATTTTTTCTATGACGAACGGTAACTGCCGTAAATTCAAAGAGAATCAAGTAATATTTTGCATACAGCCCTGAATTGCAGAGTTCTCAAGACCTGTCATTTTTGGTGAAGATCGGTTGAGGGAAAGGGGTAGTTTACCAGCAACGTTTTATGTTTTAACAAGTGTATTTTCTATGGCAAACGATAAGAGCCGCAAATTCAAACAATTTTTGCATTCAGCCCTGAATTGTAGAGTACTCAAGACCTGTTATGTTTGGTGAAGATCGGTTAAGGGAAAGGGGTAGTTTACCTGCAACGTCTTTTTATCAAAGTTAATTTTCTTCTATGGCAAAAGATAACAGCCGCAAATTCAAACAGAATCAAATAATGTTTTGTATACAGCCCTGAATTGTAGAGTTCTCAAGACCTGCCGTTTTTGGTGAAGATCGGTTAAGGGAAAGGGGTAGTTTACCTGCAACATTTTATGTTTTAACAAGGGTAATTTTTTTATGACGAACGATAACTGCCGTAAATTCAAACAGAATCAACTATTTTTTTGCATACCTTTTTGAATTATAGATAACTCAAGAGGTGTGTTGATTTTGTGAAGATCGGTTAAGAGAAAGGGGTAGTTTACCTGCAACATTTTATGTTTTAACAAGAGTAAAGTACTTAATTTTGATAAACAAAGTATCCTGATAAGAAGCTCATAATAATCCACTGTAGAAACATAGATGAAATATCTATAAATGAAGAGGCTAGTTGAACTGGGTGGGGGTAATTTTCTATTAATGAAAATTATAGTTGAAGAGGGAGGGGAGAATTTTTTATATGTGTACTACGTTATCGGCAACAAAGAAGTAGTTTATTTTTTATATGACGAACGATAACTGCCGTAAATTTAAACCGAATCAACTACTCTTTTGCATACCTTTTTGAATTATACAGAACTCAAGGTCTGTTGATTTTGTTGAAGATCGGTTAAGGGAAAGGTGTAGTTTACCAGCAACGTGTTTTTTTATCAATGGTAATATTTTTTCTACGGCAAACGATAACATCCGCAAATTCAAACAGAATCAAATAATGTTTTGCATGCATCCCTGCATTGTAGAGGACTGAAGGTCTATTGATTTTGGTGAAGATCGGCTAAGGGAAAGGGGTAGTTTACCTGCAACACTTTTTGTTTTAACAAGAGTAAAGTACTTAATTTTGATAAATAAAGTATCTTGATAAGAAGCTCGTAATAATCCACTGTAGAAACGTAGATGAAATATCTATAAAAGAAGATGTTATGTGAACGGGGTGGGGGTAATTTTCTATAAATGAAAATTATAGTTGAAGGGGGAGGGGAGAATTTTTTATGTGTGCTACGTTATCGGCAACAAAGAAGTAGTTCTTTGTTAAAATTCCTTCCCGGGCTGTTTAGCCGTATTCCAATGTTTTCTGTCAAACCAGACTTGTCGGCAGTGACATCGACTTCCATCATCAGTGAAAATCGAGTTGCGAAAACGTGAGATGGTATACGTTAGTGACTACAGTACTGTGGTTTAAGGCTGAAGCAATAAGTAGAAAGAAGTAGTTTCTATGGAAATATTTCATTTCGAATATGATTTTAAATATAAATCTTAGAACATGGAAGTCATGTATGGTTCTCCATACTGATATTTTAATAATTTTACTGCAATTATTTAAATTTATGTAGATTTTTTGTTGCAGGATAAAATTGCAAATTCTTCACGTACAATCATCCACTTTTCCGCGACTACCGTTCCGTACTAAGTTTTGAGGAAGAAGTAGCGTCATATTGGAACCATCGACGTCTCACAGTAGCGCAATTTTTAGATTTAATTTATTTTCGTATTTTGATTACTACGTATACACTATATCATTCTGAATAACATCCACATAATAAAATTATACAAATGCTCTCTCTCTCTCTCTCTCTCTCTCTCTCTCTCTCTCTCGCACACACACGCGCACGCGTAGTTTAATGTATACATTTAGATGGTGTTGTATATAATATATTAAAAGGAATGGTAACGTAATTCTTCTTTTCATGTCTTGGCATCATTATTTACTTTATGCCATTTCTCATTCACGTTCTGATGATCTAATAAACGTGTCAATACATACGAATTCACTTTTGTATGGACTACCGTGTGTGTGATAAACAGAAAGAGACGTTTACAATAACAACTTCAGTAGATGTACACATCGTTTGTGCCTACAAGTCGTGTGAGTAGAAACTTCTGTATGTATGCTGGGGCGGTAACAGGAGGGGGGGGTCAAAGGGGACAGCTGTACCGGGTCCCGAGCTCAAGGGGGGCCCCGACAGGGGCTCCATTTTTTTTGTGTAAAACACTTTTTAAGAATAAATAATTACTTCCATGTTCCTTAAGGAAATGGAAGTATGGTGATGACAAAAAAAATCGTGTTCGAGATTATTGGAGATGCTGATTGTACTACACTCAAAACATGAAAAAAGTCATTTTTCGAAAAGTGTCTGTGTGTGTCTGTGTCTGTAGATTTTTTTTCTATGGCAAACGATAACAGCCGAAAATTCAAACAAAATCAAATAATTTTTTGCATACAGCCCTTATTTGTAGAGTACTCAAGACCTATTGTTTTGGTGAAGATCGGTTATGGGAAAGGGGTAGTTTACCTGCAACTTTTTTTTTAATCAAGGGTAATTTTTTTCTATGGAAAACGATAACAGCCGCAAATTCAAACAGAATCAAATAATATTTTGCATACAGCCCTGAGTTGTAGAGTTCTCAAGACCTATTGTTTTTGGTGAAGATCGGTTAAGGGAAAGGGGTAGTTTACCGGCAACGTTTTATGTTTTAAAAAGGTATTTTCTATGGCAAACGATAAGAGCCGCAAATTCAAACAGAATCAAATAATGTTTTGCACACAGCCCTGAATTGTAGAGTTCTCAAGACCTATTGTTTTTGTTGAAGATCGGTTTAGGGAATGGGGTAAATGAACTGCAACGTTTTATGTTTTAACATGGGTAATTTTTTTTTATATATGTACTACGATATCGGCAGCAAAGAAGTAGTTTGTTGTTAAAATTCCTTCCCGTCCTGTTTGGCCGTAGACCAAAGTTTTCTGCAAAACCGTACGTTTCGGTAGTGCCGTCGACTGCCATCATCAGTGAAAATCGAGTGCGATAACGTGTGGTGGTATACGTTAGTGACCTCAGTACTGTGGTTAAGACTGAAGCAATAAGTGAAAAGAAGTAGTTTCTATGGAAACATTTCATTTCGTAAATGATTTTTAAATATAAATCTTAGAACATGGAAGTCATGTATGGTTCTCCATACCGATATTTTTAGTTTGGTTATGATTTAGAAAAATAACAAAATATTTCTAATTAACCGCAGCAGGACCAATATTAAATTTGAACCTGTTCGATTTAGTAGCTGTGAGGGCATATTATTGTTTTCCCGTCTCATAGCTTCCCCCCCCCCCGATCCACTACCAGTGTTGTTTAATTCGGATGACAAAATGCCGAATTCGATAGTCGCTAGTACATTTTCGCAACAGCAGATATATTCAGATCATTACTAAAACTATTGTGACTGTCAGTTCGCATGACATGTAGTCCAAGCGCGAAATTGGAGTGAAAAAAGTATTAAAGCAGTGAAAAAAGAAAAGAATTTCAGTCTGTAACTTATAAGTCTTAATGTATTTTACAATAATATAAAATGTAAAATTATATGTTTTGAAAAATTAATTGTACAAAATTAAGAAGACTACTTTAATGCATCGTTAATTATAAATTTTATTTAATACTATTGAACTTTTACGATATGTATATTAAAAAAGGTTAGGTAACCTAACCTAACCTACCAATCTACCATTAAGTTTTATGTTTTTGTTAATATAAAGTCGTTTTAGAATTAGTTTTTTGTGTACCCTTATGTACACTACATAAATTTCTTTTATTAAATTTTCAATGTTTGTTGATACAAAGTAAACATGATCTAGAGTTTCAATTTTAGTTACCTACGTTCCTTAGTGGGGGGTCGGGGTGGAAACAAGGGGGGCCCCGTGGGTTTATCTGTACCGGGCCCCACGATTTCTTTTACCGCCCCTGTATGTAGGCCTATGTATGTATTGCGTTTACGGTACATGGCATGCTTTCTATGTACCAGGTGTAATATTTTTAATGCTGTCATTATGAAATCAATACTCCTAGTAGAATTTGAAATCTGAGTTTTGTATAGGGTGTCCCATAAAGAACATAAGATTGATGGTTTTAATAAAATCTTAATTTATCAAAACATAAAACATATTTTAATTTTATTATACAGTGAACTTTCTGCGGATAATTATGGAACACAATATGACACAAAGGTCCGTCGCCGTTTTACCGGCACAATCTTCATTTTGATGTTATTTTCAGTCATCCCTTTCAACACGGTTGCGGCTCAGTTTCGCCAGTAACACGTCGGATATCCGCCTTCAGCTCAGCAGTTGTTTATGTTTTGGTTTGGCAACAGAAACGCAAGTCTTCGACCCCTCGCCACCAAAGAAAAGTCGCCTGTTGCGAAATCACAGGACCTCGGTGCCCAGTTCTGGTCGCCGTTGCAACAGATGAGACGGGCAAGGAAACTTTTGTCGCAATAAACCAGTTGTTTCACGCTCACTGACACAGGTTACGTTGTCCTGCAGAAACCCTGTGTCTTCCAGATCCATATCGTCCATCTGAGGCCAAAAAACTCTGTTATCGTGTTGCGGTAACGTTCGCCATTTAATGGCAATGCATTTATGATTCATTTTCAATAGATACGGCCCCAGTACTCCGCCAGCTGAAAACCCGCACTAAATAACGGCTCGTTGTGGATGCAATAGCTCCTTATAAATGAATCGAAGGTTCTCTGTGCTCCAAATTCGATAATTTTGTTTGTTGCTTTGATGCCGACTGTTTTATTTCTGAACGAGGAGGTTGATGTAATTATTAGTAGTCCCAACCTCCCCTCACACACATGAGTATCTGCTTAAATTCACCCATATGAAATTATATTTTTTCCAAAAGTAATAATCTTGAATAGCCAAAGCCAACTATTCGACAACTTAATAATCTCTTTTAGTTATAAAACCCATAGTTATTTGAAGGTACAAGTGTGTTTATTCTTATAAGATATGTTTCTGTTACTAAATTCATGTTAACGTTTTTTCAGGTGATTGCGACAGCTGCCTTGCGGCGCAACAGTGAATTTTTGAAATTGCTCTTACTTCCGATCGAAAGGACTTCAGACGGCTACGAGGGTTTCAGCGATTCAGACGATTTCGAGCAGCATGAGGACTACGGCAAGGGCTCCGAATTGTTGGACGGTCGACCGGATTTTTTTTATATTGATAAGAAATTGCAATCACACGTGTTAAAGTAAATAGTGAAAGTGGTAATAATTTGTCTTCAAGACAACTAACTGCTTTTTATACCGGACGTCGAAAATTATTTAAAGTACTATACCTACAGATGGATTACTACGATTGTTATATTTGATTGATAGGGTTCCACATATCAGCCTTTCACATTATTGAGGACCCCGCTAATCCAATAGCACTATAAGTCACATTCACCGTTTACCTTAAAAATAGAATCTGAGAAACAGATTTTTGCAGGGAGTGTGAATCATCGTGCTCCGCTAATCCTTGCTGAACGGCCGACTAGTGTTATCCGAAATGTTGTCGTTTCCACTCTACTGTATAACCCCTTTCCGACTAGTCGTCACTCTGACCAGCTGTCTAGCCTACTATAGTAGATTTCGGGTTATTTCGCTACAAAAGCCGGCGAGTTAATGCGACGACCAGATTATATTGCGGTCGGTTGATGGTTATTCAGGACAACAAGAGGAGTTCAATTTGTAAATAACGTCGGCGTAAAGAGTTCTTGAGCGTGTATAGTAATTCACAACAGCACTACGGCAAACGGAGGACTTCAAAATCCAGAACAGACAGACAGAACCTGCGCGGAGCGTCTTGCACCCTGGTTTGTTTGCGCTACGTTGAAACGGTTCAGCGCGGTCGTTGTTCGGCATAAGGAGTTTGGTTGTGCGCCCCCTTTGGACGACATGGCGTGCAAACGAGGTGTTCGTGAATTCGTCCAGCATAACTCCACGCAGGGAGCTCGGCTCCGTGGTTCCTTTAAGGATTCATCCTCAGAAGCTTAAAAACGCACTGGTGTGATCGATAGGCTCGGCCTCTCGAAGGCGTCGGGCGGGTCGATAAGCTACCGTACTCAGACGGATGGCTCCCATAATTAGCCAGTTGCAGACCTCGCGGTTTCCCGTGACTAGGATGACAGCGCAGCCGAAGTGGCTTGAGTAGTTCCAAACCGATTGACAGAAATATTGAATTGTGTATGTAGGTGTACCGATTTGGACCCACATCTGAGGTACGTCTTCATGGTTCCCTTAAGGTTTACCCGCAGGGGCTTAGAGAGCCGCACTTGGTTGGGCGGCCGAGAACAGGCGTCGGCCGTAGAGGAGAGCTGCCATGCCCAGAAGAACGGTTCCCGCCAGGGAGCCACTTGCACGTCTCACGGTTTCCCGTGACTAGGACAACAGCGTAGCCGAGGCGAAGGGGGTTCGAGTTGATTCTGATTAAGCATTTGAATTGCGTCAAGCAGCGGTTCAAATATCATTCAAAAGGGCTTCAGAGACGGAGAGAATTCTGATTGTACGGGCATTAGAAATTTCACTCTACAGTTATGCATTCCGAAAATGAAACGTGTATATTTAAAAGTCACATACACCCATAGCTGTTAGAGTGCAGTCACATTTCATTCCTTTGTTACACACACAGATACACAAATAAGTTTTTATTAGTTAAATTTTAAGCTGCAAAATTTTTTATGCTCAACGTACTCGGTACACGATAACTGACCTAATTCAAAGTTATAAAATAAAATTTGAATAACTGCATATATCCACATATATCCAGTTATTGCAATCATTTAATTAATTAGCGACAGTCTTAATTTGTTTTAATGCCGAAACGATATCAAAAATAATGTGAGACAACGAACTAAATCCGCGTAAATTAATATCTTCTAGATGTATCTAGTTTCGCCATGTCCCAAGTCAACAACGTTAATTAGTTACTTTGTATGTACTGGAAACATTTCTAGGTTCTTCAGAAACATTTACTTTCTGTCATATCGAATTGACACGTACGATCAATTTTTCCGCCACGCGTGATTCGAATTTAAGTTACCACTTTGCATGCATGTGTAGGCCTACTGATAATGCGGTTTATATATGGAAATACACACTAGTGTCTAACGATTATGACTAAATTTTTACTACATTCCTCACTAATTTAATATTACCTTTCAAGCAGGAACTATAAAATGTTATTATATTATGTAGTTATCAACGAAAATACCCGTTTTTAAATACGAACATGAAACGACGATTGTCTATCTGTTTGGCTGTCTTCATATTCTGGCTATCTAAATTAATCAAATGTAAATGTTCGTGTTTGTATGGCAGTTTACAGCAGCATATATAATATAGCCAATAGACTTTTTTTTTTTTACTACTACAATTTTCGAACTACAGATATTATGTACTGTTAATAAATAATCATCGACTCCTTCTTGTAATATCCGGATGGTCCAGGAAAACAAGGTGTGAGTCTATCTTGAGTCGCATGGTGTACAAGATAGGCAGTGTACCAATATTACGTTTCAGCGTTCTATGATTACTCAAGTTGTCAACCTAGGTAGGCCCTACTCATTTTCAGAATATTTGATTTTTATTTTATCGAATCCAGGACCTCTAGTTTAGTAACAAAGAGTCAAACCCATTGTTCTACAGTGCATATCTTTAAAACATTTCTGTTTTACAATTTACACTATTTCGAAATTATAAATATTAATTTTTCTAAACTCGCTCAACAAAAATTCACTTGTTTATAACAGTCAATTCTATTACTAAGAAACAAAAAATTACTAATTATTAACTATTCACCCGTTCAGAACTATATTAACACAAAGAAAGTAGTCTTACACGTAGACAAGTAATTTGTATCGATACTGAGTAATATTTCTGAACACCTCAAAAGACATTTGCTGTCATGTCGGACCCACTATGTTTAAATTTGCATTATTGTCAGCTAAATTAACTGACGGCAAGACTAGACATTGGAATGTGTTACAGTCTTGAACAAAACAAGAGGTGTTATCAGTAGCTCATGGTTACTTTACATTGCTGCGGATGAGACTTGAACACTAGGGTCATACACTAATCGCATACGTCCTACCGATACATACCTCGTATGAGGTCTTTATTTCAAGAAAGAAGACCACATCGTTTGTAAGATGTGCAGTAAGATCTTAGCTAGTGGCGATAGGTTGATATAAAACTTGGGAACCCTCACACATTCCATACTCAATTACCCACATCCTCAATGGTAATATTTCAGATGGCCATAGTAAAATTTCAAGTATAGTTTACTTTCGTACCCAGTAAGTGGTAAATTTATTAAAAACGCACTTCGCTCAATGTCGATATTCACTTCCAAACCAGGTTGTAAAGGTACGTGCATTTTATTGGTTAACGAAAAGAATAGGTTTCAGCCTTTTTAGGTGAGGGTAATGATTTAACAGCAAGTTGCCGCGGGCAGCGAAAGAAAAGGTCCCTTTCTGGAGCTCCCACATGTATATCGGGAAGGATAGGATGTTATTCTAGCTGCCAACGCCGAAGTCAGTGCAACTTTTCATGGTCAATACACAGTCCTTTGTGAATACCTCAACCATGCACTGAGACACGCGTCCGTATGGTGCTAAAGCGTTAACAGTTGTCACTGAGGTAAACCTTCCGAGGTGCAGCCACACGGTCGAATCTGGTTCAGGAATCTACCGCCTATTTCGGTCTTCTGTATATTGACATGGACAAGTAAGGATGCTAGCCTGTATTTAAAAGGAGAGTCCAGTCTAGGTAGTCCAGCTCGAGCAGGTAGGCCTATGCAAGGATCTCTTAGGGATCGATATGTGTATGATGCCCCTGAATACGAAGGCCAGAGGCTTGACTCATTTAAATGTGTAAGTGTAGTAGTGCATACCACTGTGCACTCTTTCCGGGAACATTCGGTGTTGCTGCATCTCCCGCACGACAGATTTTATCGTATCCCCCCAAGATCTTAAATCAAGTTTATCGGCCAAGAGATCGGATGCAACGTGTTTGTAAACCGACTACGTTATTCACCCCGTGAACGAATACCGCGGAGTACCTGCTGACTGCGGAAAGCGGCGGCAGGCTCCGGCTCCGGATCAGAAATCTGTACGGTGAAAGAACTGGCCGTGGCCGAAGAAGAGGCGGAAGAAAACAGCATAAAGAACCCGGGTCATCGCCAAGGTGATCAAGCCTCTAGGTCTGTGGTGAGATCACTGTCTCCTCCTAAAGCGATACACGTAGTTGCCCAATTAGAGTGAAGGGCTATACGAGCAACTCGTAATTCGTGAAGAGGACACACAGATAGGCCTACAGCATGGTTACCTCTGCTCTCGGTCAGAGAGCACAGGTATGGACTGCAGGGTCCATATCGCTCAAGGTGTTCAAGTAAGGGTTGATCTAATATCTTTTCTTACCTTTGGAAGTCTCCACTCGACTTGTTTGCTCCCACGGCGGCGGTGTTTAAGGGCCCTTCGCTGTTTGTCGGAGATTCCAAAAATCAAACGGGACTGTATTATCAGTTGACATGAACGGGGTGATAAGAAGTGTACAGATGCAACACCACGTACGAACAGAGATAATCGCACTGCGTTGAGGAATACTGTTGACCTGTTCATCGGCGAATGTTGTAGCATCGGCGACGTTTCACAGCAGAGGTCGCACGCAAGTTGCAATTGTCAGATGGTTATAGTAAATATACAGCAAGATGCTACGATGGCTAGAGATGTTTTCCGCGTTAGAGAGTCGGTCTGTGGATAGTTCTTACATTGAAAAGTAATTCGTGCTTTGAGAGTTGGAGATGTTTCGACTTCTAAACCTGAATGCAAAATGTGTGCTGTTAGTCGCTGTACCCAGTTAAAGATGTACACCAATTAAATATCGGTATGGAGGTATCTTAGACTCCCATGTTCTAAGATTTATATTTAAAATCATTTTCGAAATGAAATATTTCCATAGAAACTACTTCTTTCTTCAGCCTTAACCACAGTACTGTGGTCACTAACGTTGTCACCACATCACGTTAGCGCACTCGATTTTCACTGACTGATAGCACTGCCGAAACGTCTGGTTTTGTAGAAACCATTGGACCACGGCCAAACAACCCGGGAAGGAATTTTAACAAGAAACTATTCTTTGTTGCCGATAACGTAGTACACATGACATATAAATAAAAATTGTCCCCTGCCCTTTCAACTATCATTTTCATTTATAGAAAATTACCCCCACCGCCAACAACTAGCCTCTTCATTTATAAATATTTCATCTACGATTATACAGTGGATTATTATGATCTTCTTTTCAAGATACTTTATTTATCAAAATTAAGTACTTTAGTCTTGTTAAAACATAAAATGTTTGTGGTAAACTACCCCTTCCCCTCAACCGATCTTCACCAAAATCAATAGGCCTTGAGTCCTCTATAATTCAGGAATGTATGCAAAACATTATTTGATTCTGTTTAAATATACGGCTGTTATCGTTTGCCATAGAAAAAATTATAGACACAGACACACCCACACACACACACACACACACACACACACTTTTCGAGAAATGACTTTTCTTCATGTTCTGAGGGTAGTACAATCAGAATCAGTCCTTATCTCGAACACGATTTTTTTCGCCATAACCATACTTCCATTTCCTTATGGAACATGGAAATAAAAATTGTGGGAGAAATACCATCTTGATATGCAGTTTATATTGTTAGTAACACATGATACGATTCGATTGTTTGTTTTTACGAGTTACCAGCTAATAAAACTCTAGTTCTCACTCTCTCGACATTTAACTCCGTTACACAAACTGTTCGTCCACTTTGACTCTACGAAAATTTAGATTAGACTTCTAAATTTTCACTTCTAAATTTTCACAAACTATTTACTCATGTTGACTTTACGAAACTTTAAGTAAACTCTCTGAGCTTTCATCGTAGACTCCGAAACTTTACAACAGACTCCACGAACATTTACTACCGACTCTTTCTGATTTTTAAGTAGAGACATCAAACATTTAACGTAGACTTCCTGATCGCGCCTCAGTACTTTGTATATATTCAATACACATATTTCCCCACTAGTTTTCCTACATTTCACTTTGCTCCGTTTTAATTGGTCCTTCTTGCTTTCTTCTAGGAAAATTCACTCCTGGAACCCGCCTACCTTTAAACGCGGTTTTCTGATAGGTCCTCTCCGTTCCTTCTTTATTTCTTTCTCTTAGTTCAACCCCTTCTGCCACGGTATGTCCGATTTCAGACTCGTAAATCGTCCTGGCGTTTTTATATTCCATTTAGACAGAACACCCCCTGAGTTCCCTAACGTCCAGCTGCACTGTTAATTAGTTCACTCACCTCTGCTGTAGCTTACTCGGTATTGAAATCATAATTCTCTCTCTGGCGTTTTTTCTATCCCAGAACAATCCCTTGGTTTCTACAAGCGTCCAGCTGCTCTGTTGATTAGTGCAGTCACCTCTGCTGTGGTGTTCTTGGTATTTCCTAATTGTACTTCTCTCTAGTGCTTTTCTACGCCTTTCAGCCAGAACAACCCTTAGTTTCCCTAAGCATCCAGCTGTCCTGTTGATTAGTGCATTCACCTCTGTTGTAGCTTTCTTGGTAAATCTCTGGTGTTTTTCTATTCCCTTTAACCAGAACAACCCTTATTTTCTTTAAGCGTTCAGCTGCACATGTTAAATTAGTTCAATCACCTCATGCGTGGTTTTCTTGGTATTTTCTAATTGTACTCCTCTCTGTCGAACAGCTGCTGCTCTGTTAGATTTATGATACATCTATACACCTGCACGTTGAAGGATCTCACAGTCTTTTGTACTAACTTCCTTTCTTAGTTTCTCTACTATAACTATATGGAGATTGTGTAGTTCCCTTCTTTTCGGGGTTTTTAATATACAGAGTTTTAGTAGTGGTATAATGGGGGTTCTAACGCACAAAGGAATGCCGCCTTTCTTAAAGAACAATAAAAAACACTAAAAAACATGATCTAAGAGATGACGCCGCCACCGCTGGACCCGCAGCATCCCAATGGACCACAGCATCCGCGAATTTCCGCGAATAATTTTTTTTATTTTTTTTATTTGATTTTTTTAATTAAATTGATTTGCATATCAAGGGGGTGGGTGGGGGGCGGGATGAGGTTCAATGGACCACCTGCATCCGTGAATATAATTTTTTATTTTTTTAATAAAGCTGATTTGCATATCAGTGGGTGGTGGTGGGTGGGTGGTTCCAACTTGATGCATTATAGTGTATATTAAAATATATGATCAGAGTTACCAACCTTTACATGAGTTCAAATTTGTCGCGTGTTATAATGTATATTAAATCTATATGATCAGGTGTACCAACCTTTGCATGGATCCTTTTTGTATTATTATTATTATAGTGTATAGATATTTTATATGAGCAGGTTTGTCAACATTTTCTGTGGCGGGGGGAGGGAAATTCAAACGTGTGATACATTATTAGCAACACGTTATAATGTATATATATACCTATATGTGTGTGCGGTTAGTCGATTGTGACGACGACGAAATCAAGGCGAAAAATTCAAACATTGATACATTAAGCGGTCTCCCTAAATCATATGTTATGTTCAAACCGTTTCTCCTCTCTCACATTTTAATGTAAGTAAAACTATCTCTCTCTCTCTCTCTCTCACTCTCTCTTGTTGTCAAACGTTATGTTCAAACCGTTTCTCCTCTCCCTCTCTCTCTCTCTCTCTCTCTCACTATGTACATGAGTAGAGTAGTCGGTGTGTGATGGTTAAATAATTTTAGCTCTCTCTCTCTCTCTCTCTCTCTCTCTCTCTCTCTCTCTCTCTCTCTCTCTCTCTCTCTCTCTCTCTCTCTCTCTCTCTCTCTCTCTCTCTCTCACTCGTTGTCAAAACGTTGACTTCATTTTTCATTGTATTAAATAATTAACAAATATTAACTATGTGTGCGTGTGTGTGTTGTCAACTACTTACATGCGTGTTCTCTCTCTTAACATAACGCTTCGTGTGAAGCGTTTTGTAGAGCAGGTTTCAACTGTGCAAGGTTTCATACCGTTTCTCCTCTCTCTCTCTCTCTCTCTCTCTCTTAACTGTGTACATTGAGTAGAGTAGTCGGTGTGATGAGTAAATAATTTTAGCTCTCTCTCTCTCTCTCTCTCTCTCTCTCTCTCTCTCTCTTCTCTCTCTCTCTCTCTCTCTCTATCTCACTCGTTGTCAAAACGACGTCTTCATTTTTCAATGTATTAAATAATTAATTAATAGTTTTATAATGCAGTCAGTGTGATTGATCCTTGTTAGGGAGGTCTGTATATGATTTTAGAAATATATATATTTGGCAAATATTAACTATGTATGTGTGTTGTTGTCAATGAACTACTTACATGTGTACCTGTGCGTGTGCTGTTACAGATGACAAATCCATACGTTAACGGCTTAAACAAACTCTAGCAATCTTCAATACGCTCTTCTTCATGTGGTACTACATTTGGTACAATACTTCTGTTTTATGGTTGCAGTTTACAAAATAATTACACACATAGGTTCTGTGGTGTATAGCGAAATAAATTAAAATTATACACACATGTTGTTTCAGATGAAAACGGTGGTTAAAATTCATACAAATCTTCTGATGTAACAGTTCCCACAAGTAATACAGTTCACAAAAAAAAAAATAATATTAATTGTACACATGTTCAGAGGTGTATAGTGATATAAAATAAAGCCTAACGATAGTGTTAGATTCGCAAAACGATAATGTATGACTTTCATTATCGTTATGCTGCCGTCAAGTACGGTCGTAACGTTAGATTGCTAATGACAGATACAAGCAGTCTGATGTATAGTATTCACGTATAGGCTACTCATAGTACCATATCAATATCTGTAATGTTATTTATTTCCAACTAAAGTCAGAGACACCCCCCTTGTAGTTTTTCACCTAGAACGTATACAAAAATCTGATTATTGCGTTCATAATTAACACAACTTTGTTGCACTGGTGAATCTTTAGGTTGCAAACCTAACACGTGTGTGTGTGTGTGCGTGTGTGTGACCTAACGTGAAACGTAAGTGGACTGCATTTTAACCTAACATGTGTGTAGGCTGTGTCGTGTGTGTGTGTGTGTGTGTGTGTGTGTGTGTGTATGCACGCAATATGCCACTTGATATTGCGTAAACGTGTCTGCTCTGCTCTACCTGAATATCCTCATGCAATAAAGGACGTGCCTCGGTCATTACGAATACTATGTCATGATCCGACGCGCACGCACACACACGCACGCACACACAACGAGCGCACACGTTTGGGTTGAAAGCAAATCCAATTACGTTTGTTACATGTTGTGTCGCACTGACCTGATATTTATAGATGACTTCCATACAAAGCAGATAACAGATTTAAATAATAATAATTTCATGCTTGCAATATACAATGTCAAACGTTATGTTCAAACCGTTTCTCCTTTCTCTCTCTCTCTCTCTCTCTCTCTCTCTCTCTCTCTCTCTCTCTCTCTCTCTCTCTCTCTCTCTCTCTCTCTCTCTCTCTCTCTCTTGTTGTCAAACGTATTATCGTTATGCTGTCGGCAAGTACGGTCGTAACGTTAGATTGCTAATGACAGATACAGACGGTCTGAT
The DNA here is from genome assembly GCA_034769895.1 of Magicicada septendecula. NCBI lineage: Eukaryota > Metazoa > Arthropoda > Insecta > Hemiptera > Cicadidae > Magicicada > Magicicada septendecula. Next base: position 234,928,646 of record CM068372.1, on the reverse strand, counting down.
GTATAGTATTCAAACATCTGACTTGTATGAAGACGGACCTACACGCTTTGAAAGCAAGCGTTGTCACCGTATGATGATAAGCGCTATATACTAGACAATGGTTGTGATACACTTGCGTACAGTCATTATCGGATACGTGACAAATTAATTGGCGGCGACTCCGCTCTCGAAAATAATTCATCATCATATAATAAATCTTGATGACATTGGCTGTCCTAAAAACATACCGTATCTATTTCACAGGACGTTATGTCTTACAGCATTGTTAATTTCGTTTAGCAAAACTTGTACACTGACGCGGACGATAACTATTTCTGCATGAAAGTAAGCCATGTGTCAAATTAGAAAGTGAAAGTAGAATGCATCGATTTAGACACCAAACCTCTGAACATACATGCAATTATTTGTATAGTAATAAGAAATGTGTGTGAGAGAGAGAGAGAGAGAGAGAGAGAGAGAGAGAGAGAGAGAGAGAGAGAGAGAGAGAGAGAGAGAATTTAATAGTTTGACTTTCCTACCACAACGCTACAACGGTAAACTATATTGTTTAAGTCGCGGGTTGTTTCTTGCAATCACGAAAATTATTATTTAAAACTGATAATTGTTTTATTAAAATCTTACAATGGCGAAATACTATTATTTCATTGTTTACGATATATATTTAATTAATACAAAAATTACAATGGTCTGTAAACCATATTTCAGTTTGTGTACAGTAATCGCTTTGAATAAGGAACCCCTTCGGGTATATGACGTGCATCAACTTTCAAACGTGTACGCGTGCTACCCTACCGTCGTATACACAAGAAGACTTGTCACTATTTCTCATTTGTATGAGACACTCATCGTACAATCGACTATTGTGTGTGTGTGAGTATAACAACGACATTTAAGAGGTAAGTAAAAGATTTGCATATGTTAATAAGTAAACATAATTTTATTGAATATTCAGATTTTATTTAAATTGAGCTTATAGTCGTCTATTTTGATTTTTTGGTCTGTTGCCTAATGAAGCACATGTGCTTAGGTCAGTTACTGTTGTCTCTCGATAAGAACGGGGTTTTTGTTTGATAGGGGTTTGACAGATATTTTTGATGTGTTTGTAGATTTCCAATTTTAAGTGTTCTAAATACGCTGTCCTGTTTTTAAAAAATTTATTCAGGTAATAATCTGTTTGTTTAAACGTTGATCTATGTACGTGACCATACGTACTTGTTTTTGTAATGTTTGTTATAATACCTTTCATGTTCTGGATTTATGGTATGTGCTGTGTGTGTGTGTGTTGAAAGCCTTATGTATATATATATATATATATGCTCAAATAATTGATCTGTTGTGTTTGATATTTCTTTGTATTCATACACAGTCTTGATGATGACAATAAATATTGTATAATTTAATACTCATGTTACTTTAATTATTATTATACGAGGTTAATCTGTATTATTACATGAGTCATCAATCGTTTAACACGAACATCAATCGCGTAACACAAGTAGTTATGTCGAGTTTAATAATGACTACGACTCAAGAAGCGATTACCAGGTACGTTTATGTACTAGACATTTGAGTTGCCGTTTAGACAGAATTTACTGACATCACGAGTAGGCCTACTTAAATACGTTCAATACAAAAAAGGATTAATTGCCCTACACATGAGTGCTGTATTTTATGAATGCGCGCGTATTTGCTACATAAAGATTAATATAATTACTCACACGTCTGATCAATAAGATCTTTTGTAAAACTTAATGATTCCGCCTGGGTGATTGTAGATTTATTCTGTACTCAGTTTCTGAAGTGTATCAATGAAAATACTGTGAGAGTAGAATATATCGAGTACCAAATCCATCAATTTTTCAAATGTTAATGAAACTGAACGATTGTGGTTGTAGTTAGAGAACAATTCTGTAATTTACAAATGTAACAAAATTTAGAAATGCATTTTCTCATAGCAAAATACAACGTACCCTTCCATTTTATATTCAAACTATTATTATCTGAAACAGAACGTCGTTCAAATTTCGAATGTTATGTAGGACCATAATCAGTCGACACTGTGTAGTTATGATAATATATTAAGTGATAAACATTGTGAATGTCTTTGTTTTAGTCGCGTATAATGCCTTCCGCAAGCAGTTTCGAACGTTACATGGCAGATTGGGTAGACAGACATGCGGCTCAAGTGAAGCATAACAAGGAACTATTATTACAACGTCGCACCGATTGCCAGTCTCAAGGCGAGACACAAGTAAAAAAAGACTTGTCAAATATTTATACGCAGTTCATTACCGACCATGCTGGTGGAGTAAATTATGGCAGATTTGTGGAAGATTGGGTGGGTGAAAATTACATACCACTCTTTCCCGAGTTGTAATATACTTATTTTGTAAATACACATTTGTTAATATACGTTTCATATAATCTGTATTTTTGTTTTATTATTACTACTGATTGTATGCTTTTTGTCTTAGGTTTTACCATCGAGGATTAGAAAGTAGGACGCACCGAATCAATGACCTTGGCTTAAGTTAGTGAATACTTCTGTATCGTTGTGTGTGTGTGTGCGCGCGCGCGCAATCATGTTTCGAGGCATGAGGAACCAAACAGCGCAGGTGGAAATAGTACCTTGTTAAGGTAACAAACTACTTTTAATAAACAATTTTTATCACTGTGTGTGCGTGTGTTTGAATGTAGTGCAGATTCTAATTTACAAAGTTTTGATGAATAATATTTGAAAGGACATTAACTTATGAGGAAATTAATTTCTATTTTTCATCTGTAACGACATGTGTGTATAATTTTAATTTATTTCACTATACGCCTCTGAACCTATATGTAATTATTTGTAAACTGCGTTACCTGTTGCAGCAAACGTTAACACTAGAACGATTATATTATTATTATTCAGTGATATATACATACAATTTACTTATTAAACACTTCAAGGATTGGATTTCTACTCGTCATTTGTAACGTCTTACAATGACTATAGCATATTTAAATCTGTTATCTGTTTTTTGTAACATGATTCAACCCAACGTGTGCGCTCGTTGTGTGCGTGCGTGTGTGTCTGTGTGCGTGCGTGCGTGCGTGCGTGTGTGTGTGCGTGCGCGCGCGCGCGTTGCGTGTGTGTGTTGCAAGCCTGAAATTATTATTATTTAAATCTGTTATCTGTTTTTGTATGGAGGTCAGTGCGACACAACGTGTAACAAACGTAATTGGACCTAACATGATTCAACCCAACGTGTGCGCTCGTTGTGTGTGTGTATGTATGGTTACGTTGTGTGCGTTCGTTGTGTGCGTGTGCGCATGTGTGTGTGTGTGTGTGTGATATTTAACATGATTTTTATGTTGATTGTATTGTTATGTTGCAGGTTGCTTCTCCTACAAATACGACACAATTATATATAAACTTTTCGAAAAAATATCAATTTTATAATGTATTTATTTATTTATGAATTGTGAATTTATAAACTTTTCAAAAAAAAAAAAAATCAATTTTATATTGTGAATTGTAAAATATTTAATCATTTAAACAAATTATGGCTTTATTTTATATCACTATACACCTCTGAACATGTGTACAATTAATTTTATTTATTTTTTGTGAACTGTATTACTTGTGGGAACTGTTACATCAGAAGATTTGTATGAATTTTAACCACCGTTTTCATCTGAAACAACATGTGTGTATAATTTTAATTTATTTCGCTATACACCACAGAACCTACGTGTGTAATTATTTTGTAAACTGCAACCATAAAACAGAAGTATTGTACCAAATGTAGTACCACATGAAGAAGAGCGTATTGAAGATTGCTAGATTTTGTTAAGCCGTTAACGTATGGATTTTTCATCTGTAACAGCACACGCACAGGTACACATGTAAGTAGTTCATTGACAACAACACACATACATAGTTAATATTTGCCAAATATATATATTTCTAAAATCATATACAGACCTCCCTAACAAGGATCAATCACACTGACTGCATTATAAAACTATTAATTAATTATTTAATACATTGAAAAATGAAGACGTCGTTTTGACAACGAGTGAGAGAGAGAGAGAGAGAGAGAGAGAGAGAGAGAGAGAGAGAGAGAGAGAGAGAGAGAGAGAGAGAGAGAGGGCGTTGTAAGTACGTACACAGTTAAAAATTGTCGAATATATATAAACTTTCTAAATCATATACATGCACGGTAATGACCACAGAGAGGAGAAACGGTTTGAACATAACGTTTGACAACGAGAGAGAGAGAGAGAGAGAGAGAGAGAGAGAGAGAGAGAGAGAGAGAGCTAAAATTATTTAACCATCACACACCGACTACTCTACTCATGTACATAGTGAGAGAGAGAGAGAGAGAGAGAGAGAGGGAGAGGAGAAACGGTTTGAACATAACGTTTGACAACAAGAGAGAGTGAGAGAGAGAGAGAGAGAGATAGTTTTACTTACATTAAAATGTGAGAGAGGAGAAACGGTTTGAACATAACATATGATTTAGGGAGACCGCTTAATGTATCAATGTTTGAATTTTTCGCCTTGATTTCGTCGTCGTCACAATCGACTAACCGCACACACATATAGGTATATATATACATTATAACGTGTTGCTAATAATGTATCACACGTTTGAATTTCCCTCCCCCCGCCACAGAAAATGTTGACAAACCTGCTCATATAAAATATCTATACACTATAATAATAATAATACAAAGAGGATCCATGCAAAGGTTGGTACACCTGATCATATAGATTTAATATACATTATAACACGCGACAAATTTGAACTCATGTAAAGGTTGGTAACTCTGATCATATATTTTAATATACACTATAATGCATCAAGTTGGAACCACCCACCCACCACCACCCACTGATATGCAAATCAGCTTTATTAAAAAAATAAAAAATTATATTCACGGATGCAGGTGGTCCATTGAACCTCATCCCGCCCCCCACCCACCCCCTTGATATGCAAATCAATTTAATTAAAAAAATCAAATAAAAAAAATAAAAAAAATTATTCGCGGAAATTCGCGGATGCTGTGGTCCATTGGGATGCTGCGGGTCCAGCGGTGGCGGCGTCATCTCTTAGATCATGTTTTTTAGTGTTTTTTATTGTTCTTTAAGAAAGGCGGCATTCCTTTGTGCGTTAGAACCCCCATTATACCACTACTAAAACTCTGTATATTAAAAACCCCGAAAAGAAGGGAACTACACAATCTCCATATAGTTATAGTAGAGAAACTAAGAAAGGAAGTTAGTACAAAAGACTGTGAGATCCTTCAACGTGCAGGTGTATAGATGTATCATAAATCTAACAGAGCAGCAGCTGTTCGACAGAGAGGAGTACAATTAGAAAATACCAAGAAAACCACGCATGAGGTGATTGAACTAATTTAACAAGTGCAGCTGAACGCTTAAAGAAAATAAGGGTTGTTCTGGTTAAAGGGAATAGAAAAACACCAGAGATTTACCAAGAAAGCTACAACAGAGGTGAATGCACTAATCAACAGGACAGCTGGATGCTTAGGGAAACTAAGGGTTGTTCTGGCTGAAAGGCGTAGAAAAGCACTAGAGAGAAGTACAATTAGGAAATACCAAGAACACCACAGCAGAGGTGACTGCACTAATCAACAGAGCAGCTGGACGCTTGTAGAAACCAAGGGATTGTTCTGGCATAGAAAAAACGCCAGAGAGAGAATTATGATTTCAATACCGAGTAAGCTACAGCAGAGGTGAGTGAACTAATTAACAGTGCAGCTGGACGTTAGGGAACTCAGGGGGTGTTCTGTCTAAATGGAATATAAAAACGCCAGGAAGATTTACGAGTCTGAAATCGGACATACCGTGGCAGAAGGGGTTGAACTAAGAGAAAGAAATAAAGAAGGAACGGAGAGGACCTATCAGAAAACCGCGTTTAAAGGTAGGCGGGTTCCAGGAGTGAATTTTCCTAGAAGAAAGCAAGAAGGACCAATTAAAACGGAGCAAAGTGAAATGTAGGAAAACTAGTGGGGAAATATGTGTATTGAATATATACAAAGTACTGAGGCGCGATCAGGAAGTCTACGTTAAATGTTTGATGTCTCTACTTAAAAATCAGAAAGAGTCGGTAGTAAATGTTCGTGGAGTCTGTTGTAAAGTTTCGGAGTCTACGATGAAAGCTCAGAGAGTTTACTTAAAGTTTCGTAAAGTCAACATGAGTAAATAGTTTGTGAAAATTTAGAAGTGAAAATTTAGAAGTCTAATCTAAATTTTCGTAGAGTCAAAGTGGACGAACAGTTTGTGTAACGGAGTTAAATGTCGAGAGAGTGAGAACTAGAGTTTTATTAGCTGGTAACTCGTAAAAACAAACAATCGAAATTGGAATGCTGCGGGTCCAGCGGTGGCGGCGTCATCTCTTAGATCATGTTTTTTAGTGTTTTTTATTGTTTTTTAAGAAAGGCGGCATTCCTTTGTGCGTTAGAACCCCCATTATACCACTACTACAGTTTTATTTTCACTTTTGTGCTAAATATAAAGATTCTTAATTCTACAGTGTGATTGCGTCTGATAAATAAGTATATCTGCTCGTTTAATTTGTGAAATCAATAATTACTGTTGAGTGCCAGAGCAGAGAACCTCAGGGTGATCAAATAATGACACTTTCTCGTTCAGATTCTAGTAATACTCATATTGATTCTTTCATAATACAGACATGTGAATTAAAATTCTAATACTCCATACTACACATTCTTTATATTGTATCAATTGACTTATCAATTGCCAAGCTGATAATTACTTATTAAAACAAAAGGTTACTTGATTCACTAATCTTTAGAATTACAATTGCTCACCATATAAATTGAATTACTAGTTTGCCAAAATTACATTTCCTCACACAACATAAATATTTAATCGATATCATTTTAAGGCACATCATAATATTCTATCAACCATTATGAATTTCTTAACATACTAACATTGCGTGTAAATTAACCTCTTACTTACTTCCAATGGTTACTATGTCTTAATTTATTTATTACGTTTTGTTATATAAAGACTTAGCTATATCTACACATCTACTTATTATTCTTCTTGACATGTCATAATACATAAATTACTTTGCTTAGGATCTGAACGAACTGTGGGGTCTTTTAGAATGAGATGAGTTAAGTTCGGTAGACATTAATTACTATGTTTGAAAATAATTGGTTATAAATTGTTATTATAGAATTGTGTTACTTGTTTTGCAGGATTCCTCTGATATGACTGATGTTTCCACTTTGATCAATACACTTCACTCCACTAATAAGCACCTTTGATTTATCACTTTTGTAACATACGTTCGCGTTATACAATCGACGCGCACATATATATATATATATATATATATATATATAAATATCTTCTTGTTCGTACTTACGCGCACATAATAAATATCTTCTTGTTTCGTACTTACGCGCACATAATAAATATGTTGTTTTCCTTTCACGGTACTAATTATTCTTCCGACTCTTTATCATAACAATTTGGACATTATGTATAAGTTTAGAGTACGTTGCCGTTATAATTACATTAATGGAGTTATTTACTGAGTGACTTAGAGTCCTACCCATTAGACTTTGATAGACTCCTTCGACTAGCGACTAATAGTAGTAATGGTAGTGGTAGCAATACTAGTATTGATTGTTTTTACCATGTTCTCTTTTTATAGTTTACTTGAAGATGCCCTCTCTTCCGTCATAGCTAATTCCTTTCCCATTGGTTCTATTTTGAAAATTTCCCCGGTTTGTTTGAATATACCCATTCAGACATCATAATTCTTTCGCGCTACATAGTGACGCTACGGCTTATTGGTCAATGTGTTCGGGCACGAAGTTTTACCGCGTGGCCGTTTAAATTGCTAAAAACGACGCTACTTCCTAACTTTCATACTTTATGTTGGGGTGAATCCCATTGTGTTTTGAAGGACATCGCCTCGCCTTTCTAACGGGACTTACGCATTTTTTGCTGTTTCGATCATACAAAGCACTTTTATGTTTTTATGACATGCAAGGTACAGGCTTCTATTATATTTCTATTTGGCTGGCGACAGACTGTCGGCGCACTTGGCCTCACCCTGTCTCTTCTTATACTACATATTTTCTTTTTACATACATAACAATTTCTTACTTACTATTACTGTTCAGAATTCAATCATACATTATTAATAATTGTATATCATATATGCTTAATTGAGAACTTGTAAAGTTATGTTACACTACATATATCAATGTCTCATTTTAACATTTCAAGCGCGGACAGATGGTTTCCTTTTTTTGTTTTTAGCGTTATAAGTGCGACTCAATTTACTCACGACGGACTGACTTGTCTTTCGTATCCCATCGAGTATTATAATGAAACAGATCGGTGTAACACGTAGATGGTGGATCTGGCGCCGGCATACACTGTGGTCTTGAATAGCACATACAGTTCTGATGGTAAACATAGAGCAAACTACTAGGATTCCTGTCTACTGTTGTGGGGGGAGGGGGGTCTGGTCGAGTCGGCTTCATACAAAATACAAAAACAAGTGAAGACTAATCATATTGCTATCTTCAAAGTGGTTGAAAAACGTGTGATAATATCTTGAAATAAATCCCATTAAAATAAACGTTAATAACAATAAAAATACGCGTTATTGAAACATTGTTTAGAAGATACTTATTGACCGAATTGATTTTTCTATATTTCATATTTCAAACGTTTATGTAAATGCTGTGTAATAAATCTGTTTGTATATTTAAAAAGTGTTACTAATATATTAGCGTACACAGCTGAAAAAAAATAATAAAATAGTCTAAAATTAAGAGATTAACAAAATTCGTCAATTTTTTTTTTACCGTCTGGGGGTGTCCGGTCCCGTTCGTTCCCCACCCACGTAAATACGCCCCTGGCCTACTGGGGTGCATGGTTGTCGAGCATACTTGTGTCCCTTACTAAACTTGTGTGTGTGTGTGTGTGTGTGTGTGTGTGTGTGTGTGTGTGTGTGTGTGTGTGTGTGTGTGTGTGTGTGTGTGTGTGTGTGTGTGTGTGTCAAGTTCTTTTCGTAATGTATATGTTTCATGCACGATGTGTAGGTGTAGGATGTAGAACGTGTAGTATTCTTGCGCTTGTAGTGTGCAATGTTACATAGAACAGAGTTCATTTACACATGTCATTATGCTACAGTAGAGTGACATACAGTGACCTAATTTGTTGTAAACAGTTCAATGTGTGTTTGTGCGTCCCAGGGGCGAACGTGCATGAGTTCAAGCACGTAACATCTTGGCACTGAAATAGGTGCCTACTAATTTCGCTCGATATTTTGACAGTAGTTAAATTACTTGAACATTTCCGGGAAAACAGCCAGTCAAAAAATACAGTCTCGCTCGGCACGTCAAAGTAAGTGCCGCCACGCGTATCTTTCTCTCAAGCCAGTCATTTCTGATTAACAGTGACAGTATACTGCTAACAATAAAAATAGAACAAAGATAACGTACACGATAACGAAAAGTTGTTATAATACTACTATTATAAGACATAGTAATAATAATTATTATTACATTATAATTGTAATTTGTGTTGGTGTTATTATTCTTCTTATAATTATATTATTATTATTATTGTTATTGTTATTGTGTTATTATTATCGTCGTTGTTGTTGTTATTGCAGGAAAGTTAAAAATTTTAAATAACTAGGTGTAGTAGTGAACGATTAAATGCTATATCAGCAAACTGTAAGGCAGACAAAGGAGCATATTGCAGATAGCAGAGATGGCGAACGCCTTTTTCCATCGTTTCGGCTAATCTCCTTGCGTCCATATAGCGTTATAAAGTGGCAATAGTGTATCCACAACTACAGACGGCAGTTGACGTATAATTCTGTAATGAATATCATCCAGTCCTGCTGCAGTGTTGCTGGCAGCATGGATAGCAGACTGTAATTCCCTCGTCATGAAAGTCACATTGTAGGCCCTTGTACCCTTCAGTTTCGAAGTCAAGGTCGTGTTCGGGTTTATCTTTCCTTGCGAAGAAATCGAAAGGATAACTGTCTGTACTACTGACTTCGACATATCCCACAGACAAGGTGTCAGCCAGTTCTTTGGGGTTGCAAATCAGTCGTGTTCTATACATGAGATACGCTTAAACACTGAGGTCACAGCGACTTGATCTTCTTCTTCTATACTTCCGTCACTGGAGTCGACCTTGATATGGTCGAGACTGTTTTCCCAGCTTGATCTTTTGCAGCAAGTATTTTTCTTCGAGCGGTGGCTCGAAATCCCTGAAAAGCAACGCAATAATCTTCAGTCGGGCCTCCTTTATAATCGTTTAGGACTCGTCGCATCTCTCTTATTCCGTCTTTCATAGCAGTATTCCACCACCGGTGATAACAGCTGCTAAACTATGTACGTCGTGTTCTACATTTCCACTGACGTCTGTAGGTGTACAAACAGCCTCCAATCAGCACTGTCCACGCGCCATCTTTTCGGCATGCGTATAACGCTCTTAGACGTTCGCGTTGTTATCACCACTGTGAATTGGTCGTTCCCGTGAAAGTCTGGAAGCACTCTCCACGACAGACGTGGGGCCAGGCTCGGACTACAGATCGAAAGATCAGTAGCAGAAGAAGTACCACTTCCAACATTGAAATGTGTGCTAGCGCCTGTGTTTAAAAAGACAAGTGCGTTTTTAAGCAACCGATATTAAGAAAGAACTCATATCACCTCAAATTAAAAAATTCTTTTGGACTTTAATGTGTTTCTTGCAGGCACACACATATCGCTGTACGCCTCACCAGTAGAATTTTCAGTTCTAATAACTCAAAGTGCAACCGTTAATGTTCCACTGAAGGATGCTCTCCATCCTGGATGTTGAATCAGTCGCTAAGGACCGCCCTTACTTCCTTGGCTTCCCTTTTGGCCAGCCTTTCTTCTTCTTTTTCTGATGATTGACGAGTTCCGCCAGGTCATCAATATCGGTGAGGTCACTAGCACCTGTAATTGAGCTGAACTCCAATCCGCAGCTCATCTTATGGTATTCCAGGACATTTCTTGTCCCCGCTTTCATTTTCAAAAAGTCCTTCCTGGTATATCTGGGACGACGGGGCGGTGGACGGCGGTATCCCCTCGCCGTTTCGCCCCGACTGGAGGTGACTCCAGTTGCAGTCACAAAGTTTATGCCCACCCTTCTTCGCGGACGAAGTATGGGTGTCCAGAAAACCCGTCCTGATTATTACTTCGAACCGCCTGCATGTGTGTGTCAGCCGCAGTGTCTTTTGTAGCTTGTAGCTAATGGGGAAACGGGGCTCAAGGCCCCTGCATGGTAGCAGCGTCCGGAATGACTCCTCTGATGACTGCAAGAATCGTACTCTCTCCCAAGGGCTAGGGTATACAAGGTCTAGGGTTTGGATTGTATGCTCCTTTTCATTATGGTAGGGGAGAGGATCTCAGCAAGTGACGTGCTCAGCCTAGCCAAAGTCTGGTTGGTCGTGTGCCCTGAAGCCAGCGGTGACGCGTCCGAGTCACAGCGGAGAAACCTCCCGGTACACTTGAGGACCGGTTAGCCAGCGCTGGTGTCTCCGACGCGGCTCCACTGTCCGCGCGGCGGTGATCAGCACAGGCCTGTTGCGTATCCAGGGCGGGCACCTGATGAAAGAAGGCACTTGCACAACTAGCATAAGACAGCACCGCCGAGGCCGCAAACGACCAGGACAGAGTGAGGTTCAGTGTTTTTGTCTATGGTGTGAGAGGTTAACAGGTTACGGTATGCTGCGTAAAGGTGCTGACTCCCCCTCAGAAGAAGGGCCCTATGTAGGAGACTATGGGGGGTCGTCCAGCAGAGTGCGGGGTCTCTTAACTATGTGGCATGGAGGACCTTCGTCCCTGGCCAGGTCACGGAGGTGGGAGTGATGGGAATCTGCTGCCCGGAAGAAGAGGCCCACAGAAAGTCTGAAGACAAACTTTTCCACCGTTTGCAGACGGAGGCCCGTACTGATGGCTTGGTTGCAAACAAACCAGGGCGAGTTGGAAAGGATTCGGATGGAACTGTTCCAGCTTACGCTTTGTACTGGTAGATAGGAGGGACCACCACGCTGGGGATGCGTAGGAGAATACTGATCGGAGTAGTAATAGATACAGAGTAAGTTTTGTGTGCAGGGAGAGGGGACTTCTGCGCGAGATAAGGGGAAAGATTTTGGCCTGACGCCACGGGCTTGACGGAGTTTGTTTTGGACGTGGGCTGTGAAGCTTAGTCGACTGTCAGTAGACACTCCTAAGTATTTCACAGACTTCTTCCAAGCGATAGGTTTCCCATCAAGGGTTAGGGGCTGGCATGCGGTCCGCGATGCAGGTCGCCTCGGATTTATCCGCGTTTATCGCCACGCGCCACTTATGCAGCCAGGGAGGCAGAAGGTCGAGTTGGCGTTGTATCACTGTGCTGGCAAAACCAGGGTTCTGCGAGCTGTAGTGATACATGGCATCGTCAGCAAAAAGGGAAAGAGTGACATTGTTATATACGGGCAAGTCGTTCGTGTACACGAGGTACAGAACCGGGCCGAGGACTGATCCCTGGGGAACGCCAGCGTCTATGGGGCGGTCAGAAGAGACCGCTCCATGTACGCTAATGTGAAAAGTCCGGCCGCGGAGATACGACCAGAACAGTCTCACAGTAGATGCGGGAAGGGGCGTGTGTGCCAGTTTGTAGAGCAGACCTTCGTGCCAGACACGGTCGAAGGCCTTACTGACGTCCAAGAGGACGGCTGCGGTTTGCAGCGTCAGAGAATTGGGTGACGACAACGCGGACTAGTTGTAGGGTGGTTGAATGCTCCCTGCGAAACCCATATTGCTCGCTGCGGATGAAACCATCGAGCAGCGGTACAACACGGGCAGGAGTGAGATGGGTCGATAGTTTTCTGGGAACATGCGTGATTTCCCGGGTTTGGGGATCATGATTACCCTTGCAGTTTTCCACAGGCGAGGGAAGTAATTGAGGCGGAGACATGAGTTGAACACGTCCAGGATGTGGTCAGTGACAACTGATGGGGCGTTCTTTAGGGCGGTCGCTCCTATTCTGTCCGGGCCGCAGGCCCGTTTAGGATTCAGCCGTGCGATATGATAGACGAGATCGGCTTTTTCGAAGGGAGGTGGGGGATCCGTCTAAGGTTCGGCGAGATAGTTCTGGAGGAAGTCCTCGAGTGGGCCATGTGGTCCGCGTCTAAGATGCCTCTGTGAGGGGTAAATTGCTCCTCAACGAAGTTTGCGAAGACCCAGCCTTGCGCTCCGGTGAATAAACAACACCCGTCGGGGAGTCTAGGGGATGGCGAGTCCTCTTGTCGCCGAGGAGGCGACCAGCAGCCTCCCAAACAGAGGCGTGGTCGACTTCCAGGGATTCAAGATAGTTGTCCCAGCTATGCTGATTGACATCTAGAAGAAGTTGCTTGAGTTGCTTGACGTAATCAGACTGACGGCGATACTGGCGCTTGACAGCGGGATCGCGAGTGTTTTGCCAGCTGCGGCGGAGGCGCCGCCGCTGGCGGATGGCTTCTAGGACTTCGGCAGGGAGTTGAGACTTCCTACGATGTGCTGGGACTGTGTAGGAGTATTTGTCCATACAGCGGGTAAGAGTGTCATGAAGATGTGTGACTTGGTGGTCCAACTCCCTTCGAGAGGGTGCTGGGGCCTCGGGGGCTGATGAAAAACTACGGCATAGCTCGTCGTGGTAAGAGCGCCAGTTGACTCTCTTACGAGGACGGGCAGGTGGGGAGTCGCTTGTTCTTCTGAGCGTCACAACCAGCGGATTGTGGTCGGACGATAGGCAGAGATGGCCTCGACCAGGATGGGGCAGACAGCGTTCTTGACAATAGACTAACTATGTCGAGAACGTCAGGCTGGTTGGCAGAGATGTGTGTTGGTGGGGTTAGGCACCAGGCCACGTTTGTTGTAGACGGAGACCAGCCGGAGCTCGGTTCCCGCTACGATGATGGCGACCGCAGTCGCTTCGATATGGGTAGTCCGGGGGGGGGGGATAGAAGTCGGTGAGATAAATGCCTGTGGATAAGAATGGCTGTGCCGCCAGAGGCGGCTCTGGTGAGTGGCACTGGGCGGTCCGTACGATATGTAGCGTAAGCAGGTAAGTTAAATCGGGCTTGGGGGCGCAGGTGGGTTTCTGAGAGGAGGACTACGTCCGCGTCATACTCGCTCGCGAAGCAGGTCAGCTCAGCCCGCCGCCCGGCTACGACATTGGCGTTCCAAGTAACGAGTGTGAGAGGCCTAGCCATCCGCAGTGTCTTTTCGAACTTCTGATTTTTTATATAGCCTACATCAGAAAAGTACCGCTCAAGAAACTAGATTACTTCAGGTAACATTTTCTTCACACTAGGGGCTAGTGATTTTACAGCTTGTGTGTATCTTACTTTGCCCTGATTGACTGAGTATATAAGTTTCTTCGCATCGAAGTAAATACATTTTTCGGGGTACGGATTTCCTGAATAGCACTTCTTGTTTATAAACGAGACAATTGCCGGATCTCGATGAATGCTGACCACCGCAATTGACACATTTCATAGGGATTGTAACCATGAGCCGACTTCTCAAAGAAGCATATATTTACCGAGCACGTCTTGATGCAGTTTGCCCGAAACGCAAGCCCTGACAATACTGCATTGGCTGAGAGATGAATGCTCTCACACTAAGCCTAAGAATGCCTCCTCCAACATTTCTGGTAAAGTTGTCTTGTTGAAGGTTAGGACGTGGGACACGCAAGACTGTCCATTCCTTCGTATCGTTAGCCTTCGACATGCAGTAGTGCCTTCTGTGCAGTTCAGGAGGTGCCTGCACACTACCACCCTCTTTATGGTGTTCAGGGTAGTATCAGGTACGACTTCTACATCTGTGTCCCCTATCGTCTGTAGCTTAAGTCGCCTTGAACCGTGCTGATCGATTAGTGTCTCCACAAGTAATCCACCAGTGTCTTTGCTGATGTCCTGTACGACTGATTCAGCGCAACCGGTGATACTTTTTTCAATAAGGAAGAGACTCACTTTCGCGAAGTCACCGTCTTTCTGTTTGACAACAAGATACTTTGGCATCGCTGAACACATTGGCAGACGATGTTATGAAGCTTTCTGGATTGAAAGAAAGGAATAATGCCTCGTTCTCTTCACCCTCTAAGGAGAGCGTTTTTTGGACGAGGTTTTTTCAGGGAACCCGCAACCCCAGAATTATTTTGTGAAAATAGCATATAGTCCCCACGAGAACTGGGGAAATAACAGATCACCGCGGCAGAACCCTCGATAACCGCAGCTAGGATTAATTACAATAGGGCGCGTCCTGGTGCCATCGTTCGCGACTCATAACGTAGATCCATCCACCCGTTGGCACGATCGGTCCTACCGTGGGTTAGCTTACGATGTGTTTTCAAGAGGTACACATAATCTTGTGGAACTCACTTACCAGTGCCCTGTTAGCCAGTTAAAGAGTACGGTCTAACAGTTATTGTCCGTCCCTCATGAGGTCAAGATGTTGTAGCTCAGATGTAGGGTTGGATTTCTGGGGGGCAGTACTATTGTTATTGTTGATGTAGTTGATGACAACGACGACGATGATGAGGTGGTGGTGGTGGTGGTGGTGGTGATGATGACGACCTGTAGATGTGTCTAACTGTTTTGATAAACGATTTTGATTAACATACTTAATTATTTATTATCACTTATAATTTCTTAAGCAGCAAGTCGTAACATTGTGTTTTTCCTTATTTGTTTTTTATTTGATAAACAGAATGCTCATTACAAGTAATCAAGGTTTACTACTAAGTCAAGCTTTATTACATTACTCGAAGCTGTTCTTGTTACCAGTTTCAAGTTTATCTAGATTCCGATGACGTTCAATATATTTCATTTTTCTTTTCTGTCTAGAAGACCCAACCTCAATACTTTCAATCTGAACTATAATATGCTCTGCTTCAGTTTCAAGTTTTCCTACTAGGAAACATGTGTTAGGTCGTCGTCTTCCTGCCAGGGCGGTTAACTTTTAATTAGAACCTTCTATTGTATTGTTTTTATTGTATTGTATCGTACTTTATATGTCTGATAATTTCTCATTATCATTAGGATGATGAAATATGGTATCTAATCTGATACGCTTCATTTATTTTTTGATTCCTCTTTCAACCCCCTTTGCTCTCCCAGTTTATTGTTCATGTCATGTCCAAGCAGTGGTGCCCACAGGAGGGGATCATAGCGCAAGTTGCGCATTGAGAATTTTTGGGGGGGATTTTTCGGGTGTATTTTAAGGATTTTTGGGGGCGATTTTTTCAAGAATAACATTTTAAATCCAACATTGATGGAAATTTTTACCGTGTTTGTGCAACAAACTAAGCTATTAGTAAAAAACTAAAGCAATTGCATATCTTTATGATTGTTTTAACGAACTGGCGGCATAAATGTCTCTACCAGTACAACTAGTAGTAAATTTTGTTTTGGAATTTGGAAAACTGACCCTGGCAGCCTGCAGCAACATCCTGTCAATAAGTCAGAGTCCGTGATCGTGAATGTAAAAATGTGTGCGTGTGCTAAGCTTGTAGATCGGCGGGCAGTGGAGTAAAGGGGGCGGGTCCTCAGTTCTTATCTCTGGTCCACCAGCCGCGCGCGGCGGCAGTCTGCCCATGAGTTTTACTCAGTAATGCGGTGCTTTGTTTGTGTGAGTTGGGGTTGGAATGTAATCTCGTGTTTCGTGATAGTTGTCAAAATGCCGAAAAAACTGAAACAATCGTTTAAGTATAAGTGTATGGAGGTTATGTGTAACACAACTCATCGAAAAGACAAGTGGTTAGAACATTGTAAGAAGAAACACGCCTATAAATTTAGACATAACCTAAACATTAGTTTTAAAATGGTTGAAGTGAAGTCAGGTGACGGCCCGTGGGTGAAATACACTGATGCTGAATCTTCTGCTGACCCTAGTACCAGTTAACATCATAGTTTAGATTCCAGGTATGTAAAATATAATTATTTTTGTCTCGTTCAGTTACCGTTTGAATAGGCCAAAATAGAAACAACTTTATATAAGATACAAAGGAATCGCTTTATTGCGTAATTTTTATTCGGGCTTATTAGCATTTTTGTACTACCGGTAACATTTTATTATATTTGTTGTTCTGTTATTTCCACTAATACGTCAAACATTAAAAATAATAAAATAAAACAAACAATAAAATAACAACTTTGGGGAGGGGAGAGTTCTAAAATCGTTGTATTTTTTTAGATCGAACGTAACCAGTGACGTTGCTAACGATGACCCTACAACTGAGGACATAGATGTACCATCAACTTCAAGTGCGAAACCCCCAGACGAGTCCCAAGATATAAATCCAACATTTGATATCGTGGAGGGTGGAAATGAAGACAAAATGCAAGCTATAGCACCTCCTTCGTTTGTGACTTCAAATTTAAATACTAAATTATCGTTACCGCCAAATGTAGAGTTAGAAATCATTAGCCCTTTAGGCTCAGATCTGAGCCCAGAAAACATTCAACCAGATAATCAAGACCCATTACCTGGTGTTCATGATGTAGAAGACCCTGCATCGTTTGCCAACATCAAACTATCGGCGGAGGAGATAAATTTGGGTCTTCGACTAGAAAATCTCATGATTTGTCTTCGATGAGTTTCCCTTCATTGTACGTTGTTTTTGCGTCATTTCATTGTATTGGTTTTAATAGTAGGCTACAATTATTTAAAATGTATTTTTAGTTTAGCAACACATTTGTTAAATATAATTTGCTAAGTACAATATTTGCTTGGTTTTTAATTACTCCAATACCCTTTGAATCTAGCCTGTTTTGTTCAAAGTAATGACATACAGAACTTCTAAACAATATTATTAGGGCTAATGATAAAATTCTGTAAGCTTAAACTGGCCATTCACGTTCCAATATGACCAATATGTTTTAAAATATATCTCTCAAATGTCTTTGCTTCTCATCCACACCCACACCAGTGTAGCGCCTTATCTTTTAAAACAATGGTACAATTTAAAACAACTTAACAAGTGTAACAATTATCGTAACTGTAGTGTAGGATCTTGTTTTGTTTTTCATGACTTTTTTAACTAAAATAATTTGTATAGGCTTCAATTGGGGGGAGTGCTGAGAATTTGGGGGGGGGAGATTTGCGCATTGGGCCTTGGGGGGGATGGGCACCACGTGTCCAAGCATTATTAATACGCACTGCACTATTTATAATCACTGAACCCTAATTTTTAGATACAAATTTAATAAAAATGCAGACACAACTAAACATTTTAAACGAGGATTTTATATGTAATATAATTATAGCTTTCCGTAGACATAAATAGTGCGTATTATTCAGTCAAATAGAAATACTTTTGGAAAAATTGTGTGTTCTATTCTGTGTTCCTATTCAAAAAAACATTCCATAAATGAAGTGGTTCATCTTCATTGACCAACCACTGCGGCACGACGAAGCCCACAAACTCAGTGAGTTTTGCATAATTAGGGCACAGTTCCATTATCATAAACCAGCAGCCCTCTACTAAATAAACAGAATGAGAGCTATGGTCATTCTAGAACGAGTCCTACTAAATAAACATACCGATGCACAAAGATGGTCCTCTGAAGTCACAATGTTGTGCTCCTTGTTTTGATGCACCCTCGAACACGACGATGGCTTCCTTCGTAGTCAACTAGGACACATTATTATCGTTTGAATGTTTCACTCTGTACCGACAACCGTCATGAAGAAGAAAGAGGCTTTCCTGTCGTCGAAGTGGTGACCTCCAGTTTGATCACAAAACTTCTAAAATCACCACCGGTAACGCTACTCTGTGCGTTGCTGAATGTGTGCAAATAACAAACAAGATAAGCTATAAAAGTATTGATATTCTATGTCCATAATGTAATAAAAGATGATTAGTCCACTCAGGTAGAGCGGTTGTGATCTGTGACAGAATACCTATAACTTTGTGCATGGGCGTAACTTGGGGCCTAACTTTTGGGTGGGGGGCAGGGTAAAGCTTCATAAATTCAAGTGTGTAGTGAGACCATCTATAAGCCTATAATAAAATTAATAAAATGTATTATATACAAAATTAGAAAGTTTAGTAATAATTCTTAGTTAGTAAACGAGGGACAATTTCATTTGTTAATGATCAACAAACCTTCTTCATAAGTTGTACTTCCATTTATATTTACCTACAACGAATATACTGTAGGCCTATAAACATAAACAATTTAGTTTTTGTTCAACTGAGGTAAGCTACTTACCATATTATGTAGTATGATGGTTGAGTGGCTGGTTTTGTTGCTAATGAAGTAGGAGTCTTCTTCCTCTAAGAGTTGCTTCGGAGTCGAATTCATCTATTATTTTTGAAATGTCAATTTTATGTTTTCTTTCAATCCACAGAACAGAAAGGTGATGAAGTCTTTCTTATCCATTAGTGTTGCGTATGTAAGTCTTCACCCTCCGAAGACAAGAAAAAGAGCGCTCACTGCTTGCTGAACTTACAGGTAATGTCAAAAATGTTTTAAACATGTTGTTCAAGTTGGGAAAACATTCACTCAAATTTTGTTCAACAAAACTCTTTAGTCTTTGATCAAATTCATCATCAATGTTTTTATTTGCACACATACGGGAAAACACATTCAATGCTGAATACAGTTCCTTCTCTGGCACTTTATAAGTAGCACACACTAATTTCACATAGTCTTCCTCAACCTCATTTTTACTCAGAACTGAGCAGAGTGCATGAAGTTCTTTTAAGTAATTTTCTTGAAATCTATATGTCATTCATTTATAACTGTACGTGTAATAAATATAAAAATTTCATTACGATGTGATCCAAAACAAGTCTTTGTTTGTGTAAAGGCACGCATTGTATTCCAGTTATTTAGGTCTCTAGAGTTTGTTTTTCGAACAGAAATATTTTTGTGACGTACATCATTCAAATCTGTCAAACATTCCCCTTACAATTTTCTTCGAAAGAAATAAGAATAATAATTTTATGGCAACTAGTCGTCTGATAACAGTACAGACGTTGATAAATAGCGCATACTGTGCTAGCAAACATAAAAATGTCTCCTGTTTGACTATTTCTTAGTTTTTATTTATAACAACTGGAAACAAAATTTGATAATGCTCGGAACATTGGTGAGGTGAGTGCCCCCCTCAAGTTACGCCTATGACTTCGTGGAAAACCACTAGTATGAATTTCTTAAATTCAAATAATGTCATATAGGCTTAAATAAATGCACAAAATGTTCCCTTAAACAGGTATTTCGAAGAATATGTAGGCCAACTTGTTCTTAGCGCAATAAATTTAAGTATACATTTACACGTATAAAAGTGGTACACAAGTATAAGTAGTAGCCTATATACTTCTATATACGTGTATAATCACGTTAATATAATATAGGTACATTTTTTCATTGCGCGCTTTTTAAATAGATTTGTCTTATTACGTAATAATAATAATAATAATAAATTATTATCATCACTGTTATTGTTGTTGTTAACGTCATATTGTAATATACAATTATTTTCATATTATAATAATTAATAAAGTGATTATACAGTTTAATTATCTTAAAATAATCTGGGTCCATTTCTTTATCGCGCATCTTTTAAAGATACCTGCATTATTAAAATAAAAAGGGGGTATAACATCATGAGGAGAGCCGGAACATGTAGCCTACATAAGCGATCCATGGATGGCAAATTTGTCAAATTGCAAGAGACTATAACTCTGCAATTAGGGGGAACGTTTACGTCTAGTCCGATAGACAGGATCGAAGGAAGGATAGAGTAAAAACCTGTCGGAAGAAATAAGTAAGTAATCTAAGTAAGGAGTACGAAGCGAGTAAGAAACGTATCAGAGGAAGTAAGAAGAAATAAACGAAAAACATATTCAGGTTCAGGTGCAGTTAGGTAAAGCAGATGACGAAATTCAAACTGTATTGACACGTGATTCATCACTGTTAACGTTAACAAGATTGTGAAAGCTTGAATAGTACATAACATTATTGTGTAAAGTAGATTAGTTATATTCTTGTTAACGTTTGTAGTTTATGGTCCAGCAAGGAGAACATGACAACAGCGGGACAGCTCCATAAAGCTGGTTTACAAGTTGCAAACGCGCGCTACTGGTATCCCACAGAAACAAGCGAACTGTTTATGTCACTGCGTTTGTTTACATTAACGAATTAAACTATAAGTAAATGCTGAAATGTGATTCTGTTACATTGGCTTTGTAACCTCAAAGTGACTCTTCCTCAGACCAAACGAATATGCAAATTTTTTAAGTTATAAAAATATTAAATTTTTATGTAATATTCCATTATATACATATATGTCCTTTAGAAGTTTTAAAAATATAACGCTAACTGCGAAAGAAAAACTGCATTTAGCTTTACATACAGAATATGGCTAAAAGGAACTAATGACTGATGGTGTACTTTGGTGCGAAGTAGGTAGATTATTTAAAAGAGAGTTATAAATTATTTCGTTGGAACGCGAGAACAATGACTTAGGAAAGTTAGTTTAGAAACTACAATGTGAAATGTGTAGGCACAATGTGTAGGCGATTTACGTAGAAAGATAAAGTGTGAAATCTTTTATGACTCTGGGGAAAATAACTGTTTTATGTCTCACGGTGTTTTATGTCTCGTATGTTTCGTGACATTCCAGACTTCAGTGGGACGAAATATTAAGGTTATTTCATTGACATACAAGACCAATAAAAAAGATAACAAGAAAAGTAAGTACAGCACGTTAAAATGAGTGACACCACGCCTTTAATTATCGCTATAAGTTTCTAGCCCTCTAGTAACAAAACAATTCAAGTACATTGCGCGTTGTAAAAATGTTATTTCTCCGTAACACTTTATACTCCATAATCATTTACTTCTATTGTATACTGTGTTCATCCGCTTTGTCGTGTTTGTTACTAGAATATTGTTCGTTGATGTCTTACGAGCCTTGTGGTTTGTATAATCTCGATACGACAGCTTGGAATTGTCAGATTCTGTAAACCTTCCGTACACCAACCCAGAGGAATCAATCCACAAACATATCTGACTTCGTCCAAGTTATATTTGAGCATTCCTTAGCCTATGAACTTCTCTAAGAAAGCAAATACGACAGCATCATGTCTTAACGATATCATACGGATAATAAGGGTTTATACAAGAAAGAAAACTAGGACCTACATACTGACTACAAAACTTACGTTACGCGGCAGAGCAGTAGAACAGTTCACAAAAATGGAAATAGAAAATTATTATATTAGGACTGGTATCAGCAAAAACGTCAGGAAATCGTAAGGAGAGCAGAAGAGAAGGAGAGAAGATAACAGCGAGCGAATGACGGATAGCACGCAGAGTGATGGTTTTAGAACGTTTCACTAATCCCGTGCCCATAAAACTGTCCCATCTAGCGACTCCACCCGGGTGTTTACTACCACTGAAAAATATGCGTTTACCTTTTTAAGTAAATACTGGTTTTTCTAAAGTAACATAAATTTTGTTATCTTTAAGTAAAAAAAAGTTATTAAGCAGATTCCTCTCAAAATTTTGATACACAATACGGATTCCGAGATCTGTAGTTACTAAAATTTCTGAGTTTGAAACGTTTCAAGAACACAACAATAACTTCATAAATTAATCGGCGTATTGCATTCCTTTCTCTGTAATTCCCCGTTTAAGCAGTACTGACCACGCCACTTTGCGTTCAGTTTTCCGCCGCTGGTGACAAACAAACTCGACTGCGTAACTTATAATGAAAAACATGCGGAAACAACAACAGTATTTATTGTTATTGTTATGATTAATGTTATTGTTATCTGAAACTAATAACATGCGTGGACAATAAGATAACGACAAGATGTAAATCGAAACAAACGATCTGTAATCGGCCTTGTAAAAAGAATTTAAGTGAGACAACGTTGCAGACCGACGTCATTACTTGGCAAAAAAGATGGAGTAGTAAAATAACGAAAATAAATAAAGTGTAGCAACAACTGTGGCGCCACCCAGTGTTGTACGGTAATAACGTTTAGGATTACGTGTCAGGAAGTGGGCCAAACACAGAATGGGATGTCATACACGCCAAACGACCTGTTTATTTGCGTGTGCGTAGCATTCATTCGTTCCCTTGTAACGACCGTGATTTAAAAATTAATAGTTGAAAACAAATTAGCATTTTAAATTGTAGGTATCACAGCAAATTGCGTTGTGGCATTGTTTACGGATACGGTGAACGTCAGCCTTGATTCCAACTAATCATTATAATAGTTACCGACTCTTATTTAAGCTAAGCTAAGTGGATATCATTCACTACCGCTACAGTATGTTAACTATAAATTAGATGAACTCAATAGAAAAGGTCAGATCTACGAATGTATTACCTCGCGTTCGCATTTAGTGTAATTACAAATGATTATTTTATTGTTTAAATATTTAATTCTTTTATGTAGATAGACGAACTAATATCAGATTCTATACCGGTGGTTCTTTCCCAGACAATTGGGGGGGGGGGGCTCAACCACCTAAAATTCTAAGCGATTCTTTTTACTGAATTTCAACTACAACTGTCCCCTCCGTATTACTATTATAAAATCGTAAATTATTTTTTAGCTAATTTTTAATTGCATTAAACATTTTTTAACATGTTTGATAATACAATCTATATAGTTATTAACAATATGTTTAATTATTATTACTAATGTTGTATTCAACGATGACCGCCGTACTACTATTTTATCTTTATTTTTATTGTTATTTCCACCTACTAAGACGGCCCCCCACACTACAAGCCCGTAATAGTGTAATATTACACTATTGTATTATTATATTATTAGAAACTATACCGACACATAAAATAAACAAAGAGCATATTCAGTCTCTGATGACGTAACTATTTTGACTTTGTGAAACGTTTGTCAACGTTATGTTATAAAAATATAATACTTGCGCCTGTCGCTTGAGTTTACTCACTATTTTCAGCAAAATATATTTATAACTAGATAATTTTTAAATTATAAAAAAATCACGAAAACCCCGACGACTGCACTAATTTTTAATAAAATAACAATTGTAAAGCAGACAATATTATAATAAACACTAAAAATCCGAACTAGGCTACTGTATTAATTTTGTTTGTTAAATTTATAAGCATAATGCCTCAGTGAAAACTAATTTAGAGTTATCATTTAAGTTTATTTGTTGCCACGGATATCTACAGGGCTATAACCATACTTTTCACAAAGATATATAGCAATATGTAAAGGCTTTCTGCAAACATAGCTACAGATATTTTTTAAGCTAAAGGGGTGTTGAGGGATATTAATGTCGTCATACTGTTAGAAATTGTGAGTTTGCATTTCGAATAAAATTCCTCATAACGTGATGCGCTACATAGGCTTTTACAATTTTCTTAAAATTTTGGCTTTCATATTTGGCTCGTGGTACCTCACAAATTAAAAAAAGTGTTCAGAGTAAACCACCTCGAAGTTGGGTTAAAACTCTCTTTAACCTGATACCCGGTATTTTTACACTTTTCCAAAAATTTTTTATCTATTTTTTGAGGCCTTGTATTCTAAAATTTGTAAATTACCAGAAATGATCAATGTATTCAGATTTCTTTTACACTTCTGTTTAATTATAATGCCCTACATGGATTTTTGAGATTTTTCAAACTTTTGCTCCCGATCGATCTAAAAAACAATAGAATTCTGTAGGCAAGTTTTAGGAGCCAAAAAACAATAGGACACGCATGCCAAGTTTTATCGTGACCTGATGCATTCAAAAGTTATCGTGCGATATCGAGGTGTGTTAAAAAAAAGACCGAACTTTTAAATAAAACATCAACCCGCACAAACAGCGCACTGCAAATTTAAGCGCGCCTGGCGACAGTTTTTGACAAAACACTGACGTTTATTCTGTTCCGCTATAAACATTAGTCTTTGAGCGATATCAGATTGAGTGGGGGACGTGCGCACGCTGGCCACTGGATTAGTGATGAGGTGATTAAGAAAGACTGTGAAGACAGCGTGTGCGTATGGAACTTTGCGGCAAATCTAGATTAAAACTTCACCGAGACATTCTGGTTGTTGAATTAAGCATACGCGGAAGCTCGCTTGAGGCGAATGATTATTTTAAGAATTTTTGAAGGGGGAAAACAATGATCGATGCAGAACAAAGCGATGTCGAAGATCATGAGAGGACAGCTCGTGATGTTGTCGTTGTAAACCATCGTTTAATTGCTGAGACTTTGAGAGAATGCGCATCCATATAAGATCGTAAAATTAAATTGTGGTAGACAAATTTTAATGTATCATATCACTGAAAAATTCTTACTGTGTTTGTTGACTGACGATCAGAATGAGACCCGTTTTGGAATCGGTCAACAACTGCGTACCAACGCAAAGGGTAATGACAACTTTGGAATGCAATGGAAATTGCTCTATAAAGATTTTACGAAGTTTGTAGGAAAATTTTAGACACACATATTGTGTTAAGATCTTCATTCTCACTTTTTTATAAATCCGCCAGACGGTGTGTGCTCGTGCTCACTACAGCGTGTGTAGCTCGAAGACTGACGATCATGACGGGACGGGGATAACGGCATTCCGGCGTCAAAACCTGTCGCTAGCAGCACTTAATTGTGCAGCTCGATCTGTGCGCAGGTTGACGTGCTACACAAATAGTTCGGTCTTTTTTTGAACACACCTCGTATATCCCAAATCGATAGACAAATGCCAAATCGTCCTGTTAAAACTAAGAACTCTTCGCTCGTTCAGTTACTAAGGAGGCTACAACCATAAGAAATTTACAAATACAAATTCGACAACATATAAAGTAAGACTTTGTACGTGTGACTTGTACGTGGTCAGAAATCACTTCTTTAAAGTTACGGAAACGAAAGCATCGTTGAGTGTCACAAGTAGGCCTACTGAATATTCAGTTTCTTCTGATACCATTAGATTGATGGTATCAGACCCACCAAATACGTAATGGAAACAAACATATTACATTTTATAATACAATACACAAGTTGCTGTCACACCACCAATTTATTATTATATAGGTAGCATATGCTTATACCAAAACTCACTACCATCGTCAGCCAGACTGTGTTGAATGCAGACACAATACTCAAATACTACCACATCTGTGCGTCAACAGTAGACTTCATAAATATTGTACACTTGGTTCAAACACACCAGATTTGTCTCTTTGGTTTTTGGTTTCTTCGTTTTTGCTATGCAAGGAAATTTTATTGATTTTTCTATTTGTTACGTGTATTGTGACTAGAAGGTCCTACGAGATGCCTAATATTTGCTAACACATGCTCCACTAATTTTTAGTGGGGCTTCTAGAACCGGTAATCTTGGGATGCAAACTTAGTGCACGGGAATAATAATGATCATAAAAACAGTAATGTAGGGGCCATTAAATGGAAATAACAATAATAATAATTAAACTAAAAAATTTCAACAAGAAACACTACATAAATAACATATTTTAAAAAGTATTAAAAAAAAGGTAAGGCTTTGAGGGGTAGGGGAGAAACCTGAATCTCCCGGAACCCCAGGCTAGAACCGGCTAGAAAATTTTATAGAATAATTTTATAGTAATTATACAAATAACACCATCTATATTGACACAGTAGTCTGTAGGCCTACTAAACAACCCGATCTTTCATATTACATGTCAGATGTCATACTTGTTTCTGCTGAAAAAAAATTTGTGTCCTTGACGTATTCAATTCCTTGTTTTTTAAACAAAAAGTAGATTCACTGAATGTTTAATATTACGGAAATCTATAAAACTGTTTGTTGTCGCTTAGTTCGTGTGTTATTAATGATTTCTGTCCACTGCAAGTTCACGTATCCAAGGTCAACACACAGTGAAATATGTGACCAAATCAGGGTAAGTTGTAGCATTTCTGAACACCTGAATACATGATTTGCTCAATTTTTGTCTTAACTGTATAAGCTATGGAGGCGTCAAGTCCAAAATGTCAATATAAAATAAAAACTGATGAACTAACAGATCTTGTAACTTGTCTGAGCATACAACTTTGGGATTCAAACAAAACCACACTAACCCGTCTGAATGAAAGTTGCACGGAAAATGGTAACTTCTCGGTGGTACATACGAAACAGCGACGATCTATAGCGACCCTTCTATAACGGTTTGAATTTTTTATTATAAAAGGTTTTATAGATTTGTGTAATATTAAATATTCACGGTATCATCTACTTTTTGTTTAAAAGACAATGAATAGAATATGTCAAAGATACAATTTAAAATATTTTTTCGGCAGAAACATGTACGGACATTATACTGACACGTTGCGACCTTATAAAATGAAAGATCGGGTTGTATAGAATATTGTGTCAATATAGATGCTATTCTATATATAATTACTATAAAATTATTTGATACCTTAGAAGTATACATCTTGGTATTCAAGATGTAAAAAGATTTCCTGCCAAGCGTGACGATCATGTGTATCAACATGTTAACCCTGAGGCGCTCCTACTCATTGGCAACCGAAATCTAATCAGAAGATTGAAGAGAGGGAAGCTCTTGAAGTAATGTATAGTCTAGTATACGTTGTATAGTATGCAATGTATAGTATACGTTGTGGGGATTGAGCACAGCGCATGTGCGTATTAGATTATTATACGTAACGTTCGAATAATTATAGTTGAATGATTAACCTCCTAGACTAGTTTTGTGATTGAATTAAAAAAAGCTGAGGTTCCGGGACATTTTGTTTACAAAAGCGACATGATTCGGTTTCCAGGTCGAGTAGTCGAATTGTGTCTAATAGATAATGATAATAATGATAACAGTAAGGCCTTGCAACGAACTGTGTTTGCTGTTCTCGACAGTTTTGTGGGCTGAATAATGAAAGCTCCCGCGCGCCGTGTAACATGTAACATGGTAGAGCGTATAGGTGGGCATTAGTATTTTTTATTGTATGACCTATTTATCGTGCAGTGTTTAACCCGGTATTAAAATATTCCTCATCATCAGAAATTTCAGATGAATTACACAAACACAAACACCATTTGAATGCCACGGACCGTTGCGTCTTTTCCAATTTGGTTTCTCGTTTTAACACATGTGTTCTGTCACAGTTTTTTACTCTGTTGTGTTTTAGCTGTCATACAAAGAGTTCGGTAACTCATTCAACAATGTGTCAAATAGTTCTGCTATTTTTCTGGAAGAATAAGAATGATTTTCTAGAAGATTTCGTTTTAAGGTAAGAGGCTTAGTTAGTTAATCAACTTCTTTCGTAGAACAATACTTTGTAGAAGAATTTCGAAACATCTTGGTAAGCTGACAGAAAAATAGTTGGGGAAAAGAAAGAAAGTCGTACTGGACTAGGAAATCTTACGAAACTCGCAAACAGCATAATTTACGTGTCTTAAATGTTGTGATATAAGCCAACAACATCTAATAAATTGCTGTTGATAACACATGAACATATTTTTTATCACCACAACTCAATCGCTGTCATCCATTTCTGCCTTCCGTGGCCCACTCTTCAAATTTAAGCCCCGCCGTCTCCTTCCAATTTGTCAAAGTCGTCGTGGCTCCGGACTTCATCCTTGTAGATTTGGTCGACCTTTTTCCATAAAGAAATACGCTATTGCTTTTCAGTACTTTATATAAAGCTATGTCCGTAACATGATATAGCTCACTCGGCCAAAAGGATGACAGCAGAAAAATCATAACGTGTGATGACAGCACATCTCATCCTAATCTGTTCTCGATTGCGTGGCGCTTCCCGACACTGTCTCTGTACACCAATCAGATACGACGCACTGTTAGATGAGATCACCGTTTGCGTATAGTGTACCACAATCAGTATTCATCACCTTATCACTGTATCGCAGCTTATCACCTTCATTAATATAGAATATTGAACTTTCACTTGTGAAACTTACTTGTTTTCTGCCGTACGCGTTTCGGCGTGATGTGCGCCTTCATCAGCGGATTGAGACAGACTGCCAGTAACTCGTAACGGTTTTATTTGATAGGTTGAGTGGGGGTGGTGTGTGGCGGAAGGGGATCGGCGCGGGGATCCGAATTATTGATTGTTTTATGTATAATTGTGTCAAAAAGTGTCAATGATACAAACACGGACATAGACAAATACAACAAAACAGGTGTTTACAAATTAAACTGTAATGATTGCAATAGTTTCTATATAGGCCAGACGGGAAGATCTTTTTCATCCCGTTACTCTGAACACCTAAAAGCTTTATCCAACAACAATATACATTCCACGTTTGGCACACACATACACACAAAAACCCACAGCTACACCAACATAGATACTAATCTTGAGATATTACACTACTTACCCAAAAGTCGAAAACTAAACACAGAAGAACAATATGAAATATACAAACACTACACAACACAACCAAACAGCATACTTAACGACCAATTACACTATAAATCACACCAACTTTTTGACACAATTATACATAAAACAAACAATAATTCGGATCCCCGCGCCAATCCCCTTCCACCACACACCACCCCCACTCAACCTATCAAATAAAACCGTTACGAGTTACTGGCAGTCTGTGTCAATCTGCTGATGAAGGCCCACATCACGCCGAAACGCGTACGGCAGAAAACAAGTAAGTTTCACAAGTGAAAGTTCAATATTCTATATTCATTTAGTACCGTGAAAAAAGAAGATGTACTATCAAAACAACTATAATTATCACCTTCAATTGAACTGACCGGCCTGCTGCCGGTGCAAGCAAACTGTCGTTCGCTGATGTGCAGAAACATGTAACAACATAACTCCATTAAATACATGATAAATGATAATAATTATTTAAAACTTCCGGGCTGAAAGGCCGTGGTCGAATGCTTGATGTTCAGCGTGGTGAACCGTTGCTTGTTCCCAGTTCATTGGGAGACTTGTTCAGCATACCACCTATTTCGAACATTTTTGCTACTGAAGATGGCCACCGGTGGTGTGGCCGAAACGTCTAGCTGCAGAACATCAAGCATTCGACCACGGCCTTTCAGCCCGGAAGTTTTAAATAATTATAGTGACACCGGCCGTGAAAGCCTACGTACAGATGATAATAGTTACTTTATACCGACTGTCATCCTTCTGGCAAAGAAAACATCATTACGAGCTCAACTGCCAGTGCCGCTCGAAGCATTTTATTTCCGTTGTTTTCCATGGTTTTGTATGCAAGATAATTCCCTTAGTGTTGTATTGGCAGCATAACAATTGGAAATATCGGTATGGAGAACCATATACGCGTATGACTTCCATGTTCTAAGATTTATATTTAAAATCATTTTCGAAATGAAATATTTCCATAGAAACTACTTCTTTCTTAGTGACAGTACCGTGGTCACTAATGTATACCACCTCACGTTAGCGCATTCGATTTTCACTGATGATGGCAGTCGATTGCACTGCCGAAACGTCTGGTTTTGTAGAAAACATTGGACCACGTCAAACAGCCCGGGAAGGAATTTTAACAACAAACTACTTTGTTGCCGATAACGTAGTACACATGACATGTAAATAAATTTTTTCCCTTCCCCCTTCAAGTGTCATTTTCATTTATAGAAAATTATCCTCACCCCCTTTAACTACCCTTTTCATTTATAGATATTTCATCTACCTTTCTACATTGGATTATTATGACCTTCTTTTCAGGATACTTTATTTATCAAAATTAAGTACGGTACTTTAGTCTTTTTTAAAACATAAAATGTTGCAGGTAAACTACCTCTTTCCCTTAACCGATCTTCACCAAAATCAATGTACCTTGAGTCCTCTATAACTCAGGCATATGTGCAAAAAATTATTTGATTCTGTTTTAATTTACGGCAGTTATCTTCGTCATAGAAAAAATTACTCTTGTTATAACATAAAACGTTGCATGTAAACTACCCTTCCCGTTAACCGATCTTCACCAAAATCAATAAGCCTTGAGTCCTCTACAATTCAAGGATGTATGCAAAAAATTATTTGATTCTGTTTGAATTTGAATTTGCGGCGTTTATCGTCCGCCATAGAAAAAGTTCTACACACACTTTTCGTAAAATGACTTTTCTTCATGTTTTGAGGGCAGTACAATCAGAATCAGCTCTTACCACGAACACGTTTTTTTCGCCATCACCATACTTCCATTTCCGTATGGAACATGGAAGTAAAATAAAAAGTGTCATTTAAACGCTTTGGCGATTGAAGGCATTTAGCATGTGAGCAGGGGTCAGAGGAAACGGATTAAGTCACAGAAGAAAGACGGAAGATACACTTGACTTAACGATGCACGTGACTCATTACTGTCTGATAACGTTTCCGTGTTGAATTTTCGGTTTTGCGCATTAAGGCAGGCGCGGGTGAGTCACTACACGCGCTAGCTGGCACGTGTTGTTTGTGTGCGTGTGTGCTGGTAAGTTATTGCACCGAGACAGACCTTGATGTGTTGCACCTTATTGTTTGTCTTGATCTATTGTTGTTGTTTTTGTTGTTGTGGACTGCATACATCAGATAACGGGCTCAAATATCTTTCCTCTGTAACCAACGTGACTACGCACTTTATAAACAGTGACATTACGTATTTTATCTACATTATAAAATAACCAATTTTCGATACCGGTATATATTTATTTAACGTTTTTCCTTCAGTTTAATGAGTAGAATCACATCTCAAAGTCTGGCACCGTCTTGTGGAAACAGTTTGTATAATCCTTAAATTAAAATAAATTTTTGGAGAAGGCTATTCATACAATAGCCATAATTAAAACCCATAATTTCTTATTCAAAGAACAATCACAACTTCCTGGAAATTTCTCTAAAAGCCCCATTAAAAAAAAGTTCTATCTAAACTTAAGAATGTATGTGTCACATCCAACATTGCTCATATTACAACTTCCTTTTATTTCATTTACCAAAATTATAGCAAATAAGTGACTACATTGTTAGTATCAATTTACATAGTACGGATAAGGACAGGGGCATAATTAGGTATAATGTTTTACTTATTTATTACGAATTATAATAAAAATGTTATTAAAAAATGCACTTTATAAATATATTCAAAAATAGTTTTTCTTCCAATCATTGAAGATTTTGACAATAAAATAACTTTAAAAACACATTTCTTATTTATACAAATTATAAATTGTTTACTTATAACTTATTATGATTTACAAAATTATTAAAATATCGTTTTTTCTTCGATTTTTCGGAATTTTTCACAATTATCAAGGTGGAAAATAACTTTTTAGTACATTCATTATTTATTTATAAAATTTAATTATAACAATTATTTTTATAATGATAAATATATTTAAACATTGATTTCTTCTCCAATTTCTTGAAAAGATTCAGAAGTCAAGTCTTCTATTTCTATTTCTCCCTCACACTGAAGCCTCGTTTCCATTCTGACAAGTTCCAGACACATGACGCGCAACATGTGCCCGGCACATGTTGCGCGTCATTGTTTCTACTGTTTCCAATTTCCTGCGGCATCTGCAACATTTGTATAGAGGTCTGGAGTGCAAGACTACAGTTTGTACAGTGAATCAGATACAGTGCTATCCAGTGTTTCTTGAGTGATTTGTCGGTTCAAATATTTGAGCGATATGGACAACTCATCTACTTCAGCTTTTGTGGTAATGGCAGGCGCATACTATGAACTTCTAAAAAAAAGGCGAAAACGATCGAGATGGTGGATTAGAAGTTTTCTAGCGAAAAGACATTCGGAAGGAGCCTATAACTCGTTGATGAGAGACTTACGTCTCCAAAGTGGGTACGAGAATTTTGTTAGATTGACAGCAAGTGATTTTGAATTTTTACTAAACCTTATTGGGCCGGAGATTACAAAACGCAGGAAATGTCGAGAACCAATTTCTCCTGGTGAAATGTTAGCGACAACCCTTCGTTTCTTAGCGACAGGTGATAGCTACAGTTCTTTAATGTATCTACACAGAATCTCCAAATCCGCCATTTCAAGATTCATACCTGAAGTGTGCAAGGCCATTGTTGCAGCTTTGAGGGACTGCATTAAGGTAAGAACTGTTTACAGGAAAGTTTTGTTTATAAAATGGTTTATTCATAATTGTTTACATTTTATAAAGTGGTAATTTTTCTTCAACACATACAGTTTCAGATAGTAACTAAAATTAGGTAAGCTTGAGCGTTAATTTTGAGTAAACAAATTCATCAGTTGATAATCATCTTCTTCATTTATTTGCACTTGCACGGGGGAATATTGAGGCTCCCTAGTGCTTGTTTGGGGGGAAGGGTTTGAACTCTGTGCACTAATTTGTTGAGAGTTACTAGTTGACGAGTTGCTGGAATGAGGAGCAGGATATTGAACTGTTTGTTGCGAACCAGAGTAATTTATAAATCCAGGATTAAATAGTGGAGGAAATGGACCTCGTGCTCCTCCACATTCAGCTTGATAAAGTATGTTTGAAATGCTGTGGCGAACCCAAGCCTTAGTTTTCCTATCTTGAATTTTTTTTAATGACTCACCTACGTACTCTCCAAATATATGTTTGGAAAGTACATATATAATCATAATTTGGAGACATATATATATATATATATATAAATAATTTGGAGAGTCTCCAAAACATATATCCTCATCCCTACTTTTATTCAAATTTGATGTGAACACATCGTATGCATGGTTGAACTTTTTTTCAAGCGCAGAGCATTTTGAGTCCGGTGGAGGACGTTTGTTCTGACACTTCTTGTGAACAGGTGCTGATTTTTGTGTAGAGTTTTTGGATGGATCTGGTCAGCAGCAGGTTGTGATACTGCAATATCTATGGATTTTTCAGCCTCCCTCTTATCACTTATATCTTCTGAGGGTGGGTCATCAGGGTCGTTCTCGTCAAGGCCAGTTTGGGACGAGTCGTGCAGAGTCTAATAAAGGAGAGGAAAAAATAGGAATTAGCAATTCAAAGCTATTATTATAAAAAAATATAACCCACTATGAGTACATATACTCATAGTGGCTTATATTTCTTTATGTTTTTTTAGCAATAACAATGTTTTATTGTATGGTGAAAAATTGGAATTAAAAAAAAATGTAAATAGTTTATTACTTGTATAATAATTTAACAACTGTAAATTATTTTTAGGTACCAAACAATGAAACAGAATGGGATGATGTTGCCAAAGGATTTCATTCTAGATGGAACTATCCGAATTGCATGGGTGCACTTGATGGAAAGCACATTGTTCTCCAAGCTCCAGCAAACAGTGGTAGTTTATACTACAATTATAAAGGAACTTTTAGTGTGCTCATGGCTTTGTGTGGCGCAGAGTACAATTTTTTGTACGTGGACGTAGGTGTGCAAGGACGTGAGTGTGATGCAGGTGTATTTTTGGGCACAGACTTGTACGCTGCTGTTGAGCAAAACACGCGGCAAATACCACCTAAACGGTCTTTACAAGGAAGAGATGTGGACATGCCCTTTGTAATAGTTGCTGATGATGCATTTGCTATGTCAGAGCGTATTATGAAAAACCATTTGTGGGAAGACATAGTAAAGGTTCAATTGAAAAAGCTTTTAATTATAGACATTCAAGAGCTAGGAGTGTAACTGAAAACGTTTTCGGAATAATGAGCAGTGTATTTAGAGTTCTCCGAAAACCTATGTTACTGCAACCCGAAACAGCAAGATGGGTTACGTTGAGCTGTGCTTATTTGCATAACTTTTTAAGAAAGAATTCTACTGCAGAGACCTACTCTTCTGCTCACGTATTTGATTCAGAGGATGACAACGGAAATGTTATCAACGGAACTTGGAGAAATGAAGGAGTGGAGCTTTCTGGACTTCGATGGTGTAAGTAAAGGGGAGAAAATCCTGGCACATTCGTCCGTCAAGAATTGGCTCAGTTTTTTCACAGTCAGCCACTGTCATGGCAACATCGATATGCTTAGTTACAATTACATGTCAGGGCCATACTTTAATTAACCTTTAATTTAACCCTTAAAAATGAGTCCAAAAAATAATTTGTACGATTTTTACTATGGTTTAAAGTATGACCCCTTATTATATTTATGTATCTATATATAAATAACATCTTTTGAAACATTTCGAAATTGTTATTATTTACTCACCAGGTTTAGTGAGCTTGTGTGTGCAACTCGTTCAGTGGCTGTTGACAGAAAACTCAATAAACTGAAATACTGCCATTTAGGCACGTAAATATCCTTAGCACCAGCACCACTTTTCTTGCTCTTTTCTATTTTAGTTTTTTCTCTCAAGTATTGAGACTTCAGTGAGTGAAGTTTCTTCTCAACTTCTTCAAGTGTGCATTCCATAACATCAGAAATCCGTTGCAGGGCATCGTTCCTATTGTTACAGTTCTTATGGCTTGAATTTTTTATATTCCACAGCACTGTCTCCTGTTCATATAGTTCAATAAGTTTCGCCACTTTACATTTAGACCACTCCATCATAAAAACAAACACTAGCACTGACACAACACTGAAAATACCACAACCACAAAGAGAGCACGTTTGAGGTTATACTCGCAGGGTCTGGACAGCGAGTATAGACTGTACTGCGCGTGCGCGTGTCCTTGGGACATGTTGCAGTCTGTTTCAATTGTCTGTGGCACAAGTTGCGGCGCATGTTGTGTGCCGCAGTCGCTTGGCACTTTTTTGTCCCCGGCACTTGTGCCGCAACATGATGCATACTGTTTCCATTTCAACAAATTTCGGACAAATGTGCCGGCACATGACGCGCAACATGTTGCGGGACAAATTTGTAGTAATGGAAACGAGGCTTAACACTTACAACGTACAAGCTTGTGTGTCGGCTCACCGCGCATCTGTATGGCGCATGTAATGTGCCAGCTGTCCAAGCTCTCCCTAAAATTCTTCAACTTTCAGGGTCTGTTCTTTTTATGCCCATGCACGGATATAAATTCTCAATATGTAGAAGAGAAATCTCAAATATTGTAGTTTTACATACAATAGTTACATTTTAATATTTTCTTTTAGTTTTTAACTATTAATATTAATACGCGCAATGGACATATTTTTAAATTTATTAATAAAAGTTACATTTATTTAAATTTAACTAAATTTTAACAATTCTTTACACCGCAGACTTATAGAAGACACTTTGACCAATACTCGTTCATAATTTTGTTAAAAAATATTTATTTTGAAAATTTCTGTAGAAATTTTAAGTTAAGAAAATGATGTATACTTGAACTCAAAAAAATGATAAAATTTGTGAGAAATAGGTTAAGGGTGATGACACAGAAATAGGTTAATACAAATTATGCTGTATTAAGTTAAAATGTGATGAACTGGGATAACACATACTAGATTTCATTAGAATATGTCACTCCATTCTTCAGAAATAAAATTTTCTTTAAAAGGTACAAAATGGCGGACAGATGGAAAACTATATGTTTTTGGACCTATGTTTACAGGAACTTTTTTCTTGTATTGATGATATGTGAGAAAAGACTTAAAAATTGTGTAAATAATATGTTAATAACTGTAAACAGATGAAATAATGAATTGAATCGCGTATTGTATAAAAGGTGTAATGAGTAAAATTATAATTTACGTACAGCAAAGAACCCAGGCTATGTAATTAGCATCTCTTTTTAATCTGAACGAGGATTATGGAGAAAGCTAGAGATTATGAATGATTTTATGCTTATATCTGCTCTAGAAGAAGACACGGACATAATAGTGATAAAGAAATGGCTATTGCTTTTCAAGTTATGGTGGTTTTCTGTAATATAAGGTCAGTAATCCCTGTTCCACGTTGACAGAGTTTAAGCTCAGGTGGAGAGGGACTCGTCACACACACAGGGTACAATGCAGGGACACATTCGATTCAAGACGCGACCTCTTCTGGCGTGTAGTATAATAAAACCTATGTAAACTCGTGTGATCTACCTGGGTTCATGAGTGCAGGTTTAAACTTGAGGTTGCTAAATTCACAAATAGACTGAAACTTTTGATTTCCTACACTTGAACGCTTATGGTTTAGCCTTAGGCCTACGTACTAATCAATGGAGCCTAAAGCTAATTTAAGTAATAATGAACGAGGCTTCCACTACCGGAGTCAGTAGATGGAAAACATTCAGGACTATTAAACCCTGCTCGGGTGTCAACATAATCTCTAGAGAACGTTTCGGCTACGCCATCTTCAGTACTGTAATGAAAGAGGTCGTCGAGTCCGATCAGACTTCACACCAGGCAGCAAACAACCGACATTTGTTAAACCGAAATTCTCTCTGGTGAAGCTCTGCACGATTTAATCTATAATGCCACTGAAGATGCCGTTGGCGAAACGTTCGACAGAGGTTATATTAGTCCAGGGTCTAACAGTCCTGAATGTTTAACATATTCTAACATGTAACTTTTTTTCACAAGGCTGACACGTCTTGTTCAGTAATTCAGTCAACGCTCGATTATCCGCGAGCAGATAATCATTGAAGAGTATTTACAGTTTTGCTTTATGTTTCTTCAGAAATAGACGAATGTTGATAGCTCCAAAGCTTTTTGTTCGCGATGAGCGTTCATCCGTAATCAATGAGTTACGTAATTCATAATCTTGAAAACTTGAAAAAAGTAGATTTCTTATTAATCTGTGTGTGTCTGTGTCAATGAGTGAGCGAGTGAGAGAGAGAGAGAGAGAGAGAGAGAGAGAGGAGAGAGAGAGAGAGAGAGAGAGAGAGAGAGAGAGAGAGAGAGATACAAATACGGATAGAATGGAAAACTTTGTTCGCTAACAATGTTCGAATAGCTGGTGTGAATTTTTTTAATAGTTTCTTTTGGTTTTTAAGTAGAATTCTGTAACGACTGAGCTCTAGTTCCGTACAACTTGGCTGTAGATGTTTTACACGTCGCGCCATAAATACATGCGTACGTGCAGCTTGCTGCTTTCGGTTGGTTCATTATAAAGATGTGTCCGAATAACCAGAAACATCTAGCGTTATCAACATGTAGACTCTCCTGTGCTCTAGAAAAGTCAAGCAAACAAATCTAGTGCTTTTAGAAAAGCACGTAGTTGTTGGATATTGCCGGGATTTTTTATAAACACATATCGGCTCCAATTCAGTCAGCCGCTGCGAATTGTTTTACAACGATCAGAGTCCAGTATAAAAATTAAAAAAACCTTTAATAATTATTTAATTGTGTTGTCATTATGTAATTTCCCAATAAAACTAATTTATGCTAATGTATAGCTGTATGTAATTGATCAATGTGAATATAAGTGATTCGATAATTGCAGTTACTTGTAGGCCTATATTTGTTTCCCTTAAGTCATGATGTAAAATTTTGTGTAGTTAATCACTCGCCAATCGCGCCCAGACACAACACAGTACACAGATGTCAAGTCAAGCATCAAAAACAAAAACAAGTTCAATGCCCAACCCCAGGTTCGCCTATATTAACCATGTACTTACATTTACAACATATACATACTTTTTGATTATGGTAAGAGTACAGTTTTATACAAATTGTAGGTTGTATATAGAGTGGAATAACCCGAGAGGATGACACATCACAGTAAAGCCACCGGAAGAAAAACATTTCTTCTGGTCAGTCTCGTAACGTAATGTTAGGCCTATACTGAATCATGCGCCACGTAGGCAATAACCCGCATGGTCGCCACCCCACTCAGAAACCGCTTCGTATGGCTCTAAGACTAACTTGAATCGGTGGAAGCTGCAGGAAATTGCATCACGTTAAATCTATCTATACCAGAATATCAAAGGGTCATCATTTAGTGTTCAGAAGATCCTGACCACGTGCAGGAAACATTTCATATCCCCGCGATGAAGAGAGAGAGAGAGAGAGAGAGAGAGAGAGAGAGAGAGGATAAAATGTAGTTTTGTTACATTACAAGCGTTTGGCGATGATCACGTTTCCAATTATAACTATGACGAGTTACCTATTTTCACTGTTGGTCTGATCGAGAACTAATCTTCCGTAGGAACTAACAACAGCAGATATGCAGCTATATGAAGTAATGAGTAGCCATTTCGTTGCGTACAACGGACAGTTATTGTGGAGAATAAAGTGTTCTCAGAGAGGTATATAAGTCCTATAAGATTTTCATGAATCACTCCCTGGTGTAACCCACAATAGGCCGAAAGTAGTAACCCACAAATATACACTCCTCCGAGTTGGAAGCCAATGCGCTGAAAGTTGGAAGCTGAGCGGCCAACTTTTTTAAACACAAACGTTGGTTACCCGAACCTAAGCTAAGGCATTTCTGCAAATCTGTGAACGAAAAAGTGTGTTCACCTTCGTGACAGAATAAAGAATAATAAAATGTTATAACTTCTTAATTGTTTATCAATTTCTCCTTTCTTGTCAATTTACGGATAAAATACTGTTCCTTGTTATGTAATTTTTACTTCCATGGTCATGCCGAAAAAAATCGTGTTCGAGATAACGGCAGATTCTGATTGTATTACCATCAAAACATGAAAAAGTCATTTTTCGAAAAGTGTCTGTGGTGTCTGTGTGTAGAATTTTTTCTATGGCAAACGACAACAGCCTCAAATTCAAACAGAATCAAATAATTTTTTGCATGCAGTCCTGAATTGTAGAGGAATCAAGGCCTATTTTTTTTTTTGTGAAGATCGTTAAGGGAAAGGGGTAGTTTACCTGCAACGTTTTACGTTTTAACAAGAGTAAAGCGCCTAATTTTGATAAATAAAGTATCGCGAAAAGAAGGTCATAATAATCCACTGTAGAAAGGTAGATGAAATATCTATAAATGAAAAGGGTAGTTGAAGGGGGAGGGGGTAAATTTTTTTATAAATTAAAACGGTAGTTGATAATGGAGGAAGTAAATTTTTATATGTGTACTACGTTATTGACAACAAAGAAGTAGTTTCTATGGAAACATTTCATTTAACTTAAACAAAATTCTATATTTTTTCATTTTAATTTAAATCATGTATGAGAGAAAATATATCGTTCGTGGCAGGCAAGCATATGTCAATTATGTAATGTTTACGTTTCCATTTTATTATTATGATTACTGGAATAAAAAGGCAGGAAAGACACACACACACACACACACACACACACACACACACACACACACACACACACACACACACACACACACACAC
Organism: Magicicada septendecula; assembly: GCA_034769895.1. NCBI lineage: Eukaryota > Metazoa > Arthropoda > Insecta > Hemiptera > Cicadidae > Magicicada > Magicicada septendecula. The sequence continues at coordinate 234,888,470 of CM068372.1, read as the reverse complement.
ACACACAATTCGCGTTATTTCTGGCCTCACTCATGTTTATTTCCTTACATTTGAACGCTGTTTAAATGGAAAGTGCCGAAACCCACACCAACACAACGCGTGCAAGCCGAAAAAGTGTCCAGCGTGGATAGCGATTTGCTTCCTGTTGATCGCTGGGCAGTGTAACTGCATTTGTTTACAGAGGAACGGTTCATAGACAGACTGTTCGTCTTTAGGGAATGAACCCTCAGCAAGATGCTCAGGGTCCATGAGTGACTTCGGAGCGCTTCGGAGGAGGGGTGATTATCTGCGTAGTTCGGTTTCTTTATAAGAATAAAGTAAGCCTACCTAATTTTTATGGATAAAGTGACTGAAAATAACATTATATTAAACGACTACCCCATAATAACAAAAATATCTATAAATAGTGAAAATAGTTTGAGGGTGGGCGATATTTTTTTAGAAATTACCGAACCGAATTCAAGTAAATTATTTTAAACATAAATCTTACAACATGGAAGTCATTATGGTTCTCCACACCGATCTTTTGCTTTGTAATCCGGACATTAGAGAAGTTGTAGATATAAAAACGCTTTTAGTTTAATTTCGCTTTAATCGCTGTTAAGTTTTTAAATTTTAGACTAGAAAACTCGCAGCATCTAGGTAATGTCTGTGCAATGCAAAAAGGTGCGACAAGGAGAAATAAATATGTGAAAATCCCATAATATACACAGCATTACATATTAACCTTCGATAAAGAGATGAAGTATATTAGCCGTAAGCAAAGAGGGAGGTCTTAGTGGTTCGAACCTCCAAAAACCTCTCGCTCAGCTGAAAAACTGTAATAATGTTATTTTACTGGTCTTTTAAAGTAGGCTAAGGTCTAAATACTATTTGTAACAAGAAATTAAAAATTAATTTTTCTTATGTACAGAAATGTTGTTAGGAGACGGACGACATAATATTTATCGTCCCAATGTTTTGCTGATACCCCACTGCATACGCCCATGAGTACGGTAGTTTTAGTGTAGGCCTGTAACTCTACCAGCCCAGCTGGGAAAGGGAAATAGTTATACATTATTTTATAACTATAAACTATACCTCAATTACATTGCCATCTAGTCGTCAGTGTGACTGTTATTAGTCGCAGAGCGGCAGTAACCAAACCCAACGGCGGAATAACTCGATGAACTGACGAGAGTAGAGGGTCCTGTTCGGTCCTATCCTAACGCCTATAGTGTTATCCGCAGCGTGATGGTTGCCACGGTGAACACGTAGTCCAAACGGGTAGAGATAAATAAAGCGAAGATATCTTTCTAGGGGATGTAACTAAACACATCTGGCTTTTGCGATCGACTGACTCTCCGTCTACCTACCAAAATAAGATCAACTGTTTTCTTTGATACCGGAAACAAAAGCTAAAACTGTTTTGTTTGATTATTCTATTCTTTTATATCAATAGTTGATTTTTTCTTATTGACAATTCACAGTTTTCCCGTTTTAACGTTAATATACTCTGTTGTACTCATATGTTTTGTGTTTCACTCATTCTTCAAGAATGAGAATTCCATTAGAAGGCAAACATCGGTTTTATCGATAATTTAAGAGGTCATCACCACACAAGAAAGCGGTAGAGTAAAAAGTGCGCATTATACAACTTATCTTCCGCACCCGTAATCCACATCAGGACATCCTGTTTCCGGTCCAGACCACATGGCGTGTTTACTTCTAACAATGTACCGGCAATGTCGCAAAGTGAATTAAGTCACCAACTGCTGCCAAGTCTTGGTTGCTGTGCCAACAATACGTTAAGCACAACAGTATAATTTTGCAAGTTGTTTTGACTTAATGTAAACAATTCCCAATCAGATTTATAGTTTCAGTGTTGTCGCTTATAACTGGTAAACAGCTAGACACTTCACATTTAGTGTCTCCACCGTTTTTAAGTATTAACTGGTAATCATATAACGGACTTGGAAATGGGGGAAACATAGAAAAGCTTCGTTCAGTATAAAGTTATTGGTGGTACGACAGCTCGTCCTAGCGATTGCACCGTGCTACGACTTTAACTTAGTTCCACCGGCACGGGGACAGGAATCGGATGGTCTTTACGGAGCTGGGTGTGGCCTGCTATCGGCCGTGGTGGACAGTTAGACCAAATCTAATTCGGAGTGAGGTTTTGCCTAGATTCGGGCCATCATTCACCTGGCACTGATAGATGTTGATAGAGATTAGTGATCCCATTGGGTCACCTTAGAAGTCGGCGCATCCGGGACACGGTATTTAAGGAGTTCAGATAACGGACATAAAGGGCATTGCGAATTGTCAGGATGGATGTGAGACAGCGAGCCTTAGAGGAGTAAATTAATCTTTGGTCCATGAGCGACTGCAATCTTTTCTTTAGGCAAGTAGCCCAGACTGAAATCGCGTAGGAAGCTATTAGGGTGCAGACGGTGAGCTTGCGTAAAAACGATTAGTGGAGTGGTGTGGTTTGCCAAGTAAGACGTCGGCCGAGGTGGAGCAGAAGTACTACACATTGTTAGACCACGGCAGAAACATTATTCTGTAACTGCATCTGATAGGTATTAATATATTCATTTTGTGCTAATGTTATTATATATCTATTGATTCAGACGTCTTCACGTGATTAATAAATTTCTGTATGCAAACGTTTGTCTGGAGTCTTGATATCTTTACAAGTGACCAAACATCTTTACAAAATTCGGTGGACAATGTTTTAGTATTATGTATTTTAGTGTTTAACAAGTAGTTCAATGATATCATCAACCTTTTAGATGTAGGCCTATTTAGTGACATTTCTGTGGAGCAGGTTTTTTGAAACCGAACGCCCTGAAATAGGCCCACAGTAGTGCTGTTTTTCAGTGTTTGCAAATAGATGTAATATAGTGTCTGTAAACTTCGTGTTATAGTGTTAAACAGTGCTTGCATGCATAGAGCATGTTACTGTACTCACTTCAGTGGTTAATTCAGTTTTACAAGGTAAGGGTTATACAAATCTAGAACAAGATAAAAGCTGAGTTTCGGGAGAAAGAAGGCTGCAAGCTGCAGAAATGTAAAATTTGTGATGCTGCATCAGAAACGGTCTTAATAAAAGTAGTGAATGCATTGCTTAACAACAGAAGAAAAATTATGTCCTGGAACCAAACATGTCTACACATCTGCTTTTCCATTTCTAAAGTTCTACAACATTTTTAAAGACATCTTACAAAACATTTGAATGTGTTACAGAACGTCGGAGTTATCTAGAGACTACACAAAAAAAAAAAAAAATTCATTTGACTCGATTTTCAAGAGTTTCTGCTGACTTGTTTGGTGAATGCTTAGCAGTTTCTCTTGAACATCTATGTCTACGGACGACATCACGTTTAAGCTGGTTCTTCTCTTTTCATCAAAAGGAACATAGTGAAAAAAAGAATTAAAAAATCCGGTTATAGACGATCGATTCTTTTGTACAGACAACTCCCCCAAGCACACGGACGCGCGCGCGCGCGCGCGCACACACACACACACACACACACACACACACACACACACACACACACACACGGCATAGGTATCATTTGGAAACCACTTTCTAATATTTTTAAAGACGAATTTTATAAGTCTGTACTAATATCGATACGCTTTTTTAGTGCCATTATCATCACCATCACTTCCATTTCCTACGGAATATCAGCCAAGTGTTAAGAACACTCGCATCTCGTATATGAATTATTTTAACTCATATGCCTAATCAGGACTCAAATTTCCGAATTCAGTAGTTGGAGAGAGACACACGGAAATGATCTAATGCTCACTATCAAAAAAATTAGTACGCAAAATCTAACGTCTTAACCAGTGTCATACAATCAGTGTATTTGAGATCTAAACATTGCAAGTCTATTGCAATGTGCGTTCTAATGGTGACTAGATTGCAGATGGTTGTTTGTACCTTTGTCCTTCATACGGTTACTGCGTCTTACTGCAATACACTGACCGACGTTTAACCTTTACAGTTTGTTAGTTTGCAAAGGTTTTATTTTGTCTCGTCGCATGTAGCCACCACGTGTGACTTTTCAACTGCGTTTTTCGTCTAAATCGCCACGCACGCATGTATAATTCATAAAAATATTCTTGTTTGACCTTTATAACGTATACCTGCGTTACCGGTGTATGGATAATATATTATGCACGGAATACACAAACATACCTTCATGTAACATTGGCGTAGTACCTTTAAATAACGTTCTGAACACAATACCTAACGGAATGTCGCCGTGTAGTCGCGTCCGTTTTCAGCAATTCTGAGCGCACCTCTCTCCAGTTTTGTTTCTCCTGTTGCCAATTTTAGCTACAACACTGTTCACGTCGTTCTACGCATGTCACAACTCTCTTTTACGATGCACCGCATTTCCACACTGTCTGTTAATCTACCATCAGTCATGGTAGTCGAATAAATTGTTCTTTCTAATATCTACGCCTGCTCTTTATATTTGTGTAATTACACATTTGTATCTTTACTTTTCCTTTGTCCAGTTATTCTTATTTATATTCACATTATTCCCAAATTTTCTTCGGTTATTTCGTAGCCACCATTGTAAGTCCAATGTGTCGCTTGTCTTACCTTATACACTATTTTAAGTAAAGATTGGGACCGAACTGTTCTACATGTAAAATCTACTTTTTACATATCTTTTTCGGTCAGAACTATATTCTCCGTACTTCTTCTCCTAGTAACTATGTCTCCTTTCTTTCCCATATCGGTTTCCATTAAGCCATCAAGATAGTTGTAGCTGTGTACTTGTTGATGAATGTTTGGCTTCACTTTTGTATCCGCATCGATACTCTGACAGTATAACCTTGTTGCATAGTCAATTACGACGCCTCTAATCAGGGGTGGACTGGCATCTCTGGGGGCCCTCGGCTGGAAGCAGTCAAGGGCCCCCCTGCAACTACACAGACAAACGCACACGAACGTATTTGTGTGCGTATACTTTTTTAAATTATTTATTTACTCTTTATAGATACATGGTATGTACAGTATTTACGTAAGTGAACGTTTTAATACAAAACATATAGGACAGTTTATTTGATTATTTAGACTTTAACATAACCTGATTTAAAACCATAATTACCTAATAAATGTTTCTACTGTAAAAAACACATTTATACCCTACAGATCTACCAAATTTATATACAATTCCAATTTAAAATATTCCACAGTGTATTAGGGCGGTGGAGACCCTTGAGCTCGGCACCCGGTCCATTGTCACTCCGTCCCATCAATCCACAGCCCACCATATCCAGTAGCGTTACTTTTTTAACCGGGTCCTCCTGCAAGTTTATGGCATGGCTCCCCTTTTGAATCTTGATATAAAGGCCCTGAGTCCCTCCCAGGCCTTCGTGCTCCCCAGCCCTGAATACTGCAATGACATTCAAACAAAAATGACAATAGCCTGCTACTCGTCGCGTCAGTTAGTTGCCGCTCGGCGCGCCTCTACAGTAACCTCCTTTAGTAGATACAAAATAGGCTGTGTATAAGTGATCACTTCCAATCTGACCAAAATAAATCCTGAAGATTTATTTCCAACAATATTTAGACGAGAAAAGGTTTTTAATACCGGTAAATATACATATATTTCTCTTTTTTCTAGAAATAAAATTTTCATGCCTCGGGGCTCCCTGAGCCTCCTCGGGGCCCGGGGCCCGGGGCCTTCGGCTATCCCCGACCAGCCGACCTGGCCAGTCCGCCCCTGCCTTTAATGTACTCGTTATGATACACTGACAAACCCCTACAAATAACACGTTGAGTACGTCGACTTTCTCAATACACAGAATGTAGTGTCATTGTGTCGCAAAAAGCAAATGGTGTAGTAAAACGCGATATTAAGAAAAAAAAGAACTTTCTCGAACCGACTAGTCACATGAAAAGGTGTAATCATAATCTGCGGTTTTTATGAGAAGACATATTATTTGTAATAACTTGTAAATAGCATGTTTCAGAATTTGTCGGATTTCGAGAACGTCGTCCATCGGTTCATTTAGCCTAAATAGAACAACTCCAACACATCTTGCTGGATAGAGGCCACAGTCCGGATCTGTGACAGGCCAGTGCTGCGATAAAACTGCTAGAGTGTGTTTTGGCAGATGAAAGATCTGGCGCGTCACCTGTCGTAAAAGTGCAATTTGTGACAGGTAAACTCATTGCTCATGTGCAGTGAGTTTTGTTCACAACGTGTGTTTAGTTGCTTTACTTCAAGAGTAATGATGATCTGTTATTTCCATCTGATTCCATCTTCTTCTTCTTTCTTTTTTAATATCGATGTAGACGGTGAATTTTTTCAACCGAACTTTTGACGGACTTTATTGAAAAGTACAAATGTTTATCGTGCTTGTGAAAAGTCAGATCCAACGAATAAATAATATAAAATAACAAAAGTTAAATACTCCTTTTTTTTAAAGATAATATAAAAAGAAATGTTATCGTTTCTGAAGAGTCGTTTTTTCCGTTATATTATTATGTAAATGTTTGAAATAATACTTTCCGGACTCTGAGGTGGTTTTCCTGTTCAAAACTTCAGGTTTTTGAAACTCCTGTTGCTAAAAAAATATGTGTGCCGCAATTAGTCTTTCTTCCGGATTTATTGACTACCTCAATACAGAATTTTTCTCTTCGATGAGGATTTTATAATTTAAGAAAGAATTCGAAACTCTCGTTATTCATACGGAGGTACTTTCTATATTCTTCAGGGCAGTTTTCATCTAACTCATTCAAAAGTACTATGTCAAAAAAGTGATTACTTTTCAAGTAACTGAAAAGTAATGATCACCGTCTGAATTCTCCTTGCACGTTTCTTTTTTATGTTCTCTTGATCAGTGACAGTGCCAACAGAATAGTTCCAATTTTTCTTTCCCGATTCATTACGACAATCTTTTCTTGAAAACTGCAGCTAAATTGATCTGTGTATTGTACTAAAAATAGTATCTGTCTAGCGCTTGCACCTCTACGTATGTGGGCAAAGTAGGCAACAAGTCATACGCCGGATCCGCAGGTCTGTGAGGGAGCCACAGTTGTGTTTCAGCGATTACTCATGAGTGGGTTGCATGATTCATATGATACATAATAATATATTAAGTACTTATTTGTTTTTAACTGCGTTTTAGTAACTTTATTAACATTAGACTTAGTGATTGTTAATGTTAATTGTAACTGTGAGCAATGGGTTATTTCCGTTTTGTAAATGTAGATGTCGTGAAAAGACGTCATGCAGGCATAACAATTCCATAACGTACATTGTAACATCTACGAGACGTGGTATTGTAAGTAGTTGGAGTATAAACGGGTAGAAGAGAACCTAGCCAGAACCAGGGAGAACACTGCGCGCTCGTAATACTACTGGGTATCCCCCATGCGATAGTTTGTAATCAACAGTTACTAATCATTCCACATATAAAAACGAACATTTTTATCAAGGATAAAGGGTTAGAAGTAAGTTATATACTCCAGACCTAATTACCCTTCTGTAACACAAAACAGAAGACCGTGTCGGATCAGTGCCGGATTTAAGATTTTTGAGGCCCTAGGCCAAGTTTTCTGAGCGGCCCCCCTAGTTCACACGTTTGTAGGCTCCACTAGCCGTGTGAATATTTATGTTCATGTTCATGATGAATACGTTTGGTGTACAGATTCAATTCTATGTTCATGAAGTTTTCACACTAATAAATATTAACCAAACAACACGCTGTCCACCACACAAAGCTAAAAACCTTCTTTACATTCAAAACAAATAAAAACATAACCTCAAATCGCAAACCGTTCAGTCACAACGCAGGTAAACAATGATAACAAACAAGGGTGGTACCACAGTCGTGTAAATTCGGGGGCAATATAGCGGACGTTCCAAATTCGCATGCGCAGATTAGTTTTCAAGGATGCGAACGTCTTAAAAATAAGCGCACAATATTTAAATAAGAACTGTCTTCGATTTGTGTTATTAACAAAAATTGATCATTTAATTTAAAAAAATCATACTTAAATAAATTAAAAGTGCCTCCTACTTTTATAAAAATACTTCTGTTAAAAAAAATATAGCGGCCTAGTAGGCCTAGTGGTAAATCCGGCACTGTGTCGAATAGTCAGAAATATGTGAGACCAATAAGTTAAGCTGAGCATTGAAACTGTAAATGTGTGGTTCCATAAGCATTCTGGGTTTTGTGTTGATTGTATGTTGCTAAAGTTACAAAGCACTATAATCTCCTCCTCCTCCTCCTCCTCCTCCTCCTCCTCCTCCTCCTCCTCCTCCTCCTCCTCCTCCTCCTCCTCCTCCTCCTCCTCCTCCTCCTCCTTCTTCTTCTTCTTCTTCTTCTTCTTCTTCTTCTTCTTCTTCTTCTTCTTCGCTAGCACTACAGCCCAGTGTAAACCTTGGACAATACCAATCCTCTCCTACATATCCTAACCGCCGCCATCTCAGCGTGACCTCTCCACCCGTTCTAAAGGCTTCAGGCACATAACTTATCCAACTATTTTATGTACAGATGGTGAAACAGAGTTTAGGGGGTGGGGAAGGGTCATTAATTTTTAGTTTGTTGTGGGTATTTTATTTTAGGTCAACGCCTCTTTCTGCTTTGATATGTCTGTGCGTTCAAGATTTTCCTTGACATATAGTGCTCATCCATCCGTTCTACGTGGCCTAGCCACTGTATTCTTGAGGTTTTACAAATCTTACGATAGCTTCGTGTTTCAGTGTCTTGTCTATTTCTTGTTATATGTTATTCTCAATTTACTATAATTTATACCATTCATGAAGTATTTTTCGTTCTCGCATATACTATATGGCTGCTGTGACGTAAGCAAACTATTTCCCAGCCTGCAAAAAGTAGGCTCCATGCTCAAGGCGCCTACTAATCTTGTTGCCCTCTAATTCTCAAAAGGTCATTTTTGAATTAGTGTGGCGAGCCCTATGCATCCTGAAGACGTAAATAAGCATGCATGTTTTCAATAGTATCCAAGTCACTTGTATGGATAGGTAAACCATCCTTTTCAATCCGCCTTGTGACTTCTTGATTTACAATTAATGACACACTTCAAAGGATATGCTTCATCATCAGATATTAAAAAAATCCCTGACGATTTAAAACAAAACCAGTGACGACCTCGTAAGACGGATTTTAAAAATATGTGATGATGAAGCATATGCTTTGAAACGCGTCATCAATTGTAAATCGAGAAGTCAGAAGACGGATTGAAAAGGTTAGTTTATCTATACATAAATAAGATACTTATCTACATGGCGTTCTAGATTTTTCTAATCCCTGACAAGGTGATGGTGACGTGTTAGTTCGAATGCCGTCTGAAAAAGCGACGTTTCTTTAGCATTGCGCTGACTTCTCCGTGACCACGCGTGACCGATGTACTGACACACACCTATCCAGTCAGACTGGTGCGCAGTGTGTACGGCGGTCGCCGGCCTTCAGACATGTGCGTTGCGCGCGCCTGGCAACAATTATTGCGCGCTGCGTCAACCGGTACTGTTATTACTTAATTTATTATGTAACCCCGTTTCCGGTCTCGGCGACCAAATGTGAGAGGGCTACGATTTTTCTACTCCGACGTAGAAAACAACTTCTTTACGGTCGCCGTTAAACGGTGTTTATTTATTGGAACCACTTCTTATACAGAATTTTATTACTGCGTTACGATGAAAGTGTGGAAGCATAATTGCGTCTGTTTACAAACAGTTATAGGACTAGCGGCGGCTCCTACGTAAATACGCCGCTATAATTGTACTATGTTTATTGCTTTTCTTCGTTTATTTACTCTTTGTTTCCATCTCGTTTTGCGTTTCTTGGCGGCATTACCGTTTTCTTTCAACGATTATTTAAATTTCTGGCTTTCTCTGGCACATGTTCCATATGTTACGCTCAAGCACACACACACACACACACACACGTCTGCTTGTGTTATTCACTTGTCCCGCAGCCGCGAATCGTGTTTGAGTTTAGATCACAGACGGCGAAGACGAAAATTATTTTAATTCAAGCGACAAAGATTTTATTTGTACGGTACAAAGATTTGACGGGCTTTTCTATAACTATCTTATTATTTCACTTATAAATTATTTTTAACACCTGTTTGCGTTGAGTTCATGAATTTTGTGCTATTATAACTTATTTGTTTATAATTAAACGATCTAAAATAAATTTCTTGTAATATTTTAGTAAACATACTGATCACGTCTGCAGTAATGTTTACTATACCCAAACTACTGTCTTTCCCAAATATCTTCACGTTCTCCAACGACTTTTGTTATTCTACTTATTTATCAATATTACAACAAAGTATTGATTACCTCCGTTCATATCCCTCATGGTTTCTTCTTGAACGTAGTCGACCAATACACAATTTGTGAATGCCGCCAGGGTTATTAGTTAATCTTGTAAATTTACTTATATAATTCTTACAACTTCTCTGTTACCATGGGTTTTACTTCCTGATAATTTTCTTAAAATGTACTATCCCATGCTGTCATGGAAAAAACTGTAGAGAGATTGTGAGCAGGTTGATTCGAGCAAAAGATGCTTTCAATACAAAGAAAAAACCTCACATCAAAGAAGATCAGCTTGAACGTTGTATGGTAGTGAATCTTGGACAATTGGCGCAAGAGAAAAGAAGAAAGTTCTAGGTTTGCGAGGCGTGGTGTTATAGAAGAATGCTTCGGATAAGTTGGGTTGAGAAGCTGAAGAATGAAGAGGTGTTTTGCAGAGCTGGAGAAGACAGAAGTTTTATAAAACAATTGTGAACAATGATAGCAGTAGAGCACGTCCTAATAACCCGGCAGAAAGTGATCTCAACAACCTATACTTCGTCTTAAAGTACGTTATTTTTATGTAGAATCCAGTAATAAGAATTTTCTCATTTTTTCGAATTAAATGCAATAAACTGTTAGTTTACCTGTGGAAAGACGACGGTTCAAACAACAGAAATATTAGACTATACGAGGCATAAGACAGACAGCCCTGTAAGGGAAAAAAGTCACAGTACCCTTTACCAAATGGTAAAAGCTTAAGAGCATGATAATGTCTTTCAGCCGCTAGCTAAACGCAACATTATTATGGTTACTGAGTTACTGAGTCTTTTGCTATGGCCAAGTACTTCTCCTCATCCCACACCATCGTCTTTTGTTGTGCGAGCAACAATTCATTCGCGGTCTCTGGCTGTTCTGCGATGCTTTCGATCAATGGCCCCTCGTCCGTCGGCTCTGCCTCTGTCATTTTGCCGTCGTGTCGCTCTACTGCTACTATTGAAGAATGCATCATCTACCCATATATTGTTCATTTTGTATAGCGGTTTCGTTAACAAGTATTGCACCCATTTCTTTACGGTACCCTTGTTGACGTAGCCTTGCAAGTACGTCGACTTATGTATGAGATGTCGTTTAATGTGCACGTTGAATGCTCTACCGTCGTCCAAGCTACGAGGCAACGCTCGAAGCATCGTGTTTATATCGACCGGCACGTTTATTATTTGTCCTATAATACTTTGACTGCCGTGGACGAACCGCAGGCGTCGTATCTGCATGAACGGTAGACGCGGTGAGACCAGACGTTCAGTTATACAATCAAGCGGTGGCAAATGATCGGGATACTCAGGGTACACGAAGCCATTGGATCTTGACAAGTTGGGTATATTCTCGAGTGCTAGGGGCCAGTAACACGTTTCGCACACTTTAAAGCTAGCTACATCGTCGTAGGGGAACTCAGCAGCCAGTATGTTTTGACTCTTTTGCGGCGGTGGTCGCAAATTTCTCTCGAACCATAAGCGATCGCAGACGGAGCAGGCGTAACCGAGCTCGTTGTCGTCGAATCGTTTCGTGAATTCCGCATCTGCTGCTATCTCTTCAGTTTTCAAGCGTTTTGGCGATACCGCAGCGATTGCCTGTTCGAATTCAGCTGCTTCGTTCGCTCGTTTAGTTGCCATCTCAATTGTCTTATTCAATCTACAACGTTTTACTCGTTCGTTGGTTTTCCTTCGCTTCTCTGCCAGTTTCATGTTGTAGAATTCATCGATTTTCTTCTGCTCAGTCATCGTCGACGCGAACGGTGTATTTATTAAGTACTCGTTCAATTCTTCGCGCATCAAGTCATCTTGCTTTCGTTTTTGTTGCGATGGGGCCGCTGGTACCGAAGCTTCGCCGCCGACAGCAGCCGCTCGTTGCTGTTCCTTCTCGAGCTTCTTTCGTTCCCGATACTTTCTTGCTCGCTCGGCATTTTGTCGTTTCTTGATCTGAGCCTTCTCGTCGCTGCTATCCATTGTCGAACGTTGTTTTAGTCAGTCGCCACGTTATGGTTACTATATACCAGCAGCAGTGTATTTCACCACAACACAAAACAAACCTTTATTTACAACAATCCCAATGACATTATGTATCTGTGTTATATCTTCACATTTCTGCGGTGAGTAATTAAATATAAAGAGGAAGTAGATTTGCATCTACGATGCAGTACAGACAAATATTTTAATGAATAGATGCAGGATCGTTAGCTGAATCACATACGAAGGCGCAATTAACTAGAGACAATAACCTATCTACAGCTATGCAGTGTTGTTTGCTTGTTAGGTCTTTAATCTGCGACGACGTTAGCATGTTAGCGGTCGCGGTTTTAGTTAACGATTCCCGGCTGGTAACTTGTGCTAAAAATTGATTTTAAACTTTCAGGACGCTTTATAAATCTGGTTTAATTGTTTGCAGTGATATTATTTTTAACACATTATGTATATATATATATATATATATATTTTGCGACGTATCAAAACAAAACTTTATTTACAACAATCCCAATGACGTTATGCAATGATGACGTGATACAGCGTGACGGTAAATAAAATGTTAGAGAAGTTTCAAACGATGTCCAGCTAAAAGACATTATCATGTCAAAAAAATAAAGGTAGACTAATAGGGTCTGGATTCGGTTTTTTGCGCGTGCGTAATCGTTATTTTAGGCTTCAAATACGTACGTTATTTACCGTACGTAGAGTGCTCGTCACTTGTAAGAAAACTTACACGTTCCAAATCCTTTTTTTTTCTTGTATCGGCCATCTAAGGACCACATGCCAATTTCAATTCTTTATTCTTTATTCTTTGTTCTTTTCTTTTTCTCCAATATCTTTCATCTTTTCACTGTGTCTCTTCTTCCTGTCTTCATTCCACTTTGAACTTGCGTTTTTCTCTCTCCTACCCTGGACTCCTTCCATTTTTAACACTTTTGCCCCAAAAACGTCTCTTTCAATTGCTTCTTCTGCGTGTATATTATTTTTTTCTAAATCCTTTTGGACTTCTTTAATCCAACTTGATGTTGACTTCTTTCCCCACAGATATTTGAAGATCTGCTTTGTTAACCTATTGTCATCCATTCTATATAAATGTTCAATAATTATAGTCTTCTTTTTCTCATTGTTTCTGTTATATTTTCTATACTTTGATATATTTCATCATTACTTCCTAATTTCCAACCTTCTGAAGTTTTTCGTGGGCCTAATATTGCAATTCCTGTTATTTATACAATTATTTATAAGCTTTATTTTAACAAACTCAACTGGCTTATAAATAGGCCTGCGTTAAGTGATTATGGAATTTCGCTGAAATTTTTAATATCATGGGGGGGTATCGATCCTCCTGATCCCCCCCCCCGTAATTACGCCGCTACAAAGTATACAAACACATTGGGAATGTGCTGTAGTTCCGTTACTGAATGCAGTGTAAGCTCGTCTTTGAGGGACGTCACGTAGAGGAAATAAACAACAAATGTTTCGAAATGGTTTTGTAAAGTCGGAATGCGGTAGTGGAACGTAGCGGATGACAGAAAACACGGCATTGAAATACGCTACATTAATCTGCCTAAGGAGTCGTGAAGATTAACAACAAGATGCCGCTGTGTAGGTTCAGAAGCTTACAAATTAAATTATCTGAAGCGTACGCCACGTAAAGAAGAGCTGAACAACAACAAACTGACTCTTGTCTTGTTGATACCAGTCGTGTGCGTCGGTTGTCCTTTAAAGGATTAAACGTTTCACATTTAATATAAAAGCTCTTGTAACTATATGCTAGCACCAATTAATTGTGTATAAAATTACCATAAATTAATAATACAGACTACGCACACGTGCGCGCGTGTGTATGAGTGCGTGTATGAGTTCAACCTTGCATCTCTTCATACACATCGCAGAAATGTTTGCTATAGTACATTCACTTTTCGAATACAATCAGTTAAGCCTGTACCAGGTGTAAACAACCAGTTTGCAATGGAACACGTGTTAGGCTGGAACAATTCGTCTCGCCTAAGTGATTAGAACTTAATTATTCTCCTTCTCCTTCATAGGCTAATCTTCCTCTTCTGATCGACTGGTAAATTTAGATTCATCTCAACAGAACTTCATTAAAACGTCTTATAATGAACAATACACGTCTTTCAGGTTCACGCCTCTAATTTGTTTATAAGTCTACAAACGACAAAGTTTGAGATTTATCTAAGTACATCTCAAGGACTCCTTCTTTATACTACGCGCCCAACTTGTCCATTGAAAAAGCGCGTACGCAATATGACATTTAATAAAATTAATTTATGAATCCAGTGAAAGTACGATTCGACAAAAAAGTCTCTGTCAGACCCGTTTTTTACATCGTTAATTAAAAATACGTAGGTCTATTATAACACTGTGTCAATGTTTCACAAGTTGTTCACGTGAGCAGTTAGTCAAGTAAATAATACAGACAGGGACCACTTAAGCCGCGATATTTTATTATAATGACGTCGGCAAACCTGTTTAAACCGCATTGGATATTTCTCGATACAACTAATCGATAATTAATAATGGAAAGAGTAAAACAAACGGATTACGAACCAGTCTGGGCGGCGTGGGCAGTGTTGGACTCAACACAACATTGTATGTAATACCGCAGAGAAACTGGCACACGCGTCCCCGCTCCGTCGCCATCCACGTTATTACGTTTATTTTTTTAACGTTTATAAAAATACATATGACGTCAATTCACTCCAAGGAATAGACCACTTAAGTAAATGAGTGCATTATTATTAATAACGATTACCGTTTCGTAACAATTACAGCTGTTTAACGCCCTCAGTTGCCAATACAGAAACCATTTTTCTTCTTTTGAGTTTGGGATGTTTCTTTCGTGTCAGTGTGACATGTTTGTGTCTCGTCAAACAATTTCTATGTTTCTCACAATTTAATGTTCTTCAGATTTATTATAAATCCAGTAATACATGTAAGAGAATCGCAGTTAGGTAATGGTCAAACTACCTGTCTCCAAATTAGTTCAATAGAGACCGAATTTATACTGAAATTCCCTATACAAGGCCACTAGAAGCGAAGTCCTTATTTTACGAAGCTTTTATTTTAAACGGCTTCAACATTAACAAGAGTTAATTTGTTTTCATTCGGTGTCAAGATAAATATTACAAACGTTAGACGGCTATTAAGCAGTTACAACCAGAAATTTTTGTTTTGAAGCAAGAAAAGAATGGCTTGAAACTACGTCATAAAAAAATGGATCACAAAATAGTCGAACATTCCTCTTCTGTTTCTCTCTCTCTCTCTCTCTCTCTCTCTCTCTCTCTCTCTCTCTCTCTCTCTCTCTCTCTCTCTAATTTCTTCTCACTTGCAGTCCAAATAGATTTTTTAATGATTGAATAATTGGGGATACAAAGTAACTAATAAATGTGGAGTTACAGCCTTCGAGATAACCGAACCCGAAGTTCCTTATTGGAAGTGAGTAGAAGTGAGTCAGAACAATCTAGAGTGTTCTACGAGATGCAGGTCTATTGGCAAGAAGCTGAAGTTCACAGTTCGCCGTTCAAGACAGACCAATGAAATAAAAATTATGTCATGCACATGTGTTCACCTAGAATATCAAAACAATGATGGAGTACATATTATGAAAGGAGACCTTTAGGACGATCTATAGTGAATTTTGTATCGCTGAGTTCTAATTTAAAATTTTGTCGCTTTTGAATACTTAGTACTGGAAAAGTAAACGACAATCATTACCCAAAGACACTTAAAATATTTTATTTTCTACGGATAAAAGAAGATCTAGGCTTTCTAACAACGAATATAAATTCTAATTATTAACATCATGTAACCTTACGAAAGAAAATTTTAAACGATTATTTTATTATTACTAAGAAAAATACTGCACATAAAACAAGCGAGATGTTTTTTAATTGGTATTGCTGGAGCATTTAAGCTGTCCGTACTGACGCATTAATGGGAAATAAGGAAAACACATAGATCGGAGTAGTGTATTCGGAAACGATAAGATCCACCTTTCCAATTAACGTCAAGGTCATATAGGAAAGGCGTGTCAAAAGTAGGCGCCAGATGTGTGTCGTGAAGGACATCACATATAGGCCGTATTTTAACGTCAGTGACTGAACTCAGAATTTGACAGATCGAACTGCGCAGAAAATCTGGTTCACTTTCAATCCACTGACTGCATGTACTCCACAACCAACTAAAGAAACAATATCGCTTAGGCTATACTTCGCATACGGGCTATCATAGTTTTCAGTTTTCGTATATACAATATTCGTATTCACAAAATATGTATTGAAATAATAAGTGACGATAGCCGAAGTGACAAGTACGTTGTGACAAGTAGGCCTAAATTGTTTATACTCTCCAAGTTGAAGGTAATCTATGAGAGAAAAGTATAGGACCTACACCCGTTTCAAGTCTCCTTCTTGTGGTAATGTACTTTTACGTACATAAGTTTGCATCTTTTCGTTGCTGCCTGGCAAATATATTTTTTGTATATACCTCATGACTCCCTTAGTGCTAATCTCAAAAAAAAAAATCAGCATCAACAGCTCAGAAGAATGTAAAATTCTTTAGTGTGAGCCTAACTGAAAAATGGGTAAAGACTATCTCCTGCACTGCCGAAAACTATATAAACCGTAGGAACTCAAATAATACCAGTCGACCATGCTGAAATGCCAGAAAGGTGGACAGGAGTCCGAGCTACTCTTTAAACAACAATACCAACAATACAATTTTCTGTAAAGAGGTACCGAGATAAGGATATAGACTATCATTTTTTCCTGAAGAATGCATTTATAATTCTCTAAATGTAATTGTTACAAAAATATTGAGAAGCAGGAACAGAGATTTAGAAAACTCACGAATGTTTCAAAAGCAGATCGTCCTAGTGCAACAGACTAATGTAGGCTTTAAATTTCTATGGAAATAATCACATAGACCTACTACTTATCCTTCAGCCATAACACTAACCGTCTCTGCCAGCACGGTTGTCACACCTATCGACATTTACCAGTCATGAGTTAACAGCGTACAGACATCCTATAGAACTCTAGAAGCTGATGACAGAAGCGTACAATAGCGTTCAATATGTGATAAAACGTGTTCAAGCAGGTTTATTATGTATTCAAAATGACAGCGTTGTCAATTATTTGTTTGATAATGTCTCTGTTGTTAATGGAGAAGTAATGTATAGGCCTACAAATAATTATGTGTATATATAAATAATAAAATAAGGAAGAAAGATTAAAGGAATCAGATAGATAAGAGTACAAATTTGGAAATCTATAAATGAACGTTAGTCACAACATCGAGTCCGGGGTTCTCCGGAAACGCCAGGGAATCGATTCAGGGAGGGAAATGCCATTACAATATCGCAGACAAGAGAAATTCCTCAGCCTCTTTATCTTAAGCCTATTCTCAACTACGCGTGGTGTGCAAGGCTCTACCAATCCTGTTTGGTAATAAAGCCCTTTGGCGGAATATGCCAAGGATCGCACGAGAGATGGACGTTCTGATGAGTTGTCATGGTCATCCAGGATAGGTGCTGATGGTCGCAGGATAGACAGAAGCTAACAACGGCACTACAATGGACACGAAGAAATCAAGAAAAAACATTTTTTAAAAACGCTTGTTTTTTAATTTAATAAAATAATATATGCAATAAACAAATAACTACTTCAATCCAAATAAAATGAACATGATGTGAATCCTCTTAAATACATCAGTTACCTGAGATTTAACATCTCTAATGATAAATGCGTGGGCGGTCCTAATCATTTCCAAAAAGCTATAGATTTCAAACAAGAAGCTATAGGAATGTTTATATTTGCATTTAACACCTGCATATCCAATTGCAACCGATTACTCACTGTATACTAATCATTGTACTACAATTGACCGTGGAGCGTTCAGTTTTTCCTTTTTTCCATGTCTACGTCTAAATATAGATTCTATCTAAGTTCTATCTACTGTAAATATAATATTTACCGCTAATTCATTGTATTTCACTTTGTAACCATCTTTACATTCCTTATGAAAACCTATCGCCACATATATGATATTAAATGTTTTATTTAATATTTATGATAAAGCATTATAAGTTGTCAGTAAAGTCGTATACGGAGATGTTAATTACAAATATGAAAGATATAACAGCAATCGTTTAAAATCGTATAGCATCTTCAAAAATTATATTCGGCTACTAAATCTCATAATACGAGCGCCCACGCTTTTAGTATTAGTGGTGTTAAATCCGAAATAATTGTCGTATTTAAGAGGTTGTACGTCGTTTTTCTTCGAGGGTAGGTGGAAATCTCTATAGACACTAGGAACCCCGTAGTTCCTAGTAGTGTGGTACTCTAACCGACTAAAAATACCTCCCTTAATGCTACAACTGAGCAATCAGCTTCTCCTTCATGTTTCCTTCACGGGTGTTGGGGTGAAGCCCAATGGCTAATCCCAAGATTATTCTGTCTTTCTCTCACGTAGAGTTTTATGGATCTATACATATTAATTGCTTCCTACTGCGATACCAGATCATGTGGCTTCTGTTTTTGAGTCGCCTCAGGACGTGTGGAGCTTCTTCCACCACGTCGCGCATTATTGGGTTATCGTGTATCTGAATCCTCTGATCATGTTTGTCTGCATACTTTGTTATTATTTCGCTGACATATTCTACACTGATGTCTCTATCTAGGTTTTCGTTCTTTATATACCAAGGGCCATTCACTATGCTTCTGAATACTTTGTTCTGAAACATTTGTATTTTTTCTAAGTTTTTTTTTTTTTGTACAGTCCCACAGCTGTATTCCGTAAGTCCACACAGGCTTCAGCCTAAGTTGTACTTCGTGTTCTATTTGACAGAAGAAATTATTATTTTTTTTTCTTTTTAGTGAATATGTTACTGAATTTAATTTAGACAAAAGCGTTTTAAGAAAAGTTTTTATTAATTTTAATATTATACTTTTTAGCAATAATTTTCTGTTTTAAATAAAATTGTTTTATTAAAAAAAATTATTATTTCACAATTAACATGAGCATTTACTATTACAATTCGACTAAGTATTTATTCTTGAACTATTCAATTTGGACGGTGTGATCGCATTTTTTCCATTTCTGTTATCACTTCGTTGTTACACGGTTTTGTCTAGTGATCTTTGTGTAATCCTGTTCTTCACAGAGAATTTCCTTTTAACGGTCTAACACTGCTGAGAGCAACGTATGCTTATGCTTGGTCTTCTGCAAATAGTTTTGGTCCTTTATAAATAAACTGCATGATCTACAGTGCTGCCTTGCATCTTGTGCACTGTTGAGGCCCAAAGTAAAACCATAGACAGCATTCAACAGGACAGTAACTGTATTTTGCAGAAAACTGTTTTGATACTGGATGAACAACGTGTAATCCGTCCTGGCCAAAATTTGAAAGGGACCGGACCCCTCAGAGGGTCGAAAAAGTTCACGAATTTGATTAATCTCTTAATTTTTAGGTTGTTTTATTTTATTTTATTTTTACAGCTGTGTACGCTAATATAGTATTAGCCCTTTTTTAAATAGACAAACAGTGTTTGTTACACAGAATTAGGGTATACGTTTGAAATATGAAGTATAGGAAAACCGGTTCATTCAATAAGATGTATCTTTTAACGGTGTTTCAGTAGCGTTATTTTTATTGTGTTATTACCGTTTACTTTAATGGGACTGATTTCAAAATGTTATCTTGCGTTTTTCAGTCACTTTAGTCTTAACTTGTTTTTTTTTTGTATGAAGCCGACCCGAGGCCGGACCTCTCCACCAAAAGCCAAATTCTGGATACGACGCTGTTGGCTGCTGTGACTGACGAAGTAGGAGAGGTGCCAAGCGGGAGAGCTTCACAGAGGGGTCGCTGACATGACACGGTGTATTTTCTTATTACTTCGCTCAGGTAGCTGCTTTTCTCTGTAGTAGATACTTCTCGTTTGCTGTCGATTAAATTCAAGTACCAGTATAGTCTACTGGCCGCTTATTTATGCAGATTCCTTCTCAGCTCGTTTTTCCGCGACGGTTTCTTTCACACAATCGTATTATTATTGTGTAGTTATTTATGCACTCAGTCTGTCTGTCTAAGCAATAAACTGTTTGCTCCTGAGATATCGGAACCACTTTGTCCACTAACGTGTGGGTATGTAGAAGTGTGTCAAAAACAACCAGTCGCTAAATAAACAATGTTAACATTTGGAAACTGTCCCGATTCAAGTACTACAACTTTTGCTACCTTTCTGCATTAGTATGAAGATTTGTTCAGTTTTACGTTCACCAATTCGTGAACGTGATCACTGAGAATCAAAGAAGACTGTACTCTCTTCTTATCGCACATTATCTTTTAGCTCCAGTAGAATAATTGTTTAATCGCCATAAATGTGTTGCCGTTGCTAATTGTCCAGGCTCATCGTACAGGCTTGTCACATAATATTTGTTACACATCATTACCGTCAAATATAACGCTATAAATTAAGATATTTTGGACATTATTGTCCCAAAATATCATAAGAGTGTATTGTCATCCATAGTGAGTATATTAGCAAGTGCATAAAACATTGATTTCAAAATTTTTACTGGCAAGAGAAGCTAAGTAAAAGCGTGTAATAAGACGAAAATGTGGGCAGCCTTGAGCAGATCTTGATTGGAAACCATTGGTACTCTTGAAGGGTTGATCAAGTGACTTGTTATGACATTAAATGTCAACAAGTTGACGTAGTGTCACAAGCCTCCGATGGAATCAAATGGGTTGGCGACACAGATATAACTACGTAAAAAATTAATGGGTGAAAGGAAAAAGGAAAACATTCCATGGATCACCATTTTCAGAAAACGATAAAAACTGTTTTGTAGCTAAATGAGTGACTGAATTGAAAAACTTCGAATTACAAAGATACTCAATAACTTCCGCTCCACAGTCCGTTAAGGGCCAAGGCGTACCGCGCGGCTTTTGTGTTAGTGTGACGGTGGATGGCTAAGTACTACGCGCCACCAGCCGCTAGTTGCGGTATTCACGGCCAGGAGGCGGCGCTGTTATCTCAGAGCCTACTCAGTTTGCCTCACGATGCTGAGTGCACGCCGTATGGAGCCTCCGCCGGGAATAGAACACGGGACCACGAGCGCATCAATCGCCCGCGTTAGCCACTAGACCACCTGGAGGCTCAAAAGATACTCAATAAAACCATAATTAACGGATCCAAATTACAATATTAGCACTGTTTTAACAAGAAAACCATTATATGATAGTAAACTTTGTGAAATCTTTTCCTTTTTGATCTCAGTTCCAACTGATAGAGATAAGGTTTTTTTAAAATATCGTAATACACATTTTCCTACTGTTTTACTATTGTTCTCACAATTGTTTAGATTCACAGTAATCTTTCTGTATTTTTCATATTACAAACTGACAAACAGAAGTACGAAAATTAAAATAACCAGGGTTTTTCTCTTGTCAGTTAGTAATACTTTTTGTCACGTTGTGTATCATTACAAAACAAACAAAAATAAATAAAGTAAAAGTAATCAGTGTTTTCCTTTTTTAATATTAAAAGCACTTTAATCACTAAGTTGCTCAGCATTTTCTTCTCGTGTATTTAATGTAGGCCATGGGATCATATGTCTGTAAAATTCTTTATGTTCATCTGCATATACTGATTTTAGCCACATCTTG
The DNA here is from genome assembly GCA_034769895.1 of Magicicada septendecula. Lineage (NCBI taxonomy): Eukaryota > Metazoa > Arthropoda > Insecta > Hemiptera > Cicadidae > Magicicada > Magicicada septendecula. The sequence continues at coordinate 234,866,469 of CM068372.1, read as the reverse complement.
TGTCTTCTTATCATTCGTCAGAACTTCCCTATCATAAACATTGCTAACAGGGAGTAAAGTAGTTCTTGTAGAGCTTGAATACTATCAATACTACAATACTATCAAACAGTAAATACTATCAATAAACTCATGTAGCCTAAGCCTACTAGCGCAATTCCCTTTTTTTCTTACTTGTACATGTCTATATTTGCTTATGTTGAACACATCTCTACCTCAAGCTTTTAGTACTTTTTTTAAATTTAGGGCATCGCTTTTTAAAATTTTATATTTGTTGACTTTCCACTGATCTTACTTCGAATCATGGCTCTGTACTGTAGCAAACATACAGTACACTAACTACATATTGAGCGTAAGAAAGAACACATTCCAGGAATGTTTTCCTTCTTGCACTCAGACAAATTTTCAACCTGTTGATAACTACATTAAAAATCAAGAAGTGTTTCCCTTTTATACACCAACTGATGTTTTTTTAGTTTTTAAACAAAGTGGCTATCTCAGTTAAATTTGAACAAAAAGTGGAATCTTTTCCTTCTTCTTCTCACCACATTAGGTGTTGTAACAGCATCATTGTCACGTAACGTTTGTAGTTACGAAGGAGAGATTAGTTTCAGTTCCAAGTACGTTCCTCATATTTGATGATATAAGGTGTATAACTAGAAATATGAGGCGTTGGAAAGAACGTTAAATTTAAATTCATTAAAAATATGACTGTACTCTTCTGTAGCACTTCAGTGAACGGTGTGTATAATAATTGTCTGTATCTGGATGGGTGACTAAGCTGGCTGTCACATGGGATTTGTTTGCATACGGCTGAAACACGTCTGACTGTAGACAGACAGATACGGCGGGAGATAAAGCAAACAACAAGGGCATCAAACAATTTATTTTCAGGTGTTTGAACACATGCAGCGTCTGTGTGGTGCTAACGTGCTGTTCACATGGGCCTATAGCCTACAGAATGTGTGGCTTATAAAAGTACATACGACTTGTATGTTAAAAACAAGTTATAATTTTAAGGTTACTAGATTCCCGATTCGATATAGACGGTCCTGTGCTTTTTGTTGGACGGAAATCGGGGCGTAATATGTTCCGATTTTCTGTTCTAATAAATATTTATTTCAAGCAGGTAATGTGTTTAAGGGGCAACATTACAGTAACCTCTATTAATGCTAGGAACAAGTGACCAAACATGTAAAATTTTAAGGAAAACTTGATCCTTAAGTTCGTTTCTGATGCACGCGTATCTGTTGTAATGAAGTAGGCTACTGTGTGTTAAAAAACATGTCCTTTGGAAGATTTATAGCAAAATACCAGTCGACGTACAGGTCTTTCGACACATCAACAGGTTTATACACTAATTTTTATTTCGTTAGAATTGTGTTTTGATCCCATAATTTTAAGAGCGTTAATTTTCATTGGCGAATCTAGAATTTGGTCTTGGGGGTTCGGGTCCGCGTCAGCTGCGTACAAAAGAAGAAACATGTTAAGACTGTTCAACATTACTATCTTTAAAGTGGATGAAATCACTTCCATTAACGTAAACGGTAATAGCACATTAAAAATACGCGTTATTGAAACATTGTTTACAAGATACTTATTAACTGAATTCATTTTCCTATGTATGTCAAACGTGTATAAATGTTAATTAATGCTAATGCTGTGTCATAAATCTGTTTGTAGGGCCTATATTTAAAAAAGTGTTACTACTATATTAGTACACACAGCTGAAAAAAATAATAAAAGAACCTAAAAATTAAGAAATTGACAAAATTTGTCAAATGTTTCGACCCTCTGGGGGCCGGTCCCGTTCGTCCCCCCCCCCGTAAATACGCCCCCGTTAATCTTCCAACAGAATTATGTTGACCTTCTAATTATTTCAAAAGTCTATGTAGTAGGCCTTCGTGTACTCTATGCTGTGTCCTATAAATGTAAATTTACTGATATCTTTCACATATATCTAGCCCCGAAGTTGGACGCCATTTATGAATGTAAATTTATAAGTGTGTATTAATTGCATAAATATTTTATTGATTTTCACATGTATGTGTGTAATTGAATTTTATTTATTACTCTAATTATCTATACCAACGTGTTGGAACACAGTTTATATAGTGAATTCTATATAATTCAGGTGCAATAGATAATATGTATTTACTTGCTTTAATTGATTACTTTCATGCCGTGTGTGAAACAGCCATTTAATTTATGTGTAACTATTCTGATTCTCATAAAACACATATGTGATATCATTTATTAGATGAACGTTGTCAATTCATTTACTTTATTCGAACACATGAAACTCTTAAAATCTATTTATATTCCTTCAAAATTCAGGTTGATATTTAGGTTGTATTTGGCAATAATGAACGCATATTTATGATCAACTTAAAGTTCTAGTTTAATTATCATTCAGAATACATTATAATTGTACATATGATACGTCGCTGTACCTGAAATACATACGTATTTTATAATAACAATTTACGGGTTTCACTATATGCTGAAAACAAAGAAAACATACATACATATATAAATCAAATAATATAACAATTCATATTACTTATTTGATGCGTTCATTAAATCCCAAATAAGCTTTTGTTAGTACATTCATTAATTACTTTATTCAGATTTATTCATTACTTTTCTTAATAATTTTCTCAGGTGTGAATTCTTTGAAAGAAACCAGGTCAGTAGAAGTTACTAATTAGAAATGATTATAATAATGGTTACTTGGTTATTGAATATCCATTAGTTGTTGTTGAAGTTGAGTTCCAGAGATGAAGATGGCTCGTAGACCCATTCCGTCGGATGCTGCTTTCTCACAATCACTTAACACTTACTCTTCCGATCACTCGCGTAGGCGTTTGTATATGTGAATAATTGAAGTTCAGTGTTCAATCAAATGTTTCATCTTACTGTGTGTGCTGTGAGTTCGTTTTAATGTTAATATACATGTCTAGTTCCACTTGTCGCTGCTTCATTAAACATTCATATTATTCATTAATTTGTTTAATATTTCGTGTTCATTATGTTGTTAATAATGTGTAGTACACTATATTAAGTTCAACTGTTTTGTATATCGTTAGGTGGTGATGTCTGTTGGTGTAACGGTCTGATTGTTCACTTTGTATAATTTTAACTAAGTCCGTTACCTCGCACTTCGGTTAAATCTCACTACTGTGACATGAATGTATTACTAAGTCTTTTAAGTTACTGGTTAACGTTCTAACTTCCGGACTCGAGTTAATATTCCGCACGATTAATGTACTCTTCTGAAATTTAAATGATACTAACTCCGAATGATTAGAATAAACTGTTGAAAGTTTATGATATACCGTGTCTCGCACTTGAAGTTAAACTATTTGAAATTTTGAGTGTAAAAACTGTCTGAAAACTTTAGTAAAAACTGTCGAAAATTTAGTATTACTTGTTTCAAAATTTGAGCGTAGACTGTCCCTCCGCCGTTTTAGACAGATAGTTTTATTAATTCGTCCCTACTCAAAATTTTGTCTCTGGCGCGCTTCACGCCTACTTCATTTCGAGATTGGTCAGTTTTTAGTTTTCTTGGAAAATACTGTCCCACCATGTCAAGATTCTACGTCATAGTTCTCCCGATAGGCCCATCGTTTCTGTTACTATGGAAACACTCCTCACCACCAAATTTCTCGTTGGCCGAAGGCATCTGATAGGTTCTTTGGTCTCCCCGATTTTTGCTCTGACGAACGTTGACCCGTTTCGACGAAACTATGGCTATTAGACACTTGTCGATCAGCCTATTGTCTGAGTAAACTCTGTGTTTCTATAGATTCCCATTATCTATACTTTCAGTCTTCCTGGCGCATTGTTCCAAGTTCTAACCCCTTTTTTCTGGCTATTAACAATTTTGAACATCTGCTGGCTGGTGAAGTCACCCCAACTTTCCCTTCGTAAATTCTTGTCTGTCAATTAGACGATAACTCCAGCTGCGTAACATGACTTTAGTCTTTGTCAGGCCTATCTTACTGTATTGTTTCTTAAGGTGCAGTGCATCCGTTCCATTGTAATGGTGTAGTTTCACTCGTTTTTGTCGTTTATCGTCTACTGACGTAACATGGTCAACATCTGCTACAATTCTCGGTACGGGTGTGAATGTCCTGGCTTACTTTGTTACAGCTGCGGAGAGCAATAATTCTGGACGAAACTTTCCCTGTCATCTTACGCCACCAATTTCTATAGTTGGATCGAACTTAATGTGTTTCTATTGTCAAGTCAGCGACGCCTCACTGACATCTTCTCATTACTCCTTATTTATTGCGCCAACTATAAGTCGTTGACACTACCTCGTGTGAACGTACTCTGCCGAGGTGAAAATTTAAAATTTTTAAAATTTTCTGCTCGTTACAGTGTCCTCAATTTCGATTTGACGATGTGACCTCAGGGAACAGCTCAAATCTAAATTCTGCGCCCTTTACGTCGCCTCGCCGTGTTCATCTCCTTCAAAAGGGAAAGCAATACATGATAACCTATTCTTAAAGGTTTACATTACAAGTGGTACACCCCCTTTTGGTTTTAATCGGTTCTCTGAATTTATTGCTAGCTATTTGGGATAGCTGAACCCATTTCACATTTTCGTATTTACATATAAATACCTTATCCTTATAATTATAAGACAAATCATAAATTTAATGAGCAATTAAATAATTTAATCAATTGAATAAAATTTTACTTTCTAAAATATCATATTCACAAGATATTATCAAATAATCAATTGGTTCAGTGTAACACTTTACATGACATCAAAAAAAAAATCTCCTATACATATACATTCTGTGCATTACTAATGATCTTACCAATAAAATCTTTTAAGATGTTATAAAAATTTAAATTGTTAATTAACACATTCGCTACTTTAGTTGTAATTATTTTAATAATTTACATACACGTAATACATTTTGTTTTAATGATTTACCTACTTCATTCTAGCATCATTTACAATCTTAGCCTATTAATTATATACGCTCACATTAATAAAGTTCATTTACGATCTAGTTCTTTGAATAATATCACTTATTTGATTTTAAGTGTCCCTTTCTTTCACTTTGTCCTAGTATCTTATCACTATGTGAATCAAGTGATAGCAATTAAATGTCCTTTGCGTTCACTGCAATATTTTTATAAAATGTCACACTAAATGTTAATTTATCTTAGTATCTAACATTTAATTAGTGCTTAATTAACTAAATACACTTTATGTTATGTTTGACAATTAAAATACATAATTTTCTTGGTTAAGCCAGCTTGAATGATATCAGCGCGTCAATTACCCTAACGCAGATGATTCATCAGCATCAGCTAGCTTCTTATGACATCTTCTTCAATTTCTTCCTCTTCCTTCATCTTCAATTTTCTGGTTCATGGTATTTTTTCAATTGTCTGGCATTGAATTTTCCGCGGAGTTTATTTATTACTATATCATTGCAATCAACGAGTACACATGTACCTTCGTTTTATTTTATTCATTAATCTCCTACTCTTCATTCATCAACATTCATCTCTAATTATCATCTTTGGTTTATGCACTTTCATATAACCAATGTATTTAATGTATTTTATTCAATATTATCTACTTTTATCATTACATTTTCAAACATCCTCAAGTTATATTTATGATGGCATATTTGTATGTCCAGTCAATATAGTACTGTTACCTACGCACGCATTTTTGTTTATAAACAGTAAGGTGTTTGACCTTGGTGTGCGTCACATATTTTCCCAATAGCCGGTCGGCTGTTCCCGTTACTCTGGTACAATGTGCCGCACTTATGCTTTGAAGATTTACGACCCTTCTCTGTCTCTTTCTATGTAAGTGAGTGAGAAATGTGTCGTACTTTCCCTTTTGTCGACCCCTCTCGGGTAGATTTGCGTTAAATTGCTTGCCGTGCCTTAGACAACCCTCCGCAACAGTTCTACCATCGTTTACGTACGCATTGAGTAGTTTTTGCCGTTTTTTCCAATAACTTTCTCTAAGTAAACACGCGCCGGTCTGCTTTTGCCGTCGTTTCCAGGCCTGCGTACACACTGTTGTTCGACAATCGGCTCACCCCTCGTGTACTTACATAACAAAGTTTTATTTCTTAAGTTCCGAAGAAATCTCACCTCGAGTGCTCGGACTCTCCTTTCAGTACCTTCACGATTCTTTACAACATTTTTAAGTCGACTAGTAGAATTCTTTCCTCTCCTTTTTCTCATAACGTTTCTTGTCCATGATGAATATGCATACGGATCTTGTAGGTCCCTCCGTTTCACATTATCCATGGCTTGCGTAAACTCGTTTTCAGCTTTATAACATGCTGTATTTGTTTCATCCTTAAACTTTCCCTTCATGCTTCTTATTGATGCAGCTCGACTACTTCGCCGATCTATGCTTATTTCACAAGCTGGATACTCCATCATAGGATTCACTGATGCAGTACCTCTTCCCGTGTTGATTAATTTGTACTTTTTATGCATTCTACTTGGTAATAGTAAAATTTTACAGTCTCTATCCATGTCTGGATCATCCTCCGATATCGCCAGATACCGAGAAACAAAGTCATTTCTCTTCTTAATCCACTTCTTCCTTGGTTTGCTAATGACATTCGCATTAGATCCCACAGTTGATAATTTCTTGGTATCTGATACATCTGTAAGATCGACAGTGTTATCAGTATATCGTACCCTCTTCATATCTTCGTAATTCTCATTCACCTCTTCTTCCTGCTTCTTCTGGACTTCGCTTTTATCCGCTTTCAAGGCATTCGTGTATCCACGTATCTCGGACCTTATTTGTGTCATCTCTTCCTTATGCTGGTCGAGTTTTTCATTTTGTTTTTCTAATTTTTCACTAATTAATCTACTGTTTTCTTCTTGTTCTTCCTTCTGCTTATCTAATTTCTCACTAATTAATTTAATATTTTCTTCTAGTTTCTTGCTTCGTTCTTCCTGTTTTCTGTTAATATTCTCTTCTAGTTTTTCACTAAGTAATTTATTACTTTCTTCTTGTTTCTCTCTCTGTTGACGCATGAACTCCATCAACATTTGTAGAGTTCCATCTTCTAGTTTTGATGTCTGTCCTCGCGCCCTATCTTCTGGACTCTCTACAACACTACTTGGTTCGCTAGGTGTAGTATTGTCTTCTGTATTCACTGTACCTAATTGGTTATTAATGTCGAATTCTACGCTATCGGAATTGCTCGCCATTTTTGCCCTCCTACGCGTAATCATTCAAACTGACTTACACTAATAACACTTATCTTACTTCTATTTCTATGACACTACTTTCTCTACTACTTCTACTGCCTGTTCTTTACCAAAGCTGTACGTGTTAACAATCTTTGTTAATACGTATCATGCCGTGCGAATGGGCGCCATTTATAAATGTAAATTTACTGATATCTTTCACATATATCTAGCCCCGAAGTTGGACGCCATTTATGAATGTAAATTTATAAGTGTGTATTAATTGCATAAATATTTTATTGATTTTCACATGTATGTGTGTAATTGAATTTTATTTATTACTCTAATTATCTATACCAACGTGTTGGAACACAGTTTATATAGTGAATTCTATATAATTCAGGTGCAATAGATAATATGTATTTACTTGCTTTAATTGATTACTTTCATGCCGTGTGTGAAACAGCCATTTAATTTATGTGTAACTATTCTGATTCTCATAAAACACATATGTGATATCATTTATTAGATGAACGTTGTCAATTCATTTACTTTATTCGAACACATGAAACTCTTAAAATCTATTTATATTCCTTCAAAATTCAGGTTGATATTTAGGTTGTATTTGGCAATAATGAACGCATATTTATGATCAACTTAAAGTTCTAGTTTAATTATCATTCAGAATACATTATAATTGTACATATGATACGTCGCTGTACCTGAAATACATACGTATTTTATAATAACAATTTACGGGTTTCACTATATGCTGAAAACAAAGAAAACATACATACATATATAAATCAAATAATATAACAATTCATATTACTTATTTGATGCGTTCATTAAATCCCAAATAAGCTTTTGTTAGTACATTCATTAATTACTTTATTCAGATTTATTCATTACTTTTCTTAATAATTTTCTCAGGTGTGAATTCTTTGAAAGAAACCAGGTCAGTAGAAGTTACTAATTAGAAATGATTATAATAATGGTTACTTGGTTATTGAATATCCATTAGTTGTTGTTGAAGTTGAGTTCCAGAGATGAAGATGGCTCGTAGACCCATTCCGTCGGATGCTGCTTTCTCACAATCACTTAACACTTACTCTTCCGATCACTCGCGTAGGCGTTTGTATATGTGAATAATTGAAGTTCAGTGTTCAATCAAATGTTTCATCTTACTGTGTGTGCTGTGAGTTCGTTTTAATGTTAATATACATGTCTAGTTCCACTTGTCGCTGCTTCATTAAACATTCATATTATTCATTAATTTGTTTAATATTTCGTGTTCATTATGTTGTTAATAATGTGTAGTACACTATATTAAGTTCAACTGTTTTGTATATCGTTAGGTGGTGATGTCTGTTGGTGTAACGGTCTGATTGTTCACTTTGTATAATTTTAACTAAGTCCGTTACCTCGCACTTCGGTTAAATCTCACTACTGTGACATGAATGTATTACTAAGTCTTTTAAGTTACTGGTTAACGTTCTAACTTCCGGACTCGAGTTAATATTCCGCACGATTAATGTACTCTTCTGAAATTTAAATGATACTAACTCCGAATGATTAGAATAAACTGTTGAAAGTTTATGATATACCGTGTCTCGCACTTGAAGTTAAACTATTTGAAATTTTGAGTGTAAAAACTGTCTGAAAACTTTAGTAAAAACTGTCGAAAATTTAGTATTACTTGTTTCAAAATTTGAGCGTAGACTGTCCCTCCGCCGTTTTAGACAGATAGTTTTATTAATTCGTCCCTACTCAAAATTTTGTCTCTGGCGCGCTTCACGCCTACTTCATTTCGAGATTGGTCAGTTTTTAGTTTTCTTGGAAAATACTGTCCCACCATGTCAAGATTCTACGTCATAGTTCTCCCGATAGGCCCATCGTTTCTGTTACTATGGAAACACTCCTCACCACCAAATTTCTCGTTGGCCGAAGGCATCTGATAGGTTCTTTGGTCTCCCCGATTTTTGCTCTGACGAACGTTGACCCGTTTCGACGAAACTATGGCTATTAGACACTTGTCGATCAGCCTATTGTCTGAGTAAACTCTGTGTTTCTATAGATTCCCATTATCTATACTTTCAGTCTTCCTGGCGCATTGTTCCAAGTTCTAACCCCTTTTTTCTGGCTATTAACAATTTTGAACATCTGCTGGCTGGTGAAGTCACCCCAACTTTCCCTTCGTAAATTCTTGTCTGTCAATTAGACGATAACTCCAGCTGCGTAACATGACTTTAGTCTTTGTCAGGCCTATCTTACTGTATTGTTTCTTAAGGTGCAGTGCATCCGTTCCATTGTAATGGTGTAGTTTCACTCGTTTTTGTCGTTTATCGTCTACTGACGTAACATGGTCAACATCTGCTACAATTCTCGGTACGGGTGTGAATGTCCTGGCTTACTTTGTTACAGCTGCGGAGAGCAATAATTCTGGACGAAACTTTCCCTGTCATCTTACGCCACCAATTTCTATAGTTGGATCGAACTTAATGTGTTTCTATTGTCAAGTCAGCGACGCCTCACTGACATCTTCTCATTACTCCTTATTTATTGCGCCAACTATAAGTCGTTGACACTACCTCGTGTGAACGTACTCTGCCGAGGTGAAAATTTAAAATTTTTAAAATTTTCTGCTCGTTACAGTGTCCTCAATTTCGATTTGACGATGTGACCTCAGGGAACAGCTCAAATCTAAATTCTGCGCCCTTTACGTCGCCTCGCCGTGTTCATCTCCTTCAAAAGGGAAAGCAATACATGATAACCTATTCTTAAAGGTTTACATTACAAGTGGTACACCCCCTTTTGGTTTTAATCGGTTCTCTGAATTTATTGCTAGCTATTTGGGATAGCTGAACCCATTTCACATTTTCGTATTTACATATAAATACCTTATCCTTATAATTATAAGACAAATCATAAATTTAATGAGCAATTAAATAATTTAATCAATTGAATAAAATTTTACTTTCTAAAATATCATATTCACAAGATATTATCAAATAATCAATTGGTTCAGTGTAACACTTTACATGACATCAAAAAAAAAATCTCCTATACATATACATTCTGTGCATTACTAATGATCTTACCAATAAAATCTTTTAAGATGTTATAAAAATTTAAATTGTTAATTAACACATTCGCTACTTTAGTTGTAATTATTTTAATAATTTACATACACGTAATACATTTTGTTTTAATGATTTACCTACTTCATTCTAGCATCATTTACAATCTTAGCCTATTAATTATATACGCTCACATTAATAAAGTTCATTTACGATCTAGTTCTTTGAATAATATCACTTATTTGATTTTAAGTGTCCCTTTCTTTCACTTTGTCCTAGTATCTTATCACTATGTGAATCAAGTGATAGCAATTAAATGTCCTTTGCGTTCACTGCAATATTTTTATAAAATGTCACACTAAATGTTAATTTATCTTAGTATCTAACATTTAATTAGTGCTTAATTAACTAAATACACTTTATGTTATGTTTGACAATTAAAATACATAATTTTCTTGGTTAAGCCAGCTTGAATGATATCAGCGCGTCAATTACCCTAACGCAGATGATTCATCAGCATCAGCTAGCTTCTTATGACATCTTCTTCAATTTCTTCCTCTTCCTTCATCTTCAATTTTCTGGTTCATGGTATTTTTTCAATTGTCTGGCATTGAATTTTCCGCGGAGTTTATTTATTACTATATCATTGCAATCAACGAGTACACATGTACCTTCGTTTTATTTTATTCATTAATCTCCTACTCTTCATTCATCAACATTCATCTCTAATTATCATCTTTGGTTTATGCACTTTCATATAACCAATGTATTTAATGTATTTTATTCAATATTATCTACTTTTATCATTACATTTTCAAACATCCTCAAGTTATATTTATGATGGCATATTTGTATGTCCAGTCAATATAGTACTGTTACCTACGCACGCATTTTTGTTTATAAACAGTAAGGTGTTTGACCTTGGTGTGCGTCACATATTTTCCCAATAGCCGGTCGGCTGTTCCCGTTACTCTGGTACAATGTGCCGCACTTATGCTTTGAAGATTTACGACCCTTCTCTGTCTCTTTCTATGTAAGTGAGTGAGAAATGTGTCGTACTTTCCCTTTTGTCGACCCCTCTCGGGTAGATTTGCGTTAAATTGCTTGCCGTGCCTTAGACAACCCTCCGCAACAGTTCTACCATCGTTTACGTACGCATTGAGTAGTTTTTGCCGTTTTTTCCAATAACTTTCTCTAAGTAAACACGCGCCGGTCTGCTTTTGCCGTCGTTTCCAGGCCTGCGTACACACTGTTGTTCGACAATCGGCTCACCCCTCGTGTACTTACATAACAAAGTTTTATTTCTTAAGTTCCGAAGAAATCTCACCTCGAGTGCTCGGACTCTCCTTTCAGTACCTTCACGATTCTTTACAACATTTTTAAGTCGACTAGTAGAATTCTTTCCTCTCCTTTTTCTCATAACGTTTCTTGTCCATGATGAATATGCATACGGATCTTGTAGGTCCCTCCGTTTCACATTATCCATGGCTTGCGTAAACTCGTTTTCAGCTTTATAACATGCTGTATTTGTTTCATCCTTAAACTTTCCCTTCATGCTTCTTATTGATGCAGCTCGACTACTTCGCCGATCTATGCTTATTTCACAAGCTGGATACTCCATCATAGGATTCACTGATGCAGTACCTCTTCCCGTGTTGATTAATTTGTACTTTTTATGCATTCTACTTGGTAATAGTAAAATTTTACAGTCTCTATCCATGTCTGGATCATCCTCCGATATCGCCAGATACCGAGAAACAAAGTCATTTCTCTTCTTAATCCACTTCTTCCTTGGTTTGCTAATGACATTCGCATTAGATCCCACAGTTGATAATTTCTTGGTATCTGATACATCTGTAAGATCGACAGTGTTATCAGTATATCGTACCCTCTTCATATCTTCGTAATTCTCATTCACCTCTTCTTCCTGCTTCTTCTGGACTTCGCTTTTATCCGCTTTCAAGGCATTCGTGTATCCACGTATCTCGGACCTTATTTGTGTCATCTCTTCCTTATGCTGGTCGAGTTTTTCATTTTGTTTTTCTAATTTTTCACTAATTAATCTACTGTTTTCTTCTTGTTCTTCCTTCTGCTTATCTAATTTCTCACTAATTAATTTAATATTTTCTTCTAGTTTCTTGCTTCGTTCTTCCTGTTTTCTGTTAATATTCTCTTCTAGTTTTTCACTAAGTAATTTATTACTTTCTTCTTGTTTCTCTCTCTGTTGACGCATGAACTCCATCAACATTTGTAGAGTTCCATCTTCTAGTTTTGATGTCTGTCCTCGCGCCCTATCTTCTGGACTCTCTACAACACTACTTGGTTCGCTAGGTGTAGTATTGTCTTCTGTATTCACTGTACCTAATTGGTTATTAATGTCGAATTCTACGCTATCGGAATTGCTCGCCATTTTTGCCCTCCTACGCGTAATCATTCAAACTGACTTACACTAATAACACTTATCTTACTTCTATTTCTATGACACTACTTTCTCTACTACTTCTACTGCCTGTTCTTTACCAAAGCTGTACGTGTTAACAATCTTTGTTAATACGTATCATGCCGTGCGAATGGGCGCCATTTATAAATGTAAATTTACTGATATCTTTCACATATATCTAGCCCCGAAGTTGGACGCCATTTATGAATGTAAATTTATAAGTGTGTATTAATTGCATAAATATTTTATTGATTTTCACATGTATGTGTGTAATTGAATTTTATTTATTACTCTAATTATCTATACCAACGTGTTGGAACACAGTTTATATAGTGAATTCTATATAATTCAGGTGCAATAGATAATATGTATTTACTTGCTTTAATTGATTACTTTCATGCCGTGTGTGAAACAGCCATTTAATTTATGTGTAACTATTCTGATTCTCATAAAACACATATGTGATATCATTTATTAGATGAACGTTGTCAATTCATTTACTTTATTCGAACACATGAAACTCTTAAAATCTATTTATATTCCTTCAAAATTCAGGTTGATATTTAGGTTGTATTTGGCAATAATGAACGCATATTTATGATCAACTTAAAGTTCTAGTTTAATTATCATTCAGAATACATTATAATTGTACATATGATACGTCGCTGTACCTGAAATACATACGTATTTTATAATAACAATTTACGGGTTTCACTATATGCTGAAAACAAAGAAAACATACATACATATATAAATCAAATAATATAACAATTCATATTACTTATTTGATGCGTTCATTAAATCCCAAATAAGCTTTTGTTAGTACATTCATTAATTACTTTATTCAGATTTATTCATTACTTTTCTTAATAATTTTCTCAGGTGTGAATTCTTTGAAAGAAACCAGGTCAGTAGAAGTTACTAATTAGAAATGATTATAATAATGGTTACTTGGTTATTGAATATCCATTAGTTGTTGTTGAAGTTGAGTTCCAGAGATGAAGATGGCTCGTAGACCCATTCCGTCGGATGCTGCTTTCTCACAATCACTTAACACTTACTCTTCCGATCACTCGCGTAGGCGTTTGTATATGTGAATAATTGAAGTTCAGTGTTCAATCAAATGTTTCATCTTACTGTGTGTGCTGTGAGTTCGTTTTAATGTTAATATACATGTCTAGTTCCACTTGTCGCTGCTTCATTAAACATTCATATTATTCATTAATTTGTTTAATATTTCGTGTTCATTATGTTGTTAATAATGTGTAGTACACTATATTAAGTTCAACTGTTTTGTATATCGTTAGGTGGTGATGTCTGTTGGTGTAACGGTCTGATTGTTCACTTTGTATAATTTTAACTAAGTCCGTTACCTCGCACTTCGGTTAAATCTCACTACTGTGACATGAATGTATTACTAAGTCTTTTAAGTTACTGGTTAACGTTCTAACTTCCGGACTCGAGTTAATATTCCGCACGATTAATGTACTCTTCTGAAATTTAAATGATACTAACTCCGAATGATTAGAATAAACTGTTGAAAGTTTATGATATACCGTGTCTCGCACTTGAAGTTAAACTATTTGAAATTTTGAGTGTAAAAACTGTCTGAAAACTTTAGTAAAAACTGTCGAAAATTTAGTATTACTTGTTTCAAAATTTGAGCGTAGACTGTCCCTCCGCCGTTTTAGACAGATAGTTTTATTAATTCGTCCCTACTCAAAATTTTGTCTCTGGCGCGCTTCACGCCTACTTCATTTCGAGATTGGTCAGTTTTTAGTTTTCTTGGAAAATACTGTCCCACCATGTCAAGATTCTACGTCATAGTTCTCCCGATAGGCCCATCGTTTCTGTTACTATGGAAACACTCCTCACCACCAAATTTCTCGTTGGCCGAAGGCATCTGATAGGTTCTTTGGTCTCCCCGATTTTTGCTCTGACGAACGTTGACCCGTTTCGACGAAACTATGGCTATTAGACACTTGTCGATCAGCCTATTGTCTGAGTAAACTCTGTGTTTCTATAGATTCCCATTATCTATACTTTCAGTCTTCCTGGCGCATTGTTCCAAGTTCTAACCCCTTTTTTCTGGCTATTAACAATTTTGAACATCTGCTGGCTGGTGAAGTCACCCCAACTTTCCCTTCGTAAATTCTTGTCTGTCAATTAGACGATAACTCCAGCTGCGTAACATGACTTTAGTCTTTGTCAGGCCTATCTTACTGTATTGTTTCTTAAGGTGCAGTGCATCCGTTCCATTGTAATGGTGTAGTTTCACTCGTTTTTGTCGTTTATCGTCTACTGACGTAACATGGTCAACATCTGCTACAATTCTCGGTACGGGTGTGAATGTCCTGGCTTACTTTGTTACAGCTGCGGAGAGCAATAATTCTGGACGAAACTTTCCCTGTCATCTTACGCCACCAATTTCTATAGTTGGATCGAACTTAATGTGTTTCTATTGTCAAGTCAGCGACGCCTCACTGACATCTTCTCATTACTCCTTATTTATTGCGCCAACTATAAGTCGTTGACACTACCTCGTGTGAACGTACTCTGCCGAGGTGAAAATTTAAAATTTTTAAAATTTTCTGCTCGTTACAGTGTCCTCAATTTCGATTTGACGATGTGACCTCAGGGAACAGCTCAAATCTAAATTCTGCGCCCTTTACGTCGCCTCGCCGTGTTCATCTCCTTCAAAAGGGAAAGCAATACATGATAACCTATTCTTAAAGGTTTACATTACAAGTGGTACACCCCCTTTTGGTTTTAATCGGTTCTCTGAATTTATTGCTAGCTATTTGGGATAGCTGAACCCATTTCACATTTTCGTATTTACATATAAATACCTTATCCTTATAATTATAAGACAAATCATAAATTTAATGAGCAATTAAATAATTTAATCAATTGAATAAAATTTTAACTTTCTAAAATATCATATTCACAAGATATTATCAAATAATCAATTGGTTCAGTGTAACACTTTACATGACATCAAAAAAAAAATCTCCTATACATATACATTCTGTGCATTACTAATGATCTTACCAATAAAATCTTTTAAGATGTTATAAAAATTTAAATTGTTAATTAACACATTCGCTACTTTAGTTGTAATTATTTTAATAATTTACATACACGTAATACATTTTGTTTTAATGATTTACCTACTTCATTCTAGCATCATTTACAATCTTAGCCTATTAATTATATACGCTCACATTAATAAAGTTCATTTACGATCTAGTTCTTTGAATAATATCACTTATTTGATTTTAAGTGTCCCTTTCTTTCACTTTGTCCTAGTATCTTATCACTATGTGAATCAAGTGATAGCAATTAAATGTCCTTTGCGTTCACTGCAATATTTTTATAAAATGTCACACTAAATGTTAATTTATCTTAGTATCTAACATTTAATTAGTGCTTAATTAACTAAATACACTTTATGTTATGTTTGACAATTAAAATACATAATTTTCTTGGTTAAGCCAGCTTGAATGATATCAGCGCGTCAATTACCCTAACGCAGATGATTCATCAGCATCAGCTAGCTTCTTATGACATCTTCTTCAATTTCTTCCTCTTCCTTCATCTTCAATTTTCTGGTTCATGGTATTTTTTCAATTGTCTGGCATTGAATTTTCCGCGGAGTTTATTTATTACTATATCATTGCAATCAACGAGTACACATGTACCTTCGTTTTATTTTATTCATTAATCTCCTACTCTTCATTCATCAACATTCATCTCTAATTATCATCTTTGGTTTATGCACTTTCATATAACCAATGTATTTAATGTATTTTATTCAATATTATCTACTTTTATCATTACATTTTCAAACATCCTCAAGTTATATTTATGATGGCATATTTGTATGTCCAGTCAATATAGTACTGTTACCTACGCACGCATTTTTGTTTATAAACAGTAAGGTGTTTGACCTTGGTGTGCGTCACATATTTTCCCAATAGCCGGTCGGCTGTTCCCGTTACTCTGGTACAATGTGCCGCACTTATGCTTTGAAGATTTACGACCCTTCTCTGTCTCTTTCTATGTAAGTGAGTGAGAAATGTGTCGTACTTTCCCTTTTGTCGACCCCTCTCGGGTAGATTTGCGTTAAATTGCTTGCCGTGCCTTAGACAACCCTCCGCAACAGTTCTACCATCGTTTACGTACGCATTGAGTAGTTTTTGCCGTTTTTTCCAATAACTTTCTCTAAGTAAACACGCGCCGGTCTGCTTTTGCCGTCGTTTCCAGGCCTGCGTACACACTGTTGTTCGACAATCGGCTCACCCCTCGTGTACTTACATAACAAAGTTTTATTTCTTAAGTTCCGAAGAAATCTCACCTCGAGTGCTCGGACTCTCCTTTCAGTACCTTCACGATTCTTTACAACATTTTTAAGTCGACTAGTAGAATTCTTTCCTCTCCTTTTTCTCATAACGTTTTTTGTCCATGATGAATATGCATACGGATCTTGTAGGTCCCTCCGTTTCACATTATCCATGGCTTGCGTAAACTCGTTTTCAGCTTTATAACATGCTGTATTTGTTTCATCCTTAAACTTTCCCTTCATGCTTCTTATTGATGCAGCTCGACTACTTCGCCGATCTATGCTTATTTCACAAGCTGGATACTCCATCATAGGATTCACTGATGCAGTACCTCTTCCCGTGTTGATTAATTTGTACTTTTTATGCATTCTACTTGGTAATAGTAAAATTTTACAGTCTCTATCCATGTCTGGATCATCCTCCGATATCGCCAGATACCGAGAAACAAAGTCATTTCTCTTCTTAATCCACTTCTTCCTTGGTTTGCTAATGACATTCGCATTAGATCCCACAGTTGATAATTTCTTGGTATCTGATACATCTGTAAGATCGACAGTGTTATCAGTATATCGTACCCTCTTCATATCTTCGTAATTCTCATTCACCTCTTCTTCCTGCTTCTTCTGGACTTCGCTTTTATCCGCTTTCAAGGCATTCGTGTATCCACGTATCTCGGACCTTATTTGTGTCATCTCTTCCTTATGCTGGTCGAGTTTTTCATTTTGTTTTTCTAATTTTTCACTAATTAATCTACTGTTTTCTTCTTGTTCTTCCTTCTGCTTATCTAATTTCTCACTAATTAATTTAATATTTTCTTCTAGTTTCTTGCTTCGTTCTTCCTGTTTTCTGTTAATATTCTCTTCTAGTTTTTCACTAAGTAATTTATTACTTTCTTCTTGTTTCTCTCTCTGTTGACGCATGAACTCCATCAACATTTGTAGAGTTCCATCTTCTAGTTTTGATGTCTGTCCTCGCGCCCTATCTTCTGGACTCTCTACAACACTACTTGGTTCGCTAGGTGTAGTATTGTCTTCTGTATTCACTGTACCTAATTGGTTATTAATGTCGAATTCTACGCTATCGGAATTGCTCGCCATTTTTGCCCTCCTACGCGTAATCATTCAAACTGACTTACACTAATAACACTTATCTTACTTCTATTTCTATGACACTACTTTCTCTACTACTTCTACTGCCTGTTCTTTACCAAAGCTGTACGTGTTAACAATCTTTGTTAATACGTATCATGCCGTGCGAATGGGCGCCATTTATAAATGTAAATTTACTGATATCTTTCACATATATCTAGCCCCGAAGTTGGACGCCATTTATGAATGTAAATTTATAAGTGTGTATTAATTGCATAAATATTTTATTGATTTTCACATGTATGTGTGTAATTGAATTTTATTTATTACTCTAATTATCTATACCAACGTGTTGGAACACAGTTTATATAGTGAATTCTATATAATTCAGGTGCAATAGATAATATGTATTTACTTGCTTTAATTGATTACTTTCATGCCGTGTGTGAAACAGCCATTTAATTTATGTGTAACTATTCTGATTCTCATAAAACACATATGTGATATCATTTATTAGATGAACGTTGTCAATTCATTTACTTTATTCGAACACATGAAACTCTTAAAATCTATTTATATTCCTTCAAAATTCAGGTTGATATTTAGGTTGTATTTGGCAATAATGAACGCATATTTATGATCAACTTAAAGTTCTAGTTTAATTATCATTCAGAATACATTATAATTGTACATATGATACGTCGCTGTACCTGAAATACATACGTATTTTATAATAACAATTTACGGGTTTCACTATATGCTGAAAACAAAGAAAACATACATACATATATAAATCAAATAATATAACAATTCATATTACTTATTTGATGCGTTCATTAAATCCCAAATAAGCTTTTGTTAGTACATTCATTAATTACTTTATTCAGATTTATTCATTACTTTTCTTAATAATTTTCTCAGGTGTGAATTCTTTGAAAGAAACCAGGTCAGTAGAAGTTACTAATTAGAAATGATTATAATAATGGTTACTTGGTTATTGAATATCCATTAGTTGTTGTTGAAGTTGAGTTCCAGAGATGAAGATGGCTCGTAGACCCATTCCGTCGGATGCTGCTTTCTCACAATCACTTAACACTTACTCTTCCGATCACTCGCGTAGGCGTTTGTATATGTGAATAATTGAAGTTCAGTGTTCAATCAAATGTTTCATCTTACTGTGTGTGCTGTGAGTTCGTTTTAATGTTAATATACATGTCTAGTTCCACTTGTCGCTGCTTCATTAAACATTCATATTATTCATTAATTTGTTTAATATTTCGTGTTCATTATGTTGTTAATAATGTGTAGTACACTATATTAAGTTCAACTGTTTTGTATATCGTTAGGTGGTGATGTCTGTTGGTGTAACGGTCTGATTGTTCACTTTGTATAATTTTAACTAAGTCCGTTACCTCGCACTTCGGTTAAATCTCACTACTGTGACATGAATGTATTACTAAGTCTTTTAAGTTACTGGTTAACGTTCTAACTTCCGGACTCGAGTTAATATTCCGCACGATTAATGTACTCTTCTGAAATTTAAATGATACTAACTCCGAATGATTAGAATAAACTGTTGAAAGTTTATGATATACCGTGTCTCGCACTTGAAGTTAAACTATTTGAAATTTTGAGTGTAAAAACTGTCTGAAAACTTTAGTAAAAACTGTCGAAAATTTAGTATTACTTGTTTCAAAATTTGAGCGTAGACTGTCCCTCCGCCGTTTTAGACAGATAGTTTTATTAATTCGTCCCTACTCAAAATTTTGTCTCTGGCGCGCTTCACGCCTACTTCATTTCGAGATTGGTCAGTTTTTAGTTTTCTTGGAAAATACTGTCCCACCATGTCAAGATTCTACGTCATAGTTCTCCCGATAGGCCCATCGTTTCTGTTACTATGGAAACACTCCTCACCACCAAATTTCTCGTTGGCCGAAGGCATCTGATAGGTTCTTTGGTCTCCCCGATTTTTGCTCTGACGAACGTTGACCCGTTTCGACGAAACTATGGCTATTAGACACTTGTCGATCAGCCTATTGTCTGAGTAAACTCTGTGTTTCTATAGATTCCCATTATCTATACTTTCAGTCTTCCTGGCGCATTGTTCCAAGTTCTAACCCCTTTTTTCTGGCTATTAACAATTTTGAACATCTGCTGGCTGGTGAAGTCACCCCAACTTTCCCTTCGTAAATTCTTGTCTGTCAATTAGACGATAACTCCAGCTGCGTAACATGACTTTAGTCTTTGTCAGGCCTATCTTACTGTATTGTTTCTTAAGGTGCAGTGCATCCGTTCCATTGTAATGGTGTAGTTTCACTCGTTTTTGTCGTTTATCGTCTACTGACGTAACATGGTCAACATCTGCTACAATTCTCGGTACGGGTGTGAATGTCCTGGCTTACTTTGTTACAGCTGCGGAGAGCAATAATTCTGGATGAAACTTTCCCTGTCATCTTACGCCACCAATTTCTATAGTTGGATCGAACTTAATGTGTTTCTATTGTCAAGTCAGCGACGCCTCACTGACATCTTCTCATTACTCCTTATTTATTGCGCCAACTATAAGTCGTTGACACTGCCTCGTGTGAACGTACTCTGCCGAGGTGAAAATTTAAAATTTTTAAAATTTTCTGCTCGTTACAGTCCATAACACAGAATATAAACAGCGGTGTAGAGTGATGTAGTTACTGTGGCTTTATTTTTTGTTCTTTAATTTAATTCTAATTGAATATTTATCTCGTCGAATAATGTAAGTTTTGGTTCTAGTCACGTTTGCTTGAAAGCTATAAATAGTTCAGATTAACAGTTCTGAATACATTGGTAACTGCGGCCAGTAACTATTGATTCTTCCTTCTGAACCTGTAGCCTCGTCTGTAGAAATTTTCTTTCTATTTGAACACGTTTCTGTTTGTTTTCCCATTAGAACTTCGTTCTTATTTTTTCTTGTGTGTGCGTGCGCGCGCGCGCGCGTTTTTACTATAATATTACGGTTTCATATGGTTAGGCGTCACGTAACTCGTTGCTCTTCCTTGTCCTCAAGAGTCGGATGAGGTTTCAGAGTGCCTAAAACTCTGAAAGTTGTGTAGCACGGTAATGACGATGACGACAGCAACATCGCATCAAATGAATATTCTTCGATTACTTTTTTCCTCTTCTTCATGTTGAATTTATTTGTCTTTTATTTTTGATGTTGTCTCAGTTTGTTTATCAAATGAATTTTTATGGGTTTCATTTGTGTATATTTAGTTTCCTCGCATGTTCATACGTTGAGTGTTTAAGCAATTTTATTTTGAATGTTCATCACTTTTTTCACAGCACTTACAATAATTATTTAAGGCACTTTCACTTGTGAAAACTCACTTGTTATTTCCTCAAACGTCGTTTCGGAGTGGTATTCTCCTTCTTCAGTCTAGGCTTCTCCTTCCACTTCCTTGACTGAGGAAGGAGAATACCACTCCGAAACGACGTTTGAGGAAATAACAACAAGTAAGTTTTTCACAAGTGAAAGTGCCTTAAATAATTATGTTAAGCAATTTTCTTTTTCTGTACATGAGAGTTCATAATCTAAAGGGATGTTAATAAACATCACAGAGCTAGGGCCTCACAAATAAAAGAATTTCTGAGAACATTCTGTGCTTTTTTTAAACGGTAACAAAGGTACTCAGAACACAGTAGTAAACATAACACGACTGGGGGTTGCGCGGCTCGCGCGAGGCGCGAGTCGCAAGTTGTGCAGTGTCCCGAGTCTTAATTAGGACTCCTGCCACTGGGTCGTTTAGAGTTATTTATATATTATTTTATATTTAATGGAGGGCCTGAAGCGACCCTCGATGGTGGATTGTACCACCGGGGCTAGTATACGGGGTCGCTTCCAAGACTCATCTGGTCTCGGAGTGTAGTTACCAAGTCCGGCAATGAGGGAATTGTGGGTCACACTTACTGATCGAACATAGAATCTACGCGCCAGGCGTCTCACGGTGTCATCAAAAGAGCGGACACCTAGTCCTCTCCTCAGAAGACGAGAAGAGTACCTCCGGGGGACTTTACACGCGAGCTTAAGTCCCCTTTCGAGAACGCGCTGGAGCGCTGATCTAATACATCGAGCAAGGTATCCCCAAACAGGACAGGCATAGGTAATCACGGGCAACACGTACGAGTTGACGATGAGCTTACCCAGCCGGGGGCTTATTGTCGGATTAGATAGCACGGGCCAAAGTCTGCTGAGTTGCGCCAAAGCGCGTTGTCTGATATATTGTGTGTGGATTCGCCAGGTGAGTTGGAGTCCACGTGGAGCCCGAGGTACTTGACGCTATTGGTCCAGGGCACCTCGTCGGGGCCTACTTTAAGCGGCCAAGGCCGCTTACGTTTGCGCGAGAATATTACCGCGGCACTCTTGGAAGCGTTGACGGCAACTCTCCAGTCATCGGCCCACCCGACATACGCGTCGAGTTGGCGCTGGAGCTTGATTGCCGCATAATTCGCGTTCGGTTCTGAGGCAAAAGCCGCAGTGTCGTCCGAGAACAGCGATAATCTTACTCCAGGAACTGGGGGCGTGTCGTTGACAAACAGCGAGAACAGGAGAGGCCCAAGTACACTTCCCTGAGGGACACCAGCGGTAATACGCCTCTCCGAAGAGAGAACGTGGTCTATTCTCACTCGGAAGCTACGGTATCGCAGAAAGCTGCCGATCAAGTGAACGTAGCAATCTGGGAGAAGGACTTCCGTTAGTTTGTAAAGGACACCCTCGTACCACACGGGGTCAAAGGCTTTATCTACGTCTAGGAAGATCGCAGTCGTCTTTTTGCCCTGGCAGCC
This sequence comes from Magicicada septendecula, assembly GCA_034769895.1. Lineage (NCBI taxonomy): Eukaryota > Metazoa > Arthropoda > Insecta > Hemiptera > Cicadidae > Magicicada > Magicicada septendecula. The sequence continues at coordinate 234,843,506 of CM068372.1, read as the reverse complement.
AGCCTCGGTAATGCATTCCACGAGTCTCATCAGCTGATGAGTCGAGGAGTGCAGCTCACGAAAGCCTAACTGTTCGGGGATCAGCACGTCCAGTCTTTCTAGATGGTCGCGGATCTCACGCTGGATCAAACGCTCGAAAACCTTAGACGTAGCGGACAAGAGGCTGATGGGTCTGAGGTTTTCCGCGCGAGAACAATTCTTTCCCGGCTTGGATATCACTATAACTATAGCCGTTTTCCATCTCGCCGGAAAGTAGGCCCGCCTGAGACAGACATTGAACAGTTCAGAGAGGAACCCTATTCCTCGCTCCGGAAGGCGGTGGAGTGCGGAAATCATGACTCCGTCAGGGCCAGGCGCCTTCCGGGGCTTGAGCTGAACTATCCTCTCAGAGACCTCCTCCGGCGAGATGGGCTCCGGCTGGACTGTGATACCGGCCGATAGAAAGCGCTCTACCTCGCAGCAGATTCGCTCAGTGAAGGCCGGGTTCTTGGATGGATTAGGAGCGAACTGACGCTCGAAACTGTCAGGCAAGAACTCTGCCTTCTCAAGGGGGCGTCCAAGGGGTTGGCCGCCGGGTCCTTCCAGTGTGGGGAGAGGCGCGCGTTTACGCTTTCCCGTTAGGGCACTGGGAATCCGCCAGACATTACGGTTCTCGGCAGGGCCATCCATCTGTGCTACAGCTAGCTCCCAGTTACGTCTACGGAACGCCAGCATGTCACGACGCAACTTGCCGGTCGCTCTGTTAAACGCAGCCTTGTCGGCCGGGTCACGAGTCCTCTGCCAGCGTCTCCGGAGGCGATTCCTCTCGCAAGCGAGCTGAGACACCTCTTCGGGGATCCGCTGATAGTCGGGAGTAGTAAACATAAATCAGTTTCTTCAATATACGTATAAACGTTTGATGTGGCGTTACACGGATTACTTTTGAATTACGAAACGACCGAACTGTGAAATTGAAAGTTAATTTAAAAAGCTGCAACTTACCAATATGTTTCGAGAAGTAGCCTATTATTTTGAAACAACTGAATGCTCCAACGAATTGACTATTCTTGAATAGATGAGAAATTTGTCTCGACTCCTTGTTAACTTAAGTATGTACCAATTTCCTTTCAGATTAGTAAGTCGGATGTTGGTGTCTGGTTAAAACCGTTATGTTCTACGAAATATATCGAATAAACTTCAAATAGTCAACGAATTTTACAAGTCTAGATCTATATTTATGTACTGTAGAATCTAGATAAATTGAAAACTTTCTTCTGAGTTAATATGAAGTTAAAATTAAATGTAATTATATAAAGTCGCTCGTTTTATAACCGAAAAACACAGGAGAGTCACAGGCAGGGCTGGCTGCTGTTTGGCACCAAGAATGGTAGTGTCACAGTGTGGCCAGCACTACGCTTCAACAGCCATTATTACCGTAGGAAGTTAATCCACGTGAGGTCGCCTGGTGACTCGAAAAACGAAACGCACCTCAACGTAACAAGTGCTCCCCTGGACCTTGTCAGGGGCCGTACCCATTGGTCTACGGAACCGCTGCTTTGCCTGTTTTGTGGAATCGGAACAGGCTTGATCCCTGAAAAGCAGAAGAGGACGTTAATTATATAGCCTTTATAAAGAGAACAATTTATTTGTTCATACTGTCGAGTGTTTAATCATTAAATCGACTCTTTGGTTTGACGACCTGGAACAAAATTCACCTTCTTTTATGTGCTTACTTGGAGCGGTCGTGGCGTAGTGGGTAGCGTATGACGCTCCTACGCTGTCGGCGCGGATCCGATTCCCCCCGGGGCCATCTGGTTTAGATACAACCGTTTTCCCCCTCGCAAGGCATTGACAAACCAGCCAGAGGTATCTTGCCTAGTATAAACCCTCCACAACTATGCCGTTCGGATCCGGCGTTAAACTGTAGGTCCCATATACCTGTGAGAGACTCCGTAACACACGTACCACGGGTATATGCAGGGAGGGTACAAACCAGTCGAAAGACTGAAGGACCAATGTAATGTATGTGCTTACTTGCATAAAATAAACATTGCTTGTGTGCTTGTTGTTATTCATAAACGTTTCAACTACTTGGTACCAGGTAGGAAGTCATCCATGCTGTTGCTTTTTCAGACAGTCAAGACTTTGGACTCCTGATTTGTCGAAACCTGGGTTTCGAGGATCAGCTCCGTTTCTGGTAGAATATCAACCAACAACTATCGGAAGAGTGAACAGTTCAGGACGTCGAAATTCATAACGAAAACATTCGTTTATAACAATGGATGGAATCGTTGACCGGAAGGAACGTGGCAACCTCGCGGCAGAAGGAAGGTCACCCACTGAGTACCCGCACCCGCATAACCCACACACTCCCGTTTAGGTGACAACGTTAGTACAGCTTGTTTACATAACAAGGTAAGGCAAGGCAAAATGTTACTGGGTCAATCGTACGTTACGCGTTGCAACGTCAGCACAAAGAATCCGTTGCGTATCGAGCGGTGCCAGACGGTTTGGAACTGGTTTACTCTGTTGACATTTATTGAATGAATATGCTAAAGCAATATAATCATTACCGGTAAATTAATAAATATGTTTTAATAGAGTCTGTTCACGATAACGTATAATCGATAATCAATTTTTACTTCCATATTCCTTAAAGAAATGGAAGTATGGTGATGGCAAAAAAAATCGTGTTCGAGATTATTGCAGATTCTGATTGTACTACACTCAAAACATGAAAAAAAGTCATTTTACTTCCATATTCCTTAAGGAATGGAAGTATGGTGATGGCAAAAAAAATCGTGTTCGAGATTATTGCAGATTCTGATTCTACTACACTCAAAACATGAAAAAAAGTCGTTTTCCGAAAAGTGTCTGTGTGTCTGTCTGTGTGTCTGTGTCTGTCTGTCTGTCTGTCTGTCTGTCTGTCTGTAGATTTTTTTTCTATGGCAAACGATAACTGCCGCAAATTCAAACAGAATCAAATAATTTTTTGCATACAGCCCGGTTTTGCAGAGTTCTCGCGACCTATTGTTTTTGGTGAAGATCGGTTGAGGGAAAGGGGTAGTTTACCTGCAACGGTTTTTTTTTAGCAAGGGAAATTTTGTTTGTTTGGCAAACGATAACAGCCGCAAATTCAAACAGAATCAAATAATGTTTCGCATACAGCCCTGAATTGTAGAGTTCTCAAGACCTATTGTTTTTGGTGAAGATCGGTTAAGGGAAAGGGGTAGTTTACCTGTAACGTTTTATGTTTTAACAAGGGTATTTCCTATGGCAAACGATAACAGCCGCAAATTCAAACAGAATGAAAAGATTATTTGCATACAGCCCTAAATTGTAGAGTTCTCAATACCTTTTGTTTTTGGTGAAGATCGGTTAAGGGAAAGGGGTAGTTTACCTACAACGTTTTTTTAACAAGGGTATTTTCTATGGCAAACGATAACAGCCGCAAATTCAAACAGAATCAAATAATTTTCTGCATACAGCCCTGATTTGTAGAGTACTCAAGACCTATTGTTTTTGGTGAAGATCGGTTGAGGGGAAGGGGTAGTTTACCAGCAACGTTTTTTATCATGCGTATTTTCTATGGCAAACGACAACTGCCGCAAATTCAAACAGAATCAAATAATTTTTTGCATACAGCCCTGATTTGTAGAGTACTCGCGACCTATTGTTTTTGGTGAAGATCGGTTGAGGGGAAGGGGTAGTTTACCTGCAACGGTTTTTTTTATCAAGGGAAATTTTTTTTTTTTTTGGCAAACGATAACAGCCGCAAATTCAAACAGAATCAAATAATGTTTCGCATACAGCCCTGAATTGTAGATTTCTCAAGACCTATTGTTTTTGGTGAAGATCGGTTGAGGGAAAGGGGTAGTTTACCTGCAACGTTTTTTTAACAAGGGTATTTTATATGGCAAACGATAACAGCCGCAAATTCAAACAGAATCAAATAATGTTTTGCATACAGTCCTGATTTGCAGAGTACTCAAGACCTATTGTTTTTGGTGAAGATCGGTTAAGGGGAAGGGGTAGTTTACCTGCAACCTTTTACGTTTTATTTTCTATGGCAAACGATAACAGCCGCAAATTCAAACAGAATCAAATAATGTTTTGCATACAGCCCTGATTTGTAGAGTACTCAAGACCTATTGTTTTTGGTGAAGATCGGTTAAGGGGAAGGGGTAGTTTACCTGCAACGTTTTTTTATCAAGCGTATTTTCTATGGCAAACGATAACAGCCGCAAATTCAAACAGAATCAAATAATTTTTTGCATACGTCCCTGAATTGTAGAGGTCTCAATGACTTTCGATTTTGGTGAAGATCGGTTAAGGGGAAGGGGTAGTTTACCTGCAACCTTTTACGTTTTAACAAGAGTAAAGTACTTGAAAATTTATTTAAACTTTTTGAAACAATGGTAATTGTTAAAAATAAAATAATTTTGTTGCCAGGCAATAAAATTATAATTTTTGCATTTTAATGTAATATAATATTTTTCATTTAATACAGCAATAAAAAGGCAGGTAAGACACAGCCTGGCTGTTTGGCTGAAAATGATTTTAAATATAAATCTTAGAATATGGAAGTCATGTATGGTTCTCCATACCGATATTTTCGAAAAGTGTCTGTGTGTGTGTCTGTAGATTTTTTTTCTATGGCAAACGATAACTGCCGCAAATTCAAACAGAATCAAATAATTTTTTGCGTACAGCCCTGATTTGTAGAGTACTCACGACCTATTGTTTTTGGTGAAGATCGGTTGAGGGAAAGGGGTAGTTTACCTGCAACGGTTTTTTTTATCAAGGTAATTTTACTTCCACATTCCTTAAGGAATGGAAGTATGGTGATGGCAAAAAAAATCGTGTTCGAGATTATTGCAGATTCTGATTCTACTACACTCAAAACATGAAAAAAAGTCGTTTTCCGAAAAGTGTCTGTGTGTCTGTCTGTCTGTCTGTCTGTCTGTCTGTCTGTGTGTCTGTCTGTAGATTTTTTTTTCTATGGCAAACGATAACTGCCGCAAATTCAAACAGAATCAAACGATTATTTGCATACAGCCCTAAATTGTAGAGTTCTCAAGACCTATTGTTTTTGGTGAAGATCGGTTGAGGGAAAGGGGTAGTTTACCTGCAACGTTTTTTTAACAAGGGTATTTTCTATGGCAAACGATAACAGCCGTAAATTCAAACAGAATCAAATAATGTTTTGCATACAGCCCTGATTTGTAGAGTACTCAAGACCTATTGTTTTTGGTGAAGATCGGTTGAGGGGAAGGGGTAGTTTACCTGCAACGTTTTTTTATCAAGCGTATTTTCTATGGCAAACGATAACAGCCGCAAATTGAAACAGAATCAAATAATGTTTTGCATACGTCCCTGAATTGTAAAGGTCTCAATGACTTTCGATTTTGGTGAAGATCGGTTAAGGGAAAGGGGTAGTTTACCTGCAACCTTTTACGTTTTAACAAGAGTAAAGTACTTGAAAATTTATTTAAACTTTTTGAAACAATGGTAATTGTTAAAAATAAAATAATTTTGTTGCCAGGCAATAAAATTATAATTTTTTCATTTTAATGTAATATAATATTTTTCATTTAATACAGCAATAAAAAGGCAGGTAAGACACAGCCTGGCTGTTTGGCTGAAAATGATTTTAAATATAAATCTTAGAATATGGAAGTCATGTATGGTTCTCCATACCGATATTTTTTTTTTGGCAAACGATAACAGCCGCAAATTCAAACAGAATCAAATAATGTTTTGCATACAGCCCTGATTGGTAGAGTTCTCAAGAGCTATTGTTTTTGGTGAAGATCGGTTAAGGGAATGGGGTAGTTTACGTGCAACGTTTTATGTTATAACAAGGGTAATTTTTTCTATGACGAACGAAAACTGCCGCATATTCAAACAGAATCAAATAATTTTTTGCATATGTCCCTGAATTGCAGAGAACTCAAGGCCTTTTGATTTTGGTGAAGATCGGTTAAGGGGAAGGGGTAGTTTACCTTTTACTTTTTAACAACAGTAAAGTACTTGAAAATTCATTTAAACTTTTTTGGTAATTGTTAAAAATAAAATAATTTTGTTGCCAGGCAATAAAATTATAATTTTTTCATTTTAATGTAAATCATGTATGAGAGAAAATATATCGTTCGTGGCAGGCAAGCATATCTCAGTTATGTAATGTTTACGTTTCCATTTTATTATTATGACTACCGCAATAAAAAGGTAGGGAACACACACACACACACACACACACACACACACACACACACACACACACAAAATTCGCGTTATTTCTGGCCTCATTCATATTTATTTTCTTACATTTGCACGCTTTTTAAATGGAAAGTGCCGAAACCCATACCAACATAACGCGTGCAAGCCGAAAAAGTGTCCAGCGTGGATAGCGATTTGCTTCCTGTGGATCGCTGGGCAGTGTAACTGCACGTGTTTACAGAGGAACGATTCATAGACAGACTTTTCGTCTTTAGGGAATGAACCCTCTGCAAGATGCTGAGGGTCCATGAGTGACTTCGGAGCGCTCCTTCTTTTCCGCGTGTTTGTTCTGTGAAACGTACACTGTAGATTCGCAGCTTTACTCTGAGCAACGCTCAATAGGAAATGTTGAAAATTTTTGTCCACGGTGTACCCTCATACAGTACACACTAAACCTGCTCTGATGTTTTAATTACGGACATCATAATATTAAAACTTTGGAAACTTGAGCAATACTTAATGGAGATCAATCATTAACTTATACAAGCCATTAATTTTATGCATATTTTTTACATATATATATGTACAACGTTATCGGCAACAAAGAAGTAGTTTTTGTTAAAATTCCTTCCCGGGATATTTGGCCGTAGTCCAATGTTTTCTACAAAACCAGACGTTTCGGCAATGCCATCGACTTCCATCATCAGTGAAAATCGAGTGCGAACGTTAGTGACCACAGTACTGTGGTTAAGGCTGAAGCAGTAAGTAGAAAGAAGTAGTTTCTATGGTAATATTTCATTTCGAAAATGATTTTAAATATAAATCTTAGAATATGGAAGTCATGTATGGTTCTCCATACCGATATTTACTTCCTATATAGCATATAGCCTATAGTAACATTTTTCTGGCGTATTTTGGTCTGTTTTGTTTTTAATTAAAGTGAAATTTCTCAAATTTGTACTTATTTTTAATAGACATTATACACATCAATTTTCTCATAATTAAATTCTCTACAAAGTTATAAATTTTTTTTGTTTATTGACAAATTAACGAAGTTATTGTATCCAAAATCTAAAAATGTGTGTTTCTCAACTCAAATTTTTTGTGTTTTACACAGTTTTTCTTAAAAACTTATTGAGATAGAGCTCTGGGACCTCTTTTATTCAATTTTTTAGATCAAAAACCAGAAGAAACCATCACATTTACTCTTCACTTTGTACCCCAAGAATTTCAGTATGGCGTCATTTTACCTTGGGAGCAGAAATCAGGGCGAACTGGTTCGCTAGCCTTAACTCGCTACCGAACCGTTTTCGAACCTATGTTTATATAAACTTTTTTTCTTATTTTTAGCTATAGAATCAGGTCCTGAGAGATTGCCGTAAAATTTTGAATCATCCTGTATAACAAACCAAATTAATTTCTTCCTTTTATTATCAATTCGAACACTAACAAAATAACAGCGTAGGCCTAATAACAAGTTTAACATAATAATAACTATACGATTGTGTAATGATGTCATCGAAATTATCTCTTAGTATAGAGGACTGTACTTTGGTGGGAAAGAAAAACCACGACGCTGTGATCAGAGTACCATTATGTGGCCCCTTATAGCAGGTGTGGGACTGCGTGTGAACAATTATAAAAATTATAAGTTATCTGAGATTAGCAAATAAAAAAAAAATGTTTTATTAGACTAAGTTGTTCCGATTCCATATCCATCAGCTGATGTGTATAGAGGAAACTACATTCACATGCCTGTACAAGACTGGATAGAGAAAGTCATCACCTTGATACCACATGTCAATGAATCCTTTATTGGCAGGTTAGAAACTACATATTTACAATCTCTCATAGAGCATTAAGTAAATCACTTATGAGTTACCTGTGACTGGAAGTTGACGTTCTTCAACGTCACTTCTGTGGCAATTCATTTGTAAATATCGATACACGATAACTGTTGAATTTACTTACTAATCTATTCCAAAATCTAAAAGGTAAATGAACAGTGTACTGAATCTTCAGTTTACGGTTATACTCACTAAAGTCCAGTAAACATAATCGTAACGCATTAGGAGAAATTGTAAATGACTGATGTAGCTTTTATTATTTTTCGCCATTTCATCTTTCAAGATATTTATTGAAAACTCGTTGGGCATTTGGTGAAAAATATTACTAACAAAGGTTTAAAAAGCACAAACGCATGGAAGTTTCATAATTTATTTTTAAACTCTGATAAATGTTTCAGCCTATTAGGCTATTCTCCACCACCGCTTACGCGGTACATAAAATTACAGCGTCTAAGGTGGGCTGGTCATGTAGCCAGGATGGGAGAAGAAAGGATACCACAAAAACTATTGTATACCAGAATCCATGGAAAAAGACCAGTGGGAAGACCAAGGAGAAGATGGGAGGATGCGGTGGATAAGGATGCAAGAGAAATGTTGAAAGTGCGTTCCTGGAGGAGGATGGCTGCTGACAGAGGAGAATGGGGGACAAATTTTAAGGAGGCCAGGGCCCAACAAGGGCTGTAGTGCCATAGGAGAAAGATTAGGCTATTCTCAAAGAGCTGCTAAGAACGGCCAAGTAATTTGGTGTGAAACTACCAAGCGCTTGTGTTTTTTAAACCTTTGTAAATTTCTTCTTTCACTGTATTCTTCTGGATTGCTTACATGGTAACGAGTACCGGTAATAGTCCGATTGTTCGAGGCATTTCTAGTCTGGGATCATTCTATTATTGTCATGTTACTTGATGAAATAATTCCCCATTACTGAATTCCGTTCATCCACATCGTTTTGAAAATTACTTTGTATAGCAGTAGGTTACTGTGAAAAGAGATTTGCGAGTTTCACTGCTAACAGGCGATCCCAACGTTGCTAAGTTTCCTATTTACTTTTGCAGTTTTCCAAAACGTGTATATTCCAGGTGAAGCCTTTGACGAAATGGATTCCTAAATACCACTGTCAGACTGTAGTACAAAATGACCGCTTAGTATTATTGGTGGACAGATAGTGAAACGCCCCGCCCCCTTAGTTCCAGAATTTTTTAATGTTTTAACACCCCTTTACTAATCTCCAAAAAAAATTTAATATATATATTTTGGGGGGGGGAGGCGTCACTTATTATTTAAGACTAGGCGCGGGGCCTAGATGGAAATAAAATGTGCTGAGGCCATAGTGACAGGTCCTGGAAGAAAACCTTTATCAACAATATCAACAAGATTTGATTTATGCTTCTTGAATTTTAAACAATTGCTTTTCACTTACATCTTTGGTTTGAGTTTTCCTTAATTCTTAACATCAATTCAAATATCTCTTTAAAGCACCATGGCGGTGGAATTAAAACAAAAATATTTCAAAATATCTTCAACAATTAAATAACGACATACCAGCCTACTAACTTATTATCTTTATTATAAACTTGTATTCTTGTATTTCACTTTTAAAAGATTTGTTTTTATTGCATTAGTAATGCATGAACCATTCCTTAACATAAGATAATTATAAGCACATAAAGATGACAATCCATGATCAGTAGATAATAAGATAATAATTAAATTAAAAAACTAATCACTTAAGGTAGGGGGTCCGAATATCGCCCACTTAAGATTTTCCGTCAGAAAAAGAAATTTTTTTCCGCCAGAAAGAACTTGTAAATAGCTTAAATTATACTTTAATATCTATACTTCTTATAAGAAAGCTTAAAGGTGTCGTAATTAAAAATTTATATATATAATTTTTGTATTATTAAAAGACTCCATTCATCGCTTTTTGTAAAACCGTTCCTAATATCGCCCACTGTAGGTAATTAATATGAAACACATTAAAAATCATATTTTGAAGGTGAAATTAAACAGTCAATGATACTGAAATAATAATATGTAATTTCACATTTAAAATAAACTTGAAATAGTACATTAACCCTTTATTTACAACTCAGAACAATTCAGACAAATGTACTTTAAAAGTTTTTTGTTCCTTTTGTCGCATTTTTCATGGCTCCACACAAAACAGTTTGTACACTGAATCCACTGTTCACCGTGACGGTCCATAGAAAACATACCGAGGCATATTGGACATTAACCCTTTATTTACAACTCAGAACAATTCAGACAAATGTACTTTAAAAGTTTTTTGTTCCTTTTGTCGCATTTTTCATGGCTCCACACAAAACAGTTTGTACGCTGAATCCACTGTTCACCGTGACGGTCCATAGAAAACATACCGAGGCATATTGGACATTCAGTGTCATCATTGTCAGTGCTATCTTCGTCATCGGTTGACACATATTCCGGTTCCTCATCTTCGGAAGAGGTTATGGAAGGCGACTGCGATCTCTTCTTTTTCTTCTTGGTTATTTTAGCGGCTTTGTCTTTACCGAAAACCAGCTTACGTTTTGTGAGAGTCTCATTTTTCTTCAGCAATGACTGCATAATCTTTTCTTTGTGTGGAGTGCTGGTGACTACTAGAGCTGACCCTCTACGGCCGTCAGATGTGGAAGGCGCGTTTAGTTCAGGAACTGGCACAATGTCGCTGGGAGAGACACTAATCTGTTCCCGCGATTCTGTTACCACTATTTCTTCAGAGAAAGTTGTAGATTCCATTACCTTAAGTGACTCATTTGCTGACTGAAGAAAATCAGCTTCTTCAAAGACATTTGGGTTGTATGGCAGGATACCAGTTGCCTTAAACCCTCTCATGGCATTTTTCATTGTCGCTGCCCTGATGTACGCAATTCCTAATATTTCGGATATTTGAAAAGCTGTGACGATGCGCCCAGGATGATTACTCAACCAATTTTCAATTTCTTGGGAATAAAAAGTTTTGAATGGCTTCATAAATGCAACGTCTAACGGTTGCATATGGTCAGTTGAGTGGGGTGGAAGGCACACAATAGAGACCCATGTTCCCGCGCTAAATCTATCACGTCGATATTCCTTGTGTGCGAATAGTGACCATCGAGTATGAGGACAACTGGATCTTCCTTACTTGGTTTTGTAAAAGAAATAAAATGTTGGAGCCAGTGGCGGCGCTAACGAAACGGGGGCCCCTCGCGAAACTAATTAGGGGGCCCTATAAAAATGGTTAAATTTTATATACGTAATAGGGGAAAACACTCAAATGAGTTTCTATTTACGTGTTTCACAACAATGGTTTCTGAATACTTTCTCGTCTATCACAAAGCGTTTGCAATTTGCAAAGGACGTTTTACACGTGTACAAACTCTTAAAATTCATTGTTGCCAAATAGACAAAGTTCTATACAAATTATAAAAAAAAAAAAATAAATAAAAAGAATGATTTATTTTTACGTCAAAGATCTAAATTCAGACTATGAAACAGTACCGCACACAGAGTGTTAAAAATTTATTATTTAAAAACGAATATCAAAGTAACATTCTAGCTTTTTTCAAACATTTAAATTAGTTTGTAACTGAATTTGTAAAATTCTTGAATATACTCTATACAAGTTCTCCTTAAGTCTAATCCAATTCAATAACACTCGAACTCAAGTAATGTACAATATTTACAGATGAGGATCAACCAAAGTTCACTGTTTTCCTAAGCCTAGTCTTCTTTTTTTAATAGCTAAAAACTTTTCAACCACTTCGTTGATATTAGTTTTCTGTGTCTCTTCATGCTCAATGCTTAACAGTGCCAAGTCACTCAACCGAGTTTGGGCCATGGTACTTCTTAAGTATGACTTAATTAATTTAAGTTTTGAAAGGCTTCTTTCCGCTGTAGCTGTTGTGACAGGTACGGTTAAATAAAGCTGCAAAGCTGTAGTTAAGTCTGGGAGGCAACTCATAAAGCAGCTGTTTTCTTCAACCAGTAAATTCATCATTTCTCGAATTCTTTTCTTGTGTACAATTTCTTTGGCCATCAGAGCTTTGAAGGATATTACTTGGTCAGGCAGTGATGTGGAAAGGTCACCAGGATACGCATTTACCAGAGCCTTACTTTTCTCCACTATTGTCTCTTGTGAGAAGTTTACTAAATTCTGAGGCGTCAGGAATGAAAACCTATCATCAATGCAACGCAATCCTTCGAATCTCATTTGTAGCTGAGCTATTACAATATCTAGTGTTGCATTGAAAACTTTTACTTCAAATGATTTCACTGGATCGTCAATTCTATGGTCAACTGATAATTCAACAAAGAAGCGTTTTACAACTCGTTTACGCTTATTTTTCATGTTACAAGTTATGTCCCATGACTGGGCCAACTGGGGCCCCCCATGAGAGTCGGGGCCCCCCCGCGCCGCGGGGTCTGCGGGGGCCTTATCGCCGCCACTGGTTGGAGCCATTGCGTGAATAGGTCTGTTTGAATCCAACCTGATGGGTGGCACGTTGCGATGGTGCCGGGAGGTGCACCATTTAAAAGTTCCGCTTTCATTCTTTTCCTCGGAAACACTAACATTGGAGGTACATATGCACCAGCAGCTGACACGGCAATAACTACTGTCACCAGGGAACCTCGTTCTGCTGATGATAGTTTGTGTACTTGTTGCTTACCCTTAAGGGAAATAATTTTTTGGCTGTTGTGTTGGACTGCTGTTATACCGGTCCCGTCTACATTATAGAAACGAGCAGCAGAAAATTGTATTTTTACCAGTTCAGGTTTCAAAAGGCTAAAAAATGCAGATACATTTTCAGGAGTAAATCCACGAATTCTTGACATTGACAATGCTTGAGGTTTCCTAATTGACAATTGTGGATGCCGTTTTAATAATAACCGTAACCACTTTCTGCCTGCTGTTTTCTTATCTATCGAAAATGTATGTTTTATATTATTTCTAATCCCCAGTTGAAATGCCATACGTTTCAAATCTTTCATGGTTAAACCGTAGAAGGACTTCTCCATTATTAAACAATAATTAACTAACTGACCTTCTATGTCAGGGGCCAAGACCGGTTTCCTCCCTAAAGGTACATTAATTACATTTTCTAAATCAGAAGAATCTTTTTTTACATAATCTTTCAATGTAGACCTGGGAACATTATAAATTTTAGAGGCCTTCAAAAGTCCCATTTCTTTATTTTTCACTGAATTTACAGCTTTCCGCATTGACTCCTTATCCCACTTCTTTCGACTTGCCATCTGTAAACAAAAAACGAAAGTTTGTTGTTTACAGATGTTGCCCAGTAGGCGATATTAGGAGCACGTGTACATAGCAATATGGCGGCTCTCTAAGCGAAAACGGCTGCATTCACAGAGGTTAATTCATGTTCATTTTAATGCTTGGTAATTACTTAATGAACACTATAAATATAAAATACCTAATTACACGGTAACCTATTTTATTCATAACACAAATAATTGTTGTTTTTAACTCACCAGGCTTGAAAATAATAAATTCCTTAGTTGAAAAAAACTGTTAAACGAACCACTCCAAAACATTCACTGTTGACTACTGAGCATGTCTTTGTCACACAGATAGCAGCACTGTATGGACAGAATCTCTTGTAGGCGATATTAGGAGCGTATGCGATATTTGGCCCCCCACCTTAAGTGTGTTGCAGTACCCTCATCTACCTGTTCCCCAGCACTAGGATTAATCCCATTAATATTGAAACCAGTGATCACATTAAACCGAGGTTGAAGTTTGTTAATTTAATATTCAAATATGTCGTTTAATTTTTTTTCAATGTTAATTAAATATAAGAAATTTATTATACTATTATAAATTGAATAGTCAAGCAGACCCAAATAATAAATAACTAAATCAACAGGAGTTTAAATTTAGAAAATAAAGAACAGAAAAAATGGAACGTGCAGGATCACAAGTCATATGACAGGTAGATGCAAGTACTCTCCGGGTATTACATTTTCTTAAGGTCTGGATTTTGTTAAAAAAGAATTTTAAAATTGGCTTCTTTTTGCAGAAAATAGAATTAAATATTTATATTATACAATGGTAACCCTTGACATTATGCAAAATCAATACACGAATACTTACGAGTTATTCATAACACAGTCATCACTGTCACACTTTAGCATGTCTTCACAAAACATGTTCAGTAATGTTAACTCTGAAGCATGAGTCTGATTTCTAGAACTAAGTTTCTGCGTGTGTGTTACCCTACAAACTGCGGAGTATTTCGTGTGTGAAGTTTATAAAATAAAAGGAAATTTCCCACCTGATCTTTCAGATTGCATTAAGAATATTCCTGTATTTCCAGTTGGGTGTGAAGAATGATGCCGCATGGCGTGACGGCGTTGGGGCTTCTTACGCAGGCTCTGCGGATGGGCGAAGATGTTGAGTGCCCATCTCGTCGACCCCTTTCCTCCCGACTAAAGCGGGGAAACCTGTGAAAAATTTTACTTGTATATTTGATTCAGAGAAATGCACATACCACCCCTACATTCCTTCGTCAGTGCATTCAGATCACACACACCACTATAATTTCCATACCGCAAATGCCGGTCATTAACTCTGGTCAAAATCACCCTTCAGGCTTTTAATTTGAATTTTAAATTTCACCTTGTCACACAGAAATCATTACACTTTAAGCTTAACAATTTTTTATTGGTTACCTTGTATGTTTAACTTCACATAATGAATAACTGCCGAGCACGTGGTCTCTGCTATTACATTTATAACTATTTCAATTAATAACCAGACTTCATGGAACCACAATTATAAATTCATACTTCCTTTAATTCTTTTATTTTAAGCTTACTCTGTCTCTAACATTATTTCTTTAACTTTACTGCAAAATAATTTTACCACGTGCTTGTATTTTTACCGGCACGAACATGGACAGCCTGAGCCACACGCACACACTATCGTTACATTTCACACACACAAGCCCCAATTAGATTAATATTAAATATAAACCCTCAACACTGGCTCACCTGAAGCTCTTTATCGATTTATCTACTCATAGTAGTATATCACGGTACACCGTCACAATCCAAGCCGCACCAAGTTGAAAGAGAAAAAGAGAAGAATGAAGACGCTGGGCGAACTTATAAAACTAAAACGTTGCTGTCTAAATCTCGTTGTCAGGAACAGACGCCACTGCTAACCAAATGACGTCACCAATCAAGGTCGCAGCGGCCGACAGATTCTCGATATCGAAAGCGGGCATCGCAACATGCAGCGATAATGCACCGAACGCACGAAACATACAATTAAACTGGCCGTGGTGTTTACCTTTTAATATAACCACGGCACAATAGGCCTATCTCATCGTAATTCTGTGATATTGCACTTCCGTCGTTTCTTTTAATACGGCATGTCTTAAAACAAATGGAGGATGTTGAGATGTCTTATAGTTTTATAATTGTTCTTGCTGGGTCTTTGTATGTACGTAGCAATGCAGCGCTATCTGGTAAGTGTAGCTTCCTAATTTATCAGTAGGTCTCCCGCATATAGTAAATATGAAAGTAGCTCCCTGGGTACTTCTAGGTTTATGGTTAACGAGTTCCATAAATTGAAAACTATCGGACTGTCCACACAGAGCGTAGAATCGAGACTTGCTTAAAGGGAGATAACATAAAGGTGAACGTGACTTTTTTTACCTTATTCCACCAAGGAATAAAAAATAATTCTGAGGAGCAGAAATCTGTTATCGGATGCTGAGACTGTCACTGCGAACGATATGTACCGGAAGATACTGGACCAGATGATAAGCATTTATGGACATAGTTAAAACTCACTGTATGTTTATTTATATCACATGCTTGTGTATGGTCACCATCTGCCCTTGAGACCTGAGGAGACGTACGAATTTCGTCTTATATTCTGGCAACACAACGAACTCAGCCCTACAGTACTAGAGCCTAGTAATATATTCATTTATTTTTATTGATTTTAAATTCACTTCTGCAGATACCAATGCCTCATGTCGTACAGGAAAGATTTTAGAACAAGTTAATAATTGTATGGCAGCCCATTTATTTAGCTTACAGAAGTCTTCATGGTTTACAGGTTTTATCGAACGCTAGGCTAATGTCCATGAATACAACAGTACAGTACATTCTGCTTCAAAGCAAAACGATGTAAAAGTCATTTATAATTTCTACTACTAATCGATGTAGTTGATCATTTTTAGAATGCTATTTTCTAAAGCTCGACTAGTTGGTAGTCTGGTATCTGCTTTTGTGAGATGCCACATTGCTATGAGTAGCCCCATTAAACATTTCCTTAATAATAAAACTGATGGAATAACTTAGCTTCTCAGTTATATTCAAGGTCGAAGATAGCAGGCAGTGAATCACTTCTTCGCGTGTGTTCCAATTTCCTTGCTGACAAACAACAGTGTCCATCCACTATCATGCTCATATTACTTATGCAACAGTAACAGTAGATTATATAACTATTGTAGCAGAACTAAACGAGTAGTAATATGCACTGAAGAGGGAAATTAATACTTGATTCAGATTTAACTGTTTTGTTTAATTGAAACATAATTTTGCATTCTGCAGGAAGAACCTCACTTGAAGTAAGATTCATCTTCTGAGCCTACTACAGTGACTTCTGCGATCATACGACTTACATGATTTTTTGTGTAGGTGCTTTTGCTACTTCTTTACGCATATTTCGTATAGGAGTGATAGTTCCTATCACATTCTGTTTTCGTAAAAATGTTTAAAACTCAGGCTTTCTATGTAAGACTACTATTGCACGTTTAGTTGTTTATGTTGTTTTTGCTCGGTCAACGTTATCTGTGGGACCAACCATGTTATTTACTCTACACACCTCAAGAAATCTTATGCCAACATGAATGCTATTTCGGAAAATGTGAACGGAGTAATTGTCGAAGTATGATGTCTGGCAGCTCGATTTAACGATCGTTTGAAATCAAATTAGGTAGCAAACAGTTTAAAATGGAATAAAATCAATAACGTATGGCTGCACTACTTACTCTGAAGAGGGAAGAAGTTTGAATAATGTCTGGATGTTTAGGCATAATAGATCACGAACTAAAGCCTAATCTTTTGTTATCTGAGAAAAGTCATGAGGCCAATGTATCTAGAAAAGTGAAAATAAAACAAAATGAAGATACTACTAGGGTCTAGTACTGTAGGGTTGAGTTCGTTGTCTTGCCAGAATATAAGATGAAAGTCGGACATCTTCTTAGGTGTCAAGGGCAGGTGGTCACCATAGTTAAGCATGTGACGTAAGAAAACATACAGTCAGTTTTGTCAACATTAATGCTTACTATCTGGTCCAGTATCTTCCCGAACATATCGTTCGCAGTGACACTCTCAGGATCCAATTGTAGATTTCTTCTCCTCAGAATAATTTTTTTATTCCTTGGCGGTCAGTTACATTGACCTTTATGTTTGTCCCTTTAAGCGCTTTTCGATTCTACGCGTTGTGTGGACAACTCGACAATATTCAATTTGTCTTCGTCTGTTACATAATCGTATAATAGCACAGCTTAACACGTAGCGTACAGTCTATACAAGTTCCCGCGTTGCATTCACATTCTCATGGTGAGCCTGTAAACAGAAACGACACCAGTAAAGGTGCCAAAGTGGAACCACGACTTGATAGTCTAAATACGCAACAGATAGTAATTCTAGCTAACGCAATAATGCACGAAATTCTAGTTAATAAAACAATTAAAGTTTAACTTTAATATTAGCTTTTATGAACACTTATTTACTCGTTGACTTTAAATTTTTTGTGTAATCCAATACGAATGTTAAAAATTAGTGGTTCCAATCACTCAAATAGATTTTATTAAATCAAATTGTGATTTAAATTTTCAACATTTAATTACAAACAATGACTTGAAGTGAGAAATTGGTGGACGTTGGCTAAGGATAGGGGAGTATGGAGGAAAATCCTGAGGGAATCTGAGGCCCACGGTGTGCTGTGGAGCTATTGATGATAATGATGAATTACGAACAAAAAAAGTAACGGATGATTAATTTTATAATTTCCAATCAACATTTTTAGACACAATACTGTTGTCTAACTGTGTTCCCTCAACGTCTTTGCGTCGGGATTCTGTAGTACCATAGGACCTTCTCTTATCTAACAGGATCGTATTACCAGATTTCGATGTAAAGCTCAAGGTAGAACATTATCAGGTTTCACTCAGATTTCCATGAGGATTGTTTAGAAGCCATAAAGTTATTTGGTGTAGGAATGTATTGCTGGTACTGCTGCTGCTGCTGCTGCTGCTGCTGCTACTACTCCTCCTACTACAACAACTACTACTACTACTACTACTACTACTACTACTACTACTACTACTACTACTACTACTACTACCACTAGTACCACTGAAAATATTACTACTGTACATAATCACTGCACGTTGATAAATGATCTCGTGTGCGTCAGTATTCCACTGACAGTACTTAATTCAGCGTTCAGGAACTTTTGATCCAGTATCCACTGCATTCGGTCGTGATGTATTTTTTCATTTGTGCAGTTATACTTCAGATCCCTGACTAAATCTGAGAGTCTAAAGGTGTATCAAAACAGTGGTCTTGTGGGGGGGGGGGTCGGCTCATACAAAAGAAAAACAAATTAAAATTAATCAATATTACTATCTTTGAATTGGCTGAAAACCCTGTAATAACATCCTCAAATCAATCCCATTAAAATAAGCAGTAATAACACAATAAAAATACAAGATATTGAAACATTTTTTACAAGATACTTACCGATTGAATTGATTTTCCTACATCTCATATATCAAACGTATACGCGAATGTCGTGTAATAACCCTGTTTGTACACTGTATTTAAATAAGAGTTACTATTATATTTGCGTACACAGCTCAAAGAAAAAAAAAATAACAAAACAACTTAAAAATTAAGAGACTAACAAAATTCCTCAAATTTTGTTCGACCCTCTGAGGAGGGGTCGTCCAGTTCGCCCTCCACGTAAATAAGCTCCTGTATCAAAAGTAACCGGCCCCTGTAACCCCCCTGTCACCCCCTGTAACCGGCGACTTCAGCGTGAATGCTTAAGTCCTGAATTTTCTGTTTGTGTACTGGTGAGATTTCAGAAACCCGCTGCTGATATTCGATCTCCTCCACACTTCTCCATTAAGGATAAATGAAACAATGAAGACTAATATATTCGTATACATTACGTAATACAGGACTCGTAATAAGGTGTAGTGTGTAACAAGCATTGGATGTCTCCGCTGTTATACGACCTAACTCGTACTACCGACTACGAATAAACAAACAACAGCTGGTTGTATATGTTTCCATATGGGAAAATGGCGAGACCACGCGACTGGTAATCAAAACGCAAATACTGTACCACTAAACATGCGATACCAATTGATATGCAAATAGGCTATTTGTGTTAGCGTAGCTAATAACTAAGGTAAGTACCCCAAGCGAGGAATATTTGGCCGAACGTAACGGCGTGTGTTCCAGGTCACAAGACGACCTTTTCAAATTAGACTAATCGTATTCAGTGTTTAGTCATGTCCCGTCATTAAAGGTGCTACGGTTCTCACGGAAACTGCAACATCATTGACAACCTTCATTTGGAAACTCAATGCTCTGGCACTCTAATCGGTGAAACAGCTTTTTTGGTTATTTAAGTTATATTGATTTTAATTAAATAAAAATAAAATCAAGTTAATTAAATATTACGTAAAGTTAACTAAGTGTTCAACGTTTAAAATTAATAAACTAAACTTTACAGGTAACTTAGAATGGTGATAGATTTTGTGTTTTCATACGGATGTTGAGGAAAACAAAATTAAAACCACCATCCACTATATAGGTTCTTCTGTAAAATAAATTCAATTACAAACAACAAGAAACAGTGAATGTTCTTCTGTCAAGCTAAGGTAGAAAACGGAAAAAAGATGTGGTAGGCAGAGAATGCAGGAGGAAAGAATAGGAGACGATTTGTGTAACAGAGGGGCAACCAAGCCCTTTAATTATATTATTAAATTATGTTTATGCTTGTCTCTGGAACCGTTTGAAATGTGTTAGAGAAATGTTTTAGGAACTGTAACGCAAAATTTGAGCAATTGCTAATTTTACTCAATCAACTATGCTGAACGCAAAGAAATGGGTGTGTTTTAGAAAGCCGGGAGGTAACGAGACGCCTGAACCGTTAGGCGGCATTACTTGAAAGAAATTAACTTTTAAAAAAGCTGTAGAGTATAGCGGTAGGAACACAACGCCGGCCTTGGGGCTGACGACTATAAGGAAGGTAATTTTAGGCTGTCACGTTTTGGGACATAACTGTCATAAAATGTATTATTCGCTAGGATATTAAGGGTGTTTGCCAATGTTGTAAACTTTAAGTGCATGTAACAATAGGTACCGTTAGATGAGAGAGAGCGATGTGTGATAGAGATGAATATAGACGCTAGTTTTTTAAGCACGTGGAACGCGGAGAAACGTTGGGCGAATCAGAAAAAGCGTCATGTGTTGCGCGGGAGGTTTTCGCTAAGCAGATTGGGTGATTTTGTATTTAGCGGTAGTTTAAATCTATAGGAAAGTTTTTCTATCGATATAAGGGAAATTCAAAGCAAGTATAAAATATGAACTTGTAAAGAAATGAGTTAGTCTTCTTTAAATCGGAGGAACTACACGGAAGAGACTCTCGTACGCTGTTTTGCAATAACTATATATTTTAATAGTAATTTAAGAATAAAGTAAATTCGCAGAAGTAACAGAAGTACGGGAACGCGATAATTACTAATACTAAAGTTATAAAGTTTCTTAAACAGTAATAAGTAAATGAGTGAATGATCGGAGTAATAACAAACAACACGAAGTAATATTACGCATAAATTTCCATCAATTCGATACGTTGTGGTGAAATCACTGAAGGTAGCGGATTAGTTCGGATTAAAGTTACGACGGTGTGAGATAATCGGAACGCATGCGACGCGAACTGTGTTAGATGCACTTAAGGTCAATTCAATACTCTTTGTGTCCAGAGTGTATAATTATATGACATAATTGTATGTATAACCAATATGTCAAGTGTAGTGTACATCTGTGATAAAGTGAATTAGTGCATTTATAACCAGGATTAACACGCAACTACAGCTGCTGACGACTCACCGATCTGCAACATCTTCAGGACTACGCACATCGGAAGGATTCTCCACGCAAGTAACCAATAAATGAACAGTTGATTCTATATTGTTTGATAACTATATATGTTTGTATTCAAATATAGCGACTCAATTTGTCAGAAAAGAACTCATTGCTATTTAATAATATTCAAATTGTAAAATAAAACGATTCAAGTCATATTAAGAAATTTTGTAGTATATAAAAGCAATTGATTCATTAAAAGTTGATTTATATATTTTAATTTGTGTTTATTATTACTGGCGCCCTGAGGTACAATCAAGAGTCCGGTACACTGGAATAAGTGTTATAGACTATTAAATAAATTATTAATATTATTAGTGATCAAGGTAGTTTGTAAACCTTATTTCTCACATGCTCGTAGGCCAACATAATTTGCAAATAAATAATTTAACTCTTTTATAAAGGCCTATCAAGAAGTGTATTACAGAACTTAAAGGAATGAAAGGATTTTATGAACCTTTATCTGAGAAAATGACTACAGATTATGTAATAACATATATGTAACGTCGAGTTACTTTAGGGAATTTCCGTCTCTCTTGCTGGAGACCTCCCCGAGCCAGTCGTTAACTGAAAAGAAAAAGCATGTAGTCTTTGCCTTTCACGTTATTCGTTCCCGGCACGTTTTTCCCATGGTCGCTTTCCTGTGTCCTCTTATGAACTCGGTTCTCAAGTAAGACGTAGAAAAACTCGTCATCGCGTTGATTAGGCGTACCTCGTTCCGTGCGCAGAGCGTGACTCTCTCTGGACCGGAACAAATTCGCCCGTCGCTTGACCGGAACCGTGGTGTCACGGATGCCACATTCCGTTATTACCAGACTACTGCGTACTTACTTGCATCATCATCACCACAACCATCAGTAGGTTTCAGCTACTGACTATAATAAGTAAAAAATAAAAATAATTATTAAAACTTTAATAAGTGTAAGGATCAAAAACAAACATATTATTAATTATGTATCTAGAACTATTAGGTCGAAATTAGTGTTTTATTTGTTATTTTTATTTATTCAGTGCATGTAGGCTATTATAAATATTCTAAACATGTTCATTTTAGAAGACGTTTGGATTTTCTATGTTTAGGTATTTGAAATTTTGAATTTCTATGTTTACACTTCGCGCGCACGCGTCAGTGTATGTGTGTGTGTGTTATTGTAACAATACTATGATCTTGTCCGTCATCGTGTTGGAATAAAGCTTCATTTCCTTACCAAGCTTGGTTGAAATCTAATTGTTAGTGTTTTAAAGGGATTCCGAAATTGGACTACCAGTTCTGGAAGACCTTTGCTTGTTGTCTGGAAGACGTGATACATAACTGTTGAGAACACCGAAGATACTATTAATATGCTATACGAGATATCTGAAGATGTGTCATAATTCAATATAATCTTCGTTAGTGTAGCGAAATGTGTATAAGACGAAAATGATAATGGAAACAGAATAAAGAAAATGTTAAATTATGATTAAAAACAAAGGTAATATTGAATAAAGTGTAGTATGTTTTATATATTCACATTGTACAGTTGCCTTTCTTGATATATTTAATTAAATAAAATTATTTCAAAAGTATTGGCAAGACGCTTATTCTTATCTGAGACATGTTTTGCGCATTTACGATACGCTCGTCTGTTACATTAATGTACTGTCTGGTTAGATTGTTGATGGTAATAATGGGCCTCGATTAGTTGTGGTCTCCTGATTTAGTCTGGGAGATGTTTTTGTTTACTGAGCGTTTTGTGTTGCGGTTTTTGAAAATTGAATCGCGTTTTTTTATTGATCTGAATTTGTTGGGGTATTAAATTTTTGTAACTTATGGCCATATGACTAAGTTTCTCAGATGTTCTGTATAATGTTTTTAGTATCACGTTTTCAAGATTTGCAAATTTATATGGCATTTAAATCTTTATAAAAACCGAACATTTATAAAATCTAATTTAACAACAAATCCCAGGGATACAAGACAAGACTCTCCAGACATGAATAACAAACCCTAATAAAACATCTAGGCCTACCTTACAGGGACACTACAGTGATCAGTTCGGCAAACAAGACGTATGTAAATTATAAATCACAACAAGAAGTTAATTTCTGAACAAATTCAAACAGTTCCAAAACACCACACAATGTAGGAACAATCAATATCAAATCAAAAAAATTAAATAAAAATGTTTAAACCTTAAGAATTTTTATTTTCCTAACTTTTGTTTTATTAGAGTAGGCACAAATGCAAAAACTTAATAATTTTGAAGGTTTTAATTTATTGAATTTAATAAAATTAAAAAATGCGCAAATTTTAGCAGGTACCTCAGTTTTTGAATGGCTCCAAATAAATAAAACGTTTTTCAAGGTTGTATTTCTAAAAGTTATACCATTTTTAAAGGTTATAATTGGTAAAAAGGTGGAAACAACACATTAGCAGAATGGGCAGTGACAGATTCCCCAAGTTAGCCTTATTGTATCAGCCGAAAGGGAAAAGAAGTCTGGGAAGACCCAAGAAGAGATGGTCCGACCAGTTTGGAGCCGGAACAGACTAAACCGTCTAAGCCGTGACGAAGAAGAAGAAGAAGAAGCCTTTAGATACGCTACATTATGACTAACTGCGTATGCGTTCTTAATCATGTAAGCTAAACAAGAACATATGAACCAAATTTCATGTGCCTTATTAAATCAAAATTTTATTTTTATACAAACTAATTTTTATTTTATGGAATCACACTAGCAATCGATATGTGTTTGCTACATATGTTTTCAAACAAATTAGAATTAGTGTTTCGAGTTTTTTGAGTTTTTCAAAAATTACAAAATTAAAGCGCTACGGGTTTTACTGACAGAAATTCTAAAATTGTGGGACATGTTAAAATTTTCGCACTTTTGGATTTTTTGAAGTTCAATTTGTTCAGAAATTAAATATCCAAAACTTATGAAATTTTATCCTCATTCTTATCAACCAGTAGCAACAACAGCCCGCTCATGATGTACTCCACCAGACACAGACAACACATACAACATACTGCTCAAAATATGTAAGAAGAAATATCTTTTAAAAAAACACACAGCTGAATAAACGTAAATATACGGCGTAACATGAGAGCGTCAGCTTAGTAGGCCTACAATGCTTCCACCGGCTGCATGTGACGTGGCTGTTTACAGATGTAAAGCAGTGAAGCATGTAATTTTAATTACACAGAGTAGGTCGCCTTTTGGCGTCGTTCGACTGAAACCGTCTACGCGTTCAGCCTGTGATCTGACAAACGAAGGCAGTAGCATTACGGCAGTAATTAGAATCGATCATTTATGCACCAATTAGAGTTTACAATACTGCGCAACTAATCGACTGTTGAGGCCGTATGAGCTGTTGTTGTACGAGTCGGGAGTGGATTGAGGGTAACAAATAGCACGGAAATACATCCGCAACGCAGTGTTTCTGTTCCTGGTTTTTGGCAGCTTTTGAGCAGAGCTCTGTCCATTAATCTGTAGTCTTCCTTGCGAATGCTGACTGCCACGGTGTTGCTCCCCTTCGTTTCGGCAGACGCCCTCGGGCGTACGAACCTCTTGTCCTCGCCAGCGCGTCCCTAACCTTTTCATAAAATAAATTTTAGAATTATTGTAAGTTTTAGATAACCTGTTTAGAGAAACTGCGATTCACACGTGTAGGGGATGACAAAATCATGAGGAAAGAAATAAGTCTAAAAGAAGAAGGGGGATTCAGCGACTTAAGCGGATCGTACACAATAAGAAACGAAGAGTCTGACATTTATATAATTGGCTGCGCCCCCTACGTTTTTTTATTACCGTGAAGATACAAGTCGAAAAATCTCTTTGTAACAGAGAAGGGTATACTGCACATTTCCAGCTAAAATCC
Source organism: Magicicada septendecula (assembly GCA_034769895.1). Classification (NCBI taxonomy): domain Eukaryota; kingdom Metazoa; phylum Arthropoda; class Insecta; order Hemiptera; family Cicadidae; genus Magicicada; species Magicicada septendecula. The sequence goes on along the minus strand of CM068372.1, from coordinate 234,818,399 downwards.
TTTTAATTTTACATTAACTCCACCTACTTTCGAATATAAAAAATGAGTATACTCATAGAACTTCGTAGTGTTTCATTGTATCGTGTTAAATGTTTTAATAGTAAGTGCTGTGTGAGACAAAATACGGTATGCCGGTAATCAATATTAAACAGAGAATCTAAGCTAACGTGACAGTTTACCAAAATTTAGTTAAGAGTTTATTGGACCTGGATTTTCGCGGACTAGTTGAAGATAACTTGGGCAACAACAGCGTTGGGGCAATCCCATCTGGATGTCATTATTGTTTAACTGTTCTGTGATCTAATCAATCATGCAGTTACGTCATTAGCGAAAACGAAATGCCAGGCCAGGACTCGCAGTATACACAACTGATCACAACATGGCGCAGTTCAATGGAAAGAATGAAACAAGGGGTTGAAACGATGCGTGCGTGTGAGGAGAATGTCAGGACACTAAGTGGTCTCAAAAAGTCGAATGGCAGCCAGGGACCAGGAGCAACAGAGCAAATCCGAGATTCTTGTGGAAAAACGAGGAAAAGAAACAATAACCAACGAATTCTTACGTTATTACCGTAACGACTTGAAATGGTCCAAAAATAAAATTACGCCGTATTAAACCAGTGGATTATATTACGCCGTCGTTACTGATTGGGCGAAGTGAGATCTCAGTTTTAACTAGACCTTTTGCCATTGTTCTATTTGGAACGTGTCTCACGATAACTTTTGAATGCATCAACCGATTTTTGTAAAAACTTGGTCGCATGTCCAAACTGTTAACCTACAGAGCCATATTCTTTTTTAGACTCATCGCTTCAAAAACAGTGGGGCGGGAGGCAAAAATGTGAGGAGGACAATATTGTGAAAAAATCGAAAAAATCCATGCGGGGTATCAAGTTAAAGAGAGTTTTATTGCGGCCTTGACACAGTTCGCGCGGCTCCTGTCACAGTCTAGTTAATGTCGAGAATCACGTACGCCACACAGATTCAGCTGGATTCATCTGGAACATTCGATAAACACGTAGATTGTTCTGTAATGTCGTAACAATATATTGTTGTGTATCAGTTATGTATACTTGTGAAAAGTATACTATTAGATATAGGCCTGTAGATAAACTTAAAAGGTAGGACTAAATTACTTGTTATTTAGGCATTACGGTTATAAATTTAACTAAAAACCCAATGGAGTGGTTTGAAATTTTTGTGTTTATTGTATACTTCTCTGCTTTACAATTTTAATTTAACTAAAAAAAAAGTCATCGGGGTTTTTCTGATTTTTTTGGTAACTGAAAAATTATCTAATATTGAAATTATCTAACTCAATAATAATAACTAGTGGTCGCCCAGTGGTCGAAATTCGACCGTAATTCATTAAATTTTTAAGTTTGAACGTTATTGAGGTTCTTTTGTCAAAGTGTATACCTCTATAATCATTGCATATAATTTTTTTGAATTTTGTTCTATTACGTCAGCTGCGAGCGTGTACAAATACGTCATTAGCGTGTGTTGTTTGCCTTAATTCCCTGCAATACCTATGAAATTTAAAATTTAATGTTAGTAACAGTTGAAAAAAAACACAATTACAGCTTGTATTCGTATTTATTTTTTGATATAATTCATTGTCAGTTTTAATTTTTTCATGTTATTATTGAATCAAGTAAACGCTAATAAAAATGAGACTTGACATTCATAGAAGTATAAGATACATTGTTTTCAATTCCAGTGGATTACATTTCATTTTTGGTAAGGTACAAAATTCGAAAACAGTTTGAAGATTATCTGCTACAAAGCTTATATAATTTTTTAATTTTTTTTTCTATGCATTAATTTTCGAGTTATTTGAAAAATATGAAAGATAGGAAAAATGAGGTTTAGCTTGGCTAAGCCATATTTAAAAACCAATAACGCGTTTTTGACATTTCCTTGGGTTTTTTTTTATTGCCATACTGACCAGGTTTCGCCAAGGCTACACAGTTATTTTGCCTATCTTTTTCGAATTATATAAAATTTAAATAAAAAATTAATAAAAAATAAAAAAATACGTGCCTCGTATTTTTTCATATATTTTTCATTAAATCAAAAAAAACCGGGCGGTTAAAAAATAAATGTTGTCCATTGAACTTAAAATAGTTTGAAAGTGAATTTAATGATTCAGAACTTCTGTGTAAACGATGTTTTTTGTAAAAACTCTTTCATCATTTGCTAAATGCCCTTGGCCATTATATTCGGAAATATAAAATCTCAAACCATCGAATGATCGAACTCTACTTGCTGCGACGTACAATTGACCATGTGTAAAAACTGGCTGCCTCAATAAAATTCCAATTTTTTCGAATGTTTGTCCTTGAGACTTATTTATTGTCATCGCAAATGCAGGTATAATTGGAAATTGAGTTCTTTGAAAGTTAAATGGTAAAACAGTACCGGAATATGTTAAATTCATACGTGGAATCAAAATTCTCTTATTGCGTGCGGTTCCAGTTAAAACTTCGCAATCAATAGCATTACGATGCATACACTTGATGCGCATTCTTGTTCTATTGACTAATGCTTCCTTTGTATTTAAGTTTCTGATCAGTAAAACGATGCAATTAATTTTCAGTACTAACTTATGTGGTGGCAAACCACTAATAGTCAAAGAATTCAAAAGCTCTACTGGATAGCTATTGATTTCATTGTCATCATTACAAATTATTTTATCAGTATTAATAAAAGTACAATCATCATTTTTAGGTGCTAAAATAACTGACTTCAATATGTTATCTGAGAGTATGTTTTCGGAAATATTTCCATACACCTCATTAATAATATTATTTTCATCTCCTATTAATTGCTGAGGTATTTCAATAATATTTTCACCAAACTGAGGGAATTGTGGGGCTTCATCATTACCAATTTTTTTCAAGAATTCGACAAATTCTATTTCACTTGGTAAGGCTCTCATATTTTGAGTAAACGTTACTTTATGAAAATAAACAAATTTATGCCAACTCGTGACACAATTTTCAATTAAAGTTGCACGTGATCCATGTGGGACAACTGGTAAGATTTGCCGAAAATCACCGCACAGAAGTATCGTTTTCCCTCCAAATGGTTTATGTTTATCATTTTCATCGCATAGATCCTGCAATAATCTATCTATGATTTTCAACACTTGCAGTGGGCACATAGAAATTTCATCAATAATTATCAATGATGATGAATTGATGTAACGTCCGTAGCTACTATTTGCGGTAATATTCGCTACAGAATTTTCCAAAATGGGTATAGGCAATTTAAACACATTGTGTAAAGCTCTACCTCCAAGTAATAGAGTTGAAGCTATGCCACTGAACGCTGTTGCAATGCAACTAAGATTAAGCGAATTTAATTTGTGAATGATTGCTGTTGGTGTGAATGTTTTTCCACAACCTGCATGAGTGGTTAAACAAAAAACATTAGATCCAATATCATGGTGCAAAACTTCACGAATCACACGATCAATTAGATTACGCTGTTCAATATTTGCAGTTTCATAATGCTCACAAAACAGAAACTCTTGTTCTATTGGATCAATAGCATTTGCTTCGTCTGTTCTCTGCGAATACATGGGAACTGGTAAACCAAGTTCTTGACATGACAAATTATGAACATTCAAAATATCTTCAATTTCTAATAGAGCTGTGTTAAAGGATACTTCTTCGTTGTAATCTCTCAAAAAATCTTCACTAAGATATACTTTAAATTCATTCCATAACGCCAATGCATTGGCTGGCACATTTAATGCACAAATGTAACCAAATAAATTTCGCATTTGTTTTGGTGAATGTAATTCTTTTGCTTCATTTAAAGATTCGCGCCATTCATTATCATTTGAAGCAATGCCGCGAGCATGGCACGTTTCAACAAAAGAAGTGTGTATAATTCCATTGTATGTTCTAACATCCTCAAATGATTTTGGACCACAGACATGTAATAAAAGTAATCGTAAATGGAAAAGTTCGATGTCTTTTGGTGATACTACATATATGCGTGTAATGATTTTATCACCTCCACGCCTTCTCTTCTTCCATTTTTTCGGGAATCTTCCCACACATAATGCAAAGGAATTTCAATATACTTATATTCATGCGCTGATGGATCTGATCGATTCAATTCAAAAAATGCTAATAATTTTGTTTGTCTTGCATTTTCAATTGCTTGACGTTCTTGCCCTTCTCGAAAGTAAACATTCTGTCTACGCGGTAAATGAATGTCAAGTCTAACGATGACATGTGATTGAAAATGCATTGGTAATTCATAGATGCGCCATATAGCTTCAGTTGATCCGACATAACGGCCATTTAAAAAATGTTTAACTTCATCAATTTGTATTTCTTGACCTGGTTCATTTCTCTCTGAACCTAATTCAACAGATGCACTGTCATAGCCTTTATACACGTATTTAACACTTTTAACTGTAGTGCATACTTCAACATTTATATGGCAATTAAATTTGGCAAGTAAATACGGATTGTATGGTACAACATAACGATTGTCGAGGCAACTACCGCGAACTTCAGCATTAATACCATTATCACGCTTTCTGTATAATGGATATCCATTTAATGATTCACATGTAAATTCATTAAATCGTTTTGGGTAATCTTTTGTGCATTTTCCATCTCTCATACATACAGAATTTGGATTAAGTACACCGCATGGACCATGCATCATGTGTTTTACAACATATTCATGTAATGTAGGATGTGTTTGAATGTTAGGAATCTCCGCAGATACAACTTTATCAATATCGGTAGCGTTAACAATTTTATCTTGCTCATTTAAAGAGAGTAAAATGTGAGCATGAGGCAATCCTCTCTTTTGAAACTCAATTGTATAAATGAGTGCTTCAACTTTACCGAAGATTTTTTTAGTGTAAGGCCCTCAATTAATTCTTTCAGTTTGGACTTGAATACACGCACAACAATATCAGGTCGAAAATTAGCTGACTCACCTACACCAATATTGCTAACTATTTCAGGCCAACTTGGATTGCAAGTCATTGTAATAAACAAAGAAGGCTTTCTGAAATGTTGTACAATTGACATTGCATCTAAATAATTCTGATACATATTTCTTGGAGATCCATTGAATGAAGATGGTAAAATTACTCTACCGCCAACATTATTGGCATTGGGGTTCAATTCTAAATAATCTGTTAAATTGTTGTAAACTTCAGACCTAAGACTTGTTTGATTTTGTCGAATGAAATGTAACCTTGTGCCCTCTATTCTCACATACATATCAACTATCCACTGCAGAAATAATTTTTGTGAATGGTGTAACATGCTAAAATCTTCTCTAATTGCAAGTCGATAGGCTGCATACTGAAGCATGGTTAATTTATTTCTGGGCGCTCTTGAATTAGATGTTGTTGGTACATTATGAGAAATATTGATATGCCACCCAGTATCACCATTTGGAAAAAGTAATGGATACGCTAAAGGGTCCAATGATGATTCCAAAACAGAGATATTTTTAATGGTACCATTAACTTTTGAAAACGAAACCATATTTCGTTCAAAGGGTGGCTCGCCATCAACTGTACTAAATATTACTGCTACATCAGTTTGAACTGCATCATTATAACGGCGTAGATCTAAATCACGATTTACTTTAATGAGCATACAAAGTTCTTTATTTTGATTTTCAACTCTCTGACAATGATCTTTCATTGCAATGAATGACCGAACGAAAGGATTAATGCGTTCCAATTCAAGAGAGATTTCGCGCATTATATTGTTATTGCATGTTTGATTATAGTGTTCACGTAATCTATAATTGACAGCAGTGTCAACATCATAAAAATATAATTGCGCATAACATGGTGAGCGACCATATCCAGCAGTCATTGGACCTGATCTGTGATAAAAAACATCATATATTTTAAAATGATACAGTACACTCCACGCGTAACTGTATCCGAAATTTTAGCTTCTCAGCTAACCATAGCAAATGATGAATTGTATTTACGAATGTTTTCAAAATAATTTGTTGACTTTCTTTTTATTGAAGGTTCATTTGAAGTAAGTCCATCATACAATGATTTAAAGTATTCATTTTGACTTAAGGCCGGTAATATTGCTTTACCCTTATGTCAACATGAAGTGAATGCAGTCCTTTCACCTAAAGTGACCTCAGATTCGAAATGTTTTGCATTGCAAAACCTGGATTGTAAATGCATTAATCCACAATCAAAAGTATTAAAATTTCTTGGAATGACATTCAGTGCGCATTTAAATGTATCCCTCAAAATAATTTCATCATTTTGTATACTATTTACACTATTTAAATTTGCATTTGGTCTATTATCATTTTGACTTTCACGCGAATATATATTCCTTCTTCTTTGTCTCTCACTCCGACCCGTCAATGTTATACTATTTACACTATTTAAATTTGCATTTGGTCTATTATCATTGTGACTTTCACGCGAATATATATTCCTTCTTCTTTGTCTCTCACTCCGACCCGTCAATGTTCTATGTCGAGGCATAATGGAAGTAGGTGCGAATATCTGAATGTAAAAAAAAACGTGTAATGAAATTACTGAAACTAAGATTAGACAGGGTTTAATTTAAAAATAATAAAATGTACTCACTTTTTTGAAACCACCAATAATAATTAGGCGAGAGTAAGTCAATTCAAATTGCTGCTACAAAATTTTCCTTTTGCAACAGGTGTATATTAAGCAAGCTGTATTTCACTTTCAACTGCACATTAATATATAAAACACAGATATCTAATATACAAAATATAAAATAAACGCTTTTTTGCCTTGACATACACTCCACACACTATTGAAAAAGGAACATTTGAAATCACACAAAATTCACAGCTCGTTCAGTCAATCTGTCAGTAATTATTTGTTGGCAACATTTTAAAATTCTTTGGCGACAATCTCTACTCTGTGTGACTGTTTGACCACAGACTTATGTGTTTGACATTGGCAGTATGAACGTAAACAAACGACAGACTATTATGTGTTTGACATTGGCAGTATGAACGTACACTAAAATGAAAAAATTATAATTTTATTGCCTGGCAACAAAATTATTTTATTTTTAACAATTACCATTGTTTGAAAAAGTTTAAATGAATTTTCAAGTGCAAATGAATATTTTATTTTATTTTATTTAATGTGTTTGTAACACATATTATATATAAATTTTAGCTTTCTGCACTCCTTCTCCATATAAACTTTAACTATGCCAAATCTCACACTCCTCCGTGCGCGCAATATGCTTAAAAAGGGGTACAAAGTTTTCTCTTCACTTATTAATATATAGATGTATTTCGTTCAAAACAGTCAGTCAGTTCCGTAGCTCAGGCAGTATCGTGTTCAGCCGAAGCGTTCAGGTAGCTAGTGTGTAGATTCCCAGTGTTACGCCGAGCTGCAAGGGTCATAAGTCCTGGACGACTCAGTCCTTGACTGGGTTCCAAATAACATACAGTAAAACAATCACTGATTTCATTAATCACTTTAGTCCGTCTTACATGAAGAAACCTGATTCGTATTGCGCAAAAAATGTAGCCTGTATAACTCTACTAGTAATGTTACTATAGAAGTTTACAGAAGCAAAACGTTTTTCATCAATGATAGAATTGTAGGTAGTATAGCAACATTCTTTTTTTAATTTTTGGATCGTCCATCTAAGGACCACATGCCAACTTCAATTCTTTATTCTTTCTTCTTTTCTTTTTCTCCAATATTCTTTCATCTTTTCACTGTGTGGCTCTTCTTCCTGTCTGCAATCCACTTTGAATCCATTTTTAACACTTTTGCCCGAAAAAATGCTCTTTCAATTGCTTCTTCTGCATGCAGCCTATATTATTTTTTTCTAAATCCTTTTGGACTTCTTTAATCCAACTTGATGTTGACTTCTTCCCCCACAGATATTTGAAGATCTGCTTTGTTAACCTATTGTCGTCCATTATATAAATATCCAAAAAATAATAGTCTTCTTTTTCTCATTGTTTCTGTTATATTTTCTACACTCTGATATATTTCATTATTACTTCTCAATTTCCAACCTTCTAAAATGGAGATACCTCTAATTGACAACACAGTGTCCACACTGTGTTTCGCTGACGACCAAGTCGTGGTAGCGCAGGACTATCACGACATGGAATACATGACACGAAAACTTATAAAGGAATATAAACTATGGGGCATTGAAGTAAACACAAAGAAACCGGAGTATATGTGTATTGGTGGGAACAGAAGAATTTAATTTTAGAAGACGAACAAGAAATAATAAATTGCAGTAGCTATAAATATCTAGGAACAGCAGTTACACAAGATGGTAGTCTAGATAAAGCGATAAGAGAAAGAAATAACTTAGGGAGAAAATCAATAGCATTGCTGAACAACATATTGTGGGACCAACAAATATCAAAACAAAATAAACATCGTATATACAATGCAATTGTGAAACCAATTACGTCATACTGGTATGAAATATGGCCAATAACACAAAGAACAGAAAAGTTGTTGGAGGCTACTGAGATTGGTGAAGAGCGGCAGGGAGGTCAAAACTGGAAAAAGTAAGAAACGTCAGAATCCGGGAGATAATGGGAATTCAGTGTTCTGTTGTTGACGGCATAAGAACAAAACAGCTAAGATGGTTTGCACATGTGCAAAGAATGCCGGATAATCGACTCCCCAAGCAAATTTTGGGATGGACACCATATGGTCGTAGGCGAAGAGGAAGACCTAGGTTGAGTTGGAAAGAAGGCATCAATCGGGCAATGAGAGACCGGGAATTGGAAGAAGAATCAAGACCAATGGATTGGATCGAGACCAATGGAGACTAGGGATCGGAAGACGTAGGATAACGTTATGAACCGATTTATATATATATATTTTTCCAACCTTCTGAAGTTTTTCGTGGGCCTAACATTTTCCTAATAATTCGTCTTTCCAATATTTCTAGTTTGTCTAAATTATAATTCAATGCTAGACATTCACTTGCATATAGGGATTCTGGCTTCACTACTGTACTGCAAAGCCTTTTTTTTTCGCATTTTTAGATAAGTACATTTTATTGTAAATATCTTTAGTTATACCATGCTCTTTTTAAATTTTATGAAGCCTTTCTTCTATAGCAGATTTTTCTAAACAGACAGTAATATTTTTTGTTGGTTTTAAAAATTATTTTGTTGCTGTTGCAGATACAACATCACAGAGAAAAGTACTGTCAGTAGATATAAGAGATAGAATATGCCTGGACAACTTAATGCTGATGACCCAGTAAGATCGGCCGAATGACCTCCAGACGAAACACAGTTCAATAAAAACTTTTATTTAATTGATAAATTAGCTTGGCAGACTGTTGGGTCTCTCGCAAGGTAGCCGCGTTGTTGCATGAGACATATGACTGGCTGATACAAAGGTCTCGTTAGCTGCCGTAATTTATGTGCAAATAAATAACTTGTTTATGACTGCACTTTTTTAGGTAGCGACCGCTTTGTTTTTACCGATATGGTTATCACAGAATTCGTATATTCATTTGTTATTACATCACAAACGATACTCAAATAATTCAGCAGCAAAAGTAAAGTCCACTACGTATTTTCACTGCAGAATTCTGTGCGTTTTTCGGTCGTTTAATTCTATGAGTGTTGTGAACACACCTCCGAGGGACAGACAAAAAGTCAGTTAGTTGTACTAGCATAAAAGACAACGACCTGTGGAATATATATGAAAATTCTTTTATTTACCTTAAAGTTCAACTGAAGATCTACTTTTCTACGTATGGGTGTGTATTGTTTCGTTCAGTGGATATACTGTATGTAACAAACACAGGGCCTGACTTAAAGGTTTTAGCGCCCTAGGCTGGTAAATTTTTTGCGGCCCTCCCACATTTACTTTCCAACCTCTCAAACGACGAGTATTACGCTTCATTTACTCATACATCATACGCTATTTATTATTTAGGAACATGTGAGTTGTATAAACAAAAATTCGTGTTATAACGTAAATTTATTTATTACAACAGTATGAGCATATTGCCAAATTATAAGTAACGAGAATATTACTAAAATCCCATTCTTCACTTAACCTTTACATAAAGTAAAACAAAACGCTAAGAACTAAAGTTTTTTCAAATAATTTTCATGTCCATTATTAATTGTAGAAAAGTTTTGTTTACTCAAAGCTCACTTTTCTGCCCTGTGCAGTTGCAAATTGATGAACTATTTCATTAAAAGAAATTGTTTGCAGACAATCATTTTTGGCCACTTCTTTCTTGGCCCAAGGTACACCTAAAATAATTTTTCGTCTGACAACAAATTTCTGACTACCGTGCTAAAAAAAAATCGCAAGGCGACTTCAACATTCAGGAATATTGATTTCACAATTAGACATTAAGAATTCTATGAGTTTACATGGATCAGACTGGTTTCTTTCCCTTTGATTTGGTTTCTTAGTTTCGGTTTCTTCAATTTCACAAAATTTATTTACTTTCAAAAATATTTTTAAATGAATACTCTCTGCAGGAAACGATTGATCCAAGTCTGAAATACACATTTTCAACAAGTTGCTAGCATTCCCTTTTACATCGGAATTTTCCATTTTATTTATTTTATTTTTACATTGGCAACATGAGTTTTTTATTGTTTTGTTCTCTTAAATGTTTGCGCCCTCCAAAAGCTTGCACCCTAGGCTACAGCCTACTCAGCCTAATGGTAAATCAGGCCCTGAACTTGACGCATTGTACGCGTTATGTGAATGGCAGGATGACTCAAGGTCTAGTGGCTCTCGCAAGGTCTAGATTTTCTGCACATTCCAGACGATGCGGTGGATTATTCTGCCGGCATCTGGGACGGTCCCTTGGCGTTATTACTCCACACAGCGACGTATAAATAATGGTATTTTGAAAATGACTAGCCGGTTAGTTGTGAGATGCGATTCAGTGTCCGTTACTGAACAATGGAATTTGTGAAAACGTTAATTATGAGTGGTTGTGTGCCGACATCTGAAATTGGTGATTTGTGTTACTTATGTGACAATGTTAATTAGGTGACAGTTACTGCTTGTTAAGTGTGTGTTGGGGTATTGGACAATCGTAGACTTAAAGAATTGTTGTATACTGGTGTCTTTGTTAATAAAGACTACTAATAACGTTGTGAGTAACGAATTCTCTGGTGTTCCAATATTTTATTCCACTGTTGAAAGCCGACGATTCATACGATCGTCATTACAACGTAGGCCTATATAAACTAACAATGCAAACACGATTTTCCGTCCTGATGACATTATCTTGTGTTACCTAAGATAATTTTAGAATAACTTTGAAAACACAGCCTCACATTGGTAAGGAATGTTTAGTGTTTTAGAAACACGGATGGCCAAAGAAAATTTCTGAAAGGTCACAGTCCAAGTAAAGAAGAAGAAGAAGGTAAGCATAAGAGCGGGAAACAAATATGAGAATGGCAGTATCAGAACTGCTAGCTAGAGAAACCCTAGACTTATGACAGCTGAAGACCGCTAATCAATAGAATTAAAAAAAAAGAATGAAGAACGAGAAGAAAATAATATTGTTAGGAATGGAACCACCTAGAATAGCCGAGAGTCCTCGTCCCGTCCTCCCGCCTAGTGTGGCAGGTGTTGCCTCAGTCAAAGCCGCGCATAAGTAGGTTCTAGTGTGTTCAAGAACACTTGAGATACGCATTAAGCCGTCGTGCAGTAGGGAGGGAAAGCTATACTGGATCTCTGCGCGACCTATAAAAGCAAAAGCGTCTGCCGTTGTCAAGTGAGTCACGTGAGCGATTTTCCTTAGCGCGGATCGAGTGTTTGTCGAAGTATTGTGTGAAGTGTTATTGTGTTTAAATTGTGTGGAACTCTATTATTTGACATTATTATTACGTGTGGAGAAATCTAACTGGAATTATTGTACGAGTTGGTTACGAATTATTAATTGTGATAATTAAAGCTGGTTATTAGTGATTTCATTGGTGTCTTGTAGGTGTATTTTGTTTTCCACTGTACCATACGACGATCAGTGAGACCGTCGTAACATATCTCAAATTTCAATACTTAACTATTTTGGAATCCAGTTTGCGGTGACGTGTTATACACACGTATATATTAACTACGTTATTCCGCCTTCAACGACAAACAATCCATTGTAGGGCTACTCGTTTACTACTCATTTCAACAATAACAAGGGACATTGCTCGGTTTTCTTAACCTCTCAACAATGGATATTCGACTGTCATCTAGCAAGAAGATAAACAATAGTTTACGTAAGCTGCCCGGGCTGGTCATCCTCTTTTCAAAGAGCGTACCTTGTTCAGCACGATCGTTATCTCTCATATGTGGAAACACAGAATTAAAAATGCAATATGCGGTAGAAACGGGCCTTTTTAAATACAACAAAACTCGTACTTCACTTAATTATAAAAAATTACAAACACATTTTACCTTTATACATTATTACCACATATTTACTGATAAGCAGTAGTAGCACATTTCACTTATGTACACAACGGGCCATTAGTTGTTCGACAAAAATGCATTTGTTTATAACTTCTATTGAAAAAGATTTTGTGAGGTTCTATTATTGACTAAGCTTAATTTCTAAATTTTTGTGTCATCATTTCGACAGGTTTTAATGTCATCATTACGATCTGAATACCTACAATACATATATGCTACAGTTAATAAACATCAAATGAGTATTACATGTATGTAATTATAATTAGGCCTACATCTCATTAATATAAGAATAATAATATATGAGCAATAATTATTCTTTATGTAAAACACACACGCACACATACACTTAATATAAACCTATATGTAAGCCTATTAATTACGTCTCTATTGTCCGTATGCAGACGCTAACGATGACAACTAATTTTGTCGAAATGCCGCCACAAATGTTTTAAAATTGAGTGTAGTCAATAACAGAATTCTCTACATCCAGTTCCGTCATTTACGTTCACTGAGGATAACGTCTAGTTATGGCGCACGCTGTATTATGAAGGACACGTGTCTCGCTCTAACAACCCACGTGGAACCACAACTTGCAACGTAACCGTGTGTGAAATATTATCGTTTCGTAGTTTCCTCTAACCGAACGTGCCGACTGTGGGTTCAGCAGGAGGCCAGGAAGAGGAAACGCCGCGAGGACGAGAAGCGAGATAACACGCGATAACTGTCAGGAAAATGAGAACGGATTATATATCGGTGTCATAATGAAGGTTCTGTAGGACGGGGAACGAATCGAAGTAACCGTGGATATAAATCAGAATCATTTTATTGTTTACTTACGTGAAAAATTTCCAAGATACAAAGCAAATGGCAACAAGCAATACTACTCCACGTGATACGCTTGGTAACATGATACGTAATCCACTAACAGACGTAGCACCTTGACAAATAAAGTAAGATAATATTTCAGGTACATTAGCTTGAATTACAATTAAATATTAAATTAGATCAAGGACAATTTTTATCGCGCTTTTTTGACAATATTTTCTCTGACTCTCCATTACGTTCTCTCTCTCTCTCTCTCTCTCTCTCTCTCTCTCTCTCTCTCTCTGTGTAGCAGGCGGTTCATTTTCAGTCCGACTTTATTGTCTAAATACCTGACCGCATATTACTACTTTTCTTCTTTCGGCCCAAGTAGCCCATTTACTTATCCTTAATTTTTTTTTAGGTATCATTTGCTTTCTGCCATTGTTTACATGTCTGTTTTCTTAGTTGAAAAAAAGAAGTAAGTTGCGTTTGGTTGGACGCATTTCATTGTCTTAAAGTGAGACCATCGTCAGCCGTACTCCTTGAGTGATTGTTGAGATTTTCCGCTTTTCCGAACATTTCTTTTCTGCTATTCTTATTCTTCTCCTGTGGAACTGTAAACTGTTTATTTATTATTGCATTTTATTTGTTCTGTCTCCCCTTATAAATTTGCTCTCACTTTCCTACGTCTAATGTTTTAACTTTAGACTATACTGTCGCATGGCTTTTATTTGTGATTGTTCTTCATTAATTTTTTAATGAATTCTGTGTTTATAAATTTCTAAGTTTATAAACGTCTGAAGTTTAGAAGCGCGTGGCTGTAAATTCCGTAAAAAATAAACTGCACAAAGATCACAAATAAAAAGAAAACATGATAATAATTTTAAAACATTAATTGTTAAAAATTAAAAAAATTTAAAAACAGAATTAGCACTATTGCACACCACTATAGAAAAATTATTCCGATTAGCGCTTTCAAGCTTCTCAGCTCATCGTCAGATCGGAAATAACAACAACAGAATAAAACAAACTCTTCACACCCCCACCCGCACCACTGTCCACACACACCCCCGAAAGTCAAATGTCCCTTCCCAACCTCCGAGCCCTGTCACCCCCGTCTGTACAGTTACATATTTTTCTAGCACATTCCGTGTGTATGTGTGTTGTGTGTGTTGTGTGTGTGCGTGTGTGTGTGTGTGTGTGTGTGTGTGTGTACATTCTTTTCAAAACCTAACGTTGTAAAGCCTTTCTCATTCACGCTTTTGGGGGCGGGCACTCACCCTATTTCAAAAACATCCATATATGCAATTTAATTCTCAATGTTATCTATCCGTCCTCTACCTTTTACTTCTTAATTATATTATAAAATATTTCTTCATTATCAAATTTAGTTTTAGTATCCATTAAAAAATACATTTTTTTGAGTGAGTGAGCTGTGTATGAGCTCGCGCATGGCCGTGATTAAAAATATTGGATGATGGAAAGAACTTCAACAAGTTTGGAATTCAACACCCTTGGAATACGTATCAGTAACGTTAAGGAACATTTTTATTTTCAACTAATGCACAGCTAACATTAGACACGTCGTAAATTACAATAACAAATGACTTCTTATGTCTGAGTGGGACTAATGGCCGGGAATACGTCGTACAAGGTGAATTAAATGATTTAACCAGAACAAGTCTGGTAAGTGTTCAAAGTTTATGCAGAAGAAAATGAAGGACTGACAGAAAGAAAAAGGCGTATGTGTGGACGTGTATACTTTTCTGTTTTTCTTTGTCCCCTTTCTACGAGACTTCGCTTGCACAACAAATCTTATTTACCGAATAAAATACTTAAAAGAATCTTCCGAACGAGGAAAACGACAAAAGCTACAAGCCGCACTTAATGTCGGGCCGACCTACTTTCAACTTGACATTGAATTTTATTTTTAACACAACTGACAGCGCGCAGTAAAAAAAAACGTTCATTTTAATATAAGATAAGGGGCCGCATCGAGACGGCACGTGTATCTCTGCGCAGAATATTGTAACTCGGCTGGGTTTTACAAATCGGCTGACGGGTGCATGCACCTTACAGTCTGCGACCTGCAACTGTGTACAATAAGATTCATACTTGTCTATAACAATAGATACTGCATAAAAGACGCGTTCGTCACTGTCTTCCTGAGGGTCAGTGCTGCTTGTACACCTGGGCGACGGGGTACGCCCAAGGTGTACACGATTCCTTCCTAACACAACAACCATTCTCATATTTCTAGTACGACAGGTTTCTTCTTAGTTGATTCCTCCACTTTGAGCTGCGTAAATTTGAGAGTCTGTCCCTATTATGCTGTTGTGGGTCCCACTCTTCTTGATCTCGACCATTTTTGAGACTCACAGTCTTCCCTGCGTTCCTTGCTGCGAGAATCGAGTACCTTGTAGAATGTTCCCTGTTCCCTCTTACCAAATAGTGTACTCTGTGTAACGAGTTTACCATGTTATTTCTCAATAAAAAGTTGAACAATAAATCAATGTAATATAAATATAGTAAGAAAAATAACGACTTTATCCGACCTTAATTGTATTTAGGAATTTGTATTGTAACATATATCGACTCTTGGAGCAGGCCAAGAACCACTAAGGGTTGTAGAGCTACGGCTGATGATGATGATGAATATATATAATATTTTCTTTAATTAGTAAAAACTAACATATTATGATTTAGGTCTATTTCTTATTAAAACTGCACACAGTGCATACATAAACACCTTAGAACATAACTGGTGCATAGGGTATGATACAAATATTCGAGTACGTTAATTAAAGTCTGAAGTAAATGAATTAAGTGGATGTATCTAATAAGAAATTATGCGTTTAAAATTAGCACAGCATAAAATAAAAGAGAAATGTAATAAAATAAAGTAAAATAGGTACCGTCCCAATAACCGTACCCACACCCATTTTCGATATTTCGATTATTGGCATCGATATGTAGTGAATATCGCATATAATTTTAGTTTTATGAAAGAATTCGTTAAAATTTACGTGTGTATGTTATAAAATATTTTGTTGACGGTTGCAATCGTTTTCCTTGGTCATATTTTTTATGAAAAATTTTCCTAGCACTAATACAACACCGATGTATGCCAGTGACGCCAAAAGTTGATGTTGTTAGGCTAAAATTAAACTGAAATTACACAGGAAACCAATACGCCTTTAATGTAATACTCGCTTTTTGTGAAAAAAAAAACACTCGTAAACCTACCAACTTGTCTGTTGCTATACATGTCTCTGTTTTTGTGACAACACTTTTTTTCACTAGTACTCGTTTTTTCACTAATACTCGGCCTTTGAACAGCACATAAAAAGCAACCAACTCGAAATAAGGCGGGGTGCTATAGGCCTACATGTCTCCCATTTTTTGTTTGGCACAATTCGCTTGCAGTGAAGTTTTCGAGATTTTACTGAAAACATTAATGAATATGCAACCTGAAAAACTAACAAATCTTGTTTTTTTTTTTTTAAATTTAACTATTCAGAAATAACTATATTTTTCAATATACATTTTCTGCGGTTGTTTTTGTTAAAAAATGTTTCGTTCTTTATTTTAAATGTTACTGTGTTATAAGTGTATATAAGTACACATAAACGTCATGTTTGTTCCAACCATGGTTTTTATTTCATTAAACAGTAAACTAAGAACCAAAAAACATTTTACCTGACCTCACAAACCAAAACATTACGTCTTTTCACTTTACATTAAAAAATAGAATAATTTACAATTAGTATACTTCTTCTTTTTCAGATCGTCCTATATTGATACAATCGCATAACCTAAATAGCGAAAATGTAGTGCGGGTACGGAAATTAGGAGAGTACCGTAAAATATATATGCATAAATGTAAATAAGCATTGCTGTAGAATCAAGAAGAAGGAGAAGCTTATGCACATAGAGGATCTCATGATCACATGAAGTTAAGTTTGTACAAACAAAACAAGTGGACTCTAAATTTATGATTTTTTTAAATACTCGACGTGTAAAAGAAAAAAGTATGATAAAAGTGAATACCACAAAACCTCTAACAAAAGAAACAGATAGATTAGATAACCATATTCAATCTAATTATTAATTTTGATATATCTAGGTAGCTTCTGTGTCTTCCTTTTTCAGATCAAAGGATCAACAGAAGAACAGTTGGAATGACTAGCCTATGTTAGATTGCCTGTTTGTTACACGTTCTTTATTTTTAAAACAATTAAATTAAAGAATAAGTCATATGTATATGTCTACTTTTTTTGATGTTATAAAAACAATTTGTTTTAAAATCAATTGTAATGGGTGGTTACAACTTTGTCTTAACATCACGTTTTGTGAATGTAATAAAGTTGTTGCATATGTTTGTATTTTTATTTGTTTGCAATATTTGAGTTTTACTGGGTGTTAGTCATTATTATTGTGAGTAACAGAAATAATTTATTTATATTGATTACTGACAGAGTACGATAAAGTGGTAGGCTACTACTGCACCTGAGACCAAACGCTCAGATCAGATAAGAAAAATTAATTCAGTATTTTGTTACGACATATTAGTTCTGGTAACTTCTTTGTTTTATATGATAAAACATAACTAAGGGTCAATTGGAACTGTTTATAAAAATAAATAAGATAAACGAGGCAACATTTATTGAACTACCTTCTAAGTTCATTTTCATTGTGTGTACCCTATTGAACAGAATAAATTTAATCAAAATAACAAAAGAATTTCAACAAGGATACAAACTGAATACAGCAAAATCGGCAATTTTTATATTATTTTTTTAATTTTATCAGAATCTTATATTCTAAGGAGTCAGGTTTGTGTGTTGTGTGTGCGCGCGTGCGCGTCTATCTGTATGTCTGAGAGAGAGAGAGAGAGAGAGAGAGAGAGAGAGAGAGAGAGAGAAAGAGAGAGAGAGAGAGAGAGAGAGAGAGAGAGAGAGAGTACATGGCTTGCAAGTTTTAAAATTAGTTTAGGAAACGTGAATAGCTAAACTTATGTCAGTGTGAATAATTAAAAAAATACAATACAAAAAAACAAGTCTCCGTCAACTATGACAAGAAAAGTGTAAGACGTTAATGTTTTGTCGATCAGGTTAAAATTTTCTGAGTTCAACTTAAAATTATCATTCGGGACGATTTTTATGTAGTTGCTAGTTAAATTTTATGTAGACTGGTTAAACGTTACTTTTCGGAAAGTCACGGGAATTAACAAGAACACGTGCGAATGTAATGACGCACAAACTGCAACCTACGCTTCGAGGAACCTTGTTGTAAATAATGCTTATAATTTTTTTTTGTTTAAATTTAAAAATTCTTCTTTAAATTGTTTAAGAAAAATTTCAATTCAACTCTAAAACATTTCAATAAAGAGCACGCTTTCGGTAGTTTCTTGTCACACTAATTATTTAAATATATAATATAGGCTGTATATTTTTTATTTAAAAGAAGTTTTAGTTCACGTGTTATTATTATTTAAAAAATATTACATCACTAAATACTGTACACAACTCCCGATTTCCGCTTTCCAGCCTTCCAGCTCACCCTTACACACAATAACAACAGACAAATAACAATAAGAAAATACTACCTAGTTGCCCACCTCTTACCGAGGGTGTAGGCTATACAATATAGTAAACAACCGCGCAACTGCTTCACCCTTATTTCTCGTACTTTCTATGTAGGCCTAGCCTACGTTATGTGCTTTCTATACCTTACGCTAAATCCAACCACATCCTTTTACTTTTTAATTAAGTATTATAAAATATATCTTCATTTTAGAAATTTTCGTTCATTAAATTATTCAAATCTTTCCTTTAACATTTCCAACTCCACTGTACGGCTTCTTTAAACCGCACTAATACCCATGTTTAAAATTTCAAACATTTTCAAGCGGATTAACAAATTTGTGATTCTGTTCTATAAAGCGTCTAGCATATAACGAATTTGTTGTTCCAGTACCGTATGCTCTTTTATGGTCAGTCAATCTGCATTCAAATTTAAGTCCTGTCTCGCCCGAATGCACTTTGTTACATTTTTTGTATTTTAATTTATACACCACACTTCTGTAACAACGCGACTTTTTCGATATTTTTATTTCTCATCTTATCGAACACCGTCTCACATTTTGTACTACGTCTGCTCCATGTTTTTTAAAACATTGTGCAATATTTATTGGCTGTGTTCCTCTGTATAGTTCCTTACTTTTTCTCTTCGTTAGTTTTGCTCTTTTAATATTTTCTATCACCTTATCTACAATATTCGTGTTATAGCTATTATTAGTCACAGTTCTCTTTATTTTTGTCAACTCTCTCTGTCTTCTTACTGTATCTTTTAAATACTTCTGCGCAATATAACAAAATGAATATTTTATCAACAAGTTATATCTATACGGGTGGTACGAAACTTTTTTAACTACATAAAATTCCAGTTTCTAGTTAGCTTTTATTTGTAGACTTAAATATATGTAATTCAGTTACTTTTCATAGGAGGGACCATATCTCCTATCTCTACATAAAACTGCACATTTGTATCCTCACTATTCACTTCATATACAAATGATTTGACTTCTTCTAAACTACCGCTTCCTCCTAAATCAACTTCTAAACTAAACTTCTTCTTCCTAAATCACCACTGCGTCGTCGATATATCTAATCTACATCTTTATATTAACTTTATACTTAGTAGAGTTCAATAACTTTTTTTTCAAAGTCATTCATGCATATTTCGTCAAGAATAGAGGATAATGAAGGCCCCATGAATACTCTTGATTTATGTATATAACATATTTTAGGTATAATAATAGATTTTGAACTTATTGTACACCTTTCCTGTTGGTATTTTTTAAAAGCACAAAATTAAAAAAAATTCTCCACTGACTAACTTACAATCAAATACATTCCTCGTTTCACAGGAATAAAAGTATTAAATTTATTTCAGTTAGCCTAATATTTATACTGTTGTATTCCCTGAATATTCCTCTTAAAAACTATATGAACTTTATACACATTACTTCTGTATTACTCAGGCGCGGTTTTACGGATGGGATGGGGATCACTTCAGACGAAATTGTTTGTGATTTTAGGATGGTTTTGTGATTGTAAATATGATACAAAATTCATATCACGTTTCTGTATGTTCATGGTTTCACTCTAAAATTACTTTAAATTGTGTTTGCACCTTACCACCATATTAATTTTTGATTGATACATAACATAAATGAGTAGTATGTATTTTTAACTGTAAGTGAATACTATTATTAGAAGAACAATGAACTGACAAACACAGATATGATACTGTATTTGTACGTTAATAAATTTAGCCTATTGTGTTGATAATAACACACTGCATTTATATCTTCACTCATTTCTGCCATTTATACTTTAGACTAATAAAGAATGGTTCAAATTTTCATGTCCCCTCAAAAATTGCTTGCTGGTTCCGCCCCTGGTACTACTAGCAAAGCGCCCCTGTAGGTAAAGCGAAGCAACCAAATCTTTTGGTTTACTCTGGACGAGACAGGACAGTCTGGCAACGTTGTCCATTCAATCCATTCTCTTTCCAGTTTAAATCAAACTATAACGACCCGTTTATAAGTAAACGTGGCCGAGTGCACGTACTGTTTTTTCTTAAGTCCGTAGTATTATTTTCTTGTGATAGTCTCGTTATGTCTCCTCTATCTGTTATCAAACTGAAAGTCTTCGTGTTTACCAAATATTTTGTTTACGTAAACACAGGTAATTCTAATATAATAGTGTTTTGATGCGTTGTATTTTTATCACTTTACAGTAAACAAAACAGCCACAGATAACAGCTGACTATAAGCCGCTCTTATCTTTGCGTCTTTCCGGTTCACGGTATATATATATTCATTTTATATTTAAACGGTTATGAGGGTACACGTCTTTTCTCTACTTTTCTGCCTATTTCTTTCGGTCTGGTTTCCTTTTAGGTTAAAAATTCTCTTTCAATTAGATTTCATTTCGTTTGTGCCCCCTTTACACTTTACGGTTGAATCGATTTTTAAAACCTTGTTATAGCAATAAGTCATTTGAACCGAATATAGCTTCCATACTATGTTTCTATACACACAGACAGTGGCACAACTACGGAGGGGGGATCAAGGGAGCTTTTTCAAAAATTAAGTGAAATTCCATAATTTCTTAACGTAGGTCTATTTCTAGGCCAGTTGCGTCTGTTAAAATAAGGTTTATAAACAATTGTATAAAGAATTATATCAGATGAATGTTAAATAACTCGTTTGTACTGAGAAAACGGCGACTCCAACGTCCCTACCCCCATTTACGGGGGGACGAACGGGACTGAACCCCCCTCCCCAGAGGGTCGAAACAGTTGACGAATTTTGGTAATCTCTTAATTTTTAGGATATTTTATTATTTGTTCAACTGTGTACGCTAATACAATAGTAACTCTTTTTAAATATATAAAGAGTTTTATCACACAGCATTTGCGTATACGTTTGAAATATCAGTATACGAAAATCAGTTCAATCAATAAGCATCTTCAAAACAATGTTTCAATAATATTTTTATTGTGTTATTACCGTTTACTTTAATGGGATTCATTTCAGCATGCTATCACACGTTTTTCAACCACTTTAAAGATAGTAATGTTGATTAGTTTTAACTTGTTTTTCTTTTTTCATGAAGACGACTCTACCGGGCCTTCCCCCCCCCCCCCACACAGGGCCAAATTCTATATACGCTACTGAGGAGCAGCTCCTACTTAAGTCTCTGTATAAGGCAAGTAGTACACACTTCAGCAATTAAAATTTATTGGCATTGTTCCTCAGTTAAGACGGTCATATTTGAATAAAACTTGTTCGGTCGTCATGATATTTAATTTTATTTATTTCTTTACGTAGTCTCAACATTATTATTTAAAATATATAATATTTTAATACATATAATATAATAATTTTATATGCATCTATTTACTTAAAGTAAATTGTGTAGGCGTTAGCTGGAACAATTCTTTATTTTGGCGGCAACACAAGAGTTATGTAAAACTGAAACATGCGTGACCCATAACTGTAAAAACATGAATGTGACCTATGGAAGTCTAATCTGAGGTCATGACAGTGCAGATAAAAGTTTCTTTTAGCTTGATGATAAGTTCTTCTTACATTTGGCCACGAGACAGAAGAAAAAGTTTAAAAATATTGAGGCAAACGGAAATATCGTCGAGAATACGTTATGTTGCCTTAGCTTTAGTCACCCGTCGTTAGGACAATAACGAAAACTTTATTTCTCTTTTTGCACTTAGGCCTATACGGTGTGATAGATATCTACGATTTATGTCGACACCGTACCAATAAAAATCAATTTCCTTTCATCCAGTGGAACAAAAAGGACACAATGCAATGACTGTTGATCGATCAGAATCGGCAAAAAGTAGTGAGATAGAATAGCCGCAGCTACAGTGTAAGATTATTACGTCGCGACGTTGACACTGTTTCGATCGGTTTTGTGGTTTTCATTGATGCCGCTGTATTGTACTCAATTAAATGCTGTAATTCTGTCTTTATCCAAGCTCTTCAGTTTCTGAGTATAAAACTGAAACCGGAGTTCAAAGCCTGCATCACATAATGCTACTTCACTATCCGCTAGTAAATACTGCATTTTCTGACTATTTCTAAGTCCCACTGTATTTTGGTTGCCGCTATTTGGGTGGCGGCTAGTACAGCAAAGTACGTGGTTGCGTAGATTGGTTTGAGGTTAAAAGTATAGTGCAAAATGTCATCTGTGGGTGTGCGACGCGAGGCTTTGAGAGACCTGTCGCTGATTGGTGTTAGGGAGTTTTGTAAGGAGTTGCTGAGTAGTATAAGGAACAACAAGAAATGCATGTGTGTTCGAGAATGGATATGTGAAAGGGATAAACTGGGTGCGTCAGCAACACTAATAAGAAAGCAGCCAATTGAGGACCCCCAATTGTACCATAACATCATGCGGTTAGCCATACCAAAGTTTCAGGAGTTGCTACATTTAGTGTCACCAAACTAAATTTAGTTTGTGTACATCTTCCGTCCCGACACTACTATTTGTAGATTTTTTAATTTTATTCAGTTCATTACGATAAACGCCACGGAGTGTTTTAATATTCTTTTTTAAACCATCTTCCTTTGCTGGTAATCAGGCAAGTTCTAGCTCATCTAGCAACCGAATGAAAGCAGTTTTTCCGCGTCGCATTTCAAATACTCTATGGACGCAATGTACCATAGACAATCATATTTTCTATATATATTAAGGAATGTAATTATTTCATCACCCGACCACTTTAATAAATCACTCATTGTAAATGTAGAAATAGAACACTCAAAAGACAATACAACAAACAGACCCAAACAGACGCCGAGACAAGCACGTGGTGACAACGGAGGCGCTACTTTACTGCTACTGCATTGTCACACTGGGCGACTAACACGCTACTATATATAGGTAGCGGCTAGTGAGTAACGTGGTCTCAAAGTCAGCTACGGGCACTTAGATGTCCAACTTCTATAACTACTGATTTTTCACTCGCCGGCGAGCGCTAGTAGCTGCTACTATCTTTGTCACAGTAGGCTACTTAGTAGCGGCTACACGAGTAGCGGCTGGTGAAGTTACATAGTGTGACACAGGCTTAAGTTTTATTTTGAGATAAGACTGTAAGATTAAGGCGATACCTTCCACTTGTCTGCCATGTGACCAGTTGATCTTCAAAGACTGTAGCACAATCTCTGTTCGCAAAACAGTAGCACACTAATAGAGACTGAATAAACGAGATAAACGTATTAGGAATATTTACACAACCTTCCTGTGAAGAAGAATAGACGTTAGATAGTGTTAAAATCTAGTAACAACCCGACGCAAAACATACTTGTCTTAGTTTAAACATACCAGTTTTTGAGTCTCACAAAACAGGCAGCAGTTTGAAACAGATATGGAGAAACCAATATTTCACTGAGAGGTAAAACGAGAAGTAAATGGAATATACAGATAACGTGTGGTCCAATGTAAGAATGAAAAGTAATTCCCATACCTGAAAAAAGACTACACTAGACATAATAGCACAGACTGGAGCCACTAGATGGAATAACAGGCTATTTAGACGGAGATTTTGCATAAGAAAGAAGAGTCGATTTATACCGATAACGAAATGACATTGTGTAATGAGAATGGTAACGCTTCTATGGCTAACAGTTTTACAAAAGACAGATGGAAACACCTAAAGGAATCATATGCTCAATGCTGAGTTAATCGGACTTAAAGAAATGAATAGCTCAATTTATAAACTTCAATTCCTTATCTGCCTGTCATTTTTTGTAGGTCTCATTGTTTACACTTACATTTTGCTATTTACACGTTTTCAGCGGGTACACAACTGTCCTCCCATAATCTCGCAACTGACTTGTCAAGGATTATCAACCGGCTTACATTAATCTAGCGATAACGTTGATGTAAAAGAAGTCTAACGACAGACTATTTGAGCAAAATATGAGCGTATGAAAATGGTTTCGACATGTGCAGTAAGCGCAAGAATTCTGAAAACCTACTACTATAACAGGTTATTAGCAGCTGCGCCTTCTGACATAATTGGTCAACAAACTCATTTTTTCTGAGTTGAAATTTCGGTCCAGTTTTCTTTATTTTTTGAAGCCGTTTGTAACAAATGCACAAAGATTGTTAAACTTAGTTATGTGTTCTTCATTATTACTTTATTGTACTGCAGTTTCGAATTAATATCGGGAGACTTGGAAAAGCAACACTTTAGGTCATTCCCGTATATAGGCCTGTAGTAAGTAGCCTATATGGAACGTCTCGCAACTCTAAGGTGAAGTTAACTTTTTACTAACAGTTTAAAAATTCTTGATGTGTCTTTATGTAAATATATTGCTTTCTTGTGAATCAGAATTTAAATTTTGTATGAATCTCCTTTTCCTATGTCTTATAAACGGTTGCTCATTGTAACCTTAAATTATTAGGAATTAAGATCGATATGAAAAAAGTATGTCCTGACGTCTGCCAGATCTGACTAGAACTCTTATTTTATGAACATCTAGCCTTCGAAATCACTTTAATCTCTGATGATACACCATCAGTAAGATTAAGGTTAGTGCGCTGAAGTGGAAAGTAACATACTGTACATCTAAGTATATTGACAAATGTTTCAGAAGAAATTAATTACATGTCTCATCGTGTTATTCGTGTGCAATCCTTCTAGGTCAAGGAAATACAATATTATTTGATTTGACGTCAGGGGCTGAACATCATAAAATCACAAGAGTTTAGATGTATCCTATTAAAGTGTATAGGACTTACAACTAAAATAACTTTCACAATTAAAAACTGTTATGTATCATAAGAAAAATGACACAAACCTAACAAACTCATAAGTAATTTTAATAAAAATTAAAATACAATCACAAAAAATTATATTTAATGTAATATAATTTTACAGCCTCCGGGGATCAATACCAACCGAAGAAAAATTGTTTGTGCTGAAGGATGTCAAAATCGATATTAGGAATTAAGATCGAATTGAAAAAAAAATGTGTTCTGACGTCTGCTCATCCAACTAGAACTCTATTTTAAAATTTAATTTTATATATTATTAATTATCTGAATAACTGACGCCCGTATGTCTTTTTACTATAAACGCTTCGGTAAATAAAAGTAACATTTTTCTATGAGTCTGTTTCCGTATCTTTATTACTACGTCGTTTGGCTGAAGCCCACGTTGATTCGACCCTCACGTCTCACTCCTACTATAACCAAATGTTTCTTATGCTTCCTTATGACGCCCCACAAATCGGTCACAGTCATTCTCTCTGGAGTTATACGTTTCACATTATTTGTTTACAAGGAAGAAGCCGCTGTTGGTCCCCCCCCTCCCTGCTCACTAAACAACCAGTGAAATCGATAGATGAAGTCAAATTCGGTCCTCCGATGGGCACAGAACAAACAACTTTTAGCAAATTTACATCACATCAGTAAATGTGTCGCCCACGATTAAGCATTGAATGACTTTCCTGACCTATTATGCATCAAATAAAAAACTGGCATGTAATGGCAAAAGTTTGCAGTGCAATAATCCAGAATATGTAGCATCTTACAGCTGTGTATACATGCAAACGCTCGCTCGTCCTCATTAGCTGATAGCTAATAACGCAATACAGCTAATACAGCGCAATATGATATTAAATAAACAAAGAATTGTGTTGCACCTGTGGTTACGAGTTACACACATTCTGCAGTGCAGTGTAATGCGTACGTAACTCATACGATAAGGCGTTATGTAAGGGCCATTACGTAATGTGCGCTTGTCTGGATGCACAATGCCGTAACTTATATTGACCGTCATGTCGGACAGTCTCGGAGTCTGCTATCTCATCAGTGACATGTCACGCCTTGGGGATTGATCAGGTACAAACTGTTGTCTCAGCTTGCTTCCAGTTTGCGGGTCACTACATCGTCTGCATTGTTAGGTTGTGTACGTTAAGGTGTTATAATGCCAGATCTCAGTGAAATCCGAATTTAAATTCGTCCTAAATACTATTTTCAGGATTTAAAACCGATCATTTCACAATTTAGTCAACTCGTTAGACACCCTTTAACTTCCCCACCTGCTAAGGCCGTATACCCTCCAAGGTTGCGTGAACCATGAATCCGGCTGGACGGATAAACGATACAAAGAGAGGAAAAAACCAGTCCAAGACGGAATGCGTTGACCGTTGCGCTACTCGGATTCCACAGGATCTTAGAATGGGATATAAACAGGGGCGGCGATATGGACCCGCAGCGCCTGCAACTGCGGGGGGAGGGCGCACGGTCTTCAAGGGGGCAGTCTTAATGATAGGGTAAGGAATAGGGATGGGAAATTCCTGATGGCTTTTCAACAAATTAATCATGAAATATAAATAATTGACAAATTTTAAAATGCGGCTTTACCGGATATTCTTTTATATGAGACTTGTCGGATATTATTAACTTAAAAAGGTTAATGTCAGAAATGCGGAGCAGTAAAAGATATAACCTCCAAACATTAGAAAATCAATAACGTCTACATGTCGTAAAAACTATATTTAATTAATGTAAAACTTTAATTCAGTAATGTTTAAAATCTCTTTTCCACTACGAGCACTGTTTCGCTTTGAGGGATTTTTATATCAGCATTTATTGAAATAAAGTATTTTTCTATTTTATTACACTCTGACTGATTTTATTAGGGCAGACGGTAGGTCCGATAAACGGACAAAGTGTTAAATCCGATCATTATAACTTGTTTTCTTATTCTTTCTTAAAAAATCTTGTGGAAAAAAATTACTCAGACCCTTATTATTTGTGCGATTCAGTTATCAAAACAGCGATTCTCATACGGGAATAACCAAACAATTGTATGTGGGGCCGTTATCTCATAACGTGCGGGGGCGCGGATTACATAAGCGCCGCCGCCGGTTATAAAGATTATAAATTCATAAAATTGGCCATGACATTGGTGGATGATTACAGATTAGCAATCGTTCCGGCATAAAATACTTTCCTTGAACACGTCACGTGAAGTATACCGCAAGGAAACACTTCGTCGATGTCGTAGATCGCCTGTTCAGATGTTACAAAATATAGCCAGTATCCGCTCAGTAAACAAATTGGCCATGGCATTGCTGGATGATTACAGATTAGTAATCGTTCCGGCACAAAATACTTTCCTTGAACACGTGACGTGAAGTATACCGCAAGGAAACACTTCGTTGATGTCGTAGATCACCTGTTCAGATGTTACATAATATAGCCAGTATCCGCTCAGTAAACACATTGGCCATGACATTGCTGGATGATTACAGATTAGCAATCGTTCCGGCACAAAATCCTTTCCTTGAACACGTCACGTGAAGTATACCGCAAGGAAACACTTCGTTGATGTCGTAGATCGTCTGTTCAGATGTTACAAAACATAGCCAGTATCCGCTCAGTAAACAAATTGGCCATGACATTGCTGGATGATTACATATTAGCAATCGTTCCGGCACAAAATCCTTTCCTTGAACACGTCACGTGAAGTATACCGCAAGGAAACACTTCGTTGATGTCGTAGAACGCCTGTTCAGATGTTACAAAATATAGCCAGTATCCGCTCAGTAAACAAATTGGCCATGACATTGCTGGATGATTACATATTAGCAATCGTTCCGGCACAAAATACTTTCCTTGAACACGTCACGTGAAGTATACCGCAAGGAAACACTTCGTTGATGTCGTAGATCGCCTGTTCAGATGTTACAAAATATAGCCAGTATCCGCTCAGTAAACAAATTGGCCATGCCATTGCTGGATGATTACAGATTAGCAATCGTTCCGGCACAAAATCCTTTCTTTGAACACGTCGCGTGAAGTATACCGCAAGGAAACACTTCGTTGATGTCGTAGATCGCCTGTTCAGATGTTACATAATATAGCCAGTATCCGCTCAGTAAACAAATTGGCCATGACATTGCTGGATGATTACATATTAGCAATCGTTCCGGCACAAAATCCTTTCCTTGAACACGTCACGTGAAGTATACCGCAAGGAAACACTTCGTTGATGTCGTAGATCGCCTGTTCAGATGTTACAAAATATAGCCAGTATCCGCTCAGTAAACAAATTTTTGAAAATCTGAAATTATTTACAATTTTCAATAAGTAGCATCATTTTTATTTTAAATTATTATTTCACTCTTGTGTTCTTTATGTCTTTAAGATTAAAATATACTATTATACGCCACCATACCATTACTATTACTAAATGAAATTACTATTCGCTGCTTTCAAACTCTCTGGAAGTACTATTTAGCACTCTTTAAAAAGACTATGTATAGAAAATCGTCGTCTGATCAGGGGACTTATGCAGTTATAATAGTTTTATCAATACGTACTGCATTACACGCTTTTCTTACTTTTGAAGGGCCGATAGTGTTCTTAGGGACAAAAACTATGCTTTCAGATTTGCAAACATACAATAACTTGGATTTTTCTTTATGAATTTAGTTTGTTCTCTGTTAATATAAACTGATGTGGTCCGGAAGTGCAAACATTTGAAGTTCATGTTTTCAAAGATTTACATTATTCTATAATTATACATTTTCCGTCTACGTTTCTGTTTTGTCATCTAGCAATCCGCCATCAGACCAGTTCCTTGGTAATCTTGATAACATTCATGTCTCCATTGTCTTGCCATTTTCTTCACATCCCGACATTCTTCAGATAGTACTTTCTTCCACTTCTAGTCATTTAGAGACTGCGGTAAGAAAGATTTGGCTTTCCTTTTTTGGAATATCCAAGGTAGCTCTGTTTATCGCTTGTCCCAGCAATCTAGTTTTCTTTCTTCCTGTTAAAGAGCTCGCATCCGCATTTCGGGAACATTACCATATTTGTCCCTCCTATAAAAAATTCACTTCAAAAACAACTTTTAGGAAGATGTTTTCTTCAGTTTAAATTAAGTGTACTATACAATAGATTTTCTTACCAACAAAGTTTCTTTTATTCCTCTTTAATTCTTGGTTTTATTTGTTTTATCGTTTTACCAGTCAATATTCCTGTTTTGTTTTACCAGTTCGATTTTTCTCGTAGCCTAACTTATAACAATTTACAAGCTTTCGTTATCTTTTGTTGTGATTACTTCCGGCTTTCTTTTTTTAATTTACTGTTCCTTTTCACTGCATAAACTTATGTTATCTTATGGCATCTTACAACTATCCTACTCATTTCCCGAAGGCTTTGTATTTTCTACTAAGATAATTACATCGACCATTAACCTTACACAACTAATTTTTAATCTTTCCTTTTCTAAATTGCTGATTTCTTTTCCTTATAATACTTCTTTTCTATTCCATCTCAGACATACATTTTAAATAAACGTCTGAGACATCGAGTAGCCTTTTCTTATTCCACGTGATTTTTAACAAAGATTCGTGTTTCACATAGAATGTAGAAGGATTCTCAGAATATTATAAATTCAGAATTCTCTGATATTACTAGCTTAGCTCTGATGAAGCCGGAAACAGATAAAACTGGTTTCTCGCAGATAATATATTGTTTGGGAGGCTTAGCCTAACCTTGTCAGAGTAAAAAAAGGTTTATGAATGTCGCAGTCATATATTCTAAATGTAACCCTGGAAATACTTTTAATCCTGCTATAGTATATTCCCCAATCGTGCCGGCCAATGCTGCAAGCTTAAGAGCATCTCAGCTGGTATAGTCTGATGCGCATTTTATGCACATCTTGTTTATGTCGTCCAATATCCAATGATATCCAGTGTTATAGATGTATTGAAAAACTGAATGTAGCTCTACTGTGAATGGTTTGTCCACGGCGGTGGAATAACAGACAATACTAGTGGTGTAGCGTCAATGGAAGCGTTGGAAGCGCCACTTCCCTTTTTAAAAAGCATCTACTAAAAATAATTTAACAATGGTTTCTTGAGTATTAAGTGACGCTATGAAAAAGTCTAGAACAGTGGTTCCAAACTTTTCAGTCCGCGGACCCCCCCAAATAATTTAAAAATTCACGGACCCCCGTCTGAGTTCTGAAATAAAACAAACAGTAAATATGATAGAAACTCTTATATTTTAATTAAAATGTATTAACATCAAAATCTCTTAACTTTCAAAAATTATAACACGTGTATTAATGATTCCCTAGTTTAATGTGAACAATGAAGCTGCTTTTGAACAATTAGGTCTGTAATATTGGGTTAAATGTCTGATAATTTAAGTATTAAGTCATTCTCGACATCAAGTTTATTTCTTAACTTTGACTTCAAGTACGTGAGCAGGGAGAATGAGGTTTCACACAAATAAGTAGACGGAAACACAGTTAACCGCTTCAAAGCTTTTTTTCCGAGGTCAGAATAGTCAATCATTACATATAAGCAGAAGTCAGCTAGCTGTAATTGCGAAAACTGTTATTTTAATGAACTGTCAGTTGAAAGTTCTGCCAGTGAATCTTCTTTATGTAGTGTAAGAGAGAGGTCTGTCAGTTCGGCTGACAAACAGATCTGCTACACGACATGATTAAAGACATTATTAACGCTATTAGTTTGAAATTACTTTTACAATTACAATTAGTTTGAACCCAAAACAAGAATACTGGAATCTTCTACTAATTGTTTTAAGATTCTGAAATTTAGATTTTAGATCAAACTAAATCGTAGAAAATTTCGGTATATTCTAATTTTTCTTAAAAGTGTCCCCGGTCCCCCTGAAACATTGTCCGCGGACCCTACTTTGGGAATCACCGGTCTAGAAGGTAACACGTAGATAAGTTACATAGTTTAGGCGGCTGAGTGTGAAGCTCCACGCTGCCCATCTATGACGCTGCCCAGTTCATGAGTAATTCGTGGTAAGGGAGGGCTGGCGTCCAAGACTGCTGTTACGGTCTACTCTTGTTTGCACCGTCAATACCGTTATTTAATTTGTGAAATTGTACACATTACGCAGTTTGCAAATTTGTGAATATTATGCACTTTTAGTGTTGGGAATTAAACAGAATAATAAATATTTTTATTTCATTTTTAAGTTCATAATTAGCACACTATAATGCGTCGTGTTATTCAGTTGTAATACAAGCAGCCGCTGCGCAACTCCAACGTGGGAGTCGTGTGCGACTAGGCGAGCGGGCGATGAGACTATCTTGAAGGTTGGACTCCTTATTTTCTTCAAGACAAATGATATATTTAAGATTCTTCCCATACAACCATTTATACAGTTATGTATTAGTCTTATTTAACACACGCAACTCGCTTAGAAATGAGCCTACGTTCAGTATTTATAGAATTTCACTGAAATTTTTAATAACTCCGGGTGGGACTGATCCCTTCTCCCGCAGTTACGCCACTGGGCATGGGTACTCATGTCGTGAGCGAGGCGGACATGCCATAGGCGGTCACGATAGGAGAGAAGTCATTGAAGAATTCTGAGGAGGCATTCACTCAGCAGTGGGGATACCATCGATGGGGCATACAAGTGGTAATCACCACACACACACACACACACACACACACACACACACACACACACACACACACTTTAATTTGCGAACAATGTCCACGTGTCGTAGCAAGCCATTTCCGTTTCAGTACCTACAAAGTTACTTATATTAGTTGTGCTACTTCATTCTGTTAAAAGTAAATATTTGTAAGTTGTTTTCCTGTAATATATCAACCAATTAGAGTTGATGACTAGATACAATTTCTACCGTCACAACTGTAACAACGATTATGTAATTAGAATTGTAGGCCTGTGTTGTTGTTTGTGAAGTGCCTGCACATGGCTTTAATTAGGCTTGACAACTGATAGGCCTACAGAACGCAAAATAAATTCCTATGACTGCTCTCTCAGATAAAGTAAAAATGTTTCCCAAGGCCGCAGATAAGAAGCGGTGAATCAGCAATGCGCGCGCGTGTCTCCTTTCATCGTACTCGGCCACGTCTGCTTTGTATTATGCAATTTTATGTTCAGCGTTGTAACTACAAAATTTTATGTTTACCTATAAATCTACTGACATTGGGCACGTGCAAGAAAGTTGTTGGAATTTGTTTAAACGAATCAAAAAATACACAATGAAAAATTCCAAAATGTACCATTCACTCCTCCTCTGCCTTGGACCGTCGAGAGGGTTTGGTGGACTATTACGAGAGACGATTTGTTGTTTTCAGAATTCTCCTGTCCTAGGCTAAGTATGTAACTTCGTACAGCGAACATCCCGATCAGCTTATCTTTCCTGCTAATTAATTTTACAGTAGAGATATTATTATTTTACAGTAGAGTGAAATATTATTTTTAAAAATTTTGAATAAACGTGTGGTAAAACAAACCCACTCGTGTCTTTGCTGAAGTGGTGGGAAAGAGAAAGGACAGAGGGGAAGTGTAGTGGGGATGCTGTCATTCACCGCTGGCCTACGTTCGGTTCTAGCATAGAGGTATAATATTATAGGTTATAATATAACTAGGTATAGGTATATATAACTATATAATAGGTAGAGGTATATTATACCTCTTCGTTACTCGTCCACAAGATCGTTTATGGGTTTTTAGGCTGGTTACAGAAACTCGTACAAACACTCAATTCCGTCGAAACTGTTCAAACGGCTTACGTGGCAGCAGCACACACCTTGCTGTCTTGAACGGCGGCCCAACGATGCTAACAACGCCGTAGCTAGAAAAAATTTTCGGGGGGGGTTGTTTGGTTACCGATAGTTTTGGGGAGTATGGATATTCTTCTAGGAGTAGGAGTCAGACCTCCCAGATGCCCAGGAGTTTCCACTGGAAATAGGTATATTATTAAAAACATACAGCAAACTCTCGATTATCTAGGCTAATCACTGGACAAATGCGCACGGATAGCTAAAAACACGGATAATGCGAGTTTGTGCTTTTTAATGCACAACGAAACTTTTAATAATAGGGAACATACAATACTGTTTGAAAATGCAATAATTTCAAACATTTAACACATTCAATTATCACTGTTATCAATAAGGTAAGCCGAAATAAAAATTGTTTACGTCTATTGTTGGTAAAACACTTGAGGTACAAAAACTATACAAGACGTCAATTAGCCATGACTGTTATCACAGAACAGCAACAAAGAACTGCTATACAGTACATTGTTTGGTGTTTAATTCTTGAACAAAGCATGCCGCCAGGTCACTTGCAGGCGAGAGAGCGCTCGAATTCCAAGCGCGCAGTTCACATTATTCAAAATGCCGTGACGAAAATAAAGGAAATAAAATAATACAATAAACCTCGGGGATGCACAGATAACCAACAAACCGGATAATCAGCACACGGATAATCGAGTTTGCTGTACGTCTTTTCGTGTTTTTAGCAAAAACATTAATTTTATTTGCAGAGTATAGGCTACTGTTAAAAGGTTTATATTAAATTTGTTACAGCAGTGGCATTAATACATTGCAACAGTCTCAAAATCTTCAAAGAGACAAACTTATAAAACAAAGCCCAATCTTCTATCTTTTTTCGATCCAAATTTATTTATGACTTCATCTGTTGAAATGTCCCTGTTTCTGTGCATGGACATCAACGCTAATCCACTGAGGCGACTCTGTCCACAAGAGTTTCTCAAGTAGGTTCAGTCTTCTTAATGTGGAAAAGGTACGTTCAGGTGTACAAGTGGTAACTGGCAAAGTGGAGAATATATTTAACAGAATGAAGATATTCGGGTAAAACTCCTCGGTACATTCTCCTAAAGCTTCGATAGCACAGGATGGGCGGTCAGTCTCATCCCTCTTCTCCCAAAAAATTCTCCATAGGTCAAACTCTGATTGTAACAGATCTAAATTAACTTTGTTTTGGTACAACTTCAAGCTTTCAGTGTCTAAAAAAGTAGTAGGCTTACAGCAAACGGATGGTAAAAGAGAGTTTAAATTTGCAAATACTTCTTTGTAATCAAGAAATCTTATTTTTAGCTGATTGTTAAAATCATCGAGAAGTGGAATGGCCATAGAGATGCGAAAATACTTTTCTGGGTCTTCCGTTTGTATGTTACAACGGTTACGTTGTGATGGAGTTAAACGGGGAAGCGTGATTTCTCCGCCAACATTAGCTAGTAAGGATTTTGCAGACTTGTATATAATGGAGAATTCACACTCAATATTCATGCGAATATTCTGAAAGAGGTCAACAATATTTTGAACGTGATCAGTTGCTGATTTCAAATCACAGAGAGGTGACTGCAATACCTTACACAAAGTCAAGGTATAAGAAAACACTTTGGCTAAGAAACAGAGGCTAAGAATAAACTCCCCATTAAGCAGAGCTGTTACTAAAGATGAGGCTTTGGATGAGGTATCCATGTCTGGATCATCGCTTAAATCTTCTAACGTGGTGAGAATGGGTTTGAAAAGGTCCTTGAATTTGAAAAGACTGCTATGATTTTCAACCCATCTGGTCTCGCACATGGATGTTAAAGTTTTCCACTGGGAGTCAGATTTATTTGATTGCAATACACTCATTCTTTTAGGAGAGCTCTTCAAAAAAGTGATCGTAGTCTTAACTGTACCAACACAGTTTCTTACACTTTGTAAATTGCACGAGTGGCATAAAGCTAGATTTAACGAGTGGGAACAGCAATGGACATACAGAGCTTCTGGATAATCTTTTCTGATTAGTGCTTGCATGCCTTTGAATGATCCTTTCATCACAGAGGCACCATCATAGCCTTGCCCAACTATCATTTTGCAATCCAAACCAAGATCTTCCAAATATGAAGTTATATTCCTAGCTATATCTTGTCCGGTAGTATGATGAAGACGAACAAAGCCTAAGAAGTCCTCTTTTGACACATAATAATTATCTTCTTTTTTTGTATATCGTACACAGAGAGATAGCTGTTCATGTCCAGCAATGTCTGCAGTTTCATCTACTAAAATGGAGAACATATTGGCTTCAGTTATATCATTGACAATTTGCTTCTGAATAATTTCCCCACATATCTGAATAAGATCGTTCTGGACTGTTGGACTCATGTAAGAGGCATTTAAAGACATACTCTCTGTGTGATTGATCAATTTTCGGTCACCACATAGTATTCTCATCCTTAATAAAGCCCTAAAATTGCATCATTATGAAAAGGCTCTTCATCTTTTAGCGATATGGGTCCTGAATCTTTAGTTCCCCTGAGAGCAAGTTCTTGTCGACCACAAAACTTGATAGTTTCAACTATGGAAAATAACTTGTCTCGATTTTCTTTTACCTGTTTCTTCCTTGTTGAATCAATGATGTTTCTTATGTCACGGTTAGGCTCTTTGGAGACACTTAAGAAGTTGCTCCCTGAAATCATTGCTTCTTTATGGTATGTATTGGATTCATGACTTTTAAATAATTCTAAAGCATCTTTCCAATTTTTATAGGGTTCTTTGACTAACGATTTCAATTTCTGATGACCACCTTTACCAGCTGTATCTTTTCAGAATAGCACACAATATTTACACAGAGCCCCGTCAGTTTTTGTGTAGGCAAGCCAGGGAAAACGATGTAGCCACTGTCTTTGAAATCTTAGATTTCTTTTCCCACTAGGTGGGAATTCAAATTCCATTTTAGGAACCCAGGGATTTTTCAGAACATTTAGTTTGGTTTCCCGATCAATTTTATCACCGGGAGTGTGCACATATTTTCCTATGTCAACATTATGCCAAATATCATGCTCAGGATTTGTTTGTGAATTTACAGTAGGATAAAAGTCGAATTCTGATATTATTTTTTCATTTACAGTAGAAGTACTTCCAACAGGCTCTGCAGATTCTTTGGGCTCTATGTCACTGGTTTTCTTAGCCTTGGCGAGAAAGTTCTTTATCGACAGTTGTGAGCCTGGGCGTTTAGCCATTATAGTTTAACGTCTCCTAAAAATAAATAAAAGAAACTAGAAAAAATAATTTCGCATGGTAGAGAGCATTGTTGAAAATGATTCCATAGTATTTGTATTCCACGAAGGTGTAAAAGTTGTTTTTTATATCGACGGTGTTTTGGTAAAAGGCTGTAACCCTTATATTTTTGCTGTCATTATCTGACATTACTGACTTTTATTCTAATTCCATACACTCCCATCATGTAAAACTTTCCATACTGCATTACTCTATGTTTGAACATTATTATCGTTATAAAAGTAATTCCGTTTTTTTTATAAAAGTTTAATAAGTTACCTTATTGTCTTGTATGGTGTCAATAGTGAGGCTTACAGCATTATTGCCCGAAAACCTGGTTCAACTGTGTGTAGTTTCGGTTAAGAAAAAGGCATCAAGTGGGTTACATCTAAGGAGTGCTGCCTATGTACTGATTAGTAAAATGCTGTAACCCACATTTTTTACCTTAAATGTAATTTCTAAACATTTTAAGTACACTTTATGTATGAAATAACATAACAAATGTGTGTAATAAAACCGTAGGCAATAACCTGAAAAGTTTCAAATATTATGTGCACTATGCTTTTTGTCTCTCCTGAAAAATAAATTTTATAAATTAGGGTTACAGCATTTTACCAAAACACAGTCGATATATTTTGCATGTCACAACTCGCCACTGCTTAAGAGTGTAATCAATTAAATGAATTAACTATATTTCCGGGATCAAAAATCCTATCAATAAGATTCTTAATTAAATTAAGCATTCAAGAACTTTTTTTATGTAATTACAAATCTTTATAACCTACGGAGGAAATTCGTAAAATTAATAGTCATAACCCCAGTTCTAATTAAATATAATACAAAAAATATAATACTAGGCCTATACATTGATATCTCTAGCACAACTGTGTGACATGTAGACTAGACATATAATGGAAAGACTCGTAAAAATGCAAACATTTTACTTACTTTTTACTTTATGTCTCTTTCTTGTACGTCCCTCTACAACTAAAGCAAGCACAATAATTCACTAATTTATTGAAGATGAAGAGCATGTCATTACCAAATGGCAACACACAAACTGTAACCCACGTGGTCAAGATATTCACAGAGTAAGTTCGGCACCTTCACTTTCCATTGTTTGAAGGTCGGCGGCCAACAATGATGAGGGCTGTCAAGTGTTAGCCACGTGGTTTTCAAAGAAACTATGGTTTCCTTCTTACAAAGGCAGCTATGTACTCACGGAAGGAAAAAACGCACAGTTTGCTTTTTGTAGATGCAGTACCAGAAACACAAAATAACTGAATTATTGCACAGTTCCTTTTTTATAAGAGCATTTTTCATTATATTTTTATTTACGTTTGTTTTTATCCTAAAAAATTCTATTTTTACCTCAACATTTCGGGGGGGGGGTTCTAACCCCCTAACCCCCCCCCCCCCCCGCTGGCTACGGCCTTGGATGCTAATACACAAGTCTTGCACGCTATCCCATATTATAGCCTGCCATCTACGCATATCTGTTGATTACTTCAATTTAAAACTGTTCTAGAACATGTAGAGATAATTTATTTCTGTCTTTTGGAAAGATCTCCTCAACCAAGTGCTTCTATGAAGCCTATTTTGGTTTATGGAAATTCCATTTTACCATGTGTTCGTTAAATAATGTATTGTAACGTGAACCCTATCGAACAGCAGAGAGCGTCCTCCGCCCGTCTCTACGCAGTCGCGCAGGTGTAGCCTCAGTCAAGGCCACGTTGAAGTATGTTCAGATTGTTGAGGAGAGTACACTTGAAATACGCATTAGCTGGCACAACGCATTAAGGATGGAAGGTTCATTCTAAAACACGTGCGCTACTATAAAAAGCCACAGCAGCTGGATTGGAGTTAGTTCGTTGAGCGATTTCTTAGTGCGGATCAAGTGTTGGTTGAAGTATTGTGGCGAAGTGTTATAATTAGTGTGGAACTCTATCATTTGACATTATTATTGCGTGTGGACAAATTTGACTAGAATTATTGTACGAGATGATTACAAATTGTTATTTGTGATAAAATAAGGAGTTTTAGTGACTTCATTAGTGTCTGTAATTTTGTTTTCCACTGTAGGCCTACCATTCGACGATCAGGGAGACCGTCGTAACAGTATGTAGGCATATTAAAAATGTCCTGTTTCAAAATAAATCTTATTTTATTGTCACTGCAAATATTATTTAGTCTGACACACAGTTTTTTTAAAAGTGAAGTCCCTTTATTTTATTTAAGTGGACTGTAGTTCCTACTTACTTTGGTCTGTCTACACCAAGCGATAAGGACAGGCCTCCTCCTGCCGATGGTGAAAGCGTTCGTTTACAGAATATATCTCATCCTTTTCTTCCGAGTGGCAGAATCCACCTATCCGCAACTACGTGATTTGGCCAGAGACGAAGGTCCCCCCCTACGTCACATCCTAAAAGGACTTCATACTCTGTTGGACGACATACTATTGTCTCCTACATATCCCCCTTCTCCTGAAGGAACAATTCAAACATAGGCCTAAGCATGGAGCTGCCAAAAACATGCGGCAAACAAAACTGCCTTGACGAACGGTCTTAGTCCTTCGTGGACCGTAAGCCAGCGTGACTAGCCTTTTCAGTTGTGCCTAGCCTTCTTCATGAGGCGGCCGCTCCCAGGATAATATACTAATACAGGATAACAGAATGATTGGATCTACCACGAGGTAGTCATTGGAGTCGTGCTGGAGACAACAGTTCCAAGGAATCCACGTGCCTCTAAATGAAAGATCTAAAGTTTTTGATTTGTGGTTTGGGTCTCTATAGTAAGTACTCATCTGCCTGGCAGTATTTACCCAGTGTGAATATATTTCAGTGAGTTTTTACTATTATATTATGACTGCCACAGTTAAAACAAGAGAGTGTGTTACGTGCCTAGGCCCTGTCCCAACGGCCCCGTCAAGTTTCAAATGAACACAGACTTTGGAAGCGTGTCTCCCTCTCCTAACGGATTCTGAATGTTGAAGTATTCCGCCATCTAATGAACATTGGATTTAAATATGCCGCACTTTAATGAACACGCAACTTCAAGCATGAATTAAATATTTTGTTGGGAACATTAACTGTACACCATTATAATAAAGTAGTTTTAAAAAAATAAATTAAAAATTTGTATTTAAAGAAATTTTGAATAATTCCTTCAGTTTGTATAGCCTAATATATACAATAGTACAATAAGAGACTCTGTGACGCCATACGTGTAATATTTTCAATCGATGAGAATTTTGAATGAATTTCTTTAATTTATTTAATATAATTAGTATACTGAGGTTGTACGGTAACACTCGCGTAGGTACAACATTTTCAATAAACACTTTTTAATAAACCAGAATTTGTAATTTGTTTTTTCTTTGTCATAGTTAAGTACCGTAATTGTTAACAAAATTATAAAATTTAAGATATTTTTAGTAAAATTGCTGCCTGATAGGCTACACCTCAGGTGTTAGCTAGGTGCCGAAATTCCGCAAGGTATTTTAATCATCAGGAGTACATCCATACCAAACGGTTGTTTTTATACCATGGATAAATAAACACCAATCGCTGGTTTACTGACAAGTTGGTGTTTAGGGCAGGAATTGTCAACGATATTCGTGATTTTAATTATAAAGTTCTTTCGTATGTTCTTGTTGCATTGGCACTCTTTGACAAATCCCTTACCTAAGGCTTTCCAGTGCATCCTTGGTCATATACTACCCCCAATCCTCCTTCACGACTAACATACATTGCAAATCTGTCAGTTCAAATTTAAACCTATGAATCTGCCGTAAGTGGTGAAATATTTGTCAGGAAAATAAAAATTATCTGTAGAACTATACCAAGTGTTTATTTATTCAATTCAAGTATTGAAAATTATTTTAATAATAATAGTCTGATCAATGAGAGTTAAAATGTTCGAGTGAATTAAAATAACTCAGTACGTAGTAATAGTGAACAAGTAGGCCTAATAGCCTACATAACACAGCCAAAAATGCATTTCAGAAATATTTAACAATAGTAGGTAACGCACAAATTTTGCGTTAAAGATCTGTATCGTCATGAACTGAAGTTAAAAATAATGTATGTTGGTGTTACACGAGATATCGGATCTATGTATTTTAGGTATATTTTTATTGTACTGTAAAAACACATTAAAGTGATAATATGTAATAAGTGCAATTACTTCTAGGTGACCTTAAGTGTTTATTAAATACTTATACGTACAGCCGGAGAATTTAGTATATACCGGTAACCTAAGCCTTTTAGATTCTCACGGGGGTGGCATATTTGTTATGGTTTTTTGTGTATTCAATTTTTGTTGAGCACTGGAGTCGATGGGAGATGAAAGAAAATGGCATAACAAACATATCCAGTTTGTTTCATAAGCGAAAACAGTTCGTTTCGTTAATTTGTACACAAAGTGCGTCTCATACAACTTGATTGACTTTTCTGGTATTTTTACGTCAGTTATGGAAAGTATAGCGTTTTTTGTGTTAGTCAGATATGTGGAGTTGGCCATTTTTCGTTCAGAGTATGTGAGAGAGGACTGAGGGTAACCTGACGTGTACGGAGGAGATGACTGCATGCGACGCGACACAACCTGTCGCAACCTGTTGTCTGATTCATTGCAGACAACCCACGCGCTTTCACCGGACGTGCACATGGCAGCCGGTATGACATAACACATCGAAATCATTCTCTGCTTACATAAACAACTTGTCTTTAACATGTTTATCTTGCAGAGTATATAAAGAAAATACAAAACGCTTGTGTTTTCTGCCTTTATTTGCATTTAATGAAAATTACTTGTTTTGATTGTTGGTTGCACACGTTGTTAGCATTAATGTTGCTTCGTTAACGCCCGTAAAAATAAAATAAACTATACTGTGTCGATTGCGAGGGAGACGGTTTGTACACTATGCAACGCGTTTTATTAAAAGAAAAATCTAGTTATATTTCATTTCGTTGACGTTATTTAACTTTTTTGTTTCGTGTTGTAACTTGTATTTTTATCGATAGTATTTTTCATATGGAATATACACAAATATGTAGGCCAATAAACACTTTCACAAATACACTGACATAAAACAAATGCTTGCAAAGAGGATGGTCTAGCGAAGAATACACTCTTACGATGACTTTAAAACCTAATATTACGCTGGTACTCATTCGCCGTAAAACAAATAAATACATTCAAGACCGATCAGATTCGGTATCAGTGAATGTATTAAGGTGTACAAACGCAAAATACATTGGGTATGTGGTGTGTGTGTGTGTGTGTGTGTTACAAAAGTCAATCTGTTACAGAAATATATTGTTTAAACCTAGGGGTGCCGATCCCGAACCCCTATGACGCTTCCCCCCAATTTTATAAAAAAATCCACCCTTTTTCTGACAAGACTTTTCTCTCTTTTACAGTAAAATTTCCTACCTAATCGAGCAAAGGCCGGGGCTTTCTAACTCAAAACTATTACAAAATATTACCTTTTACCGAAACGATATATTGATTGTAGGTAGTTATAAACTAAAAAAAATAAGGATTTCTAATAATAAATCACAAATTAATATTTTCAGTAAAACGTGATTTGTTTTGTTAAAACTCATGCTCACTTCAAATAGGCTACAGATCGAGTTTAAGGTATCCCCGTGTGGCGGCGCGTCGACAGTTTCCTTTTCGATGCTCGACAAGAATATGTTGTAAGTTCGTATCTCTGGATACCTGCCTATGAATGAGGCATCACTTCCATGCCGGGCATTGGTTGTGTCCATGAACGGCGTTGACTGTAACAAAGTAGGTCTGTTATCCCTAACTAGATTCGGCGGCACAATTCTCTTATATGTTCCTCAGCTTCCTTATCGACGTTCGGCATCCTCAGTGCTTGCCATAAGCCGCAACACGGTGACACCTTGAACTCGATCTGTAGCCTGTTTGAAGCATCGAGTAGAAGACTAGATCCTTGTTTCCGTGCACACTACGCCTACAGCCCGCTCGAAATAGTCAACTGAGTAGATTTATTGTGCGTCCGTTATAAATTTTTTACAGTTTTGTAAAATAGGGGAAGATTTTTCATGCAATAGTAAAAAAAAATCCCCCCCAAAATTTTCTAAACGATCCCCCCTGTAGGCACTCCTGTTTAAACCAATCACAGGATGAAGTAAACTAAATTAAAATATATACTTAAACTCAACCAACTAACAATGTCACTACCCTGGACATCTCCTAGCGAGAATTCACCTCAATGACTATAATTGATTCTTGAGCAACGCCACACTTTACTCTAAATCAGTCTGACGTATAGATACTGGTTACAGGTTTCTTTGATAAACTACTACCGTCTGTTATTTAAACACGATTTTCGTAAGCTTAGTAGCTTCTCTTTAATACCTCAATGTCTGAATTTCTTATTCTCATAGGTACTTTTATTAGCCTATTATTTTTAGGATGGTTCTGATAGCTGACTGATGGTGTATTCCAAACGTACACATCCAAAGGCATATTGTTAGTATTTATCGTCTCTCTCTCTCTCTCTCTCTCTCTCTCTCTCTCTCTCTCTCTCTCTCTCTCTCTCTCTCTCTCTCTCTCTCTCTCTCTCTCTCTCTCTCTCTCTCTCTCTCTCTCTCTCTATATCTATATCTATCTGTATGTCTGTCTATTATCTACATATCTATCTTTCACTCTTACATTAAATCATGACACCGTAAAAACTCATCACCTGACAAGCTGCAATTCGTAGCCTGAAGAGTTCAATGCTAAAACAGACTATTTACAAATAATAAATAAGAAATTTTTTCCGAACTCAATACGCAAACGTAACAATCATTGCTTTGCACATTCTGGGCTGTCACTGTAGTGCAGCTGAAATTCCTCCACATAAACTTCATCATTACTACTGCTGTATGGTCATATAAACAACTGACATCACGTTGCTATGGTAACATCGTTATCACCGATTACCACTGTTCTGCTAAATAGTGGTAAACTTCAACCAGAATTCAAAACCATACGCTAAATAACACGGTTATAGACCAAAAGCTTTTATCAAGTGTGGAAATATTCC
Source organism: Magicicada septendecula (assembly GCA_034769895.1). NCBI lineage: Eukaryota > Metazoa > Arthropoda > Insecta > Hemiptera > Cicadidae > Magicicada > Magicicada septendecula. The sequence goes on along the minus strand of CM068372.1, from coordinate 234,774,642 downwards.
AAACGTTATTAGCTTTTTATCGAATAATATTCTCTGTGAAATTGTACGCAGCATCAAAAGTCGATACATGCTTTCTAAAATCAAACATATGGGATTGCGCTTCGACAGCTTGTTCATTGTTAAAGTAACAAGAAAGTACTCCAAAGAAACGAAGTATTCGATCGCTTTATATCACCTCCGTGGATTCACTTCGAATCACTCGAAGGGCTATGGAAAATTCAATGTTACGGACTTCATAAAAGATGGAAAGAGAAGTGAGTGGTTTAGAAAGAGAATCCGATGTAAGGGGAAGAGTAGCGCACTTGAAATGGTTTCTCGCAGGACTGAAGATTCCAGAAGGGATGCCAAGGAACTCATTGGGATGATGTACGGATTAGAGAAGCCGATGTGTCCAATAACGATACGGTTTGATGATATACAAGTTGTGGCATGGATATAATGATAATTGTCGTAAAAGTGAGGTACGTACCAACGCTCAATACTGAACGGAACAGGACAGAAGAAGAAGAAGAAGAAGAAGAAGAAGAAGAAGAAGAAGAAGAATGTAGTACTATGGTGTTAACCATAAATAGTCTATAGGCTGCTGCAGATATTTGTGTGCGCACGCGCGTGAGTGCATATATTCTGACTAATATAGTTTACAGACAACGTAAACGATACACGTAATTTTCAGAGTTTCCAACAAATATATTATGAAAACGTTTAGAACCCACTTATATAAATAAAGTAAACGCGATTGAACGAGGTGATTGGAGACGGAGAAGAGTGCTCGACCTTGACTCCTTTCCGTTTTGCGCTTCATTGAAGTACAGCTGATGGTTATTTATTGCTTCGCAGTTCTACGAACTCGGGCATTTACAATTCTTCGTCGACAAAAAGAACGCCATTTTCAATTTCTTACACTCAGTATACAGCTAAGGACTGTAGATCCACTTAGAGTTGCGCCTTTTATACCCGTGACGAAACATAGAACGATATACATCTTATCAGCATGTTATCAAGTTGCATTATTTTACCGGCACGCTACACAGTCAGGGAATAGGGAATATAGCTGTACATTTACAAGTAGACCGTCATCAGTTTCCCCAGACACGTAGCATTAGAATCCAGTTGAAATCCATAATAAACGATTCCTCATAAATCACAGATAGTTGTACTTTATTATTATCTTTGAGACACCATCCAGAATTTGCAGCGTTAAAGTTTATAATTACAAAAATTACGTTATAATTTATTTTATTTTCCGTATTTTTATACTTTACATTTGGGTGTTATTTACTTTTATAGTAGGTACTATAAATTCAGTCTCAGAATGTTAAAAAGTTATAATTCTATTTTAAATTACAATATTCTCTTATAATTCTATATAGCTGGGGCGTGTTTACGTGGGGGATGAACGAGACCAGCTCCCCCCAGAGGGTCGGAAAAAGTTTACGAATTTTGTTAATCTTTTAATTTTTAGACTATTTTATTATTTTTTAAGCTGTGTTCGACAATATAGTAGTAAGTCTTTTTTAAATATACGAACAGGGTTATTACACAGCATTTGCGTAAACGTTTGAAATATGAAACATAGAAAAAGCATTTCAGTCAATAAGTATCTTCTAAACAATGTTTCAATAACGCGTATTTTTATTGCGTTGTTACCGTTTATTTTAATGAGATTGATTTTAGATATTATCACACGTTTTCAACCACTTTATAGATAGTAATGTTGATTAGTCTTACTTGTCTTTTCTTTTGTATGAAGTCGACTCGACCGGACTACCCCCCCCCCCCCCGAAGACCACATTCTAGATACGCCACCGGTATGTATATGTTCAGCAATACTGTACCTACTCTATACTCCATTCCTCCCTATGTATAGACGACTCTGTATCCAAACAGTGAAATCGGGCTTTTTCAATAAGAAAAACAATAAAAGAGTGTGTATTACAGAAGTATTACTATGTAGTTAGAAAAGCGAAACGTTAGTAATAATATTAATGTTCGTTAATAAAATAACTTATACTTAAGTGAACTTCGTTGTACCTTCTTTTGGATCGAAAAGTCATCACTTGTAGGCTACATTGTATCGTTAAAGTCTAATCCCATCAATAATCGTTCTCAGCACTTTAAAGGTTTACATTATTCATAGCCATTCTTTATTAACACTTACCTATAGATATTTTATAATTTCTTTATTGGAAAAATCCTTTCAGCGGAATCATCAATTTGTTGCCATTATTTGTATAAACATTTTCAGATTTCTACTACTGGAAATGGAATGGATAGTAGGGTAGGTCGTTCGCCTTTAATAGTACGAGGTGTGTTCAAAAAAAGACCGAACTTTTTGAATAACATATCAACTCGCACAAACAACGCGCTGCGACTTTGAGCGCATCTAGCGATAGTTTTCGACGACAAAAACACCCACTAATTCCGTTCCATTATAAGCATTAGTCTTTGAGGTATATCAGATCGAGTGGGGACGTGTACACGCTGGCCGCAGGAGTAGTGACAAAGTGATTAAGAAAGACCTCGAAGAACAACGTGTACGTAGGAAACTTTGCGCCAGAACTAGGTTAAATCTTCACAGAGACATTCTGTTCTTCAATTAAGCATACGCGGAGGCCTGCATGAGCCGAACGAATATTTTAAGCATTTTTACAGAGGGCAATAACAATGGTCGGTGCAGGTCAAAGAGATTTCGAAGATCATGGCAAGAGAGCTAGTGATGTGGTGATTGTCAATCATTGTTTAACTACGAGACATTCTGAGAGAATACGCATCCATAATCGTAAAATCGTAAAATTAAATTTTGATAGAAAAACTAAAATGTATCGTCTCACTGAAAAATTCTTACTGGTTTGTTGAGTGACGATCAGAAAGAGACCCGTTTTGAAATCGGTCGGCAACTGTGTACCAATGGAAATGGTAATGGTAGCTTTGGAATACAATGGAAATTGCTCTGTAAAGATTTTACGAAATTAGCAGCAAAATTTTATACACACACGTTGCGTTAAGATCTTCATTCTCAGTTCATAATAAATCCGCCGGATGGTGTGTGCACGTACCCACTACAGCGTGTGTAGCTCGAAGACTGATGATCATGATGGGAAGGAGATGACGGCATTCCGGCATCAAAACCTGTCGGTCGCAGCACTTCATTGTGCAACTCACTCTATTTGCGCAGGTTGGCGTGTTACACAAATAGTTTAGTTTTTTTTTTAATACACCTCGTATACTTTGAACTTGAAACAGACACGCAGGTAGATGTCCTAAGAACTTTTTCCATAAATTTTGACTAATGTGTCGCTATTGTCGCAGCACAAACTTAGTTAAAACATGGTTATCTTTACAACCGGAGTGTGAAGCCCCCCCCCCCCCAAGCTAGTACGAGGCCCACAGTAGCCGCTGTGTCCTCCAAAAGGAAAATACTGAATTGGTTTTGTTTCTTTACAAAATTTCCAGCGACGAATCCTAATCGAATAGTTTTATTTGATGTCAGAAAGAAAGGGCCTTAATCACATAATTCCATTAAGTACGAGGCTTATCCAGAAAGTAAGTACCGTCTGCGCATATATCCCAGGCATATTGTAGTACGAAGGTCGCGCATGCGTAGTTACTTCCTTTTATTCAACGACGAAGTAGCCAAGCTATATTACGTTTGTTTGTTTACGTTCCGATTTACGTTTACTACACATCGGTAATCATGTTTAAAACAATCGATCGGCCCGCCAGTTGTGAAATAAGAACAGTTACTAGGTTTTTGAATGCGAGAAATCTTCGTCCTTGTGAAATTCATCGTCAGATTTGTGCAGTTTATGGACAGAATGCGATTAGTGAAGGTATGGTGAGAAAGTGGGTTAGGATGTTTAACGATGGAAGAGAAAATGTTCACGACGAGGAGCGTAGTGGTCGCCAGACCTTAATCAACGAAGAATTGCTGCGCAGTGTTGACGAGAAGGTTCGTTCCAATAGGCGATTAACAATTTCTGATTTGTCAATAGATTTTTCAAACATTTCTAGATCTTTATTACACGAAATTGTGACTGAACATTTACACTACAGAAAACTGTGTTCGAGATGAGTGCCGAAAATGCTAACGGACGGTCACAAAACGAAACGCATGGGAGCAGCCTTGGAATTTTTGCAGCGTTATGAAAGAGATGGAAATTTTTTTGAAAAGAATTGTCAATGGTGATTTAACATGGGTTTCTTACGAGACACCAGAAACTAAACGACAGTCACTGCAATGGCGGCATACTGGTTCCCCGAAAGCCAAGAAAGCAAAGCCACCCCTTTCTGCAAAAAAAAATCATGTGCACCGTTTTTTGGGACTGTCAGAGAATTTTGTTAGTGGCATTTATGGAATGAGGCACAACAATCAACGCAGAAGTTTACTGTGAAACACTCAAAAAGTTACGGCGAGCAATACAAAACAAAAGGTGTGGACTACCGACTTCCGGAGTGGTGTTTGTGCACGAAACGCGCGACCGCATACCGCACGTGTAACGACGGCGCCTTGTTGATTCATTTCGCTGGGAACAATTTAGTCATCCTCCTTACAGTCCAGATTTGGCTCACAGCGATTTCCATTTGTTTTTACATCTGAAGAAATTTCTTGCCGCCCAGAAGTTTGAAAGTGATGATGAGATAAAGGGAAACGTCCAGCAGTGGTTGAAGTCGCAGGCGGCCGAATTCTTTGAAGCGGGCATATTAAAATTAGTGCCAAGATACGACAAAAGTTTCAACTTACATGGTGACTATGTAGAAACGAAGATTAAGGTATGTAGAATTTTTGAAAAATAAATTAATTTGAAAATAATTTGTATAATTTTTCTTAATGCCCAAACGGTACTTACTTTCTGGATAAGCCTCGTATTATAATGATTATTCTCGCTTATTCCTTATGCAGTATTAGTAACAGTGTGAAGTTAATGTATGGTATTGATTGAAAACTCGTTCAGCACTTGGTGAAATATATTACTGCAAGGTTTTAAAAGACGACTCAGTTGTTCTTAGCAGCTTTCTGAGAACAGCGTAATAGGCTGAAACAATTGTCAGAGGTTAGAATAATCTGTAAAACTACCAAGCGTTTGTGTGTTTTTTAAAACCTTTGTAGTTAATGAATGTATGGGCCAAATATTCAGTATCCAGAATTACATTTGTTTAAGGGAATGTAGCATGGGCACATGCAGAATTTCATGCCAGAAGGGATAAATGTATCGCCATTTATCTCATAACTGAATTAATTATTATTGGTTAAAATAGACAATTTCTGTCTACCTTAAAAGAAATATACTACGAACAACAGGGGAAATATACTAAGGAAAACGAGGAGAGAAAATAAGGAAAATATTTAACCAAAGGAGAATATATGTTATCACTTAGTAAACTAAAAAGGACATTTGGCTAGGACAAGAATTTATGTCACAAACTTTGCCAGACTGAAGGCCTCTTGCAAATGGAATGTCGGTACACTGATCGATTATGAGCGACATAATTTATTTGCGACAGGGCAAGAAACAAAGAGGGATTCAGAGAGACTTATTTCCACTCTCCTTTCTAGGCCGCGTCCGGCTTCTACGCTATAACTTACCGTATAAGAACAGCAGCTGGACACAAGGCTATACAACATACGGGCTACAGCCAGCACGTGGCCCCTCAGTTTATGCACTATAGTCTGTCACACGATTTGTACAAACATAACTCTAATGTAGTAACCAAAATAATCACCGGCTTTTACGTAGCGTAAAATGTCGTAATGTTTGACGAGGAAACCTAAGAAGAGACAGTGTTTTATGTCTTCATCTGTGTTGTTAGGGAAATGTGAAAAAAGCACAAAACTCTTAGTATTGTATGTACTATGTGTAGTGGCGGATTTATGCATAGGCAAAGTTGGCAATTGCCTACGGGCGGCAAAGTTTGATGGGCGGCAAATTTTGGAAAGGTGAAATTTGAGGGACGTTATGTTGTTTTTATACCTAAGAGATGTTTCAAATGCCGCTACATTTCGTCCCAATATGATAAGAAACTTTTATAAATATATATTGTTTAGTAACTAGGCTTATTACATAAAGAGGATAGTTCGTTATTTACTTCTCATATGTATATGAAGTACATCGTTTTTTTATAATTAGATTTACATGCATTATCTATGTGATACTTGCATTATATTAATGAATTATTTAATTATTAATTAGTTTACATTCGAAGACTTAAGGTTAAATTATTTTAAAGACTATTATTACAACTTGCTTTATCTTTTTAATTTTGTACCAATTTGCACACAAAATTGTATTAAATTGTTATGTTTTAACTTCAGTTAAAATGTTTTGGAATAAACACGGCTACAGTAATTTAATGTCTTACTGTACTCTTCCTAGTATGTTATGTAAATTGTTCTATAGAAATGTGTTAAGAAAATTGAGAAATAAATATTATATAAAAAACAAATTTTATGGTAACTGAAAACCTGAAGGATTTAATTAAACCCGTAAACCACTCCCCCCCAAACAGAGATTTGTGGGAGGGCGGCAAAATGGTAAATCCGCCCCTGACTATGTGCATGTTACGTTCTGTATTCTAATTCATCGAAACGTTTCGCTTATGAAATCGAACTAGTAAGCTACCTGCGTTGCAAACCTCGCTCACTTTTTGAACGAAACACATTAATTATTATTAGGTAAATTACAATATCACGTACCTTTCTCTTATCTCCCACGCACGCACGCACGCGCGCGCGCACTGAAATGTCACTTCATAATAAACTGTTATTATATAAAAAAGCTTTGAGACCGGTGTGGTTTATGGTGTGCAAGTTTGGATTTGCACAAAGAAATCCAACATAAAAGTAATCCAAACTTTTCAAAATAAAGTGCTACGCAGTACTGTTAATACACCGTTATATGTAAGGGACGATGACATCCATCGAATCTGAAAATACTGCTACGACGGTCTACCTGATCGTCGTAGGTACAGTGGAAAATAAATTACAAGACACCAATTAAGTCACTAATTACCAGCTTTAATTTTCATAGTTAAACAGTTCGTAATTAACAACACAGTTTCTACAACAAATCAAATAAAAATTGTTCACACGCAATAAAATGTCAACTAATAATAAAACACAACTTTATTACAATATACCGCCCGATTATAAAACACTTTACTAATAACCACTTGAACGCACACAGTAATATCGCCCGATAATAACTCGAACCGCAAAGTAATATGTCGCGACTATAACTGAAAACTAAGGCCGCTGCCGCCTAATATTTATACAACGCTCACAGACCAAAAGATTCCAAATTATGCATTAGCGCCAGTGTACGACGTAATTAATTGCGGCCTTGCCTTGACACAGTCAGAGAGCGGCCGCGCGAATTCTGGTACAGTCTAGCAAATGCGTCGAGAGTCACGTACGCCGCACGCATTACATTCCGGATCCCTCTGGAACGTTCGATAAACACATAAATTGTTCTGTGATGTCGTAACACTTCCCCCTCCTTAAACCTGTTCGTCCCGAACTGGCAAACCGTCTTTGAAGTTAATACTCGACCAGGCGATCTAGGTGGACGTCCTTGCGAAAAATAATTCTCCGGTTCTTCGAATTCAGTCTCGTGTGATCCGAACATCAAGTTCCCAGGAATGCGAGTCTTTCGCCCAACCACTAGTTTTGCTGGAATCACTACCGTTGCGTCATGTACTGATGACCTAAACACCACTGGCTGATCCAAGTCTGTTTGGTTCTCGTCAACAACCTCTTGCGTAATCTCGTCTTCAGAAACTTTTCTCTCGGGCGCTTCTATCAGCTCAGGAACAAGCAAGAGTTTTGTCTCGACACCCATAGTTGGCTTTCCAATCACTTCTTTTGTCGTTACACTTATTTGTACTTCCTCTGCTAGTTCTTCCTCCATTTCCGCTTGCAATAGGGAGGGTTTCTCTTGACCAGACCTGTTGACTTTTTCTTCGGTCAATGCCACTTGCTTAATCGAATGGTTGGTAGACCCTGTTATTTTAGCCATGCAAAGCTTTATCTTCCCTTGGCCGACCTCAGGACATTCTCTCTTCAGTCCACAACGAATCCGTAGGCATTCATAACGTCCGTGCCAAGAATCACTTCATCAACAATGTCTGCAACAAGCATTTGGTGGCTAAACTCGAGAAGACCCAGGCGTACACGTACGTCTATCTTTCCTAACACATTGACGGGGCTTCCAGTCACAGTCTGTATTGTACAAGAGCTAATTTGAGGCCGTCGGTTGCTGACTAAGTCAGGGCGCACAATGGACACTGTTGCGCCCGTGTCAACTGTAAATGATGTTGGTTTACCTTCCGCAAATCCATTAACAATCAAGTTTCCACTGGTCTTATGTAGCGTGGAAATTGTGTGCTGTTCTGGGCCTTTACTTCTCCAATTGAAACGATCACTCTCTTCTTTCGGTATCTTCTTCTCCCAACAGTCTACCTGTAGATGACCACGTTTTCCACAGTTGTAACATTTCGGTCTTCTGTCTTTATCCCATCGTTCAAATCGTTGCGACTCTCTTGAACCTCTGAATTGTTTGTCCGACAACATTGTTTTTCTGCACCCATCGTAACGGCAATGTGATACAGGGATCTTCTGACTGCAATGTGATGGCACAAACCCATTAATGTAATGGGACGCTGACTTGGCAGCTTCAAACTCTAGGGCGTGAACAAGAGCTTCTGAGCTATTTCGGTGACTTGCCATTCGTAACACTTGCTGAAGTTCACAATCTCCGATGCCATCAATAAATGTCTACACCGCAAACCTTATTCGAAAATCTTCTGGTGCTTCAGGATAGGCCAATCTAATCAGTCTGTCGATACTTGCTTCAAACTTTTGAAGACTCTCCCTGGAACGTTGTCGTCTTGTTCTCAACTGAGCGTAGTACAAATCTCTTAAATATTTATCACCATACCGTAATTCCAGAGCTTTTATCAATTCGGCATAGGTGTTTTGGCTGTCAGGTGACACTTTCTGTAGTAATTCTGCCGCAGGTCCTTTTAATGCAAGCACGAGTGAGACTGCCTTGTCTTTGTCTGTCCAATTATTTGCGCATGCAGCAGCTTCAAATTGGCGGAGGTACGTTGCCCAGTGACTGCTTCCGTCAAATATTAGAGCTTTGACATGAACTGTCCCTACTGGAGGTAAAGTGAGTTTCTCTACTGACTTATTTTCTGTGTCTTTTTCTGTCTTTATCATTGGTACAGTCTGTTCAAAAGTTTGTTTTGGTTGTATCTTCAGGAACTGCTCTCTTATGTTTCCCATTGAGATTTCTACTGCAGATATTTTATTTCACATGGTTTCTTCTATGACAGATATTTTTGTAGACATTGATTCTTCAACACTCGAAACAGGTTTTTCTACTTCAGCTATTTTTAATGTCATTGATTCTTGTACCTCCGATATTTTAGTAACTTGTTTATTAAGCTCACCTCATAGGAGTCCCAACTCTGTAGCGGTTTGTTCTTGTGTCTGCTTTTGCTCCTGTATTAACTCCTTGATGTCTTCTGTTTCATGGTTCCGTTCCTCTGCGTCCTGCTTACGTTCTTCTTTTTGTCTTTCTTCTGTTTGTAGCATTAGTGCTTTCTGAAGTTCCTCAGGCCTCTTCCCTTTCTTGCCTGCGTTTTTCATCCTGTCGATTTTCTGCTTCTTCCGCCTCCTGCCTGCGTTTCTCATCCTGTCGTCTTTCTGCTTCTTTCACCTCCTGTCGCCGTCGTTCCTCTGTCTGCAACAGCAGCGCCTGGAAATTTCCCATCATCTGAGTGACATCCATTGTTTACCGATTAATTACGAATTACACTCGTCTTGTACAAAGTGTACACTGTTTCCACTATTAACCGTTCTATCCCACTTCTGACACCACTGTTACGACGGTCTACTTGATCGTCGTAGGTACATGGAAAACAAATTACAAGACACCAATTAAGTCACTAATTTTCATAGTTAACAGTTCGGAATTAACAGCACAGTCTCTACAACAAATCAAATTAAATTGTTCACACGCAATAAAATGTCAACTAATATTAAAACACAATTGTATTACTATATACCGCCCGATTATAAAACACTTCACTAATATCCACTTGAACGCACACAGTAATATCGCCCGATAATAACTCGAACCGCACTGTGATATGTCGCGACTATAACTGAAAACTAAGGCCGCTGCCGCCTAGTATTTGTACAACGCTCACAGAACGGAAGATTCCAAACTACGCATTAGTGCTAGTGTACGGCGTAATTAATTGCGGCCTTGCCTTGAAACAGTCAGCGAGCGGCCGCCCGAATTCTGGGACAGTCTAGCAAATACGTCGAGAGTCATGTACGCCGCACGCATTACATTCCATCTGGAACGTTCGATAAACACGTAAATTGTTCTGTGATGTCGTAACAATACGTATGGTTATTGATGAGATCAAACGGTTTGCAGCTAAATATGAACAAAAGCTTCATAAACTACAAACTATTTAAGTACTGGAATTTCTTGATAACGCTGGACTTGTTCGGCGATTGCAGACAACTGATATAGGAAAGTAAATTGTTTAAAGAAAAATACGAGTAGGTATACAAAGTGTAAACTATAGTGAGAAGCATTAGTAAACTATAATGGGAGCACAACATTTTACACAATGCAAAAATAGTTGTTAAAATAATATTGATTGATAGTTTGTAACTACTTGCAATTTAAACAAATGAAAAAATATAATATAATATAAATATAAATATAAATATAAATAGCAGTAAAGAGTTCAGAAAACTTAATTATCCTTGCACAAGTGTCTTAAAAATAAGGCCTTCTTAATCATTTCGGACGAATTATATCACTAACATGTGAATTCAATTCTAAAACTGTGATTGTACAAAAATACATCAGTTTTGTTATCGTAGCAATTCAACAGGTTCAAAGCAAGTCAGACCACGTACGAGATCTACATGTGTGGCCGTGTACACGACTGTGCCGATTGTTTGGGTGGCCGAAACGCCGAATTTATATTTTTTTTCTGTGATGGCAAAAGTCTGTCAGTTAGATTCGAATTCATACATCCACGCGCACGCGCGAGCGCACGAATAGGTTCGTTACTGTTAGTTTCGTGCGCATGGGAAACCAATTTTTTTTAAGTTTAAATGAGAAATAAGGCATGAGTGAAAGATTACGTGCGAATTATAAACGGATATTTCTATTATAGATATCTTATATTTTGTAAGAACAATTGTAGAGCGTGTCCTCGTGCACGGCGCGCGATTTACGAAAGGTTATTTAATAAATCTGTAATGATAGGAAGCGGTAGTAAATGTCTTAGAATGTGTGAGAAATTCCTAAGTGTTAACAATGCTTTATGCTTCATTGCCTGAAAAAAGTTTCGTCAAAGTCAATTAAGTATGCTGACTTAAGTATTGTTCTATTTAATAGTATATAGAAGAATAATTAAGCATTCGTTTCACGAAAACGTATAAGTGTAGTTGGATGTTTTGTAGCTCCGCCTTCATCCATATTAATGGAATTGACAGAAGAATGATTAGAAACAACACAGGAGTAATTGTAAACGCAAAGAAAATGAGAATAATTTACTGAGAATAGAGTGATTTATAGTGATACCAGTTGTAACATAACAAAATTATCACACTAAACATTTGAATTAATGCAACCTAAATAAAGGAAAAAGTTCCATAGTGAGTGAGAAGAATAAATTGTTTTAAGGATTACACTAGAAACTGTATATTAAGTCTATAAAATGTTAATAAAAATGGAAAATAACAAAGAAAACCATTGATTAAAATAACCTACTATGTAAAAACCAGTTAAACCAGCAGTATACCCAGTAGATTGGGGAAGCAGTACAAAAAGGGAAGGACCATAAAAAAGGAAATAATTTGTCATGAAACCATTTTAATAAGGGAACAATAACAATAAGGTCACGAGGCAGAGAAAGCACAAGACCAGAAACTACTAATGTGATATGAAGAAGGGACAAAACATATCAAGATTGCCAACAAGGAGACCAGAACCAGGAAGCGATATGCCAAAACAAAATGTTAGTCATGTAATACATACCATGAAACAAAATTAAAACTGATATATGTAGACCCAAACAAGTTACAAGATACAATCCCAGAAAACACAAATTGTATACTAGTTGTAAGAGTAATATGTTAAAAAATATATCAAAAGAGACTACCATAGTGTAGAACCCAATAAAGTGAAGTGAGGGAACAAAAATAAGAAACTACAGTGAGTATAGTGAGAAACATAGCTAAAAAATCGATGAAAAGATATTCAATGAAGTGTAAATATTATAAAAAGACTACCATGAGTGTAGAATAATACTAGTAAAACCATTGGAATCAAAGACAGTCTAAGGACTGACAAAATTATCAGTAATAAGAGTTTTTTAAATTAGATATAAGAAATACTATTACCAATAAAATATTTTCTTTAATTACAGTTAAGTAAATTGTGAGAAGGACAAATACCAGAGGACAGTTCATAACTGAGGGTATAACTAATAATAAGATGTTTGTTATTTATTGTTAATTAGATAATATTTTAGATATAAGGTGATAATAGGTACAAGATGTTTTTTTTAATCACAGTTGAATTGTTTTCAAAAGAAACATAAATACAAAAGACAGTTAATGACTGACAGTATTACTAGTAATAAGAGTTTTTTATTTTCTAATTAAATTATGTCTAGGTAGTAATAAGGATAAGATATTTTGTTATCATTTGATGATACAGTTAAATGTAATAGGAATAAGATGTTTTTGTTAAAATTAGGTGTTATAGAGAAAATTAGGCATAAGATGTTCATGTTATGGTTCAATGATGTTATTAGTATAAAGAAAGTTTAGTAGATACAAGATATTCTATTGTATTTTAAAATCATGTCATTTAATTTTCCATTGTGTAAGGCAGAGAGGCAAGTAGGACATAAAAATGTAATAATTTTATTCAAAACAGTAAACCATGTATAATGTATAAACAGACCAGCTAAGACACCATTTTAGTAAACACAGAATGGCATATAAACCAAAAAATTATCTATCAAAGAATCAATCTATGTAATAGGAATAGAAGTCAATACATACAATACAGAAATTGAAAATATAATTAATACAGATACAGTTAATAGCAAATAGAATGACAAAAGAAAGGAAATTAACTTCTTTTGGAAACAGTTAATAATAGGCCTATGATAGTAATCAAATCAGACTAAACAGTAAATTAATCAATATTGAAATGTGTTAACAACCAAATTATTAACAACAAAGTAATTACGGAGTTATTAAGTATATTCCATGGAAATATTATACAGAAAAAACAAATAAAAACCTTTAAAACACTGAATTTGTACAAAATATGAGGCATACAATCATTATATAAAATTGTAAATTTTGGGCTTAAATGAGCTTGAAACAAACCCAGCTGTATATCAAAAGATGTAAAATTAAATAATCAATATTACTGAATAGTTAGATTTATGTAAAATTAAGAAATATTTGAAATACAGTAAAAAATAAGAAAACTTATTATGTATAGTTAGATGGTGAAACAAGTCTTAGACAGATATTTTTATAGTTAAACAATATGAAGAGGAAAAAGACATAGCACAAATTGCCCTAAAACGACGACGTTGCGTCTATTAGTCTATTGTTAATCGCAAAGCGGAATAGTTGGAAATGTGTTAGCGGAGTACTGAAAACAAAATAATTTGTAATAAAACCAAGTGTGGTTATGTGGCGTGTAACGGAGATGATCTAAAAAGTGAAATAACCTTAACTATCAATTTCTAACACTTCACAAATTCCCAAAACACAGTAAGAACACCATAAAACTCAACACAAGAAATCGACAGCCATTTTGAACGATTTTTGGACCAAATTCACAGAACACCAATACACATATTTGAACACCGGACACTACACAAGAAATCCATCCAGAAATCGACATCGCAGATGACGAGAGGACATTCCACACTATATTCCTGGACCAACGCCACTTCGCAGAAAAGGGAATATCATTTTTATTTCTGCGGGAGAAGCTCTGTCAATTCCAACAGCATCGCAGTTAAAATCGAGTAGACGGCGGCCATTACTGGATTTCTCACAAAGACGGTGCAGTACCTCCTGGAGGGGAGTGACGTCATTTCTTCGACTTGGTTCGCAATTTAATTTTTTTCTAATTGACAATTGTAATAATAATTTTGTTCTATTTCAGCTATTAACATTTAGTTTAAGAATACCTGTTAAATGTATCTTGTTCCTTGCCCTCTGACCATTTCGACTCGTTAAAAGAACCACAAATCTAAACTTGTAAAAATATATTTGTTGATTTTTTTCACTACCGACTGTAGCGAATATTAGCCAGTGCCTGGGACATGCGCAGTTTGACTGGCGCATAATTTTGAATGTTAATAAACGCAAATCATTACTCAGTTACCAGCATTGTTTTATTTCCATAATTAATGTTACTATTATTTTTTATTAAACAGAAACATAATTTACAGTGAGAGAATAGATATATAAGGAAATTACAAACTCAATTAATTAATTAATTAGAAATTAATTAAATTAAATAATTCAATCAAACTCAATACAAGAACAAGAAAGAATATTTTCACAATTTTTAAAGTTTGATTTATTTGTTATTTATCAATCAATCACACCTAGTTATAACATATTTATATTAAATCTATTCTTTGTATTTGGTAATTTCAAAGTGGAGCTGTATCATCGGGGAGTTCAATACCGAGATCCAGACAACATACACAATTCTTATCATCAATATCTTTATATTTTATTTATTAATACATTTGAAATTATATTACAAATTGACTAGCCTAACTAGTGGGGCTAAAAGGAGGGCACAATACAATACCATTGTCAACACAGCAATCGACACACAATATACAATATATATCTTTTCTATTTCTATATTTTTCAATTGTATATTTGTAAAAAATTTCATATTACAAATTGGCGTCCAACTTAAGGGGCTTTAAATAGGAGGTAATAGAGTTGTAAAATAAGGACGATTGTCCAATTTCCTATTTTTAGCTTGGCAACGGTCAATAGGTCGGAAGAGGGAGCGAGATGCACAGGAGAGCTACATCAAGGAAAAGGGCTATGGAGGCCGAGCAGGAGATAGACATGGAAGATAAAGAGGCGACACCAGTGGAAGATGTGGAGTCAATGTTACCGCCAGCAGAACCAAATAACCCTGCACCACAGAAGGAACAGCCGGAGAAATCCACCGCAAAGGAAGATACAAAATTTGATCAAATGATGGAGATGTTACTCAGAGAATTTAAAACGACGAAGGAAGAATTAAAGGAGAAGATGGAAGAAAATAGTAAGAAGCTGGAAAACGATAACCAACAATTGAAGGAGGAATTGAGTAATAAAATCGGAAATACCAATAAGAAAATCGAAGAAAATAGTAAGAAGATGGAGGAGAAGATGGAGGAGAATAGTAAGAAGATGGAGGAGGAAATGAAGAATGATAACCAACGATTGAAGGAAGAGTTGGGCAATAAAATTGGAGATACTAGCAAGAAGATGGAGGAGAAGATGGAAGCAAACAGTAAGAAGATAGAAGAGAAGATGGAAGAAAATATTCAGAAAATTGAGGAGAAAATGGAGGAAATAAAGACTGACAATAAACAGTCGAAAGAGGAATTAACCCAGATAAGCCAAAAACTGGAAGAAACCAACAAGAGGATGGAAGAAACAAATCAGAAAATGGAAAGCAATAGTCAGCAATTGAGAGAAGAATTGAAGGAGACGAACCAGGAGAACATGAACCGGTTAGACGGAAGAATGGAAATATTGAAGGAAGAATTGAGCCAGAAGATAGCTGAAAACAATGAGACAATCAGCAAGAAGGTAGAAGAGGAAATAACGGTAATCGAACAAAGGGTTACCAGAGCTGACGAAAAATGGAGTCAAACTGAACGGGAAGTACAGAGTATCAAGACAGAAATAAATACGAAGGTTAACAACATCGAAGAAATGACTAGGAAGACATTGGAGGAAAGACTAAAGGAAACACGGGAAGACTGGGAGCGAGTGCAGGACCGATTCACAGAAAAATGTGACGGCATTGAAGCTACTTTAACCAGTATCAACAGTCAGGTGCGACAGAACCAGACAGATATAGACCTATTCCATAGTCGACCAACAACCATTACCAGTTGTCCCAACAGTGAGAATCGTGAAGGAATTAACTTCAGGTTTTATAAAAACAAATCCATGGAGTTCCTAGCAAGAATCGAAGAATACTTCATCAAACACAGAGGTAATCGCTGGAGGGAGAATAAAGAAGTGCTTGACGAATCGTTCAAGGAGATAGCAGACAATTGGTGGATGGCGATAAGAGATGAGGTGACCGACTATCAACAATTCAGAAGGCTATTCAAAGCCAAATATTGGTCTGAATCAACACAAAATATCGCCAGAGACGGGATCTGTCATGGAAAGTACAACCCGTATGGAAACCAGACTTTAACGGCGTACTTTTTGGGAAAGGTGTGCGTGGCCAAACATCTAGAGCCCCGAATACCGGAAGAATGCCTGGTCAGCAAACTCTCATACCATTATGAGGAGGATATCATCAGAGCCAGACGAAACAGTCAAACAAAGACGGTGCAAGCCATGACCGAGCTTTTAGAAATGTATGAGCACGAAGACTATTACCGTCAAAGTCGCAGGAGATATGAAAAGCCGGAACCAAGAAGTAACAACAATAATTTGAATAATAATAATCGGCAGAATGGGGGTAACAATAATAATTATAATTCCGCAAATCGGAATAATGCCGAATACAATTATAACCCCAGAAATAACAATAATTTGCCTAGATTCAACAACAATAATAATAATAGTAATATCCCTCGCATGAATAATAATAACAACAACCATAATAATAATAATAATAATAATAATAATAATAATAATAATAATAATAATAATAATAATAATAACCGTCCACAAAATAACAACGGTTATTATAATAATAATAGTAACTATGTTCCAAATGGTCAGAGGAACCCCAACCTTTCTAATAATAATTATCATGGTAATTATAACCGGAATTACCCGAATGGAGGTAATAACAACAATTACAGGACATATCGACCCAATGTTAACTACATCCGAGCGGAAGGCAGTGGACACAGGAGGTACCAGCCTCAACAAAGGAGCCGATACTACGAGTACGAGACCTTCCAAGGAAGTCAGGGAAGTAATCGGTACAGAGAGTACGAGCCCAGACGTAGTTCCAGCCTGGACAATCAGCGAAGACTACCTGTAACAGAAGCCCAACAAGACGATCGAGCAGAACCAAACGAAGCAGTCTCAGGACTTCAAGCTGACGCTTCCAACGGCCTAATCCGTAATGAAGCGGAACATTTAAACGAACGGAGGCAGTAATAAACTCCAATAACCCTTTACTGCTCCAATCTGCTGGGTTTAACCAAGTAGGTATGAATTCGAAGAAAAACAGAAAAATTTTACCATAATATACAGCAATTATTTGAAAGATATCCGTAAGGACCTATTAGAAGAAAGCGAGCTTAATATTAACAATAATGATAATGAAATAATATACATAATTGCAGAAATCGAGCGTATTTCTGTTCCTATAATGATAGACACTGGAGCCAATGTCTCCATAATAAATCGAAATGAGTTGGACCGGATACAGCAGGAATGCCACAAAAACTTACCGGTACTACCTATTAATAATATTGTACTTGTAGGAGCTACCGGCCGATAGAACAAGACCATAAGAAAGCAGGTATCCCTCAGTGTCAACAGTCAGGGCATTAGTGTGGATATGATATTTCTTGTTGCAGCCGGATTACCTTTCAACATCATGATAGGATGTGACATATTGCGCAGAAACTCAGCAATTATCGACTTGTGCCGAGGAAAGGTATCACTCTTTGCTGAAGGTTCGACCTGGGTAGCCAATTTAACTAATAACAAGACTTTAGACTCCAGACAACTTCTCGACCACCAAAATAAGGTGAATTACTTGTCCAACTACTCAACAAACAACAAGCTAGTACATCAGGAATCGGAGGAAGACCTATGGCAACAAAAGATTCAAGAGATACGTAACTTCCAGTGCCACAATACTAACGAGCAATTAAAGGAAAACCAGCTGAATCAATTGGTCGAAATATATGAGAAATATCGAGCTGTATTTTCTGACGAACCTGGAAAGATCCGGAACTACCAATGTTCCATACGATTCAGAGAACCGGTAGAATTTAACCGAAAGTCGTACCCAATAGCACAATCTTTGAAAGAAGCTGTACGCACAGAGATCCAGAATATGATCAGTAGAGATATCATCGAGAGCAGTCAATCGCCATACACTAGCCCAATTGTGGCCATACAAAAGAAAAATGGGAAGGTAAGGCTTTGCCTTGACGCACGTGAGATAAATAAAATGATAATAAACGATCGTACCTCACCTGGCGAAATTGATGAAATTTTGAAGAGGTTCCACGGAACACGATTCATTACCACCTGGGATACCGTATGCGGCTATTGGCAAGTGGAGTTGCACCCAGCAAGCCGGCAATACATGGCGTTCATCTTCGAAGGGCGCAATTATCAGTTTAAGAGGTTGCCCTTCGGGTTGGTGAATTCAGTAGCTGTTTTTGTCGCCTGTATGGATCATATACTAGGACCAGAAGCACTCCAATTCACGACTGTCTATGTTGATGATCTCCTAATAACATCAACCAACTGGGAAGAACACTGTTACCGTGTAGAGTATGTCTTGAAGAAGCTTGCTGAAAATAATGTCACCCTTAAACTGGACAAGTCCAAGCTTATAGCTAAAGAAGTACAATTCCTGGGTTTCCAGCTAAACAGTCAAGGAATAACACCATCAACAGAAAAGGTAGACGCCATACAACGATTCCCTACACCAAAGAACAGAAGGCAACTACAATAATTTTTGGGCCTGTGTAACTATTATAGGAAGTTCCAGAATAATTATTCCGAACTAACAGCCCAGTTTCAGTACCAGTTATCGTCCAAGAATAAATGGCGATGGGGTCAAGAACAAGACGAGACCTTCAAATCAATTAAAGAGAAGTTCTTAGATGCAGTAATGCTCAACCATCCAGATTTTAACCGACCCTTCTTTCTAAACTGTGACGCTAGTAACATTAGCTTGGGATCAACACTGTACCAAGAAGATGAAAGTGGAAACCATCTAGTAGTGAGCTTTGCTAGCAGAACCCTTAACCAGTGTGAAAAGAACTATAATGTGATGGAAAAAGAACTGCTAAGTGTAGTCTTTGCCTGCGGGAAGTTTCGGACGTATATCCTCGGATATCCAGTGACCGTTCGAACAGATCACAAGTCAATATCATTTCTAAGAAGATGCAAATTAAGCCATGGTAGATTGACCAGATGGGTACTCGCCCTGCAGGAATACGATATACAATGGGAGTATGTTCCTGGAAGTAAAAATGTAGTAGCCGACGTATTGTCGAGAGTGAATCTGGAAGAACAAACGTTCGAAGGCGAAAAGGAGAGCATTTTGAAAATCTATAACATTATTAAGGACAGATCCGATTTAGAGAAGATAGTGCAGGACATCAGCAAACACCAGCAGTCCGATCCGAAGTTAAACCATATTAAGCTTCGTCTCTCCAACCAAGATGACACAATAAACAAATTTTATTGTATACATAATGGAATTTTATTCATCAAGACATCCCTTGATGAAGAGATATGGAAGATCATGATCCCTACTACAATCGAAAAGGATATCATCCTGGACTATCACCTACGATACGGTCACATGGGAGCCATGAAGGTGATTAAGGCAATAGAAGAGAATTGTCATATAAAAAGTGTCAATAGAAAAACGAGAAACTACCTCAAAACTGTCTGATATGTCAATTGGTGAAAACCAACAATGAGAGAAAAGAGGGTATGATGATACCAATTACCTCACAAGCCAAACTGGAAAAGGTCTTTCTGGACATATGTGGTCCATTTCCCCGCAGTGGCGGACGCCATCGGTACAAATATATTATTATTATGATGGATCATTTTACAAAATTCACAAAACTATACCCTGTGAACAGAGCCACCACTCTGAAGACTCTAGGAATAATAACAAATCATTACATTCCAGAGGTAGGAAGCCCGACATCCATAATCACAGACCATGGAACGCAATTTAAGGGTTGGAGGTGGAGAAACACTCTGAATACATTGGGCATTAAGACATACAAGACATCTGTCTACCACCCCAGCAGCAATCCAGCGGAGAGGGTACTGCGAGAGGTCGGAAGAATATTACGGACTTATTGCTATAATCAACAAAAGAAGTGGCAAGAATATTTATTAGCGACTGAAGAATTCCTTAATTTGTCATATCACACCGCTATTGGTACCACGCCATACACGGCAATGTATGAAAAACCGCCTCCGAGAGAAATACAAGACATAATAGAGTTCCCCAGGAGTCAAGAATACAAATTCAATCGAATCAGATTCTACAATAAATTGGCAGAAGACCAGGAAAGGCGCAAGAACAAATATCAAAAGGCTGTTAAGAAAATAATAAGCTATGAAGTCGGAGAAAAGGTACTGCTAAAAAACAGGGAATTACCCAGTACTTTGGAAGGCATTACCAAAAAGTTGTTACTGCTGTATACCGGCCCATACCTGATTATTAAAAACAATAATAACAATACGTATGTACTAAAGGATATCATTTCGAATAAAGTAAAAGGAACTTATAATCAGTTATCCATTAAAAAATATTTGGAGGACTCATAATTATGAGTTAAAACTATTATGAAGAAATTAAGAATTTTGAGAAATAAAATTACAAAATTCCAAAAGTTAGTAAGTACAACTTACACAAAACATTTGAAAGATTATTAGGAACGAAATAAGAATTTTGAACATAATAAAATTACAAAATTCAAAAATCAGTAAGGACAACTTACACCAAATATCTGAAAGACTATTATGAAGAAAATAAGAATTTTGATAAATAATAAAATTTCAAAATTCAAAAATTAGTAAGTACAACTTACACAAAACGTTTGAAGAATTATTGTGAATAAATAAAAAGAATTTTGAACATAATAAATTGCAAAATTCCAAACTTAGTAAGTACCATTTACACCAAACATTCAAAGACTATTATGAATGAGAAAAGAATTTTGATGAATAAAGATTTTCAAAATTCAAAACATTAGTAAGTACCACTTACACCAAAATATTTGAAAAACAACTATGAATAAGAAAGAATGTAGTTGAATAAAAATGTCTAAAATTAAAAAATATTAAACTCATATCATTACTCATACAAATGATGAGAAATAACTCTGAAATATGAAAAAAGATTTTGTAAGAAAGAGATACAAAATTCTAAAGGAGAAAGGAAACTAGAATATCATATGACTTAATCGAAACAACTTAACCAAACTCACAAAGAAAATAATTTAATAAAAATGGAACAATGAAAAAGGACCAACTCAGTAAAGACCAAATAGTGAGACCAGAAACCAAAAAAAACCCTGATACTAATAATGATAATGTTGTTGCAATAACCACTGTTATAGTGAAAGTGATAAAGAATTAATTCATGTTACACCATGAGCAATAAAAATAACTCAATGGATACCAGATGGTAGAAAGAGTAAATATAAATGCTACTTACTATGTAAACATGATGAAATGTATATTATACCACATACCTAAACCACCTAATATGGAATAAGCTTTAAGAGAGAAGAAGAGTCAAGTGTATAAAAGTATTAATTAATATAACGTATTATGAAGTGAAGAATCTAAAGATGTTTATTTTAGTCAAAAATGACTACTTTTATTGTTTATTTATTTTTTATGACTGGATGTAGAAAATGCCATCAGTCTTATGTGTTGAGCAGAGATGATAATACCTCTGGACTCAATTGAAGTGTTGGACAGCAGGGATTGAAGCCAAAAGTGCCACTCTGAACTGTTCCAATTAATTTGTTAGGGAATGTTAGGGAGTAAACATACTGGTGAGGAAGCACCAAATAAGAAAGAATATAAAATGATAATGTTATACACAAGATTGGAGATCACTTATTAATGAAGAAAGAAACTAATGAAGGAGATACACATCATCTGAGAGGAAGCAACGGTGGAAAAAGAGGTATATAAAGTGAAAACATGTAATCACGAAGGAAATGTAGTAAATACCAAAGAATTAGTAGTAATTATTTCATCCATACTAAGAGTATGATCTGAACTAATCACTTTTACAGGAGAGCATATGTAACATAACAAAATTATCACACTAAACATTTGAATTAATGCAACCTAAATAAAGGAAAAAGTTCCATAGTGAGTGAGAAGAATAAATTGTTTTAAGGATTACACTAGAAACTGTATATTAAGTCTATAAAATGTTAATAAAAATGGAAAATAACAAAGAAAACAATTGATTAAAATAACCTACTATGTAAAAACCAGTTCAACCAGCAGTATACCCAGTAGATTGGGGAAGCAGTACAAAAAGGGAAGGACCATAAAAAAGGAAATAATTTGTCATGAAACCATTTTAATAAGGGAACAATAATAATAAGGTCACGAGGCAGAGAAAGCACAAGACCAGAAACTACTAATGTGATATGAAGAAGGGACAAAACATATCAAGATTGCCAACAAGGAGACCAGAAACAGGAAGCGATATGCCAAAACAAAATGTTAGTCATGTAATACATACCATGAAACAAAATTAAAACTGATATATGTAGACCCAAACAAGTTACAAGATACAATCCCAGAAAACACAAATTGTATACTAGTTGTAAGAGTAATATGTTAAAAAATATATCAAAAGAGACTACCATAGTGTAGAACCCACTGAAAAGACTACCATAGTGTAGAACCCAATAAAGTGAAGTGAGGGAACAAAAATAAGAAACTACAGTGAGTATAGTGAGAAACATAGCTAAAAAATCGATGAAAAGATATTCAATGAAGTGTAAATATTATAAAAAGACTACCATGAGTGTAGAATAATACTAGTAAAACCATTGGAATCAAAGACAGTCTAAGGACTGACAAAATTATCAGTAATAAGAGTTTTTTAAATTAGATATAAGAAATACTATTACCAATAAAATATTTTCTTTAATTACAGTTAAGTAAATTGTGAGAAGGACAAATACCAGAGGACAGTTCATAACTGAGGGTATAACTAATAATAAGATGTTTGTTATTTATTGTTAATTAGATAATATTTTAGATATAAGGTGATAATAGGTACAAGATGTTTTTTTTAATCACAGTTGAATTGTTTTCAAAAGAAACATAAATACAAAAGACAGTTAATGACTGACAGTATTACTAGTAATAGGAGTTTTTTATTTTCTAATTAAATTATGTCTAGGTAGTAATAAGGATAAGATATTTTGTTATCATTTGATGATACAGTTAAATGTAATAGGAATAAGATGTTTTTGTTAAAATTAGGTGTTATAGAGAAAATTAGGCATAAGATGTTCATGTTATGGTTCAATGATGTTATTAGTATAAAGAAAGTTTAGTAGATACAAGATATTCTATTGTATTTTAAAATCATGTCATTTAATTTTCCATTGTGTAAGGCAGAGAGGCAAGTAGGACATAAAAATGTAATAATTTTATTCAAAACAGTAAACCATGTATAATGTATAAACAGACCAGCTAAGACACCATTTTAGTAAACACAGAATGGCATATAAACCAAAAAATTATCTATCAAAGAATCAATCTATGTAATAGGAATAGAAGTCAATACATACAATACAGAAATTGAAAATATAATTAATACAGATACAGTTAATAGCAAATAGAATGACAAAAGAAAGGAAATTAACTTCTTTTGGAAACAGTTAATAATAGGCCTATGATAGTAATCAAATCAGACTAAACAGTAAATTAATCAATATTGAAATGTGTTAACAACCAAATTATTAACAACAAAGTAATTACGGAGTTATTAAGTATATTCCATGGAAATATTATACAGAAAAAACAAATAAAAACCTTTAAAACACTGAATTTGTACAAAATATGAGGCATACAATCATTATATAAAATTGTAAATTTTGGGCTTAAATGAGCTTGAAACAAACCCAGCTGTATATCAAAAGATGTAAAATTAAATAATCAATATTACTGAATAGTTAGATTTATGTAAAATTAAGAAATATTTGAAATACAGTAAAAAATAAGAAAACTTATTATGTATAGTTAGATGGTGAAACAAGTCTTAGACAGATATTTTTATAGTTAAACAATATGAAGAGGAAAAAGACATAGCACAAATTGCCCTAAAACGACGACGTTGCGTCTATTAGTCTATTGTTAATCGCAAAGCGGAATAGTTGGAAATGTGTTAGCGGAGTACTGAAAACAAAATAATTTGTAATAAAACCAAGTGTGGTTATGTGGCGTGTAACGGAGATGATCTAAAAAGTGAAATAACCTTAACTATCAATTTCTAACACTTCACAAATTCCCAAAACACAGTAAGAACACCATAAAACTCAACACAAGAAATCGACAGCCATTTTGAACGATTTTTGGACCAAATTCACAGAACACCAATACACATATTTGAACACCGGACACTACACAAGAAATCCATCCAGAAATCGACATCGCAGACGACGAGAGGACATTCCACACTATATTCCTGGACCAACACCACTTCGCAGAAAAGGGAATATCATTTTTATTTCTGCGGGAGAAGCTCTGTCAATTCCAACAGCATCGCAGTTAAAATCGAGTAGACGGCGGCCATTACTGGATTTCTCACAAAGACGGTGCAGTGCCTCCTGGAGGGGAGTGACGTCATTTCTTCGACTTGGTTCGCAATTTAATTTTTTTCTAATTGACAATTGTAATAATAATTTTGTTCTATTTCAGCTATTAACATTTAGTTTAAGAATACCTGTTAAATGTATCTTGTTCCTTGCCCTCTGACCATTTCGACTCGTTAAAAGAACCACAAATCTAAACTTGTAAAAATATATTTGTTGATTTTTTTCACTACCGACTGTAGCGAATATTAGCCAGTGCCTGGGACATGCGCAGTTTGACTGGCGCATAATTTTGAATGTTAATAAACGCAAATCATTACTCAGTTACCAGCATTGTTTTTATTTCCATAATTAATGTTACTATTATTTTTTATTAAACAGAAACATAATTTACAGTGAGAGAATAGATATATAAGGAAATTACAAACTCAATTAATTAATTAATTAGAAATTAATTAAATTAAATAATTCAATCAAACTCAATACAAGAACAAGAAAAAATATTTTCACAATTTTTAAAGTTTGATTTATTTGTTATTTATCAATCAATCACACCTAGTTATAACATATTTATATTAAATCTATTCTTTGTATTTGGTAATTTCAAAGTGGAGCTGTATCATCGGGGAGTTCAATACCGAGATCCAGACAACATACACAATTCTTATCATCAATATCTTTATATTTTATTTATTAATACATTTGAAATTATATTACAAATTGACTAGCCTAACTAGTGGGGCTAAAAGGAGGGCACAATACAATACCATTGTCAACACAGCAATCGACACACAATATACAATATATATCTTTTCTATTTCTCATTTTTATTTTTTTATATTTGTAATATTTTTATATTACACAGTTAACAAAGAAAAATTGAAAACTACGATAAAAACGTAGATGATAACATAGAATTCACATTTAAATAAAAATAAGAATAAAAAATCTCCGTTACAATCTTAAAGAACAGATGCAACTTAGTGTCAGTATATACATTTTTTACAAGAAGCTCCAGCGCAAATATAGAAAGTTCGAAGCCAACTTGATGGAAAAGTACCTTGAGAAAAGTATGTAGGCTATCGTAACAGAGACGAAATTAGTCCAAGTTTAAGGAAACAATTAGAAAACATGCGTGTAGCGTTTGAGATTAGAAACAACGTGTCTAAGAAGAAAGAGCACTTTGGTAAATTCCGACTTGGTTTCATGGAGCGCATCTTTGACAGTAAAAGAAAACGGAACGATAGAATACGCCGTAGATTGTTTAAGAGAACCCGAGGAAAGAAGTAAAAAGTCTTTTGACGCCAATTTGTGCAATAAAAGCAGGAGGAGGAAAAGAATTAGCCACTCTGATGGCACTCAGTGGGGTTAAGTTATGTACAGTAACAAATGAGTTCTCTCATAATCGAGAGCCGCGTTGGCTAAACTGTTTACGTTTTATTAGGTTTTCTGGATGAATGAGTAACAAGTAATTACTCAAAACGTTCCAAACGTTATACGATTAATTTTCCTGTTTATTTCGTCTGTAACAAAACGTAAATTGTGCAACCTTGATCTTGAACTCTGAACGAAGTTTCAGTTCGACCGGTCTGTCCAATTCATTAATATGAATTAAGTAATCGCTCGTATTACGAATTAGCTTATCGTCAAAAATTGTTTAGTCTTGCAATTTTCGTTTTGTAAGATTGTAACAATTTCCATAATTCACGGTTTACCATAGGTCAGGCGATTGCAGAAGCCGTCAGAACAGATTGCAAAACATTTTGCGCAAACGTTTTACATTGACGTTCAATGACTCGACCTGGCTGCGAAGTTCAGGGTATGGTCTGAAGTGTACTGCGTAATGAAACGGGGATAAGAAACATGCGACGTAGAAGAGGAAGATGTCGGGGGGTTGAAATTTCCCATTCAGCTAATGACGTAATTTTTTGTTCTTTTACCGTCTTTTTAAGAGTGGCCTAAATATTGTTTAATAATTCCTTACACCTACAGAAATGTTAATAGGATAATACCTTCACTTTAATACCTCTCGAAACAAAGAAGTTTTGCCTACATCATCATTTTGGTTTGGTTTACATAGACAGCCTACGTAACAAACTTATGCGCAAACTGACACGTCTGAAATACTAACCTATCATTTTTTATGTTAACAGCGTTTTTCACAGAATTATTGTTCTCCTAGAGAAGGAGCAATTCTCAGACCAGGATCTTAGTGATCCTCTGGAAGGAAAATCCACTCTCTCATATCATTAGTTAGTTAATTGAATATTTTCATAATCCGTATCTGGTTTCTATAAGTCAGATTAGAATGTAGTAGTGATCGTTGATACAACTTAACTTAGCCTATATAACCAATAAGCATGTACTGAGAAAATGCTTCTTATTTGTTTCAGTGAGTAATCGAATAAAAAAATTTCTTATTTTGAAATCGCAAATCTTAAACCCAGTAACTGAATGTAATTAAATCAATTCCTGAAATCTGAAACTGACTCTAGTGTGTATTATAAAGATTCTTAAGTATGGTTATTATGCCACACGTTGGTTGCGTCAAATATCACTTACGTTCTAGGTTAAGGCGCCACTCGTGAAGCGCGCGTAATCTTCGAATGTTGAATAAATAATTTATTCAAGACAGTATTGCATGTAGTCGGTAATTACATTGATTTATTGTGTTACAAATTATATTTAGATATATTTATTACTGAATACTTCCACTCAGTTTTGTATTATTAATTAATTTGCTTGGGCGCCAGGGCAGAGTGTCTCAGGATTGTTATGAAATAACTTCGTTCAGATACTAAGATTTATATTATTATCTTCTTATTACATAAGACATCTGAGAATTAATCATTAATATCATCTTTCAAATTTATACTCATTAATATTCTTTATAACTAATAACAAAATTATTAATATCTCTAGCTTACGGATTCTTCAAAATCATATTAATCAAGTATTATTCAAATGAGCAATCAGTAGATTCAAATTTACTCCCTTAACACATTTAAATCTTCAATATATTAATCAAAACATATATGTATCATAAATTCTTAACTACTATGAACTTCTATAATCTTCAATAGATTCAATTATTCAACTTCGTTACCATTTCTAGAATTATTATAATTTGTTTCCTTACTTTACTATACAATAACTCTCCTAACATGTCATATAGCATAAATTGTAATAGTTAGTATCTGAACTCGTGGGTCTTTTGAGAATGAGCACAAGTTAAACATCTTCTGGTCCGTACGTACTATCGCGCACACATATAAAATAAACTTCTTGATGACTGTAATTCTTTCTCAACTATTTAACCGAGTTAATCTATTGATTTGAATTTAGAATTATAGTAATGAAATTCTCACATCGAGTGACGCAGGTTTCCCGTGTTTTGCGTGAAAATTAAACTTAGACTTCCTCCTTTCGTTTGCTTCACTTGTTTTTTATAGTTTTCCGAGTCCTTCCCTCACTACAGCTCTTGTTGATCATACTTCCATTGGCCTGAATTTGAAATATTTGCCGGTAAATTCGAATGTACCCATTCCGGTGCTGTATCTTTTTCGCGCTCACTACCGACGCTATCCGTGATTTGTTGCCAGAGAGCGGGCGACAGACTTACGCGGACGTTCGTTAGACTCCTAAAAAGTGACGCTACTTTCTAAAATAGTCATACTTATTGGCGTGTCATCTATTGTCTCTTGAAGGACACAGTACCGTTGACCTAACGGTACATGGGCGTTTTTTGCTGTATTTACTCTACAAAACATTTTATGCTTTTATGACATGTAAGGGTGTTTTGGGTCTATTGTAACTTATTTTGTCGGCGCCTGACTGTCGAGCCTCTTTTGATTCAAATTTTCATTTATATATTACTTACATCTATGTACATTACAATGCTTTATATTATTATATATTGTTATAGTTACCATTAATAGTTGATTTATTATTATATGTTTATATACATATTAAATTAAAACACAGGTTCACAGTAACGTTTCAGTATAATGCCAAAACGTAAAAAAAAAAACAAAAAAAAACCCAATTGAGACGGCGCAGGGTGACATGTAAGAGAACTAGGAGGGAATTTTTTTAGAAGAAAGGGAAAAAGAACCAATGGCAATAAAGCAGGATGACGAAAAGAGACTTAGTGGGGAATTCGATGTATTGACTATATAAAATAAGCCGAAAGCAGATCGGGGAGTCTATTAGTAAATTTTCGGAGAGTCGGTAGTAACGTATCGTTGGAGTCCGTCATAATTTCCGTGGAGTCTTGACTTAAACATTTAAGAGTCTTTATTTAAATTAGGAAGTAGTCGGTGGTGAAAGGTCAGAGAGTTGACTTATACTATGTCCAGTCCCGGAAGGCGGGTAGAGGATTAGGAGACCCTTGGCTCACGCACGCACACTGGCAGGCCGCCTAACAATAGACAGAGGCCGGCACTTGACCTGCGCTGCTGTCTTTATAAATACAGTTTACTATAATAAATTAAATTTTGTTATTCTGCTTAATCTTATAGTTTTGGTCGTTCCATTTAATTCAGACTGTGATTTCATTTAAAATAAGTCCAAACACGAAGTTTATACGACGGTTTTCAAATGTTTTACTCTTATTTGTTTATTTTGAAATATTGTGATTGCTAAACTTCTGAGAATTATTTACGCGACTGTTATTAAAAAAATCTTATTATTAAAAACTAAGATTCTGATCATTTAATTTACTTTTCAACTATTTTTCTGAGACACTCCCTTTGGATGCCAGAAGCCGGTTAAATGGCCCTATGGTTCATTGTTGGAACTGCTAGCGGCCGATTAAATCGGCCCGTCAAATGACACTGAGAACTGCCAGCGGCCGATCTCGCTGGCTTTTTGTATATTCATCGTAGCGGATGCATTACTTGTAGTATCTTTTTATACTACACGTCAAATTAATGCTAAATAGTTAGACTACTTTACTTTTTTTGTACAAGGCTTTAAACTCGAGCTCAAAATTCAACTAAGTATATACTCGGAATTTTAAAATTAACTTTCTCTCTGCGTTCAAAGCTATTATTTCATATATTGTTTATTTGAAATAAAAATATGAGGTTTGAAAATAATCTTTACATCTATATAGTAAAATCTGTTACATATGTTGATTAATTTTTTAAGTATTATAACAATAAAGAGGTGGGTCGTCAATCTGCTCTTTATCGAGTATCACAATCGGTGAATCGGAACAGTTAAAAAAAAAAAAAAAAAAATGGCCAAGGCCGATGCCAGGAATTTTAAGATTCTCGTAATTTCGAGGTCAAGTTGTAAAATCAAAAATCAATTTGTAAAAATATTACATATTAAAGGGAGTGTCACAGAAAAATAGTTGAAAAATAAATAAGATGATCAGTAACTTAGTTTTTAATAATCATCATTTTTAATAATAGTCGCTTAGGTGGTGTTCTAAAGTTTAACAATAACAATAGTTCAAAATAAACAAATAAATGTAAAACATTTGAATATCGCCATAAAAACTCCGTGTTTGGACTTATTTTAAATGAAATTACAGTCTGAATTCAATGGAACAATCAAAATTAAAAGTTTAAGCACGACAATAAAATTTAATTTAGTGTAGTGGACTGTAACTAAAAAGACAGCAGCGCAGGTCAAAGATCTGTCCCTGTCTATTGTTAGGCGGCCTGTCAGTGTGTGTGTGTGTCTGTGAGGGTCTCCTAATCCTCTAGCCGCCTTCCGGGACTGGACATAGTGTAAGACTTATGTAGAATTAACATGTGTAAATAGTTGTGAAGATTCAGAAACTTATACTATATTTTCGTAAGGCAAATGAACGAATAATGTTGTAGCACAAGAAGTTTTTACCTCATTCTACAAAATAAGATTATATAGGAAAAGAAGGGAAGAAGTCATCTGGAAGGAGTAATATCAACTTAAATAAAAGTAGCAGAGAAAAGTAATTACAATCATCAATAAAAGGACTTAACAGAACTAAACAAATCAATTCTAAGAATTTACATATAGTCAATTTATAGCCAAAAAAGGTGTTAAAAAACAAATAGTATGAATATCATATCAATAAAATAATTAGTAGACCCAGTAAGATACGGTGTAGTAAGGAGTAACAGCCCAGAATAAATAAATTAAAATGACAATCCTCAAAATATGGAGTAGTAAGGATCAACAGAACATAACAAATGAATCAAAAGGGAATAATATCAAAATACCCAAAAAACCTATTCCAAAGACAGAAACCTCTATAGCAGCAAACAAATAATTAAAAAGAAATTAAACTATATCAGCTACACCAAATTAAATGAAACAACTAGCCCAAAAAAGAAAATCAAATACAAATAATGAGAAATAATGTAAGATTAATTATAATTAAAATAAATGTGATTAAGGGGAACAACCCAAACCAGTTTTAAAAAGGACAACAAAAAGACAATTATCAATATAAAGTGTTAATGTGTTTATTTATATAATTATTTTGTGTTATTATTTTTGTGTATACTAGGAAATACTAGATGTTAGTATATTAGAATTTATTGTATTTGAACCATGTTAATTAATGTTGTATTTTTGTAAAGTAAGGAAAGGCAAAATAATAATTCAAACGACCCATAAATAGTACATCAAAAAATATAAAACTAATAAGATGAATTCATAATAACATTGCTAGGAAAATTGAAAATTGATGACCAAGACAAATAATTCAACTTTGACCATATAAACTAAATCAGAGAATATAAATTTATAGAACCTAGGTTAAATTGATGTAAATTATCATCTTCAGAATACAAATACTTTATCCTAATGATAACAACGACATATAGTAGTGATTAAAGGAATCAACATGTAAAATTGACTTAAATGGTGATTGTACAAGAGAATGCCCAACAGCAGTAAGCAAGCACTAGTAAAATGCAAGTAACTTGTTAAATATTTAAAATAATAGCCAGACAGATTTAAAATAATAAAAGACATAAATTTCAAGGGCCTAATTAGTAATCAAGTGTGAGTAAAATTGTAACATAAAACATATTGGAAACCATTTAATAGGTATTTATGTGAATCAACATAAGGCCTATAGATAAATTTCAAAGAATGTAATTCTGAAGCTTAATTCAAACCAAAACAGGTCAAATTTAGTATTAACTTGTGTAAAACAAAAGCAGGAATATTGTTCTATAATTAGAATTACATAAAAGTACTAAACAAATAATTTATAGCCAATTAAATATAATATATCACTTTTTTTCAATAAGATTGAATTATTTGATAGGAACAGCTGATTCATAAACAGTGAGAAATGATACCAAAATCTTATAGAATTTTCTGTATGAAGGAACAAATATCAGTTAGTTGATTGTTAAAAGCCAAACAGGACAGACGTGTCAATTACATTTCAATGAAAGTGGATGAAATTTTTCAAATAACACCAACCGAGATATATTGTGAAAATATAAATGAAAGAGGAATAGACAGTAAAGTTCTGAATGCAATTAAAATAATCGTGGGAAATACACAGTTAAAATAAACACCACTAAATAGAACTGTCACTACATATGAACGAGACTGAAAAAATAAATTTAAACTAATAGAACCAGCCATTGGTTGGCAGTAACCATTTGACACAACACAACTGTTACCGAACAAAATCCAGTGGAGGAACACAACTACAAACTACAACTTGTGAAGATTCCAATAGCGGCATCACGGAAGAGGAATTAAACTACTAATACATTTATTTGGAACGAAATCTTGGAGCTGAATTTGCATAGCAGATCAACTCATCAAGGCGGCCATTGTGATTCCATTGGAAGAGGCTGATGGGAGCGTGACGAGTGACGTCAGAGAAAACATCTGTATCGTAATATTAAAATTTTCTATAGGCCTACATTATCTATATATTAATACGTGAAGAGAAAACTTTGTACCCCTTTTTAAGCATATTGCGCGCACGGAGGAGTGTGAGATTTGGCATAGTTAAAGTTTATATGGAGAAGGAGTGCAGAAAGCTAAAATTTATATATAATATGTGTTACAAATACATTAAATAAAATAAAATAAAACATTCATTTGCACTTGAAAATTCATTTAAATTTTTCAAACAATGGTAATTGTTAAAAATAAAATAATTTTGTTGCCAGGCGATAAAATTATAATTTTTTAATTTTAGTGTACGTTCATACTGCCAATGTCAAACACATAATAGTCTGTGGTCTAACAGTCGCACAGAGTAGAGATTGTCGCCAAAGAATTTTAAAATGTTGCCAACAAATAATTACTGATAGACTGACTGAATGAGCTGTGAATTTTGTGTGATTTCAAATGTTCCTTTTTCAATAGTCTGTGGAGTGTATGTCAAGGCAAAAAAGCGTTTATTTTATATTTTGTATATTAGATATCTGTGTTTTATATATTAATGTGCAGTTGAAAGTGAAATACAGCTTGCTTAATATACACCTGTTGCAAAAGGAAAATTTTGTAGCAGCAATTTGAATTGACTTACTCTCGCCTAATTATTATTGGTGGTTTCAAAAAAGTGAGTACATTTATTATTTTTAAATTAAACCCTGTCTAATCTTAGTTTCAGTAATTTCATTACATGTTTTTTTTTTACATTCAGATATTCGCACCTACTTCCATTATGCCTCGACATAGAACATTGACGGGTCGGAGTGAGAGACAAAGAAGAAGGAATATATATTCGCGTGAAAGTCACAATGATAATAGACCAAATGCAAATTTAAATAGTGTAAATAGTATAACATTGACGGGTCGGAGTGAGAGACAAAGAAGAAGGAATATATATTCGCGTGAAAGTCAAAATGATAATAGACCAAATGCAAATTTAAATAGTGTAAATAGTATACAAAATGATGAAATTATTTTGAGGGATACATTTAAATGCGCACTGAATGTCACTCCAAGAAATTTTAATACTTTTGATTGTGGATTAATGCATTTACAATGCAGGTTTTGCAATGCAAAACATTCGAATCTGAGGTCACTTTAGGTGAAAGGACTGCATTCACTTCATGTTGTCATAAGGGTAAAGCAATATTACCGGCCTTAAGTCAAAATGAATACTTTAAATCATTGTATGATGGACTTACTTCAAATGAACCTTCAATAAAAAGAAAGTCAACAAATTATTTTGAAAACATTCGTAAATACAATTCATCATTTGCTATGGTTGGCTCAGAAGCTAAAATTTCGGATACAGTTACGCGCGGAGTGTATCATTTTAAAATACATGATGTTTTTTATCACAGATCAGGTCCAATGACTGCTGGATATGGTCGCTCACCATGTTATGCGCAATTATATTTTTATGATGTTGACATTGCTGTCAATTATAGATTACGTGAACACTATAATCAAACATGCAATAACAATATAATGCGCGAAATCTCTCTTGAATTGGAACGCATTAATCCTTTCGTTCGGTCATTCATTGCAATGAAAGATCATTGTCAGAGAGTTGAAAATCAAAATAAAGAAATTTGTATGCTCATTAAAGTAAATCGTGATTTAGATCTACGCCGTTATAATGATGCAGTTCAAACTGATGTAGCAGTAATATTTAGTACAGTTGATGGTGAGCCACCCTTTGAACGAAATATGGTTTCGTTTCCAAAAGTTAATGGTACCATTAAAAATATCTCTGTTTTGGAATCATCATTGGACCCTTCAGCGTATCCATTACTTTTTCCAAATGGTGATACTGAGTGGCATATCAATATTTCTCATAATGTACCCACAACATCTAATTCAAGAGCGCCCAGAAATAAATTAACCATGCTTCAGTATGCAGCCTATCGACTTGCAATTAGAGAAGATTTTAGCATGTTGCACCATTCACAAAAATTATTTCTGCAGTGGATAGTTGATATGTATGTGAGAATAGAGGGGACAAGGTTACATTTCATTCGACAAAATCAAACAAGTCTTAGGTCTGAAGTTTACAACAATTTAACAGATTATTTAGAATTGAACCCCAATGCCAATAATGTTGGCCGTAGAGTAATTTTACCATCTTCATTCAATGGATCTCCAAGAAATATGTATCAGAATTATTTAGATGCAATGTCAATTGTACAACATTTCGGAAAGCCTTCTTTGTTTATTACAATGACTTGCAATCCAAGTTGGCCTGAAATAGTTAGCAATATTGGTGTAGGTGAGTCAGCTAATTTTCGACCTGATATTGTTGTGTGTGTATTCAAGTCCAAACTGAAAGAATTAATTGAGGGCCTTACAGTAAAAAAAATCTTCGGTAAAGTTGAAGCACTCATTTATACAATTGAGTTTCAAAAGAGAGGATTGCCTCATGCTCACATTTTACTCTCTTTAAATGAGCAAGATAAAATTGTTAACGCTACCGATATTGATAAAGTTGTATCTGCGGAGATTCCTAACATTCAAACACATCCTACATTACATGAATATGTTGTAAAACACATGATGCATGGTCCATGCGGTGTACTTAATCCAAATTCTGTATGTATGAGAGATGGAAAATGCACAAAAGATTATCCAAAACGATTTAATGAATTTACATGTGAATCATTAAATGGATATCCATTATACAGAAGGCGTGATAATGGTATTAATGCTGAAGTTCGCGGTAGTTGCCTCGACAATCGTTATGTTGTACCATACAATCCGTATTTACTTGCCAAATTTAATTGCCATATAAATGTGGAAGTATGCACTACAGTTAAAAGTGTTAAATACAATTTATAAATACGTGTATAAAGGCTATGACAGTGCATCTGTTGAATTAGGTTCAGAGAGAAATGAACCAGGTCAAGAAATACAAATTGATGAAGTTAAACATTTTTTAAATGGCCGTTATGTCGGATCAACAGAAGCTGTATGGCGCATCTATGAATTACCAATGCATTTTCAATCACATGTCATCGTTAGACTTGACATTCATTTACCGCGTAGACAGAATGTTTACTTTCGAGAAGGGCAAGAACGTCAAGCAATTGAAAATGCAAGACAAACAAAATTATTAGCATTTTTTGAATTGAATCGATCAGATCCATCAGCGCATGAATATAAGTATATTGAAATTCCTTTGCATTATGTGTGGGAAGATTCCCGAAAAAAATGGAAGAAGAGAAGGCGTGGAGGTGATAAAATCATTACACGCATATATGTAGTGTCACCAAAAGACATCGAACTTTTCCATTTACGATTGCTTTTATTACATGTCTGTGGTCCAAAATCATTTGAGGATGTTAGAACATACAATGGAATTATACACACTTCTTTTGTTGAAGCGTGCCATGCTCGCGGCATTGCTTCAAATGATAATGAATGGCGCGAATGTTTAAATGAAGCAAAAGAATTACATTCACCAAAACAAATGCGAAATTTATTTGGTTACATTTGTGCATTAAATGTGCCAGCCAATGCATTGGCGTTATGGAATGAATTTAAAGTATATCTTAGTGAAGATTTTTTGAGAGATTACAACGAAGAAGTATCCTTTAACACAGCTCTATTAGAAATTGAAGATATTTTGAATGTTCATAATTTGTCATGTCAAGTACTTGGTTTACCAGTTCCCATGTATTCGCAGAGAACAGACGAAGCAAATGCTATTGATCCAATAGAACAAGAGTTTCTGTTTTGTGAGCATTATGAAACTGCAAATATTGAACAGCGTAATCTAATTGATCGTGTGATTCGTGAAGTTTTGCACCATGATATTGGATCTAATGTTTTTTGTTTAACCACTCATGCAGGTTGTGGAAAAACATTCACACCAACAGCAATCATTCACAAATTAAATTCGCTTAATCTTAGTTGAATTGCAGCAGCGTTCAGTGGCATAGCTTCAACTCTATTACTTGGAGGTAGAGCTTTACACAATGTGTTTAAATTGCCTATACCCATTTTGGAAAATTCTGTAGCGAATATTACCGCAAATAGTAGCTACGGACGTTACATCAATTCATCATCATTGATAATTATTGATGAAATTTCTATGTGCCCACTGCAAGTGTTGAAAATCATAGATAGATTATTGCAGGATCTATGCGATGAAAATGATAAACATAAACCATTTGGAGGGAAAACGATACTTCTGTGCGGTGATTTTCGGCAAATCTTACCAGTTGTCCCACATGGATCACGTGCAACTTTAATTGAAAATTGTGTCACGAGTTGGCATAAATTTGTTTATTTTCATAAAGTAACGTTTACTCAAAATATGAGAGCCTTACCAAGTGAAATAGAATTTGTCGAATTCTTGAAAAAAATTGGTAATGATGAAGCCCCACAATTCCCTCAGTTTGGTGAAAATATTATTGAAATACCTCAGCAATTAATAGGAGATGAAAATAATATTATTAATGAGGTGTATGGAAATATTTCCGAAAACATACTCTCAGATAACATATTGAAGTCAGTTATTTTAGCACCTAAAAATGATGATTGTACTTTTATTAATACTGATATACTTAATCGAATACCAGGTGAACAGAAAACATATCATAGCTACGATAAAATAATTTGTGATGATGACAATGAAATCAATAACTATCCAGTAGAGCTTTTGAATTCTTTGACTATTAGTGGTTTGCCACCACATAAGTTAGTACTGAAAATTAATTGCATCGTTTTACTGATCAGAAACTTAAATACAAAGGAAGCATTAGTCAATAGAACAAGAATGCGCATCAAGTGTATGCATCGTAATGCTATTGATTGCGAAGTTTTAACTGGAACCGCACGCAATAAGAGAATTTTGATTCCACGTATAAATTTAACATATTCCGGTACTGTTTTACCATTTAACTTTCAAAGAACTCAATTTCCAATTATACCTGCATTTGCGATGACAATAAATAAGTCTCAAGGACAAACATTCGAAAAAATTGGAATTTTATTGAGGCAGCCAGTTTTTACACATGGTCAATTGTACGTCGCAGCAAGTAGAGTTCGATCATCCGATGGTTTTATATTTCCGAATATAATGGCCAAGGGCATTTAGCAAATGATGAAAGAGTTTTTACAAAAAACATCGTTTACACAGAAGTTCTGAATCATTAAATTCACTTTCAAACTATTTTAAGTTCAATGGACAACATTTATTTTTTTAACCGCCCGGTTTTTTTGATTTAATGAAAAATATATGAAAAAATACGAGGCACGTATTTTTTATTTTTTATTAATTTTTTATTTAAATTTTATATAATTCGAAAAAGATAGGCAAAATAATTGTGTAGCCTTGGCGAAACCTGGTCAGTATGGCAATAAAAAAAAACCCAAGGAAATGTCAAAAACGCGTTATTGGTTTTTAAATATGGCTTAGCCAAGCTAAACCTCATTTTTCCTATCTTTCATATTTTTCAAATAACTCGAAAATTAATGCATAGAAAAAAAAATTAAAAAATTATATAAGCTTTGTAGCAGATAATCTTCAAACTGTTTTCGAATTTTGTACCTTACCAAAAATGAAATGTAATCCACTGGAATTGAAAACAATGTATCTTATACTTCTATGAATGTCAAGTCTCATTTTTATTAGCGTTTACTTGATTCAATAATAACATGAAAAAATTAAAACTGACAATGAATTATATCAAAAAATAAATACGAATACAAGCTGTAATTGTGTTTTTTTTTCAACTGTTACTAACATTAAATTTTAAATTTCATAGGTATTGCAGGGAATTAAGGCAAACAACACACGCTAATGACGTATTTGTACACGCTCGCAGCTGACGTAATAGAACAAAATTCAAAAAAATTATATGCAATGATTATAGAGGTATACACTTTGACAAAAGAATCTCAATAACGTTCAAACTTAAAAATTTAATGAATTACGGTCGAATTTCGACCACTGGGCGACCACTAGTACTTTATTATTTTGTCTGTTTAATGAATAAGTTTTTAATAATTTGTAAGTATTGAATTCTCTTGCCTTTCCTGACTATTTCTACAGTTAAAAGAACCTTTATACTATATTAATTTAATTGAATATTAATTTATATGTAATAATCGAACTGGAACTTAATCTCGAATCAGACTCGAGCCAGTCGCGGCAATTCAAACCATTACTTTGAACCTAATAAACTTAATTATTGTTTAAACGTTGTTTATTGATTATTTGAGTCATAAATTAAATTACATTAATTATTAAATGTTAACGTGAACGTCTGAAGGAAAGGAACGAGCAGAAGAAGAAGTACAGATACTGAATCGGCCGCTACATGCAATCGGTTTGGCCACGATAATCCATTTAACGTGAAGAAACAAATAATTCTTCATCAGAGCTAACACAGTTATTAATCAGTATTTTTTATTAATTGAACATTAAAACCAATTAAACCAATTAAGAAAATTAAATCAATTATTTATACTCAATAAAAAAAAATCAATAATAAAAAATTTCATTAACCGATTATTATTTGTAATTAACTTTGTTTTATTACAATGTGTGTAATATAGTTCATATTGAAAGAGTAAGAACTAGAGTTTTATTAATTTATAACTAGTAAAAACAATTAGGATCGTATCATGTATACGAAATCAGTCATGTGCGAACTATAACTCACGTAACGAGAATAAATGCTATAAACTAGTGAACGGTACTTATACTAATGTAATGTCGGAAGGTGCCGGATATTATTAGTTAAAGTGGAGTGATTAAAAGTGTAAGCAATCAAATACTACGAGAGTAAACCACGATATGATTCAGCAAGGTGAGGATTCATGCAAAGGCGTGGGAAGCGCATCTACACTTATGACGCAGATATAAGGAGCTGGAGATGGCTTCACCTCAGTTCCACACGCCGTAGATAGGAATATCGTACCAACATTAACTTTTATGTACTAATTACTACTTTACAAAAACACCTGTCTGTCCTACTAAAAGAACCTACGCATAAAACATGTCCTACTAAAAGAACTTACGCATGTAGTAAACATTAAAACTTTAAGTAGTATGATTACATCACTTCACTTAAGAATAAATTCATATCTTAAAAAATGAATCCATTTGGAAATAGAATATGTTGTAATATGATATAAGTATTAGTCATGCTTGGATATAAATGAAATTGAACCTTGAGATATAGAGACCGTAGTAGGCCTATATAAATGTCTATTGAGAGAAATCATGTTTTAAAATAATCAATGATCATAATATGTTAAGGGTCAAAGAGAATTTATATTAATGACAGTTGATGTAAATTTAATAAAAGCATTAAATTTGACTGATAAATGTGTATGTGTTTCATCATTTAAATACCAACCTGAGGGATGATACAACAATATTACTTAATTAGTTTTTCTTGAACACGAATATATAATTTGTACTCATCACTTCTAAGTAAATTTTATACCATTACAATTAACATCAATAGACATCTTTGTAATACATAAATAATCGTTACAAATGGCGCTCCAATCGCGGGGCTTAAGAAGGTAATATCTAGTTAAGGTAAAAGTTAACGTTGCATGTGAGGTGTTTACTGTACTTCATGTTATTCCATAATTGTGAAATCTATATAGGCTTATTCTGTTAGAGTAGGGAACGACTAAATGTACTGAGTGTAAAAACATTTACCAAGAGGAATGGAGATTCCTATGATTAGTTCAATAAGAGTGTTAATAAACAAGTTCTAAGATTCAAGAATTTTCTATACACAGAAAAACATGTGTAAGTACAGGTCTTTCGTCGCTTGGTTATCTTTTTGACAAACCTGCAGAAATTAATTCTCCATTGATTAAGACCGCAAAATAGTTTAATACATGTTACGAGTGCGACGAATTAGCACGAAAATTCAATTATTTGGCTCCTGTAGACGCCACTGAAAACGTAAATAATTAAAACTAACATCAAACAAACGTTTCTTAAATGTCCTAGAAGGTTGTAATTATTACAGGTAACATGTAATACATACAACATTATTTTTTTAAATAGTGGTATCACCTTATAGTTAAATACGAATAATTCAAGTAGAGACATAAGGTTACTACAGTAAGAAAAGACAGGTCTAATAACATGGCTCTGAATGAACTTTTTCGTTATTTGAGGGAATCTTCAGGATTGCTACTACTAACATGAAACTAAAGAATAGCCTATTCAACGCGTTTCAGGATATTTGATTTCTACCATAAGATATGGATAAGAATGGTATCCGGATGTGTGTGTGTGTGTGTGTGTGTGTGTGTGTGTGTGTGTGTGTGTGTGTGTGTGTGTGTGTGTGTGTGTGTGTGTGTGTGTGTGTGTGAGGGGGGGAGAGAGAGAGAGAGAGAGAGAGAGAGAGGGAGAGAGAGAGAGAGAGAGAGAGAGAGAGAGAGAGAAGCCGGGTGAATGATAGTTGCTCCTGTTAACATGTCATCTTTCAAGTACGTTATCTGGAAACTGTTGTTCTGTGATTCTGTTTTGCCCTTCCTTTTTTCAGTAAAATATGAGAAGGGGCTGCAGTAACCTGTCCAAGCATAAAAGGACATTCCGTGCTAAACAAAACACACCACACAACTCT
Organism: Magicicada septendecula; assembly: GCA_034769895.1. Classification (NCBI taxonomy): domain Eukaryota; kingdom Metazoa; phylum Arthropoda; class Insecta; order Hemiptera; family Cicadidae; genus Magicicada; species Magicicada septendecula. Next base: position 234,733,267 of record CM068372.1, on the reverse strand, counting down.
CACCATCCGCATTTTTCTCACCCATGACTGATGAATGTGCTGTTATTGAAGACGCTCACCAGTCCACTCCGTTAACCCTGTGCAGCTGGTAAATTTTTTCATGTTTAGAGACGATTTCTCCCTGCTCGTTACAAGACTCTCCCTCCTCATAAAGTACGGAGTTGTACCCTACTAACTACAGATGGAAAGAGTTGCGCAACCTAACAACTCGGAACTCTTTACAAGTAACCACAGAATCTCATTTCGAATCAGGCGGTGTTTTATCTATTAAAATAATCCTTGATCATAATACTCAATTGATTCAATACATTTTTATTTCATATTTGAAAATATGATAGCAACTGTCTCAAGAGCTGAATAATATTTATGTGCACAATAAATATTCGCTTCTTAATTGCACGTCCTTGCACGAGCGCATGATAGCCAGGGTGGTGGGTATTAGACGTGCGCTGAAAAGGAAAGAAATGTTTATGCACCAAGTGACTTCCATTGCGTCTTACGTTACTCTAATAATGTTTCTCATTTGTTTGCAGAGACGAAACTCAAATTATCCCTCCTCTCTTTATGAAACACACACGAGCACATACACATAAACTGAGTTTTTAGTGAAGTCATACGTATGAGCTCTTGCTTATTTAGACATGTAGGGTACTTACATATTGATTAATTATTGTGAATGCATGTACGGGTACACGGTTAGGTGTGTGTAAAACTATTCAACGTGACTGAATAGAACCTTATGAAAGCCAGCGAGTGGAGTTTGTAGACAATATCTTGAGTTGGCCGGACGACGGTCGGCCTAACTTTAGCTTCGACGAATGACAATATTTTTATAAGTTTGGTCACCTCCTTGGTTCCCTTCGATTTATTTTATAGCCCCTTTTTTATTTGCAACAAAAAAAGATACCTGGTTACGAGATATAATACTTTCAAACATTCGACATTTTTCAGCGTACTTACATTTAACGCCTTACATTTATGCGTTGTTTTTAAATAATTTGAAACGCTACGACGTTTCTATGTAGCTTGCAATGGCGGATATAATTTTTTTTTCAATTGAAACTCAACAAGAACTGCAAATTTAAGAGACTGCTTCAATCCAGTACCACTGGTGGTAAGGGAAACCATCTCCCCGTGATGACGAGCACCATACAGCGTATTCCAGAGACTCTTTCTTTCTGAACCACGTCCGGTAAGATTCTGGTCTGGGTTCTTTTCTGCTTAACTGAGCTAATAAGACATTAAGATTTAGGAGAAAGCCGAACACCCGCGGAAGACCGCTGAGCTCGAAATCTGGGAAATCAGACTTGATTGTGAAATCCAACTTCTCCCAATATCTGTAGTAGGCTGAATGGATAGTAGAGAGATTGTTAATACAGACGGTAGTCACTGAGTAATGTGTACATGAGGTGTGTGTGTGTTTTTTATGCTCTGAGCAATTATGTTTTCATACTCCGCTTGGCGATTAGAAACTACCTTGTCTTCGCCATTGATATTTTTTGTTAAGTCAGCAAAATCAGTAAACTGATGTTTCCTGGGATGATGGCAGTAGCTTCGGTATAGACTTTCATGCCCCTTCCCTTCACAAAGTGCACATGACTTTATTGGCTACTTTATATTTGTTAACGCAGATGAAAAGCCAACTCTAAGTGGGGTGGGACTCGTGGTTTATGTCTGTGACCGTAAATCATCGCTGCGCAATCACATTGTGTAGCGGCAAACAGGGAAAACATAAATCTTCCAGCAGACCAGGGTCAAACCTTCAGTGGTCAAGTCCCCTTCGTCCTTTACTTACATTTATTGAAGTCGTGTACCACTGAACAAATGATCATGCTTAATCATAACTATTAAGTTACCTGGGCCGCCGAACTAGCTCAATATTTTGAACAAAATACATTTATTAGATAAATTTCAATATTAGATAATCCTTTAGATCGGGTAATTTTAGATAATATTAAATCAGAAACATTACTAGAACGACGATTACTCTACTAATTTTTGTTTTTAGTAAAATAAAGATTTTTAAGCAGACAATCTTACAATAAACACTACCAACCTACTGAATTGGTTTTTACCTAAATTTATAACTATATTGGCTAAATGACAAATAACCCAGTTCAAGCTTTTAAGTTTTTGTATGGTCCATTAATATCTATAGGCCTATATTTAATACTTTTGACAAATATACATAAATGACAACAATAGGGCTATATAATTTCTTTCGAACGTAAAATGCAAACGTTTTGAAGATGATCCAAAATTTGCAAGGAGTGTTGAAGTATGTATCAATTTTGCCAAATTATTAAAGACACCGTGTTTGTATTTTAAATACAATTCCTCATAACTGGATACAACACATAGGCCGTTACAATTTTCTTAAAATGTTGAATTCTATTGTTCCCCGGAATGCCCCTAAAGGTAACAACTTTTCGGAGTAAATATTACATTCGGATTTGATTCTCTTTATGTGATTCCCGGCATGGATTCTTACAATTTTTTTCAAATTTTTGATCACTTTTTAGCCCTGATATCATAAAATTTTTAAATTAAAATAACCAAATACTATATCAGATTTTGGTTAAAATTCCCTTTAATTTGATACCCCACGTGGATTTTTGCGATTTTTTCAAATTTTTAACATTAACATTTTTGGCTCCTCCTAGCTTTGTGGGGATTAATCCAAAAACAATCGCGATCTTTGGGGTAATGGTATGGATACGCCATCGATGTATAATATATGGATCGCGTGCTGCATTCTCTGAATTCTGTCTGACCGCTGCTCGGCGCTTTTCCCACCAGTGGGGGGGGAAGAACACAGCTTTTGCCATACACTGTACCTGTACAAAGTATGCTTTAGCAGAGCATATTTTGCGTTAAATGGTATAGCTATGTCACATTTTAACATTAATTAATGACTTAAAAGTGAGAATTTTTTAATAAGTTCTTTTCCAAAATATCTTACATTTGTCTCACTGTAAGATTTCAGTGTTCTAACACATTATTTATTTCAGTTTATCGCTAAGTTCTGTTGAGTTCATAAATACATATTAATAAACATTTAATCTAGAAGCCAGATGAATAATGCAATTTCAGATGAATAAATATTAAAAATAAGGGAAACAGAATAAAACACATGAGCCATAATTTTAAAATGTTTATTGCGTAAAAGAAGCGGGGTATACGCTCGCCATGGTCGTTAAAGTGTTCAATTAGCAATGATAATTTACATTAATTTTTTTATTTTATTTTATTAGCAACGTATTCATTGCATAAGCATGTTTATATTAAATAATATTAAATAATACAAATTTATTTAACTTTTGGCGGACAACAAGTTTAGAGAATGCAGCTGAAGCGGTTCTTTCCTTAGCAATATCACAGCACAAGATTTTATAAAATAATGTCCCTATTAATATGATAAGTTTCACTTCATGGCTGTCTTCATAAAAACCATTGTTTGAAATATGTTTTCTAAACACTGTGCCGGCAAAGTTTTTACAAGCTGATATAAGTGTGTGTGTGTGTGTGTGTGTGTGTGTGTGTGTGTGTGTGTGTGTGTGTGTGTGTGTGAAATAGAGAGGGGGAACAGATGAAGTACAGCATCTTTTAGATTAGGCCTATCTTTGAAATTACCTGCCATTTCACAAACATTCCCTATTTTTATTACGCATGTGTACATAGACTTAAGTAGGCGTTTGAATAAAGAAGCTAATATTCAATAATAATTATTATTATCAGGTAAAGAGAAAGCTGCACAAGTAACTCAACATTGTAAGATAATTGGCATTGGCTATGACGTGCTCGTATATGCAGGTTATCAAGTGGCACGGCGGTTAATGAGAGATAATTGTAGGGTGACCGTCTGGGGCTCCGGGTCGTGCCACCGGCATCGCCTCCGCACAATGATAACATACCACGACTTACTGTGTATCACGCACCACGATTTATTGTCCTCTTCTCTCCCTGGTCGCAAAGTCAAGCGTTACATCATGGGTACAAAGTCTGGGTAAATGTCCACACGGTGACCGGGGATCTCTGTACTCGTAAGAGAGGAGACTGAGGGTAACATTCGTTAGGGGTATGTGTATGTCTGTGGAAGTGATTACTTAAGATAACACCTACTAGCTGGGTAGGGTAGGGTAAAATTCGCCTGTCCTAAACCACTTCGATGGCCAAAAAGTCTAATATAGCTACTGAGTTCAGAATCTTCTGTTGCTAATCGTACTTTGATACAGAATGTTTTGCTGTAATCAATAGGTTTGCACGCATCCCGTCACACGCTCGCGTACAGAAACGGTCGAGATAGCATAGACTAGCGACTGGTGTTGCAGCCTTTCCGAGTAATGTAGTTGGAAAATATCAATATTATTTAACAACACCATGTAAAGATAGCCTCAAATGACATTTTTCCTGTTGGAAGTAATGGCACAGGCTTATTATAAGAAAATTTTGCTGTACACCTCATAACTCAGTTACGGTAAGAATTGATTGTGTCCTTTTTCATACGCATAACAGCTTGTGCAGCACCACCATCGTACAGTCGCTAGCCCCGGTGGTATAATCCACCATCGAGGGTCCCTTCAGTCCCTCCAATAAGTAAAAAGACATAAATTGAACCCAATCTGACCCAGTGGCAGGAGTACTAACTGAGACTCGGGACACTGCACATCTCGCAACTCGCGCCTCGCGTGAGCCGCGCAACCCTCAGTCGTCCATCGTACGGTCAGTCATCATATGGTGGTGATGATGATAATGACGACGACGAGGACGACGATGACGACTGTTATGATTACGACGAAAGAGTTAATCATACGTCGTCATAAGAATTAAAGAAGTAAACAAGATAGACCTATAACTGTAGTTGACCTAAGTATCGAAACAAGTTATTACTAGTAATACAACTACTGGAAGATAATTAGACAGTACCTTATATTTGCTACTTGACTCCGCAAAAATACTAAATTTTACGTTTTGCTAAATGGCATAAAACTTATGTGATGGAACATGAAATTAAACGAAGCGTCCAACCTACATAAGATATTAGGGGACAGCACATCATAGAACGAAGCGTCCAACCTACAAAAGATACTAGGGGACAGCACATCATAGAACTTATGTGATGCAACATGAAACGAAACGAAGCGTCCAACCTACATAAGATACTAGGGGACAGCACATCATAGAACTTATGTGATGCAACATGAAATGAAACGAAGCGTCCAACCTACATAAGATACTAGGGGACAGCACATCATAAAACTTATGTGATGCAACATGAAATGAAACGAAGCGTCCAACCTACATAAGATACTAGGGGACAGCACATCATAGAACAGTTTTCTCGTAAAGTTGCGTTATCTTCATTTTTTAGTAAAAACACTGTTTTTGATCGACAAACACGATATTATTTAATTACATTTTTCCGCATTACTATAATTATTATAAAATTTTATTAATAAAATAAATGATATAATTAGGCCTATTTAAAAATTACATTTAAACATAATTTTTTTCAATGTAACAACAAACTATACCACCAAACAGATGGACTTGATATGGGAGCCCCAACCTCCGCTATCATCTCCGAAATCGTTTTACAAAAACGTGATGAAGAAATAATATATATAATAAAATTGAATGACCCCTTAGGATGCTACTTTGGATACGTTGATGACACTCTATATATATCCCAAAATAAAGGAATTAATATTTCTAATATATTAAATTCAATTAACAATTTATATAGCAAAATAAAATTCACAACAGAAGAAGAATCGAATAATAAACTGAATTACTTACACCTAATCATAAACAGAACTGAAAATAGTTTTGAATACGCAATATACAGAAAACCATCTCAAACTAATTTAATAATTCCAAATAAGTCTAATCATCCTCCCCAACATAAAATGGCAGCATTCAATTCATGAAGAATCCGTATCTATAGATCCCATTAAATGAAGAAGAAAGACACAAAGAAAGAAATATTATCAAACAAACAGCAATAGACAATCGATACAAAATAAACACTATCAATAAATTAGAAAATAAAATAAAGTATAAACTCACTAAACAAACACCATAGAAACCTTCGTGTAAAAATCCTTCCACTAATGATAATATGAAATATATGAACTTTACTTGTCACGGAAACATCACTCGTAAACTAAGCAAACTATTTAAAGATACAAACTTCAAAATATCTTACAACACAGAGAATATTGTTTTTAATAAAATAAAACCTAAAACTAAATTCAACATTCATAATAAAAATGGAGTTTACAAAATAGAATGTCCAGATTGGAATAAATTTTACGTAGGCCAGACGAAAAAAAAACTGTCCGAGAGGTATATTCAACATCGCAATGCGTTTTTAAAACCTAATATTTACAAATCTAATTTAGCCACACACTGTTTAAACAATAGACATAAATTTCCAGACATACAAAATGTCAAATTAATTAAAAACGTACAAAAAGGTAACAAAGGACTATCTTAGAAAATCTTTAATATTTACAAACACAATAATAATAATCTACTAATTAAAGAAAAAATTCAAATACAAACAAAACAAGACGATTATTTAAAATCATACATTTGTTAGAATAATAAAATAAACATTAAATGTATAATAAATAGCTGACTACATAAACATTAAAACAATCGAAGTAGGGGGAAAATGGGGTTCCTGACCCACAAAGGAATGCCGCCTTTCTTAAAAAACAAGATCAAAGAGATGCCGCCGTTCCCGCGGTCTAAGATTTTTTCCCACGCTCTCCCCACCACCGCTGGACCACAGTATCCGCGAATTTTCGCGAATATAATTTTTTATATGCAGCCTTTCGCGAGCCTAAATCACTTTCACTTTCTAATTTCCGCGAATATAATTTTTTATATGCAGCCTTTCGCGAGCCTAGATCACGTTCACTTTCTACTGGACCACAGCATCCGCGACTTTTTCGCTGATCTGTGTCAAGATCCGCGACTTTTTCGCGTATCTGGACCACAGCATCCGCGTTATTTTTTTATATGCCGCCTTTCGCGAGCTTAGATCACTTTCACTTTCTATCACTTGATGCATTATAGTGTATATATTAAATATATGATCAGGGTTACCAACCTTGCATGAGTTCAAATTTGTTGTGTGTTATAATGTATATTAAACCTATATGATCAGGTTTACCAACCTATGTATGGGTTCAAACTTGATATGTGTGTGTATTATAGTGTATATTAAAATATATGATCAGGGTTACCAATCCTGCATTATTGTGTGTGTATAGAACAGATCTGCCAACATTTTTCTTCGGTGGGAAATTCAAACTATATTATAGTAAATTGTTGACGACGACTTCGATATCAACTCTCTCTCCCCTCCTCTCTCTTTGTCTCTAGACACAGTTGTCATCAGTTTTACATAAGCGTCGTGCTACTTATGGATTATTGTAATTAGCGATACTAAAATGTAATCACCAGGAAATATATTTATCGCCTACCTCATTGTGTTCTACTTCTAATTTTGGTACATGACAGTCATTGACTGCGATTTAGAAATTAATATACTGTCAAGTCTGTGTGTGGTAAAGTGTTACGCATAAAATATGAAAAAATATATAATGGGTGAGTCAAAACAAAACACATACAGCCGAGTTGCAGACGCGTATTTGCAGATTCACCGTGACTGTTACTAGCGGACGCCCGATTTCTTGGTATACCGTCGCTCGCGTCATCCGTATTTAAAGTTCGCTACTTCCAGTACACATCTCACACTACGTCTTACGTTTTACGTCTTACGTCTTACGTTTTACGTTTTACGTTTCACATCTTACGTCTTACGTCTTACGTCTTACGTTTACGTTTTACGTCTTACGTCTTACGTTTTACGTTTTACGTTTTACGTTTCACATCTTGGTTCAAACTTGATAGGTGCGTGTATTATAGTGTATATTAAAATATATATGATCAGGGTTACCAATCCTACATTATTGTGTGTATAGAACAGATCTGCCAACATTTTTTTTCTTCGGTGAGAAATTCAAACTATATTATAGTAAATTGTTGACGACTTCGATATCAACTCTCTCTCTCCCCTCCTCTCTCTTTGTCTCTAGACACAGTTGTCGATCACGATATAAACTCTCTCTCTTTATGTCATCAGTTTTACACGTGTACACAAAACTTTTGAAAATACCTTATTTCAAGGAGATTTTTTTTTATGCGTAACACTTGAAACCTGCTCTACAAAACGCTTCACACGAAGCGTTATGTTAAGAGAGAGAGAGAACGCGCAGGTCGTAAACAATGAAATAATAATATTTCGTCATTGTAAGATTTTAATAAAACAATTATCAGTTTAAATAATAATTTTCATGATTGTAAGATACAACCTACAAATTATTAAAATGTCTCTCTCACACACATTTCTGATTACTATACAAATAATTGCATGCATATTCGGGGTACGTTGACAGCATTGATCCGATACGGAATTAGATATAGTTATTACTCGCTAAATTAAACCAGAGGTCATTAACCTTGTGTACGACGTCCTACATTCTAATTTCACACCTGCTAGTCATTAGCAGCGCTGACAGTAATTAGGATTATAAAGTATTTACTCTAAAAACGGACAACTCTACTTTCTAATTTGACACCTGTCAAGCATTAACACCGCTGACAGTAATTACTCTAAAAACGGACACACGCGCTTTCCCCACTACAGTGTACACTATATATACGCACAGAAAATTAGCGAAAATTTCTCATTTTGACTGCTTGTGTATGTGCTGATACATCGTGAAATCTATCTCTGCATCTTTTTTAATAGTTGAAAGACTGTTTGTACGCCTTCAGTGTAGACAACGCACATACTAGTTTGGCTGATACTGTACGTCTTACGTGTCTTCCAGTATACACATCTTCTTTTGGTAAGTGTATAGATTTTATTTAAACGTAAAAATTATCAAGTGCATTATTTATTGAATTTAATACATGTGTGTGTGTGTGTGTACGCGTGTGTGTATGATCAAATTACAATTTCTGAAAATATATTCTTACCGTATTTTTATAGTGGCAATTTCTCATTGATCGCTGATACATCGTGAAATCTCTGCATCTTTTTTAATAGTTGAAAGACTGTTTGTACGCCTTCAGTGTAGACAACGCACATACTAGTTTTGGTAAGTTGTACAGATTTTATTTAATTTTAATTTTAATGTATGTGCAGATTTTTATTTAAACGTAAAAATTATTTGCATTATCAAGCGTGTTATTGAATTTAATACATGTGTGTGTGTATGATCAAATTATTATGTCTGTTACAAATTTTCTGAAAAATTGCTTTAAACAAACGTTTTTAATGTAAAAAATTTAGAAAGTAGGTCACAGCGTATGATGACATTTATATCTCTCTCTAATTCTGTTGTGGACATACATAGCTGTAAGCAGTGACTATCTCCTTATGAATGCAGAATGTAGACTTTCCTAAAATTATTTGCATTAAAACATTATCAAACGCATTATTATTTATTGAATTTAATACATGTGTGTGTGCGTGCGCGCGTATGTGTATGATCAAATTATTATGGAGTGGGTTATACAAATAATAATAAAGTGTGTGTAATATATATATATATACATTTATTAAAATACATACACACAGCTCCAAGATTATATTAAACAGTTTTACAATTAAAAATACATACACAGCTCCAAGATTATATTGTTACAAGTATGAAAATATATCTAAACTAATATTTACAATTTAAAAAAAAAAAACATACACAGTTCCAAGATTATATTGTTACAAGTATTAAAATATATCTAAACTAGTTTTACAATTAAAAATACATACACACACATAGCTCCAATATTATAATGTTACAAATATGATGAAAATATATATATATTTAAAACTAGTATTTACAAAATATGTATAAAATAAGACTTAAACACGTCTATGTACTGTGTTGGACAATGGCGTATATTCTACAAGCGAATCATGTAGTATCATACAGTAGGCGGTCGTCTGTGTAGGAAAATTCGTTGACGATTCAAATTCTAAACGTACATCAACTGCTGAAGACTTAAGTGCTTCGTCTTGTCTGCTACAATCGAAAACAAACAGCGGGGCTTTTGATTTGAATAATTCCGGTGTCAGTACTGGGCTGCCGTCTAAACGGTGGTAATACGAACTTTGAAAACTGGCGTACATATTGTACAATAATGCAAAACGGTCTTTCCCAATATCCAAGTTTAAATTATCGTAAGGATAATACTTGTCGTTTAGAAACAGTCTCGCATTGATCACGTTACAGTGATCGAATTCATCAGCGTGTGCTGTCAGTACATTTTTTCTTGCTGTCTGAAACGCTAACACAACAAAGCGTGGTTTTTCTAGCTGACTCGAGGTCTTGACAATCCAATTCTGCCTTTTAGTCTGTGGTAAGGCAGGATACTCGTGCAACTTCCAGGTCCTAAAAGGCATAGTTATCGGGTGGTCTTTCTCTATGAGTCGTAACAGTGGTAATCTGTACGCATTAGCTACATGTACATAAGGCATTTTCCAGTAAACTTTATCTAGTTCAAGAACACAATTAGCAGTCGTTTGTCCGCTTACTAAAACCATAGCATTTATGTCGGTAGAAGCACGTAGGAGTATAAGTTCTTGTTTCACATTCAGCACGATGCGTGTATATCGGAAGCAATTCCTAGTTTATAATGTAATTACCTATGTGTGTATGTCTCTCTTTATTCGACAAATATTAACGCCCTCTCTCTCTCGCAGACGTCGGAAGCAATTCCTAGTTTATAATGTAATTACCTATGCGTGTATGTCTCTCTTTCACATAAAAAAATCTCCTTGAAATAAGGTATTTTCAAAAGTTTTGTGTACACATATGAAATAATAATAATATTTTTAATAAAACAATTATCAGTTTAAATAATAATTGTCATGATTGTAAGATACAATCTGCAAATTATTCAGTTTCAAATAAGTGATATTTACAATGAAACTATTTTCAAATAAAAATGATGTTGGTTCGTCAACCTTTTGTTTTTAAGACTATAACAAGAATGAGACAAGGATCAGCTCTCTCTCCCCCTCACACACACACACACACACACACACACACACACACACACACACACACACACACACACACACACACACACACACACACACACATTTAGTATGAACAGACGTGTCTTTGTTAGTAAAATGTACAAATCACATGACTTTATGTGAACTTCAAAGGGTTCAAATGTTTCAAAATAAAAATATATAAAACAAAAAAATACAGAATATATGAAATGTATATTACAAATAAAATATATATTACATATTATGAATTTTTTAATTTGTGAAGCAATCTTCTTCATTTGGTACTACATTAAGTCAGTCCTTGGACTTCACTTTTATGGGGTTTTCATAAACATAAAGATCACTACCACCAATAACCTGTGGTACAATACTTCTATTCAATGGTAACACGTAAGACAAAAATAAAATATGCAATCAGTATTAATAATACAAAATCACTGTTTTATTATTTTAAAATACTGTAATTTTCATCCAAAATATTTAAAACAAAATACAGACTATATGAAATGTATATTAACAATGTATATTTACAAAATAAGTATATTACAACTCAGGAAAGAGTGGTACGTAATTTTCACTCACCCAATCTTTTATAAATTTGCCATAATTTACATCACCAGCATGGGTGGTAATAAACTGTGTGTAAATATTTGATAACTCTTTTTTTACTTCTGTCTCGCCTTGAGACTGAGAATAGCAATGGCATGTCGTGGAACGACGTTGTAATAGTTCTCTATTATGCTCCACTTGAGTGGAGCGTCTTTCTACCCATTCAGCCATATAACTTTCAAAACTGTCTCCAGACATTATACTCGACTAAAACAAAGACATTCACGTTGTTTATCACTTAATATATTATCATGATATTTTCATTATATTATCATTTAAAAATATGTTAGCAGTAACCAGCGAGAAACACATGTTTGTCACAGTATACTTCAAGCGTTAGCTGTACATATCAAATTCTTTCTTTACGTTTGTTTTTTGTCTAAGCTATGTTAACTTCACACACACACACACACGCACGCACGCACGCACGCACGCACACACACATTGATACATTTTGGAAACTGAGTACAGAATAAATCTACAATCACCTAGTCGGTTTGTTGGCAGAAAACAATTATGTGATCAAATAAACATTACCAGAGAACAACGTCCTCCTAAAGATAAATTTACCAGAGCTCAAAACAGTATAAAGTCATACTTTTGGTGAAGAAAATCACGTCATCAACACAACCAATTTGTACCGTGCTCTAATTATGTAAAAAAAAAAAATAACTGTACCGCTCCATACAACTGAGAATAAATCCGTACACACACACACACACACACACACACATTGATACATTTTGGAAACTGAGTACAGAATAAATCTACAAGCACCTAGTCGGTTTGTTGGCAGAAAACAATTATGTGATCAAATAAACATTACCAGAGAACAACGTCCTCCTAAAGACAAATTTACCAGAGCTCAAAACAGTACAAAGTCATACTTTTGGTGAAGAAAATCACGTCATCAACAACAAAAGTTGTTTGTGTTTAAACAGCTACAAACAATAATTAATTTTCTTACACTAGTAAACATTTTGCTGTAATTGTTTCAATTAAAGGAAACATATATATATATTCGTTGAGAAAATCTGTTGTGGCTGAACGAAACATGTGTCTGAATAAATTTTCTCTCTACATAGGAGTTGTAAAAGTAGTCATATACATTATGTGCTATATATACAAAAGGCTTTCAACGTGTTTGTCATTTCAACCAATTTGTACCGTGCTCTAATTATGTAAAAAAATAACTGTACCGCTCCATACAACTGAGAATAAATCCGTACACACACACACATGAACAATTTTACGTTTAAATAAAATCTACACATACAATAAAATTATGTTTCAGTATTAATGATATAAATATTACTGTTTTATTAATTTAAAATACCGTATAATTGCTTACGACGCGCACACTTAGCAACGTTTTTACTTATTTGAACAAGCCATGTATTAACTTCAATAAATAATGCACTTGATAATGTTTAAATATTTCCAACAACTATGTTGATTAGAAGTGCTGTAAGTTCAATAACAATGTTCGCTACGTAACGTATTCAAATCTGTTTACTCACCTCTTAAATGTTGATGCACGCAATTATCGATTTCACAATGAGGTATGAAGGCTAATTGCATTCTTCACGTATATATATTGATGTATCTTACAACGGAAGGGTAGGGGTAGCTTAGCGTGTTTGTTTTGAAAGTCGATGTAAGTCATTGTCCGCCGTTGGAAACTTTCAGAAGTTAGCGATACTGAAAGTATTTTCGTGCATTAGTCAAAATTAGGAAAACAATGCAGAGAGAGAGAGAGAGAGAGAGAGAGAGAGAGCGAGTGGACACACATGTAAGTAGCTCGATACTCAGTGACAATAACACACACACATACACACACACACACACACACACACAGTTAATATTTGTCAAATATATAACAACGAGTGAGAGAGAGAGAGAGAGAGAGAGGAGGGGTCAGCGACCGTGATGGAAAAGCTTTACCTCACTGCTTCCTTATTTGTTCGGGCTTAGGACCGACTCAAGATCATGTGAAAATGTTTTTTGTTGTGTAAACAAATAACAAATTCAAGTAATATGAGGCTAAGTTACGGTGGCTCTGAAAAGAACCGATTAATAATTAGACCTAGAAGAAATTAATTTTTATTTTTCATCTGTAACGACATGCGTGTATAATTTTAATTTATTTCACTATACACCTCTGAACCTATGTGTAATTATTTTGTAAACTGCGTTATCTATGGAGGAACTGTTGCAGCAAACGTTAACAATAGAACGATTATATTATTATTATTCAGTGATCAGATAATTTCATAAAAAAAAAAATAAGAAACGTAAAAGATATACGCTGACTTTACCGCAACCACGTCTATTTAGATAAACAGCTCGGAAGAAAAAATAATTCTTCACAAAGCAGAACAACAACTACAGTCTCAAATAAATATATTTTAAATCTGGGACTATGAGTGTACGTAGGGAAGGTCTTCATATGCTCACTGGACAAAATATAAATATTCGCTGGCAGATAATTTCATAAAAAATAAGAAACGTAAAAGATATACGCTGACTTTACCGCAACCACGTCTATTTAGATAAACGGCTCGGAAGAAAAAAATAATTCTTCACAAAGCAGAACAACAACTACAGTCTCAAATATATTTTAAAAAAGATAAATATACATTAGATGGAAATGTTTCCTCTGTTTTTCTCTGTGAAACACAAAAAGAACTTTGGAATCGTGTTTCTTCCCTAGATGCAGTCAACACGATTAAAAGTAAAATTTTAATAACAAAATTTTCACTGTACTTTAACAAGGATGGTAATATTTTTTTTTCTAGTGCCTAATCTTTTAAACTAAAAAACGTACAATCTTTATTACTTTTACAAATATAGCTTGAACGTAACACATACACACAGACGTTAGGGAGAGGGAGAGACTGCAATGTGTCAGTGTAAAGTCGTGTCAATGACCTCCTGTATTACAATGGTTTAACATAGTTTCTTACTGAAGGCTTGTACGCTTTAAATTCAGCTATACCTAAAATATATCTTCAATTAGGGTCATTGTACACACACAGTGGAATGCTTTCAGAAATTTGCGACACACACACACACAACGCTGTTTCTACTTATTTGAACAAGTCCTGTATTAAATGCAGTGGTATTTTCTGGATTTCTCTAAGTTTGCTCTTAAATTAGAGCGGGCTTTATTCCATATTCGCTTTATCTGGTTATCCGTTATTTGCGGAGGCAGCAGATCGTGTATATTCCATCTTGTGGACAAAGGGTGGTTTGGTCGGTATTTGTACAGTAACTCAAACGGGGTCGACTTGTGACCTTCGTGATAAGCTGAATTAAAAGCATATTGAATCCAGGATAGGTTTTGGTCCCACGACGTGTGATCGTTTGCATGATAGGCGATTAGCACAGATTTGAGGTTTCGTAGATACCTTTCAGCAATATTGCCTTGCGGTCGATACTCTGTAGTGGTTATATGGTCTATCCCTAACTTGAAACACATATTCCTAAATTCTTTCGCTTTAAACTGTGGACTGTTATCAGATACTATACGTACTGGAGTACCGTAGTCTTTAAATAGTCTTTCCTGTAATATTTTTACAGTCGTCGACGCTAATGCTCGTCGCATGGGATACATCCAAACAAATTTAGTGAACGAATCTACACAGATGAGTAACATTGTATTGTCTGATTTGGATCGTGGATATGGACCTGAGAAATCTAGATAAAGTTTAGAAAAAGGGGTCTTAGGGATTTCTGAAATCATTTGGCTCACTTGATTATTTCGGGCCGGTTTACTGAGGGCACATAATGTACATTTCTTTACGAAGTTGGCTATTTCGCTGTTCATATTGTTCCAATGATATTCCTTTCGAACACGATGTATTGTCTTATTGATTCCCATATGGGCTCCTATGGTAGATGAATGGAAGTATTCCATCAGCATGGGCTTAATTACATCCGGGGCTATTATTCTTAATTCCTTTCCGCTTCTTATCTTGTGACATAGTACATTTCTACTCAATACGTACTTCTCGGATTTAATACCTTGCGTAAGTTGTTCTATAATAGGCTTCAGTGAGGGGTCTTGTTGTTGATACAGGGCAATGTTTGTGAAGGCAAGGGGGAATTCAGTAATTACGGCGTTAGCATGTGCTATTTCCGGATTCTTTTTGTTTTCAGGAGTTTTAGTGGGCGACTGGAACATACGGGACAGGGTATCAGCGACTACGTTTTGAGTACCTTTTATATGCTGCACTCTGAATTTGTAGCAGTTTAACTTCAATATCCACCTTCCAATTCGTCCTAACTGTTTAGGGTGATTCAATAACCAAGATAACGCCTGATTGTCGGTTTCCAAAAGGAATTCTTTATGTTCTAGGAAGGGTTTAAACTTCTCGAACGCAAACACAATTGCTAATCAGTACTCGTTCGAAACTGAAACGATTAACATCAGTCCCAATGGACCACAGCATCCGCGAATTTCCGCAAATAAAAAAACGTAAAACGTAAGACGTAAGACGTAAAACGTAAAACGTAAGACGTAAGACGTAAGACGTAAGATGTGAAACTAAAACGTAAGACGTAAGACGTAAAACGTAAACGTAAGACGTAAGACGTAAGACGTAAGACGTAAAACGTAAAACGTAAGACGTAAGACGTAAGACGTAAGACGTAAGACGTAAGATGTGAAACTAAAACGTAAGACGTAAGACGTAAAACGTAAACGTAAGACGTAAGACGTAAGACGTAAGACGTAAGACGTAAGGTACGTTAATCGTTTCAGTTTCGAACGAGTACTGATGCGTTTCCTAACTGATCTTTCTTCTTCTTCTTTTTTTATTACTGACGACTGTGGTAGCAGCGGTGGCGAAGGTGTATAGTGAAATAAATTAAAATTATACACGCATGTCGTTACAGATGAAAAATAGAAATTAATTTCTTCACCTGCGAAGTTCCTAGGTTATATATATATATATATATATATATATACGGTATTTTAAATTAATAAAACCGTAATATTTATATCATTAATACTGAAACATAATTTTATTGTATGTACAGATTTTATTTAAACGTAAAATTGTTCACATTAAAACATTAACAAGTGCATTTAATACAGGACTTGTTCAAATAAGTAGAAACAGCGTTGTGTGTGTGTGTGTGTGTGTGTGTGTGTCGCAAATTTCTGAAAGCATTCCACTGTGTGTGTACAATGACCCTAATTGAAGATATATTTTAGGTATAGCTGAATTTAAAGCGTACAAGCCTTCAGTAAGAAACTATGTTAAACCATTGTAATACAGGAGGTCATTGACACGACTTTACACTGACACATTGCAGTCTCTCCCTCTCCCTAACGTCTGTGTGTATGTGTTACGTTCAAGCTATATTTGTAAAAGTAATAAAGATTGTACGTTTTTTAGTTTAAAAGATTAGGCACTAGAAAAAAAAATATTACCATCCTTGTTAAAGTACAGTGAAAATTTTGTTATTAAAATTTTACTTTTAATCGTGTTGACTGCATCTAGGGAAGAAACACGATTCCAAAGTTCTTTTTGTGTTTCACAGAGAAAAACAGAGGAAACATTTCCATCTAATGTATATTTATCTTTTTTAAAATATATTTGAGACTGTAGTTGTTGTTCTGCTTTGTGAAGAATTATTTTTTCCTTCCGAGCCGTTTATCTAAATAGACGTGGTTGCGGTAAAGTCAGCGTATATCTTTTACGTTTCTTATTTTTTATGAAATTATCTGCCAGCGAATATTTATATTTTGTCCAGTGAGCATATGAAGACCTTCCCTACGTACACTCATAGTCCCAGATTTAAAATATATTTATTTGAGACTGTAGTTGTTGTTCTGCTTTGTGAAGAATTATTTTTTCTTCCGAGCTGTTTATCTAAATAGACGTGGTTGCGGTAAAGTCAGCGTATATCTTTTACGTTTCTTATTTTTTTTTTAATGAAATTATCTGATCACTGAATAATAATAATATAATCGTTCTATTGTTAACGTTTGCTGCAACAGTTCCTCCATAGATAACGCAGTTTACAAAATAATTACACATAGGTTCAGAGGTGTATAGTGAAATAAATTAAAATTATACACGCATGTCGTTACAGATGAAAAATAAAAATTAATTTCTTCTAGGTCTAATTATTAATCGGTTCTTTTCAGAGCCACCGTAACTTAGCCTCATATTACTTGAATTTGTTATTTGTTTACACAACAAAAAACATTTTCACATGATCTTGAGTCGGTCCTAAGCCCGAACAAATAAGGAAGCAGTGAGGTAAAGCTTTTCCATCACGGTCGCTGACCCTTCCTCTCTCTCTCTCTCTCTCTCTCTCTCTCTCTCTCTCACTCGTTGTTATATATTTGACAAATATTAACTGTGTGTGTGTGTGTGTGTGTGTGTGTGTGTGTGTATGTGTGTGTGTTGTTGTCACTGAGTATCGAGCTACTTACATGTGTGTCCACTCGCTCTCTCTCTCTCTCTCTCTCTGCATTGTTTTCCTAATTTTGACTAATGCACGAAAATACTTACAGTATCGCTAACTTCTGAAAGTTTCCAACGGGGGACAATGACTTACATCGACTTTCAAAACAAACACGCTAAGCTACCCCTACCCTTCCGTTGTAAGATACATCAATATATATACATGAAGAATGCAATTAGCCTTCATACCTCATTGTGAAATCGATAATTGCGTGCATCACATTTAAGAGGTGAGTAAACAGATTTGAATACGTTACGTAGCGAACATTGTTATTGAACTTACAGCACTTCTAATCAACATAGTTGTTGGAAATATTTAAACATTATCAAGTGCATTATTTATTGAAGTTAATACATGGCTTGTTCAAATAAGTAAAAACGTTGCTAAGTGTGCGCGTCGTAAGCAATTATACGGTATTTTAAATTAATAAAACAGTAATATTTATATCATTAATACTGAAACATAATTTTATTGTATGTGCAGATTTTATTTAAACGTAAAATTGTTCATGTGTGTGTGTGTACGGATTTATTCTCAGTTGTATGGAGCGGTACAGTTATTTTTTTACATAATTAGAGCACGGTACAAATTGGTTGAAATGACAAACACGTTGAAAGCCTTTTGTATATATAGCACATAATGTATATGCCTACTTTTACAACTGCTATGTAGAGAGAAAATTTATTCAGACACATGTTTCGTTCAGCCACAACAGATTTTCTCAACGAATATATATATATGTTTCCTTTAATTGAAACAATTACAGCAAAATGTTTACTAGTGTAAGAAAATTAATTATTGTTTGTAGCTGTTTAAACACAAACAACTTTTGTTGTTGATGACGTGATTTTCTTCACCAAAAGTATGACTTTGTACTGTTTTGAGCTCTGGTAAATTTATCTTTAGGAGGACGTTGTTCTCTGGTAATGTTTATTTGATCACATAATTGTTTTCTGCCAACAAACCGACTAGGTGCTTGTAGATTTATTCTGTACTCAGTTTCCAAAATGTATCAATGTGTGTGTGTGTGTGTGTACGGATTTATTCTCAGTTGTATGGAGCGGTACAGTTATTTTTTTTTTTTTTTACATAATTAGAGCACGGTACAAATTGGTTGAAATGACAAACACGTTGAAAGCCTTTTGTATATATAGCACATAATGTATATGACTACTTTTACAACTGCTATGTGGAGAGAAAATTTATTCAGACACATGTTTCGTTCAGCCACAACAGATTTTCTCAACGAATATATATATATATGTTTCCTTTAATTGAAACAATTACAGCAAAATGTTTACTAGTGTAAGAAAATTAATTATTGTTTGTAGCTGTTTAAACACAAACAACTTTTGTTGTTGATGACGTGATTTTCTTCACCAAAAGTATGACTTTGTAGTGTTTTGAGCTCTGGTAAATTTATCTTTAGGAGGACGTTGTTCTCTGGTAATGTTTATTTGATCACATAATTGTTTTCTGCCAACAAACCGACTAGGTGATTGTAGATTTATTCTGTACTCAGTTTCCAAAATGTATCAATGTGTGTGCGTGCGTGCGTGCGTGCGTGTGTGTGTGAAGTTAACATAGCTTAGACAAAATACAAACGTAAAGAAAGAATTTGATATGTACAGCTAACGCTTGAAGTATACTGTGACAAACATGTGTTTCTCGCTGGTTACTGCTAACATATTTTTAAATGATAATATAATGAAAATATCATGATAATATATTAAGTGATAAACAACGTGAATGTCTTTGTTTTAGTCGAGTATAATGTCTGGAGACAGTTTTGAAAGTTATATGGCTGAATGGATAGAAAGACGCTCCACTCAAGTGGAGCATAATAGAGAACTATTACAACGTCGTTCCACGACATGCCATTGCTATTCTCAGTCTCAAGGCGAGACAGAAGTAAAAAAAGAGTTATCAAATATTTACACACAGTTTATTACCACCCATGCTGGTGGTGTAAATTATGGCAAATTTATAAAAGATTGGGTGAGTGAAAATTACGTACCACTCTTTCCTGAGTTGTAATATACTTATTTTGTAAATATACATTGTTAATATACATTTCATATAGTCTGTATTTTGTTTTAAATATTTTGGATGAAAATTACAGTATTTTAAAATAATAAAACAGTGATTTTGTATTATTAATACTGATTGCATATTTTATTTTTGTCTTACGTGTTACCATTGAATAGAAGTATTGTACCACAGGTTATTGGTGGTAGTGATCTTTATGTTTATGAAAACCCCATAAAAGTGAAGTCCAAGGACTGACTTAATGTAGTACCAAATGAAGAAGATTGCTTCACAAATTAAAAAATTCATAATATGTAATATATATTTTATTTGTAATATACATTTCATATATTCTGTATTTTTTTGTTTTATATATTTTTATTTTGAAACATTTGAACCCTTTGAAGTTCACATAAAGTCATGTGATTTGTACATTTTACTAACAAAGACACGTCTGTTAATACTAAATGTGTGTGTGTGTGTGTGTGTGGTGTGTGGTGTGTGTGTGTGTGTGTGTGTGTGTGTGTGTGTGTGTGTGTGTGTGTGTGTGTGTGTGTGTGTGAGGGGGAGAGAGAGCTGATCCTTGTCTCATTCTTGTTATAGTCTTAAAAACAAAAGGTTGACGAACCAACATCATTTTTATTTGAAAATAGTTTCATTGTAAATATCACTTATTTGAAGCTGAATAATTTGCAGATTGTATCTTACAATCATGACAATTATTATTTAAACTGATAATTGTTTTATTAAAAATATTATTATTATTTCATATGTGTACACAAAACTTTTGAAAATACCTTATTTCAAGGAGATTTTTTTATGTGAAAGAGAGACATACACGCATAGGTAATTACATTATAAACTAGGAATTGCTTCCGACGTCTGCGAGAGAGAGAGGGCGTTAATATTTGTCGAATAAAGAGAGACATACACACATAGGTAATTACATTATAAACTAGGAATTGCTTCCGACGTCTGCGAGAGAGAGAGGAGAAACGGTATGAAACCTTCCACAGTTGAAACCTGCTCTACAAACGCTTCACTCGAAGCGTTATGTTAAGAGAGAGAGAGAGAACGTGCATGTAAGTAGTTGACAACACACACGCACACATAGTTAATATTTGTTAATTATTTAATACAATGAAAAATGAAGTCAACGTTTTGACGATGAGTGAGAGAGAGAGAGAGAGAGAGAGCGGGCGTTGTAAGTACGTACACAGTTAATATTTGTCGAATATATATAAACTTTCTAAAATCATATACATGCGCGGTAATGACCACGGAGAGGAGAAACGGTTTGAACATAACGTTTGACAACGAGAGAGAGAGAGAGAGAGAGAGAGAGAGAGAGAGAGAGAGAGAGAGAGACAGACAGACAGACAGAGACAGACAGACAGATATAGACAGTCGGACGGATGGACGGACGGACAGAGAGATAAATAGAGAGAGAGTGAGAGCGGGCGTTGTAAGTACGTACACAGTTAATATTTGTCGAATATATATAAACTTTCTAAAATCATATACATGCGCGGTAATGACCACGGAGAGGAGAAACGGTTTGAACATAACGTTTGACAACGAGAGAGAGAGAGAGAGAGAGAGAGAGAGAGAGAGAGAGAGAGAGAGAGAGAGAGAGAGAGAGACAGACAGACAGACAGAGACAGACAGACAGACAGAGACAGATAGACAGACAGATATAGACAGTCGGACGGATGGACGGACGGACGGATGGACAGAGAGATAAATAGATAGAGAGAGAGAGAGAGAGGGGAGAGAGAGAGAGAGAGAGAGAGAGAGAGAGAGAGAGAGAGAGAGAGAGAGAGAGAGAGAGAGAGAGAGTAACAACAGTGTTGTAAATATATATATTTAATTATTTAAAACAAATTATGGTTTATTTTAATTTATTTCGTTATAAACCTTCGAATATGCATGCAATTATTTGTATAGTAATCAGAAATGTGTGAGAGAGACATTTTAATAATTTGCAGGTTGTATCTTACAATTACGAAAATTATTGTACAATGTGTGTGTACACAAAACTTTTGAAAATACCTTATTTCAAGGAGATTTTTTTATGCGTAACACTTTACCACACACACACAGACTTGGCAGTATATTAATTTCTAAATCGTAGTCAATGACTGTTATGTGTCAAAAAAAGGACGCAACGAGGTAGGTGATAAATATATATTTCCTGGTGATTACATTTTAGTATCGCTACTTACAATAATCCATAAGTAGCACGACGCTTATGTAAAACTGATGACAACTGTGTCTAGAAACAAAGAGAGAGGAGGGGGGGAGAGAGAGTTGATATCGAAGTCGTCGTCAACAATTTCTTATAATATAGTTTGAATTTCCCACCGAAGAAAAATGTTGGCAGATCTGTTCTATACACACACAATAATGCAGAATTGGTAACCCTGATCATATATTTTAATATACACTATAATACACACACATATCAAGTTTGAACCCATACATAGGTTGGTAAACCTGATCATATAGATTTAATACACATTATAACACACAACAAATTTGAACTCATGCAAGGTTGGTAACCCTGATCATATATTTAATATATACACTATAATGCATCAAGTCGGAACCCCCCCACCATAGGTTGGTAAACCTAATCATATAGATTTAATATACATTATAACAAATTTGAACTCATGCAAGGTTGGTAACCCTGATCATATATTTAATATATACACTATAATGCATCAAGTGATAGAAAGTGAAAGTGATCTAAGCTCGCGAAAGGCGGCATATAAAAAAATAACGCGGATGCTGTGGTCGAGATACGCGAAAAAGTCGCGGATCTTGACACAGATCAGCGAAAAAGTCGCGGATGCTGTGGTCCAGTAGAAAGTGAAAGTGATCTAGGCTCGCGAAAGGCTGCATATAAAAAATTATATTCGCGGAAATTAGAAAGTGAAAGTGATTTAGGCTCGCGAAAGGCTGCATATAAAAAATTATATTCGCGAAAATTCGCGGATACTGCTGGTCCAGGGTGGTGGGGAGAGCGTGGGAAAAAATCTTGGACCGCGGGAACGGCGGCATCTCTTTGATCTTGTTTTTTATCGTTTTTTATGTTTTTTAAGAAAGGCGGCATTCCTTTGTGGGTCAGGAACCCCATTTTCCCCCTACTAATCGAACATAGAATCGAAGTAAAATCGATTATCCGTTAACTATATTGTAAGCGAAACATTCAATTACAATTCAAACAAACCTCTGAAGATATAGAATAATTTCTGTGAAACGTGCGTCAAGTGAAAATAAACCTACTTGCAACGTATTTATTTGAAGATATTAAATTATTAATAATTACTACTACTACTACTACTACTACTACTACTACTACTATTATTGCTGTTGTTGTGTTGTTCTTCTTCTTCTTCTTCTTGCAACTATGTTAATTGTAGTGTCAATAAAACGTCGTTGCCAACCGAGAAATGTTATTATTACATAACAATAATAATGCAATGCAACACCATAATCTTTCTAGTGGTATCGTGATATCGTGCTTGTAAAAAATCTTTGTTTTCATCATATTACAAATAATAATTATTATGCATCAGCATCCGAAAGAAGACTGTACATATAATTTTAAAAACATGTCCTAATTCACATGCTGTTTTTATTTAAAAAAAGACATAAATCAGTCTAATAACAATTAAATAAATTCCTAAATAATATTAACGTCACTTAACATTAAAGCATTAGCTGAACGAGACTAGTAGTAACATACATCAGTTGGTACAGGTTTTCTAATCGATGACAAGACAGGTACGCCCGTCAGGTTGGACACCGATGTGCCGTTACAAACGATCCTAATGAAGTGGACTTTTCCGATCCGAACTAGTGAACTCGTGCTGACGTGGGCACGAGAACACTAATCACTACAGAAATCGGATATTAACAAAGGTTTAGGGCCTAACGTTTTCCTACATGCAATATATTTAAAACTATATCTAAAAATAAATATATTTAAATACTTCTGTGATTCGAAATTACCTAATAAATTCAAACTATTGCGACTGTTCCCTGTTTATCGAGACTGTTTTCTGCCTCATTACAGTTCTTCCTCTTCCTCTGTTGAATCTCCCGACTACGTTTTTCCACGTTTCTCTCGATCTGCCTCTCTTCCAATTCATTCTTATCTTCGCCTCCCACATTCCCTGAGCTTGTCTGTTGTCTTCATTCCACGTCCGAGGGAAAATTAAAAAGTAAAGGAAAATTTTGCTATCTCTCCCAATCGTGTAGAGAACAGCAGTATGTGCTTTGTTGTAAATCATAACCTCACGGTGTCTGTTAAATTGTAAATATTGTTTCTTATTAGCGATCTGAAATTGTGTTTAAAAGTTATTTAAATCGAGTTCTACGTTAGTCACTGCACCAAAGCAGAAACACGATAAATGATACATTTTATAAACACGGTAGGGGGGAACCTGAGATATTATTCCTACACTTGCAGAAGCAAGAGTCTTGCAATACAGAAAGAGTTGTCTGAGTGGTAGTAAGATGTACGATTGGACTGATCGCTTTAACCGGAACAGCAGAAAGGCACTTCTAAAGACAATATTGAAACGATTAAACAAATGATTCATTGACTGTCGGCAAATTAAAGTTGCTGAAACTGAAAATAGTTTGAATATAAACTACGCATTAGCATTTTCAATCATCTAAAGACGTGGTAAACTTTCAAATGCTTAAATTGCTTCACGATAATACACGGTCTCATACTACCAACAAAACAAGTCTGTACCTTCAAGATCTTGGTTTTAAGATGCTGAACCATACAATACAGAAGAGGTCATAGAAGTGGCACGAAATTGGCTCCACACGAGACGGAAGAAAGGAATTCAAAAGCAGAGATGGGCTGAGTGTATAGGAATAGGAAGAGATTTAGTGAAAAAGTAATTTTCCTTTACGAAGGTGAAAATAAAAATAACGCTTCTTAAAATTTCCTTTTATTCGTTGACTTACCCTCGTAGATAACTCATCTGTCTCGTCTCTGTATATCCAAGACCTTTCTTATTTGTTCGTTCCTGAATTTGTCACTTATTGCTACCACTCTCACTCTTCGCAGATATTTTATCCCACTCTATCCTATTTTTCTTGTTTCCGGCAATGTTCTTGTCTATCGTCCGTACCTCAGTACTGCCTTATAGGGCCTACATTTCCTATAAGCCTTTTCTCTGGAAGTTCTAGACATCTTTTCCTTGTTTAAGAAATTATTACTTAATGCGAAGTCTTATTTACTTTAGCAACCTTTTGTTAATTTCTATCTCTTGTCTTTATTTGTCTTCTACTGTTACCCCTACGTATTCAAAATCACGAACTTGCCCAAAATTATAACCTCCTTTATGACAGTGTTTATTACAGGGTACAGTCTTTATGACTAAAAATACTGCATATTTAAAATGAATATTATTTAAATGTTCGCTTCTTTGCGGGAATGTAGCGAAAGGGTCTCACGCATACACCTTTAGCGTCATATCTTTATGAGTCTTTTACCTACTTCACCATTTGTTATGATGCATACTTAACATTCATTAAGCCTTCACATTTTTCGTAAGTGTTCCCATGTATTTTAAATTGATTTCTGGAAGTAGCCTCCGGCAAGAGGAATGTTGCTGCCGGTTGCCACTTAAGCTCGTCAACCTTCAGACGTTCCATTCCGGACACAACATTAGTAGAGGATCTCGAAATGTGGAGAAATTCTGACCTTAAGGATAGGCGTTGTGTACGCAGACGTAAAATCAGTTCCTGACCTTGCTAGCAACTACGCATCGGGTCGGCTCTGTCTGGGCTAACAAAATCAATATGGGGCTCCGTGCAGGTGGCCCTTCCCTCTGACTGCAATCTGTAAAAACGCACACAAATACAAAGCACGTCTTTCCACTTCTCTCATATGATGAGAGCAAGAGGTAGGACAGTGTTATGTTCATTGTACTCTTTGCCTGTACGTGCCCGCGCGTGTGTGCGACTGCGCCAAAACAGCGGCGAGTTGACCTTGACCGAGACGTCACCGTACTCTGCCAAATCAATGTGTATGTAAATTCGCTTCACCTTGGCCGTGGCTGACCCGCGCGCGCTCTCACTCTTTTCCCCTCTTATCGTATCTCTCCTACCACGCGCACTTTTTACATGTTTCTATGCATTAGATGTTTTGCATAATTTTGTATAGACGTGAACACCGAGATGGCGCCAGTTCCCACGAGCGTGTGTATTAGCTAGGAATGGGGTACTGTATAGCTTATTTTAATGTCACCACAAATTCTCTGTCCTAAAGCTAAAAATGTTTGCCATGGAAAAGAGGGTAAAGCAGGATGTGACTGGCAGGGCACAACAGGCAGTTAATTTCAGACGTTTATTTTGTTCCAAATCAACATTTTTTTTTTATAAGCCTTACAATTTAAACAATGTTTTGGAACAACACATTTTTATGAACTTAAGAGAGTCTTGTACTAACCAGATAATTATTTATTACGATTATTTACATACTACTAAAAGTAAGAAGAAAAAATTCTTATAGTAAACAAATTGAAAAAATTATATGTTGAAAACTTTGGTATGAAAATTAAAATATTAAAGTATCGAAGTATTATTTTTAATTTTATAAATAGTAGGCATGCTTCATATTGGATTGTATGTGTTTCAAAAATATTACAGACGATCATAGAATGAAAACATTATGATGGGAGCTTAAATGACAATTCATTTGTGTAACTAGGGACGGCTTTAAAACGTTGACTGCAAGCTGGGTCTTCTCTGCTGGTCACACTTTATCTACTGCAAAAAATTGCTCAATTGATTCCTTACTTCCTGGTAGAGAGAGCAAGGCCAGTCAGCCAGACTGAACGGAGCCAATATTGTGACGACGCATTGTACTGTAAGTTATTGATTGTAAACATGCTGACTGGTTTTGTATACTCATTATGTCTGTCAATTTAATTGACTTTATTATGGACTCAGAAATAAATTGTTTGTTTCTCTTCATGGCGGGACACTTATGTACCCACAGGAAATGTTTAGGACAGCGGGGCATATTAGCCTAATGCGGGAACGTCCTGCCTGAAGTCTGCAACGCAACCAAAATTATGGGATCATATTTAACGTATCAGTATTTTTTAGAGATAGTCATTCAACGGGAACGAAATATTGAAGTTTCTTCTATTCTTCTGTCATCTGCTGAAGCTACAGCGGAACAGATCTGCATTGCGAACATGGTTTGGACAAAGAGTGGATTAAACATAACATGTGGATATCTGGAAGTTCTTGTCGACGTTAAGTCCAACCTGGCATCGGTTAAAATACAGCATGGTTTGCGCGAGTTTACCAATCTATCAATAACTTAATTTATTTCTGGAATCAAGTTTCGTTCATTTTTCTGAAGTTTTCAAAATTTTTCCAATGTGAGAAACTTATCAAAAAGGGAAGAGAGATGCAGAGATTAATACGGTTTTATGTAAAGCCTTATAGACTAGAGGTGTGCCGATATACCTATAACAGGTATTTTGGAACAATTATTTTTGTGGAGCGGATATAGCAGTGACTGAAAAGTTGAAATACCTGTTCTGATTCAACGATAACTGAAAAGTCAAAATACCTGTTCTGATTATTGGTGGCCTCGCGGTTCCAAGTCCCGGGAGCCTCCTATGCAACTAACGAATAAAAGTACTACGAGTAAACGAGTACAAAGTCACTTTTTGGTGCTGAATACTTCCTTCTGCCCATGTGCCGATTGCCATACAAGTACGAAACGAAGCAGAACAGCCAGATTCAGAATATCTCTATGCTAAAGAGACGAAGCTGTTTTTAATAAATGAAAAAAAATCATACTGATGTTACATTAATTCTCGTGTGTTATCCAGATATATAATACAGATTATAGTAACAAATTATATACTTCACTGCACATAGTGATTTTAACTTCACTGCACATCTCACGTAAATGTTGAAATTGTTGTAACTCTTGTGGCTTACTGTTATGTTTTTATTATATGTTTCTGATGTTTTTTTTACATTATTTGTTGTGGTATTACGTGCACTCTAAATGTCATTGCCTGAGTTACGCAACTGTGTAACCAAAATGGAATCAATAATTTAATATTAAACCTATGTCAGTTTGTATACTCCTAGTGAAATCTTAAATTAGTATTCCCAAAGGAAGATAAGCCTACAAATTCTCTTGTTTCTTATTTTCTTTTAAACAGTTTAATAAAGTCACAGTGTAAAGTAACACTGTTAATATATTTAGTTTCAATTTATTTCTTATAACAAATTATATAATACGGGTATATGTATAATAGGTGTATAAGAATAGGTATTTGTGTTATTTTTTTGGAACGGTTTCGTTCGTACCTGTTATTTTCAAATAGTAGTTTAGCACACCTCTATTATAGCCCTACTTGCAATTTAAAATTGGTTAAGGTGGGGTGAATATCAACGCTTAGTCAATGGAGATAACCGAACTGGAACAGTTGCTAGCGGAAACAGACCATTCGATTAAATGGGGTTCGTGTTTACGGACACGCGAGAGAAGTATATAAGAGTACGCAAGAAGGATTTTTGTAAAACGCTGTGAACATGCCGTTGCGTGCTAGCGATAACCGATCAAGGATATTGGTCCGAACGAATGTCGTAGTGGGGTATGAGGAGAAAATCGTTCGCCTGTACTGTGCGAAGGGGTGAGATACGTATGCAAGACTTTTAGCCCAGATCTTACGCCATTGTTACAAAGCCCGTGCTGTCAAGGTTGTCAGTCTTTAGGTGCTTATCCAAATTTTAGATTCGGGGAGTATTTAGGAACTGATCTGAACCGACAGACATTTTCTAGTTATCTATTCTTCCGTTACAAGAATGGTTTTGTTGTAAGCAGTGTATACCGTACTGTTTTATTAAATTGATACATTTCCTAGTTATCTGTATGATTTTGCAGTTACAGCCAAAAGCAACACTCCTGTTATCAAAACCACCGTGTAGCAGAGATAGGCAAGGATCGTTGACAAATCGGGACGTGCGGTACTTTTAATACGTTGGTTTGTGCAGACCGTGGAAGCCTCGTTAAAATAATAAACGTGTAACTTGCTCTATTATGATTAAAATATAATTAATTCGGAAACAATTAAATGTGTGAATAATAATCGTTAAATACGACTATTAATAACGATAACGATTATAATAACGATAGCAATAAGCGTTACATTTTGCGATGTAACTGGTGGTTCTGAAGTTCTTTCAGTGCTTAATGTAAAGCCGTCACGATAGTTTACACACGCATTCACAAATATACGTGGAATACGTATCTGCACACTTTATTGGTGGTCACAAATATGTAAAGTGCGCACTCGGAACCTGCTCTCTCTCGGCCGTCTTACTCTCTATTACGTCCCTCACTCCTTCCTCTCTTGCATTCCTTTTCCATTATACAACGGTACATCTTGCACACACAAATTTAAAACAACTTTCTTCCTACTGTAAACAACTTAGATCACCAGACAAAGACAGACAGATCCAGGTTTAGGCGGATTACCAGTATCTGGTGTGGATAGTTTTCTTATTTTTTATTAATTATAGGCCTATTTATTTATAAATTTATAATGTATTTACCCTATTTATGGTTTACAACTATTTTCTCATTTTTGCGAAATGACTACAAAACTCGACGAAGTCGTATCTTAAAATTTCATTGTTTTTCTATCTACTTTTATTTTCAACTTAATTACCTATGTTTCACGCCGAGAACTTGAACTGATGGGTTTTATGATTCCAACGTTGATACCGTTAATTTTTATGTAAGACTGCGTTTGAAATGTTTTCAGAACTTCGGTGAAACGAATAAAGTTGGATGCGTATGGCAGAATCGTTCACCGAATTTCGAATAAAAAGATTCACACGCATTCGTTGTACTCTCCTGCGATGTTACTTTTTCGGCTCACATGTTGGAAGGAAATTCACCATCCAAATAACGCTCCACCAAATAACTGCAAACTCTGTATATCCCTGATCTACAGCCTGATCCAACGCAAAATTCGTTACAAAGTGGTCTCCGATATCATTCGGAAATAAATACTGGAGACAAAATAAATGTCTCAACCAGCTACCAATTTCAATCAATTCGTTTTTGTATTCTTTGTCAAGCCAAGTCATTTGATAGCATGCTTGCGTTAAGTGAAAGCAAACACCCAGTAACTCACCATTTGGCTAAGAGTTGCTGATCCCATTCTGGAGACCGATTTCCAAGTCGGTCACAGCAGTAGATGGATTTAAATGTTGAAACAGCTTTTCATGTGTTTCCTCCGATAATAAGCAGAACAACAACGGAATGTAATGGCTGTTACCAATACTGTGAATGTGAAAAACTGATGCCAATTTTTGGACAGTACTTAAATGTTCCATCTATGTAAATTTTAAACGTTATGCATAGGTAATATAGATTTGTGTCACATGTATAACTAACAATAAATGTTTCTTCATCAATTATTTGGACAAAACTTTCATTGTTTATTCTCTTTATATCCATCATTTTCAGTAGGTAATTCTTCTGATAATTCTTCGGTAACTTCGGCATAGTCTTCCGACGACAGTTTCGGTCTACGCAATTGATAACCCTCACGCTCATATTATCAAACGTATGAGAGTAGTTTTCCATGGTAGGATTCATGACTTTTGATGCTTTTTCCAAAATGTCATCTTCTGTTTTCCTCTTTGCTTCATGGCGTATGATTTTCCGACTTTGTATGATTATATGATTTTTTAATTATTCATCGTAGTGTTGCAAATTATGTTTCACGATGACATCGTCAAGTCCCAACGTGCGATCTCCCGTGCGTACGCACTGAACACCTCCAAAACATAGTCTCATCTTGCAACATTTTACACTCGCGGAAACAATTCCCAACCACAAAGCTCATCGGTTTATCACGCACCGATAAACATCGAGTCACTTCATTATTTACAGACACGCTCACAAATGTTATGACGACACGAGAGAATGAGACACAAAGCTGAAGGCAAACAGATGTTATTGATCTGGAGGGGCAAATAATGTCCTAAAGAGAAGGAGCAGGAATTTGGAAGGCCAGGCCGTGTGCACACTGTACACGTGTTTCGGACGCTATACCTGAGTTCTGGTAGACTACGCAAATTACATATGCCCAATATACGGCATGTCTGCCTTTGCCACCCCCATAGCTTTTTACCCGTAAAACCTCATTTATACTTCCAGGTGGCAGGCGACGGTTGGCAAGTGGTAGGTGACGGATAACGTCATCCGTAGCTGTGGTACATTGTTGAGAATGGGTTTGTTTAAACTTCTGCGAAGTTGACGTGCGACTCCTCGGTGACGCTATTATGCGTAATGAATATACCTCTCACCACCTGTCGCTGTAGTTTGTCACAGATACAGCCGATGTCTCCCGCGCTTTTTGGCATTTGTGTTCTCTCGTGTCGAAATAATGACGTGCAGACAAGGCCTGCAATTTGGAATGATGCAGACCCGAATCACAAAAACATGGATGTAGTGGAGAAAAGTTGGAAGGAAATAGCACAGTTGATGAATAAAGGAGAATACATTTTTTTACAGAAATTAAGAAAGGTAGATTAATTATTACATTTTACGTACTCTAAATACATAATTCTAGGAACACTGTACTTAATTAAAATATTTTTAATAAACAGATTTTGTAGCTGTAAGCTAATGTCCGTAATATCACGGAGTTAGGTGAGCTTACCCTATTCAAATATTATCCACAAATTATTAGATGTAGCACTGTCTGTTAAATGTTTGTAATATATGAAAAATCACTTGTATAAGAAAGTACGACATTTGTTTAAGAAAATAAAATACATATTATGCGAAAAGATATTGGTTGTTTTATTGCTGACTACAAGTAGGCCTACTAAGAAATATACGATACTTATTTTAATTTTTACTTGATTATTACATATATTATTTTAATTTACCTTAGAGTTACATAAAGCTTTTCAGGAGGAGTAATTGGTAACTTACAAGTTTTCTCCCGCCTCAGTTTTCCTTCCACCTTTGCTAAAATGAAGTCAAAAGTATTAGTAGATATTCTCATCTGTTGGAAAAACTTGATTGGTGTTGTCTCAAGTCGAAATACAGTTGGTGAAATTCACCAAATGCTTCACGCAACTCGTTGATCGGATGAACACAATATTTCCTCCCCCTATCCTCCACTCCATTATTATCTTCTAGCATGAGAAACATTTGACGTGTTCCAAACGACATCTCTTGTGCAGAGGGTCGACCGTAGCCTGAAGTATAAATGCTGTACCACCTGACGCCTACCTCTTTACCGCCTGGTACCTGCCATCCATCGCCTATCTCCTGGAAGTGTAAATGAGGCCTAAGATGTTAGGTATAGTTGAAAATAATATCCTTATTCTTTATAAACATGTTCCAGTTCTTTATAATTTGTTCAGGCTTCTTTGCATCCGACCACAATTATTCATTGAATTTTACTCATTCCGTTGTCCCATACCTCCTTTGGTCCTCCTTTCTTCTTTTTCCTTGCGTTTTTGCTTCGAGTATTCTTTGCTTCCAGTTATTCTTTTACTGTTTTGTTTATTCTTTCTAGGTTCCAACATCCCAGTTGTTTCTATTAGATAAATTCTTCTTTAGGTTCTCCGGAAATATTGAGAAATCTTCCGTTGGAAAGTCAGTGTATACGAAGTTGAAATATGGATATCACCAGATGGATATAATTTAGTCCATATAAAAGGAAAGAAATAGGGAAATTATAAAATACCTTTACGTTGACGGAATAGATGCATTTAGACCTAACTGGTCCTCAGTTACCTTCTGTGTACCATCATCCTGTAAATGGGTGTTGTTCAATGTTAGTTGCTTGAGGTCACCCTCCACGCTACTCCTCTACTTATTCTTAGGTTCCCGGCCTGTGTGCTTAATAGTCTGGCTCTCATTCGTTCTCAGGACATGACCAAGTCACTTAAGTCTGTGTTATAATACAGGTGGCAAGAATAAGATCTTCATAAACTGAAGAGTTTTACGAAATTAGATGCATTGGTCTTATAAATCTCCTAGCACGCAGCAATAGGAGGCCTTCTCCTCCTAAAATAGCATTAGGAGACCTATCGATTTGTTGAGGGTCTACATTTCACCACGATATCTTATAATTGGCATTTTTATGGTCTTCTAAATTCTAAGCAAAGTTGCACAACTGTGTCATACTCTCAGACGTATCATTGCTTGTATCTCTCAGGTATTGAAGTTAATGTTGTTACAAGAAGAAGGTTAGTCTGCGCTCCGTTTTTAGAAACAATACTACAGTTTATCAGAATGGGAGTAAGGAAAGTTAAACCGAAGTAACTCTCAAGAAACAATAAACTCTTGGAGGTCATTGAGTTAACTGTTTAAAACATTTGACTTTCTTAAAAATATTCAGTGTACGCGTTAACATGTGACCTTAACGACTTCCCTACATGATAATTCTCTGCATTAAAGGAAGCAGAATGATAAGGAAAGTATTCACGCGTACAGTCTGACTGCAGCTATCAAACTGAGTTCAGGGAACTCGCAGAGAGCAGGGACCTGCAATCAATTTTACGAGGTCTGGTTTTTGCGCTATGAATTACATCAGCAGATTTGTTGCTGAATTCTTTATTATTATTTTTCTTTTTTACAAAACGCTGGACTACTGTCAGAAACGTAAGTACAAAATACCAAACACAATACACACGGAACGTCAGACACTTTCAATTTTCATATATCGAGTCCTGTAGTCGTTTTCGTTAAAGAAAGGAGTACGCAAAGACAATTTATGCCTCGCCTGTTAACTTAGAAGTGTGAAAACTACATCAATTATATTATTATTTGTAGCCTTCTATTTATATAATAACATGTCTGTCGGTATCCAGGCCACTTATAATGACAAATAATAAATAATCTTTTATTTATAGATTAGTAATGCTAATATCAAATTCACGTACATTAGGAAAGAAAAGAAGGTAAAAAAAGAAAAGAAAATTATTTCAGAATATGTAAAATATATCAGGAATATAAGGATTGGAAATTGGTGGTAGAAGGTGGTTAAGAGGCAAGAATGAAAGAGAACTCTATGAGTAACCAAAGACACCAAGCTGGATAGTAAATCATTATTTCTTTGATTTCTTTAACTTTTCATTATTTCGTGTTCACCTTTATCATCAGGGGTCCACGCCTGGTGGCTACGGGTTTAGAATACCCGACGTATCCTAGCTGGATTCTAACCTTGCTTCACCCTGTGTTGATGGGATCCCTTTCATTAGTATTTCCTATCTGGTCTATTGGACAGACTCTCGATTTTTTCGACTCTGACTAATAGGTTTAAAGCATTAGGGAAAAGGAGTCTTTCAGCTCCCATACTCCAAACGTACTTTGAAATTCTTATTCTCTTATTTTTCTTTCGTGCTACCCGTAAGGGACCCACCAGGATTAATGGTCAACAGGCTAGGGACGAAGAACCTAGAAGGTGTTTCTCCGAACGAAACGCAGAGCAGGACTAACGCCTCAAAGAAAGCACTGGTCGTACACTACAGGACGCTGGTATCGTCCTTATATAAATTTCTTCTTACTCAATAGTCTCAAAGGAATGAGTCGGATGGATGTAATGGCTATGGACATGGAACGGATATAGGTAAAGGTGTTTGTATTACAGTAATATTGACTGTGGCAACCTGGAATCTCATGGGCTGTCTCAGAAAGCCGTAAACTTGTCGTCGCAATCTGAAAGGGAGAAAAAATAAATATTGTTATCATTACGAAAACTAAGAAGACACCCAGATGGACAGGGTATGTACAGGAGTATACGTTGTTGAACAGTGAGTGGGGTTTTGCAGAATACAAAAGCATGTTCTGGAGTGGGGATATTGGTAGACCAGAAACAAAGAAATCGCATTAAATTGTATACTCTTGTTAATAATTATACAATTTGTTATAGTCTAATAGAATTGTAGTGGTAAGAATCAGAATTAATAGGAGAAGGCTTTGTGTCATTGGTGTATATGTTACATAATCATAATCAGAATCCAGAATCAGACAAAGAAGACGAATCTGATTTATTTTACAATGAATATCTGAAGCAAATAGATATGTACAATAACACAGGTGATGTAGTTATAGATGGTGACCTTAATGCTAGCGTTGGTAACCAAGATATACTGAAAATTGTATTGGTCTTTTTGGAAAGTTGCTTATTAACGAAAGTGGTGTAAGACTGCGAGAATTTGCTAAGGCAGATA
Organism: Magicicada septendecula; assembly: GCA_034769895.1. Lineage (NCBI taxonomy): Eukaryota > Metazoa > Arthropoda > Insecta > Hemiptera > Cicadidae > Magicicada > Magicicada septendecula. Next base: position 234,697,767 of record CM068372.1, on the reverse strand, counting down.
AACTTGAAGTAACTAATTCTTTTTTTAGAAAAAAAGGACATTAACAAATATCTTTGGTTAGCCAGAGGACTTCGATCATTAGTTGATTATGTAATAGTTAAACACTTATGAGATACTCATGTTTTCAGAGGTCCACAGATGATTACTGATCACTACATGGTGGTCCCTGAAATTGATATTTTGACAAGATGGAAGAAAGTTAGAAGCACACATAGAAAGGAAGCTTTTAAGGTATAGGCCTACTTGCTTCTCGAAGAAAGTATCTGCGATCTTTACCGGAAGAGGGTTACAGAGTGTAAACATTCATCTTGTCATTTGAATTAGCAGTCTCTATAATTCCAACTTTGTCATGCTTACTTGCTGAACTGCTACCTGTCATGCTCCGGATGAGTCCTTCAGTGTCTCCACCATTACCAAGTCCTAAACCACGACCTAACAGGAAGGAAATAGGAAGGGTCATGGTTTAGAACTTGATAATTGTGGAGACACCGAAAGGCCTAGTCCGGAGCATGACAGATAGCAGTTCAGTAAGTAAGCACTACAAAGTTGGAGGGTATAAACAAGTCGTCGCTACTAATAATAATATTAGAAGAGGAATGGGGTAATATACGGAATCTTGTGGACAAAATGAAGTGCTTTGTAAAAAACGAAAAAATACACGGAAAATGGTTTTAAAAATATAGAACGAAGATATAAAACTAATGATATAAGATAAAAACAAACAATTTGTAACAAATACGTGGACAATTCGTCAGCATTGGAAACAAGGAAAGAGACTCATTCAAATTTTGTGAGGTAATGGCTGCTGTGTTAATGTTGTATAAACTCCAATCAAGATGAATGGCAATATGACAGAAGGTAAGTGGGACAGTTGCCAAGCGAACATAAGGGACTACAGTACATAAAGAAGGACAACAAATCTTACGTACGTCACTGGATAAGTGGGATCACCACATTCATGTCACATTACATCTCGTATGCTATCCACTAACAAGGCTGATGACTAATATGGCAAACTACTTTCTGTTGTGAGAGTTATGTCTCAAAGTTCCACAGTCTTTTGGCCCGTTCCTTAACATTTCTCATCTACGATTTTCCTTCCCGCCTATTTCTCTTCATCCGTCAAATTTACCTTCTTATATCGTCCGCAGCACGTCTCGTTTATCGTTCCATATTTAGTGCCTTAAATGTATTTCACATGTTTTGTTAATAAGTTTAGTCTCTCTGCTTAATCTTCTTAATATATATCGTTGACTAATTATGTCCGAATATTTAATTCTAAACATTCTTATGCATTCTCTTTAACCTGTCTTCTTTTTTGAGTGTCCACTTTTCATATCAAGATCATAGCTGCTGGCAAAACAATTTTGTAACACTGGCGCTTATAGGGTATTATTGGCTTGTTTTACAAGACGTTAACACGGCTGCAGTGGTATAACTATACCCTGATTAACGAAAGAAAGTGACTGGCGGAGCGGCCGCGCGGCGACCGAGTTTGTAGTAAAAACATTCCACTTTATAACCTCGTGGAAACGTAAAATACAGGGCGAGAAATGTATAATGAACTGTATTTTAATCATCAATTAAAGACGTTTTTAACAAACTTTTCTAATTTTTAAAATCTCTTTTCAATAAATTTACATTGTGAGTTAAAGAAAAAAATACACGAATTTGAATTAAAAAATTAGGGTTTATCGTTTTTATTACGTAAGAACTCAGAGGTTAAGCATCGGAAAAAAATTTCTTGTAGACAAATGGTAGTCCACCTTCTTTAGTACAATATATCAAAAATTGAGATTCCTACGATTAAAATTAACGACGTTATTAATTTTTTTCTAATGTCCTGTTAACTCAGTTGTTAAAAGTTGTACACGAATGAGATTTGCGTGACGCTCTCTTTAGATAACTAAATGTAGAAGACATATACAACTTACACCTTGTACGTGATAGGAATACTACAATGGATTAATATATAAAGTGAATTTCACAGAGAGCAATGCGTGGCGCTCTGCGGCGGAAGTACAGTCAGAACCTATTGGACCCATTTCATTCGCGCGCTACCGTCATTCCCGTACAGCGTCTCGGCCTCTCCTTTATGTCTACAAATAGCACACGCTTCCAGGAAAACTGAACCGTTATACGCACACTAAGGGTAAGGGAAATTTCCAGCTTTCAGTTTAGTTGATGTGGTGGTTGAGTGATGTCCGGTTGTTGGTTATCTTGATTTTAAGTGTTAGTTTCTTGTGCTTTCATTATAAATTGACGTGTTTTTAAGTTATTTTGTGTGAATATACTTCGGTGGCTGAGCATGGAGCAACGTAACGAGGCTGAACCAAGGAAACATAGGGGAAGACCTAGGACTCGAACTCCAAAGAAAAGACAAACTTCGGGCCGAGGCGTACCTATGAAAGGACAGTCAAGAGAAATTGTGTGCAAAGTGCGGGAATATTTTGATAGAGAAAAGGCGAACAAAGGTCCTTTGATTCCGGTTAATAATGCAATACAGCGAACTGCAGATGCTCTGAAAATACATAAAAATACAGTTCTGCGAGTTTGCAAGGAAAAAGAATTGAAAGAAATACAAGATGACAGTAATAGCCAACTTTCAACTCCGGGCAAACAGAGGAAACGGGAGAAAACTGTGACAAAACTTGACACTTTTCAGGAAGACGCTATACGAAGACATGTATATCATTATTACATAAGAAAAGAATATCCCACTTTGAAAAAACTTTTATCATCGTTGGAAAATGAAGAGCTGTTTAATGGCAGTCTGTCTTCGCTTAGAAACGTGCTAAAAGGTTTAGGATTTACGTGGAGAAAATTTTCGGGCAGAAAAGTGATTATGGAGAGAAGCATGTCGCTGCCTGGAGGTGTCGTTTTCTTCGCCAAATCAAAGACGAGAATTTCGATAATATAATTTGGCTCGATGAGACCTGGGTCAATGCTGGGCATTGTTTGAAACAAGGATGGACTGATGAGTCACTTCAGGGGACAATGTTAACACCTATAGGGAAAGGTGAACGATTAATAATATGTCATGCAGGTTCTTCAAAAGGGTTTGTTCCAAATTCCCTTCTACTATTTAAATCGAAAAAAAACCGGTGACTACCATGAAGATATGGATCACGACAAATTCTTCGGTTGGTGTTCTGAAACTTTGCTAAATAACCTAGAAGAGCCTGCAGTAATAGTCATGGACAATGCTCCCTACCATTCTAAGCAAATTGATAAAGCTCCCACAAGCAAAGATAAAAAAGCTGACATACTTGCATGGCTGGATAGGAAAAATATTCAATCTACAACCGACTTGAAAAAATCAGAACTTTTGGAATTAGTGAAATGGCACAAGCCCCAGAACAAAAGGTATTTTGTTGATGAATTGATAGAGAGCAGAAGTCACAAAGTGATAAGGCTACCACCTTACCATTGCCATCTTAACGCCATTGAGCTTATATGGGCTCAGGTTAAGGGGTATGTTGCCGAAAACAACAAAATGTTTACTTTAAAAGAAGTTGAACGACTGACTAAAGACGGATTTAATCGAATTACTGCTGAGAGGTGGGAGCAAGTAGTGGACCACACCAAAAAAGTTATTATCGATGCATGGAATAACGAAGGACTAATGGAAGAAGCTGTGGAGGAAATGATTATATCCGTGGAAGACAGCAGTAGCTCCGAGGATGATAATTGTTCAGAAGATGATAATAGTGATGACGATCCAATGGAGGGTATCAGAGAACTTTCGTTTGAAGACTACTAACTCACAGCTATAAGTGTTTTTTATAGAGTGTTTTAATAGTGTATTTTTATGATTTATACACATATTTTATGAGCGGATTCCATAAAAGCTGAAGAACACTACAATACTTGTAAGTACCGTACTGTATTTATTATTTATTTGTCAATGCTAATAACAAGTAATTTACTAATTGTTTTTACATTTCAATTACATTATAACAGTAAAATACTGTTATAATTATGCAATATCTGGTAGACCGAGCTTTGCTCGGTAGTTTTAAACTGTAAACTATATTTCATAGTTAAATAATTAGTTATTGAGAAATTTGAATGGCATTAACAATTTCCCAGTAATTATATTGCACTTCAATTAGTAGTATTAAAGCTGATCACAAAACAAAAACAGTTTATTAACAAGAAAACAATAAATACCGTACCGCAAAAGAGTAATAAACAATCATTCAAGACTGTTATAAAAAGCATGTAGTTCAACTAAACCACAAAAGTCTGGTCAGATGTACGTTTTTGACAGATCTCCAGGTAGAAGATTAGATTAAATAAGTAGACAGATAACTAAGTATATACTTATGAGAGATTGGTGACTCGTAGTAAGTTGGCTATGTGTCAATGTGTGAGCCGTGAGCGTATGCACCACTTTCTTTGGGCTGTTACTGTACCTTGACTCGATCGCGCGCCGTTGAGCGATGTTAGTTCTAATTTTCCTATATTAACTGATTGCGGTTATATTTCGTAATATTTGAAGGTTACATACCACTTTGTATTGATGAATACAATTTTGTTATGTTTATTGTGAAAAAACACAATGAAAAAAATTATTAATAACGGAGTTAACAGTACATTCGGAAAAAATTAATAACGTCGTTAATATTAATCGTAGGAATCTCAATTTTTGATATATTGTACTAAAGAAGGTGGACTACCATTTGTCTACAAGAAATTTTTTTCCGATGCTTAACCTCTGAGTTCTTACGTAATAAAAACGATAAACCGTAATTTTTTAATTCAAATTCGTGTATTTTTTTCTTTAACTCACAATGTAAATTTATTGAAAAGAGATTTTAAAAATTAGAAAAGTTTGTTAAAAACGTCTTTAATTGATGATTAAAATACAGTTCATTAGACATTTCTCGCCCTGTATTTTACGTTTCCACGAGGTTATAAAGTGGAATGTTTTTACTACAAACTCGGTCGCCGCGCGGCCGCTCCGCCAGTCACTTTCTTTCGTTAATCAGGGTTATAGGAGCTGCTCCTGGGGCGGGGAGGGAGACTAATTTCTGGAAGGGGATAAGACTAGTTTCTGGGGGGGGGATGAGACTAGCTTGAAGTTAGGACACCCCATTTTCCTCAGGGCAAATGACATATTTTGGGTTCTTCTCATATAATTATTTATACGGTTATTTATAAATGGTATTTTAACACACGCAAATGACTTATAAATAGGTGCTTATGTTAAGTGTTTGTGAAATTTCACTGAAAATGTTATTAGCTGTGGGAAAGGATTGGTCCCATTGATCCCCCCCCGGTAGTTACGCCACTACACGGCTACAACTTGTGTACTTTATGACGGCCGCCAACCTTGGTGAAAACAGTGTGCGGCGTGTGCGCAGAACACTGTTTTTTGTCAGTGTAACGGCGCGTCTCACTGAGTGCATAAGTGTTGATGCGTTTTCAAAAACATTTACCGTGTAGGCCTGTATTTCATTTAATTATTTAGTTTGTATCGTTACTAGTGTTTAGTTTGGGACTGTGACATGTGATAAATAATCTAGTTACATTTTAATATCATTTAATATAGTCTGTGGTTGTGTTTTCAGACATCACGTTAAGTTAAACTGAATTTTATTTTGCTTAACGTATTGTTACTTTTACAGTACATTTTATTTCATTACGTAATCAGAAAAAATGCCTCCTATTAAATCGAAGTTAGGTAAAAAAATTGTGCATAGCCAAGCTCGGGAAGTCATTTCTAATGTATGTAAATTTATGGAAAGTGAAAAAAATGGAATTAGTATTCCACTAAAAAAGGTTCAAAAACGAATAGCGTCAGCAACAGGAGTTTCTGAAAGAACGATTCGCCGTATTAAAAGTGAGGGTATAACAATAGAAAATGAACACTCACCACACTTCATAACACCTCGTAAAGAAAGAAAGAGGAGGTCAACAAAATCTAATATTGATGATTTTGATAAATGTGTGATAAGACGAACAATTTACAATTTTACGACAACACAAAAAACATATCCTACGCTACAAAAACTTCATCAACTTCTGAAGTCTGGTGTGAACTTTCAAGGTAGCTTATCATGTTTAAGGAAAGTTATTATAAACTTAGGGTTTAAGTGGAAGAAGATTAGAAATAATAGAAGTGTGTTAAATGAACGTCAAGAGATAAGGGCAAAAAGAATTGAATACCTTAGGAAAATAAAACAATTCAGGACAGAAAACCGGCCAATCGTTTACACAGATGAGACGTATATACACACGTCTCATGCAGTAAAAAAGTCGTGGTACGACGAAAGTGGTGAAGGCGCGAGTGTACCGTTAAATAAAGGAGACAGATTCATAATAGTTCACGCGGGTACAGATCAAGGGTTCATCGATGGTGCCTTATTGGTTTTTAAATCGGGAAAGAAAACAGGTGATTATCATGGGGATATGAATAGTACAAATTTCGAGAAATGGTTAGTTGAAAAGCTAATTCCGGGATTACCAAAAAACTCAGTGTTAGTATTAGATAATGCACCATACCACAATTACCAATCTGAAAAATGTCCCACATCGAATTCTTCAAAAAGTGAGTTAATGCAGTGGTTATCTAATAAAAAAATTCCTTTTACACCTAATATGTTTAAACCAGAGCTACATAAGTTAGTAAAAATGAATAAACCGTTAGAAAAACCCTATAAAATAGATAGTATTTTAGGAAATCACGGCCACACTCTTATTCGTCTACCTCCGTATCATCCTGATCTAAACCCCACAGAACTTATTTGGGCTCAACTTAAACACTCTGTTGCAAAAAACAACACCACTTTTGATAATAAAAACAAAATAGATTTAACTAGGCAAGCATGCCAATCAATAGAAAAACAGCAATGGACATCAGTGTGTGAACATGTAATTAAAATTGAAGACGAATATTCGGAAAGAGAAGGAGTAACAGATGAAATGCAAGATAGGCTTGTAATTAACTTAGACGAAGATGATGACGACGACGACGACGACGATGACCTATCAAGCGCTGAATCTTCTTCAGACGATGGCAGCTATATCTCCGGTGTTGAAGCAATTTTGGACAGAGAAACATCGCCGGACTTGGAGAATGATACTGAATTTCCAGTTCATTCTGACTTCGTATATACTGTACTTCTTTATAAGTCGGTAAGTTACTTACATTCATTACTTACATATTAATTTTAAAATTTGTATTAATAATTGTATTAAATGCAAGAAAAATTAATGTGCTCGATTTTATGTGATATTTTATATAAAGTATGCACATTTTTATGCGTGGTTACCCACTTTTTTCGTTTAGGTCCTATTTTAGCAGCACTTGCATGAAGCATATTTATGGTCATTTTAGATTTAGATTTCTCTATTTCTTCTATTAGTATTTCACTTGCTTGCTTTACACTAGTAATTATTTATTATTTACATTATGTAACAAATAACATTGTTATGGTATTACAAATACATATTTCACACAATTTCGAGTAATACTGAGTAGAATTATAAATAGTAGTTAGTTGAATGAAATCCGGAAATGTCAACAATGTGTAAAACCCGAGTTGTAATAATTAAATAGTTAAGGGCACCCATACAGCCGGCTGTAGCAACAGTAAGACGGACGTTTTTGAAATGAAGCGTTACAACTTAGCACACTGAGTCTCCCCACTACCCCCACTTTTCGCGCAGCTATGGAGAGGCCACCGTAAAGTAACGTGATTGTACACGGCTGGGTATAATAGTGAAGTGTTAATAATGCGTCTATCGCGCATGAGTCAAATCCTACTCTTAAACACGTTCGTTGAGCAGCGAATCGGGTGTAATAATATTAACTTTACCTTGTAGGTAGGACAAAGAGAGTAAGCCGCTGATCTCACGGTGCCGCGAGTGATATCCCGTGAATAACGTACAATAGGTATAAGCCAAACATTTAATTAACACTTCGTTAGTAAACACATTTACTTTAAATCAATTATTTTTATTAAAAATTTAATTATTAATCACTTGAATTGAGGTTATTTCTTACAACTTCAAGCCTGTATGTTGGATCTCTAGGATATCTGCCGCAAACTTTGTAGACTGAACTATGTAGGGAAAGTTTACTGAGATGCAATTTGTCTCCGTTAATATTGTTACGACGGTCTCACGGATCGTCGTATTGTACAGTGGAAAACAATACAGACACCAATGAAGTCGCTAATACCAACTTACTCACAATAACAATCTGTAATCAACAAGGTACTCTCATACAGTAGTTTAGGTTAAAATTGTCCACACGCAATAATAATGTCACCTATAAGAGTTCCGCATTAATTATAACACAATAGTTACTTTCCACTAAACTGCAACAATCACTTGATCCGCACTCTACAATCTCGCCAGGTGTAACTAACTAAGCCGACCGTTGTTTCTTACATAGCCTATAGCCCGCATATGTTCCAGAATAATTTTCCATTCCTTGGGCGACGTATCAGCATAATTTGCGTAGTTACAAGTACTAGAACAGTCTGAAGTGCTACTGGACTTCACGGCCTGCACAGAGACACCGCACTTGCTCGGCTAGCCGAGAATCGTACAGAACGACACTATCGACTTTTCGAGAGCGTTACACATTTGTCGTAACACTGCCTGTTCGTCCGTAACTAGCAAACCGTCTCTAAAGTAATTCTTGGCCAGACGATCTAGGTGGACGACCTTGAATTTCCGCTGTCCTTCCTGTTGAATCCGACACACAACAGAACAATACCACCCCACATATCTGTAGCACATTACTGTGGAAATTGGCGTACATCTTGCCAGTCACTCAATCGTTTGAGACCTGAAGGTGGCCTCCAATGGTGGGGCCGAAATGTCTGTTGAAAAGAGTAATAGACCACGGCCTAAACCCCGGCAGAGAAAGCCTTATTAACAGAGTTGAGGCCGCCCATGAAAGCCTTATAAATACATTGTAATTTGTCTCTTCCACATTTAGGCCCCTGAATAAGTGTTCTTCACAAGTTTTGTTACTATGCTAATCATATCATAATCACAAAATCTGACTAATCATTTAATTCTAATAATTCTTCGAGAGTACCATTGACATGTGTCCCTGGGCGTATAAAGTCTTCATACCAGTCTTTATAAGTGGTGTTTATACATCTTATTAATTAACTTACGTCAGTATCAAAGTTGTCTCTACACCGAGTTATATTCAGATCAATATTTTCGATCTTTATGACGTTCACATTTTTAATAAATCGATCTGGTTTACATGCACAAAAGTATAAATAAATATCTGGTAGGCCTAATAATAAACAATAAGAATTTCTTGTTCTCTGCCTTACCGTCTCTCTCTCTCTCTCTCTCTCTCTCTCTCTCTCTCTCTCTCTCTCTCTCTCTCTCTCTCTCTCTCTCTCTCTCTCTCTCTCCCCTTCCTTTTTATGGTAAGTTTTCCTTTACCCCGTTTTGGCTTCGCTATATTTCTTGTATTTCTTGAAACATGAAGTACTCGAGACTGTTTGAGATTGTTCTTACTAATTGCGTTAGTAAATTACATCTTCTGATTGTACAGTTCACCACTGGACTCTGATCTCTGTTAACCTCCACCTCCATCCGCCCCTATCCTGCGCTGCCGCTTGCCAATTACCAGTACCAAGGCATTCTCTTGCACTCTTCCGTAATTACGTTGTCCCACCAGTGGATCTTTATGCTTCCTTTACATCTACCATCCAACATCGACGCGATGTACGGTTTTTGGTATCCGGTCGTCACCCATTGCGCCGGGTGCCCTGCTCACCTAAGCAGTTGTAGGCCTACTTCTATAAATTATACTGTATATTAGTTACTCAGAGATATATTTACAGTACTTTAGATATATTACAATATCTCTATATTGTTCCCTAATTCACAGTTACATCTGCTTATTTACTTTATTTATTTCTAACGGCAAACCGGTCGTGTATTTTCTATTCGTCGCAGACATGACGTTACCTTATTCACAGTTATAACTAGTACAACAAATAAATCTGTGAAGTGGGATCAAGCGACCATTAATGCTAATAGATTTTCCTTTGGGACCCCGTCCCCGTCTGCCAAAACACTTATTTCTTGTATAAACATCGAACAAAAGATCCCAGTAAAACATTAATTTAAGATTCAGTGACGATCATATTTTAACTTGTAACGAAAATGTTAATTTGTTAGTCATTTTGTAATAGAGAATGTAAAGGACGTAATAGGATCGACAAAAGGACGTAAACAATGTCACTGATAAAAACACTGCAGTTTATCACTTGGGTTTGGTAAACAATTGAGGCGTTTTTACAAGCACCGCATCACATCACGTATTGTTATGTAACAATTACATCGACATCAGGGCAGCTGTGTCGTAATAACGTTCGTTATTGCTACATAGGTTTAAATCGGAACTGATAAGACAAACTAACCCTGCTGCGAGATAGCTTTTGGCAAGAGATTAACTTAGCAAAAACAACAAAACTCACTGACGAAACACTGATTGATGGATTGTTTGGTTGACGCTTCTGCGTCTGCTGTTAGTGAAAACGTTGTTCTATATATAAGAATCGCGCCATCACCAACTTTTGCGTTTGATTACCACCCCTACGTTCAATTCCATCAATAAACGCCAAATAACACTTTCACCATTGCCATTGGCATTATTCTTTTTGTTATCATTACTAGGGCGGAACTATTCGTGTACTTACATGGGTACCCTTTACAAGGGCACTTTCCCCCAAATGATTGAGACTATGTGTATTCAGGCTCTAATACTTCCATAAGATTTTCTTGTAGTTTTTCATTGACCCTGTCTATATTGACACGAGTCACATAAAAACGGTCTAACTAAAATATTAAGAAAAAGAAAGTTATCTTCACCACAATCAGTTTAACTCCTTTTTTTTTTTAAATTGACCGCTGCTGGAATCAAATGTAAACACTGCGCCCTGCTCGACTCACAGTGTGTTCTTTGTGTTTTACACCCTGAAAAACTGTACTCCTTAAACTAATTTTACAACCCTTCATCACTTAACTTCAGTTAATCCGACATAATCTTTCGGACTCGTCTTAGCACTATCAACGGTTTCCCATTAATTAGTTTCGTGCTTGACGATAGAAGCATGCTTTCTTCTGAATACTGGACAAGCTCTGGGTCAAATAATTAAAAAACTATTCCTTTTATTATTATTATTGTTACACACACACGCACACACGCACACACACACACACACGCACACACACACACACACAGGTTCGCAGCCAGAATTTCCATCTGGGGGTTGGTTCTGAAGATGTGTCGTCTGGGGCAGGGGGTTAGATTTTTGTGAATAAAATGTAACAATTAAAAGAATAGGTAGCTTGCTATTTATTTATTGTAATTAAGAACACAAGTATGCAAACGTAAGAGTTACATTAAAAAATTCCTAAAATATAACAAAGTCATAAAGATACCATACATTAAAATACAAATAAAATAAACGATACCAAGGAATTGATACGAATTTTTCCACGTCTTCTGTAGACGTTTGTAAGTGTGAAATGTTCTGTACGAGCACGAGACACGTGACACGTGTTATGATTCGCTTTAGTGAGCCCATGTCTGTAAATATTTGCAACAAATTAAATTGATCTACTCGTTTTGCCACAGAAATGAATAAAACGTTTTCATAGAATGAGCTCAACAGGTCGTCAAAAATAAACACTTCTAAATCGTTGCATGGGGTTAGCAAATACGTGGTTGGCCGCCAGTGGCGTAGCTAGGCTTTTTGGCGCCCGGGGAAAGGATATCATCGGTCGCCTTGCCTTCACAATTAATAGGGGACAAAAGAGCAAAAATGAAGGTCCGTCCAGTGAACAAAGTACTTAATAAACGCAATTGTGTAGATTCTTGTATCAAAGCACGTACGGCAAACGTCAAACGTCTTAAGAATTAGGTTAAGTCAAAATTAAGAAATTACAGTATTATAATATTACCGGTATGTTTGTATACCAGTTTGTATACATTTATTAGTAATAAATGTAGACTACAAAAATGTAGAAATATGAAAAAATTATAACATAAAAATGTTCTAATAAACATGCAAATTCCTTGTAGGTCTAAAGCGCATCGTTAAAACAATATCCTAAAGCAACATAAAGTTAAACAAAGAACTACATTAAAAGAAATAAAAAAATCACTGACCATTCCGTATTCTGTTAATAAACACTTAACATTTATTAAACTTTAATAAATGTTTAATATTTATTAAACATTTAAAACGAGACATTTTAAAATGTAACTTTCTTGGTCTTAATTGCTGCAAACTCGGTTATTAAATCACTATAATCTAAACACGAAGCAATGTCGTTTTCAATTGAAAGTATCGCTAGATTTGATACCCTGTCTTGAGATATTGTTGATCGTACGTAATATTTAATCAATATAAGTTTACGAAACGCTCTTTTACAAGAAGACAGACACTGGTAAAGTAAGAAAAAATGTTAAAGCTGTTGTTAGTGTTTTGTAGGATTCTAATCCCATTGAAGAAATGTATTGTACCAGTCCCTGAGGTGTAAAGTCCGTTTGTTCTCCGTTAACTTTTGCCTTTTTTAATAACGGTATGACGTCTTTCCAGTTACTGAACAATTATTCACTGTTTAGATCATGTAGATACAGTTTTGAAAGAATTGTGCACTTAATATTGATTTGGGAAAGCTGTTCATTAAAATGTATATTCCCATCATTCACGAACACCTCAAATTTACAGAGGAACCCAAAGCGTTTTTCTAACTCTTTTATGTTAGAGAAACGGCTTGAAATTTCAAATTTCAACTGACAGTTTGTGCAAAATTTCTGTAGAGAACGTTGCATTTCTTGCCGAACGGTTAATGCATAATCGTCTGCATACTCCCCTGGCATCGTGCGTTTCCATCTTATCCTTTTTTGTGACACCCCATTCATTACATACCTGCTCTGCCTTAGAAATAACATTGTCACACAGCTTATTCCTCCAAACGTCTAATTTGTCCGTTAGCTTCTCCAGAAGTGTTAATGCTTGAATAAAGCTTATTCCTGTGATCTGAAAGATTTTCTGGATTTTGTCCATAGAAGAAAGAATCTGTCCAGAAAAAGAGCAAGGTCACAAAATCAAAGTTTTCTATCGTATTCATTATTAATGCTGCATCTTCCCTCGTATCAATTGTTTCAGTCGGTGTTTTCCTCAGTTTCTCCAGTACAGCGATCGCTTCATCCAGCTGAATGGATATTACTTTCACCGCATCTGCTTTTAAACTACACCTGGTATCACCAGGGGCGGATTAACCATTAGGCTGACTAGGCCGTAGACTAGGGTGCGGACTTTGGGGGGCGCAAAATTTTCTCTAAAAAATAATAAAATTTTACAGCTACAAGTAAAATTGGTAATAAATTACAAGGATAAAAATTTGAGTTCATTTTGAACACAGGCGCCTGTTTGCGAGAAATGATGGTAAAATTACTGTAGATAAATAAGTGCTTTCTCCGGTTGTGAGTCATCGGCGGCCGGCGCTCATAGAACTATGCCGCCGCCCTACTTTTGTGGAATTGCCTACCACGTTATCTATTCCATCCAGTTGAGATAGCTTTGCCCATTTTTCTTACTACGCCCATCACTAACTGCAGTGACGAAAGATCTTTTTCAACTTTGAAGAGAGTGAAGAATTATTTACGCTCAAATTTGCGCCAGGATAAACTGACTAGCGTAGCCCTGTTGTTCACTGAAAGTGACTTTCTGCAAGGACTTGATTTCAGTGAGATGATTAAAACTTTTGCTCAATCAAAACGAGAAAAAGGAATCTAGCCTGAACTTTACATGAATCTTAACAAATCCACAAGATTGTCTTCTTTGTGTAAACGATGTTAAATGTACGCTTAATAAAAATGTTATAATTCTGTAAATACTTACTTAATTTTTTCCTTATAAAAGCCATGGAAACTACAAAATGGTTGAAGGTGTAGTAACTCTAAAACAATCTCTGAAAAATAGCCTCAGTTTTCAATTCTTGAGAGTATTTCCAGAAACAGTAAGATATATGAAATATTCCTAACAAAGATATAAAAAGGGTGTTTAAAGCTTCATTCAGCCCCTTGGAAATAAACGTAAGAGTAGCCTATGGGTGGTGAGGGGGGCGCTAAAATATAATTAGCCTAGGACGCCAAGATACCTTAACCCGGCCCTGGGTATCACAATGTCTTTTTAGAGTAATATTTAAGAACACTGCATCTATAAGTGGAACAGAAAAAGAAAGTGAATAGACGTTCTACTGTCCCAAAACACGTCACTACCTGAACATTTACCTGAGCTGCATGAACTCCAACCAAGTTAAGTGAATGGTTGTCACAGGGAACAAACACGGATTCATATCTAATATTTCCTTCTGAACTCCTCAATGCATACCAGCCACTGTTGCTTGAATGTCGTACGACTGACCTCTGCAATCGCTAATATTCTGCATCTCTCTCTCAAGTTTACTTGTAATAGCTTGTGTGACCTCCTCCGCTCTTTTCACTTCTAAAGGAATAAAATCTATGAAGGCTTCCTTGATATCAACAGAATTGCGTTTAATTTCAACAAATCTTATAATCTGATACATTTGTTTTACATGTGCAGCATCTGTTGTGTCAAAAGTAATACTACAGTACACCGCCTTCTTACATGCAGTAATAATATATTTGCGCACTCTTTCTCCTAACAGGCTTATTATTTTATGTTGAACAGTTGGCAAAAGATAAGATATACACCCAGATTTACAAGAAACTGAATCCAAATGAGATCTCATGATCGGGTCAATTTAGCCGAGTATTTTAACAAAGTTTCCAGGATTTTGATCGTTAGTAATTGACTCTCGATGTCTACTCAGTGCCAAATTTTGTTGTGCAAGAGTTTGTACTGTGGCAATGACCCGTTCGAGGATTACTTTCCATGTCTTAGCTGCTTTACTCGTTTGTTCCTGAAGTAGATCATCAATAAGTCCCCCTTTGTTTAAAGTGTTGTAACCTATCGAGTGGCTGCTAGGCTACAACTGTTTGTTGACGTGGTTCCGGAGGTGAATTTGAATCATAGAAAGGTTTTGTAAAATATATAAAAACACTTGGTAAGTTTCACAGATTTTATTTAACTCTGACAGCTGTTTCGGGTACCTAAGCCATTGTCAAAGAGGCGAATGAATGAAATTACTAAACAAAGGATGTGAGTAAAGGTGGTGGTGGTGGTGGTGGTGGTGACCATCTGTTTAGGGCGTATCTGGAACATCTGTGTTGAGATAGAGAGGAGGGGGGGTGCAAGAGACAAGATTATATTTAGTTTAGTTAATTTTATATTTTGCATTCATGATTGTATTTAGTTTTTAAAGACACCTGACCTTCCCTTGTCTCTTGCACCCCCTCTCCATCTCAACACAGATGTTCCAGATACGCCCTAAACAGATGGTCACCACCACCACCACCTTTACTCACATTCTGTGTTTAGTAATTTCATTCATTCGCCTCTTTGAAAATGGCTTAGGTAGCCGAAACAGCTGTCAGAGTTAAATAAAATCTGTGAAACTTACCAAGTGTTTTTATATATTTTACAAACCCTTTGTATTAATATGTTTCACCAAGTGCCCAACGAGTCATCAATTAATATCGTTGAATCATAGATATGAACCGTTTTTCTCTGAAGACAATTTATTGATGATTAGTAAAACACAAAAACTTCTACAATTTACTTTATACAATTCTTCTTGAAATTAATACCTATAATTCAATTACTTTTAAACTCAAAGCACCTTCACTTACTAGCACTTAGTTCAAGAAAATAATGTAACTACTTTTAGTTACTCTTTAAAAGTTACAAAGACAAAATATGACAATCTATGCTTAGAGAGGCTCTCTCAGAACACCTTCTAATACAGATCAAAGTCAAAGTGAGACAGACGTAGTTCCCTAATAACTCTTTACGATCAGATCTGGCTTCTCCAGCAAATACTCGAGTTTTTATAGTACACCATCGTGGGTGTAACCCTTACTTTTAGTGATGGGACTGTTCTCTCCTCTTAATTCTAAAACCTTAACTATGATAGGCTAATTCTAGTGGAAGTGAGGGTAATTCTTTTGTAATTTTATAACGACTACCACTATTCGTCACAGACTGCATCACGTGACTCTGTACGTCACTTTGGTGGGGTATCCCCTTTTACACTAAAAGGTTCTCACGGAAATAGGAGACATATTTGCACCCTGACCCATTACACGACTTTTCCCTAAAAACATATCAAATTCATGGCGACATTTATGTGTTCTGTCTGGCCCTTGCCACCATTAAGTGTCTCTCATTAGACTTCCTCTGTTTTTCATAAATCTGTCATCCTGTTATCGTAATTGGAGTGGCTTTTAACCTACCACAGCTGCTCGTCAAGATAAGGGTGAAACGTCCCCCTGAATTTTTTAAAAAGTTTTTGGTAATTTATTTATTTTTTTCAGGGGTCGTAACTTAATTCTTAAAACTAGACTTGTGGTCTAGACGGAAGAAAAATTGTGGTGAGCCGATCGTGACAGGACTTGCAATAAAACACTTGCATAACTATAACAGCATTTTATTAGTGTTCATGTTACATATCGTGATAACATTTTCAATCCAGTGTACACAATTGAATTCTCAATGTTCATTTCATAGACATGTGTCTATCAAATAGTATTAATCACAATTGGCAATATGATTAACAAACAACAAATTATTCAACACATTTAATTACACTGTTGCAACATAAGCCGACATTTCTATATATTAACATTTATTCAAATGACATTTTCTAAATAACAGTCTAACTAAAGTTGCTAAATAACAATTCTATAGGTACCTTATTAATTCAATTTATGCTCACACAATAATACGTCAGCACTGACAAGAAACCTGTAGTATGTCGGTTTATATCTGATAAATGAAACGTTAAAAAATTTAGCATTAAAAACAATATACATATATTTATATACTGACACTACCATAATATTCTTATATGCACCAGTTGCTCAGAAAAAATTGTCCCATAAAGTTCTGATACTTCGAAACTTATTCTTACCCCAGTTTTATAATAGATCATGATAATGTACTAGTTCTCATAAGAAGATTTAGAAAAGCTAGCCCATAATAATTTACCATTACTTTATGCATAACTTTGTTACTGACATTTTACATTCACCAGAAACTGTATAATAAAAACTGACCAACTAACAGTTTTAAAATTTTTTTTGCCAATTACACACAGCAAACAGACAATTAGTTGTATATAATACAGTATGGCAATGGACATATATTAACAGGAAGATTCTTTAATACAGTTAATCACACAATTCACAACATGTCTCCAGGGCATGCTATAACAGAACCTTAATAATTGAATATCTGCATTTACTGTTTATGAAGGTGTCTTTCGTTTTATACGTTAAATCCAATGAAATGCTGTGTGTGTGTGTGGTTTAATATAAGGAATACTCCCACCTGTACTTGGAAGATTACATGTTATCCGGAGTTAGAGATGATGCTGACTATGTTGAGACAACTGGTGAGTTTGAGTCCGAATTCATTTTCTGGGCACTTGTTCAGGCTGGTGTAGTTGGGATTCCTCCGGGTCTGACGGCATTGGGGAGGTTATTGCGATGCTCTGCCGATGAAAACTGATGGCCTGTCTCCATTATGGCCCCCACAAGGGGGGGCTGACGGGGCTCTAGCCTGGGGGCCCGGGATTAGGGGGGGCCCGGCGTGGTGGGTCGGATAGCTAAGTGAGATGAACAGAAGACAAAAAGCGACTTCTTTATAAAATACTAGCTTTTCCCGCGGCTTCACCCGCGTGGACATGAATACGCTTTAATTTCATTATTGTCAGTGGAAGAATTAATTAACCCTTTCGCCGCGTAATTCGACTGTAGTCTAATAAATTTGTCTCCGTTCGCTGAGCAATTTGCCTATAGTCCACATCGTTTAAAAACCGTCTCCGTTTGCTGCGGTATTCGACAACATTGTCCGTATGGTATGACATCGTTAGAAATGCTTTGTGATTAGTGCTTCCCTCTCTGGAAGCCTTGAAAAGTAACAAAAACAGCTGATGTTTGCCTATACAATGCGTGTTTACTTACGAATGTTTACGGTATGTGAATATCTGTGGGATAAGCTCTGCTGAATGTTTATGTTCAGTTTGAAAGTGATCTGCCACGTGGTTAGTGTATTACTGTACTTCGTTATTTTGTTCGCCGGCGCGCCAAAAGTGTTTACAGGTATGTTTACTTCGTTTTTTTCTTGAAACCGCGTACATTTTTTCGTCCATCCTAAAATCGGGTAACCGGAAGTGCCACTTTACTCTTGCGACTTTTAATTTTTCACGATTTTCTCAAAAGCGTCCCTAACGATTTTGTTTAAAATTGCTCTATTTATAGAATTTTAGGTATTCTTTAATATGTACTAGTGCTTTTTTCGCGAAATTTGCTTGAAGTTTTATAGGTTTTTATGGGAAGTTCGTATCTAACGATGTAATTTACTTAATAATTTGCCTATTATACACGTACAATTTTTAAAAACGTTGATATTTAATGTTTAGTCTTCTTATAATAATAAATTATACGCGTTTTGTCTGAAAAAAATACGAGAAAAGTTATCCTAATGGGTGAGAAAATACGGGTATCGGACCCATGTTTCGTCCTAATCACCACGACAACAAAATCTTATACTATTAAGCGAGCAACTAACGTATGTATCTATCTATGTAACGGAATTTTTTCTCGGAAACGGCTATAACGATTTTCTCGAAATTTGGTACTTAAGGGTATTTGGGCACTACAAATCGATTGGGCTAGGTCTCATCTTCCGCAAAAATCGCCTAAGGCCTAAACCTTACGTAATGTGAGTGTGTGGAGTGTAATGGTGAGTAAGCAAGCGATAACATAACAAACACACGATAATGAGCGGACAAACACAACAACATTAACGCAAATTCCTAGAACTCCATTGTAACGCATAACTTCTTATCAGTTACCGTTTTAATCAGTGGCGGCTCGTCGTTATGAACATGGGAGGGGATCTTTCATAAGGTCATAACTATCTCTACACAAACACACACGCACGCGCACGCGCACACACAGATACACACACTCATTCAGTTACTTGTATGTATTTTTATAAACAAGGAGTGCCAATACGATACACTGCTGGCCGCTGGCGCTGGCTGAGATGATTTGCGATTGACGTCAACTCCGGACTTTAAACGTTAAATGTTTTCCGATTTTATTATTGTTTTGATGCGTATAGGAACTTTTTAAATTGATTTGGTGAAAAATTAATAATTAAATATTACTTTTTATTTTATTGGGAGGGCAGCGCCCGAGAGCCCTTATGAGCAAGCCGCCACTGGTTTTAATTACACCGTAACCTACAAAACTGCTCATTCACGTACTACTTCTTTAACACATTAAATATCAGGGTGACCGAGCTTTGCTCGGTTTTGACATTTTTATTTATAAATATACAGATTTAAAAAAACATTATTTATTATTAATTATTTATTTTTTTATTTTGATTTTCATATATAAACATATCGATACTACTACACCGTTTGCGTTTATCGACGGTTTCTGTTATTGGAATCAGAATTATTTAATACTTCTTTCCTAAAATCGCACATTCCTTTTATCCATGCACAAAAATCGCCTAAACCGTAGGGTTTTTATAGGTCTTTAACCTGAGGTTACAGAGGGCGCGCGCGCGCGCGTAATATATATGTATATTTATAAATAAATATACAGATTTATATGTAGGCCTAAACACTACAATATATCATGCATAATATTGTGAACATTATGTATTATATTATGAATATAATATAATCAGTTCAGCAGCGCTTCATTATTATTTATACCGTTGTGTTTGTTGTTTTTTGCGTATAAGGTACAACGTCAAATGCAATAATAATGATTTAATAACGTAAAAATCAGTTTTATATACTTTTCGTGCACTATATGATGGAAGTCACGTGGCCGCGTTAGAGGTATGACGTGTAGCAGACGCGACTGTATTGGGTTATTGGCTTTAAACGTAGTGCGTGTTTTTAATTGGAGTTAAATCTATTTGAAACGATAGGAGCATTTGGTGTGAGAGCCGAATCGAGCTGGAACCACCGCAGTTCCCGATTGAAGTGTTGTGACTCTTTTACGACGTCATCAGTTCCATTCAGTCCCCCCTTTACCGAGCGAAGTCTTCCCGATATTTATTTATTTCACGTCAGTTATTACTAAAGGGATGACGGAAATAAAATTATTACCGTGGGCGTTTTTTTCTCTGTAACAAACTTAATTATGATTTTTTCTTTCAGATTATGAAATAAATAAAACGCCTATGTCTGATTCAAATTACAAACATATGTCTGGCGCTCAGAAGAGGAGACTTAAATCTGAGAGAGAGTCGAAAGCATCGCGAGGTCGTCAATCCATAACCAAATTTTTCAGAACCGAAAACGAAAAGAACGTAGCTCCCGGTACTGATCGTAGTGAAGGTGGTGATGATGATAGTTGTGACATTGAAGTCCAAACAGAAAATCAGTATCAAATGGATTCACGAGCTCAAAAACCAGTCGAAGGAGAAGCGACTGTTACATGTGAACCTGTTGCAACAGAAGAAAAAATCGCAAGTGAAAAACCTAAGGAGGGAGCGACTGTGAAAGAACATGATACAGTCGATGCTTCAGTTGCAGACCCTATCGAAAACTCTGATGTAAAATACGATGACCCTGGTACTTGGCCCCGAGTAGGCCTAATCTCAAATAACCTGCGACAAGAGATAGTACAAACTATCAGCTTTCAAGAATTCCAAAAGATTTATAAGGAATTGCCAAGAGATGTTAATGGTAGAGAATTTCAAGATTCTTTGCTCTATACGAAAACGAAAGATAAAAGAACAAGAGAACATTTTCCACGAGAATGGTTAACATGGAGTGCATCAAAAGAAACTCTTTACTGTCTACCATGTCGTATTTTTTGCGACCCAAGTAACAAAAACTTAAGCAGTTTAGCCCAAGATGGATTTTCGCCTAGAAATAAACCTTGGAAAAAGTTGTATGATATTTTGCCTCCTCACGATAATAGTACTGAACATAGGAAACAATATTTGGCTTGGAAATTCCTTTTGCAGTCATTAAAAAGACATGGACTTGATGAAAACTTACAACTGCAAATGCAATGTGAGACAGCTAAGTGGAGAGCACTTCTGCAACGGATTGTAGACGTAACGTTATTTTTATCATCTAGAGGTTTAGCTTTTCAAGGAGAGAACACAAGATTGGAGATGTTCATAATGGGAATTTTTTAGGAATTTTAGAGTTGATTGGAAAGTACGATGAAGTGACACGACAACATCTCGCCAAAATTCAACAAAATCAGGTGGAAGGTAAAAGTATGAAAGGACATGCACATTATTTGTCGTGGTATTCTCAAAATGAGTTTATTGGCCTTTGTGCAGACAAAGTTCTCCAAACCATTCTTGACCAAAGAAGAGACGCAATTTTCTACGGAATAATAGTAGATGCAACTCCAGATATTTCTCACAGTGAACAAAACGTCCTAATTCTCAGATACATATCCCAAAACCAAGACTCAAACGAATTCGAAGTGAATGAACATTTCATTGAGTTCATGAATTTTACTGGAAAAACTGGAGAAAAAATAACTGAAGAAATACTTGCAACTCTGGAAAAAAACAATATACCTTGTGACGATTTAAATTGTGACATTTACAGAATAAAAAAAAATTTAATTAATTAAGGTTGCGTACAATTAACCATTTAAATCTCACAATAATAATAATAAAAACATGTAGGTACTAAGTGTGAATGGAAGAAGTAATTAATAAGGGCAAAGTATCCATAAAGAAAAGGCATATTGTAAATAATTATTATGTTCGTATTTAACCCTTTGCTTGCTATCAAGCGCCTATCTGTTGATACCGGACTCGACCTGTTTTCCGAGTCTACTGTAATTAAAAATAATAGAGTAAACTAATGTTAATAATTAAAGTATCTGTAGACACAGATAGTAACTAAAACAATTAATTTAAATGATGTATTTTTATCTAGCGATAGTTTGTATAAATAAAAAGTTTATTTAAAGAGAAAACAGGAACTATATATGCTCGCGGAATAAACACCCCACTCTCTCTCGTCATGTACAAGGGTAGCGGACGAAAAATCGCTCTCTTGCGATGACGACGCCCAGCTGTGCAGACGCACGAGCAAAATGCTCTGTTCAAAAGTTATACAATTTGTTGTTAGTGTGGATTAATTAATTATTATTTTGTATTTTACTAACCGTTACAAAAAGTGTAACATGTAACGTTAACAAAAAGAAAATTCCAAAAACTTTGTAACAAGAAGAAAGATGTAACTACAAACGACGAGTGTTAATAAAGAAAAAACGATGACTGCAATCTTCACCGATGGACGAAGCTTTTCAACCTCTGACCTGTGGTCATGGACCATCTAAATGAGAACTCTAGTATACCCTACCGATGATGCAGTTCGAGACATCTGAGAATCAATGAGTATCTGTGTAGAAGACTCTACCTATCCTGCAGACGTATTATGCCATGAACAACAGAGACCAGACCAAGACGAGGACGACGTTTTAGGACTCCCAACACGGAACCACATGGAGGCGATTACTACATCCAAAAAACAGAGGTGACTCGATAGCACGTCTATCGAGGAATAATGATAATATTTTTGTAACACAATACTCTATTTAAGAGACTTACAGAGACGATTGATTTTATAAGAATATAAAAACTTAAATTTGAGAATTTAATTGTAACTATTCAATATCATTCAATTGTAACAATTTAGATATTAACGTAACGTAGTGTTATTAATACCATTCTTCTAATGGAAGATATATGAAGCAAAAAGGTAAAAGTCTTGCAAGATAAAAATTTTGAATTAAATATAATTAAAATATTAGAGACTAAATACCAATGGTTACCCGGATCCGGGGGTAAAGCTAGATAAATTTGTTGTGATCCCATATTCTAAATAAAGCATTTCACTTAATTTTACTAATTTAATTAATAACGTCATGGGATCTGTTCTTTGGAGTAAATGTTATATTTCAAATGTTTAATAAAGCAAGTCTTCTTGTTACACACATATACTGAGTATATAAGTCAACAGTTTCACCTTCCCTGATTCCTTGTATGTCTTACTGTGTGTTGTTCTGATTTAAATTTCAGCTCGTCTCGAATAAGGCAGCCTTAAATAATTGGCAGAACCAATTATTTTGGGTTCCCTCCGTTATAACTCTAAAGAAGAGGTTATAACCTCTCCATGATTGCCGTTCGCAAGGCTACGATAATGGCGCAAATATGCGTGGCGAAATAAACGGCGTTAAGTCCCGCATCTTAGAAAAGAACAAATGTGCCTTGTTCTCTCCCTGCGGAGCACATTCATTGAATCGCGTAGGAGTCAACGCTGCAAAGCTCAACCCAGATGTTATAAAGTTTTTCGGGAATATAGACAACTTCTGCTCTTTGTTCGCTCACAGTCCTGCACGCTGGGAAGTATTGAAAAAACACGTAACATTATCTCTTCAAAGTCTTTCAGAAACAAGGTGGAGTGAAAGAATTCAAGCTGTGCGCCCAATTGTTAAACATTATCCCGGCATACTTGCTGTGTTAGATGTCATTCTTGGAGAGATGGCTACAGGATTAACTCCTTCAGCACTGAACACAACTAAAGGCCTAAAAAAATATTTCAGATCTTATAAAGGTTTGCTAATGACAGTGTTTTGGCACAAAATATTAGCAAGTATTGACAACAAGAACGTTGTCATACAAAGTAAAGGAATTGCAATCTTGATGTCGAGACCGCACTTATAAGAGACTTAGTGCAAGAGATGCAGCACTTACGTGACTCGTGGGAAAGTGTTGTTCAAGAAGCAAAAGTAGTTGCTGAAGCAGTAGGAGTGCAACCTCAATTTCCCGAAAACCGAAAAATGTCTATAGAACCTGAACAAGATTTCAGAATTTCCGTAGTTTACCCAGTATTGGATTTTATTGTCAATGATTTAATGACACGATTTGAAGCAGCAGATACCATATGTGAATTATTCTCACCCATTTTGAGCTTCCAGAACTTAGACGATGGTCAACTTACCGCAAAAGCAGCAAAACTTGTAAATACATATGAGAAAGATTTGTCAGAAGACTTTCTGCACGAAATCCTTCAACTTAAAAGTATTCACAAGACAGTTTTCGGTACTGAAAGAACCCCAATTAGACTTCTGAACGCAATTTACGACAAAAAACTGCAAGGTATATTTGCCAATGTCTGTCTCGCCATTAAACTGTTTTGTACAGTACCAGTTACTGTTTCTTCAGCTGAAAGATCGTTCAGCAGACTGGCAAATTCATTGAAAACATGGCAAAGAAGCACAACTAGTCAAGAGCGACTTAATCATCTAGCAATATTGTGCATCGAAAATGATTTAGCTAAGCAAGTTGATTTTACTGAAGTTATTGAAAAATCTGCGTCGACAAAAGCTAGAAAATATACTTTGAGATAATTTTTTATATTATTGTAAGTTTTTATTATGTAAATCCATATAGTTTTTTAAATAAATATAAATATTACTTTTGTGTCATCATTTAAACTGACTTGTAACTGTACTTTGACACTTTTACAGTTTAAAGTATTCACGTCGTTAACTTTACTGTATTTATCAACAGCCTCGTCGCTAACAACATCCATTTTATGATCGCAAGTTGATTCCTTGTTAATTGTAATATTTTGACACTCATTGTTCGATTTTCCTTGAATAAAAGACTTCGTAAACTCTTTGGAACTTGTTGTAATTCTTTTATGTTGTTTTATGAAAGGAATAGTCATATCAAAGAAACAAGTTGTTTGTAGTTTTATAAACTGAAAACATTTTTTCAAGCCTATACCTCCCGGCTATGCGCCCGGGGCGGCTGTCCCCCCCCCCCCCAGCTACGCCTCTGTTGGCCGCAAATGTAGTTAAAGTTGGCGTACATATCAGGTTATGGGGTGCGTGTAAACGGCATTGCGAACACCGTGTTCGGCTGACTTCTAACGGACACTTTTTAAAATTTTTGATTTGTTTTCGAAATGGTGATAAGGCATAAAATAAAAACAGATAACGAAAAATTTTTAATACGGATCGAAAACCCGTGTACAATAATAGGCACGTCGGTATAGGCCTAATATTCGAATAGCAAGCAAATTAATGTTTAATTTAGAAATTTTTAAGTTGCTGTCATGGGAGTAATTACGGGGGGACGAACGGGACCCCCCCCCGAAGGGTCGAGAAATTTGACGAATTTTAAATATTAGAGTTACCTTGGTTTCCTTCTTTGCAACTTCTTTGTGTTCTCAATATACACTACGCGTTTCGGGACTTAAAGTCCCATCATCAGGTGGATAAACTTTACACTCATGTAGAGCGCGTCACTAGATAAAAAATATATAAAGGCCACGCACATCTCGCTACTCAGTCGATTTCCCCACTCGCGTTATCTCACGATAACGTGAGAACACAATATTGAGAACACAAAGAAGTTGCAAAGAAGGAAACCAAGGTAATTCTAATATTTAATTATATAGCCAACTTGGAGACCACAACAGTTATGTATATGACGAATTTTTGTTAATTTCTCAATTTTTAGGCTCTATTATTATTTTTCACGCTGTGTACTCTAATATATTTACTCTTTTTTAAATATACAAACAGGTGTTATGCACAGCTTTACCGTATACGTTTGAAATATGAAATATAGGAAAATCAATTCAATCTAAGTATCTTGTAAACAATGTTTTAATGACGCGTATTTTTATTGTGTTATTACCGTTTAGTTTAATAAGACTGATTTTATTATGTTATCACGTTTTTCAATCACTTTAAAGATAGTAATGGTGATTAGTTTATGCTTACTTTTCCTTTCGTATGGAGCCGACTCGACCCCGGACCCCCCAAGTCCAGATTCTAGATACGCCACTATTTACTTGGTTACTGTGGGATGTTTACTGCAGTACAAATATCGTAAAGCGAGTTGAATTTACTACGGACACAGTAACATTCGAAGGATTCGTCTTTCCTATTCGCTAAGAGACCATAACCTCAAAAAACTGGATACAAATTTGAACCATCCCTGTAGCACTAGACAATTAGCAATGTTTACAATCGCAGGAGGCTGTACCATACAGCATTACAAAAATTCGTAGTCAGATTACAAATTAACTTAACCATTTAATTTTACTTATATGATGACTACATTTTTACTGGCACTTTTTTTTTTAAATGTTTGGCATTTCTTTTCCTTTATTCCTCGGGAGGGGGGTAACTCCCCTCGCTGTGCCACGGACGTATAATTATATTAGCGTACGTTCACAAGAGCTTCTGTAATATCATTAGAGGTTAAAAATGAGCTGGCTGTTTTTATAATTATCACATTATACTTTCAAGAAACTTAAGGATTTACAATTAACATGTAGGATGTTTGAGTGAGTGTATGTTCACATTTGTACATATAACGTTTAAACATGAAGATTTGTATATTCTTCTTCTTAATTGGCGCTACAGCTCTTGGAGAGCCTTGGCCTCCTGGACAATCCGCCTACAGTCGTCTCGATCCTCTGCTCTCAGTCTCTATCTTCTTTCACCGAGGCTGCTAAGGTCGTCCTCAAGATAATCCACCCATCGTTTTCTGGGCCGACCCTCCTTCTTCTTTCACCAGTTCTCCCCATAAAAAGTTTCTTCAATGTGGATGTCTTTAACATTCTCTGGACATGCCCTACCTATCGGATTCTTCTTTTCCTTATGTCAGTGACGATATCTGGTTCTCCATAGCATGGATTTCTGCATTCTTCTTATCCTACACCCACCTTGGACGTTCACTGCACCAAATGTCTTCCTGATGACTTTTCTTTCCCACCTGCGCGACCACTCTTCCGCTTTCACCGTCATTGTCCAAGTTTCGGACCCAAACATCACCACCGACTTAAGAACTGTGTTATAGAAACGAATCTTGGTTGCTCTGCATATTTTTTACACTTAAATATTCCTTGTAGGGAGAAGTAACATCTGTTTCCAGCAGATATCGTTTTTTTTATTTCTTCCGTCATAATGTTGTCCTCAGTATCTAGTGAGCCCAGGTATTTAAATTTTTCAACCTTTTTTCAATTTGTGTCCTCCAATTACCAGGAGTGCTCTTCTCTCACTTGTATTTTACTTTTGTATTTGTATTTTTTATATTACATTAATACATGTGTATATACATACATTAACACACACACACACACACACGCACACACACACACACACACAGCCTATAATATTTATATATAAATTAAACAGGTAGATAGGACAGGTAGGCCTACACGTGAAAACTTCAAACGTAGCAATAGAAGAAAAAATTCCAACAGAAACAACTTATTTTTTATTGCGAACAATAATGGTGTCCATATTTCTCAAGTGGCCGGTAGTAACAATGCAGCCGTGACTGATGTACTGCAACAATCCGCCGCCGCGGTCCATTGACTGCAGGCCATAAAAACTGGCCTTGAACTTCCGTTCCTGGGCGGCGCGACGGTTGTACCGATGGTTTGTTTACAACACCAGCGCTGGAACATTTGCTGCTTTGTGTTTATTCGTGTAGAAGACGCTTTCCGGGATTTCGCACACTCCGTGAAAGTAATACCGCGACGAATAAGGTGCTCCACTCGTTACTCTTACAAAAGTAGTATCGATGACTTCAGTAGCATTAAAATTAGACATTTTACGTGACGAAGACAAATAATGAGAATTATTTTTAGTGACTTTAAAAATATTTTTCGCTGAAGGGTTTTATGATAACCGTTCAAAAATATAACACAAATTTTAACTTATTTGTGTCGACGTTTCGGCAATGTTTATTGTCATCATCAGGACAATTCTTGCTGACGCAAACACAACTGTCACAGTTATTCTTATTATTACTTACAATATTAGCCTATTAACTTAAACATTTACTTACACGCTGCTGCAATCAGGTATGGTCCTACCGCGCTGGGACTGCTATTAGTGCCACCCTTAGGCTCGCAATTCACTTAGAGCAGTGGTTCCCAAACTTTTCAGTCCGCGGACCCCCCCCCCCCCCCGAAAAAATAAAAATTTCACGGACCCCGTCTGAGTTACGAAATAAAACAAACAGTAAGTATGATACAAACTCTTATATTTTAGTTAAAATATATTAAAATACAAATTCTCTTAACTTGCAAAATTATAATATTAATGATATCAAACATACTTTAATGTGAACAATGAAGGTGCTTTTGAACAATTAGCTCTGCAATATTAGGTTTAATATCTGATAATTTCAATATTAAGTCACTATCGACATCAAGTTTATTTCTTAACTTTGCCAACATCTACTCTATCTTTACAACCACATGTGTCGAAATCCAGCTACTTAGGCGTAAAACCAGTTACACGAAAAAACGTTTTGCTTAGATACTGTGCTTATACGCGAGATACAGTGCTTATAAGCAAGATACAATGCTTATACGTGGACTAAAACAGCGCGATCAGTTCTGCGTTGATGCGGCGCTCTAGTCAGTTCGGATGACAAACAGATCTGCTACACGACATGATTTAAAGACATCATTAAAACCATTAGTTTGAATTATTTTTACAATTACAATTAGTTTGAACTAAAAAAAATACTGGAATCTTCTACTAATTATTTTAAGATTCTAAAATTTAGATTTTAGACTATAAAAAATCGGAGAAAATTACGGTATATTCTATTTATTCTTAAAAGCGTCCCCGGACCTCCAGAAACAACGTCGCGGACCTCCAGGGGCCCGCGGACCCCACTTTAGGCACCACTGACTTAGAGTACTTTCCAATGGCTTCTGATCCCAGACGTTCTTCCCTCGAGTCTTCCCAGTTTTCATTTGTCGTCTTTTCTACCACATTATAAAACAAAAATGTTCCTCTTCGCCCTGATTGGGATTAGCGATTTGCTAGTCCCATCCTGAATCATGTCTTATCCAAATTTCCTCCGACTAATATTTCGGGCGGATTTCACATATGCAGAGAAACGTTCCCTCCTGTAAACAGATAATTTTATTTTATCGTCTACTGGATATGCTTCACACGTACCCAGTACTTATTTTTGTCCTTCGCTGTATTTCGATGACAAATCCTGTAAGTCACCTATTACTGTTGTAAGTCAAATGTTTGATACTGTGGCCTACATTATGATCAGAAACCATAAAGTTTCCATATCCTGGCGGTTTTTATTATAATTGTCCCAGTCTTGTCTATTTTAACTTTTGCCTCTCTTTGACGTTTGGTACACATTTGTACGTTTCCTACCTTTATGCATTGTACAACCGCCTTTGCCACCCTTCTTCCATCGTGTCTGCTCTTTTTACTTTCTCATTGCCCGGTCCATTTTAATTTCCTACATTTCTTTCACCTTGTTCTGCAGCCTCAATTTTTCAGCACAGCGCTACTATCGTAAAACAAACTATATATATTAATTCATCGAGTGCTTACTTTATAGGACTACCACCCTCTTAAAATTATCTCAGGGTATCAAAGAAATGATTACCAACACAGTTAACTTGAAGGACTGCTAATTTTAATGAGCATTTTCATTAACATGCATACAATCTTCATGATTGACAATTATTAAATTTATACCTCTCATCAATTATTATTGAAAGTAGGTTCATAGACTAATTGAATTGCCAATAGTAATAGAGTTACAAAAAGATTGAATTAAATTGAGTTTAATGTTCAATTTGGTTTACTTGTTAAGTCGAATTCCTTTTGGTTGGTGAGTCCTTCCCTCGAAGTCTGCGATCTTGGAGATTGCGTTGTCGGCGATTCGGATGATCCTGTTGATGACACTCGATGACACTAACCACTTAATTATTTCGGTTTCACCTTAATTATCACTGTTACGCCTACTCACTGATTCAGCATGTAACTAGTGTATACTAATCAATTTTGACACCTAATAACTACGTGATTAAACTGAGTGCTCGCACTATCAATGATACATCCCGAAAACACTCCCACGATCCGCAACTTTCAAGTGCACGCGTTCGATTTTCGATACTCTGAAGTTCGGTAATTATCACCAAGTTATTCAATCTAACAATTACTTTAATCTGGCATACTTCGTTTACCGTACTAGCGGGTTTAATACTATTTAAACGCACGACATGAATACTGTACTTCTTACTTATTGCAAGTTTTAGTTATAAAATTTTAATACATGCTAACGAGTCTGAATAGTTGTAATGTTCGCCGTAGACTCTAGTTATGAAATCGTAATAACTAGATATGAAATGCGCGATAACGAGTCTGATAGTTGTAGTGTTCGCCGTAGACTCTAGTTATGAAATCGTAATAACTAGATATGAAATGCGCGATAACGAGTCTGATAGTTGTAGTGTTCGCCGTAGACTCTAGTTATGAAATCGTAATAACTAGATATGAAATGCGCGATAACGAGTCTGATAGTTGTAGTGTTCGCCGTAGACTCTAGTTATGAAATCGTAATAACTAGATATGAAATGCGCGATAACGAGTCTGATAGTTGTAGTGTTCGCCGTAGACTGGCCTGACCAGTTCTCAACTACATTTTTTATACCCCCTCAAACATTACCCATACTCACTATTTACAAATCGCGTTGCCATTGGTTTCATATACCGCGATATTCGATTTCCACCAACCCAACTAGCTAATTTCGCACGCTTAAAAGTCACGCTTTCTCTCATTCGTCAAAAAAACAGCGCGTGGCAACTTTTACCGCGAAAGCAAAACATGACGCCACTTCGAGTTTTCTCTCTCACCTACTCTGTCTAAATCCTAGCGGTACGGTCTTGTCCGAGCACTCAATTTTCCCTCGACTTCACTTAACTTTATTGCTTTTATTTAACACAATACATTTTATGCTTTTACACCCTGTACGTGACTTGCTGAATAACTTTCGCACCGACATACTGCGCCTTGACTAGGGGGTGTGTCCTTTGAAAAACACCGCCACGCTGGTTTACAACAGTACATCAAGTCACATTACTTGCATTTCTTATTCTAATATACATTTAGTAATCATGTTTTCTATATAAAACTAGCGTAAAATTTGATAGCATTCAATTTTTACGTTATAGCCCTAACAATAATATTATTACAACAATCATAATTAGGCCTATAGTTATTATTGTTATAATACTTACTATCGTTATCACCATCTTGTTCTTCTTCTTCGTAGTCGTCTTATTACTATTATTGTTCTAAGGTGCGGATATTTGCGCTGATATGTTCAAATTCCAGAATTACAAAAAGACGGATTTTGGCAGAGCAGTGAAGTGGCGCACTTACACAAGAGTGGCTTGTACCTACCCCACGGTCTCGAAGTCCGCGGTTCGTGTCGTGGCGGGGGAATACTTACAATTGATCTACTTGTGGAGGAACAGAAATACATTTACAAGAGGAAGACCGAAATAGGGATATTACAAGCTCAAAGGGAAGTTATAGTATTGTTCTGTGACAGGAAAGATACAACTGGCGAGCAGGGAAGATGCATCCCCAGGCTCGTAAAGCAGTTAGGTGAGTGGACTGACCGAGAACACGGAGAGATAAATTATTTTCTGACTCAATTTTTAATTGGGCACGACGTGTCCCAGGCTTAGCTATATAGAATGGGTAAAGCAGGGAGACCAGACTGCATTTTTTTTTCAGACAGGAACTAGACGATGAGCATCACATGTCATCCACCTGTGATAGATGGAAAGAGGAGAGGCAAGCCCTGGAAAATATACTGGGAAATTGTGCAGGACTCTGTTAGTTGACATTATTATCGCGTAACGAACAAATTTTGCTCGGATTATTGTTCCAGTTGATTGTAAACTGTATTTGTGATTAATTAAAGCTGGTGATTAATGACTTAATTGGTGTCTTTATTTTGTTTTCCACTGTACCATACGACGATCAGTGAGACCGACGTAACAATATATAAAATATATGAAGTTTTATGTGAACTGATACATTTGAAAATATATAAAAATTTTGAAATATTTGATAATTATCCATTTGAAAGAGTCTTTGTTTTATCGTTTTGTAAAGAGTTTATAATTTCGCTTTCCTGAATTTTCTGGGTTACGCTGGATCGATCCGGATGATCTCGCGTGCCTGGGTCCTGCTTCCACACTAGCCGTTGTCCTCTTAAGCTGGGATGTCGATCTCAGGGTTTCCTCGTGGGTGTTGTGCCCGTCCAAGTCGCTCCTGATTCAGCCCTCGTTGACAGACATCGGACGTTGAAAATCTCGAACGCCGTGCCTGACTTCGTGGTCTAATTCAGCCGCTCCCTCGACGATACACTTCAACTCCCAGGGATTACGATAGACTGACGTGAATGACTGCGAAAGCCTGACTAATACACGGCTCACCTGTGCTTTTATAGATTTACGCACATGACGTCATTTTTACAAGTTAAAACGTTCTAGATTTTACTAGAAAATTTACCCCGTGTTGGTGGAATGAACTTCCAGTTTCTAGACCTTTCTAAACGACATGTTTTCAACTGCACGTGCGCGCATAGATAATTATTTTGTCAGTTGAATAAATGCTTTTAAAAATTTATTTAGTACTAGCCGATTTACCTAGCGTTGCTCGGGTTCATCATTTATTCATAGGCTCATAGGCACCTATTCTTGTTCTAACGTTATATTACTTCTATATTGTAGAATCTTCCTTATATTGTTACGTTTGCATTCTCACTGGAGGAATACTCTGTAGCGCACCTGTTTAAGAACATGTCATGAACTTTATTCTTATATCTGGAGAAGAATTCTGTTGCGCGTGATGCTCCTGCTCGATTTCTAACTCTGGGAGAGAGCGAACAGCTAAATTAGTTTTCAATAAAATGTCTACACTACTTGCACGCGCTGCGTATTTAAATGTCGTTTTATAATTCATTGTGTTAATGTTGAAATAAGGTATCTGTTAAATTAGTGTCTCCTAAACGTATTCTAACAATACAATACCTCTATACAGGGCCGTCCCTGGGGGGGGGGGGCAAGCTGCCCCGGGCGCCGCGTCAGGGGGGGCGCCACGAGTCGGAGAAATTTGTATTTCGTATATATCGTCGTTATGCCGTATAATATACTGGCTTGTAATAGTACCAGTACCAAACGCTTCCAATTACTAGAATCGAATGTAATTCTCTGCTGCCCGCCGCGGTCCCCACTACGTTTGCACGACGCTTCTTCTATTCACGCCCCGCGGCCGATTTTACACTGTTTTCTTTGTGAAATTTTGGTAGGTTGACAGCTGACAGTAAAATCACTAGAACAGCTAAGTGAAGACTCAAATGATGCTACAATATCATCAGAAGGAAAGTCTTTGCAGATTCACAAGGAAGACTTTTCTTTTCTGGTGTGCTTAGTCATATGGCACGATTTACTGTTTCAAATAAACATCGTGAGCAAAACACTCCAGAACAAAAGTGCTGACATTGCTTTGGCCACAAACCAGTTAAAGGCTTGCACGGATTTTGTAAAGCAGTTCCGGATTCTATAGCAAAAGCAAAAGAAATAGCCAAAGACCTTGACATTGATTCTACATTTCAGACAACACGACCAAGGATGAAGAAAAACATGTTTTCTTATGAAAGTAAAGATGAATACAACCCAACCCCTGAGGATATGTTTAAAAGAGATGTTTTTTTGCCACTGGTAGACACAATGCTGACGTCTTTAAAAGATAGGATGGATAAGTTTTCTATCCACAAATCAAAATGGGGATTTTTATTTGATTTGAAGCATTTGCCAGAAAAGAAAGAACTTGAAGAACTTTGCATCAGGTTGCAAGATCACCTTACTGTATATAACGTTTCTGACATAAATGGCAAGGACCTTTACAATGAACTTTCACATGTAAACGCTCTGACAAATGAAACCCCAAATGAAAAGCAAATGTCTCCTCTGGAAGCCTTAAGAATTATAAAGAAAACTGATCGAAGAGACCTATTCACTAACCTGTGGATTTCCCTCCGTATTCTCCTCACTATTCCAGTTTCAGTGGCAACCTGTGTGCGTAGCTTCAGCAAATTAAAACTAATAAAAACTTACTTGCGTTCATCAATGATGCAAGAAAGATTATCCTCGCTCGCAATACTTGCCATCGAGAATGAAGTCACCAAACAACTCAACATGGATGACATTATTGCCAATTTTGCAAAAATGAAAGCAAGAAGAATTCCAATTTAAAGTATATAGCAATACTAGCAAAGGCGGACCCGTAATGTTGTTCTCGTACTAATTTAAAATGCTTTGATTTAATCTCCATTTTGAATGTAATTTTGTTTTTAAAGTGCAATTTGACATGTAACACAATATATTATATCTTTTAACCCCTTTCTGTGTATATAGGCCTACTCAATAATTAACAAATTATAAAAAACTCAATTTCTTTACTTTTAGCTATAAATAATTAAAAACAATCACGTTCTATGAAATATCTTTTATTGTTTCTGTTCTTATTTACCTAACATTCATGACTATTAGTCACTATATTTTTATAAAAACCAGTCTAGATTGTCATGGTCAGGACACAGACAAGAGAACTTCTCTTCTCTGTGGTCATGACGATTTCAACCGAGGTGGGAGGGGGGCGTCCAACGTAAGCTTGCCCCGGGCGCCTAGACCCCTAGGGACGGCCCTGCCTCTATAGATTTCAGCTTATCAATTTTTAAATTCAAACTGAAGCAAGCGCATTTATATTGTCTGCGATCTGAATACATTCGCTATCAAAACGTTGTTTTTTATACTCGCTTATAACTTACTTCGATCTTAACTTATCCACTTTTAAATTCAAACTGAAACAACTCTGAATTCACGCACTGTTAAGAAGTTTCTTAAGATGCATACACCACCTTCGATATCATAACCTATATCTTTATTTATAAGAACCGTGGACTCTGGCCCGGCCGTCTTTGGCGGGATCCGACCTAAGACTCCCCGGGTTCCGTGGACGGACTCCGGGGAAGGCCAGTCAGACGACTCCCGCGCTATTCCCTACCGATGCCGGGACACCGCCTGCTTTTTCCGGCATCCAGGCCGGTCGAACTCCCGCGCTATGGCTTGGTCAGAGACCTCCCCGGGGTAAGGAAGGTTATCCGAAGCCCGGGAAAGCCGTCGACATGCCGGGCGAGGCGCTGGGACTCTGGCCCGGCCGTTTTTCGCGAGATCCGACTAGCACTCCCCGGGTTCCATGGACGGACTCTGGGGAAGGCCCGTCGGACGACTCCCGCGCTGTTTCCTACGCGGGACGGTTCCATCGATGCTATGGCAACCAGAATGTATTCTATTGAGTTGCCATGGTAATCAGATCTAATAGTTTTTTTTAAGACCCCAAAGGATCGTATCGAAAAAACCACCTGTCCTATGTTGGTTCTCCCGTTGCGTAAAATATTTGTGCCAAGTTTGGTTGAATTCGGTCCAGTGGTTTAGGAGGAGATGTGGAAGACCCCAAAGGATCGTATCGAAAAAAAACACCTATCCTATGTTGGTTCTCCCGTTGCGTAAAATATTTGTGCCAAGTTTGGTTGAAATCGGTCCAGTGGTTTAGGAGAAGATGTGGAACATACATACATACATACATAGATACAATGACTTTTATTTATATTAAGATTAAATTAGACATTAATAGTTATTCCAATTTTCACACTAATATAAATGACATATAATGTGTCTGTTAATTAGTTTACTGTTAATTATCTTCACAATATTCGTTACACGCACAACACTTATTCACTTTCACACTGCACTACATTGCTGTTTTTTTTTTAATTTGTTTATCATCATCTTAAACTATGTTAACATGCATACTTATTCTAATAACAATATTGTCTTACACCCCATATATTGACACATAGTATGGATGTTTGTCTCATTGCAATTGTAATTAATGTAATTATATCATAATTGTTACTTAGAAGTGAGAGTGTAGAAATTTTTAGTCATTTGGCAATAGACACAGGTGTCAGACTGTATACCAGACAAGCAGATGTTTTGAACACAAAAGATACAGTACTGTTTACCAAAGGGTAAAAGCTTAAGAGCATGATAATGTCTTTCAGCCACCAGCTAAACGCAACATTATTATGGTTAACTTACTGACTGACTGATTGTTTCTTTTGCGTCAATGTTGCGTTTAGCTGGCGACTGAAAGACATTATCATGCTCTTAAGCTTTTACCATTTGGTAAACGGTACTGTATCTTTTTTGTTGCGATGGGGCCGCTGGTACCGAAGCTCCACCGCCGACAGCAGCCGCTCGTTGCTTTTCCTTCTCGAGCTTCTTTCGTTCCCGATACTTTCTTGCTCGCTCGGCATTTTGTCATTTCTTGATCTGAGCCTTCTCGTCGCTGCTATCCATTGTCGAACGCTGTTTTAGTCAGTCGCCACGTTATGGTTACTATATACCAGCAGCAGTGTATTTCACCACAACACAAAACAAACCTTTATTTACAACAATCCCAATGACATTATGTATCTGTGTTATATCTTCACATTTCTGCGGTGAGTAATTAAATATAAAGAGGAAGTAGATTTGCATTTACGATGCAGTACAGACAAATATTTTAATGAATAGATGCAGGATCATTAGCTGAATCACATATGAAGACAACCATTAACTAGAGACAATAACCTATCTACAGCTATGCAGTGTTGTTTGCTTGTTAGGTTTTTAATCTGCGACAACGTTACCATGTTAGCGGTCGCGGTTTTAGTTAACGATTCCTGGCTGGTAAATTGTGCTAACACTTGATGACGTCATACAGCGTGATGGTAAATAAAATGTTACAGAAAGTTTCAAACGATGTCCAGCTAAAAGACATTATCATGTCAAAAATAGTTTTAGAAGCTTTCCCATGATTGGTAAACATTTCACCCTCTTTCTCAATAAGCCTGACTGTCCAGAAAGTAATAATCATAGGAAATCAGGTGAGACACATCAAATAAGAATTAATGGTGACAAGGTCCAGACAGAACACATAACTGTAGCCACAAAGTTTATATCCTTTTGGGGTGACTTAAGTAATGGGTCACAAGTTACGAAGATAGGTATACTCCATGACAACTTGGAGAAAGTAGGTGTTTTACTCCATGAGAACTGTAATATAAAATAATAAAACCCCATCAAATCGTGACATAGGGTCACATGATACAGTCTTTGATGAATAATAGGAAGTCTTATAAAAATTGTAAGAAACTACCCTCACTTCAACTAGTTTTAGCCAATCATAATTAAGGTTTTAGAAATAAGAGAAGGGAACATTCCCACCCCTGAAAATAATGGTTACACCCATGAATCGTGTATAAACAACCAAGCAAATGCTAAAGAAAACAGATCTGATTGTGAGTGTTCTTTGAGAGCTCATATCTGTCTCACTTGATTTGTTCTTTGATCTGAGTTAGAAGATGTTCTAAGAGAGCCTCTCTAGCCAGTGATAGTCAGTCATATTTTTGTTTTTGTCAATTTTTAAAAAGTACTAAAGTAGTTACATTATTTTGTTGAAACTAAGTACTAGTAATTGAAGGTACTTAGAGTTGAGTAAAAGTAATTGAATTTATTCAATTATGTTAATTTCAGGAATTATTATTGTAAAGAAAATTGTAAAAGTTTTGTAATTGTTCATCAATAAATTGTCTTCAGATAAGAATGGTTCATACAGTGATTTAAATTCACCTCTGAAGCCACATCAACAAACAGTTGTAGCCTAGCAGCCACTCGTTAGGTTACAACATGTTTCATATTATCTTTATGCTCGGTTAATCTTTATCTTTCATTCTAATTTGCTAAACATTTCTATCATCATCTTAGCCATATCAGAAGAGAAATTTTGAATTTATTAGTACACACTTCTTCAATCCTATTACTCACATCAGTGTTTGATTTATCAATTTTTTTAATTTCATAAACTTATAATTTATCTCAGAAGTCAATCTTGTAATACTGTTACCAATTTCTACATTCAATTTTACATCTACTTCCTCAATATCCGTTTACAATTTCTCTACATCATTATCAAGTTTCGATTCCTTTATATCAAAGCAACTATCTTTCTCCTTTTTTTTCAAATCTGCAGTATTTTTCCTTATTTCAGCTTAATGATTATTCAGATCTATTATCTTACTCTTTATTTTACTATCTATAGTCTCACGACACATCCTTTAACAATAATCAAGTTTCTCTAACTGATCATTTATATTTAGTTAAGTAATGGACACGTCATGGACAACGAAATCCAAGCATTTATATTTTTCACCTTTTCTCCTAATATGGTAGCAGTCTGTATCTGTTTTTCAACTTTTAAGTCAACTTCTTTACCCTTAACATGTTCATATAACTGAGTATCTACTTCAGTTAATTTAGCTATCAGATGAGATTTAACATCTTCTATATTTTCACTAAGATCCCGAATTTCACTTTCGAACTCTGTCTTTCGAACACTGACATCAGTAACCTGGTGACCAAAAATATCAAACTTAAAAATAATTTGTCCATCCATATTTATTATAGATTAATGTATCTAGAATACAAAGGAAACTCCTTTATTTAATTCCTTAGAACATAAACGCATAAGTGTCCGCACATAGGAGGATCCTTAAAAACTTAAATTCTGTCAATATTATAATATACTTTAGAGTCATCAGCAAAATATTTAATTAGTTCATTAAAGAGATTTACATCTCCAAAGGAATCAAAATAGTATACCTTATCATCTACTTTATAGTAGCAACTCCAGTGAGTAAGTTTATAGTCCACAAGAAAGATCGTAAATTTATAATTCCACACTCTTTCT
Organism: Magicicada septendecula; assembly: GCA_034769895.1. Taxonomy (NCBI): domain Eukaryota; kingdom Metazoa; phylum Arthropoda; class Insecta; order Hemiptera; family Cicadidae; genus Magicicada; species Magicicada septendecula. The sequence continues at coordinate 234,658,873 of CM068372.1, read as the reverse complement.
TGTTAACCTTATTAGGAAGGATATCTCTCATAATATCTCCTCTAAAAAATTTAATACTATTACATTTATTTTCTAACTTCCCGAGAGTTAATGGTTTTATCTCAATTTTTTTTTTGTTTAGATTATTTTTAATATAAAGTGTGCAAATCTAGTACAAAACCTTTTACAATGGCTCCTTCTTTATCTAACCAGTCTAAAATATTTTTAACGATGGAAGTAACATCTTTTTTAATGATTGGAGCTGCTTTTATAGCATAAGGAACTATTCTCTTAACAACAGGAATTTCCTTACCGAAGTTTAATAGATCATTTAATAAACCCCCTTTATGAGTCTCTTTAAGCTGATTACAAGAAAATTCTATTCTTATTCCCTTACCATCTTTTTATGCTTTTCAAGTTTATTATTCTGTCTATTCAGCAGACATATCTTATCTTTATATAAGTTGATCTAAAGAAAACAGAATAGTAACTCCAGATTTACCTCTGAAAGCTGATTTTAATTTAGCTTTCTGATTATCCAAGGGAGTAATCCCTACAGGTTTATGTTCCATGTACATAGAGAAAAATTGAGTAAAAGTTTATTAAAATTTAAGACCAGTTTCATCTTCTAAACCCATTCCCAGTTTTCTCTTTAACACATTCCTCCAGTAGTTGCTAATGTGAGAGTTCTTTCTCTTAAATCAGCATCAGAAGAAGTAAACCTATCCCATGGTTTCTTCTGAAGAACCTTATCAGATATCCATCAATCTTCAGCTTTAGGATGATCATGGTACCATATATAACCTCTTATCTATTTTAGTTCCTGGCCCTGGAAAAATATAATCAGGAGCATGTAATTCTAAAGGTAAATTATTTAAGATAGTATTAAATAATCCTGATCCTATTTTTTCATATCTTAAAATTTAACAAGGTAAAGAAGATATAAACCTTATCAAGAATTCTATTCTTCTAGGAGTATCAATTATCTCTTCCATCTTAATAGAAAAATAATTAATAATACCTATTGTCTCATTGTGTAAATTATTTTACCCGTTTTCTCCTGAGTTTAAATATAATTCAATCTGTTCAATAGTTCGCACAAGTTATCAATATATTTATACTCTACGTTTTCTTTATATTCTTTAAAACCGCTTCCTTCATGTTTTTCTCATCTTACAAATATGCGCAATTAAATTCATATACTTATCTCCGCTACTAAATTTAGGTTTACTAGTAGACCAATCATTATTTTTATAAATTGAGCTAGTATCAAATAATATCTTTACATAATTATTTAAATCTTCTTGAGAATAATACTTTCCCTCGGTCGCATTTTTATATGTTAATAATCTCCATAATCTATGAGTTTCAATGTACATTTCAGTATCACTAATAATATCATATAGGTAAAATTTGCAAATCACTCTACTTTCAGCTACCCGGTTTCGGCTACTTTTTAATTTTACAAAAATCCAATGGGGATGGCTGTTATATTAACAAATTTTTTAAAAATCATTATTTTATAAAAGAAGAAAAGTATTTTTATGGATTATGCATTCTGATAAAAATGATTGATATGTGTTATATAACATTACGTAATCAGCTGGCTATGATGTTTGCTGTTTGAACAAATAATTGTTTAAATTGATATTAGATTTGAGTGCACATAGCAAATTAAAGTGAGATAGCAAATTAGATTGGAGTTAGATTGAGATAGCAAATAAAATTAAGATAAGAGATTTTAAGTATGAAGTGATTATACAGAATAAAATATTTTATTAAAACAGTTTTCACTGGACTATTGAAAATACTGCATTAAAATGTTACTGATATTTTTGCTTGCGACTATGATTGATGTTGATTTTTTGAGCAATGTAAGTATATTTTTATAAATCATCAGCTTAATTATTTGTTTATATTTAGCACTAAATAACTTTAAAATGTATCCTTTCAATGTCCATGTGACATATAAAAGAACAAATTTAACAATGTATTTATTTAATGAAGAAAGTTGTGTTAGTGGTTGAAATCACAAGCAGAATGATCATTGTTGCACACCACTATATAAAAATTATCCCGATTAGCGCTTTCAAGCTTCACAGCTCATTGTCAGATCGGAATTGAAACAAATAACCTGCAAAAAAACCCTTCACCCACATCTCACCCCAGCCTACTCACACACAACAAGCTATAATTCAATGTCCCTTCCCCAACCCCTGAGCCCTGTCCCACCATCTGGACAGTTACATATTTTTCTAGCAGATTCCTTGTGTTTCAGTGGTGTGTGTGTGTGTGTTAACATACAAAAAGCTAAAATAGAACCAGAACAAAAGAATTATGCAAAAGAATTATTGGCATACATAGGTTCACATACTAGAAAAATTATAAAATGTTTTAATAAATACGGAGTAGATATAGCTATTAAAAAATATGAAACGGTATTCGATAAGATAAGGAATAAAAATATAGAAAAAATTCCAGTATTACAGAAAAGCGGAATTTATAAATTAAAATGTAAAGACTGCAACAAAGTGTACCTAGGTGAGATAGGACGAAAATTCGTATGCAGGTTGTCTGACCACAAACGTGGAGAAGGTAATAGAACAACCAATTTTTTATATGCAAGGTATTTCATAGAAGACAACTGTAAGTTTGTTAATCCTGTGCAAGACTACGAAATTGTAAAAGTAGTAAATAACACAGTTGAAAGAAATCTTAGGGAGGAGTTAGAAATATTGAAGGAAAGAGAAAAATGGTTAGACAATTTAATTAATACTAAAATTAAATTTGATAATGAAGAAATATTTTATAACATAATTAAGAAGTAAATGATAGAGGACAGATAGATAAGTTTAAGAATTAAATTGCATAGTACTAATTGGACGTTTTAAAATAAGGGTGTGTGACTGACCCACCTGTGTGGAGAGAAAGAGGGTAGGTTTAAAAGGAATGCACACACACACACACACACACACACCACTAAAACACAAGGAATTTGCTAGAAGAATATGTAACTGTCCAGATGGAGGGACAGGGCTCAGGGGTTGGGGAAGGGACATTGAATTATAGCTTGTTGTGTGTGAGTAGGGTGGGGTGAAATGTGGGTGAAGGGTTTTTTTGCAGGTTATTTGTTTCAATTCCGGATCTGACGATGAGCTGTGAAGCTTGAAAGCGCTAATCGGGATAATTTTTATATAGTGGTGTGCAACAATGATCATTCTGCTAATGTATTTATTATTTGGAAGTAAATGCTGTTTGACTATTTTTCTGTACAAAAAAGTATAGAAGCATCTCTTGTTAAAAAAATGTCTCTTGTTCTCTATTGATGCTTCGCAAAGCAGAATTTATTTTATATTTTATTGACTCTATATTGCTTTGATGTTTTGAGTACAAATAGAACCTAAACTATTAGTTTTTTTTTAATCTGTGTGTAATTCATTTGCAAGTTATGGATATATAGATGTTTGTTAATATTTTTTTATATGTTGCAAAACAAACAAAAATTGGTTATATGTTTTTCTTTTTAGAAACTGAAAGTAGCATTTGATATGTTAACCTCTGATTATGCCAACCATATGGAATCAGATCATTTTGTGGACAAAACAGACTTGGTAAAAGTATTTTTTAAGGCCACATAAATGGTCATGGTAATGGTACCTCGTAGATTTGGCAAAGGTATACATACATGATCAAGAGGTTCTGCGAGGTAACGGGTAACGGTCAACAAAAAAGAAAACAGGGTGAAAACAAATTTAATGACCAACTATGCGTTATTCACAAGAAACAACTTAAACATCTACAAGCACAACAGGGTATTCTTCAGAAACCATTTTGGGAATTGTCCCATAATTTATTTAGATTTTAAGCAACTTTCCTGCAGTAGTTATAAATCTTTTATATGCACATTCAAAGTACTAATATGTGAATTGTATCTTAGTCATGAATATCTGCTTCATATCAGTCATAATTTAAATAAAGTAAAACAGTACAAATTCAAAACATTTTAAGATGATAGAATTATAGATATATTGGAAGATGATGAATTACTTAATAGTGCAAAAACTCTCTCTTTTCTTCTATACACTCATTTTAACTAAACAAAAAGTATCGTCCTTATGGACGAATACAATGTTCCAGTACAGAAATTCATTTTCCATGCCAGTTAAGAAATAGATAAAACTATCTAATTCAAAAATTCATTTCCAACCTTTTGAAATCAAATCCCTTTTGTTGACTGAGCACTTATAAATGCATGTGTTAGGTTAAGTGGAGTGTTAACAGCTAGTGCAATTAACATTATACATTATCCTTTTACAGAAACACATCTTTTTAATGAGTACTATGGCTTGATTGAAACTAAAGTGATTAATTTAGCAAAAAACAAGATGTCCAAGCTTCATTTCCAGCTGTAAGAGAATGTTTACAGGTTACAGGTTTACAGGTGATGCTTACAGGGTAAGTGATGCAAAGCTTAAGATATATAACATGTTTACTATGTGAATTATTTATTTTTTAAACAGCTTGATAACTACTGGGCAGAAGATTATTTTTTAAGATTGGAAGAGCTCTGTTTACATGATGAAATGTATAAGATCATGTCAGTTTTAATGCACAAAACTATGAAAACAGACATTCATAAAGCTATTCATAAAACTGGCATGAAACATGTTACAGTATTTATCTAATAGATTTAGTTAGCAGTTCAAATGTAACGGTGGACAGTAGAAATGCAGATTTATATATATATAAATTTCATGTTAGACTTGGGCTACTTTACTGTTTTAGAAAAATATTTGACAAAACATAATGAACTAGTCTACAACTTAACTATTCCGAACAGAGAAATAAGAAACAAAACTATGAGGAACATGAATAGTTTACAATTTCTTGAAGATAAATTCAAAGTCTCTGATACAGATATTCATTCATACATTCAATCTATAATAAATCTAGGAAATCAAAATAGTACGTTCAAAAAATTTGGAAAGGCTGTACTTAAACTGTTCAAGAATAAAAAAGGTATTCCAAAAATGAAAGGCAGCTTCAGAATCCTTTAGTTGCCTTCCCTTATTTTATGATGAAAGTTTTATTAGAGTTGAGAGTGAATTTGTAACTGGAAAAGGTAAATATATTGACTTGTTGATAATTAGGAAGGATTCAACAGATACAATAATAGAGCTAAAAAATAAAAGACACTCAGCAAAAGCAAAGAGAGGTCAAAGCCCTCCTAGTGCAGCCCTTGATCAAATTGTTAATGTAAATAACTCATATTACGATGTATTTAATAGTAAGGAAATGAAAGTAAAAGAGAGGACGTTTAACAATTATTTATCATTAAGAATATCCAATTTGTGTAAATTTTCTACTTCCAAAGTATGTTCTGGAAAGCTTTATAGAGGTATCGTCCTGAATGTAATGTGTATAGGCCTATACATACTAATAATATTATGTACTAGCAGAAACCTTAAAAAACGGAACATCGCCGGGAATAGGAGGAAGTTACCCAGAATTAGTGAAATATGCACCAGAGAAATTAAATGTTATTCTAGCTAAACTATTTGAAAGATGTATGAATGGTGAAAAACCACCGATGGAATGGACTACATCATATATCACACCGATTCATAAAAAGGGAGCTAAAAACGATCCTAAAAACTATAGGGGAATAGCAGTGATATGTATACTTGGAAGGGTATATACAAAAATAATAAAAAGTTCCCTAGAAAATGAGATTAAAGATAAGCAGCCAGAAGAACAGGAGGACGATCCACTGTTGACAACATTTTTACTATCAAAATAGTTTGCGAAAAGAGAGTGCAAAGAAACAGAGAGCTTCATATAGCAATGATTGATTTGGAAAAGCCTATGATAGTATACCAGTCTCACAGTTGTGGAAGGCTTTGAAATCCTTAGAAGTATCGAACATGCTAATACAAGCAATAAAGAACCTGTATAAGGAAAAGACGACCCGAGTAAAAAATGGTAGTAACTGCACAGACCTCTTCAAAGTCACAAAAGGATTAAGACAGAGCTGTAGCCTTTCCCCAACTCTATTTAAAATATATCTAGATAAAGCCCTGGAAAAATGGTCAACGAAAGTTAGAGAAATGGGGTTGCAAGTGGGAGAGGACAAACTGTTTAGCTTATATTTTGCTGATGATCAAGTTGTAGCAGAGGATCCGTATGATCTTAGTTACATGATAAGGAAATTACAAGAAGTATACCAGCTCGCAGGTTTCGTGATAAACATGAATAAGTCTGAGTACATAATAGTCGGTAATGATGCTCAAGATAATCTTGATTTAGGAAATATCACCATAAAAGGAGTTAGCACATGTAAATATTTGTGAGTTGCACTTAATAAACAAGGAAATAGCAACGATGAAATAAAAGAACGATTAAACAAAGGGAAAAAGTAACAGGATCGTTGAACTCTGTTTTATGGGATAAATCAATCACAAGAGACACAAAAAGAGGCTATATAAGAGCATCTTCCTAAATATAGTCACATATGGAGCCAAAACATGGGATATGACAAGGCAAAACCGAAAAAAACTAATAGCTACTGAAATGGATTATTTAAGACGCAGTTGCAGGAAATCGAAACTGGAAAGAGTCGGAAATGAAACAATTACACAGAGTATGAAGATGACGAAAGAACATAGTGGAAGAGATTAAAAAAACAACTAGTATGGTTTGGACACACAAAAAGAATGGACGAAACCAGGTGGCCCAAGAGAATTTTAGCGTGGATACCATATGAGAGGAAGAAACGAGGAAGGCCACGAAGAAGTTGGCGAGAGGGTGTAGATGAAGCTATGAAACTTAGAAACCCTGGAAGAAAACATGTGCTATAATAGAAGAGAATGGAAACTAGGGACGAAGAAGCGCCCTAGGCCGTAGAAATCTGTTATACATATATATAGTGTCATGTAACAGAAGTAGATAGGCCCAGATAAATCAGGTCAAACTTAATTAAACTAAAAAAATACTAAAACCCATAAAATAAAATAAATAAAACCCCTATAGTAACCCAGAAGTACAATACAGTATCTAATAAAAATTGATGTATTATAATTTATAAGAAAAATTGTAAACAATGTTTATTGGTAGAAGTGAAGTGAGAAGTAGAAAAGAATAGTAATTAATCAAGCAGACAGGACTGTGTAAGTTAATGAATTCTGTCAGTGACAAAATGAGTGTAAACACAACTGTTCAAAAGAACAAAAGTGTGAACAACAAAACAAAAAAGGGTATAAAACAACATTGGGGTAATGATGATAGTTGTTCCCAATTATGCTTTTAAATTAAAAACAAGGATTACCAATTTTGTAATTAATTATAAAAGCCCCCTATGTCTTTTTAACATTTGTATGTTGATTCAAAGGGACATCAATACCAATAATGAACATTACCTATTCAATTAGGAAGAATTAAATTAAATTGGTTTGATGTAATCATTGAATAACTGAATAAAATATAAACTAGGAAAAATAATAGTAATATAATTTAAACAGTGTTGTTAGATTTATTAAGAATTAGTTATTTTTTATTATATGTTAAACAGTTTTTGTGTTTTTTGGAAGTTAGTTTATCTGTTTAGTGTTTATCAGAGTCTCAGTCATTAAGACATGACATTGAGTTAACATGTTTGTATTTTTTGTTGATGTAATAATATTGTAAGAATATGAAGAGTATGTTAATCCAATGTAATAAGATATGAGAGAACATTTGTAATTACTAAGAAGGGTTCAAACCAACAGGCCAAATAATAAATACCAAAATGGAACATGGTACTGAAAGAATCACCATGACATAGGCCAATGTAAAAATAAATAAACTATTGTCAGAATAGCCAGTAAAATAACAAACCAACATAAATTAATAAGGAATAGTAAAATTAACAAAATAGACAGTATTTCTATAATGATAATCACATTTTTAGAATACATAAATGAATTAGAAAATGTTTTGAGAATGTCAAACTGTGTAAAGACATGAAAAACCAAATTTTGTAAAGATGCTAAACCATCTATTTCTATTAAGAAACACACACATATCAAATGAGATACCAAAATGTTTGTCTTATTATAAGGAAGATCACTGTATAATTCAATTTAGGTACAATTAAGTATTAATTAGAGAGTAATTTGGAGTGGAAAATGTAAAAACCATATATTTTAAATAATAAGCGATGTGACACCTGAGTTCAATGGTATTGACCAATGGGCATGTAGCTAATTTTGCTCAAGCCGGTTGAAAGCAAAAGAAAAATACATTATTGTGTTGTTAGACATAAAAGTGTGCAGGTCAGCTCTGTGTAGCCAAGAACAAAAGTATAACAAAGAATCAAATCTGAGTTGGAGAAAAGAAGCAAAATTATTATAACACCAAAGTATAAAATGAAAAATGAAAACAAAATGAAGAGTGTAGAATAATAATAACAAATAACAGAAGAATAAGTAAAATAAAATAAAATAAAGTGAAAATATTTCTACTAGATACTGGTGAGAAATTAACCTTATTCTAATAATACAGTTTACACAAACACCAAGATTAACTTCACGAACACTTTTAAACAGAACAATAGTGAAAAGAGAAGAGATTTAAATGTAAACACAGTGAACATTATTAGTAAATTCATTTATTTGAAAGAAACTGGTGGCAAATATTTTTCACATTGTGTGAAATGAGTAACAAGCGGCCATATTGGCATTTTGATCAACTTGGACTCTAGAAGACGCCAGACAGTTTTGTTCTGGTAATTTGAATTAAATTATAATTTTTGTTAGACTTAACTAAAATTAGGGGCTCAAATGGGGGAGTGACTCGTAATATATGGCCTGCATACAAGAGCTGGTCACTAGCCTCTCCTGTCCAACTCCAACTCTCACCTACAAGCGGTGGGCCCTGTTAAGTCGAGCAACCCATGCTAAGGTTGTGGTAACCAATCCCTTCGGCAGCTTGGGTCGGCGAGCCAACGAGAGATGGGGGTCTGGGCGAGGTGGCCCTGAGGTAATCAGGGACCCGGCTTACCAACATGTAGTGTGTCGGCAGCAGGATGCATGGCAGGGTTGGCGGCGGAAGAGCATAAAAATGTCAACGGCGGCGCCCATAGATCTAGTGAGTATGGTCTACTGCGGACGGGTGGATGAGACTCGTTAGCTCAGTGAAGGCAACTCATCTAAGAGACGGGAACTCTAAACATAAAACCCCTGGTCCTCCAGGTTGGGGGTTGGGCGTAGGGTTAACAACCAACCCCATAAAATAATATTGTTATGAAACCAAGAGAAAAAGGAAAAGCCGGACGGATTAATGGAATTGGGACTGGATCGTGGAAAAGGGACAAAGATTTTAAACTTGCGACGTGGAACTTGCGTTCCTTATACAGACCTGGAGCCTTGAAGATATTAATAGGAGAGGTTCTCAAGTATAAGATAGATGTTTTGGCTATGCAGGAGATGAGGTGGACTGGCGCTGGAATCATGGATCGAAGGGACTACTCGGTGTATTACAGCTGTCAGAACCGGGACCATGTGCTTGGAACTGGCTTCTTGGTAAGCCGTAGAATGAAAGCAAATGTCATTGATTTTAAACCCCTTACACCTAGAATGTGTAAAATAAGACTTAGGGGAATCTTCTTTAATTATACTATAATAAACGTGCATGCCCCAACTGATGATAAGCCTGAGGAGGAGAAAGATGATTTTTATGACTTGCTGGAGAATGCGTATGCTAGCAGCCCTAGACATGACATAAAAATAATCATAGGTGACTTAAATGCCAAAGTGGGAAGCAGCCATGCTTGTAGTAATATAGGAAAGTATAGTTTACACTCTGAACACTCAGACAATGGTTTCCGATTATTGAACTTCGCAGTTGGTCAAAATATGATCATAGGAGGGACTTTCTTTGACCACAAAGACATACATAAGGGCACATGGATCTCTCCAGACGGGAGAACGGTCAATCAAATAGATCATGTCCTATTGGATGGCCGCCATAAATCAGACTTACAAGACGTTAGAGTTTATAGAAGTGCCAACATGGATAGCGATCATTATCTCGTAATTGCAAAACTGAGAGCTAGAATCTCCAATAATAGAAATGAAAAAGGAATAAAGACTGTTAGATACAATACAGAAATACTAAAGGAAGAAGAAATAAAACGGAGGTTCGAGGAAGTTAGTAATGAGAAAATTAGACAGTGGAGACTTGAATGCCGTGAGGAACAAGATATAGAAAACCACTGGCTTAATCTAAAAAACATGTTAGTGACCACGGGAGAAGAAATCGTTGGTTTGAAGAAGAGACATGGGCGAGATGAGTGGTTTGATAAGGAGTGTGAAGAGGTAACTGACTTCAAAAACAAGACATACAAATTTATGATCCAAAGGAAATGCACTAGGGCTGTTCAAGAAGAATACAGGAAGGCCAGGCGGAGGGAAAAGAAGATTCATAGAGGAAAAAAGAGGGAGTATATGATGCGAGAGATGAAAAAGATAGAGGAATATAAGAGTAAAAGGCTGAGCCGAGATATGTACAGGAAGGTGAATGATATGAGACAGGAATTTCAGCCTAGAACAAATGCCTGTAGGGATAATAATGGTGGCCTTGTGAGTGATAATGCTGGCGTAATCAGGAGATGGACAGAACACTTCGAAGAGTTGCTAGGCTCAGTTGGGGAGGCTACGATGGAGGCATCTGAGAATGAAGAGGAAGCAGGAGAATTCGAGGATGATAGAGAGGAGTTGGTGCCATCCTATGACGAGGTGTATGAAGCTCTAGAAAAGCTTAAAAATAACAAGGCAGCAGGTTCCGATGGTTTACCAGGGGAACTATTAAAGAGCGCAGGAGGAGATTTCATAAAGGAATTTGCCCATCTCATAGAGCGAATATGGCTGGAGGAGGTAATGCCTGATGAGTGGAACAATGGGGTGGTGTGTTTAATACATAAAAAGGGTGATCCGCTCATATGTAAAAATTATAGGGGCATCTCTCTACTTAATACAGCGTATAAGGTATTGTCCAACATCATATTTTCTAGGCTGCTTCCCTACGCTGAGGAAAACATAAAAGAATGTCAATGTGGATTCACTAGGAATAGGTCAACAACAGACCAAATATTTACACTAAGGCAAATCCTAGAAAAAACGTTGGAATATGGAGTGGCCACTCACCATCTCTTTGTGGATTTCCAGTCGGCATATGATTCAATCAACTGGAAAATGCTATATAGAGCTATGAAGGAGTTGAATATACCATCTAAGTTGGTGCGTATGGTTGGAGTAGTTATGTCCAATTCTAAGTGCCAAATCAGAATACAATCAAATCTATCTAACTCCTTAAAAACATTGAATGGATTGAAACAAGGAGATGCCTTAGCGTGTCTGTTGTTCAACATAGCTCTAGAAAAGGTCATCAGGGATTCAGGAATTCAAACTAGCGGACACATATTTCACAAGGAGGTACAGCTTCTGGCCTATGCCGATGACATTGACGTCATAAGTAGGTCTGAATCTGGCTTAAAGGAAGCCTTTCGGGAACTGGAGTTGTCCGCTAAGGCTATATATAAACCAAAGCAAAACCAAATATATGGTTGTAGGTGCCAACACTCGTGCCCTGTTCCTGCGCATTAACGATTATGAATTTGAAAAGGTTTAGGGTTTTCCATATCTCGGGTCATATGTGGATTCTGGAAATGACTCCTCTAGAGATATTGAAAGACGGATATTATCTGCTAATAGGTGTTACTACGGACTGGTGAAACATTTTAAGTCTAAATTAATAAGTAAAGATACAAAAGCCACCCTATACAAGACCTTGATTAGACAAGTCCTGATGTATGGCTCGGAATGCTGGGTGGTAAAAAAACTAGATGAGCAGAAACTATCCGTTTTTGAGAGGAGGGTACTGAGGAGAATCTATGGCCCTGTGAGGGAAAACGACATTTGGAGGCGATTGCATAATCGAGAGTTGTACGAAAGATTTAAAGATCTTCTGATCGTGCAACTCATACAAATTAACAGATTGCGTTGGGCTGGTCATGTGCAGAGAATGGCGGAGGATAGAATCCCAAAAAGAGTGATGAATTATTTGCCGATGGGAAGGAGAAGGAAGGGAAGACCGCGTACAAGATGGCTGGACCAGGTTGGTAAGGAGGCAGTGAGGCTGGGTGCAGCAAACTGGTGGACATTGGCCGGGAGTAGAGACCAGTGGGGAAGATTTATTTTGGAGGCCAGGCCCCGGACTGGGCTGTAGCGCCGAGGATGTATGTATGTATGTATATATGTTAACTAAAATTAACTCTGTATTGTATTAGTGTTTAAGATTTTTAAATAATTGTGGGGTATTGTACTTCATGTATACATTTCTAAACTTTTTAATAGCAGTTAACCAAGAACCCAAGAAGTAATATTATAAAATAAAAAATAATTTTTGTCACAATCGAACTGAGTGAAAGAGTCGATCCGGGAAATAAACAATTTCGACCTAAGAGTAGTAGAACTGAATTTGAATAAAATAAAAGTTAATAAAAAATAGTAAATTGGTTTTAAATGAGTTTTATTTTAAGAAATAAATTAAGATTAAAAGATTTTAAGATAAGAAAAGAAGGGTGAACTCACATCGGCAAACGGAAGTTCATCGGAACCAGGAAATTAAGAAGATAACCTACATTAGCCAATTCGATATCACAATCGAACTGAACATAAACAAAACATTCCTTTTAGGAATTCTATTTTTTTTTATCAAACCAACGAAAGTAAAATTAAATAATATTTAAAATATTTAATTAATAATTTTTTAACAACAAAATCAAATCAAAGTAAATTAAATTAAACAAATTAAATTCAAGGAGAAAAAATATTTATTTAATTTTTATAAATAAATATTTTACCAATTAAACCAAGATAAATATAAATAAGAAAAGAAGACCAAGTCCTATTTAGTTGTATTACAATATATATATATATATATATATATATATATATATATATATTTGTGATGTTATTCAATTTCTTTCTTCTGCAAGTAGTAAACGTCGAGTTACTTATATAGAAAATGATATATATATATATTATAACAAAATAAAAATGTGTGTAATGGGCACCTACCTGCTGTCCGTTCTTGCTGCTTCTTCCGACTATGGGCGTGTGGATTTGTGATTTGAATTCGCAAGTAGGTTAACTCAAGTGTACAAAAACAAAACGCTAATCTTGTTATAATTATAGTGAAGAGTTTTGTGAGGTTGGTAGGCTCCGTAGTGTAACCCCTCTTTCCTTTTTATGCTTTTTTTGTTTATTTATTTTTATTTATATTTAAATTTCTATCTCCTTATTTATTTTTTTTTGAAAGAGAGGCCACAAGTTATTTAGGACTAGGCTAGAGCCTAGAGAAGCTAAAATTGTGCTGGGTCCAGTATGATGGGACTTGCAAATGAAACACTGATCTTGAGATAACAACAACAATATTTATTGTGCTCGGCTTGTATAACATATGAGCCCTTAAGGCAAGATAATTAAGTCTTTTTTATTTTATTTTATTTTATTTTTTTAAAATATAATTCCATTAATATGTACATTGCCAAAAGTTGAACAATGAAAAATAAACTATTAACATCACTAAGTATTGAATGAATATGAAGTATCTGAATAATCATTGACTAGTAAATCGTGGCATGTTACATAAATGATAATAATACAATTGTAAAATGGCACACAATCTCGACCTGCAAGTAATCCCATTTCATAACAAGACATAAATATATAGAAATATACACATGCATAATCAATATAACAATGTAACAATCATATAAAACAGCACACACATATAATTAACATCAACAAACATTTACAGATAAGTAACACATCACACACATCACATGTTCACCCCGGTTATCAGTGTATATAAGTTTCTTGTTGAAACACCCTTAACCCCCTTATTCTGACCAAGTATCTGGCCCCCCCTGAATGTTCAATTAATAGGTGACTGAACCCCCAAAACCTCAATTAAAATGTCCCAAGGAGTGGAGCAGACATGCCCCAAATTTTAATTAGATAAGTAGTAACTGAATGTTCTATGTAAGCCCTGCGGCCTGCGCACAAATCCCCTGCCGATGTTTAATTATCAATTTGAATCACGTCAATGACAATAATGAAGAGTGGCATCACAAGGTTAACATGGATGTCTGGTTGCCTAACTGCATTTTATATTTCCTTTTTACTTTCAAAACAGAATTTGTAAAAAATAGTGGAACGTGATCACCATGAATATTGATAACTGATACTGATAATCTTGTGTTGTTTAAGGGTTAATTAATTGGTATAGTGAGCAATAAAATTAACGTTACAAAATTTACTATAGTAAAATACAAACTGTGACAATGGTAAAATTTAAAGTGTACAAATTAGCTAAACAGTGGAACAGAATTTTGTAAAACGGAATCTAAGTCATGAAGGTATTAAAACCAGCTCACAGTGTTCCAAAAAAACTTAACTACCGGCCGGGTCAGGCATCGGGCGAGATCTAGCAAGATCTGACACATACAGACCTGCTGGGTTAAAACATCTCCCAGATCATTAATGAATAATAAAATACATGAGCCCACATTAACCAAAAGATCCATTAAACATAAATATCCCAACGTGGACAGAAACATCTGTCCAGGCATGCTTAAAACAGAAACAGATTTAGATTCAACCCTATTTACCGAACTCCCCTCGACCCGGGTGGTGCGTGACCCTGGCCGAGTTTACACTCTCAGAACGAGATGGACATAACAGTGATAGAGGAGGCGTAAGCCTTACAAATTACAAATAATATATGCCACCCATTGTCCGGAAATAACTGTCCAAACTGGAGCGTCTACATGAGAGTCTCAAAGAGTTTATCGGCCACAAGATTTAGGTTAACATGGTTAAATTTCACCTGGTTATTAGCGTGGAGTCTGAGGGTTCCGTTGGGTGTATCTAGTCCATCCTTCCGGCTGACACAGCTGACGGAGGTGTTTGAAATTACAGCATCTGAGGCAGTTGTTTGGCCGTCCTTCCGGAGCGGGGCAGATTTCCGTCTACATCAGAAACCCGGAGGTCACGTAGGCTTCTACCTATCCATAGAAGTAGTTGGAAGACGAAAAACTGTTAAATCTACTCTTTCAGCCGGGGACCAGAAAGTGAAGCGCCGAGAGCCGAAGTTTGACTGAGCAACCCGGCTCTTGAAAAAACTGTACGTAACAGAGATAGGGCGCGCGGGAGTCGGCCGGCGGAAATGACAAAGTCCGATTAAGCGTACCAAAGGACAAATTCCCTCGCGTCGTCAAATACGTAATTTTAATCATCCACTATATAGATATAGGAACATCGCCGCGTTTTCCAAAACGCGGCAAACCCCCACCCCAAAAGGGCAACCCGGTTGCCTCACTCTGAAACTCGGGAGAGTACCCTGCAGTGTACCCCCTTCTTAAAATATGCTGGTGGACTTCGTGGATAAGGTGGCCCAGCGGCACTTGCTCCCAGGAGAACAGAGGCTCAGAAGGGAAAACGAAAGAGACGAAAGAAGACGTGTAGTGTGTAAGTGTGTATGTGCGGCACGCTGACCTGATCAGGGCCAGCCCACCGCAAAAAGGGACAGAGAAGAAAGATGAAAGAAAAGTTCGGGAGCTCCCTGAGTTCCGACCTCCTGAGGCTTGTCCACTCAAGCCAGAACACGATAGCCACCTAAACAGGGCATCTGCCCTATATACCTACGGGGTAATTCTCTAATACGACCCCCCCATTCTAAACAAACCATCACGGCACGGGCCAAGGGGAAAAGGGGCGATGACAGTCTCCATGATGCGGTGGTCCCCACTGGGGACCTGACAGAAAGCCATGTCAACTGTGACTATGGCACCTATCCAATATATATATGAGTCTTACATGTGTGCTCCAAGGGCATGCCCAAAACTTATCGAGTGGATGAAGTGCACGTCCGACCCCATCCACGCGACAAGTCTCGCTCCTCTCTCTAACTCCTTTTTTTTTTTTTTTTTTTTTTTTCTAGGTAAGGTTAGGAAAATCGGAAGGTGGATGGTCAAGGATGATTAAACGGTCAGGGGCTGGGACTGAAGGGAAGGACATGGCTCCCTCCGGACGTAAGGACAATTGGAGAAAGCCAAGGCTCGCGCAGGCAGGGGCGCATCCCTGAAATAGACGAACCCCACTGGAACTGTGGGAAACATCTACCCGCTACCCTACCATGTTACCCCTCTTTCCTTTTTATGCTTTTTTTGTATTTATTTTTATTTATATTTAAATTTCCATCTCCTTATTTATTTTTTTTTTGAGAGAGAGGCCACAAGTTATTTAGGACTAGGCTAGAGCCTAGAGAAGCTAAAATTGTGCTGGGTCCAGTATGATGGGACTTGCAAATGAAACACTGATCTTGAGATAACAACAACAATATTTATTGTGCTCGGCTTGTATAACATATGAGCCCTTAAGGCAAGATAATTAAGTCTTTTTTATTTTATTTTATTTTATTTATTTTTAAATATAATTCCATTAATATGTACATTGCCAAAAGTTGAACAATGAAAAATAAACTATTAACATCACTAAGTATTGAATGAATATGAAGTATCTGAATAATCATTGACTAGTAAATCGTGGCATGTTACTAAAAATGATAATAATACAATTGTAAAATGGCACACAATCTCGACCTGCAAGTAATCCCATTTCATAACAAGACATAAATATATAGAAATATACACATGCATAATCAATATAACAATGTAACAATCATATAAAACAGCACACACATATAATTAACATCAACAAACATTTACAGATAAGTAACACATCACATGTTCACCCCGGTTATCAGCGTATATAAGTTTCTTGTTGAAACACCCTTAACCCCCTTATTCTGACCAAGTATCCGGCCCCCCCTGAATGTTCAATTAATAGGTGACTGAACCCCCAAAACCTCAATTAAAATGTCCCAAGGAATGGAGCAGACATGCCCCAAATTTTAATTAGATAAGTAGTAACTGAATGTTCTATGTAAGCCCTGCGGCCTGCGCACAAATCCCCTGCCGATGTTTAATTATCAATTTGAATCACGTCAATGACAATAATGAAGAGTGGCATCACAAGGTTAACATGGATGTCTGGTTGCCTAACTGCATTTTATATTTCCTTTTTACTTTCAAAACAGAATTTGTAAAAAATAGTGGAACGTGACCACCATGAATATTGATAACTGATACTGATAATCTTGTGTTGTTTAAGGGTTAATTAATTGGTATAGTGAGCAATAAAATTAACGTTATAAAATTTACTATAGTAAAATACAAACTGTGACAATGGTAAAATTTAAAGTGTACAAATTAGCTAAACAGTGGAACAGAATTTTGTAAAACGGAATCTAAGTCATGAAGGTATTAAAACCAGCTCACAGTGTTCCAAAAAAACTTAACTACCGGCCGGGTCAGGCATCGGGCGAGATCTAGCAAGATCTGACACATACAGACCTGCAGTGGACGGCTCCTGCGGGAGTCGACCACGGGTTAAAACATCTCCCAGATCATTAATGAATAATAAAATACATGAGCCCACATTAACCAAAAGATCCATTAAACATAAATATCCCAACGTGGACAGAAACATCTGTCCAGGCATGCTTAAAACAGAAACAGATTTAGATTCAACCCTATTTACCGAACTCCCCTCGACCCGGGTAGTGCGTGACCCTGGCCGAGTTTACACTCTCAGAACGAGATGGACATAACAGTGATAGAGGAGGCGTAAGCCTTACAAATTACAAATAATATATGCCACCCATTGTCCGGAAATAACTGTCCAAACTGGAGCGTCTACATGAGAGTCTCAAAGAGTTTATCGGCCACAAGATTTAGGTTAACATGGTTAAATTTCACCTGGTTATTAGCGTGGAGTCTGAGGGTTCCGTTGGGTGTATCTAGTCCATCCTTCCGGCTGACACAGCTGACGGAGGTGTTTGAAATTACAGCATCTGAGGCAGTTGTTCGGCCGTCCTTCCGGAGCGGGGCAGATTTCCGTCTACATCAGAAACCCGGAGGTCACGTAGGCTTCTACCTATCCATAGAAGTAGTTGGAAGACGAAAAACTGTTAAATCTACTCTGTCAGCCGGGGACCAGAAAGTGAAGCGCCGAGAGCCGAAGTTTGACTGAGCAACCCGGCTCTTGAAAAAACTGTACGTAACAGAGATAGGGCGCGCGCGAGTCGGCCGGCGGAGATGACAAAGTCCGATTAAGCGCACCAAAGGACAAATTCCCTCGCGTCGTCAAATACGTAATTTTAATCATCCACTATATAGATATAGGAACATCGCCGCGTTTTCCAAAACGCGGCACAGTATTACAGCAATAAAAATACAGTGTTGGGTAATAAAATCGGGGTTTAATATTCTAATCACACATAAGAATGAAAAAAACTTATAGTTACAACAATTCTTATGAACTAAAATAGTAAATAGAAACTGGTATGATGTTTTCTGAATGGTTACTATTATTCAGAAATGAGCTTGTTATTTTCAAATTATATTAATTGTATTTTTCTTGATTTCAAAGAAGTTAGTTTTAAATAATTTAATTTATGGATTTAATTTAATTTAATTTAATTTGCAATGCTTTTAAAATGATTTTAATTACTTTAAAATGCTTGTAAATATTCTGAAATAAACTAGCCGTGAATCTAGTTCAACGTGCCTTTATTTACTTGTGATTTGACTCACGTATACTGCAGTATAAGTAATTAATTAATTCTCTAATAAGATTTGTATAGCGCTTTTCTTTTTATCTATTTCTAATTCTTAGCTAGGGCTTATTAGTTACTCATACATGCTATACAGATTATCACAATTGAATATTTCTTATTAATTTAGAGTCTCTGATTTATCGGCATCTGAATTATTTCTTTTGCAATGATTTTAAAAAAGAAAGGAAAAATTGATCTTTTGAGAAGTGAATAATTTGATTTTGACTTCCCTGGTTCAGAAGATGATGTAGAGATGCTCCGGAAATCCCTCGCTGTCCTGGTCCAATCTGCTAGAGACGACGATCTACTGAGCGTCCTGGATTTTGGCGATGAGTTCGGGAATCAGCAACACTTTGCTCCTTCTGCAACTGGTGATGGTTTTACGTCTGTAGTTTTAACTGCTACCACTGTGCCGAGTTTTGGAAAAACTCGGCTGTTTTCTTGTTAACGATGTGACGGGCATTGCCGTACCCGTTAATTAATTAGCTTAGCGGCGCCTGCTCCGTTATCAATCCGCGCGCGCTCTGGGGTCGAGCCGGCATAGCATTTTTTCCGGCTGAAGTTGAAGCAGTTCACGTACAGCGCTCGACCTTGACAGTCCGTGCTCCTCCCGGCTGCCTTGAGATTTGGATCTTGTAAATCATCTATCTACTGTGCATATATAATCGCTACGTGACTCTCCGGTAAGTGTGTTTAAGGTATTTTACTTATTATTTGATAAA
This sequence comes from Magicicada septendecula, assembly GCA_034769895.1. Lineage (NCBI taxonomy): Eukaryota > Metazoa > Arthropoda > Insecta > Hemiptera > Cicadidae > Magicicada > Magicicada septendecula. Next base: position 234,639,392 of record CM068372.1, on the reverse strand, counting down.
AAGAATGGTATTTTAACTTAAATGAACATCGATGCAAGGCGATATATATACGTGAAGTTACCACGTGGCAAGCACAGGTTAATTTCTGATTATTCATGTCTTGAACGTTAACACTGGCTAAGATAAAGTATTTACAGTTTTATATGTCTGTCTATTTTTCTAATTATATCAAGAGGGGCGTAAGAAAATTTATTTTGTTATTTTGTTGAAACAACGTGCTTCATGAACCTGTTCAAGTTTGCAACTCATTTCGAAATTGTAATAAGTGATTAATTAGTTGACGAACAGTCTATGAATAACTATTTATTTAATTCTAAATTCTATACCGGTACTGAAGGTAGTTTCAATGCATACTTAAATTTCAAATTTTTTTTTAATGGAGCAGGTTGTGGTGTGTGAGTTATGCTGGAGTAAAAGGGGTATTGTGAATTACTGAACACTTGAGTAATTACCCATATATATAATTGTCCAGGGTTCCTGATTAAGTCGATCTCCTGATTCGCTCCAGCTGGTGGCCGATCATCTGCCACCCATGCCATTAAACTAGTGATTCTCAGTATTAGCCCCCGGGAGGAAGAGATGGACAACACACCACAATAACCTCAGGGTTTATGCCGGACTATAACCAGGTGACATTTAAGCCTTTAAGAAATATTTTTGGCCGCTACAATGTAGAACATGTGATATTATTCCTGGAACAGCTCCAGTTAAAAGTTTTGTTTGTGCACAAGTCCAGCGGGACATTTAGTGGTTATAAATTTTGTCAGATTTATTTTACAAATGCTTACGCCCCCAGAGTAAGTGTAAACCCAGACGGGGTCATGCGTCTCCCGAATTTGATGTTAAATTTTTCTCTTATTGCAATAGTGTGCGGAACTGAATGTTACTGATTTGTGTGGGTGTTAATTATGCTTGCATACGTGCCGGGGTACTTTGTTGGGGATTTTCTTGATTATATTTATAGATCTATATGGGTTTTGTTTTTTTTAAGAATATTTAAAGGTTTGGGGGTGCTTTGACCTGCCACCGTCACCTGTTGGTGCTTTCATCCACAGGTTTCTGACATGTTAAATTTTGTTACATCTGGTTCGGCGCATGGCCATGCCTGAGGTCAACCCAATTCTCTATGAACACCTCAAATATGTTTTATTAGGTTTTACATTATAACATTTTTTTTATTAAAATTGTTATTATACATTTTATAGAATTTATGTTAGCTGTTTAATAATTCAGTAATAAGTAAATTTTCATCATTTTCTTTTACTGCCATAGCCAGTGCATTAATTGTTGAGTTTGTTAATATGAGCACACTACCGGTTCTCATTTTTTTTTCAATTATAAATGTGAGGTTGTAAAATCAGTTCTATGTTATTTTCTGGTGGTTACGTCCCACTAGGTTTTTTGTTCAAATCTGTATTTTTGTAAGTGCATAAAAGCAGCTGAGAAATATCCATTCTATAAGACCGTGCAGTCATGTTGACCTTGCGATGGCATATTACTATTTGGGGGAACATTCCTAAATTTTATATGCTTGTAACTTAAGAGTTGTTCGGGGCTGTATTGCCAGATTGACTTCGGTCATTTCTCATACTTGTGATAATTTCATTGTTGTAACTCTGTTATACTCTGACGAGTTAATGTATTGTTTTCTTAAATGAAAAGTTTTTAAGGCTTGCTGGGCACTTTAGCCGATTACGGTAGTTTGGGATGGGGGTCTTAGTGACAGATACTGGGGTTATATTCTCCTGAGGTATGGTGAAAAATATATATATATAGGCTGTCCGCCAGGTGAACATGTGTGTGTGGTATATGTATATATTGTAACCAGTTTATTCGTTATAGGGTTACTTCTAATTGAAATGTAGCCTCACTTCGGGTTCGTCAATTTGTAACCAGATTTTTCGTTACGTACAATGTTATTAGTAATAGGTTACTTGTATATATGTCGTGTGCACTTGAATTACACCGCCCGTTGGAAATGTCAACTTGTAACTAGATAAATAATGTAGCGACAAACTCGCACTGGAGTCGTCGATGTGTAATTATAAATGTGTTATGTTGAACGGCGAATGGTTTTGTAAATTGCCGCTTGTTCCCACTATGCCGCACGTTTCCGTGACGTCACTCAACGATGCCAACTGTCGTGTCCGCTGCAATCGGTGAATTGTATTTCCTAAATGTAACAGCAATAATAACGACACACAAATACCATCAAACATATATCCTTATGGAATCCTTTATTCGGAAAAAACACTGGTTAACTGTTTTAATAAATTTAAACAGAATAATCACAATTGTAGCGCCAACTATAAGTCTTCTTTTACCAGTTGGCAGCAGTAGCCTAACATTCAGTATTTCTTCGAGACCAAAACAATGCTTTTGTTAACGTTTTTAAATAAAATATAAGTTATCTCAGGGCGTATATGATTCGGGGATTATAATTAAACAAAATATTACACTATTAATCAAAATACAAGTTTTACAATTACAGGATATTACAATGTTAGAGTGTAACGTGCACACCGGCAGTTATTTAGTGGTTACTAGTTTTAAAAAGGTTATGTCCAGTTCAGGCTTTGATAGTTATTATGTGAATCAAAAGTTCTTGTTGTGTTTGAAAAGGTGTTAATCTTATATAGTGTTATTAGTGATTGTTGTTAGTGTTTGTGTGATATGGTGTCTGTAGTTTAGTTGATTATTACTTAAAAGTCGTGTATACAAATGTGGGTGTTGAAGTACAACATAATAATTTGTCAGAATCACCAAATCCTCTTCTTGTATTCTTCCTGGTTGAAGATAGGGCCCACGTACACGTCAGATCTTCTTCCTCAGCCTACGTCCACTTCAGATCTTCTTCCTGGTTCTTGTATCTTCTATTCCATGTAATGGGTATTCTTCTGTTATTGCAAAAAGTTCGTGTAGTGTACCTCTAACTGTATTTATCTGTTTGTATAGTTTTTTCACAATTTATATTATATAATGCAGGACGTTTTAAAAACGCGTCTATCCGCTAAGATCGTTGTCAAAGAAGTCTCATTTTATTTATCGGAAATTTCTGGTTGCTAAGGGTAAACTTGGAATCTGGTTCGCTAATTCGGATATATATTGTCATATACTTTCATTATTCCAAAGTCTAAATTTTGTTCAAAATCTTTAAATTAACATAACTTTTCTATACTGAATGGGAATTCAAAACCATTATCAGCATTATTTTGATCTTCACATTTGTTATATTTAGACACTAAACATGCCTACTTTTACTTAAGAACTATAGATGTTACAATTTTGTTATTTGAAATTTTCTTAAATAACTTGATATGTGTTATTTTGTTTCTATATTCCTTGTATACATTATTACCTATAAATACATCTACCCTTTCACATTTGTTTTACAAAATTTCTAACATTATTATTCAAAATTTACTAAAGTTGGTTTCACCTGGCCTATGTAATGGTATTATTTTCATCACCATGTTTTAAAATCTTTAACAATTAAATTAACTTTTAACACTCATCAAAATTGTTTAACATATAACGTTATTTTAACAACACAAAAGATATATTATTCTAATAGTTAAATTCATGCCCACATGGCTATGATTTTACCAAATCCTTGCACAAATAACTGTTTTCTACTCAAACTGTATAAGTGTTTGACACTTAACAAAACATCTTTATATAGTCCATTCTGCTTTGTCAATCAATTTACCATGGTTTAACACCAGTTCTATGGTTATATTTGTTAACACAACATAAAAAAAATGGAATTAATATCATTAAATTGACATTCCTTTAAACTAACTGTATCACCTGCTACATACAAAAAACACAACACAAATACTATGATATAACACTGTGCTAAAACATAAAACATGCACATTTTACAAAACAAATTCTACACTAATTAGTTAGTCCTTTGTCAGTTAATTTATGAATTACTCTGACACTGTCTATGTTATATTTACTGTTTATATGGGTTTCAACATCTGTATACTTACTGATGTTTGACTTACAAAAATTACAATAAAGTGAACACTGTTGCTCCACCTCACCACACAGTTCTAATAATCTTGTTACATTTACTGTTTATATGGGTTTCACTCTTGTTATAAATGTTATTGTGACCAAGTTATAATTTGTTGTTTACTGGACAATCCTATGAACTCTATATGTGACAATTATTTGTATGGTTCAAGTATCTATCATCAGGTGTATTTATATTTTCATTACATCAATTAACTTAATTATTTACTAATATTTCTTTTATATAATGTTACATGTTTGGGCCTATTATCCCTCAATTTGTATTTTGATTATCTAGATATTATGATACATTAAATGAAACCATTTGTTTCTTTATAGTACTGGTTCATAAGCCGTCTGTCTTTATAATTCTTTGTTTGGTCAATACTGAAAATTCATGTCATCATTGGGGTTGAAGGTATTTTGCATCACTTAGCCTAAATCATTAATTTGGGTACGGTCAGTTGTCTTACTAGTCAGTCTAAAATGGTTAGTCATTCCTCTTCACTATCATCTTGGAAGATATTGTTCTTCTTGTTAGCTTCTTAACCAAAGTCTTCATTAAATCAGGTACGATATTAGTTGTTCCAAATGTAATGTTACAATATATATGTGTGTTCTATGTGTAGTCATGTAAGTATATTGATTTATGTTGTATTTATGTGTATTTATGAGAAATTATTGAATTATGAACTATGATGTTACATGTGTATATTTTCAGAATGTTATAATGTCAGGGAGTGGAGTAGAAGTTTTTAATGACATTTTTTAATTCTATTAAAGTTATATTGAATGTCAAGACTTGAAATTGCTAATAAAATTTGTTATTGTTATTTAACCATCGAGTTTAATTGCAAGTCCCATCCCACTGGACCCAGCGCATTTTTGGCTTCTCTAGGCCGTTGGCCTAGTTTTAAATAACTAGTGGCCCCTCTTTCAAAAAAAAAAAGTTTTTTTTTTTATAAAGCATAAAACTAGAAAGAGGGGTTACACCATTGTGTCAGGCTCCTCGTTCGATTCACGCTTCACTTCAGCGTGTGTGTCTCGTTACGGGTTGTCGCTCTGCTCGTCAGTTCTTCAGCTCGTACCACTGGTTATAGACGGCCTCTTCTGTCGTACTCTCGAAGTGATTTCTTGTAGTATATAGTTGATCTCTTGCGTGCGTACGCCAACAGTTAATGTATTGCGCGGTACGCTTATTTGTTGATAAGTAAGAGTATCTTGAATAGATGATATTATTACGAGTCGTTACAGTTGATCTGTTGAACAAGACGATCGTAATTATGCGTGTTGACACCTCGAGTCTTCACAGATGAGTCTTCACAAATGTATGTTACTAAGACGATTGAAGATGTACGTGTGTTCCTCTTGAGTACTGGCAGTCGAGTGTTCTTTCAGCCGAAAACTCTGCGTTAGTTCCAATTTTTTTGAATGATTTGATTGGCTGACACACTCTCCCTTCTACTTGAAATTTGAGTCACCTCATTCCGTGAGAACAAAAATAATTCCCACAGTCTGAGAATTAATATTATTTTTAATATTCTTAACACACCGGATTTTAATTGTCGGTGCGGTTGTCCGGTCGCAATTTATATTGCGATTATCTTGGATGCAAGCCAAGTTATGCTAATTCTAAAATATACATTTGGTTGTTAATTCTTATGACTATTACATATTAAAAGCTCCTCTGTGTAGCTCAATTACTAAGGAAGTTATTAACATAAAATCAATTATCTCTCTTAATGTTTAATTATATTAAATAAAATTCGCACACCCTATTATTAATATTTCGGCAAACATTTGGCTATTTTGGTTTTTGCCTAAATTTACCGGTTTCCGAAATATTAATAATTGAAAATTTGGACGTGTCCCTTATTTGTTATACTGTGTGATTACGTAACGGCAGCTGACATTGGCGTGTGAGCCTGTACAATGCTTTAGGATGCACGCTACATTATAAAAGTTGAATTTAAACGCTTTAAATTTATTTAAACATTGATATAGTAAACCCTTTACATATAACTCCAAATCAATGAGATTTGGTCACGTTATATACACCCCCACCCGTTTAAAAAAAAAATGAGTGTAGGATATACAATTATTTTTTTTTCAATTTCAATTATTTTTTTAGATATACATTGGTTATGCTTCACAAACTATAGATTGTATTATCTATCTATTAACATATACACTGGTATCACTATTCTTTACCATATGGCTTAATTCTAATTGAAAAACATATTGATATCGTGCATAAAATTATTGTGTAACAAATGTTTGTAGCATGGGTAGTAGTTAATAGCAAACGTTTAATAAAGAATGTCACTGATAAGGACAGACAACAGCGGCACGCGCGCCCAGGAATGTGCTTTGTTTGTTTACACTTTGATCAAAGAGCAAGCGCCATCTAATTAACTTACATTTAAAGACAGCTGTGCGCTATGTTGCATTGTATATGCATTTCCTGCTACCGTGGTTCGCTTCGCCGCGCTCGTTTTATTGTACGCGTGTACGCGAGTAGAGGGAAAATGGGGTTCCTGAGCCACAAAGGAATGCCGCCTTTCCCACGGTCTAGATCAAAGAGATGCCGCCGTTCCCGCGGTCCAAGATTTTTCAACTTGATGTGTTATAATGTATATTAAAACTATATAATCAGGGTTACCAACCTCTGCATGGGCTCAAACTTGAGGTATGTGTTATAATGAATTTTAATAATATATGATCAGAGTTACCAATCTTGCATTATTGTGTATAGAACAGATCTGCCAACATTTGTCTGTGATGGGAAATTCAAACTATATGACAGACGCATTATAGTGTATAGTAAATTATATGACTGTTGACGACTACAATATCAAGGTATCAACTCTCTCTCCCTTCCTCTATCTTTGTCTCCAGACACAGTTATCGATCACGATATAAACTCTCTCTCTCTCACTCTCTCTCTCTCTCTCTTTCTCTCTCTATGTGTTTATGTAACATCTCTCTCTCTCTCGCTCTCTCTCTCTCTCTCTCTCTCTCTCGCTAGCACTCTCTCTCTCTTTAGGTCATCGGTTTTACAGTGATATATCATCTCTCTCTCTCTCTCTCTCTCTCTTTATGTCATTGGTTTTACTGTGTCTGTTGTGGCTGGTTGGACGAAACATATGACTGAATTAATAAATTGTCTCTCTGCATAGCAGTTGTAAAAGTAGAAACTTATGGATTATTGTAATTAGCGATACTAAAATGTAATCACTAGGAAATATATTTATCACCTACTTGCGTCCTACTTCTAATTTTAACACATGACGGTCATTGACCGCGATTTAGAAATTTATATACACAACATATGCGCTAGCACTCTCTCTCTCTTTATGTCATCGGTTTTACAGTGATATATCATGTCTCTCTCTCTCACTCGCAGACGTCGGAAGAAATCCCTAGTTTATAATGTAATTACCTGTGCGTGTGCTGTTACAGATGACAAGTAGAAATCCATGCGTTAACGACTTCACAATAAATGTTAGTCTATTGTTTGTGTGACACGACTTTAACTGGTTTTAGAGAGTTATATTCAGCGCTGTAATTAGCGATACTAAAATGTCATTAAGCGTCAGTAAGTCGTGAAAAAAACTCCTCTGAAATAAGGTATTTTCAAAAGTTTTGCGTACACATACAAATCGCTGTCGGACAATGTACGCACTGGTATGTAAATTAGTTTTTTTTTGTCTGTAAGGACACAGGTGTAGACCCGATGCTATTTTATTGTTACGTTTATGTCTGGAGGTCGTTTTGCGTTTGGTGTTGTTACTTTTCAAGTATGTGTCATTTTCATAAAGTTAATGTACTTTCAAATAATTTCTAATCGAACCAAATATTATTATTCAACGAAACTTTGTAAATACTAATTAGAATCAATGATACATTTATCACGTACATGCAAATTCAATTATTAAAGTGTTAAGTACTGGGAGTTGAAACTACACACACACACACACACACACACACACACACACACACACACATTAGCGAGCACGAAGTTCCTATATTTTGTGTCCACATTTGTTAAGACCACGATGAGATATTTTTTATTATTATTTACTACTACTCAGAGAAATAAACCGCGAGACGTTACAAGATGACGTACAAACGTGGTGTTTAAGTAGGAAAGTATATCAGCAAGACGGAATTGACTCGGAGAGAACCGTGAGACGTTACAATATATATATATATATATATATATATATATATTGTAAGGGTACATATCTTCAATATGCATGTGTGAAGCAACATGATAAGAATAAAATACTAAATGATTAACACTGTAAATAAAAAAGGATGAGTCAGAGATAAAGGAATGGGTATATAACATAATTATACGATCAAACATATAAAGGCAATAATAAAAGTAACCTCTGATAAGAGAAATGTAGCAAGCAACGAAGCAAAACTTGGAAACAATAGTACAATGCGATTTAACCAAAATAACCCAATAGATATGGTAAGTGAGTAGGTACAGACGAACCTCAATCCCAGTGATAGGACAAATGAAAACAAAAGAATAATCAAAGGTAAACAAATAATACCAAAACACAAATAATAAAGCAAAAAATAGTAACAAGTATTATATAGAGTATGTAAACAAAAAGTACACTACCCATAGTAATTAAGGGAAAACATTTGTTAATAGAATATGTGTATTATTAATAACCCTATAGTGAGATAAAAAGTAGAACATAAAATATAGAAAAATGACTATAAAACTATGTTTTAAAATCCGATCCAAGGGTGAGAGGTAGGTAGGGAGTGATAACAATAAATAGTGAAGTGATGAGTAGAAAGTGAGATAAACAATTTATAATCTTAAGGAGGAAGAATGGTAAACATTTGTAACAATAAACCAAACCCATAGAATGAAAGAGATAAAACTCCTATATTAAACCCAGAAATACAATACAGTATTTAATAAAAACTAATGTATTGTAGTCCATAAGAAATAACTGTAAACAATATTTAATGGTAAAAGTGAAAAAATAATAGTAATTAATCAAACAGACAGGACTGTGTAGATTAATGAGTCCTTTCAGTGCAAACATAAGTGTACACAACAGAAAAAGGGTAAAAAACAATGTTGGGATAATAATCATAATAATTCCCAATTATACTTTTAAATGAGTAGAAGGATTACCAGTTTTGTTATTAGTTACAAAAGCTCCCTATGTCTTTGTAACAATTAATGTTGATTCAAAGAGACATCAATAACAATAATGTACATTACTTAGTCCGTTAGGAAGAATTAAGTTAAATTGAGTGGAAGAAACTGAACTGAGAAAAATGATATTAATGTATGTTAAACAGTTTTGTTAGTTTTATGAAAGTCATTCTATTTGTTTAGTGTTTATTGGAGTATCAGCCAAGGAGGCATGACATTAAGTTAATATGTTTGTATTTTTTATTTAGGTAATGATATTATAAAGAGATGATGAGTATGTTAATTTCATGTAATAACATACAATAACAAATTGTAATTAATAAGAAGGAATATGGCTGAACAATAGACAGACCATAAACTCATTTTTATGTTATGTTTTGTTAGTAGAATTAAGTATTAAAAAAGTGTATAAGAGATGGGGGTAGGCATAAGCTAGCAATAATATAAACTTAACAGGCACAAGATTAATCATTATTATATAAATAGAAAAGAAAAGAATGTCAGCTAAGAAATGATTTTGTAAAATTATAATAACAGTAATTGATTGTAAAACAGCTTCAAAGTAATTAAAAAACCAATAAGTACTAAATGACAATAAGCAGAACATATGGATTTAATAAATAATGTTTAAATAGAGCAAAATAAGAAATTCTAGACTGTTACAGCCTAGGCCTATAAAATACCTAACTGTCTAACTTCAGAAAACCAATTGTAAACAATTGTAACTGAATAGTAAGACCAAGTAAATTATTTGATTACCATTAACTAACAATAATAATATGTCAGAAATGTAATAACCAGTATAAATAAGTGAAATATGTAATAACATAGCAGTAGCAATTTTGTCTAAAAACATTAATACATGACCTAGACCAGCCTTGTGAGATGTCAAATTGATCTTTGAAAGAAAATAGGGACATCTATGTTAATATTTCATACATTGGTAATGTCACCAAGGAACAATAGCCACTATAAAATATTTATTCATTTTCAACAGAAACCCAGGATTTATAACAATAGGTTCAAATGTATTTAACCAATAAGAGTGGAAGCGGTTGCCATAACAACAAAACATTATTATATTTTTGACCGTTATAAAATGAGAGTTCCATTATTAACGACCCAGCGGGACAGACGCTATACTGAATTCGTCTCTGTTAAAGTCTAAAAAAGGAGAAAATAAGATCCAAGTGAAAGGAAAATGAATACCAGAAGTCAAACATAGTTCCAGTAAACCAAATAATAATAATAAACAAAATTTTAACAAGAAAAAATAGATGAAACTTGGATAATAAGAAACAGACGCAAGATGAAGAAGGGAAACCATACCATTGAAAATTAACGAAAGTACAAACACAAACTGGGAGAAATACTGATGACCCATAACAAAAAACAACATGGTTTTGTTAAGTATAAATTAAATTACCAATAATTACATACTAAAACTGATTAACTTTTTTCACAAACAATAACTCTCACTCTGAAATCCGAACACTAAATTCTTTCAAGGATTAATAGACCATATTATATTTATTCAAACTGTATGTAACTGTAAAATAACCCATGTACAAAGCCTATAATATTGACACGCACTTTTAAACAGCAAGTGTTGAATTTTATGTAAACCTTTTTCGTAATTAAGTACCATTAATGTAAGGTGGTGTACTTTATTAACATCTTGTTAATTAACTTTTTTCGTAATCCAAAGAACTCATTGGCAGAATAACTTGTGTAAAAATAAGAAATACTAGCGGCCATTATGGCTTCACACAACTGCTGTCACCTTTGCAATCCGCTGAGTGAAAATTAATTTGTTGCCGGAGCGAAACTTTTATTATAATAATTTTTATTGTATCTGAGTTATCAACAATTAGCGCATTTTAAACACTAATAAACAAGTACGAATCATTAATAATTGTCCTTTGTTTTTATTTGAAATTTATTATATATTTTGTGTACTTTAGCGGTGAACAGGATTCATTGCCAAAAATTTATGTTGGCAACACGTCGAACAACAAGTGAGATTCGAGATCCCGCCAGTCCGCGTGGGTAATTTGAATTTGTCAATATCGTATGGGAGAACGACACCGAACGAACTTTTAATTGTTTTGTTTTGAAAACAATTTGGCGCCTACCGGGAAGAAAAACCAACGAGTAAGGACAGGTAAGGACTTTCAGACAACAGCAAGATTCGGTATGGTTTATTAGCGCGTTCTTGATCATCACCACTAAGCGAGTACTTCTTAGAAATCTCTACAAATTGACGCAATCAACGTGTGGCTGTTAAACCATACGTGAACGATCTTTACAATATATATATATATATATATATTATAACAGCACCAAATATTAATTATTTGGGGTTATATGTCAACTGTATACTAGAATCATGTTTAAATAAATTGTAATAGTCAAAACTCCATTTGTATGTAGGAGCGATGAAAATAATGCTTTGTAAAGCGACGCACACGTGGCCGTTATGTAATCAGCTCGCTGTACAAGGAAGGGCCGCACCCAAACTGTTAATTATTAATATCTCGGAAACAAATAAATTAAGGCGAAATCCAAGATAGCCAAAATGTTTGCCGAAATATTAATAATGACGTGTGCAAATTTTACGCAATATAATTAACAAATAAAAGAGTTAATTAATTTAATTGAATAACTTCTGTAAAAATAGAGCTACATTAATGAGATTTTAATATGTTATAAAGATAATAATTTCCAACAGATTGTATATTTTAGATTTAGCACAACTTGGTTTGCAACCAAGATATTGCAAAAATAAACTATCACAGGAAATCCGGACCGACAATTTGGCTCCGCCGGGATAATAATATTAGTAATAATATTAATTCTCCGTCTGTGGGAATCTAACTTCATTCTCACGGACCAAGGGAATTTAAATTTTGTGTAGTAGGGAGAGCGTGTCAGCCAATCAAATCATTTGACGAATTCCCGACCAGCGCGGTGTTTTCGGGCTGAACCATCACTCTTCTGCCAGTACTTGCGAAGTAAAGACGTAATTCTTCGATCGTCTCGTAACCATAGTTGTGAAGATTCATCAGAAGACTCTACGTGGTCAACACACGCAATTACGAACACAGTAAATACAGATCAACTGTACAACTCGTAATTATTGCGTAAAGGCGAAATACTCTTCATTACAACAACCAAGCTTATTGTGTACTGCAAGCTGTGGTCATAAGCACGCAAGAGATCCACCAGACTTCAAGACCAGACTTCAAGAATACGACAGAGAGGCCGTCTAAATCATTGGTGAACAGCTGACGAGCAGAGCTACCACTCGAACGAAACACACACACACACGCTGACGTGCGACGTGCGAATCGACGAGGGACGTAAACCAGTTCCAGCAGAAAGCCGTAGACGTTAAAATATTCAACAAACAGCAGGAGAGGAGAGTGTTGCCGAATTCTGAACTCAACGACCGAATCCAGGAGCTCTAAGCAGATTACTTTCTCTAGCAGATCGGATCGGAATCAGCGAGGGACATTTGGAGCAACTCTACTATCCACTTCAATAACAGGAAAGCAAAATCAACCTATTAAACAATTCAGGTGCCATACAAAAATCAAAGACTCTAGTAATTAAGAATAAATTCATTGTGATAATCTGTATAGCAGTCTAAGTCATTAGTAAGCTGTAGTTAAGAAAATAGAAATAATATAAAGGCGCTATATAAATCTTAACTAACAATCTAATTATTAGCTCATACTGCAGTATAACAGAGTCAAATCACTACAAAATGAAATGACGTGAACTAGACTGTCACGCCTAATTTATTTTTGAAAAGTATTCTAATTAACTTCAGAGTTTTTATATTTTGTTTTATTAACATTTAAATTCGATTTAGTTAAAGCAATTAAATTAAATTAAATCAATTAATTAATTAAATTTTCGATTGCAATTAACTCGTCAAATAACGAGTTTAGGTTCTTTTCAATTATCAACCAATTGAAAAACATTAGTCAACATAGATTCATTGTTTAGACTGTAAGATAATTGATAATATAATAACCATTTTATTCTTGTGTGTTATTGGAGTAATAAACAACGTTTTATTACCTCACATTGCATTGTTTTATTGTTGTACGACAAAGCCTACCAGTCTCACAAAACTCTCCCCCTTTAAAGTAACTTATTTTGTGTGTTGTTGCCATAAATTTGAGATTACTAACTTGCGAAATTCAAATCCAAAATCCACACGCCCTAGTCGGAAGAAACCGCAAGATCGGACAGCAGGTAGGTACTCATACACAACACAACACAACAACAACGCATATAAGTAGAGTTGCATATGGCTTGCCCGGAGCGTGGGGCGCGATTAAATTAAATTAATTAAATCACAACGAAATTGAAACGCCACATTTGTAGTAAAGTTGCATATGGCGCTCCAATTTCGTGGGGCTCGACAAAATTAAATTCATTAAATTTAAATTTAATTTTCACGTTAAAATTAACTTTGCTGTTTTAACTCTTAAAACAGCTGGCGCCCAACTGAACAATCCCTACAAAGAGTTTTGTGATTGGTAGTCGTACAGCAGTGAAATTATTTTGTGTATTTGACATTATTTTGTGTATTTGTAAGTGTTCTGTATTTGAAATTGTTGTGTATTTAAAATGGATATGGATAAAATACTTAAACAAATACAGCAAATGAACGCGGAAATGAAACGCGATTTAACGGAAAATATGAACGCGAAATTTGAACAAATAACAGCCAATGCTGAAATAAATAACGCAGAGTTAACGTCTAAAATCGAGGCACAAAGAGTTAGTCTAACCGAGAAATTAGACCAAAGCAACGCCGACATAAACGCCGAGATTAAGCAAAGCAATAAACAAAGTATTAAAGAATTGACCGCGAAAATAGACGAAAGCGTACACGAGTTAACCGCTAAAGTTGCTGAAATCGGTGAAAGTAATAAAGAGTTAACCGCTAAAGTAGCTGAAATCGGTGAAAAAGTACATACGGTTGATACCAAAATAAATGAACGGTTTAAGGTTTTTGAGACCACTATGCAAAAATCGTTTATAGAACAAGTAACACGTATGGAGGGCCGGTTCAAGGAGCATATAAGCCGCTGTGAAAAACAAACGCAAGACGTCGCGAAAAAAGTCGACTCTCTCGAGATAAAGATTCAAGCTGACGCGACAGAAACGCAACGACAAGTAAATAGATTAGACGCTTCAATTGTAGAGACGCGATCTAACATAGACTCTAATAAAGAGAGTGTCTTACAAGCGTTAAACGACGAGATTTTGAAAGTACGACAGGAGGTACGGAGGAGGTCCGCTCCTAATATTTTAGTACAAGGTCCTGTCGACGAGAAAAATCGTGTGTATTTTACAGGGGAAAATAACGAAAACCCTATTGAATTTTTGTTAGCCTGTGAAAGTGAAATGGCTAGGGTAGGGTCGAGACTTGAAGATCAAGATAAAATACAGTGGGTAGTTAACGCGATGCGTGATTCGGCGCGTAAGTGGTATAACATTGTACGCGATAGAGTGTCCACATACGCGGAGTTCAAACAAAAATTTGAAAGCCGGTACTGGAATTCGCATACTCAAACACTTTTACGCAATGAACTAGAGTATGGGAGATTTGATAGGAAAATGAGTATTACCGCGGAAAATTATATAATCCAGCAGGTCGAGCGCGCGAAGCATTTAACCCCAGCATTTTCGGAGATTGACATAGTCACGAAACTCGCCTATCATTTTAATCACAACATAAGAGTAGCTGTGTTTACGCAGGGTATACGCACGGTCGATGAACTGCTCATTCTAGTGTCCCAAAGCGAGACAGTTTTTGATTTTGGTGGGTGGCGTTATAATCCTGATTTTCGCCGAAATAACGAAGGGCAGAATACGCGGGAACAATACCATCAGCAACCTGATCAGAGACCGAGTACAAGTTCTGCTCCACCCCAGACATCGTCAAAACCGCCAAATAAAACCTTTGAGTACAAGGGTAAACAGAATGTCGGTAGACCAAAGGGGCAGGGTAAGGGCAACGACGGGGCCCCGATTAGAGCGATTCAAACGGTCGAAATAGCCAAAGCTGATACAACTGCGAAAGACAGCGATACCCAAAGCAATAAGGACTCTAACAATAAATCAAAAAATTACCAATCTACAAAAAACGTGCCAAAATGCGCATCCAGCAAGGACGCGCTATAAATTCGGCAAAATTATGTAAATGTAAGCATGCTAATTATAAGAATTGTATATTGTGTGAAAAGTGTACTTTTAATTATGTAACTTGTGTGCCCGTTAATAATGTGTTCCCACCGGACGTTAGGGATCCGTTGCTAGAATCCGGTCCCGCGCAACAAAGGCCAGTGAGCGCGGTGTGTCCGGTATTACACGCCTTTGTCAACGGCGTTCCCACACAAATTTTGTTGGACACCGGCAGCGTTGTTTCCGGCGTCAATGAAAGATTCCTGCGTGCCAACAAAAAGTATTTTCGTACGGCCCCATCACTTCCAATAAATCAATTTTATATACGAACCGCTACCGATACCAAAGAAAAAATTGACACTCAATACTATCTAACTATTATGCTAGAAAAAGTGCAATTTGAAGTGTGTGTAGTGGGTATAAACAATTTAATATGTGATGTGTTATTGGGGGTAGATGTATTAGAGCAAATACGTGCGGAAATTAACACCAGTGAACACTTATTAAAATGTACTATTGACAATGTTAGTTACACGTTCAAATTGAACACGCACACACACACACACACACACACACACACACACACACAAAACCATGGTGACCCAATTAAAATCACACGGCCACCAAAACAAGTGATTCATTATAAAGACGGTAAACAGGGGGAGACAACCTTAGATTCCCAAACTGAACAGAGATTGTCGTCGCTGTAAGAAGAGTTCAGCGATATCTTCAGTGAAGAGCACTCAATCTCGTCGGTTTATGAACATAGGATCCACCTCATAGAGCCGGAGAAGTTCATAAGGAGAATCTACCAGGTACTTATAAAATACCAGGCCGAGGTCCAGCAGGAGATACAGCGGATGTTGGAGGAAGATATTATAGAAAGATCTAATAGCAGCTTCCTCAACCCACTGCTAGTCGTCCGCAAGAAGACTGGAGAAATCCGACTCTGCCTGGATATGAGGAATTTAAATAGTCTGGTAGAAAAAGAGTTCGACTGCGCACCAACAGCGGAGGACCTCTTCATTAAATGTGAAGGAGCCAGGTACCTCACGAAGCTAGATCTAACAGCAAGCTTCTGGCAGGTCCCGCTGTGTGAGCAAGACCGTAAGTTTACAGCATTTATATTTAATAACAAATGCTATCAGCACAAGGTGGTACCTTTTGGTCTTAGCACGAGTCTCGCTGCGATTGTAAGATGCCTCGAGAGAGCTCTAGGACCTGAGGTAGACTCTTACACTGTAATATTCGTCGATGACATCCTCGTGATATCCCGCACGTTGGAGGAACACATCGAGCATCTGAGGAGCGTCTTCCGGAAGCTGAGGTTAGCCAACATCAAGCTCAAACTACACAAGTGCGAGTTTATTAAGTCTCAAATGAAGTTCCTGGGACATATAATCTCAGCTACAGGTATCCGTACGGACCCAGAGAAGCTCAGGAGTATTGTGGAGTTCCCGGTGCCCAAGAACCTCAAAGCACTACGAGCCTTCCTTGGACTCACGGGATACTACAGGAAATTCACCAGCAAATACGCCGAATATACAGTCCCCTTGCTACAGCTAGTACGCAAAAATATAAAGTGGAAATGGGGTTCTGAACAGAACGATGCGTTTGAGAGGGTTAAGGGCCTGTTCCAAACTAATTTACAATTGTTCCATCCACAACAGGGCAGGAAGTACGTAATGTACACTGACGCTAGCGAGTATGCTATCGGCGCCGTGTTGCACCAGGAAGACGAACAAGGTAGTCTTCATGTTGTAGCATACGCCAATAGAACGCTCAAAGGCGCTGAGTTGCATTATTGTACTTCTGAGAAAGAAATACTCGCCATAATAAACGCTCTCAGAAAATTCAGACACTACCTTTATGGTACCCATTTCGAGATCCACACTGATAATCAGGCGTTATCTTTTATATTAAAATGCCGACTAGCAAACTCCCGACTAACACGATGGGTGTTAGCTATTCAAGAGTATTCCTTTACTATTAAATACTGCAAAGGATCAGAAAATAACACAGCAGACACCTTAAGTAGATATCCGCCCGTAGAAAAGGAGGAGGTATACGAAGCAGCTGACGACGAGTTAAAGGTATTGAATATGCAATACACTGTCGCGCCTGAAGCTACCAATATGCTACAAAACATAGGACGCGAGCAGGACAATGACCTCACACTCCTTGCTAAAAAGCAAATGTTAGCAGCTCACCCGAATCCACATTATCTCATACAAGACAATATATTGTATAAATTGTTACAGGGCGAATGGAAGGTGATATTGTCTCCAGCGATGCTTGCGTGTGTAACACACTCATTACATATAAAAATGGCACACGCATCTCCGGTAAAATGTGTAAAAATATTACAAGAGGATTTTACAATTACAAACATGTATCGTAAGGTAAGGAAATTGTTAAAAACATGTCATCCGTGTCAAACTGCGAAAGCACCAAACTTGCACGCTTACGTTCCCATGGCAAATGTGATAACGGAAGGTAAGGGACAGATGATCCCATCGACTTTCTGGGACCACTACCCAAGGCTACCAGAAACCTAAAACACATGGCAGTTTGTGTCGATGTATTCACTAAAAAAAGTTAGCCTTTACGCGATCCCTAGACCCACCACAAAATCCGTTTTAAACATTATACTCAACAAGTATATTCCACAACATGGACCGATAAGTAGCGTGCTTAGCGACCAGGGAAAGCAATTCCAAAATAAACACTGGGCAGCTACCCTGGAACGTAATGGTATTAAAGCAATCCTCACCTCGATACGACGACCACAGGGCAACCTCGCCGAAAGGGTGAATCGGGAAATCGGTAAAATGTTCCGTACATATTGCTATAAGGAACAAAGTAAATGGCCCGAGTTCCTATCATTCTTCGAAAAGGCAATAAACGAGAATTATCACGATACCACTGAATACACACCAGCAGAGTTAGACTCTGGAACAAAGCCAGAGAGATTTTGGAATAATTATTTAAGCAGGCCAAAGACTTATAATCTACCTCTGCCGGTGCAGTGTAAAAATCAACTTGTGAGGGACAGAATAGTCGAAAAAGGGCGGACAAATTCAATACTACTCATAAACTAACTAACTTTGTAGTAGGTGAGAAAGTGCTTCTCAAGGCGAATCCCGTAGGCCGGAGAGACATAAATGTAGCCGCAAAGTTTTTTCGTTTATATAACGGTCGGTATCTTTTGGCTCAGCAACTCGCGCCTCACACATTTATCGTTACGACGCTCGACCGAACGAAAACGATAGGTAAATATCATGCGAGCTCTCTAAGAAAATACTATGAGTAGCATGAAATTCCAAGGCGCGTCGGGACAAAATAATAAGATTTTAAAAATAAATAATATTTAGAATTAATAATAATTAAATTAAATTATAAATAGAATTAAAATAAATTACTTGTGTTTTATATTATTAATAATAATTGTAGTAAATTGTGTATAAAATAATAATGCTTTCTAACGGTAACTAACGAGCGCGTAGAGCGAAACAAACGCACAGGCAGGAAATAGTTACGTCACACGGTAACTACCGACCGACGGTTTGAAAGTACGTCAAGCAATTAGCCACGCGGCAGGCGATAACGACTGTAAACAAAACGTCAGCACATTCTTTCGAGCGCGTGCCAGCTGTTGACAAACAAACCCTCTGGAACGCTGCAGTTAGATACTACCCGTTCTAAAAACATTGATACACAATAATTTGCAAATATAATATTATTGATAGAGTGTAAATTTAGAGTTAAGTTGTATATATTTGGAAGAACATTGACACACATGTATGTTTCTTTAGAATAAGTAATCCAATGTATAAGTAGTAAGTATAATGATGACAAAATACATGTATAATAATTGAAAAAAAAAACTGTAATTATTACATTCATTTTTTTTAAAAAATATGTGGGGGTGTATATAACCGCACCAAATATTAATTATTTGGGGTTATATGTCAACTGTATACTAGAATCATGTTTAAATAAATTGTAATAGTCAAAACTCCATTTGTATGTAGGAGCGATGAAAATAATGCTTTGTAAAGCGACGCGCACGTGGCCGTTATGTAATCAGCTCGCTGTGCAAGGAAGGGCCGCACCCAAACTGTTAATTATTAATATCTCGGAAACAAATAAATTAAGGCGAAATCCAAGATAGCCAAAATGTTTGCCGAAATATTAATAATGACGTGTGCAAATTTTACGCAATATAATTAACAAATAAAAGAGTTAATTAATTTAATTGAATAACTTTTGTAAAAATAGAGCTACATTAATGAGATTTTAATATGTTATAAAGATAATAATTTCCAACAGATTGTATATTTTAGATTTAGCACAACTTGGTTTGCAACCAAGATATTGCAAAAATAAACTATCACAGGAAATCCGGACCGACAATTTGGCTCCGCCGGGATAATAATATTAGTAATAATACTAATTCTCCGTCTGTGGGAATCTAACTTCATTCTCACGGACCAAGGGAATTCAAATTTTGTATAGTAGGGAGAGCGTGTCAGCCAATCAAATCATTTGACGAATTCCCGACCAGCGCGGTGTTTTCGGGCTGAACCATCACTCTTCTGCCAGTACTTGCGAAGTAAAGACGTAATTCTTCGATCGTCTCGTAACCATAGTTGTGAAGATTCATCAGAAGACTCTACGTGGTCAACACACGCAATTACGAACACAGTAAATACAGATCAACTGTACAACTCGTAATTATTGCGTAAAGGCGAGATACTCTTCATTAGAACAACCAAGCTTATTGTGTACTGCAAGCTGTGGTCATAAGCACGCAAGAGATCCACCAGACTTCAAGACCAGACTTCAAGAATACGACAGAGAGGCCGTCTAAATCATTGGTGAACAGCTGACGAGCAGAGCTACCACTCGAACGAAACACACACACACACACACACACACACGCTGACGTGCGACGTGCGAATCGACGAGGGACGTAAACCAGTTCCAGCAGAAAGCCGTAGACGGTAAAATATTCAACAAACAGCAGGAGAGGAGAGTGTTGCCGAATTCTGAACTCAACGAACGAATCCAGGAGCTCTAAGCAGATTACTTTCTCTAGCAGATCGGATCGGAATCAGCGAGGGACATTTGGAGCAACTCTACTATCCACTTCAATAACAGGAAAGCAAAATCAACCTATTAAACAATTCAGGTGCCATACAAAAATCAAAGACTCTAGTAATTAAGAATAAATTCATTGTGATAATCTGTATAGCAGTCTAAGTCATTAGTAAGCTGTAGTTAAGAAAATAGAAATAATATAAAGGCGCTATATAAATCTTAACTAACAATCTAATTATTAGCTCATACTGCAGTATAACAGAGTCAAATCACTACAAAATGAAATGACGTGAACTAGACTGTCACGCCTAATTTATTTTTGAAAAGTATTCTAATTAACTTCAGAGTTTTTATATTTTGTTTTATTAACATTTAAATTCAATTTAGTTAAAGCAATTAAATTAAATTAAATCAATTAATTAATTAAATTTTCGATTGCAATTAACTCGTCAAATAACGAGTTTAGATTCTTTTCAATTATCAAGCAATTGAAAAACATTAGTCAACATAGATTCATTGTTTAGACTGTAAGATAATTGATAATATAATAACCATTTTATTCTTGTGTGTTATTGGAGTAATAAACAACGTTTTATTACCTCACATTGCATTGTTTTATTGTTGTACGACAAAGCCTACCAGTCTCACAAAACTCTCCCCCTTTAAAGTAACTTATTTTGTGTGTTGTTGCCATAAATTTGAGATTACTAACTTGCGAAATTCAAATCCAAAATCCACACGCCCTAGTCGGAAGAAACCGCAAGATCGGACAGCAGGTAGGTACTCATACACAACACAACACAACAACAACGCATATAAGTAGAGTTGCAATATATATATATATTAGAACGATACTCTTAAACACTTACTTTTGCACATATGCTATTACTCATTTGTGCGCACTTACCCACGTCTCGAAGGTATACTCTTCTTCTGCAGTATTTACCTTGATGTTTCCCAGCTAGGTCGCAGGCTTTGGTAGTTAATTGAGGGTGGATAAGCACGTGAATATCGTTACAAGTAAAGAGTACAGAGGATTTAGTACTGGTTGTGAAATTAGTACGACTTTGTTAATAAAATTATATTCATTTTGTTTATTAATTAAAAATGCAAATTGTCATGTTATTAATTAGTGTGTGGGTTAACTAATATTGAAACCCTTATATTCACTTACACGAATATCGTATAATTATAACGTGGCAAAATCTTATCTCTTATATTCTAAGACACATTATACACAAACATAAGACCTATATGACCTGGAATATTTACACAGACATATCATACATAACACATATATTATTATAATGCGTGATTAACACGTACAAAATTGAATATTAATATTGACTTAGCAAGTGTGGTTTTTTATTATGTACCACTTAATTAAAAAATAATTAATTAAACATTTATAAAAATTCTAATAGAGACCATTCTATTACTTTAATTAACAATACTCCTAATGTCTCAATTAATTAAAGATCTATAATTAAAGTAACTTTCATACTTGATTTTACATTACAGTTACTTGATTTTAATTATATATAAAATTATAAAAATATAATAAAATATGGTTTCTATAATTATCATTTATTTATGAGATTTATAAGTTTTATGTTCTTTGTTATAAATTATTAGTCTCTGAACTTTTATTAATTATTCATTATGCAAATAAAATATAATAAAGTTTATGTAAACTTGTACATGGAATCTAGAGCCTTCTTTTGATAGACCTCAGGGTCATTTATAAGATTAAATAAATGTCTGACTTCACCTGCATATTTCTGCAACCATTTAACTGTGTTGTTACCGTCACCTGGACTCTCGAGTTTTGGATCCCCTTCCGGTATCACCTTCTCTGTCTCTGCGTCGTTTGAAATTACTCTCTCCGTCTAATGGATGCTTAGTTCTGATGTGGACCTCTGGTCGTGATGATGTACGGCTGGATGTAGCTGCGTGCGGCTGTCCCTGCGTCCTCTAGTATTTTGCTCTGGTTCCTCTCCTCTCCTTGTCTTTTCTCTTGTGGATGTCTCGAAGTTCTACGTGGACTTCTTGAAGTTCATCGACGACGTTTCGACTCCTCGTAGTTTACAGTATTATTGCCTTTTAAATAAATCGTATATATCACTAATTACTTTCACCGATGTACTGCCGGTTCCATCGCACTTCAAGTTTACGTAATACGGTTTAAAACATTACTTAACTTTGTAAAATTTACGGTAGCTAGATGCGTGGATTTCACATACTGTCTGTTAATGATCTGAGAAAGCGTGTGTCGCTCACTGGGGTTTTATACTCCTGACAGCGTTCAATTCCTGTTGAAAACTGTTCGGACAGAGTTGAACAAGTCAGCGCGTCGATTTATTAACTAATTACAACCTACACGTCTTTCTATGAAGCGCACGCTTTTTTATAAATATTATTAGACAAATCGTTAGGTACATTATTAAACTTAACCTATGCAAATTATGAACATTAAGGTGTGTAAACTATGGAAGTTATGGCAAAATTTAACACGGTAGCTGAACGGTTCCCACGATCAAATACCTCTTAGTATCTAATTGTAGCGCCAGGCGCCAGCTTTTTTTCTACATATGTCTCTGATTCGTGTGACTTCTGGTTTTCGTTCAGCACTTAAAAAACTGTGTAAAATTTTCCACAATCGTATACATAATTCAACTTGTTCTTCATTTACACACTAACACTAACACACACAAACAAACTGATACACACGCGGTTGCCTGTCGCTATGACGTCACCACTGCCAGTCGGGGCGTGTTTATTCTCCCTTCGCAGCATTTAAAACCAACAAGGCTTGCCATTCCATATGCATGTTCACTTACAATTATTTCCTTATTTAAAATTAATTAATACTTTTGTTTCTTTTATTTATGTCTTATACCTAATGCTTAATTATTACATTATTTTCATTATCTGCATCTTTTACACGACTCATACGTGCGTTCGTATGTTATCATACCGCAGTCAGGAGTTGATACGGAGACTTATGCTAAACGTATCGTTGCAATATATACCAACGTTACAACAATTATACACAATTTATTACCATGTACTCAACGCAACTATAATATATGTATTACACTGGCCAGGTCGCAGGATTTGTTATCTCGTTGCGTCAAGTATGTGTAATTGCACAATAATTAAATAACTTTTAAGAGGAGTGAGATGTTGTTGTCATGAAATAATCATTTAAAACCGTTTCAAAATAATCATTCCAAGATTTATTAACTGATAGAAAAATATTTAAATATTCAAAAATTCAAACATTAGATAGGTCAAATATCCACTTTTATAAGTTTCACACATATTAGGCTGTTCATAACATTTAAAAACTAAACAATCATATACTCTTATTCACTAAACAGACATGTTAAATCAGTCATCTAAATTCTTTAATTTTTTGTGTGTGTGTGTCTGACTTTGATTCAATCTTCAAATGCTAACAGCAACTCATTTAAAAAGAAACAAAAATAATATTAAACTTAAGCATAAAATTACTAGTTGCTATAGACAAAATAAACTAATTACATTTACTTTCAAACTATTATTTAACTCTATTGACACACCCAAATTTTTAACACATAACAAAAGTTTTAGTAACTTTCAAATTTTCTTATAAAATTAAATTATTGACGTTAACTATTATTTACATTTAAAATTTTTAAGTCTTAATGTTCATGTAAAATTGTCTTTTTGAAAGTTCTTTTCACAACAAAATAATAAATATTTAGTCATCACTTGCATACTGCTGCCGTTACCATTGTGTGTGTGTGTGTGCATCCTGAATCCTGAGAATTTTATGATGATGATGATGATGATGATGCTGTATTCTCTGTCTCTATGGGTTGTTGTTGTTGTTGCTCCTGAGTTCCTCCATACATCTTGTGTGTGTGGTAAAAGTGTGTTCAATCGATCGGCAGACCAGCAACGTGACGTCCTTTGGAAATAGCTTATCAAACGGACATAGTGTCCTCGTGTAGAGATTCCTTGAGTCTGAGAATGCCCCAAAATTGTTGGTCGTATTTATACTGGACTCAATCTGACATGTCCAGGATTGCTCTTGACATGTTAGAAATTGTAACTTTCATGCAAAGCGTCCTTTTAATTACGAATCACTTTTTTGTTCATTTTAGCGATTTTGTAAAGACACTTGTAGCATGCACGACATTATTGTTTTCGTAATTTTGTTCTGTTCACGCACATATAACATACATGTTAATTACTCTTTAATTACACCCATAATTAATATTAATTACTTAGAGTCTTTAATTATGCAAATTTCTGCAATATTTTTATATCACTGCATTAGTTAAAAATTCCTTAATGCAATGGTGTTTTTATAATTGGCGTAAGTCTTTCCTTACAGGTTTAACACAAGTAATTAGTTTATTATAATCCGGTTAAGACATGATTACGGCTGTAATGCATCACCCCATCTTTTCGTTCAATGCCTGTCGGAACTGGCTCACACACACAAATACGAACACTATAACTTACGCTGGCGAAGCAGGTGTCCTCTCGACAGGTCAGATTTTGTCAATTCCTGCATTTTCACGCACAAAACTGTATAAAACTGTTCCTTATTCTATTTATACTAATTACAATATAAAACATAAGGTACCGCCCTGGGCAAATATGCAAATATATGTATTGTTGCAATATATTATAACGTTACAAAATGTCACAGTACCACAAAAAACCCAAATTGAACACTCCTAAACATTCAGATACTACAAGATACGACCAAGAATAACCTTTGAAAGAGAAAAAAGATAAATACCAAATTAATTTAAAAGAATAAAGAATAACTCCTTAGTAAATGAACATGAATGCTAAAGTAATGAAGACAAACCGACGTATAGACTAGACAAAATGTGACTAAAAATACCCAATAGATTAGGATAGTGAGTAAACTAATTATGAAACTATGCATAGAACAGAATCAGGACAACCCAAAAATAACTGGTAAAGGAGGGATGACAATTGAAAATAAATGAGATCAAATGAATCATAAAAAACAATTAAGTTTATAAATTATCTTGTTGATTCATCCTCTTCGTTCACTTATTAATTTAATAATATATATAAAACTTTCACATATGAACTTACTATTCGTTGTCACTTTCCCAAACGTTTCAAGGTGATGTACCTCTTCTTCAGTGGGAGTATACTGAATGTTGATTACAGAATAACCGTTATGGAATTAGGTGTGGGGGTGGGGGTTGATGGTGGGTGGATATACCATCAACCCCCACCACACACACCTAATTCCGTAAAGGTTATTCTGTAATCAACATTCAGTATACTCCCACTGGTGGGGGTTGATGGTATATCCACCCACCATCAACCCCCACCCCCACACCTAATTCCGTAACGGTTATTCTGTAATCAACATTCAGTATACTCCCACTGAAGAAGAGGTACATCACCTTGAAACGTTTGGGAAAGTGACAACGAGTAGTAAGTTCATATGTGAAAGTTTTATATATATTATTAAGTTTATAAAGTAAAGGAGAAATAACATAACTCAACCACTATAAATAAAGAAGAGAGTATCTACAAGATAAACAGAGTAGAAAATAGAACTCCAAATTGAAGGAAAAATAATTATTAAAAGAACGGACAAAACATACTAAATGACATGACAATAACAAAAATTAGACTTAAAATAAAAAGGTACCCAACAAGATTAGGAGAGTGAAGTAATAACCATATGATTATGAAATATATGATAATGTATAATATAAAACAATAAGATTGTATCTGTTGTTGTTGTTTTCTAATGGCAGGACATTGAATTATTCCATTTGTCTTCTGGCATCCCAATAGAGTTTTGGTAGATTCCCTGTCTCTTGATAAGAGTGATCCAATCCCGAATATACAAGAAGATGGTCTCTGTTCATCACTGTATTCATCTGCTTACAGATTGTGCAGTGGTGTGTTTTGTAGATCTTAATACGATGGAGGTGTTCAGCAAGGCAGTCG
This sequence comes from Magicicada septendecula, assembly GCA_034769895.1. Taxonomy (NCBI): domain Eukaryota; kingdom Metazoa; phylum Arthropoda; class Insecta; order Hemiptera; family Cicadidae; genus Magicicada; species Magicicada septendecula. Next base: position 234,612,862 of record CM068372.1, on the reverse strand, counting down.
TGACCAGTATTGAGTCTGAAGTTCACTAGTGCTTGGTTTCTGGGTATATCTTTGTTTTTGTCCCAAGTGTTTCCAATGTTTTCCCACCGTTTACCACTAGACGCAAGGCTGGCCTCATTGGTGAACATCTCTTGTGTTTTGTTTTTAACAAGTCTTTTGATTGTTCTTGTGCTGTGTAGTGTTTTTCTCCCTTGCAGTGTTGCACCCTTTTTAGCTAGCAGGTCGGCTGTTTCATTCCCACTTATTCCTACATGTGAGGGGATCCACTGGAGAATTATTGTTTTCCCTTGTTTACTGAGAAGGTTTATTGCATGCTTTGTTTCTTTTACAGTGCTATTTATAGGCTGTCTGTTTGATGCGATAGACTGGATTGCAGACTTGGAGTCAACAAGAAAAACAGCTTTTTTAAAAGCTAGTGGTCTGAGTAAGAGTTGTTGTAATGCCATATGTATTGCCTTTATTTCTCCGTCAAAACTGGTTTTATTTTCTCCCACCAAAATGTAGTGGGAGAAAAGTTCACAATGTACTCCTGCGCCAGCCTTTCCATGTTTCCCTATGAGCGATCCGTCTATATAGATTCTAAGGTACTCATCTTGGGGATATCTTTCATTGATGGTTGCTAGTGCCATTTGGTGCAAGATTGTGGAATGTGCATCTTGCTTTTTCATATCAGACAGAAGAGAGAGATTGGTGTTGATTGTTTGGTATTCTGTAGGTTTCATTTTTGGGCAAAAAGGTTCTATTTCAGTTGTGATGCCCAGCAGTGTCAAGTACTTGTTGGCAGTATTAACTGGTAATGTCTGGGTCTTCAGATGTGTCCCGTCTTGGCTATTTTTTGCCCATTTTGCTTGTGGTAAGGCTTTTATTTTGGCCAGAGAGATGCCAGCTTGTTGATTTATTTCTGAAGTGGCCTGTGTACAACTGAAGGTAAAGGACAGGTGTGGTCTTCACACCTCCGCTAATCAGCCGTAGGGCATTGTTTTGTGTTGTTTCCAATGTCTTCAGATTAGAGCTGCTGGCTGTTACAAGTATCTCACTTCCATATGTCATGACTGGTTTTATGTAGGTTTTGTATGTGATATTCAGTGTCTTGCGTACATCCCCAGGTAGCTCCAGCAAGACGCTTTGTAAGTCTCAGTTTTTGGTTGACTTTATTTGCTATGTTTGTCACATTGTCCTTCCAAGATAGTTAGTTGTCCATGTGTACACCTAAGTATTTTGTACATTCGCTTTTGGGAAGGTTCAGTTTGTTGATCTTCAAGTTGCAAGTTATCATTTTTATGGCGCATCATGAAAAATTGGTAAGCAGTCTTTGAGATGTTAATTTTCATGTTGTTCTCAGAGGCCCAGTTGTGCAAGGAGTCCAAGGTTTCTTTCATTCTTTGTTCTAATATATTCTGCTGCTTGGCATTGTTTTTGGCTGAGGTCCAAATGACTATGTCGTCAGCGAACATTCCCATTTTGACATTTTTATCTTTTGTAATTTTTGGGAGATAATTTATGAAAACATTGAGAGTGTGGTGGCTCAGTACTGCTCCTTGGAGTAGACCTACTTTTGTCTGTTTGTATTTAGAGAAGGATTCACCGAATTTGACTCTGGCCCATCTCTGGTCCAGAAATCTTGAAAGCCAAGACAGTATGTTTCCCTCTATATTGATGTCTTTTAGTTTTTCAATGAGTCTAATTCTCCACACGGAATCGTATGCTCCACTAAAATCGACGAACACTGCCAGGGTGCTTTCCTTTCGGTTAAATGCTGCTTTTATCTCTTGAGAGAGTTTTATCAGTTGGTATGTTGTAGAGCGATTTTGACGGAAGCCTGGATTTCTAGATCCAATCAGATTTGGTTTCTAGATACCAGCACAGTCTGGCTGAGATCATTCTCTCCTGGATTTTTGCTAGTACAGATGTTAATGCTATAGGTCTGTATGAACTTAGAATGTTTGCTAGTTTTGCCAGGTTTTAATATGGGGACTATTATTGATTTCCTCATTCATCAGGCAGGCTATCTATGGAGTTCCAAGTTTATTATATACCAATTAGTTAATTGTCGTAAGGGCTTTGTCCCAAATTATGAATAAATTCTGCGAAGATGTTGGCTGGTCTCGGTTGTTTTCTCTTCTTGGTGTTACTGATTGCCTCTTTCAACTCCTCTTCTGTAAAATCTCGGTGAAAATCTGTCTCAGTCCGTTGTTGTTATTTGTTGTTTTGTTCCTGATGTTTGTTTTGATGTGTTTTTCTTGTTTTTTAAGTTTGTGTGACAGTTTATGGGCATTGGAAAAGTGGGCGTTAAAGTAATTTGCTATTTTACTGTCATCTGTAATCTTCTTGTTTTGAATTTTAAATGGTTGGGATTGCTTTTCTGGATGTTTGTTGTTTAGTCTACTTATAAATTTATGTGCCTTTCCTCCATCTGTTTCTATAATTAAATGTTTTTAAGAATTTGTTCCAAGAATCTCTTTTTGCTTTCGCCACTTGCTGCTTCATTTTGGTACTTTCTCTTCTCCATATTTTGAAATCTTCCTGTGTTTTTTGTTTTTTCCGTTTTCTTTCTTGCTTGGTCTCTGATCTGGTTTTGTTGGGCTAGTTCACACGTCAAAAGGGTTTGTACTTGTACTGTTTCCCTCTGGGGATATTGTTCTTTGCACTCTGTAGAATGTAGTTGCACAGATTTCTGAGAATTAAATGGGGTGTTTCTTCTCTTTTAATTGAACTTGATTTAGTCTCCACTTGTTCTTGAAACTTCTTCCAATCGGCCTTCTTGAAGTTCCATGTAGTACGGGTGATTGGTTTTCCATTAGGAACCTTTAATGATATAGGTAGTAGAGAGCTCGATGGTTTCCTCCTAAGTCTTCAGTACTTGTTTTTTACTGTTATCATATAGATCAGAGGATGCCATAGTAAGGTCAGGGTTTGTGGAGTCTCCTATATAATGTAGGAATGTCTTTTTATCTCTTTTTTGTACAACAGCTCCAAGTTATGGCTGTTGAGAAATTTTTCAACAGTTCTTCCTGCTTGGTTATAATATTTGTATCCCCAATTACGGGGAGGCGGCGTTGAAGTCTCTACTTTGATAGTGGCTGGGGAGATGTCAAGCATATCCAGGCACAAGTTTTTGTTTCTAGGCGGGCTGTATATGCCGTATATTGTAAATTTCCTAGCTCCTTCCCAAGTTGTCAACCTCACTATTTCTGCAGTATCATGAGCATTCATTCCTTTTATGGTCTTGAATTCTGATTTTAGGAATTTCTGACTGATACAAGTATTCCACTAGCTATTTGTCTTGGTTTTGAAGAGTGTGTATGCTGTGTAGTATGGGATGTTGTAATATTGGGTGTTTCTGCCGTGATGTTGGCTTCGTTAGTTATAAGATATCCACTTTATTTTGGTTAACTATCTTTTTTAGTTCTGTCACTTTTCTAGAAGAAAGGCTCCTGCATTCCACTGGAGAATGTTCAGAGTTGTCACTGTCTGTTTTGCCCTCATAAGAACAGTTTTGTTGTAACTCTTTTTTTTCATATTTTGGCTTTGGACGTCAGGTCTGCCAGCACTGTTACTCATTTAGCACCACCCAGGGGACACATAGACGTACAGCTTAAGGATGCTGCGGATACGAGTAACTTTGTCCCCCAAAGATTGTATCTTATCTTCAAAAATATAATTAATGTAACCAAAGGAATAACAGACAGAATTGATTAATAATTAAAAATGTACTTAGAATATAGACAGACTGGACAATGGCAATCAGAATGATATATAATAGATAGTACTATTTAATAAATAATAATAAGGGAGTAAAATAACTAGTAAAAACAAAAACATGTGAACTTATTTAGTCAGTGAAAGTAAAAGTAGACAACCTAACCTAAACAGCTGTGAAATTACACTAGTAAATACAAAAATATGTATTAAAAATGATATAAAACTATTATATATTATACTTAGATGAAACTAGATGGCATAAAGACTATTCTAGACAGAGATTAGATCCCTAAGATGTTATAATTAATATAAATTAACAGGATGAAAATGACAGAGTATACAGGACTCACATTGTGCATTAAAAACCCATAGAAATACCAATAAAAAGAGAGAGTAGATACTATCAGTATAACCAGTGATATGTAAACTAACTATTGATAGGTAAACCAATTAATAATTGTCACTAAATTAACCATAATAATATATCTATAATGCAAATGACCTGTTGCAACAAGATGCAAGGTTAATTAGTTGAAATAACAAAAAAATAAGAATGTCAAGTTGAAACAACATATTGTAAAACTTACTAGGAACTAAGATGTTAATTAGGAATAAGATATTAACATAGTAACAGATGTATTATATAGAATAAGATAAATATAAGATGCCTAATTGTACAAGAACTTATGTGATTTTAATTATAATATACACTTTGTGTTTTATTCACAATTGAGTGTTAATAATGTCAAATAATTACAGCAAAGGACTTGGAATGCATTGTATCCAATATAAGTGATAACCAAATGTTAGTTAAATATATATAGGACATAAGTTTATAAAAGAATTGTAATAGGATAGACTATAAGTTAGAATTGTTACCTTTGTTAATCATGAACAGAATTATGCCTTGTGAGATGTCTAAATGCTTAGTAGGACAGATGCTAGATGATGGTAACGCCAGATTGGAGCTCACACGTAGCATAAAGAATGTTATCAATTGTAAAGTATTTTAATAGTTTAGATAAAATGTTTGGCGTCAGTTTTGTACTCTCGTACCCAAAAACTCACGCTTTGAACAGAATTAAATTATTTTGACAATGCGGGGGTGATGAATTGATAATGGAATGCTTGACATTCCACCAATCAAAACACCTATATTGAGATTTCCGCCATGGACATAGGTAGGAACAACGAGAGAGACGCGCAAATTTTTGACAGTTCTTCACCAGTTTCAAGGCAGTACAGATGACAGCCTCTGCGCTAAAGTAATTCGCGATTAACCTATATGCTGTGCCGTAACGAATGTAAACACGGGCAACCTAACCTTCAAGACGTAAAGTGAATCGACTTCGAGTACAAGTGTAGTGAAGTGGTGTATTAATACAGCAATGAATGCTAATTACAGTATTAATAGTGAATATAAAAAACAAAAAGGAATTAAGAAAGTATAGTGACATTTATAAAAAATACTTAATGAATTTAGTACATTATATGATAATGCCATTCGAATTTGTTAAACACTTGTAACTATTAGTAACACTACACAACCAACAAAACATTCTTATTGGGTCTTTTGCGTTATACGACACAAAGCATTGGCAGTGGCATTTTGTTCATCTTTCATTAACTGAGTATAGTGTATTTATTTATATTGTATATAAATAACTTACACAATTTTGTCAACAGAGACGATTTATACAACAGTGTGACCAATCCTGAGATATGAGTTTCGAACCAAATAACCGATTGTTTTCAGTAAAAATAAACTGATTAATTGTTTTTAAAAAGGATTTAATATTACATCTTACGATGAATAAAAAGCATTTGAACAAAATTAATGAAGCACGAATTTATTTTATTCAGTTAACGACCTATTAGTGGTTTTGAATTAAGGTTATGTTTACATCTTAATCAGTTGGTAGCACCCATAGCCCGCCGAATTGAAGTATTTCAAACCTTCAATTAATCATCAACGACTATAACTCAATGAATAGTGTGGTAACCAGTGAAGGATAAACAATAGAAGTAAGTATGTATTTTCATCAACAACATAATTATTTATAACCACAACCGAATTATTTATCACAACAAAACTGAGTGACGATTACTGCGGGTGGGGTTAGTCCATAAGACAATGGAACTTAATGCAACTCAAGCCATTAGAGCCGTTTAATCAATTTAGTCCATTAATGAGGCAATTATTGTGCAACAACCTAAACAAGATAATCATAATTAAATTCTTGGATTTCGTTATCCATGACGTGTCCGTTACTTAACTAAATATCACTATAATATTGACGACTCGGAACACTAAGTTTTTTATAAGTAAGCAGCGCTACTAACGACAGCCTCTGATGAAGCCTTCTATAGGTGAAAGCCGGTTTAGGCTGTAAGGTAAACTTTGCGTTTTTACTTATAAAAAAACTTAGTGTTCCGAGTCGTCAATATTATAGTGATATTTACATAATTAAATAACGTATATAACCAAACCGTACTTCTAAAATAAGAGGCCGAAACCGGAATACTACTTAATTGGCACCAACAACTTGGGGCGAACAAACAACCAATAAGAACTATTACTATATTGGTACATACTGTAAATTTGAATAAAAATGCAGTGTAATTTTCGTGTCTATATTAATAATTAACACACTACATATTTGCAATTCATACGGGTAAATGAAAAAATAACAAAAAATTATGATAGGATTGTATATAAAATAACACAAAATATGTAATCTAAGTTATTTAGAAAAGAGTTTAGGTATAGGGTAAATGCAACAAGTTATAAGTAATTCTTAAAGCAATATAATTTAAAGCTGAATTGAAAATATCCTTCTTTTTATCCAACAACCGAAAAAACTACATTATAGGCCTACCTCTCGGATGGCATGTGTACGATACCCACAGTTTGACGCCGGCACGGAACCACGACGTCGTGACATATCACTTGGTAGGTGTACTGGTTTATCATCTTTATGGGAAGAGAGAGTGACCAGATTAAAATGCATTCTGTTTGATGGGATATGAACCAAAGTCGCTTTGTATAGTGATTCACACTACACAATGCACGTACTGTATTAAAATCATTAAAACTTATTGGCGTGGTAGGCTACTGCACACACAACTCGTATCAGACGTTGAAGAATTGTAAGCACTAAATGATACGTAGATGCTCATGTAGAAGACGGCCCGTGATAGGATTATTTAGGAAGAAACAAAACATGAAATACCATTACTACCGAGTAAAAATATTAGCTTGTGCCGAGGAAGAACTTTTTGTTCACTATACTAGGACAGTACTTCCTAGTACTTCTTAGCTTCTTACTTCCTACTTCTCGTTATTAGCTGAATACTTCCGATTATAGCTGAAAAAATGGATTTGTGTATAAAAAACTCGTTTACTTCAAAAGAATGACTTTCGGACTTCGCCATCTCTTTTTCGGATATCCTGGTCAGCTTCGATGTAGTCTCACTTTTCACCAACATACCGATCTTAGAAGCACTCCAGATAATACAAGGTACATACAAACAGCCTCAGCACATCATGGAACTAACAAAGCACTGTCTGACCTCCACCTATTTTACATTCAACAACCACTTCCACAGGGAAATAGAAGGAGCAGCAGTAGGGTCACCGTTATCGCCAGTCAGCTAAAACCTTCCATGTGGATTAGATACATCGACGACTGGTTCGTAATCTAGCCACACGGAAAGGACACATTAACAGAGTTCTTGACGCCACATAAACAGCATCCACTCAAAACAGAGTTCACTATGGAGACAGACAACGGCATTTCATTCCTTGACATTTTCATCAAGAAGAAAGACGGTTACCTCAGCTTTTCCACATACAGTTTAAAGGGAATGGATGAATATTATCTTATTCATTTACCTTTTTCAAAAGTCTGCAAATTTCACATTGAAATTTTTTATTATGCATGTAATAGTGCCTGCCTTTACACATGCATCTTTAGCCAATAATCCACTTTATTATCTCAGAATTTCTCATTTGGTTGGGATCAAAACATTTGAGAAGAAATAAAAGAATTTGGTTAAATACAACTGTAAATAATAAAGGAGAACACGATTATGAGACGGAGACCTGAGCTGTGTGTGTGTATATATATATATATATATATATATATATATACAGGGGCGGATCTTGGCATGTGCGACCTGTGCCACCGCACAGGGCGCCATCGGTGCCATGGCGATGGAAATAAATTGTGGTACTTGTAATTGAAAATAAGGAGAATAATAGAAAATTATTCTTTTGTCAAAGATTCGATATATTATAACAACAAAGTGCACGAGGCGGCAGGAAACTAAAAGTGTTGGTGGTGGGGGGCGCGGCGTATACTTCCGAGAATCCGAGCCGGCCGGTCGCCAATCCCGCCGAAGCGGAGCGACAGCGAGTCTATATTTAAAAATAGCTGCATAGTTTCTGCGAAGCGGAGTACAGGGCAGCGGAGTGGGACGCCCCACTCCGCTGCCCTGAGTGGTGGGGTGGGTATCGATTGACTGATATGAGAAATAGACCCATTCCTGTAAGTTCCAATAATTATTAACATGTCGACAAAAAAAAAGCCTTCGGGTAATTTTTATAGAAAAAGAAAGGCTGATATTGAAAAACAAGACCAACAGCAGGCTAAAGCATTAAGCAAATTTTTCGTAGTGCCTCTGATCAGCTGATGCTGGAGCTGGACCCTCAGATGATGACGTGCTTGATACAATCTCAAAAGATGAACTTGGATTGCAGGTAAGAGAGAATATCATTTTAGTACCTTTAATTGTATACGCTGTTTAGCAAATTACAATACTAACTTTGTGCTGTGGATTGTAATATGTTGTTATTAATATTATTACTTCCATGAAAAAGGAAGTATGGTGAGAGGTTTGAAGTGGGGTCTTGCAATTGCAAATTGAAACTGATGGTTTAACTTTTAACACCAAAACTGAAACAAGAATGAGCAATGAGAAGAAGAGGGGGTAAAGGGATTGTTGACTAAAGCAGTGAGACTCTTTACTTGGAACTACAAATTAGCTACTTCCGCCTTTCCTGTAGGGCCTGTTTTGACATTTATTTACGTGAAATTAAATTATTAACTAAGCAAGGTGTCGTGTTTTGCGTAATATTTGGCGACGTGTTTCAAATTCGAATTCCATCAAATTATGGATTAATTAAAAAAAAAAAAAAAAAAAATGCTACAAAAAATGTACGAAATAGCGAATTGTACGAACTAGAATGTACGAAAATAGAGGACTACCTGTACTATAATCGAGCGATACTTTAGAACTGTGAAAAAATCCTTCATGCATATCCATTAATTAAAAGTTTTAATACCTTAAGAGTGTATATTATTTTTTCCACATAAGACAACAAAAAAATACAAGCTAAAATTAAAAAATATATATATATATTTTTTTACAGAATCTCTTGGCAACAGAATATGAAAAAGATTGCAGTCAAGATGATAATCCCGAAAACGATTTAATTGCCACTGAGATGAAACCAAATTATCCTTTGAGCATGGACAACAGCCAGAGCTGCCTTCAAGGCATTTTACCACCTTCACCGACGATAAGTCCAGCAAAGAATTTAGAGGTTTGTATGCATTATTTATATTTATTTGGACCAGCCGAAAAACAATTTCTGTTCTTTTAAGAAATGAATCCTAAATTAAATATAACAGAAGTAACTACTAAAAACTACTGAACACTGAACAGTAGACGTATGTCTCTGCATGTATTTTTATTTTTAATTGTAACCACTTTCAATGGAATTTAACACTAAAATATCAATTCATTGAGCAAGTTACACACGTTTTATCATAAATGTTTTCAAAATGCTTAATATATCTAAATATAAATCAGTATAATCAGATTCAGACAGACGAAATGCAAGATGACTGATCCCAAACGAAGCAATACTCGTTTCGCTCAGTTAATTAATATTATTAATATAATTATATTAATATATATTAATATAATTATATTGGTATCGCTTTTTCAGGATATTGGAGACGCTGGTGATGAAAATGAAGGCGTACTTGACGACTCCGTCTCACACGACCCCGGAGAGTGGCCAGCTTTCATCACTGATAACATCCGCCAACTCCTCGTACAGCGTGGTCCTGAGCAAGTTACGCAAATAGACTTTCCTCTTAACTCTGAAAATCGTAGGTTTAGCACCGTTCATTACCGCAGGCAGCTTAACAATGGCGAACTTATTCACCGCCCTTGGTTGATTTACTCTGTCAAAAAGAATGTGGTATTTTGTTTTTTGTTGTCGACTTTTTCTCAATCTAAACAAATAACAACACTGAACTCAGAAGTGGGAAATTGTGACTGGAGGCATCTAGCTCGTGTTTTGTCTGAACACGAAACATCCCCTAGACACATGAGAGCTTTCCAGGATTGGGATGAGTGCAATAAGAGAATAAGAACACATAAAACAATTGACAGAGAAAATCAAAAAATGATTGAAAGTGAAGCAGAACGATGGAGAGAAGTTCTTAAAAGAATTGTGCTTATGTAGAATTTTTAGCCTCACAAAACCTTGCATTTCGTGGAAAATCTGACACTTTGTATGATAGAAACAATGGAAATTTCTTGAAAATCATGGAGTTTATAAGCAAGTTTGATTCCGTAACAGCTGAACATTTGCGGCGTATAAATTCCAAAGAAGTTTTTGTGAGTTATCTTGGAAAAGGAATTCAGAATGAAATAATTAACCTTCTTGGCTTGAAAATAAAACAGCTCATTTTGAAAGAAATTAAAGATTCTAAATACTATTCAATTATTTTGGATTGTACACATGATGTGAGTCATACAGAGCAACTTACCTTGACTGTAAGATATGTATATTGTGGACCTGAAAGCACCCCAACAATCAAAGAAAGTTTCTTGGGATTCATTCCCATAGACTGCTCTACAGGTGAGGCATTGACCGACACTCTTTTAAAACAGCTGGAAGCCCTTGATCTGCCTTTGAATGATATGCGAGGTCAAGGCTATGACAATGGTGCGAACGTGAAGGGTAAGCATGCAGGAGTGCAAAAGAGAATTCTAGATGTGAATCCTCGAGCTTTTTCGTACCCTGCAGTGCTCACACCCTAAATCTTGTAGTAAATGATGCCGCACTATCTTGCATTGATGCTGTGAACTTCTTTGGGACAGTTCAAGAGCTCTACAAACAAGTTTTTTCTGCGTCAACTCACAGGTGGACTGTTTTGCAAAACTATGTATCGTCATTGACTTTGAAACCACTTAGTGAAACTCGCTGGGAAAGCAGAATCGATGCTGTAAGTCCTCTTAGGTACCAAGCTGGTGAAGTGTATGACGCTCTATTGGACATATCTGCCGATACGAGAACTGATGCTTTCGGGAAGAATGCAGCTCTTAGCTTGGCCAAAAAACTACAAGTTTATCTGTAGTCTTTTGACATGGCACACGATTTTGTTTCGTGTAAACTTGGTGAGTAAACTTTTGCAGAGGAAAGAATTGGACATTACAAAAGCCATTGAGCTTATCGGCCAAATCACGGAATACTTCATCAAACTGAGAACTGACAAAGGATTTGAGGAAACACTTGTTGATGCGAGGGAAGTGGCTGAAACTCTAGAAATTGAGCCAACGTTTGAAAAAGAGGAACAACTTCGCCCAAGAAGGAAAAAAAGCAGTTTGATTACGAGTCTTCAGACGAACCAACTACTGATCCAAAGATCGCCTTTAAGAGAGACTTTTATTTTTATGTACTTGACAGAGCAACTTCTTCATTGCAGGAAAGGTTTGAACAACTCCGACATCACCAAAATCTTTTTGGATTTATGTATAATGCTTTTGACTATGACGAAATCCAACAAGAGGAGAAAAAATAAGACCTTAAGAAAAAGTGTGCTGAACTTCAAATCGCATTAACAGATGGAAGTCACTCTGATATAGACGGAAACCAGTTATTCCAAGAACTCCTTATTCTTACGTCGATCAAGACCAAAGGCCATCCTCTTAAAGATCTCATGGATATTTTAAATTATTTAACATCTTCTTCCTTATGTGAAAATTTTCCCAATCTTTGTGTAGCCTTAAGAATTGGTCTTACTCTACCAGTTACTGTCGCATCTGGAGAAAGAAGCTTTTCAAAGCTTAAATTAATCAAAAATTATTTAAGATCAACCATGAGCCAAGAGCGGCTGGTTGGACTGGCCCTAGTATCAATCGAGTTTGATGTGTTGCAAAACATTAAAATAGATGAATTAATCAAAGACTTTTCTGAAACCAAAGCTCGGAGAGTTTTTTTTAAATATTAATAAGGTCAAACAATGAAATCTCAAATTATATGCAATCAAATTTTGTGTAAAAATAAATGTATAAAATTTTCATTTGAGATGAATTTTTAAATTTTCCTTGACATCTCTTTTATTCCAGTGGATGTATTATTTACAACTTGACAGGTGTTATGAGCAAAATAGAAAACTTTTAATACTTTTGTTGATGTTATAGTTAAAAAACTATTTCCTCACAGTTGAATGAACACCAAGGCACGATCCTTCATTTTACCTTTGTTTATAAAGCACCCAGTACTTATAAAATCTCAAGACACCCCGGGACCCTCTGTTTTCTAACCCCCTCCCACCGGTTGCTCGGTACGTGTTGGGGCGCCGGAACCATGCTTCGCACAGGGCGCCATTTACCCACGGTCCGCCCCTGTATATATATATATATATATTGTAACAAAACAAAATGTTGTAAAAAGAATTATAATTATAATAATGAAACCCTATCCAGAGAGGGAACAAGAAATCCTAATCAATAGCCAATTAAAAGAAAATACCAAGTAACTAAGCAACAACCTTTGACTTATTTAATATCATCAAGACCCAGCTAGAAATTACCCAGTAGAATAGGGCAGTATATAAACCAAAATTAAATAAAGAAACCTAGTAGGCCTAAATAACTTGCCATGAGTAACCCAACCAAACCCGATAAAGAGTACAAATTCATAAAATAAAATTGTATTAAATGATATAAATTGTATTTATTTTATTAACTCTATTATAAAAATTGTATTAAACAAATTTGTATATAATCAAGGAAAGAAAAAGGGACACAACCCCTTACAGTGATAAAAGTGACATAATAATAATAGTGACACAAACTACAGTTAAACAGTGTGCTATTTATTTTTTATAAAAGTGTTTTGTTATTATTAACAGCAAGTAAAAATGGTTTATCATACAGACAATGTTATATTCAATTACATTTTAAATATATATATATATATAATACAAAAATATAGTTTCCACCTACCTGCAAAGTTTCTTATATTCGGGTCCAGAATTCGATAACATGTACGTCAGATGCAAACCTGTGTTGAAGGTTATCGAAATAACTAACTCGACACCTTTTGAAGAGAAATTACGATTTTTTAATTAATCAGAATCATATTTAAATTTTGTTCAAAAACTCTTGATCATTGTTTTACAGATTAGGTTACAATTTTCTTTGTTCGGTTAGCCTCTGCTACATACTACTTATTCTAAGAGCTTAACTTAGTGATCACAATTTAATACGAATATATAAATAGACAGAGCCCAGCCTGCAACTTCGCACACTCTCACATACCTAGAATTTAATATTTTAAAAGCCCCAGACCATTTTTATAACCCACAGACCTTGCACTTTTGTTATTATGAAACACGCCGGCAACGTGGTTTTCGCGCACACCCATTGTTCTTTTAGATTTCTTGTTTTTAGTGTCCGAAAAATATCTGAATATGTTCTACACCTTTAATTAACCGCAGTCACCTAATTTGTTACTATTATTTCACTGTTGCTTAAAAAAAAAAAAAACTGATAAGAGTTAGCAGGGCGCACTCGGCGCTGTGTCGGCCGACACGATCAACGACTAACTGCCCAAGGTGTTTCCTTGAGTCGCGGGAAATGAGCAGTCACGGCCATCATGTTTTAGTCGCCGTTGGTGTTTAATTGCGGTGGCATAACCATTTTATGCATGGTTTATAACTGGTATATGTGTGGTACCAAAGGCCGATATTGGACTGGGTTCCGCTGATGTCATTGGAAAGACCGGATTTAGCCATGACTTCCTGCCGCTCAAAAAGCACATTGCGGAATTTTGTTAGTACCAGGACATCCGGTTTTTGTCTGGATGCGTCACTCAGATTTGTGGTGATACAGTTGCGTCTGTGTGCTGTTTACGCAAGTACAGATTTCTGCGAATTTTGTGGAGATGCAAATGCTTCGCTTGCCGGCTTACACAATAACACCTGCGTATCGCTTTTGTCTCACTGTTGCTCAACATCGTGCTGTTGCATGGAAAATATCGTTGCAATGCGTTCTATTATAACGGAATAAATGTTGTTACCCAATAATTTTCACAACTTATTTTTACAAGCCCGCACCAAAATGAAAGAAATAAAAATATAATTATCCCCTACTGTTGAAAATAAAAACACCCAAAATTTGACCCGCTACAATACCCCCTCGATGAGAATTCTGCTGTCCACGACAGAAGAAATCTCATCGATAAACCCCGAAGAGGACCGGTGAGGAACTGGTGCCAACAACCCCCTGGTTCTTAATCTCCTGGGTACACGACCCCCCTGGCTCAGCGACTATGGACTCATCTGAACGAGATCACTGGACTTCTCCGTAAGAGATCCCAACACCGAGAAATCGATCAGACTCTCACCACGGCGCACCTCGCCTTCTAACATGCTACCCCCAAAAATCCTCAATCCCTGGCTAAAATTATTCCAGCTCCTCCGCCGATATGGTTCCCCTTTTTGCAAGCTGGGCTGCCTTCAGCAGATACTGGGCTCACACACACTCACGTTACATGATACCCTAACAGATTAAAAATAAAAATTTTCTTTTAAAATTTATTATAAATTAAAAAATTTAAAATTCAAAAAAAATCTTTTACCAAAAAATTCTCTTACTTGTTTTTTCTAATTTTTTGTTTCAAATGACTTAACCTAAACATTCCTATTAATACAAACACATCCTTACTCTAACATGAGAACCACTTATATTCTACCAATACAATGCAATACAATAAAATAAACATGGTTAATGCACACATAATAAAAGAATAATTATCTAACATATTCATTCGCTGGCAGGCGAAAAATCAAGTTTTTTTTTCTCAAAAAAATTTTAAAAAATTTTAAAATTCAAAAAATTTAAATTTATTCATTAAAAAAATTTTATTACATTTATTTATTAAATAACATTTATTAAAATTATTCAAATATTGGTTTGAATTAATCAACAAACAAATTAAAATTGGATTCCTACTATACAAGCTTAGTAGGTGTCTGACCTCATCAGCTGATCGTAACTAGGTCAAGTCCAAAACCCTTGACCTACATATGTTATATATGATTTCTGAAAACACTGAACATCTGTAATATCCTAACTTGAAATACAAAAACGTAATAACACAAAATATTTAAAACAAACAAAATATTAATATAGATAATAAACAGATTGACATTTAAATTATTTAAAACAAACAATTCTTAATTTTGCATTATTTTCAAATTTTATCAAAATTCTGTCACTGGTTAAAAAAAAATAAACAATTGTATATTCTTTATCATGAATCTCTCTTTAGTTAACAGTTAATTCTACCTTACTGGGGGTGATGTAACTCATTTATTCTCATTTACTGTATTACATCTGTGTACATATATAAACTTTCTCCCTCCTACTCTAATATTCAACAACTACAATTACCATGACACCCATCTCTATCAAAATATCTACTAATCAGAACACTCTAAGCCCCACTTATCATTTAACACAAATCGCTACCTTCTCTACATATATAAAAAATACTCTCTAACCCCTGGTACATAGGATACGTGTTTCCTTCCCAAAACTCATTCCCTTATGTTGGTCCCTGGACTCCCCCTAGGTAACCCTTTCCGGCGCCAATCGGTCCCTATCCCGTCCCAACCCTTGTTGCGGACTCCCCAAATACACTACCCTCTAATACATAATTGCCATCCCCAAAAATCTCAATCTCATTACATTACTACAAATACACAAAATAACCTCATTAACTACAAAAACAACAATATATCACTCAAAATCTACCTAAAGTCTCCATTACCACTGTGTCAACATCAATACTTCACCAAACTCTGTTATATTACATTAACTCAAAAACAACATTACATCATATCCATCTCTTCAACTTTTAATTCAATTCGGACAGGTCTACATGTCCCATAAAACATTTATCACCCATAAATTAGCTCTTATTAATTTGCATAATTATTGTTATTTCATTTCTCATATTCTTTTTATCTTTACTTCAAAATATCTGTAGTACATTAAACATTAATTACTTGTAACATTTACTAACCAATATACCAGTGACATGGTATTGCTGATCAGCTGATCCTCCTAACACAATGAAAATACATCTTAAAATTGAACAAATTACATGGAATATACATATTTATTTTTATTTATTCTCCCTTCTCACCTCATTGTTTCCCATTTTTCTGATTCTGATGCTTATGTTAACCTGCCAGACGATTTACTTATTGGCTTAAACAAATACACACATAATAAAATTACATATTCTTATCAATGCTTATCTAATAAACAACAATAACATAATACACTTAAAATTATAGTATGAACACCTTATTTTTAAATATCTAAGCAGCTAGTTACCTGAACAGAGCACAAGCAGTTTTATTTGAATTAAACTTTGAATAAAAAAAACTTTTATGTCACAAGATTTTAAAATTCGTGACTCCTTTGCGTCACCTCCCAGCCACACACACTATTTCAGATTATGGAGGACTGTCTCGCCCTTTCGCTTCCACAGAGACTGTATATTTTGGAGCAGGGTTTTACCTCTCCGTGTCTCTGCTTCCGCTGTTAAGTTTTAAAGTGGTGAACATCAACATGTTCTTGTTAATAATCATGCACCCTTAAACGGATCTGCCACCGGTCTTGCTGTTCCTCCTCGAACAGAGTGGCAGCCGCTGTTCCCTAGCTCCGGAGATTTCCTCTAATGTCTCCCCCCATTAAATTTCAAATATATACCAATTTCAAGTCAGCTATGGTCAAGGGACTTGGTATGACCATAGCTAACCGCTAGCCAAAACCACGGTTAGTGCTGGTAAGACAGTAACCGCCCGAAAAGTCGAGGAAATCTAACTTTAATTTAATTGCCTGTTACACATCACTACTATGTGCGACACGGTAGTTAGCAGTGTGTATACTTTAATTTACACTGATAAGGTGTGCCGCACATTTATCGCCCTTTTGGCCTCCGATGGAGGTAACACTCACTGTTACCCCCAACCCATTTCGCTATCTAAGAGAGCACAGGCCACCCCCTCAATAGCCACTTAATAACTAATTACTTAACAATTGAAAATTAATCTTTCTACATTTGCAGTTCCACACTCCATTGTTCTGTCACTTCATTGAGCACCAATCTACCCCCCAAAATCATCCCCACTTCTTGTATTGATACCAAGTTTTTATTTTGTTACACATTTTTTAAAACGTTCCCATACTCACTGATACTAAAACTTGACAATTATATTTGGTCACTTAATTCTAAAATTTATTTAAATTTAAAATTATACGCCTCAAAAAAATTTTTTTTTTTTTTTTCAAAAAAATTAAACTTTAAACTCAAAACTTTAAGTTCATTGTTAAAATCCTTGTTTCTATTAATTTGATTAATTTAATAGTTTAATGGTTTTTAAAGTCTCAAACTCTGAGTTACAATGATTACCTCATTATTATTTGTCTGTGAAAATTTAATTTCAATTCTTTTATGTCACAATAGGGTTTTGCTCAAGATACTGATTCAGCAGACTACAACATTTCTGTTTACATTTGTGTGCCAGACTTGCTTTCATAAACAACAGTTATAAACATTCTCAGTGTCAGCTATCATAGACTAAACACTTTGGTTGCAACATATACTGACATATCTGCTTATTACACTTTTCAAATTTTATAAATCTTTTAGATAACATATTTGTCTCTTACATTTTTATTTTATGAAGTTAATGCATCAATATGTAAAATTACAATTTCCATGACTTTAATTACCATTTTCAAAATGATTCTACGTGATTAAATGGTTCAGTTTTTCTTAATATTTCAATAAGTTTTACAAACATGACATCATTGGTTCTAATCTCTCTTTAAATTCCTCCACAATCACATTCTTAATACCAATATACCGTACTCATAACCTAACATAGCAGGTACCACAAAATAATAGTTAAACCTTTTGGTTACATAAGTTTACTTCAAAATATTTTCCAAAATTATTTACTTACTTAGTATAATATTTATACTTATTATTTTTTCTTAATTACCTGTAAATAGGTTATATGTTACTTGTACATGATTATTGTTTATATGTTTACTCTAAGGGGAGGGTTAGGGAAATCGGGAGGATACAAGGGTAAGGATTATTAAAAGGTCAAGAACTAGGACTAAAGGTAGGGACAAAGCTTCCTCCGGACATAAGGGTACATGGAGAAAACCAAGGCTCGCGTGGGCAGGGGCGCGTCCCTGAAATAGACGAACTCCACTGGGACAAGTGGGGTTCCTCTATCCGCTACCACTAACTGTTTTATGTTATTCATAGTTATTTATAATTATTTAACTATAGGTTTATTATAGTGGTTTAGTTATATTTAATTACAGAATTCAATGTATTATTTTGTTTATTATTATTTCATTTTGACCAATACCTTCTTAAGTTGGTGGCGTTATGGGTACCCACTATTTCCCCCGTTGTTTGGTTTCGTAAAACATAAGCATTATTCATTTTAATGTCAACAACTTCATACGGTCCTTCATACAACAAGAAAAACTTCTTTATTTCCCTATCTTGAGCACTGGACAAATCGTGTCTTTTTACTAACACTAACTGACCTACCTCATATTTGGTCCATTTACCCTTAGCATCATGTTTCTGTTTTCGTCGCTCTCCTCTAGTAAGTAAATTCTTGTTCGCCAACCTAATTTTCATGTTTCTGTCCGAAATTTGACCTTCAGGTGGGTATGTGAAAAGTTGTTCTAATATCCTGGGCGGCCTTGTTCCCCTGATCAACTCATGCGGCGTAAATCCCGTGGACTCATGTGTGGTACAATTCAGCCACTCCTCTACTTTTTTCACGTAAGATGGCCATTCTGTGTGTTTGGCGTGACAGTACGCCCGGAATATCCTGCCAATCTCTCTCATCACCCGTTCTGCTTGATTCGACTGAGGATGGTACACTGCCGTATGCTTGGGTATGATGCCTTCCCATCCCAGCGTCTGCCGCCACTTGCCGCTTATAAACTGCGGACCATGATCAGATAATACAATTTTTGGTTTTCCCACATTAAGCATATAATCCTTGACTATCTTCTCACTAAGTACTTTACTCGTCGCTCTCTTAATGCTATATAATTTCACAAATTTTGAGAAAGTGTCTAAAACTACAAATATATATAACACACCTCCTCTACCTCTGGGTAATGGTCCATATAAATCAACCGCAACTAGATCGAAAGGTTTATCTACTTTTATATAATTCATCTCTCCTTCCACTTTATAATTCACTACCTTCGATTTTTGACATAAATCACACACTCTCAACACTTTTCTCACTCTCCTCTCCATATTCTTAAATATACATGACTCTTTCAAAACATTTGCACACTTTCTCGCCCCAAAATGACCGTACCTTATATGACAATCCCAAACAATTTTATCTATTAACTCATCAGGTATAAGTAACCTCCAATCACGCTCCCCACCATCTACTTTTTTAAACAAAATATCTTGATATATTTGAAATCGCTCATTATATTCGGATCCCTCTACATCGGTTTCTAAACTAACAATAATTTTACCCAGTTTGCTATCAGATCTTTGCAAGTTTTTAATGTCACTTAATTCCTCACCAAAAATTCTATCTTCCCTAGTTAGTCTAAAAATTTCTATTTCTTTAAGGTCCCTACCAGTTTTGTTGTCTATAACGTCTATTCTAGAAAGTGTATCTGGTATCTTATTATCTGACCCCTTTATATACTCCCATGAAAAGTTATATTCCTGTAAGGCTAATACCCACCTGGTTAATCGGCTGTGTGTTAGCTTACATGAATTCAGAAATGACAGTGCCTTGTGGTCCGTCCGGATGATCGTGGTATTCCCTAGGATGTACGTGCGGAATTTACCCACGGCGAACACAATACTTAGTAGTTCCTTCTCAGTTGTCGTGTAATTCTTTTCCGCCAATAACAGTGATCTACTGGCGAAGGCGATCGTTAGGTGTTCCTTGTCGCCGCTCTCCTGGTATAACTCGGCCCCTAGCGCTACATTGCTGGCGTCGGTCTGTAAATAAAAAGTCTTATTAAAATCGGGATGATTCATCATTATCATGTGACTAAACTTTCTCTTAATTTCATTAAACGCAGCGCGTTCCGCATCGCCCCATCTCCACTGTTTATTCTTCCGCAGTACAGCACTCAGTTTGGATGTTGTGTATGCGTAGTTCTCCTGAAATTTCCTGTAAAAATTGCATAGGCCTAAAAAACTCTGTAGTTGCTTAATGTTTTTAGGTTCAGGGAATCGCATTATGGCTTCGACTTTGTCAGGGTTGGCTAATATCCCCTCCTGTGTAATAATAAATCCTAAAAAGTGTATTTCTGTCTGCAGAAACTTAGACTTGTCCCAATTCACTGTTAAACCCCCTCTTTGTAGCTTATCCAATACATATTCTATGTGTTCTAAATGTTCAGTGAACGTTCTAGAGGCTATCAGGATATCATCGACATATACTGTTAAAAAATCTAAATCCTTAGGTTGTAAAATATTATCTAAACATTTGATAAAACTGGCAACACTGGTGTTTAATCCAAAAGGTAAGCGTTTAAACTGGTAATTCTTACCGTTAAAAAGAAAAGCTGTGTATTTCCTGCTCTCTGTTGCTAATGGCACCTGCCAGTATCCAGCGGTCAGGTCTAAGGACGTCATGTATTTGACTCCACTAAACTTTTGTAAAATCTCATTTATGGGTTCTGGAGATTCCCTGTCAGGTATAATAATTTGATTAATTTTCCTAGCATCTAAACATAACCTTACCTTGCCATCTTTCTTTATCACTACCACCAAAGGGTTTGAATAAGGTGATACTGAGCGTTCAATTATGCCTCCTTGCATCATCCGGTCTAATTCCTCCTGTACAGCCCTCCTCTTCGAAAACGGCACTGGGTAGCTTCTCTGCATGTATGGTGCGTGGTCCCGAACTTTCAGCTCGCAGATGTAGTCCTTTGCTTTCCCTGGTGATTCATCAAACACCGCTCTGTACTGCTCGACAACTGCCCACAGCTCCTGTTGTTGAGTATTTCCTACAATTGTATTTTCATTGAAAAATTTATCGGCTCTATTTGCCCACACACACTCATTACGCTCATGCATCTCTCTCTCCTCATTTTCTAGACCATCACTCTCTAGACATATATTTATTTTAGTTTCTATCTCTCTATCAGTTATCTGTTTATGTAACATTTTTATTCCCGTGACTTTAGCTTCACTTACTACTTTCTTAAACTCTATTCTGACTGGTTTATTCCCCTTCTCAAATTTTACTATTTGTTTATTAAAATCTATTACTGCTCCGTTTCTTTCCAAAAAATCATTTCCCAATATTACATCTAGACTTAACCCTTTAACTACTAGGAAAGTGTTTTCAAATTCAACTTCATTTATGAGAATATTTGTATATTATTGTTTAATTCTTTTAATTCACCCATGACATTTTCAGAAATTACTGAGATCTCGCTACCGGTATCAATTAAAGTTTTATACTTCTTACCTTCAAGGTTAATCGTCACCTCAGTTAATCCTGCTCTGCGTTCCATCACCTTGTTCTCCTCTTCTTCTAACAGTTCCTTCGTCATGTCCATCTTGATAACGTTATTATGGTATCTGTTGATTATTTGGACCCTCCTGTTTTCCGTAGACAATGGTTCGGCCCGCTTCTCCATTGTCCTCCCTAGTTTTCCGTAGAGGGACCCGCTACAGCTGGATGATTTCCCCCTCTCCCTCTGTTATATTGTCCTACTCCTCTCGGCGCTCCCCTGTGAAATTCTCCTCCTCTCGACTGTTGATTGGGTGGTGGGTTTGCTCGCTCGTTCCTGGTGCACTCCCTGTTTCGATGACATCTGAAACAATTTGTTCTATTAGCATAATTGTCGGTTTCACATGTTCTACACCTCCAACTCTCGCCCCTATTATCGAAACTTCCTCCCCGCGCTCCTCTATGAAAATTCTGTGTACCCCTATTATGATGGAAATTATTATTATTATGGTGTGGTACTACTGGTGTAGTTGCACGTCGCCCTATGTCGCGTTCCCCTATATTCTGTAATACATCTAACATGTTTTCTAGCTCGCTTATATTTGTAATCTCTCTCGTCATTAACGTAATTTGTACTTCTCTGGGCAGGTGTTTGCTAATATGTCTTACAAATGATCGGAAAGGCAACGGCGGTTCTAGATATTAGCTTCGTTGTATATGGTCATTACATATATGGTTAGGTGGTTATTAATCCTACCAAAATTCCCGTTACCCATTATTTTACTTCTTAATATTTATTGGTCTTCTTCTGACCAGTATTTGTTGCAAAAAGCTATCTCAAAATCTTCATAACTTTCCCATTCAGTATGGTGTACTTCCGACCATATCTCGGCACTACCTTTAAAACATTTTATAATCTTCATCAACTTAACCTCCCAGCTACTACTATTAAACCGATTAAACTCTCTAACCCTATTTAAAAATTGCATTGGGTGTATTCTACGATTGTCACAATTGAAAGTTTCTAATTCTATTTCATTATTTGTATCTCGTGTCATAAATATGCGCTCCGTAACATTGTTTACATTTTGATTCTTCACTAAACCTAATTCATCTCGCATACTACTAATATTTTGGTCAAGAGAATATAATTTTTTGTCATTACTATATTCAGACTGTACATTATTTTTTGACATTACATCGATGGATTCATTTACTGCTTGTATTTCTGTCTTATAATTACTTTCAATTTCATATATTTTAGATTCTATCTTACTTTGGTGTTCATCAATATTCTGACTAAATTTTTCAACTGTCATTACTACACTATTCAACTTACAATCAGTTTCAATATTACATTTAATAATTTTAGATTCTATGTCATTGTTATGCTCATTCATTGTATTCATTAATATTTCATTGTTTTCATTTATCTGCTTCTCAACTCTATCTATCTGACTGTCTATTTCATTAAATTTAACATCTACCTTTCGCATTGAATCATCTAACTTGGTCTCTACTTGGTTGACTCTATTGGTACATTCTACTTTGGTATTTTCACAATGTTTGTTAATTTCTTGTATCTCACTTTTCAACTCGTCAAATCTCGTGTTAAAATCGCTATTGTTCATATCAAATCTATTGTTAATGAGATTAAATAAATCATTTAATGACAACTCTTTTTCTCTTGTATTTATTTTAATTGGTACGGGAGTAGAAATCGCTCCCGGCGAACTAATTATGGATACTTCTACATTCTACTCGTCTATTGACCTTGCTTCCGTTTGAATACCGGAGTCTGTCTGACTCTCGGTCTGACTGTCAGATAAGCTGACTTCATTGTTATCTGCCATTCTTACTTTTTTTATAATACTTGTGCGTATATATACTATAATCAATATGTAATCTACTATATAGCCAATTTTGTGCTAATGACGCACTTTTTATTTTATTCCGCTAACCTAACAACACACGTTTGCATCTTTGTAGATGTTGAATTTAATTAATTTATTAAATTCGTTCCTGTCACGGGCGCCAATGTTATATTCAATTACATTTTAAATATATATATATATATAATACAAAAATATAGTTTCCACCTACCTGCAAAGTTTCTTATATTCGGGTCCAGAATTCGATAACATGTACGTCAGATGCAAACCTGTGTTAAAGGTTATCGAAATAACTAACTCGACACCTTTTGAAGAGAAATTACGATTTTTTAATTAATCAGAATCATATTTAAATTTTGTTCAAAAACTCTTGATCATTGTTTTACAGATTAGGTTACAATTTTCTTTGTTCGGTTAGCCTCTGCTACATACTACTTATTCTAAGAGCTTAACTTAGTGATCACAATTTAATACGAATATATAAATAGACAGAGCCCAGCCTGCAACTTCGCACACTCTCACATACCTAGAATTTAATATTTTAAAAGCCCCAGACCATTTTTATAACCCACAGACCTTGCACTTTTGTTATTATGAAACACGCCGGCAACGTGGTTTTCGCGCACACCCATTGTTCTTTTAGATTTCTTGTTTTTAGTGTCCGAAAAATATCTGAATATGTTCTACACCTTTAATTAACCGCAGTCACCTAATTTGTTACTATTATTTCACTGTTGCTTAAAAAAAAAAAAAACTGATAAGAGTTAGCAGGGCGCACTCGGCGCTGTGTCGGCCGACACGATCAACGACTAACTGCCCAAGGTGTTTCCTTGAGTCGCGGGAAATGAGCAGTCACGGCCATCATGTTTTAGTCGCCGTTGGTGTTTAATTGCGGTGGCATAACCATTTTATGCATGGTTTATAACTGGTATATGTGTGGTACCAAAGGCCGATATTGGACTGGGTTCCGCTGATGTCATTGGAAAGACCGGATTTAGCCATGACTTCCTGCCGCTCAAAAAGCACATTGCGGAATTTTGTTAGTACCAGGACATCCGGTTTTTGTCTGGATGCGTCACTCAGATTTGTGGTGATACAGTTGCGTCTGTGTGCTGTTTACGCAAGTACAGATTTCTGCGAATTTTGTGGAGATGCAAATGCTTCGCTTGCCGGCTTACACAATAACACCTGCGTATCGCTTTTGTCTCACTGTTGCTCAACATCGTGCTGTTGCATGGAAAATATCGTTGCAATGCGTTCTATTATAACGGAATAAATGTTGTTACCCAATAATTTTCACAACTTATTTTTACAAGCCCGCACCAAAATGAAAGAAATAAAAATATAATTATCCCCTACTGTTGAAAATAAAAACACCCAAAATTTGACCCGCTACAACAATAGTTCAATAGTATGAATAAATTAAAACTGTCAAAACAAGTATTATTATTAAGAGTTTTGTTATATATTATAAGAGTTCATGTTATTAGTTAATTAATTTAAATATATTTATCTCATGGAGTCAAGGTATAACTTACAATCAACCATTATAAATTGTTCCATTATATATCAGAGAAATTCACTAATTACTAAGGTATAAAAGTTATAACTTGAGGCATGTTTAGTACCAAACTGTTTGTAATTGTATAATTAATAATCATATAAACATTGTATGTATCATTAGGATATAATAATAAAATTATATGTTAAAGGCAATTTGTAAAATGTAAAGTAGTTAAGGGGTATTGATCATATAGCACTTAACCTGTACATAAGTAGCCAATCAAAATTTAAGAAGTTTTGATCAGTTCGGTGACTAAAAAAGAAGAAAGGACACTTGATTGTTAATTGTGATTGAGAACAGTTTAATAGTGCTTGCCGAGATGTTATAAAAAAAATGAAAATCTAAACCCAGAAACCGTTTGTGAAGGAAAATTTTTATGACCACCACTAAAGATAAACAATTCCTTAACTACAATCATCTAACTAACCAGGAACACACACCATAAAGAAAATATCAAGAAAAAACAAGGAGACGTTCAGCGAACATCGCCTAGAAGTGTAATGTATTATTCGACTTTATAACTGACAATATTATTTATTCAAAATGAACAACCTACTAGACACTAGACAACACTATAATTCACACTACCACTAATCACTAGTGAACATTTTAATAAGTGAAAAACAAATTATATATATAAGAATCAGTGGTTACAAGGAACACATTTATTTGACACATTAGTAAACTTCAGTTGTTATCTGACACGGACGAAGGCAGCCATGATGATGACGTCACTCTAACCAGCACGCTTTGTACAAGGTGTACTGAATAACATCAGACATTGTATGTTTTTCTTAATAATTTTTGTAACTCTCTTTTTAGATTATAAGTACTAGAAAGATTTGTAAATGTACTCTATATTGTTATTTATCATGTAATGGAACTTTTCGTAGCAGCCACAACAATTCCCACGAAATATGTTAAACCTATTTTTATTATTCACTCCTGAGATAACTATCGATTGTTACTAACGTGTGTATCGAATGAAAATTTCTATCAATTTGAACTCCAATTATAAAGATTAAACGATAATGTTAATAAATCATATCCATGCGTTATTATTTCATGAACATAAGATATTATCAACATTTATTTTATAATTACCAAGACTAAGAAGACGTCGGGGAGTCGTTGGAATTACACAAACTACAAAACCAAGATTAACCTCAAAGAATAGGGTTAAGCCTAATATCGAAGGTGAACCTTGAGAATTGTTTGGGACGACTCGACCGCTATTTTTGAATTAATTTTGAAGTTTTAACTGCTGAATTGGAATAATAATAATTCTGATTATTAAACCAAGGCGGAATAATTCATTTCTTAAACTTATATATTAATTCACGTTACAAAACACGCAACATAAATAATCCACGATCAACTGATACATTATTTACAACTTTTTATTACAACTTAACATTTACAAAAATTAACACGGGCAAATTAATATACAACAGATACACGTTCAGTTATAAATTGACACATCCAACGTGAGGCAAATTAACACGGGAGCTACAGAGGAGTAGTTATAAATTGGCGAACCCAACAGTGGGGCTTAACGTTGATACACGGGAGACTTCTAGGCACGAATAGTTATAATATAAATATTTATCTTTTTGGGATCATTGTTGATCACGCAGAAAATTTCCATGAATGTTGATTTTTGTATAAAGATTATTTCTCATTAAGTTTTAGTGCTACAACTTTCATTATTACATTAATGAATTCAGTGTCAAAAACCGTAAAAGAAAATCATAATTTTTTAATAATATTAAAAATAGTTAAATATTTTAACGATTGATTGTTGATCACATATAAAACGATATTGTTGATCAGATATGTTGATATGGGTGAGCGAACATAACCCCAAACCTTTAAAACGCGGGAACCATTTTGTGGCTCTGTATAAAATTCCTCTTGGATCAACCAAGTATGGTTTTTGGCTGAACATTCCCAAAGCGACAGCCAGATATACAAGACTGCAAGGTCACGCCTTCAAACCAAAACAAATGTACACAGACGGAACTGACAGCGTTGCCAGGTATATAAACGTTTTTCCTTGCGTGTGTAGTTGACTGATTCATATTGTTCGCTCTCTACAGTTTTCGCACAGTTGTATAAATTCAGATCGGTCCACAACGCCTAGTCAGTTATTGTTGATCATGCGGTAAAATGCAAAACCATTAACCGATAGTTGATTATTATTAATTTTTGTTTAGGTTATTAATGAAATTTAGAATAACCTCACAATAATAATTATGAAAAAATATACTACTTTAATAAAAAAAGGGAGTTCATTCCTATCACGTAGCAGAGTGGTTAGTGTCTGCCTTTCATATGGTGCTATGGTCCAGAGTTTGAAACTCGGTCAGGCTCGGAGTTTTCAACACGCTAACAAATTTCATCCGTCATTGTTATTAAATAAAACGTTTAGAGAAAACTGTAATGTTCCAAATGATGTTCCATATCAACCGTGCTCAGTAATAACCTCGTAGTTGATGTTATAAATGGGATGACAAATGCATACTGATTTCTGAGAGAAATGAGGCGGAGCTATTTTTGTAATACGTAAATGTTTACTTAATTTTTTCTATTTAGCTGAATTTTCTATCTTCAGCTAAACATCAGTCGTTTTATTGTCATAAACACTGGAAATAATTAAACTCTGTTAGTGTCATTTCGTTATGGTCAGAAATGTAAAACTAAGCTATCCGTAAAGATAACGCTGGAGAAACTGCATAAACTTATATAGCTGCTTACTTAATCGTAACATGAAAACTCTTCAATAACACTTGTGTTTTATTGTCAGAAAACAGTATTGTTCAAACAGATTGCATTTAGACAGTTTCCGGTAATTTGATATTTTTTGGCAAAATACTTTAGTATGAGTCAGATCGTCTTGATATTTCAACCGATGGCATTTAATAAAAAATATTATAATCTGGAGAAAAATCAAAAATTCGTTGATTTATCAGGCTGATATCACATCAGGTGTTATGCCAGGACAGAAAAGATTCTTTATTTTCAAAATTTAAGAGTAACAATGAACCCTAATTATTAAACCTAACATGAAATCACGATACCTATTGACATCACACAATTTCTTAACCTGGCTTGTGTACATGGTTAACAAATGACAATCTCGCCCATACCTTGGCCAATATTACAGTTATTACCTTTATAAGCATGCTGACCTGGAAGACTTCGTCATTCACTCTGTACACATGCATTATTGGTTGAATTTTCATAGTTAAAATCTTTTTTATAGATGTCAGTCCTTAAAGCTCAAATGGTACACCCTTGCGTGTATTTTGTTTGCCGCCGTATTTTGGTTTTGTTTTCTTTTTTTTGTTAAATTTCATTGTAGGAATAGTCTTCATCAAAATGTATTCCATATATCTAGATCAATTACTGCATTAAACAAATTGATATTCCAATTGTATTTATGTGCGTTTCAGTTCCAACTTATTATCACTTATTATAGCCGACGCTGTTTTCACCACTTTCAATATGAAGACGTGATGGCATTTTAACGTTGTAACGATGATGATAAGTCTGACGACCTATTTGTGCTCCTCTTCCGTTTTATGGCATTTTTTCTATAAACTTATTTGTAATAAAAACTGAAATACAGGTGAATATCAGTGCAACGTATAATGAACTGTCTCAAAGTTATTCTACCGTCGGTTGTAAAATTTTTGTTAATTCACTACAGAAGGAAAATTATATTTTTCCCACCAAATACCAAATAGTCGTCAATGAAAATCAGAGATGCACGGTACATTGCTAAATTGTGTACTTACAACAAATGTTTAAATATTTTTTGAATCAATTAAATTATTCTACATGACAATGGAATAACAAGCCGAACAAAAAGCATGTTGTAGATACGATCATCTACTTAGACGTAGGCCTATAGGCCTACATATTTGGTAATATATTTCGAGAAGATAGTTTAAAATTCCGGTTGTGGACCTTTTAACGTATTTCAAACATATAGGCCTATTATTTTAAATGTCATAAAAATCTAGACGATAGTTTTAAAGGAGTTTGATTGCATGTAGCTGCCCTAAGGGGGATTTGCCCGTTTCGCTTTGCTCAACGAACTCTGCCCCCCCCCCAAAATCAGCAAGTACTTTAATTCTTTTACACCAATCCCCGGTTCAGTAAATTTCATTTGGTGTGGTTTCAGTTTAGTACGGATATTATTTTATGACCAATCGCTCATTATAACGCGGGGCCAGATTCGATTCAGTGCGGTACAACCATTTGTATTTCTTATTAATAAAGTTTCCCATTTTAGTGAAATATTTCAAATACGTTTTCCATCTGTCTCTACATCTCCCGAAGTGAAAGTGATGATAGTGGGGATGTGGGATAGTGAAAGTCCAGTTGTAGTTGTTGTTGACCAGTTGTAGTGAAAGCGCAACTATACTGCAAAGGGGATGGATGAGGTTCTTCACTTCAAAAGCTCTTGTGCTTGTATTAAAGAACACAACTCAGATAAAAGAAAGGAGTTCGTGACTGGTTTGCTTCTTAGAACATAGTGTTCACTACTTTAAACTCACTACGGCGTACTGACAGAGTGCAGAGTTCAAACTAAGATTGAATCATTTTTCAAAAAATGTCAGTGGAGTGAATGTCATTAATGTTAGCCTGTTTCATGTTGCATTGTAAGGTAATAGTTTTATTTATATCACTTAAAAAGCTTAACATTTAGGCCTATGAAATAAAAACTTTTAATAAACTTTAGTATGTATTTCACGTCTTCTTCAGTGAACCTTTTGTCTTGTGTCTACAAACTTTATCGTATTTAACACAACATAATTACAGAAAGTACTAGAACCATGTCAACTCATTTTAAATGTAAATAGGGCCTATAGTCATATTTTCCAAAATTCCGACCCTTACGTGAGTAACACAGGAAAATTTTTCATTGTTATATTTTGTCTTAGAGTTACATATATTTTCTGTGTTTTCTATAATACTCTATTATGATAATTCTTCACTTGCTCTCGAACCAAACACAAGACACATTATCGAGTTCGTATTATATATTTATACACAGACATTTTACGCCACCATTTTACGGTAATAGGGTAATAGGTTTACACGATTGTGAATGCTACAGAAATTAACATAAGATTTCAGGTTGTTGAATAAATAATATACTAATACGACTTTCAGAACCGAATAACCATGAAACGCATATTTTCTTATGGAAAATACGTTATCGTTCTGTGCAGTTTCATTTAGTGCGCAAATGTTTGGGAATGAATAAACCGCACGAAACAAGCGATTGGTACCGGTATCTATTATTATTATTATTATTAATTTTTTTTTGAGGCTATGTATGTAAAGTTGGATTAACTACAATGGTCATTACAGTCTGCAGCCCATTTGGAACTGTTACAGTAGCTTTGCTAGTTAAAAAAATTCCAGCCTAAACAGGTAATCGGAACCCCAGACCTTCAACGTATCAGTGAATGGCGTTCAACCGACTGAGCCATCAAGGAGTCCGTTGATCTAAGACTTTTTACTAGGCTATATTATTTGTTTATTTTTATTTCAGGCATCTGAAATAACCAATACACAAGAGCACAACCACCGGGTTGTGGACATTTAATTTTTACGTGGATTTAGAACCTTGGAAGCAACGAAAACACTTTACTACAATGAATATGAGCCGGTTTTGTTTAGCTCTACTATACCGAGGGTCTAACACACAATGACGGGCGATGTTAAACAACACATCAACTGACAGAGGGTTAGTCGGTTTTGCCACCGCGGTTCTTTAACACACACAAAATCCATTCGTACCTAACAGCATATCTTATGAACATAGTAGCCTACTACAAAAAAAAGACTACTCATGTTATCCTCTTTGAATATTTTCCTCGTAACTTAAGTTTTTTTCTACTAAGTCTACAATGAAATCCGTTTCCCGATATTC
The DNA here is from genome assembly GCA_034769895.1 of Magicicada septendecula. Taxonomy (NCBI): domain Eukaryota; kingdom Metazoa; phylum Arthropoda; class Insecta; order Hemiptera; family Cicadidae; genus Magicicada; species Magicicada septendecula. The sequence continues at coordinate 234,581,884 of CM068372.1, read as the reverse complement.
CTCGTAATTCCTAAGTAGTTTGCACTCAATTAACACAAAATTTACTTATTCCTAATAGCGTTACAACCATATATATAGAAATATTTTTAAACAAAGTTGCATGATTGGCCAAAACTTCTTCTTCACTTCAAGGATTAGGCTTGCAGCGTGTTCCGTCTTCACAGCTACCGTTTTCTTTGTCTGCCTCTATCTCGTTCTCCAAGAGGCTTATACTGGATTATCTTTTTTGGTATTCTCGAGTCAGCCATTCTATTTATATGTTGTATCCAGTTTTCTTTCTTTTTTTTTAATTTTATCGTTTATTGAGTTTATTCGTTTATTTGTTTATTCATTCAGCTCTTGCCTTATGTCTGCATTTCTTATGTGATCTCTCAGGCTGCACCCTTTGACTCTCCTTAAGAATTTCATTTCAGCAGCTTCAATTCGTTTTTTTCTGATTTTAGGTTAGTTTCCACGATTCACTCCCGTACATCAATACCGGTGCCGCCATAAAATTTCATTTCTGTACCTTTTCATACTTTCTTTCCCAGAGTCTTATGAATTGTGGTATCTGTTCATTTTATTATCGATATCGTCTTCATATTCATAGCTTACGTTGCACCCTAGATAGCCGAAGTAGGATATTTTCCAATAATTTTATTGTCTATTACTATTTAAATGCCATTATTTTAGTCTTTGTCGTGGACATTTTTAAATTATATTCATGGCAAATTTTACTGAGTTGATACACTGCTTTTTGAATCCATTTTCGTTTTCTTGTAGGATGACTTGATCGTCAGAAAACAGCATATTATTAATGGTGAAATTTTAGGGAAGTAAGTAGATTCCAGGACCAGTTCGTTGTTTCCATTGCCTTACATCGTCAGTATATATGCCTATGTTAAATAAAGTAAGTGACAAAGAAACTGCACCCTTGTCTAATGCTTCTGTTAAGAGTAACAGAATGTTTTCTCCTTCTCAGTGTTTATAGTAATGTCTGTTCTTTCATATTGGCTTCCTATTACTTCTATTAGGCCTATATGATGTGGGTATCCTCTTTGCTCTAATATTTTCCACAATATGTCTCTATTTACATGATCAAATGCTTTTTCATAGTCTATGAAGGCAATATGTGGCTCTAGATTGAATCTTCTTTTTTCGATCAATTGGCGTATAATTGTGACATTCTCAATACAGGATCTTCCTTTTCTAAATCTAGATTGTTCTTCAAGAAGGAGAGCGTTTGCAGTATTCTTTAGTCTGTTATTAATTATCCTTGTATATAATTTGTAGGCCATATCAACAGGCTTATTTCTTGATAATTTCCACAGTCATTTCTGTTCCTTTTTAAACAGAGATATTACCTCTGCTGTTCTCCTAAAATCTGGAATAGTGTTTGTTTTCCAGCATGCATTAATCAAATGCTAAAGTTGTAGTTTTAATAGGCAGTCCACCACCTTTTAAGAGTTCTGTGTTAATTCCATCCGGTCCTATTCTTTATTTGGTCTAGAGCATCTGTTAATTCTTCTAATGTTTTGTTATCCCCAAGGTATATATTGCTATTAACAACCGGAAGAGTGATAGTTATATCTTGTCCTCCTGTATTATTTACCTACTCATCTGTCATGTGTAATTGTGCATTATCTATCTCAGTTTTGTTAAGATGTTTCAGAAGTTAATATGTTACTTCTTGTCTTCCATGAACGTCTGCTTCTATGTTAGATATGAGTGCATCCCAGGAGTCTTGGTGTGTTTTCCTAATTAGTAAAAAGTGGTCAGAACCTATGTCACTACCTCTAAAACCTCTAACGTCTTGTACACTTGTACGTGTGTGTTCACTTTCGTATTGACCATAATATAATCTGTTATTCATCTTTGCCCTCTCGCACACCATGTATACTTATGTATGTCCTTTTTTCTAAAAAGCTGTTTGTTATTTTTAATTCATTATAGGAATCAAAGCACCTCAGCTCATGTCCATTAGAGTTTAAAATCTGCTCTCTAAACGTGCCTACAACTCCTTGAATTGAATTGGCGAATCTCCTATTCTGGGGTTTAAATCTCCATTTATTACCAGGTAATTGTTGGAATTGACTTTATTAATTTGCTTCTGCAATTCCTCATAAAATATTGGCGTATTATCCTTTCTTCCTTCTTCTGGTACATATACACCTACCACAACAAGATACCCTCTGTCTGTCTTAAATCTCTCTATTATTATTCTACGATTGAAATAAATATAGTGTTGTATTTTATTTCCCTATCTCTTATCAGTCATAACTGCCACTCCACTCTGAGCTCTTGTTGGTGAGTCTATGCCACTGTACAGCATCAAACAAAACAATAATTTAGGTCTTTTGTACCTTCAAGTTTCTTCTTTGTCTCTGTTATTACAGAAATGTTTATTACAGGTGAAACATCTATTGTATTTTCTACCCATTTCATTGTTAAAGTAATTAAGAGACTTAAAATTTTAAGAGACTTTAAGAGACTCCATAAAGAATATCTCATTTTATAGTGTAATATTAATGGTTCCTGCAAACAGAATTTTGAATAGAACAGAATCGTTACTTCATTCAAGTGGAAAAAGTATGGTAGAGTAAAACGTTGTTACTTTTTACAACGAATCACTGTCTCATTCATTACAATAACTAATATAACAAAACGGTTGATTCCACATTGTGTGATATTTTCTCTTTTCCTGTCAAAGCTGAAAATCGGATCTTTTTACAGAAACTTTCAACTTAAGAGGGTCTTTAATAATAAAACAAATATAACAGCTGATTAGATTATTGACAAAAAGCTGGGTGGAGGTGTATCCGATTTCTTAGTTAAATAAAATTTTGTATACGATTGATCAAATTAGAAACATGTACCTAGATTTCATGGAAACATAATACATTCTCACCAATGTAATCTTTGGCCAATCCTTGTTTGTCACATTTCAGTTAATTCAATAAGCTTATCTGTTTCTATCACAAGTTAAACCCTGTGAATAAAATAAAACGATTCAATTTAGTTATTAAACTTTGGTTTTCCTATTTTTCTGAGCTTCTTTTGAACAGACTCTATGTGTTATATAGTCTATTTTGCATAATTGAATAATAGAGTAATACAAATTTTACGAGGGAACTTATGGGACAAAGACAACCACTCATAACAAAAGTCACACTATCTTGAAATCAAATCCAATAGCCAATAAGGCTATACCAAGTAAAAACGTAATCACTAAATATGAATCACACAGACTTTAGCACAGTGTACAGGTTTTTATTACAAGAATCTACAAGGATTCATTAAAAATAACAATTACCTATTTTTTAAGTGCAGGAGTCTTTTGCACTTTTTAGATATTATTATTGAATTTTAAACACTTGTAATAATCATTCCAATTAAGGTTATATTAACAGGATAAAAAAATAAAAATACATTTTGAGACATGAAAAATTGTATTCTAACAAAAATAAATTATTATTATTTTAACAAATAACAGTAATTATTTTAAGCATAGCAATAACTGTAAAAAGAAATCTCACAAAAAAGAGAAAACTCCATGACTACAGTAATTAGAAAGTAAATATAATTATCAATAATACAAAAAAATTAACGTCTTGTCTTTTAAGACATTAAAAATTAATAAAAAATACAATGAATAGTATATTCAATTTCAAAATTAATTTCAAAAGCATAAGAAAACAGAAAAATTAATTAAAATTACTTCAAGTAAAACACAAATTGGGACAATTAGCTGCACTGTCATTTTTTAAGTATTGTACTAGACAAAGTTTAGAAGAAAAGATTTGTTTGTCTTACAATAAAGTACAATAATAATAAAAATATATATAAAATTACGTGTAAGTAAAAAAGTTAGCACTAAATATAAATCACACAGACTTTGGCACACTGTACAGATTATTATTACAAGAATCTACAAGGATTCACTAAAAATAACAATTACTTATTTTTTAAATACAGGAATCTTTTAAACTTTTTAGATATCATTACTGAATTTTAAACACTTGTAATCCTTATGACAATTAAGGTTACATTAACACGATAAAAAATAATATATTTGTGGACATGGAAAATTGTATTCTAACAAACAAATTATTATTATTTTAACAAATAACAGTAATTAAGCAACTCAATAACTGTAAAAAGAAATCTCACAAAAAGAGGAAACTAATTAGACTAATGACTAATTAGAAAGTAAATAAATACAAATAAATATTATTAGTAATAATAAAAAAAAATTAACTTCTTGTCTTTTAAGACAATAAAAAACTAATAAAAAATACAATAAATAGTAGATTACACACAAAATTAATTTCAAAATCATAAGACAACAGACAAAAATAATTAAAATTACTTCAAGTAAAACACATAAATTGAGACAATTTAAGCACTGCCATTTTTAACACTGTCATTTGTGCATTTTTGTGTTTGTGCACTGTCATTTTTTAAGTACTGTACTAGACAAAGTTTAGAAGAAAAGATTTGTTTGTTTTACAATAAAGTACAATAATAATAAAAATAATATAAAATTACGACCATGTAAAGTTATAAAACAATTGTAACCCCACTTTGACTTTAGCAGTTATTAAAAAAAAGATTATTTTTTTTTTGAGAAAAATTTTTGAGAATTTTTTTTTTTTTTTTTTTTGTAAAGAGGGGCCACAAGCCGTTGTCTAAACTAGTAGTTTTTCCTATCCACGGGTAGGGCACAGCACTAATTACCGCCTTAATTTCTGTACTGCTAATAACTCCGGGTCATATATCATTTGTTTAGCGCCGACTTACCGCTAGATATCAGCCCACTCTCCGATAGTAAAATAACTGAAACTTCGCTGATTGTTCGTGACTCAGCACACCCTCACCCCAAAAGGGCAACATAGTTGCCCCAACGTTAAAGGCCAGGAGAGTACCCTGCAGTGTACCTCTCCTCAAAACAAACCGGTGGACGTCGTGGTTGAGTTGGCTCAGTAGAGCTTGCTCTCAGGAGAACAGATTCTCGGAAGGAAAACGAAAGAGACGAAAGAAGATATGTATTATGTGAGTGTGCCGGTGCTGCATGCTGACCTGATCAGGGTCCGTACACAGCACAAGAGAAGAAGGAGAAAAGACTAAAGAAGGTTCTCACGCACGTGCATCTTCCGTTCCGACCTCCTGAGGGTTGCCCACCAACTGAGACCCAACTTGATACCTACTCAGGACAACAACTACCCCCCCTTTTTCTTACTGGATTGGAAATCTCAACGCCAATGCAACCATCCCCACGCGACCCTCTCCGCCAGGCCAACCCCACAGGACCGCCCCAATACGTCACTCTCTCTGGTGACCACCACCTACTCCTCCTGCTGCCACTCACATACGCGTCCGAAGACCAAAACAAGGTAACTAATACCTTGATATGTGAGCGCCCATAACACATCTGTCCACATATGGACTGACCAGCCATATGCTAAAACAAGGCATCACATCCTTGACATATCTAACTGGTCGTTAAAAAAAAACATCCCTATACTAGGGCGGACGGCCCCTATTAGCCGGACCGAGAAAACCGCATAGAGGGCACGCGAACATCAATCCCTTTACTTGGTCTTCATTACTGCAGAACTAACGAGGGGGGTTTTACTTCAGTACGACCACGTCGAACAACCTACACTTAATCTAAAATAAACTACCACGGAAAGCAACTAGGGAATGCGGCATGGCCAGGACTCTACAAAAATCAACGACAAAGTACTACAAAGAAAAATGAAAACGACACTAAACTCACTACCCACGTAGTCACAACTCTTCCAACTAACTTCTCTCTAACTCCTCTCGGATATTTTTTTCTTTTTCCTTTTCTAATTTTTTTTTGCTTTTTCCTTTCTAATTTTTATTTGTTTTTGGTTTTTATTTTGTTTTCTGAGGGGAGGGGTAGGAAAATTGGGAAGATGAAAAGGGCAAGGATCATTGAAAGTTCAACCGCTAGGACTAAGGTAAAGGACATGGTTCCCTCCGAAAATAAGGATGGGTGGAGAAAACCAAGGCTCGCGGAGGCAGGGGCGCAACCCTGAAGTAGATGAACACCACTGGGAGTGTGGGGAACATCTACCCGCTACCCATCAACCGCTTTGTCTCACCTTTATATGACGAACTTTAGGAACCCGTTCCTTTTGGACGTCACTCTCTGAGAAACTATCTTGTGTTGAGCAGTACTGATTTATTTCTTCTAAATTATAATCAAGGTAACTTACCTTACTTAACTTACGTTTACCCCGATTTGGATCATCCTCAACCTCTAACTCCTCTGCTTCTATCTTCTTCTCTTCTACAATTTCCCCTGGTTCTCTTTCTTCCACCTCTTCCTTTTCCTCCTCTACATAATCCAAATCACCATCATGACACTGCACATCCTCATCTTCTAGTTGCTCACCTGGTCCACCTGGAACTTCTTTCCATTTCAAGCGTCTGCACATCTTCACACACTACATCATTCTCACCCACAAACTCTACAACGCTGCCACCCAGTTTCTCCCCAACTTCTACCTCATCTACTTCTACCACACTTGCAGACTGGACATCCCCTAGTCCATCCGCAACCTCAGAAACACCTGCAGCCTCCGAAACACTTACACTTATACTCCCCTGCGTAGCATGTGCAGACCACTCTTCTGCCTCCTCCTTCGATTCCTCTTCTTCACCACTCTCAGCAACTACAACTTCCTCAACAGTACTCAACCTGGAATCCAGCTGTCCAGGTCCATGTGCAATGTCTAAATTAAATTCTACTGACGATGGCAAAGCTCCACCATCAAGTGACTTCTCATCTTCCGGCGTAGGCGATGATGATGTTATCGGCTCTGGATCCACCTTGGGCAGAAATGGATTTACCGGAACAATTACTGCGAGCTCTGGTCGGACAGTATTTGAAACAACACAAAACCGGGCCATCTCCGCGAAACAACGTGGACGTCCAGCAAACATTAAACGGGATCTGTCTTGGGGATTCAGTCCTCCCATAATTACATCTAGGACTTCGGTGTCGGGCAACCCTAATCTTAATACCCGGGCAGCTTTTCATATGTCCTGCACGTAGTCCCCCAATGCCTCTCCGTCGGCCTGAAAACGATAGAATAAATCCCACTTAAGCTGGGAACGTCGTGGAGGATATATGAAGTAATCCAACACTTCCCCATGAAAAGTGTCGACCGTGCCGCCCCGACGCCAAGTGTTGGTGACCTTCTCTGCCAACGAACCCCGGCAATACGGGTATATAAGGGACAAGACCTCCCCATCGGATATACCCGGATAGTCTGCCAACTGCAGGACAAGGTCCAAGAAAACCAGCAGCTGGTCCTCCTTAAATGCATCTACCACCGAAAGTTTCTGGAGAACTCCTGTGAGAGGGTGGGGCAATTTCCGAAAGCATTGCGCCGCCAGAATTACACAATTCGCAAATACACAATCAACAAAACACAACACCCTACAAATACCTGACACCTTCAAACATAATGACAATAATAAGATTGGAATAAGAAAAACTCACGTACTATATCTTCCAAAGAGTAGACTGCGGGTCCACCTACCGATGCGAGAAACTAGCCCACTACCTGAACTGCTCACACTCGATTACCAGACAAAAGGAACGCGACACACACACACCACACACACAACACGAAAACAAAACACCGACCAACGAAAATTTATTTTAACAATTTCATGTTACTCCGGCTACCATCTATCGGAAGAAACTGACTGCCGATCGGGCCATACCGCATAATCAAAACAGACAACACCTCCCCAAATATGGGCAAGGTAATACTCCAACTAACCAAGCACCTAACTGCGATAAGTCTTCCCCCAGGGATTTCCCCTTCCAAAATTTCTCACCACGTGGCACTATTCACTATTCAAGGCGGGCAAGTACATATACATATATGGCAAAACCTTAAAGCTAACAAAATTATTTTCAACTTTAGATATAGGGCCTTTTAAAATTTTTCTAAGTTCTATTTGAACTTAACATTATGGAAGTTCCAAATGTTTCCTAAGTTTGCAAGCCCCGTCACACCCACAGGACCCACGGGTTGACCCTCATCGTAACCACGCTCTGCTACCAAAGGTAACCCCACTTTGACTTTAGCAGTTATTAAAAAAAAGATTTTTTTTTTTTGAGAAAAATTTATGAGAATTTTTTTTTTTTTTTTTTTTTTTTTTTTTTTTTTTTTTGTAAAGAGGGGCCACAAGTTAATTATAACTAGGCTTAGGCCTAGAGAAGCCAAAAATGCGCTGGATCCAGTGAGACGGGACTCGCAATGAAAACTCAAGAATTAAACAATTAACAAATCCTTTTTATTATTCTATCTCATTGCACAATTAATAATAAAATAAATAAATCCAACAGTGATCTATAATTCGCCCTTAAATAGTTAAATAAATAAGTATACTTTCTCAACAAGGCCACCTGAAAACTATTTATTGCAACCAAGAAAATAATTGACTATGTCACTCTATCAATGAATTGAAATATAAAACCATAACTAACCTTGAAATAAGCTTCCATTAAAATATTAATAAAATATAAAATTTATTTTATATGTTCCTGTTAGAATGCTTCATAGAACTTAATGAAGATAAATGGTATTGATTCCTTGCTAATATTAATTATAAAAATAACTACTCAAACAAATTAAATAAATTTTAAAGGTGACAATTCATATACTTGTTATAAGGTTAAATAAAATAAATTATTTCCTTAAAGAAATGATCAACAATGGTTATTGAGATAGAATACTTGTTATAAAAATGAAAAGGATATACCTACATGACTACATGTAGTAAGTTTCTTTTGTAAAAGACATCGATCAAATAAATCCCTATATCCAAAGTTCCCACCAAAAGTACACTAAATGGATATACCTATAACCTCCAAAATGTACACAGAAATATACACACATAACATGTTCCACAAAACAAAATACATTATACAATAGTATACATAAAATACATAAAGGTCTCTTGCCACGCCCTTTTTATATTACCTTTCTGGTGTATATAAATTCTGACTTTTTCTTTATAATAATCCCAGTTAGGATTAGAAATTTACTTTTATTATTTTACCCTCATGGTGTGGGTTGATTACACATCGGGTGCATACGATAATGTTAAAGCACACAGTAGTCCCCAGGACATAATAAAATTGAAAACTAAGTGCCTAAGTGGCTAAGTGGCTAAGTGCCTATTTACAGTGAGAAATTAAAAATATTGAATAATGAACGCCCCCCAGTTATCATAAATAATATAAAGAATTTATATATACGGAAACAGGGCCAATTAATAAAAATAGGATTATTGCATAATATTATAACCTTATGAAAAATACACTTGGCTCAGAGACGGACATGATAAAATCTTGATGATTCAGCATTCAACTTGTTTCAACAAACAAGTTGAAAACTGTATCGACAGGCACTGCTTGGTTGAAACTTGTTGAAAATGCACCTCCCTCACCAGTAAATTTTTTTATACAAAATAATTTAAACTGATTTTTAATTAAGAAAAAATATATATATTGTAACAGTACATATGTTACCACATCCACCTAAGTACTGAAAATTAATTTGAAGGCCACCACTAGAAAAAATACATTAAAAGGTCTAGAATACCACCAAGTATAGTAAAGAAAAGTACCATAAGTTAGAATAAGTGAAGCATCATTGAAAGGAATTCACTAGTAAATGCACCAAGAAAGAAGAAAAGAAGAATAAAGACGAGACGACCGACATACTATACCCAATAGATCAGTGAGAAGGACACCACACAACCAAAGAAGAGAGAAAAATCAGTGAGGAGGACAAGACAACAAAAGAAGAAAGAAGAGTCAGGAAGAAGAACACAACAAGGACAATTTCAAGAAAGAAGAAGGAAGAACCAGTGTGAAGAAGACAAGTGAAAACCACATCATGTATAAAACGAACAATAGTGAGGAGGAGATCAGTGAAGAAAGAAGAAGGAAGATCACCAGAGCAAACACAAGAAGAATAAGGGAAGAAAATTGAAGTAAAACACACTAACATAAACCTTGAAAGAATATTTGTATTAAGAAGAAGGAAGAAGTGTTAGTTAATTATATGATATGAATCCCTAAGCTGTATGGCAAAGTCAACATTGACAACAACTCATTTAATGAACACATTTATTGTTTATGTGAAACACATTATTGTAAATAAGTATTAAATATAGTAAATAAAGAGTCACAAGCAAACTGAATAAGGACAAGATGAGTTTATGATAGCTAAATGATGTGTAGTTATAGAATAAACAGAGGAATATGCAACCAAAATAGTGAATGACCAATTGTACAGTGGGAATGATGTACATACAAACCCACTAATTAACAACAAATAAGATAATACAGTAGTAAACTAAATATGAACTATTGATAACCAATAACCAATGTACAAACATGAAATGAAAACCAGTCGAATAGTTTAAGATAGAAATATACAGCCATAAACAACACTTCAATGTTTACTGAACCTATGACATAACCTAATCTGGGCATCCAGTTTTCAATAAAACTTGATAAAAAATGAACCAAAACAATGTTAGACCAAAATGTAATGAGCTAGGAAGTAAATAGAGCATATAAGGAATGTTTTGTACACGATAGCTAATAGTATAATAGTATATAAAAGCTATATTTAAGTAATACAAGTATGAACAAATGCTTGTAATGGCAAAATGACACTATGCAACCAAAATTATGTAATAAACACATTGTACAAAGCAAGTAACCCAATTAATGATTTGGTGTCGGACAGAATACTATTCCTATGAGCAATTGTAACCAAAATAACCATTTAAATAGTTTATATAAACGTAATTATAACTCAACCATTATGACAACTAGCTGCAAATAAAGTTTACAGCAACCAAACCTTGCTAATAACAGAGTCAAATGCAGAGTGAACTGCATAACAATAACTATAAGGTCCTAGTGACTAGTTCAGTTATCAATCAGAGAACAATACATCTAAAATGTCTATGATATTAAGCATACTACCAAGTAACGCCATATAGGCATAGCAAGCCTGATTCATAAGTGATAATTAAGGCATTAAACCAATAATATAGGGAAAAGAACACTGCCAGTAGTGACTTAACCCACCAAGGTATAAATATACTATGTTAGAACTTAATTAAATGTTGTTATTAATAGGATATAAGAAAAACCAAAATGTATGACAATACTACCAAGTAAAGCCATACAGGCATAACAAGCCTGATTCATACGTGATAATTAAGGCATTAAACAAATAATTTAGGGAAAAAGAACACTGTCAGTAGTGACTTAACCCATCGAGATTTAATTACCACATGTTAAAAGTTAATTAAATACTCTTATTACTGAGTAATGAGCAAACCAAAAATGTATGACCATAAGTTTAAGAGTGAAGCTATGAAAACGGACATAGTATTAATAATAGGACATAGTTTTAAGGGAAATTTGTACAGTAGCTTAAGAGTGAGACATTACTATAAAAAATAACATAAAAACCATGAATTGTTAATAATTAATGGTTTAATGGACACCAAGCATAAATGCTAAGTGCTAAGTCTGATAACCCTTATCAGAAATATATGATAAGGGGACTCAAATTAATCGTCTTTCAAAAACACGAACAATGAGAGTAAGCACAACATTCTCAGTGCAATTATAAGAAAGATATTAGACTTTTAAAAATAATTGCATTGTGCTTAGCCCTTCCGCGTAGTCGTGTGAACCAGAATTTGTTAATCTTGTCCCCAAAGACTGACGCTTATGATAGCGTCTATTTTGACGAAGTCTACCGTAAATAAACGAATTGGCAAAAACTGACCAATCAGAACACATAAAAAATCCGAAATTCATCATTCCAGCCCATGAGCCAAAGACAGTCTTTGAACAACAGCGAAGCGGACTGCACGCTAGTCGACGCCTCAGAAAAACGTGCGTTTGACAGCAAAACAGCATCAACCATGTTAACCTCAAATTGAGACATAAGTTATCTATCAGAAGAATCAGTGCAGTATATTTACAAGTGTAATCTAATCGGAGTTTATGCGCATAGGAGTGTGTGCAGTGTTGTGATAAAGTTTAAATAATTAATTAATTAAATTTTAATTAATTAAAAAGTGTCAATAATTAATAAAGTGTAAATCTTCAACCGACGAGAGACGCAAGTATTATTAATTACAAATATTATGTCATGATTAGTCTATAAGCAAAATAATTGAACGCTAAAAGCGATTAAGATTGAAATATAGAAACAATTCAATTCCCTATCCTTAATAGAAGGGAACTGATAAATACAAATGAACAATGTTGAAATTGAACGTTCTGAGTAATGGCAGTTTAACTATTTGTATACTGTAAATATCTAGGATAAGCAAAGACATTGTGATATCAATGAAGAGTATATGTACTCTAATACTATCAGTAGATGGAAGTATAAATATTTTATTATTAAATTCAATTAATAGTTTCGCCGGAGTGCGATAACTATAATGAATAAATTACGTTTACCTGAAGTGGGAGTATCCAATTTCATAGATGATTGTAGTACATGATGCTGGATTATAACAATCACTATTAATTATTAATAAATAATTCACTACTTTTAACCAAATAAGGTTGCACTAAACTATGTATAAAGCATGTGCCTAACTATGAACAATGGTTCATATTTTATATTTTTTCGTTAATAATCATTGAATTTTTATTTTTATGTTGACTCTAACCATAGCTATTATTCCAAGAAAGTGTATTTTGCAGTTTAAAAGAACCTACTACTTTTATTATTATCATCATTATTATATTTTCAAGTCGAACAATTCGACATAACCTATAAATTTGTCAAAACACATTGTATTATTAACCAGAGGCAGTCATGCCAACTAGAGCTCATCATTTATTTTAGAGTTCATGTTCACTTTAAAAATATTAATTGTTAACTAAAAAGAAGAACAAAACTCCTTATTGTATTGAATTTCACTGTGTGTTATTTGAATAAATTGCCATTATTGTTTTTTACCAGTGAAAGAGTTGACTTTATTTGTAACAGTAAAATTACAGCTTAGAGGAGAAAAACGAGGCGGTTGGTACCATGCTGAGAATGCGAATTATTCAAATTGAATGATTCCTTGTTTTGTTTACAACCGTTCAGATCAACATACTTACAATCTTATACAATAATACTATACATGAGTTGTTATGTGTACCATATCTGTGTTTGTGTATGTTAGTGTATAGGAAGAAACAACTGATCTCCTCACGACAGCTGATCTACAAAGAGTCAACGGAACGTCAAGTGAAAGAATTTTAACTGTCAATATAATATACAAAATTAAATTATTTAAACAGACAGCTAATACGACGAAAAAAGAGTAAGTACCGAGTTATTCAATCCTGGATTCAACAATAGGTTGAATTGAGGGGAATAAGTCACTAAACGGTAAAAGTAATAATAAAATTTGATATTGAACAATCACGATTAGCCGAGAGCAAGACCCAATTAACAGTAAAAGAACCCTGAGACAATTTAATAATAATAATATAAAAACCATAAATTATAGACGGCAACATCGTCTAGTTACAAATTGGCGCACAACGTTCGAGCAAAATTAGGCGAAAAAATATCCAACCTAATTTACAAAATAATTATTAACCTAATTTTCGAGGCAGCTGCAATACACCGGACTAAAAATGCAACGGAGAGCAACCTCTAAGAGATGTGCGGCGGAAGCAGATAAAAAAATAGACATGGATGATAAGGAGGCGACGCCGGTCGAAGATCTAGAAGAAATATTACCTCCTATAGAGCCCAGCCGACCTGTACAACAAGAGGAACCAATGGAGAAACCCACGCAAACGGCAGACACCGGCTTCTTAGAAATACTGAGGGCGATGAATAAAAATATGGAGTCATTAAAGGAGAATTTTAATGAGAAATTAAACCAGAATAACGAGTCGTTAACAAAGAATATGGAGTCGATGAACAGGAAGATGGACGACAATCAGAAGAATATTGAATTATTAAAAGAAAATTTTAATGAGAAATTAAATAAAAATAATGAGTCTTTGGAAGCGTTAAAAGAAGAATTGAAGGAAGACGGCCAGAAGAATATTGCGTTATTAAAAGAAGATTTTAACGAGAATATAATAAATAAAAATATGGAGTCGATTCATAAGAAGATGGATGACAACCAGAAAAATAATGAATTATTAACAAAAAATATCGAATCGTTGAAGGAGGACTTCAAAGGGGAGTTGAACAAGAAGACGGAGGAGACAAATAAAATCATAGCTTCATTGAAGGAAGACACCCAAGAATTAAGTAAGAAGATTGATGACAGTATCGAAGATAGTAATAAGAAGATTGAAATTATCAGCCAAAGACTCGAAGACAATCACGAAAAATTGAATGCGAAATTAGGAGAGGAAATAACCGAAGTCAGATGGGAAATTTCTGAAATCGGCGAGAGGTGCGATGAGAACCAACTAGAAATACAGAGGACGAAAGAGACACTTCAAACCCGAGTAAATAACATCGAAGAATCCCATTTAAATAAATTCGAAATCTTGACTAAGAAACAAGAAGACTTGGGAACGAGATGTGAAGAAATCACCACCACCGTGAATGATGTTCAGGAGCAAGTACACACTGACAAGGAGAAGATGGCTGAACTTCAACGGCGAGAACTCAATAATTTCAGGGAAGAAATTAATTTATTCCGGAGTCAACCAATCCAAGTGACCGGAATAAAGAACATAGAGAATCGTGAACTGATAAATTTCCAACATTACAAAAGGAATCCCATGGAGTTCATCGAAAGAGTGGAAGAAAATATCGCCCGTACACGCGAGACTAGATGGTCTACTATAAGGAACATGTTAGACGAGTACTTTAAGGACGTGCGCGATAACTGGTGGACGGCTACCCGACATGATATACAAAATTATGCAGAGTTCAAAGCGTTATTTAAAACGAAATACTGGTCCGAATCGGCACAGAACATAGTGCGGGACGACATCTGCAACGGGAAGTATGACCGCAGTAAAGGGGCATCACTCACCGCATACTTCTTAGGCAAGGTATGTATGGCCAGAAATCTTGAGCCAAAGATAGCTGAAGAATGCCTCGTCACGAAATTAGCATACCACTTCGAAGAGGGCGTGGCCAGAGCGAGACTGAACGGACAAATAAGAACGATCCAAACTATGTCCGCGTTATTAGAAAATTATGAGCAGGAGAAGTACTATCGGAGGAGTCGACAGGGACCCGACCCGTACTTTGATAGAAACGATCAGGCCGGATACCGAAATAATTATCGAGGTAATTATAATAATTCAAACCGAGATAATGCTGACCAGAACCTGAGGCCAAATAATAACGGGAATAATCATCCGCCAGATAGAAATAGCCCGAATTACAGGCCTAATTATAATAATAATTATAATCAGAATACCCCTAATAACAACCACCGTCCTAATTATAACAGTGGAAATCAACATCGGCCGAATAATGGTAACCACCCCTACCGTCCAAATAATAACAATCGCCAGTACCGACCGAACAACGGGAATAACCACAACCCGAGCAATTTCAGAAGAGCTAATTACGTTCGTGCTGACGACAGAAACGGAGGGAGACGCTTCTATCAGGGACGTCGAAGCCTCAATGAAAATAATAACCCGAATAGTCAGGACGTAAGGAGTAGCGAATCCGGGTACGACACACGAAGGAGCCGCAGTAGCGAAGATATAAACAGAAATAATAGTAGCGGACGTCAGTACAACAATCCGACTAGACCCGAAGGAAGGGAGGATGCCGAAAATGTACGACAGATTCATCATATTGAAGGAGTCAGATCCGGACGCGGAAACCAAGGACAGGACGATCCATCTACGAGGGTCCGGATGGCTTACAATCAACAGAATCCACCAGAACGCTGGCTTCCCTTAAGAGGCACGGGATTCCAATCCAATACACCTCAGAGAGGGGGAGACGAAATAGATGAAGAAGAGGAAACGGCCGACCGATGGAACGCATAATCCAAAATAAACAAACCAAAACTCTTTACCAAATACAATATGAGTGCACCACAATAATAACTAAATGAGAATGAGACCAACGACTATTGGGTAAACGACAAATACTGAAGAAAAATATTTATCAAACAACCCTACCTACTCCAATAAAAACGAAAAATTATAACCATCCAGAATAAGTGAAGAAGATCATCACTTGAAGGAGTAGAGAAGAAGAAGATCAAAGAGAATAAAAATAAAAGAAGGATATTATCATGGAAATAAAAGGAAAAGAAAAATATTTATTAAATGAATAATGTAACCCCAGAGTGTCTATCAAACCAAGTGTTATCCATTAATATATCATTATTATGTTATCACTTTATATCATAATTATCAAATATTGTATACACTAAAAACGAAAAATTATAATCATCCAGAATAAGTGAAGGACATCATCACTTGAAGGAGTAGAGAAGAAGAAGGCCAAAGAGTGTAAAACAAGAGAAGGATATTATTATGGAAAGAAGAGGAAAAGAAAAATATTTATTAAATGATTAATGTAACCCCAAGAGTATCTATAAAATCAAACATGAAGGTATCGTTATTATATTACCACATAATATTATAACTAGCAATATTGTATACACTAAAAACGAAAAATTATAATCGTCCAGAATAAGTGAAGGAGATCATCACTTGAAGGAGTAGAGAAGAAGAAGGCCAAAGAGTGTAAAACAAGAGAAGGATATTATTATGGAAAGAAGAGGAAAAGAAAAATATGTATTAAATGATTATTGTAACACCTAGAGTATCTATAAAATCAGATACTAACCATTAATGTATCATTATTATGTTATCACTTTATATCATAATTATCCAATATTGTATACCCAAAGAACCAAGAATTATAATCGTCCAGAATAAGTGAAGAACACCATCACTTGAAGGAGTAGAGAAGAAGAAGATCAAAGAGAATAAAAATAAAAAGAAGGATATTATCATGGAAAGAAAAGGAAAAGAAAAATATGTATTAAATGATTAATGTAACACCAAGAGTAACTATAAAGTCAGATACTAACTATTAATGTATCATTATTATGTTATCACATTATATTATAATTATCAAATATTGTATACACTAAAAACAAAAATTATAATCATCCAGAATAAGTGAAGAAGATCATCACTTGAAGGAGTAGAGAAGAAGAAGATCAAAGGAAAAAAAAAAGAAGGATATTATCATGGAAAGAGGAAAAGAAAAATATTTATTAAATGAACAAAATGTATCATTATTATGTTATCACATTATATTATAATTATCAAATATTGTATACACTAAAAACGAAAAATTATAATCATCCAGAATAAGTGAAAACCATCATCACTTGAAGGAGTAGAGAAGAAGAAGATCAAAGGAAAATAAAAATAAAAGAAGGATATTATCATGGAAAGAGGAAAAGAAAAATATTTATTAAGTGAACAAGATGTATCATTATTATGTTATCACATTGTATTATAATTACCAAATATTGTATACCCAATGAACCAAAAATTATAACCATCCAGAATAAGTGAAGAAGATCATCACTTGAAGGAGTAGAGAAGAAGAAGATCAAAGAGAATAAAAAAATAAAAGAAGGATATTATCATGGAAAGAAAAGGAAAAGAAAGATGTTTATTAAATGAATAATGTAACCCCAGAGTGTCTATCAAACCAAGTGTTATCCATTAATATGTTGTTATTATGTTATCACATTGTATTATAATTATCAAATATGGTATCCTAATAACTCACCAACAGAAGAAGAGGCTATTCTGATGGAAAGAAGAAAAAGAAAAATGTTTATTAAGTGAATATTGTATATAAAAGAAGAAATTTTATTAATCAAATATTATATTAAATATTGAATGAAATATATGTTTGTCAAATGAATGTTATATGTAACACGAGAAAAAGAAGACTAATATCTGATGACTAAACCATAACGAAAGCAAGCAACTAGTGAACACACTCAAGATATTTTAAACAATGTTTACTATCACTTTAAGAAAAATTGTGTACTATTCAAAATAAAATGTTAAAAAATTATGACATTTGCTAGAGGAGAAAAGGAGACCATTAATGAGAATATTATGTAGAAAAGATAGTGAAAAAGAGAATTGCCCAAGAAAAAAGAAGAAAGAACCAATCAATGTGAAGAACAATTTTGTCACGATAAGGAGAGGAGAAAAAATGAAGAATATTTACAAATGCTATTTGTCAACAGCATTAACTAATGAAGATCTGCAGAAGTGAAGAAGGAATCCAGAAGAGAGTGTATAATAAAATATAAAAGGCATGAAAATGAATAACCCCAAGAGTGTTTATTATTATTAGTCGAAAGAGACTGCTTATGAGTATTATTATTTGATGAATTGACTGTAGAAAAGTTCCAGCAATCATTTAACTGGGCAGGGATGAGGTACCCCTGATCTCAGAAAGAATGTAGTTATGGACGAAGGAGTTAGGTAAGCCATAGAGCCCGCCCGAATCGATTCCAGCTACCAAGTTAGGGAAAAAATGTTAGGGAAATTAAATATTTAAGGGAAAAAACATGACAAGCCAAGAATATAATTAAACAAGATTCCAAGAGTATGAAGAAGAAGGAGATGTAGAGAATATAGTGAACTGAAGACAAGAGTAAGAGTAAATACAAGATATGAAAACATTATATGTGACTTAAGAGTGAAATAAAAAACTGATAATTTCTTCAATCATAAAACAAAGATATCAGAAATGATCAATTCTAATAAGGAGGCAATATGTAACAGTACATATGTTACCACATCCACCTAAGTACTGAAAATTAATTTGAAGGCCACCACTAGAAAAAATACATTAAAAGGTCTAGAATACCACCAAGTATACTAAAGAAAAGTACCATAAGTTAGAATAAGTGAAGCATCATTGAAAGGAATTCACTAGTAAATGCACCAAGAAAGAAGAAAAGAAGAATAAAGACGAGACGACCGACATACTATACCCAATAGATCAGTGAGAAGGACACCACACAACCAAAGAAGAGAGAAAAATCAGTGAGGACGACAAGACAACAAAAGAAGAAAGAAGAGTCAGGAAGAAGAACACAACAAGGACAATTTCAAGAAAGAAGAAGGAAGAACCAGTGTGAAGAAGACAAGTGAAAACCACATCATGTATAAAACGAACAATAGTGAGGAGGAGATCAGTGAAGAAAGAAGAAGGAAGATCACCAGAGCAAACACAAGAAGAATAAGGGAAGAAAATTGAAGTAAAACACACTAACATAAACCTTGAAAGAATATTTGTATTAAGAAGAAGGAAGAAGTGTTAGTTAATTATATGATATGAATCCCTAAGCTGTATGGCAAAGTCAACATTGACAACAACTCATTTAATGAACACATTTATTGTTTATGTGAAACACATTATTGTAAATAAGTATTAAATATTGTAAATAAAGAGTCACAAGCAAACTGAATAAGGACAAGATGAGTTTATGATAGCTAAATGATGTGTAGTTATAGAATAAACAGAGGAATATGCAACCAAAATAGTGAATGACCAATTGTACAGTGGGAATGATGTACATACAAACCCACTAATTAACAACAAATAAGATAATACAGTAGTAAACTAAATATGAACTATTGATAACCAATAACCAATGTACAAACATGAAATGAAAACCAGTCGAATAGTTTAAGATAGAAATATACAGCCATAAACAACACTTCAATGTTTACTGAACCTATGACATAACCTAATCTGGGCATCCAGTTTTCAATAAAACTTGATAAAAAATGAACCAAAACAATGTTAGACCAAAATGTAATGAGCTAGGAAGTAAATAGAGCATATAAGGAATGTTTTGTACACAATAGCTAATAGTATAATAGTATATAAAAGCTATATTTAAGTAATACAAGTATGACCAAATGCTTGTAATGGCAAAATGAGACTATGCAACCAAAATTATGTAATAAACACATTGTACAAAGCAAGTAACCCAATTAATGATTTGGTGTCGGACAGAATACTATTCCTATGAGCAATTGTAACCAAAATAACCATTTAAATAGTTTATATAAACGTAATTATAACTCAACCATTATGACAACTAGCTGCAAATAAAGTTTACAGCAACCAAACCTTGCTAATAACAGAGTCAAATGCAGAGTGAACTGCATAACAATAACTATAAGGTCCTAGTGACTAGTTCAGTTATCAATCAGAGAACAATACATCTAAAATGTCTATGATATTAAGCATACTACCAAGTAACGCCATATAGGCATAGCAAGCCTGATTCATAAGTGATAATTAAGGCATTAAACCAATAATATAGGGAAAAGAACACTGCCAGTAGTGACTTAACCCACCAAGGTATAAATATACTATGTTAGAACTTAATTAAATGTTGTTATTAATAGGATATAAGAAAAACCAAAATGTATGACAATACTACCAAGTAAAGCCATACAGGCATAACAAGCCTGATTCATACGTGATAATTAAGGCATTAAACAAATAATTTAGGGAAAAAGAACACTGTCAGTAGTGACTTAACCCATCGAGATTTAATTACCACATGTTAAAAGTTAATTAAATACTCTTATTACTGAGTAATGAGCAAACCAAAAATGTATGACCATAAGTTTAAGAGTGAAGCTATGAAAACGGACATAGTATTAATAATAGGACATAGTTTTAAGGGAAATTTGTACAGTAGCTTAAGAGTGAGACATTACTATAAAAAATAACATAAAAACCATGAATTGTTAATAATTAATGGTTTAATGGACACCAAGCATAAATGCTAAGTGCTAAGTCTGATAACCCTTATCAGAAATATATGATAAGGGGACTCAAATTAATCGTCTTTCAAAAACACGAACAATGAGAGTAAGCACAACATTCTCAGTGCAATTATAAGAAAGATATTAGACTTTTAAAAATAATTGCATTGTGCTTAGCCCTTCCGCGTAGTCGTGTGAACCAGAATTTGTTAATCTTGTCCCCAAAGACTGACGCTTATGATAGCGTCTATTTTGACGAAGTCTACCGTAAATAAACGAATTGGCAAAAACTGACCAATCAGAACACATAAAAAATCCGAAATTCATCATTCCAGCCCATGAGCCAAAGACAGTCTTTGAACAACAGCGAAGCGGACTGCACGCTAGTCGACGCCTCAGAAAAACGTGCGTTTGACAGTAAAACAGCATCAACCATGTTAACCTCAAATTGAGACATAAGTTATCTATCAGAAGAATCAGTGCAGTATATTTACAAGTGTAATCTAATCGGAGTTTATGCGCATAGGAGTGTGTGCAGTGTTGTGATAAAGTTTAAATAATTAATTAATTAAATTTTAATTAATTAAAAAGTGTCAATAATTAATAAAGTGTAAATCTTCAACCGACGAGAGACGCAAGTATTATTAATTACAAATATTATGTCATGATTAGTCTATAAGCAAAATAATTGAACGCTAAAAGCGATTAAGATTGAAATATAGAAACAATTCAATTCCCTATCCTTAATAGAAGGGAACCGATAAATACAAATGAACAATGTTGAAATTGAACGTTCTGAGTAATGACAGTTTAACTATTTGTATACTGTAAATATCTAGGATAAGCAAAGACATTGTGATATCAATGAAGAGTATATGTACTCTAATACTATCAGTAGATGGAAGTATAAATATTTTATTATTAAATTCAATTAATAGTTTCGCCGGAGTGCGATAACTATAATGAATAAATTACGTTTACCTGAAGTGGGAGTATCCAATTTCATAGATGATTGTAGTACATGATGCTGGATTATAACAATCACTATTAATTATTAATAAATAATTCACTACTTTTAACCAAATAAGGTTGCACTAAACTATGTATAAAGCATGTGCCTAACTATGAACAATGGTTCATATTTTATATTTTTTCGTTAATAATCATTGAATTTTTATTTTTATGTTGACTCTAACCATAGCTATTATTCCAAGAAAGTGTATTTTGCAGTTTAAAAGAACCTAATACTTTTATTATTATCATCATTATTATATTTTCAAGTCGAACAATTCGACATAACATATAAATTTGTCAAAACACATTGTATTATTAACCAGAGGCAGTCATGCCAACTAGAGCTCATCATTTATTTTAGAGTTCATGTTCACTTTAAAAATATTAATTGTTAACTAAAAAGAAGAACAAAACTCCTTATTGTATTGAATTTCACTGTGTGTTATTTGAATAAATTGCCATTATTGTTTTTTACCAGTGAAAGAGTTGACTTTATTTGTAACAGTAAAATTACAGCTTAGAGGAGAAAAACGAGGCGGTTGGTACCATGCTGAGAATGCGAATTATTCAAATTGAATGATTCCTTGTTTTGTTTACAACCGTTCAGATCAACATACTTAACAATCTTATACAATAATACTATACATGAGTTGTTATGTGTACCATATCTGTGTTTGTGTATGTTAGTGTATAGGAAGAAACAACTGATCTCCTCACGACAGCTGATCTACAAAGAGTCAACGGAACGTCAAGTGAAAGAATTTTAACTGTAAATATAATATACAAAATTAAATTATTTAAACAGACAGCTAATATGACGAAAAAAGAGTAAGTACCGAGTTATTCAATCCTGGATTCAACAATAGGTTGAATTGAGGGGAATAAGTCACTAAACGGTAAAAGTAATAATAAAATTTGATATTGAACAATCACGATTAGCCGAGAGCAAGACCCAATTAACAGTAAAAGAACCCTGAGACAATTTAATAATAATAATATAAAAACCATAAATTATAGACGGCAACATCGTCTAGTTACAATATATATATGTATACCACAGAATTGAACATGATAATTACTAATAGCCAGAAGGACTTAGAATCTGTAAAGAAACCCCTATAATGAAATAAATGGAAAATATATTCTGAATGTGAACTATATAATACATGCCAGTCCCTGGCTGACAATTTTAGCAGAAATACATTGGAATTTACAAATTAATTTAGCACCCAGTCCACACACTAAACTGTCCCATCAATTGGGAATCTAAATAAATGTTTAAAACTTTTAATGTTATAGTTGACAGATGTATATAACTGGTCACTGGGTATGGTGCAGTGTTGACTCTATGTGTAAATAATAATTGGATAGTTATCACCTGATTTCAGTCATGAAGGGTTTTTTGGAGTGACAAACTTGTGGCCGACATTATTAGGTGTTAGTGTGGTGGTCCAAAGGCCTCCGGTACCGAGGAGCTTATGGTGTTCATCGTTCAGCTGGTAGTAGGTCTCTTTCTCGTCTACATCGGCGGACCCTGATTACACATTATATTTTTAGTCAGAGACCACACACAAATGCCCCCACTGTTTGGACACCCTCCAAAATACATATATAAAGTCAACACCTAGTTATGTGCTACATAATTAAACTTGTTAATTTTTTATATGGCCAACATGCCTTATTTAAAAATCTTTATAACAATAATTCTTTATAATAAAAAGCTCACCTAATGTGAGTTACATTGTTTGCAATGTAAAAATTAATTTTGGCTCTGTAACATCTCATAAACTTACTACTTAGCGTGAATATTAGTTACCACGTGATTGAGTATCTTTAAAATACATAATTCTTACTACAGAAAATAATTTGAATTTGACATCATTTACATTCAAGATGTGCCTGAGGAAGTTGCCAGATATATTGGCTTTACTGTTAATGGTAGCAAAACTCTATACCACTTAAACTAACTACGCATTGTGAAATATAACCTACATTGATGTAACACGTATCTCATTACATCAATGTTAAATTACTTTTAAACTTAATTATTTTGTGTTCAATGTACTTTGTTTTTTAGTGGCGAGATTCTGACACTTGAATTAATATAGTTTTATTAGATTTTAAAAACTTTACATCAAACTGTATATTGCACAACGCATGATTCAACAGGTGATCAGATTGGCACTTACTTAGGCTTACTAAAAAAACAGTTTTCTCCAACGAAATATTGTTGTTAATTAATATAAAGTAATTAGAGAGACTTACCGCAGTCGTGAAGAACTTAGCTAAACATAGCTAGAAGAATTGTTGTAATTATAATCATCTCTCTACTGGAGACAATATGGCGTCGACCACCTACTTCAAGTTATTTAGTCAGACAAACTTGAACAGATATTCCAGAATCGTCTCTGTTTGTGTAAGGAAAATCTCACCAGAACGCAGCACCGGAATGCTTTCATACTGCTGAGAGTCGGCAGGTGCCGTCCCCCGACCGCCGTTGTCTAAACTAGTAGTTTTTCCTATCCACGGGTAGGGCGCAGCACTAATTACCGCCTTAATTTCTGTACTGCTAATAACTCCGGGTCATATATCATTTGTTTAGCGCCGACTTACCGCTAGATATCAGCCCACTCTCCGATAGTAAAATAACTGAAACTTCGCTGAGTGTTCGTGACTCAGCACACAATTATAGCACATTGTCATGTGTAAACTTTTATTATTAAGTGAGAAAATACAAAACTTATAAAATGTGATGATTATCTACTGAGGATGAAGTTTGGCCTGAAGACAGGTGAAGGGTAAACCTAGTGACCAACATAGCAAAAACATTCAACGCATACGACTGTACGTGATACTTACACACATTTAAATAACAAAATGGAATTAAGAAGAAAATTATGAAATTACATTAATAAAACAATAGCTATAAAATAAAAAGCCTCTGGAGATAAAAATTAATAATTTGTGTAAGCACTGATAAATCAAATCAAACCCTTCCTTTCTTATTTGCAATTTTATAGCTGGAGGAATTTTTACCTTATTATTGCCCACACTATTAATGTAAGAACACAACTGAGGTAATGTTCTATTTATGAAGATATTTTCTGCTTCATACATTTTATTTATATCTGTTCTTTCAGGATGAGTATTATTTAGAAGAAGTGTCCCGAAATATTTATATATTTATAAATAACATTTTTTTCTTCTTCATTCCACCTCACCAGGGTATTCCTTTAGTTTTTTTGACTGAAGAATCTGTACTATTTTCTTCTTCAGTGGAAAGTGACAAATTTAAGTTAAGATGGTTCATAACTTAAATCACCTTCTTTACAAATTGATCTGTCCTTTGAACATTTTGCAGAAGTATGACTTAAACTGGAGCTTTTATTAGTTCTGGATGAAGATGATGGTGAAATTTTAATGGTAGATTCAGATTGGATATTTTTATCTCTGGGAAGTGTCATCTATAACATGCGTTGACCAACTTGAGACTTTTGAATCAGAGGTAAAGGTAATCTATAATTTGATTTACTGATACTTACATCATGTCCCATGAAGTTAGCCAGATTTTCAGGGTAAGTATCATCATGGCCATTTAATTGAGAAAATGTTGCAGGATGGTGTGGAAGACCAGTTCCAGTAAAGTGTTTTGGGTTTTATAACTGAAATTTATTCCTCATATCTTCAATGATTTTTGTTCCGTCATAAGATTTAAACAATTGCAACGAGGAAAAAGTAACTTATTTTCTTCAGTAACACCAACACTGTGTCTACTTTCTAGTAAGAGATCCAATGCATCTTTCATTTGATTAGTCAATAAACAAAGGATTTTTAATTAAGAAAGTTGTGTTAGTGGTTATAATCACAAACAGAATTATCACTGTTGCACACCATTATAGAAAAAGTATTTCGATTAGTGCTTTCAAGCTTCTCCGCTCATCGTCAGATCGGAAATAATCTAATCAGATTTCAGATCTGACGATGAGCTGAGAAGCTTGAAAGCGCTAACCAGAATAATTCTTTATAGTGGTGTGCAACAGTGATAATTCTGTTAATAAACAAGGGACTTTACGTGTGTTCTTTCCAGGAACATGGAAAACATGTAACTCAGAACAGGTTCTTTTCTCATCCTCAGTAAGAATGTTCTCTTTAACAGCAGCAATTTTATCATTATCTGCAACACGTGAATAATTTTCTAAAGTAGCTCGTACAATGTCTCCTGGTCGTCTATGACTTAAATTTATAATATGTGCAATCAAGTCTTTATTTAAATCTTCAAATATTTTTTTTCATTTTCCAGTTTCATTGGCTAATGATTGGGTAGTTTCATTTGCTGATGTTTGAAATAACTTTCTATGGCAAGAATCTGAAAAAACATCAATTTATTTACAAACATAAAAAAATGGTAATTTAATAAAGAAAAAGGTGTATAGTAAAAGCTCCTTTATTACAGCACAAGCTAAAAGTGCTAAAGCTTAACTTTTAACTTAATTTAATTCACAACTTATCATTTTAATTATTTATAATATTAAGAATTAACATGAACTGGGAAGAGTTTATTGGTCTAATTTATACTTTTCAAATTTAACCATCTGTAATAATATTTTAATAAAACAATTAATGGTGTTTGTAGACCTTTTCTACGACCGCTAATAAGTGAAAACCCTTTAATAACACTGGCAACTGATAATATATTTACAATGAACATATTAGGAGTAATGAAAATTAATTACAAAGTTTCATTATTTTATTTTTTAATATAAAATTATATTTAGAAATTTGAGTAGATGCTATGGGTTTTTGAACTGAGCCCATACTGTAGCCAATTTATATCTAAAGAGTTAAACTACAGTGTTTAATAATTTACCCCACTGGAAGAAATGAAATGTCTTACTTGGAGTAAAGAAATTTTCACTCCAAAAGAAGTAATAAATACCTAATATTTAAATTTAATAATGATTCTTTTTATAATTTTAGTGATTATAAAAATATAAACATTCTGCTCATCTACTATGTATCAAGACTTCAAGACTGAAAATATAAATCCATGAGATTCCTACAATATAATTTTGATGTGTACATATTATACAATTATATGTTTTTCAAAAACACATTTTATGATAAATGTACAGAAAAAAGTGATATGGAGGTATCTTTTAGGTAAACGTAATGCGTAATGCCACCTTTTGTTTTAGGAATTGTTTGTTGTAAAATTTTAGACAATCCATTATTCATTTCATTGTGATTATCAAACTCTGAAACAAAATAAAGTATTGGATAAAAGCTGAAGAACTTTCTTTCAAAAACAATAAAACTACATATTCTATATAGCATATCAATTACATGCTACATGTATTTAGCACAAATCAAATTAAATGACATTATTATTTGATAATTATATAACATATTACAGCAATTATTAATATAACAATCAATCACTTGGGAAAGAGGTTTGTTAATAATGTTAAGTGAAACAGGTTTGAAAAGGAGACAAGTATCCGATTCTCATCCCTGCTTTGAAGCTTAAATTAAAATTAGAACTCAAATTCAAGTACATCACTCATAAAAGTGAGGTTATATGACTATTAGTGTATCTTTTTAATCCATTTTGGTTTGTGTAAATTTATTTTTAATTCACAAAGGTATTGGAAAACCAATTTTTATTTCAATTATTTTTTTAGGCCTAAATAAAATAATTCAATACCGTACTTTTAACATGACTAAAATTTTAAAATACTAAATATAGTCTTAAAAACGACTGAGATAGCTCAAGTCACATCTTTTTATATTATGAACAATAAAGTTCAGTAAATTCTTAATAACCTAATATATTTTAACTGTAAGTTTTTACTTGCTCGACTCTTTACAAATAAGCCTAAAATTATAAAAATATTACCTGATTTTCTTAAGGTAAATTAATATCTTATCATTTTTTGATCAGTTAAATCTAATAAAATTACTGTGTAAACTATTTGAAACTATTTGGGGATTTGTTTTATTTTTAATTTCAACACATAAGTTACAAAGAAGTACAGATCAGTTGACCAGTTAATGCTGTTATGGATCTGTAACTAATTTTCACGCATAACAAATTGAAGCATCTTAATATTATGAAGCCAAAAAATTATGAGGTTAATATTAATATTAATATATATTGAGGTTCATAATATTAATATTATGAGGTTATGAAGCCAAAAAATTACAAACATTTTGGACTTTCCACCAAAAAATGAAAATAATTTTCTAGTTCATGATAATTTTTCTACTCACTGAACTCTGATTCTTAATAGCCACAAGCTAATTTTAGTGATTTTTGAAGAAATACAAGTTTCAGCTCTCCTAAACCTGAGTTTTAGCACTAATGTTAACAAGAAAAAACTCAACTTGAAAATATTTGTTCAGTTACTCACCACCAATACGAATCCCAACAGCATTTAATATTTTGTGCCCTCTTGTTTGAAACATAGCCTATTTTATTTTGAAATTAGAAAAATCTGAAAAAGTATAAAAAATTTAAGTAAATAATTTTCTGCACTTAATTTAAAATAAATTAAAAGAAAAATAATCCTGCATATCAACAATTAATTTATCATTTAGACTACTAAAAGTAATAATCACCTTACGTTTTCCTTATCTTAAAAAATTGCAGCAAGGTCACCTTTTTTTAAGCAAACCTAACCTAGCCTTAGACTGAACATTTTCAAAAGATGTATTATTTTCTTTAAACGTATAATATCGATGTTCAACTAATATTCCCATGAATGATGACATTATCAATTCATCAGACAATTTTGGCGGCAGAGCCTCCCAAATAATAATATATTTTTCATTAGTACAATTTAATATTGCAAACTTGAACCACGAAACTTCATTACCATCAAATATCTGGTGCATACTGGTTTACTGAGTTTGCATTATGAGTGGTTGCAATACAAACAGTTTCAGACAACTATTAATCAAATATTGATATGATTTTCTAATACAAAACTTTTAGTTCTGTTGTTATTATCTCTTTACCAATTAAAAGGTGGGTTTAAATCCATTATAAACCCGGCACCATGGAAAAGCATTATTATGTATTATGATGCGAAAAACAGCGATCTATACATATAATGAGATATGTTTTATTTAATCTGGTTATGACAAGAGGAATTCATTAGTTTAGTTTGCCAAAGAGAACAATGGGCCTATTGACCCGATAATTTGCGTAGACCGAAGAAACAGATTAAACAGGAACTTATTCCTTGATTAGGTTTTACTGATTCTACTGTTTATCTGGATCAATTGTCATATAGGCCATTGCTCGCTCCAGAATTAATAAACTAAAGAAACACTCTTGACATGGCCAACTAAAGTAAAGCATAACTCGTGTCGTTACATGCTTAGATCACAGGTATGCATTTCATTCCTTTCCAGATTTATTAAGAGATTTTACCAAAGTGTGGAGTCATTCTTTCCCATATAAAACCATAAAAATAACAGTTAAAAACAGAAAAATAACAGACTTTGTCTATAAAATCAAGTAAAGGAAAACTCTAAAAAACAATGTGCGAAAACAATTTTTCATTATAAAATAATGATTCTGAAATGGAAAAGTTTAAATTAAACCAATCAGTAAGATTATTTAGGTATGTAAAAATATTATTCTAACAATATAATGAAATAGGTTATGGTATGTAAAATAAAATTTTTCTGTCAAAAATTAGTCCTATAATTTTAATTGATTCTATTATTCATTTAACTCTAAAAGAAAAACAATGTACCAATCTTAATATTGTTTCAGTATAGATATATTTAAACTGCAGTGAATTTTAATTCACCAGAAATTGATGGAAATGAAGAAATTGATTATTCAAAGAACACTAGGTTAAGTTACATAAATAAATTTCAAAACTACACTTGGATTAAGCTACCATGACAAATGCTTAATTAAACAGTTCGTAACTTCTTTTTTTATCATTAAGCCTAAATGTGAAATATTAGGTTATGTAATCAAGGCAAAGCTGAATTGACAGTATTAACAGTGACCGTAAAAAACCTGAAACGTTTTAACCTAACCAAGTCCAAGATACATTCATTACAATTGTAACTCAACTAAATAAGCAATTCAATTTACAAAAATTAAAAATTTTCAACACTGCTATTAATAAAAGCTGTATAGACATTTGACAGTTTTTAAAACTTTTCATTCATTCTTACATAATTGTAGCACACTTCAGATTATAGATTCCCTACAAATAAGATATAAATATGTTACAGACAGAGTTTTACTTACCTGATAATGTAATTATATATTAAATTATATATATTAAATTCGTTGTATAAATTTGTCGCCCAATGTGGGGCGCGAAACGCCTACATTTAATAATTAATGTATGCTTTATGATTACCAATGTTTGATGAGTTATATGATATAACTAATATATTTTAATTAACTGTATGTTATGTTAATTGTTGTGTACTAAAACACAACTGGCGCTCAACAAAATAAACAGGTGTAATTGTAACATGGGTAAATAAAAATAAATAAATATTAACAGTTCAACAATAAATAAATAAAAGCTTGCATACGGTTCACTAATAATAATAAATTATAAATAAATATTTAAATACAAAATAATTCAACATGACGACTCCAGGAAACTTAGATATGGAGGCCTTTCGAAAAATGATGTGGGCCATGATGGACGAAGTAGTTACAAGACAGACAGAAAATTTGAATGCTAAACTTAAAGAAGTAACAGAAAGTTTAGAAAATAAATTAGAACAACAGACTGAAAATTTTAATAATAAATTAGAACAACAGACTGAAAATTTTAAACAGGACACCATAAAAATACGAAGAGTCTAAAAGAATTAACAGAAAAGGTTGGTGATACCAACTCACATATTGAGACTATCACAGAAAATGTATGTGAAAGAATTGTTAAGCAAACGGAACAAATATGTGAAATGATGGTTTCTGAACAAACAATTGTAATTGAAAGTAAGAGAGAACAGACTTGCATAATTACTGATGATAATTCTAAAACAATAATTAACTCTAAGGAAGAATGTAAAATACATTTAATTAAACAAACGTACCGTGCAGCGGAAGTATCCAAAGTAGTGGTTACACTCACACACAAATAAAACAAGTTAAAAAGGTAACACGTTTGAAACAAATCACACGCGACAAGGGTACGCACAGTAAATATTGATTGAACGATAATCATAATGATAATCACAATAAATATAAAAACTACAGAGGTTATCATAAACGGCGAATGAAAAAACAGTCGACAGCTGTTTATATAGGCTCTATACGGACTGACCTTACACAATGCACTATTGATGAGAGACTTATGAAACATACTGAGAGAGGAGAGAGAGGTTATTCGTCGCAGCTAAGAAACAAATGCATGCCGTACAAACAGGTGAGTTACGCAATGACGTCAGATGAGCTCACAGTCGCTATGTTACAATGGGACGTTAACACAATGAGGGTGCGAGACGGAAATAACTGTACATGTCGGCTAATATACGACAACGGCGACTACACGTCAAAATACAATGACTTTCCTGTTGACGGACCCAATGCAATTGTTATAATAGTGAGGGGTGGAAATCAAACGACACCGCACTCAATGCTCTATAGAAATGAATAATTATTTTTAAAAGAAAAATATTACTGTTAATTATTATTAATAAGGAAAGGAGTTAATTAATAAGAAATAATATGTGTAAAAAGATTAAAGAATTAATAATAGAAAGAATGGCACGAAATGAAATGTGTAAAGAAATATTTAAGAAATGATTGTAAAGGAATGTTATTATCGATGTTGTTATTAATATGAAGAAAGGATTAAAGAGGAGAAATCAATGCTATAATTGTCAGAATGGCTGATCAAGCGAAATCTTCATAACTGAGTGGAAGGCAAGGACACAGAAGATAGCGATAGTGAAAGTCAAGGGCAGAGATTATTTAGAGCTCCAATTACTACGATTAAAACATCAAGTAGAGTTAAGCACATACAGTCTGGATATAGATGTGTTTCTAAGGTAGTCATCTGTAGCCGATAATGACTCACTACGAAGCTAACGAAAAAGGTGTATTTCAGAAAGTAATGGTAAGGATGAAGAAAATTATTAGCGATCAGAAAGGTAATAGTAAAGAAATGTAATAATAGAAGGTAATGAAGGTTAATGTATTGTATAAGTAATGTTCATGTTAAGAAAAGAGTTAAGAAACGAAGGTAAGAATGTATGAGTAAGGAAATGTAGAATTACAGATTGAAGAATGGCATAATATGTTAAGATGCAAAATGTTTACCAGTGCAAGAATGCAAACTCGTGTAGGATGTGCTACACGTAAAAAAATATATAAATAGGTCGATGGGACCAGATTAAAGGAGAACGATGAAAAAAAAATTTAGCTACGTATGAATAATGAGAAGAGAGAGTAAGAGTGGGACAAGGCCACTGAATCAGTAGAAGGTCAACGCACCGATCAGCTGTATAATGGGGGGGGGGTGAATATTGCATACCACCACGGTGAACGTTAGACTGACTTACTCAATATTATGTGTTTGTTTTACCGATCTATAAACTTAAGTTAAGTTAATATAACATGATTATATTTGTCTAGAACAAATAGACAACAATTTAATAAATAAATATTTTTAAAATTTTGTTTTCTCAGGCAGAGGAATAATGCAATGATACAGCCATACGCTGTATTAGGCATTAATTAAAATAAATATAAATTTTGTATAATTTGTATAAGTTACGGGTAAATGGACAGGTCTGAGATTGCAAAAATATTTCATTGTTAGATTAGGGGAGAATTAACCTGTTTCGACAAGCAGTGAACACCTGCTCAATTGTGTGTGTGTGTTACACGTGTATCTTGTGTGTGTTAGTGATGCAGGCATAGACAGGAATCTCAGCAACCCGCCCCAAGTAATTAATAAAATAATTATTTTAATTCACTGTGTGAAACTCATTAGTGTATGATCAAACCAAAGGCACCAAAGTGTGTGTGAAATTTATAGTTATCCCCAGTGAAAAGATGACGTTAATAGAACACGTTATGTGAAGACAGTGCAAAATAAACGTGCCAAAAAATACGCAAATTACCTTAAGACGCTCAAATTAATATAGTGAGTGCTTAATCGAATTAGCTATGATTTGTGCTATCTCGATTCCGTGCAAAACATTGCTATTTGCTAATAATTGCAAATAGATGAAAAGGTTCGGGAGTGGGGGCTGACACGAGATATGCAGGTATCGACAGGACGATTTTGGAGCCGACTGGCGCGGAATCTCGAGAGGGTATAAATTAAGGGTTCGACCAAAAACCCTTCTCTTCATTTCAAGACACAGTTGCAGCCGGATATGCTGTCCGTCGGCAAAACAGTTTATTTTTATTCTATTACAAGTCGCAGTAACAAACGAAATAACGTTCGTTAAATTCACGACAATATTACGGAAAAAGTAAGTACCGCAATAGTAAGTCTACCAAGAGTATATACGGGAAAGCTGCTGTAGAGCGACGCTGGACTCTAGACGCATCCAGGAACATGCTGCCGTAGAACGACGCTGGACTCTAGACGCATCCAGGAACATGCTGCCGTAGAACGATGCTGGACTCTAGATGTATCCAGGAACGCATGCTGCCGTAGAACGACGCTGGACTCTAGACGTATCCAGGACCACGCCAGGACAAGAGGAATGGACAACTAACTCTGGACAACGCTGGACCCCGGACAACAGTCGTAAGATCATCAGAAATCGAGGTGACATGCGTAATGCATTTTAAATGATTTGTAAAAAAAAAAGCTCATAAAGACGATTTCAAAAGACAGTAAATTAAAACAAAGAAAAGTTTATACTTAGTAATAATATGTTAAAATGTAAATAAATGTTTAGTCGTAAGAATGAGCGATCGCATATATATAAAAGCATTAATAAATGAAAGATAATTTAAAGTAAAGAGAGTAGAGTTTATTATCAATATAGATAGTAAAGTGATTAGATATTTGAAATATAGAAAGGTTAATTTAAAGTTGAATATTAAAACAAGGCCAGTCTACAAGAAATTAATATAAATTTAAATTGAATTTTAAACCTTGGTATAGACTGAGCGAGTAGGGGTCAGATCTGAAATAAAACAACTTATTTCAATATAAAAATATTTTAATTTTATAATAAATTAATAAACCAATTACTTAACATGTCTAGATATAAGATTATTAACATGTTTAGATATAAGAGATTTTTTTAAATATGTGTAGTGTTGCATATCATAAGATATAAACATTTAATAATGAGCAATATCGTGACCGACAATTATTAATGATGTTTATGAATATTTATAATAATGAATAAATAATAAATATGAGTTTTAAATACTGATAAATAAAAATACTCTTATTATAAATACACCTGGTATAATTATACAACCTGCATGAATTACTGTATATCGAATTTACATATAAATTCGTTGTATAAGTTTGTATCCCTTGAACGTGAGGCCTGACATGCCCACATGTATAAGTATGTATATGAAACGTTGTATAATTTTGGCGCTCCAAGATCGTGGGGCTCCACAAATTTAAATTATATATTAAATTCGTTGTAATATATATATATATATATATATTTGTTAAAACGGGATGTACAAAGTAAGTGGGTTGATAAGAAGACAAAACTTGCTAAAGTCAGCTGCATGGAAGTAGTATCGTCAAGGTCACTCACTTTCACTGCTTCTCCCTGTCACCTCCACGCCCCTCGCCCAGCGTTGTTGCCGGCTAGTACAGTGTGTAGCTTTTTAGCAGTGTTACGAAAACAAATTTCATACATCCACATTATATTCTTCGTTTCAAATTTATTTATGCGTATCGCGTAAATGAATTTGTTTTATCAGGAATAATTAGTTGTGGGTAACACTACTCAGTTAAATTCTGGGCGCCAGTATTTGAGCTCTAAAAATTTGTGTGAGTCGGCAACATATTTTTTGTTGTCGCGTAAATATCTACAGAATTTCTATCTTTGCGTTTCTTCTGTTTCTTTGGCTTTTTTTTTGTTACGATTTGCAGTTCTCTGAAACTACTATTTATACTGCGCTGGTTTTTCTTATGTTAGAATCTAAACTTTTTAGCAATACACACCCTAACTTTACGAAGTACCATTAGGTCAGTTATTTTGTGATTTCCGTACAGTGCACTTACTTATTAAAGTTTTACTGTTTTCTTCATGGGCGGTTATCCTACAGACTGACAGTTGTCTGAGAACGCTGACCTTGCCTGCTGTTGTCGCTTTAATTTTTTCATACTCACGGTCTTTTCCCTTTTGTAAATGAATCTGTTTTTGTTCTCTACACGGTCATTCCTAAGCCATATGGTTCGGAAGTTCTGTTAGGTATATGTACACATTTGGTATGCACATTGCGTATACCCTGTCGGCATGTCTTTTCGGTAAATATTGCTGTCTGACACTTTTATGAATGCCTTTGTCATTTTATAATCCCCTCAAAAATGTGTATGTTTACTGCCCGCGCTACTACCTTTCTTCCGTTGCACAAAGATAAATAGGACTGAGCAATTTCTGTAAACAAAATTGTCGCTGTTGTGACAAAAGCCAATCCCATTTCAGTTACAGTACCCCATTCCAAGTAGGTTGGGTGGACGAGGTGAGGAAGAGACGAACATCCAAAATATTTATCGTCCTTAGTATTGTTGACAGACATTTTGTGCGTTTCATGTGAACGGTTGACGTCTTTATTGTAGACAGTGTGTGTATTAGTTTATTTCAATAATTTGTATTTATTATGAGTGATATTGAGGAACAGTATCGTACATTTAGTTCGAGTACAAGCAGCGGTGGTGTACGTGCGGGCCGAGAGGACATTAGAAAACAAAGAAAGTCATCATAGCAAACGTTTACAAGTTTTTTAAAAATCTTGCGTATAATGAAGAAGCCAGGAGGAACATAAACTTTGCACAAGTTCGAAAATTGACAGCGGAAGCTTGTGGCATTTCTGAACAGTCGGTGCAACGTATTAGCAATACCGTTGCTTCGGCAGATGATCAAGGCGTGAGTGTTGTGTTCAGTTCTCCAAGGAAAGGGTATAAACGGGAACACAAAAACACTGAACTGGACGATTTTAATAAACAAATAGTCCGCAGGACCGTACTAGAATATTACGACCGAGGGGAATACCCCACTGCAAGCAAAATTCGAGCTGATCTCTGTCAGAAAATCAATTATTCTGGTTCAGAAGCCTCCGTACTTCGCCTTCTGAAAGTGCTTGGTTTTAAATTTAAGAAGTGCAACGATGGACGAAAATTTTTAATGGAGCGCAGAGACATTGCTGCCTTGAGAGCGAAGTTTTTGAGAACCATGCATATACATCGTACGGAGGACAACAGGCCTATAATTTATTTGGATGAAACCTGGATATCACAGAATCATACGAATAAATACATCTGGCAAGACTCCAGAGGGAACGGTGGGCTGAAAGTACCTACTGGTAGAGGTGGCCGGCTGATTATTGCACATGCTGGATCCGCAAGTACAGGTTTCATAGCAGGTGCCAAACTTGTCTTTCGTGGCAGTAAGCATTCAGCTGCATCTGACTACCACACAGAAATGAATGCTGAAGTTTTTAAGACCTGGTTTGTTGGTATGTTGCGCTCCTTGGAAGAAGGGTCTGTCATCGTGATGGATAATGCCAGCTATCATTCTGTACAAATAGATAAACCACCATGTTCAAACTGGCGTAAAGCGGATATCATGGAGTGGCTGCGTAAGATATAGGTGGTAAACGTGTCTATAGCGAAGCGTAGTATTTTCTATTTTTATTGAAACATAAAAAACCGTGTGTGCGTGTTTTCTTCAGGAGTGTTATGAATGTGCTCTGTGCTATCACTTTGCAAAGTGATAATTGTGTGACTAACCCTATTTAAGGTGAGTTTTTCAACATACTGCTTATTTATAATAGTCATAAGGAATTCTATAGTTCATAAAATAAGGAAAATTTTAATTATAAAATTAGTAAGGACAATGCATAAAATATAGAATTATAAATTTAAATTCTATATTTAAAGATTTAAGTTAAAAAATATATATATATAAATAAGGAATTTTAAATTTATTTCATGAGACATTTGTATTTGTTGTTTATAAAATTATCCTTATTTTCTTAAGAAATCCAATTCGTTTCACGTTTATACATACCATTATTTTTATGCTACTTGTGCATGTAACATCTTATAGTATAGTTCTAATTTTTTTACTTAATTAATAAGCAGCGCAGGAAATAAAAATAGAATATTTTTCTGAGTCACGAATAGTGCGGTGTCTTCAATAATTAAATGGGGCAAGCTTAAGACACAGGATGCGTATAAAATTCGTTCAAACAAACTATAGCTGACGCGTCGAATTGAATGTTATGTATAAGATACGGAAATTAATTGTTAATTAATTATTAACAATATATTAATTGTGATGTAATTATTATTAAGAATTATTTACAATGTAATAATGTACTCTAATGCATGTATTACAAACTTTCTCACTTTGTTATATTCTTTACATTAAGTAGGCTTACTTACTAGTGTAGCATTTTTCGGAAGAAAGGGAAACTGTTGCTTAGTGGCAACGCTGTAAGTAAGCGGTGTGACCTTGACGATACTAGTTCCATGCAGCTGACTCTAGTATGGTCGTAGATAGCCGCATACCTTAAATTTGCTGACCATATGACTTGTAAATGAGCTTGTTACTCGCACCTTTCCTTAGTTGTGGTTTGACAGTCGTTGTGACGCAGTAGTATTTAAGTCATAAATTTTGATCTAAAGGAATCATTACTTCCAAGAAAGTAAGTAAGAATGATCCTCTATTTATTCACGAGTGTATCAGTACAGGATGAAACGTTCAAATGAATGTATTACGTTCTGGGTGTTTACGAAGGAAAAACCTCAGTCCATGGTATATCAAAACAAAGAGCTGAATCTGGAAGCACCAAAGGCCTAAAATAAAACTCAAAATTTTTATAAAATTGTTATACTTTATTTGGAGAATAAGTTATGAGGAATTTTAGTGAAAATAGAAAATCTGTATCTGAAGTGTCTGTATTTTGTATGTGTAGTAATTTGATAGAATTAGTATATCTCAAAACTTATTTTGGATCGCTTTCAAAAAGTTTGTGAGCTGTGTCACAAAAAAAACTTTACCGGTATATTTTGTTATCAGTTATGTGTATTTGTGAATAACGTTAGATATAGACGTATACAGTGGCGCACCCAGGATTTTCTTTCAGGGGGGGTTTTGAAAATTTATAACAAGGTGTACAATTTTGGTTTTTCTCATTCTTTTCTTTACAAGGAGGGCTTTTTCCTGGAGAAACGACAATACGCAACTTATAAGGAGCCAATGTCGCATGAACAGGTAAAAATTAACCTTACTTCATAGAATTTCACTCATGTACGTTCCACCTATAATGCTGCAAAGGCATAGGCTACTACACGTGTAAGAATCACACACACAATGTTTATAAGAATTATGAGTTAAAAATCATGTTAAGCACAGGGTTATTAATTTGCATATGCTTATTGAATAATTTAAATTACTTAATCAGTAGACGCCGACTTTATTGAAATAATAATACAATAATATATTAAAATAATCGGACATATAGACATTAACAAACATTGTATATTTTGAAGTAGGGCCTACATAACAGTTTGGGCCTACATGTTACGATTCAGGAAAATACGTAGTAATATCCGTAAAAATGAGCCTCTGACGAAGTGACGGCTTTGCCGCAGAAAAAGAATCTAGATCCGATGTAAATTGTCCATCAAGAACAGGAGAGACAATATTAATGAAAAAATTATACCAAAACTGTTTGAGTAATATAGCATTTAATTACTTACAACCAATTACAAATATTTAGCTCAATTCTTGCATCCCACTAATGTTTCCTTCACTGTTATTATAACTCAAATCGTCTTCACTGCTGCTACCCATTATTTATTAATTTTTAAATGAACTGTTACATTATACACTCTTTGGTCTGATCTCACGTAATCTTTTTAATTTTCATGACATGGTCACATCTTGATGTGCAATCTATGAAAGAAATACACTCAAATTCCTTTTTTGCTAAGTTTCTAACACTGTCTATGGAAAGTGCAGGTTTTTTTAGCAAGCTTCTTCACGATTGCCTAAATCAGTTCTAGGATTAAGATCAGGAAGTCAGGATGATGTAAGTGGAAGTTGTAAAATGTAATGTCCATGGTTTGCCAAAACAGTGGTTATTATAAGAGTTCTGTATGTTGGTTTACTTTGTTTAATTAGTGAATAGAACTCAGGTTAATATAAATGGACTAAAGAAATCACATTATTCACTAACCAGTTAACCGTGTTTGTCTTTTTGTTAATGATGTTGCAGGTGGATTTATTTATTCAGTAAAATTTTCAGGCACATTTGTCAATGAAAACGTACCAAAAGAAATAGGAAACTTTTAATAGAATAACACAATAGAAAGCTAAGAAAATATATAAGAAAATTACGCCAATTCAGAGAAGAATGGCGGCTATCCACGTTTTTTTTAACGGACGTTGAATTCAGTTTCGTCTATGTAAACTATAGGCCGCCGTTCTTCTCTGAATTGCCGTAATTTTCTTATATATTTTCTCTTAACTTTCTAATGAGTTATTCTATAAAAAGTTTCCTATTGCTTTTGGTACGTTTTCATCGAAATCTCATTTGACGAATAATTTGGCTCAGACTAGATGCACTACCATTATAATTAATTTATCTCTTAAAAATTGTTTAAATTACTTTGAATGTTGGTGTTTCCCCTTCTATGAATTGATATTCGTAAATAATTAATCGAATAGTACACTTGTCAAAATCGTCTAAATCGATTTTTATTTCCTTTGTTGAACATTTTTTATGGGAAGTACTGAAAGATTTTATGTCAGCCGTATACGCGGATGCTTCTTTAATAATTCTAAAAACACTATTTAGGCACACCGCACGTCTGAGCTACCCTTTCCTGCAACTTTCTTTCTGATATTCCCTTATCTTCCGAATTAATAAACTTTTACACGTTATACATTATTTTCCGACTCTAACTATGCATGACTTTCCTTTGCACTGAAATTGACAGGCCACCCAGATTGATCAAGTTCACTTTCCAAAACCGGATAGATAGCAATAAACTAAACGTTACGCTTTTGATGAAAACGGGTGTTTTTTAAAAAGTACGAACACAATTACATATCATGCGCCGTTGACAAAAGAACAATTTATTCACGTCTGGTAAACTTACCGATGCTGAATTTTAATTTATCATTTAGTAATAGTAAAAAGTTTACTTTGTAAGAATATACTAATTAACATATAAAGAAGATACTTTATTTATTATGTTCTTACTGTTTGTACATACGTTGATTACAAAATTTTTTCCAGATTTTCGGGGGGTCTAACCCCCCCCCCCCCGGTTGCGCCACTGGACGTATAGATATCTATGGAAACATACATACACTGAAAAGCTATGACTAATTATTTGTTATTTAGGGAGGCCTACTATGGTTACAAATTTAACTAAAAAAACTAACGCAGTATTCCAAAACTGTTTTTCGTAATTTGTCTGATAATATCAAAATTGTCCAATATTGGAATTTAACTAACTTATAAATAAATGGATTTTGTTCTGGGACCTTACTAGTGCTGTGATGACTTTAGCAATGACTTGTACAAATTTTCATTGGACCGCTAGTGTTGACTACGAAGTTGGCGAACAGCGGATAGATATGCAGCCAGGTGTCTAATGATGCACAGATAAGGTCGGCGCACAGAACACGGGTTTATCAGCATCGGCGCTCAGAGCACGATTTGAGCGTTGGCGCTCAGAGCACGGGCGCTCTGAGCACACTACCGTCCCATCACCACCCAGCGAAGTTACAATCTGTAGTGAAGAGACTTACACACAGAACCCTACACCTACCGGACGAGGAACACAGGAAACGAGAGCTAAACATTTTGAAGGAGATGCTGTTTTTTTAATGGATATACCTCATCTGACTTAAACACCCCATCAAACAAAAGAAAACAAACAAGACACAACCGGAGAAAGAAACACAGGAGTACATCAGCACCTAAACCAAATATAAAGGGCACAACAGACAATAGGCAGAATACTCAAGAAACATCACATCAGGGCAACATTCAACACGCATAAAAAAAATCAACCCTTTTCTACAAAATTCAAAGGACCACGTACACTCAGAGGAAAGAGGTGTATACCAAATACCATGCAAAACTGCGACCGATTTTGGCCATTCGGGGAGAAATATCCGTCAAGGCGTCCGCGAACACGAATTATCAATAGCAAAACAAGAAAACAACACATCCCTGATGAAATTCACCAAAGAAACAGGACACAC
This sequence comes from Magicicada septendecula, assembly GCA_034769895.1. NCBI lineage: Eukaryota > Metazoa > Arthropoda > Insecta > Hemiptera > Cicadidae > Magicicada > Magicicada septendecula. The sequence continues at coordinate 234,540,570 of CM068372.1, read as the reverse complement.
TTACGATTTCAAAAACACAAAAATCTTAGCACGAATTAACAATAAAAAAATCAGACAGTACAGAGAAGTCATGGAAATTTACCAGACGAGGGAGGCAGCGGTCAACGACAGAAGTGTATATACTAAATTAGCGACAACTTGGAAATTCCTAACTGACAGTCCTGAAATTAACAAACAACATATGGCCACAACACACTCACCCCCACGCTCGTACCCTCCCACGGCAACAAACACAAGGGAAGTAAGATATCAAACGCACGCCGTAGCTAGACCGTCGCATGGTCGAGGCCTTCCTGCAGGCTAACAACCTCCAGTACCACACCATCTCTCTTCGCCGCGTCAAGCCCTTGCCAGTTATTCTGCGTGGGCTCGACGCCCACACTGATCCTCAGGAGATCCTCTTGGAGCTCCGCGACCTGGGGTACCCAGTGTAAGCAATTTCCTGGCTGTTCACACTAACTCCAACCCCAGGATTCCGCTCCCGATAGTCCGTCTCCACCTCGAGAAAGGCGAGAGAGCTGACAAAATCTTCCAACTGACGCGGGTTTTGGCTTCCGCATCTGGGTGGAATCCAGTCGTCCCCGGGCAAATTCCCGAAGTGCCACCGGTTCCAGAGGTTCGGCCACCGTACCTTCGTGTGTCGCAGTGCTCCGGTTTGCCTCCGTTGCTCGCTGGATCATCCGACGCAGTCCTCCACTGTGGCAGACAAGACTAAGTTCCGCTGCATAAATTGCGACCAAGGTCACGCAGCGAACAATAGTAGCTGCCCGGTGTATAAGCCCGAAGCTCCTTAAGCGAAAGCCGCAGGGGCCCCTCCCAAAGCCGAGGGAGCCAGTTGTACAACCCCCTCACCAGAAGAAGCCTAAATTACAGGCTCCGCCTAAACCAAAGGCACCACCGGCACAGCTCAAGCTCTCTCCGCCTCCACCTCCAGCTCCTGTCCCAAAGGCAAAAAAACGTTCGCTCCTACATCCGAAGCAGACAAGTCTTGTAGCAAACATCTCGGTTTTGGAGCCGAAGAACCAACCCTCCACTTCCGAGGTACCACCAACTCTCGCCTCTAAACCAGAGGCAGCCTCGCCACCACTGCCACCTCCACTTCCGCGAGCAGGCATCACAAAATCCAAATCAAAGGGTGTGTCCACACCGGATGCTCGGACCCGAGCTCCTGCCATCCCTCAGCCCAAGAAAAGTCCTGCTACCCGGTATAAGTCCAACGAAGCGCTGTAGCGCACTTTTTCTTCCGAAGATTCATCTTCGACTGCCGCTGGTCCAGTAACTTCCACTACTACCCATTCTACCGTCAAACCTTGTCGCTCTTATGCGGCCACAGTTTCCAGGCAAACCGCCCAGTCCGTCACTTCCGATAACGCACAGTTTATCCGCAACTTTCTGTCCAGCTACGACCTCAAGAAAGTTGCATCCACCTTCAGGTCCATCCGAGACCGCCTGGAAACTGCCGACCCAACTGAGAGGTTTATGCTCTTGTGGAAGCTTGCACAGTCATAGACCTTCTATGAACCGAGCCCTAAAACAAGTTCTCATGCTCGCAGCCTGCAATGCTAATTCTGTCGGTCCTAAGCATTCGGATCTTCTAGAGTTCCTGCCTCGGTTCAAACCCAACGTACTTGTCCTGTCAGAGACCATCTGACCCCGGCGAACCGGTATCGGTTAACCAATTACGTGGTCTATCGGGATGACCGAATCGGCAGACAAGGAGACGGCACGGCGATCGCGGTGAGAACCTCTATAGATCACCATCGTGTCGTTTTGCCGCAGCGTACTCACCTAGAGGCCACTGCCATTGATGTCAATGGAGCTCTTGGCAGCGTCCTCGTGGTCTCAGCTGACAAAGCCCCTAACGCTGAACTCCTCGTCGGCGACCTGGACGTCATCTTCGATTCACACCGAAGGGTTATTTTAGCCGGCGACCTGAACTGCAATCATCGCGTTTGGAGTAGGTGTTTGACTACTCCGAACGGGAAGCTCTTGCTCAGGTATGTTGAATTGCGCCGGGCAACGGTGGTTGGTCCAGCGCAACCCACATCCTTTCCGACTAGGCCTAACCCGGCTCCCGATGTTCTGGATATCGCAGTTACCCAAGGAATTGTCTGTCCGGTCGAGGTATTCTCGCTCACGGAGCTGACATCCGACCACAACCTCATCTTGGTCCACGTCACTACTCAGCACGCTACCGCACGGGACAAAAGAAGTTTATCGATTGGGACCGCTGCGGCCCGGCTCTTTGCCGTCGACTTCCGCCAGCGGGCCCACTCGATTCCGTTCCCCTCCTAGGCGAAGCTGCTGAGGGAATCGAAGAGGCAATCATCTCAGCGGTAGATGTGTCTTCACACATGCGACCCGGTTTCACGCCTGACTATCAACGCATCCCTAAGGAAGTCTCTCTTCTCGCAAATGTTTACTTCCGGGAACGTTGGTAGAGGACCAGTGATCCGGCCGATAAGGCAGCTTACAATCGGCTCACTGGACGACTGCGTGGCAGTCTGAAAGCGTTCCGACGAAGCTGTTGGGAACTCGCTGTGGCCCGAACGAAGGATGCGGACCCGCAAAGTTACCCGTACAGAATACCTAGCGCGATGACGGTAGGAGGCGACGACCCCCACTCCCCACCATCATTGGACCATTCGGGTAACTCCTGGGTCGGGTCATCGAAAATTACCCTTTTCGGGTGGGGAAAGGCGACGGGTCATCGTGATCCCGAAGCAGGGAAAGGATGATTCCCGCCCCGACAACCTCCGACCCGTCAGCCTACTTTCCGCTACGTCCAAGGTTTTTGAGCGTCTCGTGCAGCGTCATGTACGAGATCATCTAATAAACTTTGACGTGCTGGTCTCCGTGTGGGGCATTCCACCATTCATTAGCTGATGAGAATGGTGGAATACATCACGAACGCCGGATGTCGGAGACCGTTAGCTGTTTCTTGGATGTAAAAAAAGCCTTCAACTGCGCATGATGGGCTTCTATTCAAGCTTAGGGAAGTCCAGCTTCCAGACTGGTACCTTCATCTGATTGCTAGCTTTCTGACGTAGAGGACCTTCTGCGTGAGAGTTGACGATTCTGTCTCTTCTGAGAGACGAATCACTGCCGGCGTCCCTCAAGGTAGTGTTCTTGGCATCCTTCTGTTCTCAGACTACGTCAACGATGTGCCGAGACAGCCTGGAGTCCAGGTGGCCCTCTTTGCGGACGACAGGGCTGTAGGCTATTTACAGTCGGTCGAAACGCAGAACGGGCTGCCTTACGACTGCAGCGCCAGCTCGACTCGCTCGGGGATTGGACTGATAACTGGAGGGTGCCTCTCAACGCGACCAAGAGTGTAGCTGTCCAATTCTCTAAGCGACGGAAGAACCCTGTTAGGCAACTACGCATCGGCAGGACGTACTTGGGCTGGTCCAACGAGGTTAAGTACTTCGGAGTACACCTTGACTATCGGCTCACCTGGCGTACCCACGCTCAGGCAGTTCTTAAGCGAGCAACCGCTCGTCTGAGCTTACTGTTTTCACTCGTGGTCAGCTCAGCTATGACCAGGAAAATGGGCAAGATGATCGTCGGCGCGTATTTGCTGCCGGTCATTACATACGCTTGCCCGGTCTGGGGTTACCTCGCCGCAATGCATAAAAAGAAGTTGCAAAGCGTCCTCGCCGTAGGATTCCAGTTATTTTATCAGTTTCAAATATTATTTTTCTTAGCTTCTTTTTTTAAGAAGTTAACAGTTTTTTTAAGTAGAATTTCTCTTACTCTTTTTCGATTCTGCCAGCTACGAACCACGTTAATTCATCAGTTTTCTTCCTTGGGCTTTAACGTTTGCCCAGAATTCGTGTATTCGTTTCCGGTGCGCTTCCTTTCTTTATCAGCTTTGGCTTTTGCTGCAAACTCTGGTGTGCTCTAAATTTCGTCTTAATAGGATCACGTTCCTGGATATCCTTACCCGTGATCCCCACTTTCTGCAGATCCCTTCCCACCTCGGTGAACCAGGTCTCTTGGTTTTCTTGCTTAGAAAACAGGAAAAGATCCTATTGGTCAATCTCTTTGGGCTCGTTCATGTTATTTTACCACAGAATGCAAGGTTTTCTTTACCAGGTTGTGTCTGTTATCTTTTCCACATGTGTCTATAGTTCGTGCTTGAGCCGTTTTATTTTACTGGGCCCAAGATTTTCCTCTCTTTCTTTGGCTTCTAGTTTCTCCGTCAGGCACTCTGCTGCATACAGTGCAATAGCATCTGAGTTAACATTGAGAGCCACAGGTCGTTTGTTGTAGATGCCTTTGGTTAACTGGTATGTTATTTCAATCTCGTTGATCACTGATGCTAAGGCTTCTTTCTCAGACGTATTGCGTTCTATCCACTCGCCTAATTGTTTCAACATTTCTGCCAGCTTGATTTTTCCCTGTTTCACACCTAGTTCTGTAGGCGTCGCCTTGATATTCGTTACGAACTCCGTTTCTCAAAGGAGATCTGTAGGCCCGCCTTTGCCGCTTCCGTCTTGAGTTGGCTGATTTGTTTTGCAGTCGCTTGGTATTTTATTTATTTTTGCTATTTTGTTGTTTTCTTGCTTTTAATGTAGGCATAGTTTAAAATTACGTAAATTTGTGGGTTGGAAATGTATTACAAGTCGAGTAAAGGAGTACGAAGATTCGAATAAAAACACTTTGTGTTACCGCTTGCCGTTCATTGGTATGTGTATCGTTGGTCGGCCACCACTAGCTTACAGTTTTTAAAGAACACTAAATTCAAATAAATTAGAATAATTATTCACTAAGTGTCCTTAAAGCAATAAAACAATTGTAAAAAAATTAATACTGATGGTAATATTTTCAGATTGAAGATTTCTACTCGTACGAGGTCACGAAAACAAAATCTGAGCCTTTCTACGACCCTTGAGGTTGAAACAGAAGAAGGTAATTTATGGGCTTCCTCTGTTATGAGCACAATATATGGGCGAATGCCTCGTTCCCGATTTCACGAGCCATTTGGTTTTAGAACTTTGGATCACAGATGATGAAGATTAGCCCCTTTCCTACTCAAACATGGGTATCTGATGAAATAATAGAGAACAGACGACAAACTAACAAAGGTATTTTAATACGACTCTGAACGAGGTTACCTAAGTCTGTGCCACCTGTCATATAAAACAAAAGTGTGCTTAAAAAAGCATTTCAAAGTTTACATAGTCTAAACAGTAATTGAAGTTGAAATTTAAAATGAAAATTAAATTTCACACAGAATGCAGTCAGTTCCAAATCTAGAATAGCCGTACATTCAAACATAGAACAGTATACGTTGGTCAAATTGTTTGTCTCTCTCCCCCCCCTCATAACCCCCCCACACACACGCTCACTCACTCATTTGTTTATTTATCTATTGTCCACATATAGGTCCTGATGATGGGAATAAATATTGTCGAAATGTCGACGCAAATGGTCTGTACTTATTGGCCGATCTTCGCTAAACCTTTCATCATTTGTGAGAGGAGTGTTATTACACAGCCTATAAGCAAACACAACACGTGTATGTAAAGAGGTGTGGCGCCCAATTTATTAAGTGTGTCTTGTAAAAGATATAGGCCTAAGCTTCACAGGATCGAAAAAATGTTAGCCGACACATAAAGGGACAAAAAATTACTACGTTTCATGAGTAGTGTTAAAGAGAATGTCATACTTTTACCAGTATTATAAGTTGGGCATAACATGCTAAAATGTTCTGTGTATAAACGAAAGTCCATGAAGGGAGGGTGACTTGTTAAGTAACATATCTCTAGTACAATTCTTTGAAACTAATTAAATTCAGAGTCCCTAATTTCTCTACTATTAAAATTAAATTCATTGCCTTATCTTAATTCTTAGGATATCTAATAATATAGACCCTTTTATGTAAATACTATGACATACCAGTTCCATTATTATATGGAACAGTGTACATCGGTCAGATAACTTGTCTTTGAAACACAATATTTATGGTGAAAAAAGCCACCCAACAGTTTTCTGATTTGTGAAGGTTAAATTTCGTCTTTTTTTTGAGACTTCTTTTTAGTTTTTCACGCGTACATAACTTTAGGCATTTATGCCATACTTAGTGGAATATAAGACATAGTTACTTAACTGGCTGGGTGGAAGTAAAGCTTCAAATAGACTGTCTTTAAGATTTAAAAATTATTTTCATGATACAACAGCTACAGTAACCGTTATTTTAAAATGTTTCTTACTATATACGTGTTCTGTTTAAAAAGGGACAGGCTAATTGAAAAATTACGCTACCTTATATGTCGTCTTTTGATGAAGGGGATGATACGAATTAAAAAGCAAATATACCGAACCGAGTTTTGGGGTTTTGTGAACTGGTTATTTATTTGAGTTCTAGTCAGTTTTTTTATAATCTTAGTACATTTATAAACAAACTAGTGTAGTTATTTTCAGAATAGTAAATGTCGCTTTTAACCCTTCAGATTCAAATGTAAGTGTAGTGAGAATGTTGGTCATGAGGAATGCAAGGTATAATATCGTCTTCTTTAGGCCTACATGTAGAAGGGTACCTTAAAATTCACCTTGGGGGTAATTATGTCAAGAAACCGATTCATGGTAATATTGAAATACATAAAGGTCCCATTGAAATACGATATACTGAATCTATTAATATAAAGAACGGTAGTTTAAGAAAGCCATCGTTTATTAATATGGCGTGAGGCGTAACAGCAGTATACAGTGTTACGTTTCTCTAGAAATAACATTGACAACTGTTTGGGTGTGAAGTACTGAGTAAAGAGGAGATATCCAAAAGATGTTATGACATAATTTAGAGGATTTTATATGTTTCGGTGGCCTAATCAACTGTAAAACGTATGTCTCTGAGAAGATTTTTTTCGAACTGTTTTTCAAAACTATTTTCAAGTTTTTTTTTAAGTTGTGAAGTTTACAAATGAAATTTTTGTAAGAGATTATCAGTTAATGCATTTTAGCTAAACCCCAAGGTCCGACCGTTGGATCCATGGTTCCAGTTTTTAAAGGTTTCTTAAATGAAGATTCCGTAAAGTATTTTACAGATTTCATCAGAACTTCATTATCCTTAAAATAGAACTCTTCATTGTCAGCTATTACCTGCATTTTCTCCACAGATTCAAATTTACACATTTCTGCATTTTCTTGGATATACAAGATTCCAAAACAAGAACACTTCTTTGGTCTGAGAGAAATCGTTTAGTGTTTACTGACTTAGAGATAGCTGGTCGTGTCGATGTTGGTTATATTATTAATTCATATTATCATACGCAAGAATAACGTCATTAGATGCATTGTGTAGAAATTCTTCTACTTAAAAGTCATTATCAAGGAGTGTAAACTTAGGACAGAATTAAATCAAGCTATTTTACATGTTATTGAAATTAGTAAATTCCATAACCAATTTAAACTGAGCATAAAGTTGAGCAGTTCATGAAAATACAACCAAAACAAATTTCTGAACAGACTGTACCAATGATAAAGACAGAGAAAGACACAGAAAATAAGTCAATAGAGAAAGTCACCTCGCCTGCGGTTGTGACAGTTCATGTCAAGGCCCCAACCTTTGATGGAAGCACGCACTGGGCGATGTGTTTACGCCAATTTGAAGCTGCTGCATGCGCAAGTAATTGGACAGAGAAAGACAAGGCAGTCTCACTCGTTCTCGCATTAAAAGGACCCGCGGCAGAACTACTACAGAAAGTGCCACCTGACAGCCAGCACATCTATGCCGAGTTGATAAAAGCTCTACAATTACGCTACGGTGATAAACATTTACGAGATGTGTACTACGCTCAGTTTCGAAAAAGACGACAACGCTCCGGGGAGAGTCTTCAAGAGTTTGAAGCGACAGACTGATTAGATTGGCCTATCCTGAAGCACCAGAAGATTTTCGAATAAGGTTTGCGGTGTAGACATTTATTGATGGCATCGGAGATTGTGAACTTCAGCAAGTGTTACGAATGGCAAGGCACCGAAATAGCTCAGAAGCTCTTGTTTACGCCCTAGAGTTTGAAGCTGCCAAGTCAACGTCCCGCTACATTAATGGGTTTGTACCATCACATTGCAGTCAGAAGATCCCTGTATCACATTTCCGTTACGATGGGTGCAGAAACACAATGTTATCGGACAAACAATTCAGAGGTTCAAGAGAGTCGCAACGATTTGAACGATGGGAAAAGACAGAAGACCGAAATGTTACAACTGTGGAAAACGTGGGCATCTACAGGTAGACTGTTGGGAGAAGAAGATACCGAGAGAAGAGAGTGATCGCACCAATTGGAGAAGTAAAGCCCCAGAGCAGCACATAGTTTCCACGCTACATTAGACCAGTGGAAACTTGATTGTTAATGGATTTGCGGAAGGTAAACCAACATCATTTACAGTTGACACGGGTGCAACAGTGTAATTTGTGCGCCCTGAATTAGTCAGCAACTGCCAGCCTCTAATTAGCTCTTGTACAATACAGACTGTGACTGGAAGACCCGTCAAGGTGCTAGGAAAGGTAGACGTACGTGTACGCCTGGGTCTTCTCGAGTTTAGCCTCTAAATGCTCGTTGCAGACATTGTCAATGAAGTGAGTAGAGGGAAAATGAGGATCCTGACGCACAAAGGATGCCGCCTTTCCCACGGTCCAAGATTTTTCCCACGCTCTCCCCACCACCGCTGGACCACAGCATCCCAAAGGACCGCGAATTTCCGCGAATATAATTTTTTATATGCAGCCTTTCGCGAGCCTAGATCACTTTCACTTTCTACTGGACCACAGCATCCGCGACTTTTTCGCTGATCTGTGTCAAGATCCGCGACTTTTTCGCGTATCTGGACCACAGCATCCGCGTTATTTTTTTATATGCCGCCTTTCGCGAGCCTAGATCACTTTCACTTTCTACTGGACCACAGCATCCGCGACTTTTTCGCGGATCTGGACCACAGCATCCGCGAATATAATTTTTTATTTTTTTATATGCCACCTTTCGCGAGCTTAGATCACTTTCACTTTCTATCACTTGATGCATTATAGTGTATATATTAAATATATGATCAGGGTTACCAACCTTGCATGAGTTCAAATTTGTTGTGTGTTATAATGTATATTAAATCTATATGATCAGGTTTACCAACCTATGGTGGGGGGTTCCGACTTGATGCATTATAGTGTATATATTAAATATATGATCAGGGTTACCAACCTTGCATGAGTTCAAATTTGTTGTGTGTTATAATGTATATTAAATCTATATGATCAGGTTTACCAACCTATGGTGGGGGGTTCCGACTTGATGCATTATAGTGTATATATTAAATATATGATCAGGGTTACCAACCTTGCATGAGTTCAAATTTGTTGTGTGTTATAATGTATATTAAATCTATATGATCAGGTGTACCAACCTCTGTATTATTATTATAGTGTATAGATATTTTATATGAGCAGGGTTGTCAACATTTTCTGTGGCGGGGGAAGAGAAATTCAAATATGTGTTATATAGTGTATATATTAAAATATATGATCAGGGTTACCAATCTTACATTATTGTGTGTGTGTGTATAGAGCAGATCTGCCAACATTTTTTTTTTCTCTTCTGTAGTGGGAAATTCAAACTATATGATCATAATTGTTGCTCTCTCTCTCTCTCTCTCTCTCTCTCTCTCTCTCACACATTTGAATGTAAGTAAAACTATCTCTCTCTCTCTCTCTCTCACTCTCTCTTGTTGTCAAACGTTATGTTCAAGTCGTTTTCTCCTCTCCCTCTCTCTTTCTCTCTCTCTCTCACTGTGTACATTGAGTAAATAATTTTAGCTCTCTCTCTCTCTCTCTCTCTCTCTCTCTCTCTCTCTCTCTCTCTCTCTCTCTCTCTCTCTCTCTCTCTCTCTCACACTTGTTGTGTATGTCTCTCCCTCTGTGGTCAGTACCGTGCGCATGTATATGAAATTAGAAAGTTTATATTTATTCGACAAATATTAACGCCCTCTCTCTCTCTCGCTCGCAGACGTCGGAAGCAATTCCTAGTTTATAATGTAATTACCTGTGCGTGTATGTCTCTCTCTCGCTGCAAACGTTGACAAGAATTCCCTTATTCAAAGCGATTACGTTGTCACAGTACACAAACTTAAATATGCCTTACAGACCATTGTAATTTTAAAAATTAATTTTTGCATTAATTAAATATATATATCGTAAACAATGAAATAATAATATTTCGTAATTGTAAGATTTTTAATAAAACAATTATTAGTTTAAATAATAATTTTCATGATTGTAAGCAAAAGTTTTGTGTGCATCCTTCTTCATATCTGCATACGCGCTGACAGTAATTATGTGAACTTCAAAGGGTTCAAATGTTTCAAAATAAAAAATATATAAAACAAAAATACAGAATATATGAAATGTATATTTACAAATAAAATATATTACATATTATCAAACAATGGCACATAATATTCATCCACCCAATCCTCTATAAATCTACCATAATTAACCCCCCCAGCATGATCGTTAATAAACCTCGTGTAAATATTTGCTAAGTCTTTATTTTTTTAAATTTCTGTTTCAGTATGAGACTGGCAATCGGTGCGATGTTGTTGTAATAGCTCCCTGTTGCGTACCACCTCAGTCGCTCGCCTTTCTAACCAATCTGAGGCGTAACTTTCAAAACAGTCAACGGGAGACATACTTGTCTGAAACAAAGACATTCTCAGTGTTTTATCACACACGTACAAACACATTGCGGTCTCTCTCTCTCTCTCTCTCTCTCTCTTACACACACACACACACACACACACACATACACACACACACACACACACACGTACAAACACTTTAGCGAGCACGAAGTTCCCATATTTTGTGTCTACATTTGTTAAGACCACGATGGGATATTTTTTTATTCACCATCAATTCTGACCACTTGATATTGCGTAAACGTGTTTGCTCTACCCAAATATCTTCACACAATAAAGGCCACGCCTCGGTCATTACGAATAATGTTTATACAAAAGTTATATTTTAATATATGAAACAGGAATAATCATGCATATTATAGTTTACCTTAGTTTTTCAAAAAGTATTATTTTAATAATTGATGGCTTACATTTTATGTACGTACAGTATCTATTTATCGACATATAAATTGTAGTAGCAATAATAATAATAAGTGATATTTACAATGAAACTGTTTTCAAATAAAAATGATGTTGGTTCGACAACCTTTTTGTTTTTAAGACTATAACAAGAATGAGACCTGGATCAACTCTCTCTCCCCCCCCCCTCTCTCACACACACACACACACACACACACACACACACACACACACACACACACACACACACACATTTAGTATGAATAGACGCGTATTTGTTAGTAAAATGTAACGCTGTAATCATTAATAGCGTTGTGATGGGGTCGACTGCATGTGATGTTTGTAAAAATTGTTTACGCATTTTAGGTATGGTTTATCTATTTAATACGCGTAATTTTAACTAATCTGTCTTGGAGGATAACCTTTTTTTCCTTCTTTTCTACAGATAACAGTTGCTTTGATCAGAAACATTACCAGAGAACAACCTAAAGATAAATTTACCAGAGCTCAAAACAGTACAAAGTCATACTTTTGGTGAAGAAAATCACGTCAACAACAACAAAAGTTGTTTGTGTTTCAACAGCTACAAACAATAATTAATTTTCTTACACTAGTAAACATTTTGTTGTAATTGTTTCAATTAAAGGAAACATATATATTCGTTGAGAAAATCTGTTGTGGGTGGACGAAACATGTGTCTGAATTAATAAATTTTCTCTCTGCATAGCAGTTGTAAATGTAGTCATATACATTATGTGCTATATATATATACAAAAGGCTTCCAACGTGTTTGTCATTTCAACCAATTTGTACCGCGCTCTAATTGTGTAAAAATAACTGTACCGCTCCATACAAATGAGAATAAATCCGCACACACACACACACACACACACACACACACACACACACACACACACACACACACACACACACACACACACACACACACACACACACACACACAACGATGTTTCTGCTTATTTGAACAAGTCCTGTATTAAATGCAATTGTTAATGTTTTAATGTGAACAATTTTATGTTTAAATAAAATCTGCACATACATTAAAATTATGTTCAATAGTAAAACCTAAGACAAAGCATTAAATAAAACATACAATTAGTATTAATGATATAAATATTACTGTTTTAATAATTTAAAATACTATATAATTGCTTACGATTGACAAATAAGAGAAAAGACATACTTTACGGAATTTCTTGAAATTTTTGCAGTTAGTCTTCTGCTCATGTGTACTGGCAGCCTGTTTGGGTACAGTTAACCATTTAAATTCAATGTTCTTGTTGTTAACCTTCTGCTCATGTCCTTTCGTTTACTGGCAGTATGTTTGGCTACAGTTAACCATTTAAGTTCAATGTTCTGAGAAGTATTCATCTTCTTGTTCCTATAATAACAGTACCTGCTTCAGTACTATATATATTATGTGCTATATATACATAAGGCTTTCAAATCTAATTGTGTAAGAATAACTGTACCGTCACATACAACTGAGAATAAATCCGTACAAACATACACACACGCACACACTTAGCGATGTTTTTACTTATTTGAACAAGTGTAGCATGACAGATGTATGCATAATATTGAATGGCAATTGATCATTAGAATAATGAAGTTATAATATTTAAATTTGGAAGAAAGCATTAAGTCTAATATAAATAGATTAATTCATAGCAACTGTGGAAAGAAATCATTATTATAAAGAAAATACAAGTTCAAATAAAAGGAGTTACTAGTGATGAGTCATCCAAGACCAGTCTCATAACCAAAGGTTTTCAAGGTATAACCCAGGAAGGTAAAAAAGTAAATAACAAAGCAGTACTGAATATGACCAAACCCACAACGAGGGAGAATAAATAGAATAGAAACCCTAAAATAAGCCAAGATCAACCAATACAGGTGGTATTTCTGAAATAAAGAAGAAGATGGAGAAGATCCCAAGAAACCTGATGGCAACAAGAAGAAGATGGAGAAGATACCAGTCCCAGAAGGCAGGAGAAAAGAAGACTGATGAAAGAAGAAGAAGGCAGCATCCTGAAGAAGATGTCATGCTCTTATAAAAGACACCCAAATCCCTATATCCCCAAAATAAATATTTAAAAATAAAAGTATAACGAAATAAAAATCACATGTATATAAATTTAAGAGAGAGAAGTGTATAAAGTAAAAGTTGCCTGTGAACTAAGATGAAACAATAATATAGTACCCATGGAACAAATCTCCATTGAAAAAACGCTAACCAATTTATTATGTTAATAAGACTATACGACCATTTAGCATTAACATAATATATAAGTGCAAAGTGAACCAGTGATAGTTTTGGGTATTATAAAAAATGAACCTTGTGTTTCATTCTTGGCAATCACAAACATTGGATGCAATGAAATATGCATTTTTCAATGACTTAAAATGTGTACTGTGACAATATGTTGTTCATAAGACATGAATCTGTTTAAAATAACATTTTGTTTTACATGAAAAAAGAAAAACAGATTTCATTATACTTTTTGAACAATTCATACTATTTATTTGTTAATGACAGGGTACAATTCCCCAAAGACAATGTATAAAAGACGGTATAAAAACTGTAGAATCCTACTTATAATAATAATTAGAAATAAGAATATAAATATAAGGTTTTTATGTATATAGTATAAGAATGTTTAAAAATGTTTTAGATATAAGGCCATTTGTTTGGGTCTGAAACAACTAACATCAGAACTATAAAAATAGTTACCACTTGTAAATAGTAGAGAGTAATTAAGATGTTAGTTAGTAAAAAACCTTTTTTGTAAACCATGTTTCCATGTTGGAAATGGGGATTTTGTTGCAAAATGTCTGACTTGAAGACAACCATTTATTTAAAAAAAAAATATTCTTAATTTTTGTTTAACTATTATTTGTATTGTAACCAATACTAATTGTTTTTGTGCAATTTGAAAACATGTTTAATTTATAATACTATATGTAAAAGTCAGAGAGGGTATTACACATCATATATTGTTTGTAAAATATTTTCTAAGAAAAATTGTTAAAAAATCATAGGCCAAAAGAATGGAAACCAAACTTCATCAAAACAGAGAAATTACTCATTTAAAAGCAAATAAACAAAAGGGGTTTAGACAAAATAAACTTGAGATCATGCCATATAATTGCACATACCATTTAGAGAGATTTTAATAAATATATTCAGAATTATAAATAAAAATGAAAATGACTAAACTCAGAAATTTGGACATGGGAGTCATATATTCCAGAATAATGTTTCAGAATACAACTAATTCAATTAATTACCAGAAAATAAGGGAATATGAACCTTTTAATACAATATAGGATTATTAATATTAAATATAACTGATAAAATGGCTGAATTTATATAATGACAGGAAGTAAATTTTGATGTTTTGACTTTTCAGAGTATACCAAACTGAAAGTGAAATTACTATTTTTGGACAGAAAACACTATAAAATGGCATTATTTAATCTGAAAATAACCAGAATGAACTGAAAGATTAATTTAAATCACATCTAGTGAATAAAATTGACAAATAACCAAAGTTTAGGCATTCGTATAGTGAAATAGTAAAGTGTACACAGGATGTGAAAATATTTTTGAACAATGTTAAGGATAATATTATATGGGCTAAGAGTTTAATTGAAACTGAAGGAAACAGTTAGTTAATTATTGGTATTTGAACGGTTAACATGACATACGTTTGATAACGTGGATAACCTAACCTATAATAGTCATACAAAGCGAGTGTATAGTGCGTTATTGTGAAATCGCGAGTGACTTGTAAAATACTTATAAAACTATCATATTATAACAGAAACAATCAAGTAACACTCCATAACACAGAACAATATAAATCTACTCCGAAAAACACCACAAAACACTAGAAAACTGTATAATACATTAACCCAAATTAGTGACGGAATCGGGGAAAGTGTTTGAACTAATAATTATATGGATACACTAAATACAACTCAGAAACAGTACACCAATCACTACACAACATTTAACAAGAGATTTGCAGACACAAGAACAGGAATATTGCCAGAAAATACATTATTTGGAACACTGCAGGAACGAGCAACATTTTGATCAACTTGACGGTGGCCATTTGCTTTGACGATCCCAGTCCCTTCTTCTTAGTTCAACTCAGCTGTTTGGTGAAAACAATTATTATATTTACAATTTATTATTCAATGTCTGTGTTTATTAATAACTATTAATTTGATTGTAACGTTATACTTTTTAAATATTAGCCCGATTTCTCTGACTTTGATAATAACTGGCTGTTTAAAGAACCCTATATAATTTTTATATCATATACTTGTAACTTTTTTCGATATCCTGAGAATCGATACTAATCGATAAGAGTCAATATTGCTATTACTTAATAAAACATTAATACTTTTCAATACTTAATAGTTCTTTATTTCTTCAATAATACTAATTACCAATAAGATAATTCTAATTGATAATCTACAAGGACTTTACCACCCGTAAGTGAAGATAACCTAAAAAATAAAAAGGTAAACAAGTATCGATTGGTTTGAAGACAGTCTTATGAGTGGTGATAGCTTATTTAAAATATACTAAAACTTTAATAAAAATTTTCAGAAGAGCATTACACTGTTCAAACTTCACAGCCCTATATTAATTAATTGATCCTAATTAATTAATTAAGAAAATTAAAACATTTTTTAATAATTATTTTTTTTTATAAACATAATTTTTTTTTAAATTTCCTTCAAAACAATAAATTTTGTTTTGAAACTTTCGGCGAAGCTGAACATATATATTCCTTCATCAACTTTGCGCTACTCGACCGGTCTTGCTACCATTGGGACTCGACCAGCTGGGAAACTTAAGGAAGTGTTTCAGGCCAGTAAGACGTCGAGAGCCACACCAATTACACACCAATTAAACATATTACATTACAATTTACTTATTGTATTACAAATTGGATAGCCCAAACAGTGCGGCTTGATTACATCGGAGTCACATACTCCATAATAGTTTAACATCATCAACACACATCAATTATTCATTTTATTACAAATTGGCGCACAACTTTAGGGGCTTTAATTAGCGATTGGAAGGCCAATACATTCTGCCCAATCACTAGTTGGAGCTAGGCAACAGCTACAAAGCCAGAGAATTTCAAGGGAAAATGCAACGACGTGCAACATCTAAGAAACGGGCGGCGGAGGCCGAGAAAGAAATAGAAGCTGACATGGACAACAAGGAGGCGACGCCAGTAGAGGCGGAAGAGGTATTACCACCGGTGTTGTCCAAACCAACTGAACAACCGGAGATACCTACACAAACAGTGGAAACCAATGCGCCGGAGAAGGAAACAGAGGACATGACAACACAACAAATGTTCAGGATGATGATGGAAATGAATAAGAGAATGGAGGAGAGTAACAAGGAAATGAAGGAAGACTTGAGTAAGAAAATGGACGAAAATAGTAAGGAATTGAAGGAAGACTTGAGTAAGAAAATGGGGAGTGATAACCAGTCCTTGAAAGAAGAATTAAGTGGGATGAACAAGAACATGGAAGGGCTGAAGGAAGACAACCATTCCCTGGGTAAGAAGATTGATGAAACTAATAAGAAGATGGAAGAGAAGATGGAAGAAAACAGCAAGAAGATGGAAGAAGAGGTGGGAAAGAAGTTAGAAGAATTGAAGGAAGACAACCAATTGTTCAAGGAAGAATTCAAGTCGACCAAAGAAGAATTGATTAATAAAATTGAAAATACTAATCAGAAAATCGATGAAACCAGGAAGAAGATAGAGAAGAACAACCGACAGTTGAAAGAAGAATTGAAGGAAGACAACAGGAAGTTGGAAGAAAAGATGGGGGAGAAATTGGAAGAATTGAGAGAGGACAATCAAATTCTGAGAGAAGAATTAAGAGAAGTCAATCAGGAGAATTTGGACAAACTGGACGAAAGGATGGAATTGTTGCGAGAAGAACTGAATAAAGAAATCAACGTTAACAAAAAAGTGATGAATAAGAAGATGGAAGAAGAAAATATAATGGTCAATCGACAGATTCGAGAGATTGATGGAAAGTGCAACCAGACCGAAAAGGAGGTCCATGAGTTTAAAGAAGTGGTGAACACCAAGTTCACAAATATTGAAGAACATAGTCGTAGGAAGGTAGAAGAACAGAGGAAGGAAAATCAAGAAGAATTCGGAAAAGTACGCAACCAGGTCACAGAACGATGTAATGATATACAAGAGACCATGGCCAGTATCACCGGTCAGGTGCGACAAAGCCGAGAGGAGATGGAAGCAATAAGGAACAGACCGACTCATTTCACCGGATTGCCTGTCAACGAAAGCCGAGAGTGGCTCAACTTCCGGCAATACAAACGCAAGCCGATGGAGTTCCTGGCTAGGGTAGAAGAATATTTGACCAAGCATAAAATTACTCAATGGAGCCATAGCAGGGAGATATTCGACGAGTCTTTCCGAGACATAACAGATAATTGGTGGATGGCCAACCGGAGTGAAATTTCCGACTACCAACAGTTCCGGAAAATGTTTAAGACAAAATACTGGTCTGAGACCACCCAGAACTTGATACGTGACAATATTTGTAATGGAAGATACAGGTCACAATTAGGTAGCAGTATGACGGCATATTTCTTGGGGAAGGTGTGTATGGCAAAACACCTTGAGCCAGCAATCCCAGAAGAATGTTTAGTGAATAAGATATCTTATCACTATGATGAGGACATTATCAGGGCCCAGAGAGGTAGTCAGATCAAGACGATCCAGGGAATGACCGAGTTATTGGAGGGATACGAGAACGAAGAGTATTATCGGCAGAGCAGGAAGAGAAATGAGAGACCAGAAGCAAGGCCGACTACCTACCCCAATAACGGCAATAACCATACAAATAACCGGAACCAGCCCAGTAATTACGACGGCCCTAACAACCAGCCGCGTAATAACCAGTTTAACGGAAATTTTAACGGCGTGAGAAATAACAACCCCTACCCAAATAATAGAAACCACTTTTATCAACACAATAATAATGTTCCATACAGTCAGAGAAATCCATATCCCAACAATAATGGTGACAGACCTTACCCACCTAACCGAAATTACTATAATAATAATATTAGTAATAATAATAATAATAGCAATAGTAATAACCGAGTGTCGCGCCCTAGGGTAAATTTTATAAGAGCAGAAGATCGCGGACCCAGGAGATATTATCAACCGAGGAGGAGCAGCTTCCACGGCGCCGACCGAAGATGGAGGAGTGCGGAACGAGACGGCCCAAGATACGAACAGGAAAGACGAAGTACCAGCCTGGAAGATCTTGGCAGACAACCGAACAGGGCGTTAAACATCAACCAGGGTACAGAACGTCAGGAGACAAACCAGAGTTTCCCGAACGATGCCTCGGTCAATAATAACTCAAACAATGAACAAAATACTTTAAACGAGAGGAGGCAGTAATCAACAACGATGACCCGTTACTGCTTATACTTCCTGGGTTAGAAAAGGATGATTTGCAACAAGCAAACAATAATAAGATTATCACTATCATAAGTAACCATTATCTGAAAGACATACGAACTGAACTTTTGGAAGAGAACGAGAAGAGTCTCAGCAACAGTAATAATGAGATAATTTATATAACAGCGGAGGTGGAAGGAGTTCCCGCTAAAATAATGATAGACACAGGAGCTAATATTTCAATAATAAACTCCAATGAGTTGGAGAGAATCCAGAATAAATGTGGAAAAACCTAACATTTGAAGGAGTAAGAGGAGCTAACCATCAAAGAGCGACATTTAGAAGAGAAGGCATTTATAAGGAAAGAAAAAGAGAAGATCAACTTACAAAAGTATAAATAATATGGGCCAGTGTAGAGTACAATATAACCCCATATGTTGTGGTAAATGATAAGCATAACAATACATATGAGTTGAGGGAAATCGTTTCAGGAAAAATCAAAGGAGTGTACAATCAAGCTTCTATGAAGAAATATTATGAAGAATGAGTTGTGAGTTTTAGAATTTTGAATTAAAAAAAAAAAAAAAATTCGAAAATAATGTAAGTACATCTTACAACCTAATATTTTGAAAAGAACATTCTGGAGAATTAAAAGAAGAAGAATTTTTTAATTTAATTTTAAAAAATTTTAAAATAATGTAAGTACATCTTACAACCTAATATTTTGAGAAGAACAGTCTGGAGAATTATAAGAAGGAATTTAGAATTTTTATTTTTAAAAAATTCTAAAATAATGTAAGTACATCTTACAACCTAATATTTTGAAAAGAACATTCTGGAGAATTATAAGAAGAAGGAATTTAGAATTTATATATTTTTAAAAAATTCTAAAATAAAGTAAGTACAATGATTTTGGAACGAACTTTATGGAAGAAAGAAAAAGAAAGACTTTTGAATTGAAATATAATTATAAAAAATTTAAAATTGAGTAAGTACATCTTACTACAACCTGATAATTTAGAACAAAACTTTATGGAAGAAAGAGAAAGAGAGAGAATTTGGAACTTAATTTTAAAAAAATTTAAAATTAAGTAAGCACAGCTTACTACCACTGAATTATGAAAAACTTTATGGTAAATAATTAAGAAGAATTTGAATTTGGAAAAATACCAAAACATTCAGAAATAATAGTAAGATCACATTACTATAAACAAGTCTGAATGAAACAATTCTGGGAATAAATGAATTAAACAGAATTTGTATGTTGATAGAACGTCAGAACTTTGAAACAAGATAAGATCAACATATTACAAGGATTTATGAGAAATATTTTTTCAATTAAATAAAAAGAATAGTTTGAATTTTACATTAAAACTAACCAAGTTCCAAAAAATAATTAAGTGTCAATTATAATTGAATTGAGAAGAAAAAATTTGGAAGCAAAGAGGCTAATTACCTATGAACGATAATAAAAACAGTTAATTAAGAGCAAAGAAGAACAACTCATACCAAACAGATGGAGAAGATGATTTTGAACAAATGATAATAATAAGACCTATATGAAATGCAAAGAGAAGAAATACCACATGAAATATAATATAAATGAATTAATGTTAATGAATGCGAAGGCGGATTAATAACTTTCTAAGAGAAAGGAAAGAACCAAAATGTTTAAATAAAATGATCAATATAACAACCTGTATATCTAATGTAAAGATACAATGTTAAAAAATTAAATATAATATATTAAGACCATTCAAATAATGAATACGAAAGACTATTTATAAAGACCATGCTAATACTATGAATAACCAGAAGAAAGTATAAAGAGAATTCAGATGAAGAAGAAAGAGAGTTATACTGTAAACAGTAACCAGAATTATTAAAAGAAAGGTTTTCAACCATAATTAAATTAAATATATCAGACAAGTTAAGAGTTTTGAATAAATATATATGTAATGAGTATAATAATGATTATGAAGATTTATTAAGATAGGAAATGTGAGATAATCTGAGAGACTACGAAGTGGAGAATCCAAAGATATTTTTATTAGTCGAAAATGAGACTACTTTTTATTTATTTATTCGATGACTGACTGAAGATAATTCCAGCAGCATTATGTTTTTGAGCAGGGATGGATATGCCTCTGTACTCAATTTATAGAAGTGGTGTATGGCCAGCAGAGAAGTAGCGTACAGTGCCCCTCTGATCTGCCCCAGCCCACGTGATAGGGAATGTTAGGGAATTAATATCCCAAGGATGCAACACGAAGTTGATAAAGAAAGAAAATGTATTACAATAATAATATATCTCAGAAGACACTAACTATCCGAAAAGGATCAGTAGTAAAACAAATAATTATATATATAAAATTAATTAAACTCTAATTATAAAAAAGTCGATATAAAAATGGGGAAGAAAATGAATTATAAGAAATGATGAAATTATCATAAGAAATTATTTCATCCATAAACATGTCTGAAATAATTACTTCTGGAGGAGAGCAATCTGTAGCGTGACAGATGTATGCATAATATTGAATGGCAATTGATCATTAGAATAATGAAGTTATAATATTTAAATTTGGAAGAAAGCATTAAGTCTAATATAAATAGATTAATTCATAGCAACTGTGGAAAGAAATCATTATTATAAAGAAAATACAAGTTCAAATAAAAGGAGTTACTAGTGATGAGTCATCCAAGACCAGTCTCATAACCAAAGGTTTTCAAGGTATAACCCAGGAAGGTAAAAAAGTAAATAACAAAGCAGTACTGAATATGACCAAACCCACAACGAGGGAGAATAAATAGAATAGAAACCCTAAAATAAGCCAAGATCAACCAATACAGGTGGTATTTCTGAAATAAAGAAGAAGATGGAGAAGATCCCAAGAAACCTGATGGCAACAAGAAGAAGATGGAGAAGATACCAGTCCCAGAAGGCAGGAGAAAAGAAGACTGATGAAAGAAGAAGAAGGCAGCATCCTGAAGAAGATGTCATGCTCTTATAAAAGACACCCAAATCCCTATATCCCCAAAATAAATATTTAAAAATAAAAGTATAACGAAATAAAAATCACATGTATATAAATTTAAGAGAGAGAAGTGTATAAAGTAAAAGTTGCCTGTGAACTAAGATGAAACAATAATATAGTACCCATGGAACAAATCTCCATTGAAAAAACGCTAACCAATTTATTATGTTAATAAGACTATACGACCATTTAGCATTAACATAATATATAAGTGCAAAGTGAACCAGTGATAGTTTTGGGTATTATAAAAAATGAACCTTGTGTTTCATTCTTGGCAATCACAAACATTGGATGCAATGAAATATGCATTTTTCAATGACTTAAAATGTGTACTGTGACAATATGTTGTTCATAAGACATGAATCTGTTTAAAATAACATTTTGTTTTACATGAAAAAAGAAAAACAGATTTCATTATACTTTTTGAACAATTCATACTATTTATTTGTTAATGACAGGGTACAATTCCCCAAAGACAATGTATAAAAGACGGTATAAAAACTGTAGAATCCTACTTATAATAATAATTAGAAATAAGAATATAAATATAAGGTTTTTATGTATATAGTATAAGAATGTTTAAAAATGTTTTAGATATAAGGCCATTTGTTTGGGTCTGAAACAACTAACATCAGAACTATAAAAATAGTTACCACTTGTAAATAGTAGAGAGTAATTAAGATGTTAGTTAGTAAAAAACCTTTTTTGTAAACCATGTTTCCATGTTGGAAATGGGGATTTTGTTGCAAAATGTCTGACTTGACGACAACCATTTATTTAAAAAAAAAATATTCTTAATTTTTGTTTAACTATTATTTGTATTGTAACCAATACTAATTGTTTTTGTGCAATTTGAAAACATGTTTAATTTATAATACTATATGTAAAAGTCAGAGAGGGTATTACACATCATATATTGTTTGTAAAATATTTTCTAAGAAAAATTGTTAAAAAATCATAGGCCAAAAGAATGGAAACCAAACTTCATCAAAACAGAGAAATTACTCATGTAAAAGCAAATAAACAAAAGGGGTTTAGACAAAATAAACTTGAGATCATGCCATATAATTGCACATACCATTTAGAGAGATTTTAATAAATATATTCAGAATTATAAATAAAAATGAAAATGACTAAACTCAGAAATTTGGACATGGGAGTCATATATTCCAGAATAATGTTTCAGAATACAACTAATTCAATTAATTACCAGAAAATAAGGGAATATGAACCTTTTAATACAATATAGGATTATTAATATTAAATATAACTGATAAAATGGCTGAATTTATATAATGACAGGAAGTAAATTTTGATGTTTTGACTTTTCAGAGTATACCAAACTGAAAGTGAAATTACTATTTTTGGACAGAAAACACTATAAAATGGCATTATTTAATCTGAAAATAACCAGAATGAACTGAAAGATTAATTTAAATCACATCTAGTGAATAAAATTGACAAATAACCAAAGTTTAGGCATTCGTATAGTGAAATAGTAAAGTGTACACAGGATGTGAAAATATTTTTGAACAATGTTAAGGATAATATTATATTGGCTAAGAGTTTAATTGAAACTGAAGGAAACAGTTAGTTAATTATTGGTATTTGAACGGTTAACATGACATACGTTTGATAACGTGGATAACCTAACCTATAATAGTCATACAAAGCGAGTGTATAGTGCGTTATTGTGAAATCGCGAGTGACTTGTAAAATACTTATAAAACTATCATATGATAACAGAAACAATCAAGTAACACTCCATAACACAGAACAATATAAATCTACTCCGAAAAACACCACAAAACACTAGAAAACTGTATAATACATTAACCCAAATTAGTGACGGAATCGGGGAAAGTGTTTGAACTAATAATTATATGGATACACTAAATACAACTCAGAAACAGTACACCAATCACTACACAACATTTAACAAGAGATTTGCAGACACAAGAACAGGAATATTGCCAGAAAATACATTATTTGGAACACTGCAGGAACGAGCAACATTTTGATCAACTTGACGGTGGCCATTTGCTTTGACGATCCCAGTCCCTTCTTCTTAGTTCAACTCAGCTGTTTGGTGAAAACAATTATTATATTTACAATTTATTATTCAATGTCTGTGTTTATTAATAACTATTAATTTGATTGTAACGTTATACT
Source organism: Magicicada septendecula (assembly GCA_034769895.1). Lineage (NCBI taxonomy): Eukaryota > Metazoa > Arthropoda > Insecta > Hemiptera > Cicadidae > Magicicada > Magicicada septendecula. Next base: position 234,516,761 of record CM068372.1, on the reverse strand, counting down.
TTTTAAATATTAGCCCGATTTCTCTGACTTTGATAATAACTGGCTGTTTAAAGAACCCTATATAATTTTTATATCATATACTTGTAACTTTTTTCGATATCCTGAGAATCGATACTAATCGATAAGAGTCAATATTGCTATTACTTAATAAAACATTAATACTTTTCAATACTTAATAGTTCTTTATTTCTTCAATAATACTAATTACCAATAAGATAATTCTAATTGATAATCTACAAGGACTTTACCACCCGTAAGTGAAGATAACCTAAAAAATAAAAAGGTAAACAAGTATCGATTGGTTTGAAGACAGTCTTATGAGTGGTGATAGCTTATTTAAAATATACTAAAACTTTAATAAAAATTGTCAGAAGAGCATTACACTGTTTAAAACTTCACAGCCCTATATTAATTAATTGATCCTAATTAATTAATTAAGAAAATTAAAAAATTTTTTAATAATTATTTTTTTTTTATAAACATAATTTTTTTTTAAATTTCCTTCAAAACAATAAATTTTGTTTTGAAACTTTCGGCGAAGCTGAACATATATATATTCCTTCATCAACTTTGCGCTACTCGACCGGTCTTGCTACCATTGGGACTCGACCAGCTGGGAAACTTAAGGAAGTGTTTCAGGCCAGTAAGACGTCGAGAGCCACACCAATTACACACCAATTAAACATATTACATTACAATTTACTTATTGTATTACAAATTGGCTAGCCCAAACAGTGCGGCTTGATTACATCGGAGTCACATACTCCATAATAGTTTAACATCATCAACACACATCAATTATTCATTTTATTACAAATTGGTGCACAACTTTAGGGGCTTTAATTAGCGATTGGAAGGCCAATACATTCTGCCCAATCACTAGTTGGAGCTAGGCAACAGCTACAAAGCCAGAGAATTTCAAGGGAAAATGCAACGACGTGCAACATCTAAGAAACGGGCGGCGGAGGCCGAGAAAGAAATAGAAGCTGACATGGACAACAAGGAGGCGACGCCAGTAGAGGCGGAAGAGGTATTACCACCGGTGTTGTCCAAACCAACTGAACAACCGGAGATACCTACACAAACAGTGGAAACCAATGCGCCGGAGAAGGAAACAGAGGACATGACAACACAACAAATGTTCAGGATGATGATGGAAATGAATAAGAGAATGGAGGAGAGTAACAAGGAAATGAAGGAAGACTTGAGTAAGAAAATGGACGAAAATAGTAAGGAATTGAAGGAAGACTTGAGTAAGAAAATGGGGAGTGATAACCAGTCCTTGAAAGAAGAATTAAGTGGGATGAACAAGAACATGGAAGGGCTGAAGGAAGACAACCATTCCCTGGGTAAGAAGATTGATGAAACTAATAAGAAGATGGAAGAGAAGATGGAAGAAAACAGCAAGAAGATGGAAGAAGAGGTGGGAAAGAAGTTAGAAGAATTGAAGGAAGACAACCAATTGTTCAAGGAAGAATTCAAGTCGACCAAAGAAGAATTGATTAATAAAATTGAAAATACTAATCAGAAAATCGATGAAACCAGGAAGAAGATAGAGAAGAACAACCGACAGTTGAAAGAAGAATTGAAGGAAGACAACAGGAAGTTGGAAGAAAAGATGGGGGAGAAATTGGAAGAATTGAGAGAGGACAATCAAATTCTGAGAGAAGAATTAAGAGAAGTCAATCAGGAGAATTTGGACAAACTGGACGAAAGGATGGAATTGTTGCGAGAAGAACTGAATAAAGAAATCAACGTTAACAAAAAAGTGATGAATAAGAAGATGGAAGAAGAAAATATAATGGTCAATCGACAGATTCGAGAGATTGATGGAAAGTGCAACCAGACCGAAAAGGAGGTCCATGAGTTTAAAGAAGTGGTGAACACCAAGTTCACAAATATTGAAGAACATAGTCGTAGGAAGGTAGAAGAACAGAGGAAGGAAAATCAAGAAGAATTCGGAAAAGTACGCAACCAGGTCACAGAACGATGTAATGATATACAAGAGACCATGGCCAGTATCACCGGTCAGGTGCGACAAAGCCGAGAGGAGATGGAAGCAATAAGGAACAGACCGACTCATTTCACCGGATTGCCTGTCAACGAAAGCCGAGAGTGGCTCAACTTCCGGCAATACAAACGCAAGCCGATGGAGTTCCTGGCTAGGGTAGAAGAATATTTGACCAAGCATAAAATTACTCAATGGAGCCATAGCAGGGAGATATTCGACGAGTCTTTCCGAGACATAACAGATAATTGGTGGATGGCCAACCGGAGTGAAATTTCCGACTACCAACAGTTCCGGAAAATGTTTAAGACAAAATACTGGTCTGAGACCACCCAGAACTTGATACGTGACAATATTTGTAATGGAAGATACAGGTCACAATTAGGTAGCAGTATGACGGCATATTTCTTGGGGAAGGTGTGTATGGCAAAACACCTTGAGCCAGCAATCCCAGAAGAATGTTTAGTGAATAAGATATCTTATCACTATGATGAGGACATTATCAGGGCCCAGAGAGGTAGTCAGATCAAGACGATCCAGGGAATGACCGAGTTATTGGAGGGATACGAGAACGAAGAGTATTATCGGCAGAGCAGGAAGAGAAATGAGAGACCAGAAGCAAGGCCGACTACCTACCCCAATAACGGCAATAACCATACAAATAACCGGAACCAGCCCAGTAATTACGACGGCCCTAACAACCAGCCGCGTAATAACCAGTTTAACGGAAATTTTAACGGCGTGAGAAATAACAACCCCTACCCAAATAATAGAAACCACTTTTATCAACAAAATAATAATGTTCCATACAGTCAGAGAAATCCATATCCCAACAATAATGGTGACAGACCTTACCCACCTAACCGAAATTACTATAATAATAATATTAGTAATAATAATAATAGCAATAGTAATAACCGAGTGTCGCGCCCTAGGGTAAATTTTATAAGAGCAGAAGATCGCGGACCCAGGAGATATTATCAACCGAGGAGGAGCAGCTTCCACGGCGCCGACCGAAGATGGAGGGGTGCGGAACGAGACGGCCCAAGATACGAACAGGAAAGACGAAGTACCAGCCTGGAAGATCTTGGCAGACAACCGAACAGGGCGTTAAACATCAACCAGGGTACAGAACGTCAGGAGACAAACCAGAGTTTCCCGAACGATGCCTCGGTCAATAATAACTCAAACAATGAACAAAATACTTTAAACGAGAGGAGGCAGTAATCAACAACGATGACCCGTTACTGCTTATACTTCCTGGGTTAGAAAAGGATGATTTGCAACAAGCAAACAATAATAAGATTATCACTATCATAAGTAACCATTATCTGAAAGACATACGAACTGAACTTTTGGAAGAGAACGAGAAGAGTCTCAGCAACAGTAATAATGAGATAATTTATATAACAGCGGAGGTGGAAGGAGTTCCCGCTAAAATAATGATAGACACAGGAGCTAATATTTCAATAATAAACTCCAATGAGTTGGAGAGAATCCAGAATAAATGTGGAAAAACCTAACATTTGAAGGAGTAAGAGGAGCTAACCATCAAAGAGCGACATTTAGAAGAGAAGGCATTTATAAGGAAAGAAAAAGAGAAGATCAACTTACAAAAGTATAAATAATATGGGCCAGTGTAGAGTACAATATAACCCCATATGTTGTGGTAAATGATAAGCATAACAATACATATGAGTTGAGGGAAATCGTTTCAGGAAAAATCAAAGGAGTGTACAATCAAGCTTCTATGAAGAAATATTATGAAGAATGAGTTGAGAGTTTTAGAATTTTGAATTAAAAAAAAAAAAAAATTCGAAAATAATGTAAGTACATCTTACAACCTAATATTTTGAAAAGAACATTCTGGAGAATTAAAAGAAGAAGAATTTTTTAATTTAATTTTAAAAAATTTTAAAATAATGTAAGTACATCTTACAACCTAATATTTTGAGAAGAACAGTCTGGAGAATTATAAGAAGGAATTTAGAATTTTTATTTTTAAAAAATTCTAAAATAATGTAAGTACATCTTACAACCTAATATTTTGAAAAGAACATTCTGGAGAATTATAAGAAGAAGGAATTTAGAATTTATATATTTTTAAAAAATTCTAAAATAAAGTAAGTACATCTTACTACAACCTGATGATTTTGGAACGAACTTTATGGAAGAAAGAAAAAGAAAGACTTTTGAATTGAAATATAATTATAAAAAATTTAAAATTGAGTAAGTACATCTTACTACAACCTGATAATTTAGAACAAAACTTTATGGAAGAAAGAGAAAGAGAGAGAATTTGGAACTTAATTTTAAAAAAATTTAAAATTAAGTAAGCACAGCTTACTACCACTGAATTATGAAAAACTTTATGGTAAATAATTAAGAAGAATTTGAATTTGGAAAAATACCAAAACATTCAGAAATAATAGTAAGATCACATTACTATAAACAAGTCTGAATGAAACAATTCTGGGAATAAATGAATTAAACAGAATTTGTATGTTGATAGAACGTCAGAACTTTGAAACAAGATAAGATCAACATATTACAAGGATTTATGAGAAATATTTTTTCAATTAAATAAAAAGAATAGTTTGAATTTTACATTAAAACTAACCAAGTTCCAAAAAATAATTAAGTGTCAATTATAATTGAATTGAGAAGAAAAAATTTGGAAGCAAAGCGGCTAATTACCTATGAACGATAATAAAAACAGTTAATTAAGAGCAAAGAAGAACAACTCATACCAAACAGATGGAGAAGATGATTTTGAACAAATGATAATAATAAGACCTATATGAAATGCAAAGAGAAGAAATACCACATGAAATATAATATAAATGAATTAATGTTAATGAATGCGAAGGCGGATTAATAACTTTCTAAGAGAAAGGAAAGAACCAAAATGTTTAAATAAAATGATCAATATAACAACCTGTATATCTAATGTAAAGATACAATGTTAAAAAATTAAATATAATATATTAAGACCATTCAAATAATGAATACGAAAGACTATTTATAAAGACCATGCTAATACTATGAATAACCAGAAGAAAGTATAAAGAGAATTCAGATGAAGAAGAAAGAGAGTTATACTGTAAACAGTAACCAGAATTATTAAAAGAAAGGTTTTCAACCATAATTAAATTAAATATATCAGACAAGTTAAGAGTTTTGAATAAATATATATGTAATGAGTATAATAATGATTATGAAGATTTATTAAGATAGGAAATGTGAGATAATCTGAGAGACTACGAAGTGGAGAATCCAAAGATATTTTTATTAGTCGAAAATGAGACTACTTTTTATTTATTTATTCGATGACTGACTGAAGATAATTCCAGCAGCATTATGTTTTTGAGCAGGGATGGATATGCCTCTGTACTCAATTTATAGAAGTGGTGTATGGCCAGCAGAGAAGTAGCGTACAGTGCCCCTCTGATCTGCCCCAGCCCACGTGATAGGGAATGTTAGGGAATTAATATCCCAAGGATGCAACACGAAGTTGATAAAGAAAGAAAATGTATTACAATAATAATATATCTCAGAAGACACTAACTATCCGAAAAGGATCAGTAGTAAAACAAATAATTATATATATAAAATTAATTAAACTCTAATTATAAAAAAGTCGATATAAAAATGGGGAAGAAAATGAATTATAAGAAATGATGAAATTATCATAAGAAATTATTTCATCCATAAACATGTCTGAAATAATTACTTCTGGAGGAGAGCAATCTGTAGCGTGACAGATGTATGCATAATATTGAATGGCAATTGATCATTAGAATAATGAAGTTATAATATTTAAATTTGGAAGAAAGCATTAAGTCTAATATAAATAGATTAATTCATAGCAACTGTGGAAAGAAATCATTATTATAAAGAAAATACAAGTTCAAATAAAAGGAGTTACTAGTGATGAGTCATCCAAGACCAGTCTCATAACCAAAGGTTTTCAAGGTATAACCCAGGAAGGTAAAAAAGTAAATAACAAAGCAGTACTGAATATGACCAAACCCACAACGAGGGAGAATAAATAGAATAGAAACCCTAAAATAAGCCAAGATCAACCAATACAGGTGGTATTTCTGAAATAAAGAAGAAGATGGAGAAGATCCCAAGAAACCTGATGGCAACAAGAAGAAGATGGAGAAGATACCAGTCCCAGAAGGCAGGAGAAAAGAAGACTGATGAAAGAAGAAGAAGGCAGCATCCTGAAGAAGATGTCATGCTCTTATAAAAGACACCCAAATCCCTATATCCCCAAAATAAATATTTAAAAATAAAAGTATAACGAAATAAAAATCACATGTATATAAATTTAAGAGAGAGAAGTGTATAAAGTAAAAGTTGCCTGTGAACTAAGATGAAACAATAATATAGTACCCATGGAACAAATCTCCATTGAAAAAACGCTAACCAATTTATTATGTTAATAAGACTATACGACCATTTAGCATTAACATAATATATAAGTGCAAAGTGAACCAGTGATAGTTTTGGGTATTATAAAAAATGAACCTTGTGTTTCATTCTTGGCAATCACAAACATTGGATGCAATGAAATATGCATTTTTCAATGACTTAAAATGTGTACTGTGACAATATGTTGTTCATAAGACATGAATCTGTTTAAAATAACATTTTGTTTTACATGAAAAAAGAAAAACAGATTTCATTATACTTTTTGAACAATTCATACTATTTATTTGTTAATGACAGGGTACAATTCCCCAAAGACAATGTATAAAAGACGGTATAAAAACTGTAGAATCCTACTTATAATAATAATTAGAAATAAGAATATAAATATAAGGTTTTTATGTATATAGTATAAGAATGTTTAAAAATGTTTTAGATATAAGGCCATTTGTTTGGGTCTGAAACAACTAACATCAGAACTATAAAAATAGTTACCACTTGTAAATAGTAGAGAGTAATTAAGATGTTAGTTAGTAAAAAACCTTTTTTGTAAACCATGTTTCCATGTTGGAAATGGGGATTTTGTTGCAAAATGTCTGACTTGAAGACAACCATTTATTTAAAAAAAAAAAATTCTTAATTTTTGTTTAACTATTATTTGTATTGTAACCAATACTAATTGTTTTTGTGCAATTTGAAAACATGTTTAATTTATAATACTATATGTAAAAGTCAGAGAGGGTATTACACATCATATATTGTTTGTAAAATATTTTGTAAGAAAAATTGTTAAAAAATCATAGGCCAAAAGAATGGAAACCAAACTTCATCAAAACAGAGAAATTACTCATTTAAAAGCAAATAAACAAAAGGGGTTTAGACAAAATAAACTTGAGATCATGCCATATAATTGTACATACCATTTAGAGAGATTTTAATAAATATATTCAGAATTATAAATAAAAATGAAAATGACTAAACTCAGAAATTTGGACATGGGAGTCATATATTCCATAATAATGTTTCAGAATACAACTAATTCAATTAATTACCAGAAAATAAGGGAATATGAACCTTTTAATACAATATAGGATTATTAATATTAAATATAACTGATAAAATGGCTGAATTTATATAATGACAGGAAGTAAATTTTGATGTTTTGACTTTTCAGAGTATACCAAACTGAAAGTGAAATTACTATTTTTGGACAGAAAACACTATAAAATGGCATTATTTAATCTGAAAATAACCAGAATGAACTGAGAGATTAATTTAAATCACATCTAGTGAATAAAATTGACAAATAACCAAAGTTTAGGCATTCGTATAGTGAAATAGTAAAGTGTACACAGGATGTGAAAATATTTTTGAACAATGTTAAGGATAATATTATATGGGCTAAGAGTTTAATTGAAACTGAAGGAAACAGTTAGTTAATTATTGGTATTTGAACGGTTAACATGACATACGTTTGATAACGTGGATAACCTAACCTATAATAGTCATACAAAGCGAGTGTATAGTGCGTTATTGTGAAATCGCGAGTGACTTGTAAAATACTTATAAAACTATCATATTATAACAGAAACAATCAAGTAACACTCCATAACACAGAACAATATAAATCTACTCCGAAAAACACCACAAAACACTAGAAAACTGTATAATACATTAACCCAAATTAGTGACGGAATCGGGGAAAGTGTTTGAACTAATAATTATACGGATACACTAAATACAACTCAGAAACAGTACACCAATCACTACACAACATTTAACAAGAGATTTGCAGACACAAGAACAGGAATATTGCCATAAAATACATTATTTGGAACACTGCAGGAACGAGCAACATTTTGATCAACTTGACGGCGGCCATTTGCTTTGACGATCCCAGTGCCTTCTTCTTAGTTCAACTCAGCTGTTTGGTGAAAACAATTATTATATTTACAATTTATTATTCAATGTCTGTGTTTATTAATAACTATTAATTTGATTGTAACGTTATACTTTTTAAATATTAGCCCGATTTCTCTGACTTTGATAATAACTGGCTGTTTAAAGAACCCTATATAATTTTTATATCATATACTTGTAACTTTTTTCGATATCCTGAGAATCGATACTAATCGATAAGAGTCAATATTGCTATTACTTAATAAAACATTAATACTTTTCAATACTTAATAGTTCTTTATTTCTTCAATAATACTAATTACCAATAAGATAATTCTAATTGATAATCTACAAGGACTTTACCACCCGTAAGTGAAGATAACCTAAAAAATAAAAAGGTAAACAAGTATCGATTGGTTTGAAGACAGTCTTATGAGTGGTGATAGCTTATTTAAAATATACTAAAACTTTAATAAAAATTTTCAGAAGAGCATTACACTGTTTAAAACTTCACAGCCCTATATTAATTAATTGATCCTAATTAATTAATTAAGAAAATTAAAAAATTTTTTAATAATTATTTTTTTTTATAAACATAATTTTTTTTTAAATTTCCTTCAAAACAATAAATTTTGTTTTGAAACTTTCGGCGAAGCTGAACATATATATTCCTTCATCAACTTTGCGCTACTCGACCGGTCTTGCTACCATTGGGACTCGACCAGCTGGGAAACTTAAGGAAGTGTTTCAGGCCAGTAAGACGTCGAGAGCCACACCAATTACACACCAATTAAACATATTACATTACAATTTACTTATTGTATTACAAATTGGCTAGCCCAAACAGTGCGGCTTGATTACATCGGAGTCACATACTCCATAATAGTTTAACATCATCAACACACATCAATTATTCATTTTATTACACAAGTCATGTATTAAATTCAATAAATAATGCACTTGATAATGTTTTAATGTGAATAATTTTCCGTTTAAATAAAATCTGTACATACAATAAAATTATGTTCACTTTAAGAAATAAAAACTGCACAGTATGTTTCTTTGATTGCGGGCGGAACATCAGACATTCCCGTCTGTATTTCAGTTAGTTATAGTTTTCCACTATGTTTAGCTAATAGTCAACCAGTTGAAAGTTTTTGGAAATTTGATAACCCTGAAGGCACGACGAGGAATCTATTGGACTAAGCGTACATTTATTATGTAAATCATCTCTTTTTCAGTCATCTACGTATGTGCATTTGAATTATTTGCGCATGCACATAACAGCTTTTTTAGTACAGTTGCACACACATCGACGCTCGCACTATATATATATATATATATAAAACCGGTGAACTTCACAACAGCGTCTTACTTACAACTCGAATCTATATAACGTTCTGTTTCTGTTTCAGATAATAATAATAGATTGAATATAAAAAGACTGTGTATGAATACAAAGAAATATCAAACACAACAGATCAATTATTTGAGTGAACATGATTGTGTATGTGAGCTACTGAGATCTAATTGTGTGTAAGAATAACTGTACCGCCACATACAACTGAGAATAAATCCGTACAAACATACACACACGCACACACTTAGCGATGTTTTTACTTATTTGAACAAGCCATGTATTCAATTCAATAAATAATGCACTTGATAATGTTTTAATGTGAATAATTTTACGTTTAAATATTTCCAACAACTATGTTGATTAGAAGTGCTGTGATTTCAATAAAATTCAATAAATAATGCACTTGATAATGTTTTAATGTGAATAATTTTACGTTTAAATATTTCCAACAACTATGTTAATTAGAAGTGCTGTAATTTCAATAACAATGTTCGCTTATTAACGTATTCAAATCTTTTTACTCACCTCTTAAATGTTGATGTACGCAATTATCGATTTCACAATGAGGTATGAAGGCTAATTGCATTCTTCACGTATATATATTGTTGTATCTTACAACGGAAGGGTAGGGGTAGCTTAGCGTGTTCGTTTTGAAAGTCGATGTAAGTCATTGTCCGCAGTGGAAACTTTCAGAAGTTAGCGATACTGAAAGTATTTTCTTACATTAGCCAAAATTAGGAAAACAATCGAATCGACAAACATTATGAATTCCGTTCGTGGGAAGAGTGTAATTTCATAATATTATTTGTATATATAGACATTTTACAAAATCATACACACAGTGGAATGCTTTCAGAAATTTGCGTTCTGTTTCTGTTTCAGATAATAATAATAGATTGAATATAAAAAGACTGTGTATGAATACAAAGAAATATCAAACACAACAGATCAATTATTTGAGTGAACATGATTGTGTATGTGAGCTTCATACATTAGTCATTGCATGCATTCCCATTGTCCATCTGTAAATATTTCATTCGGTTAGTATCATTTGTATGTCAAGAAACATAATAGAAAAAAAAAAAAACTGCACAGTATGTTTCTTTGATTGTGGACGAAACATTAGACATCTCGTCTGTATTTCAGTTAGTTATAGTTTTCCACTATGTTTTTAGCTAATGGTCAACCAGTTGAAAGATTTTGGAAATTTGATAACCCTAAAGGCACGACGCAGACTCTATTGGTCTAAGTAAGCGTACATTTATTATGTAAATCATCTCTTTTTCAGTCATCTACGTATGTGCATTTGAATTATTTGCGCATGCGCATAACAGCTTTTTTAGTACAGTTGCACACACATCGACGCTTGCACTATATATATATATATAACCTGGGAACTTCGCAGGTGAAGAAATTAATTTCTATTTTTCATCTGTAACGACATGCGTGTATAATTTTAATTTATTTCACTATACACCTCTGAACCTATGTGTAATTATTTTGTAAACTGCGTTACCTATGGAGGAACTGTTGCAGCAAACATTAACACTAGAACGATTATATTATTATTATTATTCAGTGATATATACATACAATTTACTTATTAAACACTTCAAGGATTGGATTTCTACATGTCATTTGTAACGATATACATACAATTACATTAAACCTGTACAATGGACGCAGAGAGAGAGAGAGAGAGAGAGAGAGAGAGAGAGAGAGTGGACACACATGTAAGTAGCTCGATACTCAGTGACAACAACACACACACACACACACACACACACACACACACACACACACACAGTTAATATTTGTCAAATATATAACAACGAGTGAGAGAGAGAGAGAGAGAGAGAGAGAGAGAGAGAGAGTGAGAGGAGGGGTCATCGACCGTGATGGAAAAGCTTTCCCTCACTGCTTAAATCTTTAAGAAATTAGCGATACTGAAAGTATTTTCGTTGTGCTATTGTCTGGCGGTCTGGGACTATGCGTGTGCGTAGGGAAGGTCTTCATATGCTTTAGCTGCCTTTGCTCACTGGACAAAATATAAATATTCGCTGGCAGATAATTTCATAAAAAAATAAGAAACGTAAAAGATATACGCTGACTTTACCGCAACCACGTCTATTTAGATAAACGGCTCGGAAGAAAAAATAATTCTTCACAAAGCAGAACAACAACTACAGTCTCAAATAAATATATTTTAAAAAAGATAAATATACATTAGATGGAAATGTTTCCTCTGTTTTTCTCTGTGAAACACAAAAAGAACTTGGGAATCGTGTTTCTTCCCTAGATGCTGTCAACACGATTAAAAGTAAAATTTTAATAACAAAGTTTTCACTGTACTTTAACAAGGATGGTAATATTTTTTTTTCTAGTGCCTAATCGTTTAAACTAAAAAAAACGTACAATCTTTATTACTTTTACAAGTATAGCTTGAACGTAAAACATACACACAGGCGTTAGGTTGAATGCAGCCTCAGGTTCTTGTAGTCTATCGTTTATCTTATAAATGTAATGTATATGTCTCCACATCCTCTTTTGACATTGTATGATTTTAATAAAAACAGATATCGGATTTAAATAATAATTTCGTGCTTGCAATATACAATCCATGTACACAAACTTAAAATATAGTTTACTGACCATTGTAATACAAGAAGTCATTCACACGACTTTACACTGGTTTAGCATAGCTACTTACATTCAAATGTGAGAGAGAGGAGAGAGAGAGAGAGAGAGAGAGAGAGCGAGAGAGAAAGTGAGAGACTGCAATTTGTCAGTGTAAAGTCGTGTCAATGACCTCTTGTATTACAATGGTTTAGCATAGTTACTTACTGAAGGCTTGCACGCTTTAAATTCAGCTATACCTAAAATATATCTTCAATTAGAAGTGTAATATAAAAAGTGCAGTAAGAATATATTTTCAGAAATTGTAATTTGATCACACACACACACACACACACACACACACACACACACACACACACACACACACACACACACACACACACACACACACACACACACACACACACACACACACACACACACACACACACACACACACACACACACCATACACACACGCACACACACATGTATTAAATTCAATAAATAATGCGCTTGATAATGTTTTAATGCAAATAATTTTTACGTTTAAATAAAATCTGTACATACAATAAAAATTATGCTCAGTTATGAACGTATTCAAAATGTTTCATGTACACTTACTTATTTGATTGAGTCGTATATTAAATTCAATAAATAATGCACTTGATAATGTTTTAATGTGAATAATTTTTTTTACGTTTAAATAAAATCTGTACATACAATAAAATTAATAAAATTGTAACAGACATAATAATTTGATCATACACACACACGCATACACACACACATGTATTAAATTCAATAAATAATGCGCTTGATAATTTTTACGTTTAAATAAAATCTGTACACTTACCAAAAACTTGCGAACGTTGTCCACACACACGTACCCTTAAATGACGGACGTTGTATGCACACTGAAGGCTTACACGCTTAAAATTCAGCTATACCTAAAATATATCTGTAGCCTATACATCAGACTGCATGTATCTGTCATTAGCAATCTAACGTTACGACGATAGCATAACAATAATGAAAACCATACATTATCGTTTGCTAACGTTTGTATTTTGTCTAAGCTATGTTAACTTCACACACACACACACACACACACACACACACACACACACACACACACACACACACACACACACACACACATCATTAGCAATCTAACGTTACGACGACGACATGTTAAATATCAAATTCAGTCTACTTACGTTTCACGTTAGGTTAAAATGCAAACACACACACACCCACACACACACACGTGTATGTTATTTAAATTATTATTTAAATAACATACAAACGTGTAGTGTTTAGGTCATCAGTACATGACGCAACGGGAGTGATAGGTCCAATTAGGTTTGTTACACGTTGTGTGTTAGGTTAAAATGCAGTCCATTCACGTTCATGTTAGGTTAAATAACATACACACGTGTAGTGTTTAGGTCATCAGTACATGACGCAACGGGAGTGATAGGTCCAATTAGGTTTGTTACACGTAGTGTGTTAGGTTAAAATGCAGTCCATTCACGTTCATGTTAGGTTAAATAACATACACACGTGTAGTGTTTAGGTCATCAGTACATGACGCAACGGGAGTGATAGGTCCAATTAGGTTTGTTACACGTTGCGTGTTAGGTTAAAATGCAGTCCATTCACGTTCATGTTAGGTTAAAATGCAAACACACACACACACACACACACACACACGTTAGGCTGTAGCCTAACACGTGTGTATCTTATTTAAATAACAATTTAAATAACATACACGTGTGTGTGTGTGTGTGTGTGTGTTTGTTTGCATTTTAACCTAACATGAACGTGAATGGACTGCATTTTAACCTAACACGCAACGTGTAACAAACCTAATTGGACCTATCACTCCCGTTGCGTCATGTGCTGATGACCTAAACACTACACGTGTGTATGTTATTTAACCTAACATGAACGTGAATGGACTGCATTTTAACCTAACACACTACGTGTAACAAACCTAATTGGACCTATCACTCCCGTTGCGTCATGTACTGATGACCTAAACACTACACGTGTGTATGTTATTTAACCTAACATGAACGTGAATGGACTGCATTTTAACCTAACACACAACGTGTAACAAACCTAATTGGACCTATCACTCCCGTTGCGTCATGTACTGATGACCTAAACACTACACGTGTGTATGTTATTTAAATAATAATTTAAATAACATACACGTGTGTGTGTGTGTGTGTGTGTGTTTGCATTTTAACCTAACGTGAAACGTAAGTAGACTGAATTTGATATTTAACATGTCGTCGTCGTAACGTTAGATTGCTAATGATGTGTGTGTGTGTGTGTGTGTGTGTGAAGTTAACATAGCTTAAATACAAACGTTAGCAAATGATAATGTATGGCTTTCATTATCGTTATGCTATCGTCGTAACGTTAGATTGCTAATGACAGATACATGCAGTCTGATGTATAGGCTACAGATATATTTTAGGTATAGCTGAATTTTAAGCGTGTAAGCCTTCAGTGTGCATACAACGTCCGTCATTTAAGGGTACGTGTGTGTGGACAACGTTCGCAAGTTTTTGGTAAGTGTACAGATTTTATTTAAACGTAAAAATTATCAAGCGCATTATTTATTGAATTTAATACATGTGTGTGTGTATGCGTGTGTGTGTATGATCAAATTATTATGTCTGTTACAATTTTATTAATTTTATTGTATGTACAGATTTTATTTAAACGTAAAAAAAATTATTCACATTAAAACATTATCAAGTGCATTATTTATTGAATTTAATATACGACTCAATCAAATAAGTAAGTGTACATGAAACATTTTGAATACGTTCATAACTGAGCATAATTTTTATTGTATGTACAGATTTTATTTAAACGTAAAAATTATTTGCATTAAAACATTATCAAGCGCATTATTTATTGAATTTAATACATGTGTGTGTGCGTGTGTGTATGGTGTGTGTGTGTGTGTGTGTGTGATCAAATTACAATTTCTGAAAATATATTCTTACTGCACTTTTTATATTACACTTCTAATTGAAGATATATTTTAGGTATAGCTGAATTTAAAGCGTGCAAGCCTTCAGTAAGTAACTATGCTAAACCATTGTAATACAAGAGGTCATTGACACGACTTTACACTGACACATTGCAGTCTCTCACTCCTCTCTCTCTCTCTCTCTCTCTCTCTCTCTCTCTCTCTCTCTCTCTCTCTCTCTCTCTCTCTCTCTCTCTCTCTCTCTCTCTCTCTCTCTCTCTCTCTTCCTCCCTCTCTCTCACATTTGAATGTAAGTAGCTATGCTAAACCAGTGTAAAGTCGTGTCAATGACTTCTTGTATTACAATGGTCAGTAAACTATATTTTAAGTTTTGTGTACATGGATTGTATATTGCAAGCACGAAATTATTATTTAAATCCGATATCTGTTTTTATTAAAATCATACAATGTCAAAAGAGGATGTGGAGACATATACATTACATTTATAAGATAAACGATAGACTACAAGAACCTGAGGCTGCATTCAACCTAACGCCTGTGTGTATGTTTTACGTTCAAGCTATACTTGTAAAAGTAATAAAGATTGTACGTTTTTTTTAGTTTAAACGATTAGGCACTAGAAAAAAAAATATTACCATCCTTGTTAAAGTACAGTGAAAACTTTGTTATTAAAATTTTACTTTTAATCGTGTTGACAGCATCTAGGGAAGAAACACGATTCCCAAGTTCTTTTTGTGTTTCACAGAGAAAAACAGAGGAAACATTTCCATCTAATGTATATTTATCTTTTTTAAAATATATTTATTTGAGACTGTAGTTGTTGTTCTGCTTTGTGAAGAATTATTTTTTCTTCCGAGCCGTTTATCTAAATAGACGTGGTTGCGGTAAAGTCAGCGTATATCTTTTACGTTTCTTATTTTTTTATGAAATTATCTGCCAGCGAATATTTATATTTTGTCCAGTGAGCAAAGGCAGCTAAAGCATATGAAGACCTTCCCTACGCACACGCATAGCCCCAGACCGCCAGACAATAGCACAACGAAAATACTTTCAGTATCGCTAACTTCTTAAAGATTTAAGCAGTGAGGGAAAGCTTTTCCATCACGGTCGATGACCCCTCCTCTCACTCTCTCTCTCTCTCTCTCTCTCTCTCACTCGTTGTTATATATTTGACAAATATTAACTGTGTGTGTGTGTGTGTTGTTGTCACTGAGTATCGAGCTACTTACATGTGTGTCCACTCTCTCTCTCTCTCTCTCTCTCTCTCTCTCTCTCTCTGCGTCCATTGTACAGGTTTAATGTAATTGTATGTATATCGTTACAAATGACAAGTAGAAATCCAATCCTTGAAGTGTTTAATAAGTAAATTGTATGTATATATCACTGAATAATAATAATATAATCGTTCTAGTGTTAACGTTTGCTGCAACAGTTCCTCCATAGGTAACGCAGTTTACAAAATAATTACACATAGGTTCAGAGGTGTATAGTGAAATAAATTAAAATTATACACGCATGTCGTTACAGATGAAAAATAGAAATTAATTTCTTCACCTGCGAAGTTCCCAGGTTATATATATATAGTGCAAGCGTCGATGTGTGTGCAACTGTACTAAAAAAGCTGTTATGCGCATGCGCAAATAATTCAAATGCACATACGTAGATGACTGAAAAAGAGATGATTTACATAATAAATGTACGCTTACTTAGACCAATAGATTCTGCGTCGTGCCTTTAGGGTTATCAAATTTCCAAAATCTTTCAACTGGTTGACCATTAGCTAAAAACATAGTGGAAAACTATAACTAACTGAAATACAGACGAGATGTCTAATGTTTCGTCCACAATCAAAGAAACATACTGTGCAGTTTTTTTTTTTCTATTATGTTTCTTGACATACAAATGATACTAACCGAATGAAATATTTACAGACGGACAATGGGAATGCATGCAATGACTAATGTATGAAAATACTTTCAGTATCGCAAATTTCTGAAAGCATTCCACTGTGTGTATGATTTTGTAAAATGTCTATATATACAAATAATATTATGAAATTACACTCTTCCCACGAACGGAATTCATAATGTTTGTCGATTCGATTGTTTTCCTAATTTTGTCTAATGTAAGAAAATACTTTCAGTATCGCTAACTTCTGAAAGTTTCCACTGCGGACAATGACTTACATCGACTTTCAAAACGAACACGCTAAGCTACCCCTACCCTTCCGTTGTAAGATACAACAATATATATACGTGAAGAATGCAATTAGCCTTCATACCTCATTGTGAAATCGATAATTGCGTACATCAACATTTAAGAGGTGAGTAAAAAGATTTGAATACGTTAATAAGCGAACATTGTTATTGAAATTACAGCACTTCTAATCAACATAGTTGTTGGAAATATTTAAACGTAAAATTATTCACATTAAAACATTATCAAGTGCATTATTTATTGAATTGAATACATGGCTTGTTCAAATAAGGAAAAACATCGCTAAGTGTGTGCGTGTATGTATGTTTGTACGGATTTATTCTCAGTTGTATGTGGCGGTACAGTTATTCTTACACACAATTAGATCTCAGTAGCTCACATACACAATCATGTTCACTCAAATAATTGATCTGTTGTGTTTGATATTTCTTTGTATTCATACACAGTCTTTTTATATTCAATCTATTATTATTATCTGAAACAGAAACAGAACGTTATATAGATTCGAGTTGTAAGTAAGACGCTGTTGTGAAGTTCACCGGTTTTATATATATATATATATATATATATATATATATAGTGCGAGCGTCGATGTGTGTGCAACTGTACTAAAAAACTGTTATGTGCATGCGCAAATAATTCAAATGCACATACGTAGATGACTGAAAAAGAGATGATTTACATAATAAATGTACGCTTAGACCAATAGATTCCTCGTCGTGCCTTCAGGGTTATCAAATTTCCAAAAACTTTCAACTGGTTGACTATTAGCTAAACATAGTGGAAAACTATAACTAACTGAAATACAGACGGGAATATCTGATGTTTCGCCCGCAATCAAAGAAACATACTGTGCAGTTTTTATTTCTTAAAGTGAACATAATTTTATTGTATGTACAGATTTTATTTAAACGGAAAATTATTCACATTAAAACATTATCAAGTGCATTATTTATTGAATTTAATACATGACTTGTTCAAATAAGTAAAAACATCGCTAAGTGTGTGCGTGTGTGTATGTTTGTACGGATTTATTCTCAGTTGTATGTGACGGTACAGTTATTCTTACACAATTAGATTTGAAAGCCTTATGTATATATAGCACATAATATATATAGTACTGAAGCAGGTACTGTTATTATAGGAACAAGAAGATGAATACTTCTCAGAACATTGAACTTAAATGGTTAACTGTAGCCAAACATACTGCCAGTAAACGAGAGGGACACGAGCAGAAGGTTAACAACAAGAACATTGAATTTAAATGGTTAACTGTACCCAAACAGGCTGCCAGTACACATGAGCAGAAGACTAACTGCAAAAATTTCAAGAAATTCCGTAAAGTATGTCTTTTCTCTTATTTGTCAATCGTAAGCAATTATATAGTATTTTAAATTAATAAAACAGTAATATTTATATCATTAATACTGATTGTATGTTTTATTTAATGCTTTGTCTTAGGTTTTACTATTGAACATAATTTTAATGTATGTGCAGATTTTATTTAAACGTAAAATTGTTCACATTAAAACATTAACAATTGCATTTAATACAGGACTTGTTCAAATAAGCAGAAACATCGTTGTGTGTGTGTGTGTGTGTGTGTGTACGGATTTATTCTCATTTGTATGGAGCGGTACAGTTATTTTTACACAATTAGAGCGCGGTACAAATTGGTTGAAATGACAAACACGTTGGAAGCCTTTTGTATATATATATAGCACATAATGTATATGACTACATTTACAACTGCTATGCAGAGAGAAAATTTATTAATTCAGACACATGTTTCGTCCACCCACAACAGATTTTCTCAACGAATATATATGTTTCCTTTAATTGAAACAATTACAACAAAATGTTTACTAGTGTAAGAAAATTAATTATTGTTTGTAGCTGTTGAAACACAAACAACTTTTGTTGTTGTTGACGTGATTTTCTTCACCAAAAGTATGACTTTGTACTGTTTTGAGCTCTGGTAAATTTATTTTTAGGTTGTTCTCTGGTAATGTTTCTGATCAAAGCAACTGTTATCTGTAGAAAAGAAGGAAAAAAAGGTTATCCTCCAAGACAGATTAGTTAAAATTACGCGTATTAAATAGATAAACCATACCTAAAATGCGTAAACAATTTTTACAAACATCACATGCAGTCGACCCCATCACAACGCTATTAATGATTACAGCGTTACATTTTACTAACAAAGACGCGTCTATTCATACTAAATGTGTGTGTGTGTGTGAGAGAGAGGGGGAGAGAGAGTTGATCCAGGTCTCATTCTTGTTATAGTCTTAAAAACAAAAAGGTTGTCGAACCAACATCATTTTTATTTGAAAATAGTTTCATTGTAAATATCACTTATTATTATTATTGCTACTACAATTTATATGTCGATAAATAGATACTGTACGTACATAAAATATAAGCCATCAATTATTAAAATAATACTTTATGAAAAACTAAGGTAAACTCTAATATGCATGATTATTCCTGTTTCATATATTAAAATATAACTTTTGTATAAACATTATTCGTAATGACCGAGGCGTGGCCTTTATTGTGTGAAGATATTTGGGTAGAGCAAACACGTTTACGCAATATCAAGTGGTCAGAATTGATGGTGAATAAAAAAATATCCCATCGTGGTCTTAACAAATGTAGACACAAAATATGGGAACTTCGTGCTCGCTAAAGTGTTTGTACGTGTGTGTGTGTGTGTGTGTGTGTGTGTGTGTGTGTAAGAGAGAGAGAGAGAGAGAGAGACCGCAATGTGTTTGTACGTGTGTGATAAAACACTGAGAATGTCTTTGTTTCAGACAAGTATGTCTCCAGTTGACTGTTTTGAAAGTTACGCCTCAGATTGGTTAGAAAGGCGAGCGACTGAGGTGGTACGCAACAGGGAGCTATTACAACAACATCGCACCGATTGCCAGTCTCATACTGAAACAGAAATTAAAAAAAATAAAGACTTAGCAAATATTTACACGAGGTTTATTAACGATCATGCTGGGGGGGTTAATTATGGTAGATTTATAGAGGATTGGGTGGATGAATATTATGTGCCATTGTTTGATAATATGTAATATATTTTATTTGTAAATATACATTTCATATATTCTGTATTTTTGTTTTATATATTTTTTATTTTGAAACATTTGAACCCTTTGAAGTTCACATAATTACTGTCAGCGCGTATGCAGATATGAAGAAGGATGCACACAAAACTTTTGCTTACAATCATGAAAATTATTATTTAAACTAATAATTGTTTTATTAAAAATCTTACAATTACGAAATATTATTATTTCATTGTTTACGATATATATATTTAATTAATGAAAAATGAATTTTTAAAATTACAATGGTCTGTAAGGCATATTTAAGTTTGTGTACTGTGACAACGTAATCGCTTTGAATAAGGGAATTCTTGTCAACGTTTGGAGCGAGAGAGAGACATACACGCACAGGTAATTACATTATAAACTAGGAATTGCTTCCGACGTCTGCGAGCGAGAGAGAGAGAGGGCGTTAATATTTGTCGAATAAATATAAACTTTCTAATTTCATATACATGCGGACGGTACTGACCACAGAGAGAGAGAGACATACACAACAAGTGTGAGAGAGAGAGAGAGCTAAAATTATTTACTCAATGTACACAGTGAGAGAGAGAGAGAAAGAGTGATGGAGAGGAGAAAACGACTTGAACATAACG
Source organism: Magicicada septendecula (assembly GCA_034769895.1). Classification (NCBI taxonomy): domain Eukaryota; kingdom Metazoa; phylum Arthropoda; class Insecta; order Hemiptera; family Cicadidae; genus Magicicada; species Magicicada septendecula. Next base: position 234,495,493 of record CM068372.1, on the reverse strand, counting down.
TTTGACAACAAGAGAGAGTGAGAGAGAGAGAGAGAGAGAGATAGTTTTACTTACATTCAAATGTGAGAGAGAGAGAGAGAGAGAGTAACAATTATGATCATATAGTTTGAATTTCCCACTACAGAAGAGAAAAAAAAATGTTGGCAGATCTGCTCTATACACACACACACACACACAGTAATGTAAGATTGGTAACCCTGATCATATATTTTAATATATACACTATATAACACATATTTGAATTTCTCTCCCCCCGCCACAGAAAATGTTGACAACCCTGCTCATATAAAATATCTATACACTATAATAATAATACAGAGGTTGGTACACCTGATCATATAGATTTAATATACATTATAACACACAACAAATTTGAACTCATGCAAGGTTGGTAACCCTGATCATATATTTAATATATACACTATAATGCATCAAGTCGGAACCCCCCACCATAGGTTGGTAAACCTGATCATATAGATTTAATATACATTATAACACACAACAAATTTGAACTCATGCAAGGTTGGTAACCCTGATCATATATTTAATATATACACTATAATGCATCAAGTCGGAACCCCCCACCATAGGTTGGTAAACCTGATCATATAGATTTAATATACATTATAACACACAACAAATTTGAACTCATGCAAGGTTGGTAACCCTGATCATATATTTAATATATACACTATAATGCATCAAGTGATAGAAAGTGAAAGTGATCTAAGCTCGCGAAAGGTAGCATATAAAAAAATAAAAAATTATATTCGCGGTGCTGTGGTCCAGATACGCGAAAAAGTCGCGGATCTTGACACAGATCCGCGAAAAAGTCGCGGATGCTGTGGTCCAGTAGAAAGTGAAAGTGATCTAGGCTCGCGAAAGGCGGCATATGAAAAAATAACGCGGATGCTGTGGTCCAGATACGCGAAAAAGTCGCGGATCTTGACACAGATCAGCGAAAAAATCGCGGATGCTGTGGTCCAGTAGAAAGTGAAAGTGATCTAGGCTCGCGAAAGGCTGCATATAAAAAATTATATTCGCGGAAATTCGCGGTCCTTTGGGATGCTGTGGTCCAGCGGTGGTGGGGAGAGCGTGGGAAAAAATCTTGGACCGTGGGAAAGGCGGCATCCTTTGTGCGTCACGATCCTCATTTTCCCTCTACTGAAGTGATTCTTGGAACGGACATTAAGAATGCCTACGGATTCGTTGTGGACTTAAGAGAGAATGTTCTGAGGGTTGGCCGAGAGAAGATAAAGCTTTGCATGGCTAAAATGACAGGGTCTACCAACCATTCGATTAAGCAAGTGGCATTAGTCGAAGAAAAAGTCAACCGGTCTGGTCAAGAGTGACCCTCCCTATTGCATGCGGAAATGGAGGAAGGACTAGCAGAGGAAATACAAATAAGTGTAACGAGAAAAGAAGTGATTGGAAAGGCAACTATGGGTGTCGAGACAAGACTCTTGCTTGTTCCTGCTTAGTGGAAGAACCCGGAGGAAAAGTTGCTGAAGATGAAGTTACGCAAGAGGTTGTTGACGAGAACCAAACAAACTTCGTCCAGCCAGTGGTGTTTAGGTCATCAGTATATGACGCAACGGGAGTGATTCCAGCAAAACTAGTGGTTGAGCGGAAGACTCGCATTCCTGGAAACGTGATGTTCGGATCACACGAGACTGAATTCGAAGAACCGGAGAATTATCTTTCGCAAGGACGTCCACCTAGATCGCCTGGTCGAGTATTACTTCAGAGACGGTTTGCCAGTTCGGGACGAACAGGCTTAAGGAGGGGGAAGTGTTACGACATCACAGAACAATCTACGTGTTTATCGAATGTTCCAGATGAATCCAGTGGAATACGGCTTATTTTGTGGCGTACGTGATTTCAACATGCGGCCGCGAGACTTTGCTGGAAGCCACCAGCCGCGCGGACTGTCAAGGCCGCAATTAATTACGTCATAGTTTATAGATAAGGCGTAGTTTGGAATGTTCTGGTCTGTGAGCGTTGTATAAATACAAGGCGTCATGCGGCCTTAGTTTTCAATAGTTATCGGGCGATATTACTGTGTGCGTTCAAATGGTTATTAGTGAAGTGTTGTGTTTAATAATCGGACGGGACAATTGTAATACAATTGTGTGTTATATTAGTTGACATTTTATTGCGTGTGAACAATTTTAATTTGATTTGTTGTAAGAGACTGTGTTGTTAATTACGAACTGTTTAACTGTGAAAATTAAAGCTGGTGATTAGAGACTTAATTGGTATCTTGTATTTTGTTTCTACTGTACCTACGACGATCAGTTAGACCGCCGTAACAATATTTAAAAAGAGTCCGCTGTACGAACACACAAAGATTATTATACGATAGTTGAACATGTAATATAGCCTACACTTAAATTTTTGAGCTAAGCAGAAGTACAGTAGGTCTACTTCAGGATGGATTAGACGCTGTGAGCACGCTACTAGTTAAATAACTGACGATGAACCATATGCCTTCAGGTGTGTCATCAATTGTAAACAAGAAGTCACAAGGCGGATTGAAAAGGTTAATTTATCTATTCATACAAGTGAATTGGATACCACTAAAAACATGTATGCTAAGTTGCCTTTCATTACATAAATCAGTAAATTGTATTTCATAGACAATAAAATAACAACACGAAAAATCAAAATGTACATATTATCAAATACAGAAGGGGACTAGGATGACCTAATATGTTTCCAATATTACTGGAGGTTAACAGAGATTAGAATGAGAAAGAATGGGCGTAGATTAGGTATAGTATAACTCTCAAATTGGAAACTGAAAGATATGGAGTTCAGACTTTAAACCTAACTTTCGGTGGTACGTGAACATTATCAGCAGGATTAGGTCGGACAAGTACCATCGTTAGAATTTACCACACGTAAGACATACATACCGCTACTTACCCTCTAAGCCCGCTGGACAGAACCGAGAAGCACCACCATGGACTGAAGATTGTTCGTTGTGTAAACTTGCGTCAGTGTGGTGGTGCTTCCCGGTTCTGTCTAGCGGACTTAAGAGGGTAAGTAACGGTTCTTTTTATATAGTTTTTCTGTAGTTGTCTTTAACTTTGTAGAAGATGGTGGTTTTCTTCTTTTTTTTTGCGGTCTACGCTTGTTAGTGAACGAATCTCGAGTTCGAGTAGTCTTAAGTTTGTTTTAACGTACTAGTTTACCTTCAGAATAAATGTGGCAAAAAACTGTTAATAAGGCTCCACAAAGTGACAGTCGGTATAAGCATGCGAATGAAATTAAATGTTTTGTTAAAGTACTAACAGATATAATAGGAAGTCTTACTATCCGGAGGAACTTGGAGATGATCCCTCTAATTGATACGATACAAATGTCACATTTGAGACTTCGTATATAGAATAGAAAATCGAAGATACCCTAGAAAAGCGTGGGAAGCAAAACCAGACGGTAAAAGGAGAAGAGGCAGACCCAGGTTGAAGTAGAAAGACAATACTGTCTTCCTAATTAAGTAAGTACAGAAAGTAGACTTCTATGTATGCATTCATTTGCTTACAAAATAAAAAAAAAAAAAGTTGATTGGATCAACTGTGAAAAGGAAAAGTTGGATGGGCACCTGCTATGGCTTCAAACTGGTTCGCCGCCCCGATCGAGGGCGTAGTGGGAGAGGAAGGCTTAGGCCCAGGTAGAACTAGGAACTACACGGTTCGGGTAAGAAAAGGAAGAAGATGATCAAGAGGCTGTCTACGTAAAGGATGGAATTGCAAGCCTATTAACATCTCGGTTGGGGTTAATCAAACAAATATATTAATGAATTTTTTACAAATTTATTAAAGAATATGGAAACAATTAATTACAAAAATACATTAAATGAAGTAACAAGAAAACCCAAATTTATAGTTTCTGTTAATATATTTATTATAAGTCCAACATGGTGTACGTGTTCATCCACCAGAAATGTATATATTTATTTTGTCGAATCGTAGTCCAGAATATATAACGTGTTTTGTATGTCGTCTCTACAATAAATTCAACCCTGGCTGAATTTGCCCATTGCGAACATACTCCAGTTGCAAAATTTTACTACTATGATTGCCACGATTAGAACAACGAAGCATGTGTGTACACCGCGAGCGCACATGCGTGCGACTTACCAGAGTGCGTGTTGAAGTCAATGCAAGGCGCGCGCTTGCACTGACTCCTAACACGCAGACTGCAACGCAGGACATGTGTCCACCAAACGGGTGTGTGTGTGTGTGTGTGTGTGTGATGCCCGTATCCTAATCGCGACACTCAGAGTAGCAAAAATCCATTACCTGGAGTATTTCACAGTGGGTAAAGGAGCAACAAGCTGAATTTATCTGCAGAGACACCAACAGGACACATCTGTTATCTTTGCTGATTTGAATTAAAGTAAATAATTTCATTTAATTTCTATGAATTGCTTAGAAACGAACATCTTATTGTTATTAACAATTACAACAATGATAAATTTTAAATTTATTCTTTTCTAAATGCTTTACTGTCACACAAATAGTGAGAATTAAGTGCTGTAGTTTAGGTTTTTAGGAAATATAACATACTACGATGTCCACTATGATTAATTCCTTTACATTTGTAAAAAATAATTCTTAAAATACAGGATCAGTGAATGATACGTGTGACTTGAAAAATTCAGTTGTGTTTTATTTATGGATTTTAAAATTTACACTAAATTGAAAGTATACATAATAACATTTAACTAGACGCAGAAACTACAAGTTTTGGAACACTACGCCCAGAATGTGGCGACAATTTCAACTCCCACACTTTTGAAGTCGAGTTTTTACGTTTTCCATTACATGGTGTAACATGTGAACAGAAATTACACCAACTTCGAGTGTTTCGATGTTTCATGGGGGTGGCTCATTGTACACCTTACTCTCAAAGTATCCCCAGTAGAATAAATGGCACGCTGGCATTCTTGCCACTCCTGAAGGTAACTCGTTAAACTGCATCCACTGATCGCCTAGCCCTATGGGGGGTTGCTCCCCATACTGTTTGGTGTGATTTCAGACTTTTCTGCGAGTTGGGAAGACAAACATTCGTTAATCATTTGGACATATTGCTCTGATGTGACAGTAATGTAATTCGCATTCTCATCCTCAAAGAAGTGAAGACTGATTATTCCAAAGGAAGCTATTGCACTCCATACGGTAAGTTTAGCCGTGTGCAATGGTTCTCGAAGAACCTCATATAATAGTCCTCGACAGTTATTTGGCTCTCAATACCGAAAGGTTTGTTTTATTTACATATTCGCTCAGATGGAAATGCGTTTCATTACTCATTAGCGTATTGTGAATAACGTCTACGTTGTTATTTATGACATGCGAGAACTGGCGGCAAAAAGTCACACGGTTTACTGTATCACTGTCACTTAAGGTTTACAATATGTGAATTTTGTACGGCTGCATGTTTTATCATTATGAAGAATTTTTCGAACACTGGTATTCGACGAGCCACATGAAACTGTATGACGTTAGGCAGAATGTTTAGCACAGGATAACGTAGGATAGCAGTTTTCGGGCGTGCATGCAGTTCTATGTTACCTGGAGGTTCCTTTTTATTATCCTCAAAAGATGAAGAAAAGTCATTTTCCGAAAAATGTCTCCATGTGTGTCTGTCTGCGAGTGTGTGTCTGTATGTAGAATTGTTTCTATGACGAACGATAACTGCCGCTAATTCGTACAAAACTAAATAATTTTTTGCATATGCGCCCGAGTTGTAGAGGACTCAAGGCTTCTTGATTTTGGTGAGCGTCTACCTAGAGCTGTTGCCCGGGTAGGCTGCGTTACTTTGACTCGCCTTTGCGATTGTGTTTTTAACAGTAAATTGCATATTTATCAACCTGTTTTCATCATCAACATCATCATCAGTGTTCTTCATCAACAGTGTGCTACAATTTCATAAGTGTATTGTGCCGTGCGCGAGTGGTTTTGTGATTCGTGGCAGTGCGCGTTTGGTGTTCGTTTTCTTTGTCTGCCATTGTAGTGATTCAGTGCGGATGAAAGTCACTTTCCTAGACCTATTTGCGTCTTCGACGTTCATTTCGGTCACCCGAGATGGCGTCGAACGCAAAGCCCGTTCCTTTGCCGACACCGCTGGTAACCTTAATGGAAACCTGCGGTACCGCTCCTCAAACTACCCCGCTGCCTCCCCATAGTGTCAGTGAAAGTGATAGTGATTGTGATTGTGCGTCGATGTGTAGTGTGGGGACGGGAGACGGTGAATTTTCGCTTGTGGAGGGCAAGTCTGCCAAACGCAAGCGAAAATTAGCTGCCAGCCCGCCACCGGCCTCACCAACACATCGGGTACTCAGTCATGGCAACAGCGACAATCTTCCAACTCAGTCTACCTCTCAAACTATGTCAACTCCAAAAATTCCGCCGATTGTCATTCCCGACAATCGCAACTATAGGGAAATTCTTCATTCCCTGCAAAACCTGCTTCCTTCGGCAAAACTCGAGACCAGGTTGCAAGGCACCTCGCTTCGAATTGCGGCCACTAACGTCCTGGACTTCCGATCGGTACAACAGTTTCTTACCGAGAGGAAGATTTCCTTTCATACTTTCGCGCTTCTTTCTGAGCGCGAAATTAATGTTGTTATCTCAGTACTTCCTTCCTGGACCGCTCCCGATACTATCAGGCAGGAGCTTGTCGCCCTAGGCTATTCGCCGACGGCGGTAAGTGTACTGCATGTTGGCAAGGGGGAAGATCGTCGTCCCGTAAATAGTTTTATGATGAAAATACACAAAGTAGGCTAATTCGAGGAGGTCTATGGCCTCCAGAACTTCCTGCACCTTAGGGTGCAAGTCCGTACCTTCGACCCGCGGCCAGGCCCCTCGCAGTGTTTTAACTGCCAGAGGTTTGGCTACTCTAGCTTGTTCTGTAACCACCCTCCGCGTTGCGTGGGATGTGCCGAGCCTCATCGTGGGTGTGATAAGCCCAAGACGGGGTTCACCGCCATTTGCTGCAACTGCGGCAGGGACCATCCGGCTAGTTATAGAGGATGTATAAAAACTTTATATCGGCCATGAAGCTGCAGCGGACTCCTGCTCGCCCTGGCGCGCAGGCAGGCCGTGTTGCAGGTCCCCTCCCTAACCGCAGAGAGGCCTTCCCCCCTCTCTCCGGAGCATCATCTCAGGCCCCGGCAGCAGTTCCGGCTGCTCCCAGGGCCCCAGTTCCGCCTGCAGTCGTCGTTTCGGCGCCGCCTGCAGTAACCTCTGTCCCGCCTTCAGCTCCTCGGAGCTCCAAAGCAAAGGGCACTCGTCGCCGTCACCGACAAGTTCCACAGTCCTTGCCTGTAAAGCCTCAGCGGGCCCCGCCCACCCCCAGACATCAACCTAAGCTCCAACCTGAGCAGACCTCACGTCCGTCCCCGAGCCCTGCGCCATCTATGACACCGGCCGAGGCCAGCCAGGTCCGTCTTCCGGAATCTCGGGAATCTTCCCGGGCCCCGGTAGACCCCCTGACTGCCTGGGCTGAAACTTTGGTAAACAACATCAGGTCTGCTCCAGATACTACCACGGTTCTTGCCCTGGTGTTTCAATCCTTGTCTACCCTCTTTCCTCTTCTTCCTTTGAATGGCTAGGAGTCTTAGGATCGTTAGGTGGAATGCCCATGGGGTAGTCCCTCGACGATCTGAACTGATGACTTTCATAACGGAGTACGACACTGATGTCATCCTCCTTTGCGAAACTCATCTGGCTCGCTACCATACTTTCAACCTGCCATCTTACATCTGTTTTCGTCAGGATCGTCCCCAGCGGACTGGCTGTCGCCCCTCGGGGGGGGGCAGCCGTCTTAGTCCACAGGCGGATATCCCACATGCCACTATTCCCTTTAGATACATCTCTTGTTGAAGGTTGTGCGGTGGCGATAGACGCAGGCGGATTGGAGTTGCGCGTTGTATCTCCGGCCCGGCCTGCAGATACCTCCACCGCCCGAGGAGTGGGACGCTCTCCTCGATCATCCCCTACCAACCATTGTAGCCGGCGACTTAAATGCCAAGCATCCCTCTTGGAACAGCAGAGTAGCCAACGCCTACGGAAAATCTCTGTATCGGTTCGTCTCCGACGACCCGGTACTTCAAGTCATCGGCCCTGAAGACCCTACCCACTTCCCCTTTTCCGGTCATCGACCGGACGTCCTTGACATTGTCATTACCAAGGACGTGACCCATCACATCCAGGTCTCGTCAGTGTCGGATCTCTTATCCGATCACAATCCCCTTTTTATAACTCCCCTTTTCGGCCTCACCCCGACCTCCCGCTCAGATTGTTAGGAGAGTCAACTGGCGCTCCTACCATGACGAGCTCTCACGGCGGTTTCCATCGCTCCCCGCGGACCCGATCGTCACTTGTGACGGTTTGGATCTCCGAGCCACTCATCTTCAGGAGTTGGTCCAAGGTGTCATGGATCGACACACCTATGCTCTCGAGGTAAACCATCCACGCTCGGCCCTGTCTCCGGAAGCTCTCCATGCCATCTGGCTACGGCGCAAGCTCCGCCGCAGATGGCAAAGAACCCGTGACCCCGGCGTCAATAGGCACTTTCAGGCCCAGTCTCTTTACGTTCAGCAGCTACTGCGGGATGTAAACTATGATCGATGGGACTCATATCTTGAGTCTCTTGAAGTCGACCACGCCTCCGTCTGGAGAGCGGCGAGTAGACTGACCCGCGAGAAGAGAACTCGCAACCCCCGCTTGAAACTCCGAACGGGGTTGTATCTTCGTCAGAAGGCAAGGCTGAGGTCTTCGCCGACTGCATGGAGGTGCAATTTACTGTTCACCAAGGCGTTTCGGACCCTGCCCACTCGGCAGAAGTCCGGGACTTCCTATCTGGACATTTTTATCGCCCTTCCGATGTCCCAGCCCTCCCGTTCGACAGGGTCATCCCTGTCAGCAGTTCATACTAGTTTCATCTATCTGCCGACTAAATCGCCGACGCGCCCCCGGTCCTGACCGGATCGGGGCCGCTGCTCTACAAAATCTACCGGCCTCAGGCGTTGACCTCGTTCTTGAGCTGTTTAACTCCTGTCTCCGGCTACAGTACTTTCCCCGCCTGTGGAAAACAGCCAACATCGTAATGATTCCGAAGCCTCGCAAGCCGCGAATGTTTCCTGAAAGCTATCGCCCAATCTCTCTCTTGCCAGTCATTTCTAAGGTGTTCGAGCGTCTCCTGCTGGCCCGCATCTCGCCGCTGCTAGATGGTGTCATCCGCAGCGAACAGTTCGGGTTTCGCAGCAAGCACTGGACAACGCTTCAATTGGTCCGCGTTGTTACGCACTTGTCAGACGCCACCAACAGGCGAGCGGCTACGGCCGCTGTACTGTTGGACGTGAGCAAGGCCTTCGATAAAGTCTGGCACGAAGGTCTTCTCTTCAAATTTGCCAATTCCCCTATACCATCGTCCATAGTACTTTTCTTCCTCCGGTCGTATCTCAGCGACCGAACCTTCAGGTTGAGCGTCGACGGGTCCTGTTCTACAGTTCGACCCGTCGCCGCCGGCGTAACACAGGGATCTGTCCTCGGCCCCGTTCTGTACCTTGTGTTCACGAACGACCTGCCTGTATTGCCCGGAGTCACGTTGTCTTTGTTCACTGACGACGCTATGTATCACTGCCGCTCCCTGTCCCCGCGATTTGCTAGTACAAAGCTGCAGCGTCAGTTGAACCAGCTTCTGGACTGGCTACGGAAATGGCGGGTGACGATCAACACGGAGAAATCCGAGGCGATCTGTTTCACTCGTAAGTCCATCTCCCGATGCCAACACCTCTCCCTGGAAGGGAGGCCCATCGCCTACAAAGAATCGGTGAAGTATTTAGGCGTTCGGCTAGATCGTCGCCTTTGCTTCAACTCTCACGTGACGGAAACCCTTGCCAAGGCTCGCGGCGTCCGAGCCAAATTATCTCCTTTCCTCTCGTGTCGCAGCCGCCTGGCCATGCGCACGAAGTTTACCATCTATCTACTTTTCCTCAGGTCTGTACTGACCTATGCGGCTCCCGCTTGGTGGTCTCTTTTATCCAGCACCAACAGGTGTAGGCTGTAAGCTTTCCAGTCCCGAACCTTCTGATCCTTGACGGGGTCCCCTTGGTTTGTACGGAACGACGTGATTCGAAGGGGTCTCCGTGTTCCTACCTTGACTGCCTTTATCCGGTCGCTGGCTCTAACTCTCTTTGCTAAAACCTCGACCTCCACCTCTACCTACGAACCATCGGTGCATCAGAACCACCACCGCCCATTCGGGTCAAGCGCCATAACGCCATCCTCTTTAATCCCCAAAATAAACATGTCCTAGACCAGTTTTTTTTCAATAAACTGTCCTTCTCTTCTTCCTGACCAATTTCTAGCACGCTGAGTCGGCTGCTTGTCGCTGTCATCGATCTTTGGCACGGAGGCTCTCCGCCTCGCGGGGAGCGACCGACGCCCTCAGGGCATCTGTTGACTGGACTTGAGACGGGCAACATCTGTTGCTCGAATCGGTACTAGTGGCAGTGCAAAAATCAAAATAAAGTTTCTACTCCCCCGCCTTCACAGTTATCTGGTTGGCAGTTTCCCTTTCCAGTATTAGGTTACCTGTTGAATTGTACCAGCACTATGTTCACTTCTGGCAGCCATTGCACACGCTCCAGATGCTGCAAACAAGCCACGGGTGTAAAGACACCCCGCATCCACAATGCAATGATTTTGGTGAAGATCGGTTAAGGGAGAGGAGTAGTTTACCTGCAACATTTTACGTTTTAACAAGAGTAAAGTACTTAATTTTGATAAATAAAGTATCCTGAAAAGAAGGTCATAATGATCCACTGTAGAAAGGTAGATGAAATATCTATAAATAAAAAGGGTAGTTGAAGGGGGGGGTAATTTTTTTAAAACTATCTTTTTCATGTCGAATAAACTACTTCATTTTGAAGGATAATAGGCCTATACTTTAGTAATTACATATAATGAAACTATCACTCAAAAAAAGTGTAAATATCAAAAACGGGGTTGTCCGGTTAATGGGGAGCCAATAAGCTCAGGCAAGCCAGTTACGCCCAACTCATAAATCAGTAAAACCGTAACATTTTCGGTTTAACGATTCCCGTGAAATTTTGTAGGTAGTTTGTCCCCTTATGTCGTTTCAGTAATTTGTCGGTCAACTTCTGTCAGCTCAGTTTTGTAGGCCATAAAATTAAACAATTTTTATGGTTGTCACACCCCTAAGCAGTCGTTATATTACACCCTTCTTCCTTTCTACAACACACGTGTGTCTGTGATCAGATTACCACTTGCTGTTAACAACCTGACCCAGGGCCATGCCTGACCTCGTAGTCGTGATTATTATATTTGTGAATCGGGTATCAAAGGAATCCGAATCACTTTCCCGCTGGAACAAATAAGCAAATTAAGTTTAATTTTAAACAGAGACACAATTAAATTCTTACAGATACAGATTAAATTCACGTTTTCAATCAAGATACGAGGTTAACTACAATTGCGACTTGGTTTTAAAACTTCACAGTATCATTCGAATTTGTTTTCAGATTTTACATCTTTTATTAACTACTTTATAGTATCAATTGTTCACAACGATGTCATAATAGTTGTACTAGTCAAGTATGTTGTAATAGTCAACGATGTTGACTATTAATAAAAGTTGATACACAAATTCATAGTTTAATTGTGTTGTGAGTATTAATTAATGAATAATGTAATGTTTTTTGAGGTTTGGTCATTAACTATATAACTATACACTTTTTTTTTAATTTTTTGTCAACGTTTAGACAGTTTTTTGACAATGAATGTCGAAACGTCGACACCTGATGATAGCAATGAAAACTTTCGAAACGTCGATAGATAATTTAGAAATTGTTAATGACCGAAGCTTGCAAACTCTTTCATCAGTTAACATAAAAAATAAATTAGATTGTCACACACACACACACACACACACACACACACACACACACACACACACACACACACACACACACACACACACACACACACACAATAAGAGAGTCAGCAATTCGAACTAATTCAGAAATAGTACGAATTATCCATTCATATGACTTTTCGAATATGTTGAAAGTATAAAAACAGGACTTACAGTGTGTGTGTGGTAAAACAATAAAAGTACAAGAGTTGTTCGTTCGTTAATTGGCGCTACATACTTTGAGAATCAGGGCCTTATCGACTATCCGTCACTGCCATTCGTCTCTCGATGCCGTCAGACGCCTCCAGTTTTGAATCCCCAACTTAAGCAAGTCGGCCTCGACATCGTCCAACCATCGCCATCCTACAGAACGGCTCCCCTCTGGCTTTGTGTTCACTTTCTTTGATACTCGTTGATTTTCCATCCTCTCCACGTGCCCCAGCAGTCTTAATCTCCGCACTTTTAAGTCGGTTACGATTTCCGGAGCATTGTGAAGTATATTTCTAACTAAGCATTGGTTCTTATCCTCCACTTTATAGTTAGCATAAATGGGGTTTATTTATTATGCTAATCGTGATATAAATGATTTACATTTAGTAAATGGGACTAGTGGTATTTTATGTGAGTTTATCACTTTCTCATATGTATCTCGCCCTAAAGCTGGATGCCATTTACATTTAATGCCAAGCGTTGTGCAGCCATTTACATTTAGTGGTGTAAATATAATTTACATCTGTGGTAATTAATTGTGTAAACCATTTACATCTAGTGAATATTAATCTGTGCTAATTATCTGCGCGGATTAATTACTCAACAATTATGAATCATATTAATTAAAGATTTATGTAATACGTTAAAATTGATATATCTAAAATTATTTCTATTCGTCAGATTTGACTCAACACAGTGTCTGATTAAATACGATTTTATGAGTCTATTAATCAGACGTTTCAATGGTCGAGTTTATTGTATCCATTGATGTTTAGCATAAGTTATGAGATTTTTAGTGTAATACTTAGAATGAAAATACATCAATAACAAAGGTGAAATTTCAATAATGAACGCATGAATACTGTAAATTAACTACTTATTTATTACACATCTTACTGAAGTAAGTAACTATATCCTGCAAATTACATACATATTAAAGCACATGATATAAATACAATTATTCAATTTATACGATGTTTCCTGAAACATAAACACATGGTACATTCAAATGCAGTAAATAATGCACATATATAAAACATACACGAATAATAAACAATCAACAATTATACTTATTCCTACCTAAAATGCGTTCATTATTTCTCAGATAACGAATTACGTTAGTGTTATTTTATAGATTTTATGATTCATATGACTCATATGTAATTATTCTCTTGGGGTTAGTTCTTTGAAAAGAGGCAACAGAACAGTAGTGTAGTATATACTACTAAGATTAAGTAGACATAAAGCTTATCTTTGAGAGTGTTTATCCAATTCCGTCGTCGTGAGAAGACACTTTCTAGATGATTCGTCGAAGATCATAATCACTGTTACGCAGAGCACTGATAATTTCACTTCACTCCACTAAATCTCCACTCCCGTCATGTGTATGGTATTGTGGTAACCCGCTGATGTCGAGTGTCCGGAGTTCAAATAGTGAGGTGTTAATGTTGTCATTAACTTGAATTGTTCTGAAAGTTTGCCATATTTGTGTACATGGTTAACTGTGCCGTCTATTTTGGGTGTATCGCGTACTGCGTGCTTAATTGTTTGGTATAGTTTATTCAACTAATTGTTCAACATGGTGATACGTTATGATGTGAGAATGTTTGAGGTGACACTCACTGTTCTACTTTAAATGTTAATTAGTATATTATTATGTGCGCGTCAGTTGAGATTTCAAGTCCCGTACGCACTCATAGTTTATATTTCCGCACAGAATTGTGTATAAGTGTGACTATACCGATGTCTTTGTTCACTTATGAATTTACAAATTAGTGAATCCGGTCGGTCGACATAATCAATCGTCTGTCTATCGTACGCACTAACTTCTGACTATTAATTGCGACTACCAACTGCTACTATTAACTACATACTCTTGACTACCGACTGACTGTTAACTGCGACTAACTGTTCGATTGAACGACTTGACTACTCGATTGAATACTTGACTATCCGATTGAAAACTACTGACTCTCGATTAACTACTTGACTGCCTGATTGAAAATTACTGACTCTCGATTAACTACTTGACTGCCCGATTGAAAATTACTGACTCTCGATTAACTACTTGACTGCCCGATTGAAAATTACTGACTCTCGATTAACTACTTGACTGCCCGATTGAAAATTACTGACTCTCGATTAACTACTTGACTGCCCGCTCCGCGTCTTCGCCAAACAGTTTTATTGGAACATCTTACCCATAAGTCTAAGTTTCGATCTCTACGCCTTCTAGGGCTCTTGATTGGTCGTACAAATTCCTACCCTTCTGTAGATCTCATCCACTGTTTCACGATTCGTCGGCCGAACCCTTCCTACTCTCTCCACGAGCTCTCTTAGAAGATGCTTGATGCTGGTTGGTCGTCGTCATCCCCGGAGTGTTTCATGTGACGAGCGTAGCACAGATTCTAAGAAATTAGGACAATTTCATGGCCTTCTGTTATCCTTTGTTTAGACTTTCCCTAAGGTTCTGACTGAGCTTTTGTTAACAGACTCCAGGTCTTGGTTAATTGTCTAAGTTCCACGACGTTCGTTCCGCCGATTATCAACCCTTCGTTGTCTTCATTTCGGTGAAATTCTACTTTTCAGTCGTAAATTTCAGTAAACTGTCAAGAATGTGTTTTCACGCTGTGCAGGGTACACTGGCAGTATTCACTGAGTTACGTCTATTGTCTATCTCTCCGTTAAAATTGCTCTGTACTTCCTTTGTAACATAGTAAAGCCTTTCATAATTGAGCAGTTACACTTTGCTTCCACAGCAGGCGTTCCATCTCGATTCCGTGTAACTCGGCAGCTGGACGAAGTCTTTGTTTCAGATTGTTGGGTGCTGTAAATTTTGACAAACGGCTAGCTGTCAGTGACGCCTTGAAATACTCATTGTGTGCAGTGCTCAGACATTTTTTCTTTGTCTTCGCTCTGTCGTCGGGTTTGACGTGCCCTCGATTCGTCATTATTTACGACCTGGGCTTGTGTCCGTCGACTTGAGTGTGGGAACGTGTCACTTGATCGAGGAATTAAAATTTTTTAAAATTTCGATCATTACATTGTCCCCAAATTGGATTGGATGTTGGACTTCGGGAGACATCTGATCCAATTTCTGCGCTCTGTCCCAGTCGTGGATGTCTGCTTCGGAATGGACATGGTTGACTGACATCTATCTCTCATAGGAAGCAATTAATTGTTATTCCCCATCTTAATGTTTTATATGGTCATATGAATTTATTGCCGCACATCTGAGTGAATGAACGCATTTTTTACACTTTGTCTGTCCATATGCGGACTGTACAATACGATTTCGAGTAAATAATTGAATTTAAGACATGGACGTTTGTCCATTTGACAGTTTGTCTCGTTACTCTTTATACACAATGTATTAGATAAGCTGTAGATTAGCTACCCATTATATTAATCGATCTTATGTCGATGACCTATATAGCAATAAAATACTTTTAAACTTGTCATTACTGTCTCTAGAATACAGTTGATACTAACAAATATATACATATGGTCAATTCGTAACATATTATAAATGATTACATTGGTAAAAGAAACATACATATTAATTAAATAGTTAAGGAATCAGCATACTTCGTGATGCATACTCTTAAAGTTATAAAACAATCGTCCATTTTGAATTATTATTTACATAAACAAATTATTCGAGTCTCTACATTTTAACAAGTTATTATTCATAATTATTAACGTCTTTGGTGTCCTGTGTCATAGTATTACACTGTCCTTCTGACACATGGTACATTTCACAAATCACTTTCTGTATATGTTGATATTTATACGTCTAATTAACATAACGAATGACAATTATGTGCTGATCACAAACACAGTTAGCATTGAAATACAGACTAAACACAACAAGTAAAATGCATATCATTATTTGGTTAGCTGGACTGGCCGCGCGAGCAAATTACCTAAACTATGTCTTCTGCTGGTCGCCGGGAGTCGTCGCTACCACTCGTGTTATCTATACTTCCGTTCGCTGGCTCATGATACCTTTTAATGCACTTTGATTTGCCGTATGTTCTACAAGCTCATACGTGGCTTTGTTTTAATTTCATTCATTAATCTTCTACTCTTCATTCATCAATATTCATCTTTAATTACTTTCTTTGGTTTATGTATTCCCATACAACCAATGTATTTAATGTATTTTATTCAGTACTATCTAATTTCATCATTACATTTTCAAACATTCTTAAAATCGTCTTCTTAATACGTTTTCATTTATTCATTCTTAATTTACATTTGTGATGACATACTTTTATGTCCCGTCACTATCGTGCTGTTACTAACGCACGCGTTTTTGTTTGTAAACATTAAGGTGTTTGACCTTGGGTTTTGTGTAACATATTTTTTCCAATGGCTGGTTGGCCGTCCCCGTTATTCCGCTACAATGTGCTGCACTTGCGCGCCTAAGATTTATGACCATTCTCCGTCTCGTTCTATGTGAGTGAGTGAGAGGTGTGTCCCACTTTCCTTTTTGTCGGTCTGCCTCAGGCCAGCACGCTTTAAACTGCCTCCCTTGGCTTAGACAACCCTTCGCAACCGTATTTCCATTGCTCACATATACAGTGAGTAGTTTTTGCCGCTTTTTCCAGTAGCTTTCACTAAGTAAACACGCGCCGTTCTGCTTTTGCCGCCGTTTCCAAGCCTGTATACAATTCCGTTGTTCGACAGTCAGTTTACTACTCGTGTGTTTACATAATAAAATTTTGTTTCTTAGGTTCCTAAGAGATCTTACCCCGAGTGCTTGGACTCTTCCTCCAGTACTATCACGATCCTTTACAACATTTTTAAGTCGTCTAGTAGAGATTTTTCTTCTCCTCTTCCTCATGACGTTTCTTGTCCATGATGAACATGCATACGGATCTTGTAGGTCCTTCCGTTTCATGTCATCCATGGCTTGTGTAAATTTGCTTTTAGCCTTATAACATGCGGTATTTGTTTCAACTTTAAACTTTCCCTTCATGCTTCTTATTGATGCAGCTCGACTACTTCGCCGATCTATGCTTATTTCACAAGCTGGATACTTCATCATAGAATTCACTGATGCCGTATCTATTCTCGCGTTTCTTAATTTGTACCTTTTATGCGTTCTACCTGGTGGTAGTAAAATTTTACTATCTTTATCCACGTCTGGATACTCCTCTTCCCACTTCCTCATATACAAAGGAACAAAGTCGTTTTTCTTCTTAATCCATTTGTTTCTTGAACTTACGTTAGCTCGAATAGTTGATAATTTCTTAGTAGCTGATACATCCGTAAAATCAACAGTGTTATCAGTGTCTTGTACTTTCCGTACGTCTTCGTAATTCTCATTCATCACTTCTTCTTGCTTCTTCTGGACTTCGTTTCCATCCACGTTCCAGGTATCCTTGTATTCACGTATTTCTGTGCGAAACAGCGTGAACTGCTCGTTCATATTTTGCGTAATTTCTTTTGCATAGCTATCTAAATTTTTGTTGAATTTGTCACACCCTTCATCGATTACTTCCTTAATTTCTTCTTTATGTTGATCGAATTTCTGATCGAATTTCTGATTCATCATCTTGAAGCTTTCATTATTCGTGCGCATGAAGTCCATCAACAATGAACGTAGCGATGCCTCTTCATGTGATTGCTGGGACTCTTGTGGTTGCTGTGACTCCTGTCCCCGCGCTCTGACCTCTGACGTCTCCTCCGTCATATTTGGTTCGACGACTGATGAGTTTTCTTCGTTGGTGTCGGGTGCGCCTAACTGGTTGTTAACGTCAAAGTCCATGCTATCAGAACTACCGCTAGCCATTTTCGCCTTGCTTCGCGTTATCATTTACCAGTCAAGCTAACCTTACACTTATTTAATAATGTCTTACGTACTATATTATTGTAATTAGTCTAAATACTACTGTCTGCTCTCTTTTGCCATGCGATGGGCGCCATTTATAGTTAGCATAAATGGGGTTTATTTATTATGCTAATCGTGATATAAATGATTTACATTTAGTAAATGGGACTAGTGGTATTTTATGTGAGTTTATCACTTTCTCATATGTATCTCGCCCTAAAGCTGGATGCCATTTACATTTAATGCCAAGCGTTGTGCAGCCATTTACATTTAGTGGTGTAAATATAATTTACATCTGTGGTAATTAATTGTGTAAACCATTTACATCTAGTGAATATTAATCTGTGCTAATTATCTGCGCGGATTAATTACTCAACAATTATGAATCATATTAATTAAAGATTTATGTAATACGTTAAAATTGATATATCTAAAATTATTTCTATTCGTCAGATTTGACTCAACACAGTGTCTGATTAAATACGATTTTATGAGTCTATTAATCAGACGTTTCAATGGTCGAGTTTATTGTATCCATTGATGTTTAGCATAAGTTATGAGATTTTTAGTGTAATACTTAGAATGAAAATACATCAATAACAAAGGTGAAATTTCAATAATGAACGCATGAATACTGTAAATTAACTACTTATTTATTACACATCTTACTGAAGTAAGTAACTATATCCTGCAAATTACATACATATTAAAGCACATGATATAAATACAATTATTCAATTTATACGATGTTTCCTGAAACATAAACACATGGTACATTCAAATGCAGTAAATAATGCACATATATAAAACATACACGAATAATAAACAATCAACAATTATACTTATTCCTACCTAAAATGCGTTCATTATTTCTCAGATAACGAATTACGTTAGTGTTATTTTATAGATTTTATGATTCATATGACTCATATGTAATTATTCTCTTGGGGTTAGTTCTTTGAAAAGAGGCAACAGAACAGTAGTGTAGTATATACTACTAAGATTAAGTAGACATAAAGCTTATCTTTGAGAGTGTTTATCCAATTCCGTCGTCGTGAGAAGACACTTTCTAGATGATTCGTCGAAGATCATAATCACTGTTACGCAGAGCACTGATAATTTCACTTCACTCCACTAAATCTCCACTCCCGTCATGTGTATGGTATTGTGGTAACCCGCTGATGTCGAGTGTCCGGAGTTCAAATAGTGAGGTGTTAATGTTGTCATTAACTTGAATTGTTCTGAAAGTTTGCCATATTTGTGTACATGGTTAACTGTGCCGTCTATTTTGGGTGTATCGCGTACTGCGTGCTTAATTGTTTGGTATAGTTTATTCAACTAATTGTTCAACATGGTGATACGTTATGATGTGAGAATGTTTGAGGTGACACTCACTGTTCTACTTTAAATGTTAATTAGTATATTATTATGTGCGCGTCAGTTGAGATTTCAAGTCCCGTACGCACTCATAGTTTATATTTCCGCACAGAATTGTGTATAAGTGTGACTATACCGATGTCTTTGTTCACTTATGAATTTACAAATTAGTGAATCCGGTCGGTCGACATAATCAATCGTCTGTCTATCGTACGCACTAACTTCTGACTATTAATTGCGACTACCAACTGCTACTATTAACTACATACTCTTGACTACCGACTGACTGTTAACTGCGACTAACTGTTCGATTGAACGACTTGACTACTCGATTGAATACTTGACTATCCGATTGAAAACTACTGACTCTCGATTAACTACTTGACTGCCTGATTGAAAATTACTGACTCTCGATTAACTACTTGACTGCCCGATTGAAAATTACTGACTCTCGATTAACTACTTGACTGCCCGATTGAAAATTACTGACTCTCGATTAACTACTTGACTGCCCGATTGAAAATTACTGACTCTCGATTAACTACTTGACTGCCCGCTCCGCGTCTTCGCCAAACAGTTTTATTGGAACATCTTACCCATAAGTCTAAGTTTCGATCTCTACGCCTTCTAGGGCTCTTGATTGGTCGTACAAATTCCTACCCTTCTGTAGATCTCATCCACTGTTTCACGATTCGTCGGCCGAACCCTTCCTACTCTCTCCACGAGCTCTCTTAGAAGATGCTTGATGCTGGTTGGTCGTCGTCATCCCCGGAGTGTTTCATGTGACGAGCGTAGCACAGATTCTAAGAAATTAGGACAATTTCATGGCCTTCTGTTATCCTTTGTTTAGACTTTCCCTAAGGTTCTGACTGAGCTTTTGTTAACAGACTCCAGGTCTTGGTTAATTGTCTAAGTTCCACGACGTTCGTTCCGCCGATTATCAACCCTTCGTTGTCTTCATTTCGGTGAAATTCTACTTTTCAGTCGTAAA
Organism: Magicicada septendecula; assembly: GCA_034769895.1. Classification (NCBI taxonomy): domain Eukaryota; kingdom Metazoa; phylum Arthropoda; class Insecta; order Hemiptera; family Cicadidae; genus Magicicada; species Magicicada septendecula. The sequence goes on along the minus strand of CM068372.1, from coordinate 234,475,127 downwards.
TTTCAGTAAACTGTCAAGAATGTGTTTTCACGCTGTGCAGGGTACACTGGCAGTATTCACTGAGTTACGTCTATTGTCTATCTCTCCGTTAAAATTGCTCTGTACTTCCTTTGTAACATAGTAAAGCCTTTCATAATTGAGCAGTTACACTTTGCTTCCACAGCAGGCGTTCCATCTCGATTCCGTGTAACTCGGCAGCTGGACGAAGTCTTTGTTTCAGATTGTTGGGTGCTGTAAATTTTGACAAACGGCTAGCTGTCAGTGACGCCTTGAAATACTCATTGTGTGCAGTGCTCAGACATTTTTTCTTTGTCTTCGCTCTGTCGTCGGGTTTGACGTGCCCTCGATTCGTCATTATTTACGACCTGGGCTTGTGTCCGTCGACTTGAGTGTGGGAACGTGTCACTTGATCGAGGAATTAAAATTTTTTAAAATTTCGATCATTACAACTTGTTATTCTCACATACAGCTCCGAAGATCTTGCGGAGACCCTTCCGTTCGCAAGTGTTAAAGAGGCTTTCATCCTTTTTGGTCTAGGTCCGTGTTTCAGAACCACACACAACCACCGGTTTCATAATGGTTCTATAAACCAACAACTTAAAATATATTGTCACAGAGGAGGATTTGACGAGCTTCTGAATGCTCTAATAGCACATGTTTCCTGCCAAGTCGAGTTTTAACTTCCGTCGGCTCTTCGTTGTTCTCCGTTACAGCCCTTCCAAGGTATTTAAACTGCTCCACACAAACTGTCTCACGTTCCTCCACTTCCTCTTATTCTTGTATTGATTATATATTACACGACTGGGGGTTGCGCGGCCCGCACGAAGCGCGGGTCGCGAGTTGTGCAGTGTCCCGAGTCTCAGACAGGACTCCTGCCACTGTGTCAGTTTGAGTTCCTTTTATATTGTTTTACCTAATTATGGAGGGCCTGAAGCGACCTGCGATTGGTGGATTATACCACCGGGGCTAATAAACGAGGTCGCTTCCAGGACTCACCTGGTCGCGGGGTGTATTTACCAAGTCCGGCAATGAGGGAATTGTGGGTTACTCTTTCGGAACGAACATAGAATCTACGCGCCAGGTGTCTCACGGTGTCATCAAAAGAGCGGACACCGAGTCCTCTCCTCAATGATTATATATTTCGTTTTATCTTTGTTTATGACAAGTCCCTCCTTGCCTGTTTCCTGTCCTAGTACTTTCAGGTTTCCGGCGAGGTAGTTGATGTTGGTATCCAGCAAACAAGAACTGTACTTACGTATTTTATTTGGTAGCCTACAAAAACAATATACAATTGCAGTCATACGGCGTTCGGTAAGCCAAAGAAGTCTCAGTGTGGTTTCTTCATGCCTTTATAAGGTAGCCCGTAGTACACTACATATGTACATAGAGACAGAGCAGAACATTCTGGTGCGATTAGATTGGGGCGACATTCTACCTACTAACAGACGTTATCCCTAATAAGTATTGTAACTACAGTCTTAATAAGTTTATAATCGTATAAAGCAAAAGGGGCTACTATATCTGCAGTAAAACAAAAAATGGTATACGATTCAGTAGTCTCTGTAGACATAAGTATAGACTACAACATGTAGTATACAAATTCCCGCGTATTTAAAAAATAATAATAATTTTCGGCGCGGGTATGACCGAAAATATGACTGGTGCAGATTTTCCGCATGTCTCGGCAGATCCATCTCTGCCGTCAGGTTGATTCCTCCTCGATGGCTTAGGAGGATTTCCACCATAAGTCACCGAGCAGGAATCTGCCTGAGGATGGTAGAAATGGATTGCCCAAATATTGTGGAAAATAGCAAACACGACGCGGGACTCAACGCGGAAAAGGACACACACACATATATATATATATAGTGTGAGAGAGAGAGAGAGAGATGTTGAGAGCTGTTCTCATAGAACAATTGCAACACACAAGTTAATATAGTGACTGCCATTTTCATTAATCCTAAGCATTTAAAAAAGCATTATGTCTTTTGTATAAGATATACGAACAAAATTCTTTGTATATACATAATTTTATATAGTTCTTTGGTATTTATATATTTTAACTACAACATCCAAATTTTAAGAGAAGTCGTAAAGTACAGGTGGTTTCTGCGTGGACGTTCTAGCAACTTCAGTCTGGTGATCGATGAATTCCTCCTACATTCTAAAGTCGTCTAGTCATTATAGTCATTTCCTTCGAAGCACTCGCACCCATCCTATCCTTCTTCTTCTTCTTCTTCTTCTTCTCTATCCTCCTGAAGTGAACAGGGTCAGCATGTGATTCGGTTTTGTTACAATCACAACTTCAGCCTTTTCTTTGATTTTCTACTTCTACAGTTTTCTTGTTCAGAGTTTTCAACAACATTCTTTATCTTTGCCATTTTCTTTTTACAGTCATCAATTTTATATCTTCGAAATAATTTTTAACTTTCACGTTTCATGATCCCACCACTAGGTTGTATTAGCAACCCCTCCTAAAATAGTCATAAACAGTCAGTCTTATTTGTTAGCAAACATAATGATTTATTAATTTAGTCATTTTTGTTGCGTTATTTTCATCAGTATTACTGTTGTTGTTTATACGTTTCCAAAGATTTCCGACGTACAAAGAAATTTTAAAACCTCATATATGACGTAAATGTACTATTCTTACACGTATGTTTACTTACGTACAATATATGCAAAACAGGACGCAGTGGTTTAGCGCGCGAGATAACATAATGCAAACCACGGATACTAGAATATACGGTAGGGATCACGCGCAGCCTGGCTCGGCGCGAGGCTGAGCGGTGACGTCACATGGGACCCACCCATTGCCGCTCTTCATTAACAGCCAAGCGGGTCGCATGTACTTCGCATCCTTCAATACGATTTTTATTTAAATTAGGTACAGATATTCCTGTTCAGTCCTCGTATTAATTTTGTCTACTATCTTAGCTTTCAAAATCTTTAGTTTTATATAGTCTTACGGTGAATATAAATTACAAAAGGAGCTTTTGTTTCCGTTTATAAATTACATTGATTTTCCTTGTCATTAAATCCTATAACGTGATTTATAAAAGAATTAATAAAATTGCAAATAACATTATTATTATTTTTATTATTATTTGTTTAGAGGGGTCAACTTCCATTGGTCTTTTTCCCCTGGCAAATAACATTATTAAGCTGATGGCCGGTGGAATGCCGGTGAAAAGCCTCCGAAGGACGTCAACCTCTTCCACCATCTCGGAGGGCACTTTTTTTTAAGGATAAAAAGGCTCCCACAGGCTTAGGCCATCATAGACCTGTGGTACGGACGGTCTTCTGTTTTTCTTTCCAGATACAGAAGTTCTTTTCATTTGGAAATATTCGTCATTAGTTTCCCCGTCTTCCATTTCTTTGTCCTCCTTCCCTCTGTCTCTTTTTGATATTACTTTCATGGAATGTATCAGTTTGTATAACTTGTCAAGGGCATCGTCCTGTTCTTTTAAACAAGTTCCATACGCACTTTTCAAGTTGTAAATGGCGTCAATTGGTATACGAGAATTCAAAACATCAAACCCATTGTTGACAATAATAGCAGCTTCTCCAACATGACTGAATTCGGGAAAATTGTGAATGAGGGCCTTACCGACAGTCAAAGACAGTAACTCGGCTGCTTTCCTTACATTCTGTCTCTCGGTCCCAGCCACAAGAAGGTGGTTCATTGTTAATTTATGGGCGTACTGCAGGTCTTGTCCGGTACTTTGAAGTTCAACAAGTTTAACAAATGGTTCTTTCGTGAAAAGCTTGCCTGATTCAAGCTCGTACCCTTCATCAAGCAAGTGGTTGCGTATCAACTTCAGTGCATGTGGCACATCACAAAAAACCCAAACTTTTCTGTTTTCTTCTGCTGGATTTTCTATAAATGACCTAGTCCATGATACTTGTAAATCAGACAACAGTTTTCTGTTAGAAGACCCCATGTCACTTACAAAACCTCTGACTTTAAAATCTGTCTCCTCTATAACTTTAATAGTTTCAGTTAACAATTCTACAGAAACGACCGTGTCAAAATTGTAGTATATAGGTTGCATCCACTTTCCAAGTAAAGGTCTAATCACCATGACCTGGACATTGTTGTGTGGTCCTCTAATTATTTCTTCCATGTGATCAAAACATAGATCGCTGTTGACTTTCATTTCATCGAAGCTGAGAATGACATCTGTTTCCAAGTTTGATAGAAGTGTTGCCTGTGTCTTTAAAATGGTAATGCTTAAATCAATGAATCCGGGGGGAACTGAAAACTGTTTTAGACGTCTTTTAATTGTCATTTCGCTGGGAAGGGGGTATTTCAATACATCCCTCACGAAACCCAAAGCTTTGTGGGAAATGCAACGTAATGTCGCGGCTTTAGCGATGTCATTTGGTGACCAGTTAGAACACCTTCCTTTTATTACAGCTTGCTGCTGACATTGTGAAAATGTGCCCTCTACTACTTTCTCTATTCTCTTTATTTTCAAAAGTTCTCCGTGAGCTGCAGATAGGCGCTCTTGTAAATCAGTTATTTGCTTTTTAAGTTTCTCGTTTTCTTCTTCAATACTTCTTAGCTTTTCCGTCAAACCAACGACATCACATTTACATTTTCTGAAGTTCTCTACCTCCATTTCATTCACAATTGTTGGGTTCTCCCCCACTTCGGTTTCTTTTGATGAGTCCTCTCCTATTTTGTTTCCGTCTGTCATGTCCGAGGAAGCCTCATTGTTTTTCGTTGATTGTTGTACAATTTCTAATACTTCTTTATGTTTGTTCCGTTTTTTTACTCTTACCTGAAATAATACAGTACAGCAATAACACAATTGTTTTCTTTGGCACTAGTCATTATTTAAATTTGCACAAGAACTGTGTACGTGTTGTTATGTAAATATAAGTAAAAAATGAAATGTGCCACCGCGTAGGCCTTTACAGGCCCATAGCTGCCAAGACGACTGCTGCTCGGCTCAAGGCCTGCAGATGATGGGAGGTCATGTGGTCTGCACCAATTTTCCTCACGACGCTGGGTCAACGCCGTTCCAGACCTCCTGGCGTTTCTAAATTATTTACCAGTACCGGGAATCGAACCCAGGCCGCACGTGCGAGGAGCAGGAATGCTACCTCGAGACCACGGTCTAAATATAAGTAAGTAGTGCTTAGATGTTATGGTAAAATGATAACATTTTATAGCATTAAATATTACTGAAAGCATGGTTTAATTGAATGTTAGGCCTAAATAGTTCAGTTAAGTATTTTTCTTAAAACATTACAAAATTTAAAAAGAATGCAATATTGTAGGATTGTAACATACCTCACGGACTTTGTCGTTGATTTTTTCCTTACAAGCAACAACGTTGCTAACAGGTAAATTTAAATGTGGAACAGCATCTGGTTTCAGAACACGTTTAGCAGGAAGATTCAACAATTCACTTTTCAAATCTCGTAGGCTAAGTAATCAGAGTCGTCAAAATGCTCTGAACACACACGGGCTTCATTAACAGAAAACGAATCTGCACGCTTACAAGCATGTATCCACTTCAATCTTAACTCCTTGTTTTTGGGAAACCTGTGGAATGTGAAACCTAACTCTTTTTGATGTCTGGTATGGTGCGTACAGCCGGCTATAGCACAACAAACCATTCTTGGTTCAGTGAACCAGACAACTCAAAATAAATATTATCCACCTGATTAACAACACGCACTACAATACACAGAAATGGAGAAACAGCATGCCTGAACACAGCGGTGGGTCCCGCGCTACGTCAGTGGGCGGAGCTTGCTACTGCGCACCTCGCTGATGATCCCTACCGTATATTCTAGTATCCGTGATGCAAACTAATCACAAGCCCGTTCTATAATTAGTTCGCAGATTTTGTACTAGGTTTCGCAGGTTTTAACTAGTTTAAGTACAAGTTTCTGGAGACAATCCGTTTCCACTTTAACATATTCTTGTTTAAATTACTGTACTTAGCAGTTGATGGTATAAAATTGATTTTCGAAGTGTCGTCTGAAATTATGTTGTAATAAACTCAACTCGGTGTTAGAGCAAAATTATGCTAATAATTGATAAATAATCAGTCTACAGAGCAAATCAGCATTTTCAGCTGCTTAGTTTAGGTATAATATATGATACTAATGGCAACATTTATGACAAAATAGGCTACATGAATGCAATAAAATGTGTGGAACAAATTTAAGAAAGCCCAAGCACACTCGGCGGGATACAAAGTTTAAACATTTTTCAAGTCTATGACAGTTCCCACTGAAGTGTACGTATGATTTTGAATCTTGGCTCTTAATAATCGAACAACGAAAGATAATTCATGCAAAGGAAATGAATTTTCTATGCGGTTGTCGAGTACACCAGTCAACCCAATCTTTCGATCGGGGGGGGGGGGGCATGTAGCCTATGTACCTATGTTAAGATAAAGTCTTTTCCACATTTCAACTTTCAGTGTTTTCGATTACATTCCGTTTTCCTGACTTTGTACATGTATGCTATGTCACAATTTTGCTAGGTATTAGTACTAGCCACTGGTGAGTGCCTGATCATTTACGTCTTGAACTAAGAATTGCAGCCGGTTTTTTTGCGCTGGTCACATTACGTTTTGAAAGTGGTAGACAGTAGCTTAGCTAACTACGGCTGCGAATACCACTGATGACTATCGGAATGGTTGAAATGCCGCTATACGTTTGTTTATTTTGGCCTACAAATTACATTTTATTTTTTCGTTCTCACTTTACACAAAGAGTGGATAAATAAAGACTACGTAAATTAAAATGTAATGTCGTAGTGTGGGCACAATAAATATTATTTTTGTCTCGTCTTTAATTTTCTACCCGGTTTTCTTAAATGTTGTTTTCCATAAATTTTTATTAAATAAAATTTGAAGAGTAATAGAGGAAACAGTGAAATATTCACACCTATATGAACTCCATATACCCAAGTTCAACAAATGAGTTTCTTGAAATTTATGTATTTCATTCTTTAATATATCGATTTGTTGATAACGGAAAATTTATCGATTTAACTTATCTGAAATTTAAATTAACATTACACGTTACAGAACGAACGAGTTATATTAAAAATACTAGCTGTTAACCGCGGCTTCGCTCGCGAATGTTCGACTTTTAATAAGTATTTTAATATAATTTTTATTGTCTATGTCTTTATGGCGTTCTGTCAGCTCGTATAACAATTTTGTACTCATTAGTCAAATTCTCTCCAAAGCTGTTTTCAACACTTGTACTATTTTAACTTGTAGGCCTACTAAATTATTGGTGCAACAGCCTTTGGAGATTTAAAAGTTCCCGTTTATAAAGCCTTTGGAGATATTTATAAAGTGCCTGTTAAATCAAATACGCTAAATTCTTTACTTTAAGTGTTACTGTGTCAGAAGCATTGTATAACACATTAAACGTTATGTTTTCCTCAACCATGTCTTTTATTTCAGCAGTAGAAACTAAAAACCAAAAACCGTTGTCACCTAACCTCACAAATGAAAACAACACGTATTTTCGCTTTGCATTAAGTAATAGGAGAATTTTTAATTAGTACACTTCTTATTTTCCACATCGTAATATATCGCGATACAATCGCATGTTATATAAAACATCGAAAATGTATTGCAGGAATGGATAGGGGAACGCGGGGAAGCACCAATCAGGGGGTAGCCCCGATCAGGTCGGTAACGAGAGTATAGTATACGCTGTAGCAATATCTGTTGAATGCTAAACTCTAGCCAGTTGCACAGTAAACTAACTAAAAACGACCGCTAACCATTTCCGCCATTGTACTTGCAGTGAATTACAGAAGTGTATTTTAGACAAATTTCTTCTTATTTCTTCACATCTATAAAGCAACGTAATGATATTTGCACTTAAATTTTGAATTATTTAATTGTATAGATGTATTGTTAACGTTTTCAGCATTATTTGAATTCGTTATTTACGGTTTTAAACTAACTTACTGTCGTCTCAGGTTATAAAACTCAGTAGTATATGCGGTGGGGTAGCACGGATCAGGAGAGTGGGGGAATGATGATCAACTGTACTGAATTACAACTATACAACACCGTACTGAGTTAAGTACTATTAAAAGTTAAGTACTATTAAAAGTTAAGTACTAATGCGTTGCCCTTATATGTTCGTGATACTTTCCGAGGCGTAGCTAGGTTTTTTTTTGTTTTGTACTGATTAATAAAAACTTTTTTTATTATGGCGTATCTTAATTTAAGAGTTACCCTCGGGGTCAAAGATTGTCAATATGTCTTTTGAATGAGAAACTATTACAATGTGTATTATAGGAAAGATTTTTAGTAGGCCTATATGTAGAAAATATACACACAAAAATTAAATTGCATTATTTCCCATATAAAATACACAGGATATAGTACATTGGCTTATGAACTAAAAAAACCTAATTTTTAAAATTTATTTTTAGACTTAGAATGTAGTAAGCACCATTTGTAGATATAAGTAACATTCTAATGTATCTTTCATCAATATATCATTTTCTTTTTACATTGACAATATTTTTTAGGTTTTTATTTTTTCCCATTTAATTTGTATAGGAAATCAACTGACTGTCATTACCCCGCGGGTGGCGGAATACCGATCAAAGCCCATTTTTTACTTTTTATGCAATAAGAAAAGTCCCTTTCAGCTTTAACGCTTACAGTGTATAACTAATAATTAACTCTGTTAAATCAACAATTTTTTACATTTGTTTTTAACTTTTAGCCAATTCTTCAATTTTTTATCGAATTTCTCCCTTAGGTGATCGGGGCTACCCCGCTCACCCCTAAATGTACAGTTCCGATGCCGCTAAATAGCTTTTGTTTATTTACTTGTTACTATGGTAATTCATTCTGGTCTCCATGGCGTTGTTGACATCTTTAGTAGTAATATTTAATATATTTCATAACTTATTCATTGCATCATCAGAAATGCGTTTAAACATAAATTTTATAATCGTTTAAGACAATTACAAAATATATAGACATATCTTTGTATTGTTTAAATTAGCAGCCATCCTTACTTTTCTTTTATAAAATTGCTAAACTGCTATAATTGTTTTTATTATTTAGACAAAGCTTTTCGTCATTACTGACATCTTCAGGTCTTAAACAACGTCTATCAACTGTACGTTGTAGGCTTTTATACTTTAGGCCCCTCCCCTTATGTCATCGCCCCTCCTATTGGTTCTAGCTGCTACCGCTCTTCACGGGAACTTTGTCTACCTTTTTCCGTTAGGCATTTTTCTAACGTCCGTCAAATTGTTTTCAGAATCTCCCGTTAATTTCTTCATTCTTGACTTATAACCTTTTGCATTTCGTCATTTTTTAGTGTGTTAATCTTATTATTTTAATTTATTTTTGTTTATTGTTTAATATATAATAAAATATTTCTTCATTTGTAAAATCCACTTTTATATTCATTAATTTATTTTTATCTTCTTTTTTAACTTTAAGTATTTCTAGTTCTTCTATTAATTTTCTTTTTTGCGGATTGTTTTCTATTTTTATTATTTCCATATTTTCCTTGGGAATAAAAAAAAAAAAAAAAAAAAAAAAAAATAAACATATCTGTTTATAAAATTACAAAATATATCGATACAATCGCATATTAAAAACTGCAGGAACGGATAAAGGTACAGTTCCGATTTCGCTAAATATTATGTGTTTATTTACTTGTTACTATGGTAATTAATTCTGGTCTCCATGGTGTTGTAGACATCTTTATACGCGTCAACGAAAAGGCACAATTAAAAGGATCTAAATCGTACAAACGGGCCAAAATATAAAATTCCAAGTTAGACAGTATTTTTCGCCTTGTGTCAAAGGTTACCTGTGCAAAATTTGGTAGCAATCGGTGTAACGGTGTGGATTTGTATTCAGTACACATAAATCCTCAGACTTTGAGTTTGATATATATAGATTACATTACAGCCAATAAAGATTCAGAACTTACTAATTCGGAAGGGAAGGATTGTTTCACCACACCATTATGTAGCATTAATCTCGTGGAAAATACATATACACACGTGTTAAGGATGAAAATGTATCTTATGTTTGATACCAGCCTACAATATTGAACTGAATAAGAACATAAGCACATGAGACTGAAGGAAATTAGTGAAAGTGTCAAAAAGAAGAAGATACAAGCCAGAAGAAATCATAAAAGTCCATAGAGAATTTCATTCTTCAAAAATGTTGCATAAAATTCTACGTACATGATAGCCGACTATGATATCACAGCTTTAAAGTCACCAAAAGTATTTTGGAATTCTTTAGAATCCTAATAACTAGTAAACTCCTTCAGCTGCAGAAATTGCTCACTATTTTGAATGAAATACATTTATTATTAAGTTAGATAAATTTCAACATTAAATAATTTTTTTAATTATGAAAAGCTCGATTACTCTACTACACTTTTAGTAAAGTAACTATTGTAAAGCAGACAACTTCTCAGTACAAAATAAAAGTTTCAAACTGTTGCATTCGTTTTTTAGTTAAACTTATAACCAAAATGACAAATAATTTAATCCTAGTATTGTTCTAAGGACCACGACCGTGTCAGTTATATTAGAAGTATGTACCGGGCTGTTTGGCCGTGGTCGAGGGTTTACAAACAAACCAAATGTTTCAGCAGCACCACTGGCTTACATCTTCAGTGGAATTCGAGTCTACCTGAATGCGGGGTGTCAAACGTCAGGCCCACAGTACTGTGATGAAGGCTAAAGATATCCCGCGATGCTACATGTACTTATAAATTCACCAAATCCCACGTATAGGCAAAAATTACACCATCAGCCAATCAGAATAATGCACAGGTGAAGAACTGCACTATCAGCTGATAACTGATGCACAACTATGCATAACTGGCTTCTGGCTATATACATATACTGTTACGACAGTCTAACTGATCGTCGTATAGTACAGTGGAAAACAAAATACAAGACACCAATTAAGTCCCTAACCACCAGCTTTAATTATCGCAATTAAACAGTTTGTAATTAACACGATAGTCTAATACAACAAATCAAATAAAAATTGTTCACACGCCAATAAAAATTTCCACTAATAGAGTACTGCACAATTATAAAACACATAATACTTCACCACAATACTTCAAACTGCACTGTGTAAATCGCCACTTAAACGCACTGTATAATCACCCGACAATAACTAACTTGACCTTCGCTGAATGGCTGTATTTATACCCCCCCTATTTCTAGAATAATCTGTCTCTTCGGATGACTTGTTAAACAAACAAGCGCTCTCGAGAATCCACTAGAAACGGTGTCCTTGAACACACTGCGCTGACCCGTATGGTCTGGTATAGACCCGATAGTTGATGCGTAATTGTCCTTCACCGCAAAGTAGCATTATGTACGCACACACACATTACAGGTGGAATATTCGAGAGACTTGTAGAACATTCCATATTATGTAACACTTTTTCCGCATTACATAACACTGTATGCGGTAAATGTAGTATTTCTTGTAAATGTAGCTTACAGACGTTTTGAAAGTAATCCAAAATTTGCAAGAAGAATTAAGAGATATTAATTCTATCAAATTATTACAGATACTAAGTTTGCATTTTGAATAAAATTGTAACTTGATCCCCCACATAAACATTTACAATAATCTTAAAATGTTCAGTTCCTTTTTTGGGCCTTGGTGCTCCCCGAGTTAAAAATTTTGACAGTAAACACTACACTCTGATTTGGGTTAAAATTCCTCTTAGTCTGACACCAAAAGTAATTTCAAAAAAATCACCCCCTCCCCTTCAACTATCCTCTCCATTTATAGATATCTGATTTACCATTTTACAGTGGATTAACATGACTTTATTTTCAGGGCACTTATTTATAGAAATTAAGTGTTGTACCCTTCTTAAACCACAAAACAATGCAGGTAAACTACCCCTCCCCCTTAACCTAACAACCCCATTTTTAATATTTACACTTTTATTGAGTAATAGTTTCATTATATGTAATATCTTATTGTTCAAAATGAAGTGCTGTATTCAACATCAAAATCGTAGTTTTTGAAAAATTACCCCTTCCCCTTTGACTACCCTTTTTATTAATAGATATTTCATCTACCTCACTACAGTAGATTATTATGACCTTCTTTTCAGGATATTTGTTTATCAAAATTAAGTACTTTACTCTTGTTTAAACAAAAAATATTGCAGGTAAACTACCCCTCCCCCTTAACCGATCTTCACAAAAATTAATAGGCCTTGAGTCCTCTACAACTCGGGTACATATGCAACAAATTATTTGATTCTGTTTGAATTTTGAGCAGTTATAGTTAGCCATAGAGAAAATTCCACACACACACACACACACACACACACACACACACACACACACACACACACACACACACACACACACACACACACACACACACACACACACACACACACACACACACACACACACACACACACACACACACACACACACACACACACACACACACACACACACACACACACACACACACACACACACACACACACACACACACACACACACTGTAACGCAACATAGTTGAGGTTCCCCAACGTTACATAAAAAAATTGAATGTAATATGGTCAAGGACCATACCCTGACTTAAGGTTGTTCAATAGGTCATGTGCTCGAGAAGTAACTCAAACCAGAAGGAGGCAATGACTAGTATTAAATGTATAAAAGCCAGACTAAGGAATGATTGAATGTTATGAATTGTTTGTTTTGTACTGTGACATGTTCAGGTCACAGAGTATTTTATATTGTATGTTGAATATATTAAAAATGAAATAATGTTATTTGATAATAATACTTCACCAATAATTATGTTTATGTTTATATTAGATTTGTATTAATATAACCCAGTATAGTTACCAATGTTAGGTACTGTACTAAGTTATCAGTATTGTATAATGTTGAAAAATACTGTTGTTCTAATTAATGTTTATAAACTGGATCAGGAGTGTGACGAGTGTTTTAAATCTAACAAGTAGTTCTGACAATTATGTCATAAATTAATAAAGGGTTCCAGAACCAGTTAATTAATATAAAAACAAATAACCACCAGTAAATTAAAATTCATGTAATTAACTATGTAACCAATAATTAATTGTACAGTAGGTCAGGTAAAAAGAAAATTAAGTTAAAAACCAAATAATGTTATATTGGTTGTAAATGAATCTATAGGCCTAAATTCCATATTAGTGAAAGGAAATTAATACCTTTTTAGTAAACCCAGTCCAACGAAACTCTAGTAAAACATTTACTGTTTAGTAAGGAAGGTTAGGGGAAAGTTTTATGTGATTCAAGATTAACCCAAGCATGGAGTATTTTATTGGAAAGAAGTAGTAATATTCTATAATGCCGGCTCAAGGATATATAGAGAACGTGGTTGTTAAGGCAACTGATATATAATAAGTTGTTGATTTTGAATAGATGGTTCTGATTGTTACAAGCTATTAGATTGAAATGAACCGATATAAAAATATATGAATAAATATAAAGGAAAGATATGTCCAAACTGATAAAGCCTTTTTTGTAAAACAATTATATTTGAACGCTAATGAATCGTACAAATTAAATAACACTCTAAATTATCAATGAGTAAAAATAAAAAAGAATTGAAAGCTTCTCACCTCAATCATTAAATAATTCCGCTGAATTAGGTATCAAACCAATTCATGCTATAAATTGAAGACCAGTAAAGAGTTAAAGCCTGAATTAACGGAAATATTTGGAAATACAGAAGACTCGGTTGACGAAATAACCTTCATTGACAGCGTAAGCTGAGATCCTAATTCCAGTTCATTGGGACCAAGAATTGTGAAGTCGCAAAAGAAGAATCGAAGCACAAGAGTTCCTGTGGGATTACCATCATCAATTCATTGAAAACCAGAGCAGTTTTACTGGGTGAAGACGATATAAACTGGATTTTGACCGCTGTTGACAAACATTCACCGCCTAATGAAGCTTTCGTCATTTGGGTAAAAAACAAATTATTTTCATATCATTGTATTTTAAGTAAATAATTTTATTCTTTTTGTAAATTGAACAACCTTAATTATGCGTTTTACCTGGCCTTACTAATGGTTCAAAGAACTACACGAACCCTCGTATAAGAATTAATTGTCATTATTTTCAAATATATATGTTTTTAGATTTTTAATAATTAAGAATCGATACATGTTGGGATAGTCGATTGGATCGTCTTATTGTTTGTCTGAGACAACGTAACTTGTTAAATACCAGAGAAAAATAAATAAAGTACATTGGTTGTATTAGATAACGTTTTAATCATTGCAGAGAAAATACTATATGTAGTTGGTGTAATAATTTATTAACAGATTGATACAAAAACTCCGAATAACTAACCTATAAGTATACTTATTTCTAATAACAGCGCTCCAAGTTTGCAGCTGGTGAGACGGGAGATTGCTGAACTAACTGGTTTTTTAATACTAAATTTGAACAAAATTTTGATCGTTGAAACAAATACCACTTACATTCAGTAAATACTCCATATATATTGCTCATATTAAACAACCACTGAGAACTAAATTAAGTCTATAGAATAATACCATTATAAATTCAGGAACATAATTCTAATTTTGTGGACTTAATAATCTATGTTCTGAGGGTTTCACCGGTCACAACCGAAAGGTATATTAGTTAATAATATATTAATTAAACCAGGTGACAGCAGTTTAATAGTTACGGATCGCCACCTACAACGTATTACTTGGCGTTTGTTACACCGGAGTCTCTTATAACTAATTACACTAATAGACAAGATTTCTTTACAATTTGACGTCTCCAGCTGGTATCATACAATATAACATACGTCCTCACATAATTAACAAGCAGTTCGTTACTAAATTGATTACAACAGTGGGGTTTGAATAAGACGGACATTTTCGCTAGTACCGGCACATATTGGTTTTATTACAAATTGGCGCATAACAACGTGGAGCTTATTTAAACACGTACTCAACACATTCTATTTTATATTATTACAAATTGACGGTCGCAACGTGAGGCATCATCGTCGCATCTTAACACCTTAGATATTGGTTTTATTACCAATTGGCCAGCCCAACAGTGGGGCTTTAAGGAGAGGGTAATATATATTTTATTACAAATTGGCGCTCAACGAGTGGGCTTTAGTTAAGTAAAAAATCATATTATTTGTTACTTAACTTGAGCAGGCAACCATTAGAGGCACAGGAATGCTTAATACCAGAGGCAGATCGAAGAAGAGGGCAGAAGAGAAGGAGAAGGAAGAAGGTGGACAGGAACAAGAAATAGAATTAATCACGGACAGTGAAATGGATCAACAGACAGGTGATACAGAAGAAACTGAAATAGTTATGGATACGGAAACGGAAATAGTGGAAGAAGATGCCCAAGGGGACCAACCAGATAAAGAGGAAGCCAGAGGAGGCCTAGATATACAAAAATTATGGGAATTAATTAAAGAAGATCCCAAGAAACAGAAGGAAGAATTAAAAGACAGTATTAAGGAAAGTACTAGTGAACTTTTGAGGCAAACCATAAATGAAAATAATGAACAATTGAAGGCCGATTTCAGACAAATCAATGAAAAGCTACAAAATAAAATAGATAGTATAAATGAAAATTCAGAAAAGCTAGAAAATAAAATAGACAGTATCAAAGAAGATAATAGACAAACTAATGAAAAAATAGACAGTATTAAGGAAAGTACTAGTGAACTTTTAAGGCAAACCATAAATGAAAATAATGAACGATTGAAGGCCGATTTTAGACAAATCAATGAAAAGATAGACAGTATAAATGAAAATTCAGAAAAGCTGGAAAATAAAATAGACAGTATTAATGAGAACTCAAGAAAACAAAACGAAATTTTGAGCGAAAATTTAATCAAGCAAATGAATAAAAGGTTTGAAAGGAATGATGAGAGTTTGAGGCAGATTCTGGAGAATACCAAACGAATGGATGAGAAAATTGAAAACCATAATAAGGAGTTGCGGCAAATCATCAATGAACAAGGCCTAGCATTGAGGGAAGTCATCAATGGAAGTATTATAATTGTCAATGAAACACGGAGCAAAGGAGTTGATAGCTATGAAGTGGAGGTAAAACAGCAAATAAATGAAATTAAGGTGGATCTGGAAAAGACAGATGAACCCATCATGCAACTCAGAGTAGAAGTAGAGACCAAAATTACTCAAATCGGAAACATACAAGCGAAGACCCAAGAAAAATTTGACAAGATACCAATTGATAGAACCGGAAGTATAGAACGGGTTCATGATGAAATGAAGATAGTGAGAATAAGACAAATGTGTAAAAGGAAATTAATAGATACACGGGAAGAATTGGAAATGATTAAAGGGGGATTAGTTAAACTGCATAATAGACCAATTACGGAAAACAGAGAAGTAAGGCAAGTGAGAAACTTTAAACGAACCACACTTGAATTCCCAGATGGACTAGAAGGACCAAAAAGGCCAAAACTAACTAAGGAGCATGGAGGACTTATGGAATTTATGTATGAACCATCAGAACAATTAAGAGACAGTACAGAAGAATCAGTTCAAAGGACAATGATGAGCTTGACTATAAATGACAATTTTATAGTGACAAGAGGCAAGAACTGTACAATAATGAGATATGTAACAAGGACAGAAATAACTCTATACACTAGAGGAATCCGGACAATCAGTACAGAGGAAATAATGGACCACGGTCAAAAACAGATTCTAAACAGAATATAAAAGAAAGGGGACGGATTTTATGGATACAGGACCAAGCAACCCATTGTAAATGAAAAACCCAAAATTCTAAAGAAACTGTAAGAACAACTTACTCAATAATTATTCAGAAACAGTATGATTTAAAATAAAGAGGATAAATAACCCAAAATTCCAAAAAATGAAGTAAGCTCAACTTACA
Source organism: Magicicada septendecula (assembly GCA_034769895.1). Lineage (NCBI taxonomy): Eukaryota > Metazoa > Arthropoda > Insecta > Hemiptera > Cicadidae > Magicicada > Magicicada septendecula. The sequence continues at coordinate 234,458,173 of CM068372.1, read as the reverse complement.
AACAAGTATCTAAGAAAACAATTTATGAGGTATACAAGAAAGAGAATTTTGAAAAAAAAAAAAAAAATAAATAAATAACACTGATTCAACCCAATAAAAAATCATCAAAACCAAAACACAAGATGAGTTTATCTGATATAATATAATAGCGAGAAATATAATTTAGAATGTAAAAAGAAATAATAATGATTGTGCCAGAAGAATATAACTACATAATGTAATGTATAGTACTAACCAAAATCTCATAACCAGCTGTATTGATAATAAAGGAATATGAGCCAATGAAGATAAGAGAATGAAGAAGCCAAAATGGAACCCTCAAAAGGATCACAAGAAAAAAAAAAAACAAATATTTAAGAATTATCCGAAAACAAAACCCAATTAATAAATGTCAATAAAATAGCCAAGTATTGGAGATGAGAAGTGTATAATAGAAGGAAGAATTAATATGAAGAAATAATATGATCTGAGTTAAAGTACAGTGAATAATCCCTAGAATATGATTATTGTTTATTATTTTATTGAAGGTCACATGATGACTACCTTACGAGGTTTATTAATGAAGATTGACTGTAGAATATTCCAGCAATCATTTAACTGGGCAGAGATGATGTTCCTCTGATTCCAGAAAGTATGTAACGGATGACGGTAATTGGTTAGCCGATAGAGCACCACCGATTCGATTCCAGTTATAATGTTAGGGAGGTTTAGGAAAATTAAATATTAGAGGGAAAACTCACAAATAAATATAGAGAATTAAATAAAACCAGATCCAAAATGTATAATTAATAAAGAATGTCACAAGAATGATTATAGAAATAAGATTTAAACTTGGGAAATAATTGATTTTAAGAAGGAACGAAGAAATGATAATAAAATAACGGATAATTATGAAATATAAAAGTACTATAAATAGGAAACCAATTGGCCAGATACAAATTAGAAGTTTATTTCTTGCTAAACTTTGTTTATACCAAAATAAACTTATTTCGAAGGGGGGGTGTTATGTAACGCAACATAGTTGAGGTTCCCCAACGTTACATAAAAAAATTGAATGTAATATGGTCAAGGACCATACCCTGACTTAAGGTTGTTCAATAGGTCATGTGCTCGAGAAGTAACTCAAACCAGAAGGAGGCAATGACTAGTATTAAATGTATAAAAGCCAGACTAAGGAATGATTGAATGTTATGAATTGTTTGTTTTGTACTGTGACATGTTCAGGTCACAGAGTATTTTATATTGTATGTTGAATATACTAAAAATGAAATAATGTTATTTGATAATAATACTTCACCAATAATTATGTTTATGTTTATATTAGATTTGTATTAATATAACCCAGTATAGTTACCAATGTTAGGTACTGTACTAAGTTATCAGTATTGTATAATGTTGAAAAATACTGTTGTTCTAATTAATGTTTATAAACTGGATCAGGAGTGTGACCAGTGTTTTAAATCTAACAAGTAGTTCTGACAATTATGTCATAAATTAATAAAGGGTTCCAGAACCAGTTAATTAATATAAAAACAAATAACCACCAGTAAATTAAAATTCATGTAATTAACTATGTAACCAATAATTAATTGTACAGTAGGTCAGGTAAAAAGAAAATTAAGTTAAAAACCAAATAATGTTATAATGGTTGTAAATGAATCTATAGGCCTAAATTCCATATTAGTGAAAGGAAATTAATACCTTTTTAGTAAACCCAGTCCAACGAAACTCTAGTAAAACATTTACTGTTTAGTAAGGAAGGTTAGGGGAAAGTTTTATGTGATTCAAGATTAATCCAAGCATGGAGTATTTTATTGGAAAGAAGTAGTAATATTCTATAATGCCGGCTCAAGGATATATAGAGAACGTGGTTGTTAAGGCAACTGATATATAATAAGTTGTTGATTTTGAATAGATGGTTCTGATTGTTACAAGTTATTAGATTGAAATGAACCGATATAAAAATATATGAATAAATATAAAGGAAAGATATGTCCAAACTGATAAAGCCTTTTTTGTAAAACAATTATATTTGAACGCTAATGAATCGTACAAATTAAATAACACTCTAAATTATCAATGAGTAAAAATAAAAAAGAATTGAAAGCTTCTCACCTCAATCATTAAATAATTCCGCTGAATTTGGTATCAAACTAATTCATGCTATAAATTGAAGACCAGTAAAGAGTTAAAGCCTGAATTAACGGAAATATTTGGAAATACAGAAGACTCGGTTGACGAAATAACCTTCATTGACAGCGTAAGCTGAGATCCTAATTCCAGTTCATTGGGACCAAGAATTGTGAAGTCGCAAAAGAAGAATCGAAGCATAAGAGTTCCTGTGGGATTACCATCATCAATTCATTGAAAACCAGAGCAGTTTTACTGGGTGAAGACGATATAAACTGGATTTTGACCGCTGTTGACAAACATTCACCGCCTAATGAAGCTTCCGTCGTTTGGGTAAAAAACAAATTATTTTCATATCATTGTATTTTAAGTAAATAATTTTATTCTTTTTGTAAATTGAACAACCTTAATTATGCGTTTTACCTGGCCTTACTAATGGTTCAAAGAACTACACGAACCCTGGTATAAGAATTAATTTTCATTATTTTCAAATATATATGTTTTTAGAGTTTGAATAATTAAGAATCGATACATGTTGGGATAGTCGATTGGATCGTCTTATTGTTTGTCTGAGACAACGTAACTTGTTAAATACCAGAGAAAAATAAATAAAGTACATTGGTTGTATTAGATAACGTTTTAATCATTGCAGAGAAAATACTATATGTAGTTGGTGTAATAATTTATTAACAGATTGATACAAAAACTCCGAATAACTAACCTATAAGTATACTTATTTCTAATAACAGCGCTCCAAGTTTGCAGCTGGTGAGACGGGAGATTGCTGAACTAACTGGTTTTTTATTACTAAATTTGAACAAAATTTTGATCGTTGAAGGACTAGGGTTGAAACAAATACCACTTACATTCAGTAAATACTCCATATATATTGCTCATATTAAACAACCACTGAGAACTAAATTAAGTCTATAGAATAATACCATTATAAATTCAGGAACATAATTCTAATTTTGTGGACTTAATAATCTATGTTCTGAGGGTTTCACCGGTCACAACCGAAAGGTATATTAGTTAATAATATATTAATTAAACCAGGTGACAGCAGTTTAATAGTTACGGATCGCCAACTACAACGTATTACTTGGCGTTTGTTACACCGGAGTCTCTTATAACTAATTACACTAATAGACAAGATTTCTTTACAATTTGCCGTCTCCAGCTGGTATCATACAATATAACATACGTCCTCACATAATTAACAAGCAGTTCGTTACTAAATTGATTACAACAGTGGGGTTTGAATAAGACGGACATTTTCGCTAGTACCGGCACATATTGGTTTTATTACAAATTGGCGCATAACAACGTGGAGCTTATTTAAACACGTACTCAACACCTTAGATATTATATTATTACAACACACACACACACACACACACACACACACACACACACACACACACACACACACACACACACACACACACACACACACACACACACACACACACACACACACACACACACACACACACACACACACACACACACACACACACACACACACACACACACACACACACACACACACACACACACACACACACACACACACACACACACACACACACACACACACATACACACACACACACACACACACACACACACACACACACACACACACACACGCTTTTTGGAAAATGAATTTTCTTAATGTTTTGAGGGTAGTAAAGTCAGAATCAGCCCTTATCTCGAACACAATTTTTTTCCGATCACCATACTTCCCTTTCCTTAAGGAACATGGAAGTAAATGTGCAACATTTTAAAAATAACAAAATAAACAAGCTCAAAAAGGAATAATTTTTAATGATTTGTGCTTCCTACAGCAACTGATTGGTCAAAAACATATATAATGAACGTGACTGTGCATAGAGAAGTATGGAATTGGCTAAGACAGGAAGAACTAATGACAGAAAAAAAAGTTAAGTAAGTATGCACAGAAATTGAAACAGATTATATCATTTACAGAATGAAAAAATTAAAACTTACATGAGCAGGACAGTTAGTTAAGTGAAAAGATGGCAGATGGTCATGAAAGTCGGATGCTGAGAGACATAAAGAAGCCATGAAAATGGAAAGTTGAAAAACATGTTTGTGACTGTAAGTTATAGGGACGATCCACCTTAGGATACAGTGAATTGGTCAAACGTTGCTCGGAAGAGAAATCAGTGAATGAAAGGGGAGTATAACATGGATGTAAACAGTAATGTATGCTGATAAATAAGCAATGATGTAAGCAAAGACAAAGTGATCAAAAGAATCAAGGAGGCACAAAAAAAACTCTACAGCAGTGGTTCTCAACCTTGTTTTGTTCACGGCATACTACCCCTTGTAGTAAACTCCCACAACACATTAACATACGGGTTTGCAACAAGTCTTCCCTCTATCACTGTTGCCAAGTATGATTGGTGCACAGTATGGCTGACTTAATACCCTTAATACCACCTACTTGTGCGAACTGGGTTTTTCAACACTAACTAACAAAAACAAGAAACACAAGAGACTTCGCTCAGTTAAACAGGAAATGCATGTGTGTTTGCCTTAAATTCCACCATAAATTGAAGTTTTGTGTAAGAAACAATGAGCTCAAGTGTTTCATTAAAAATTCCAATTATTTATTGTAAAACATAAGCCAATAAATCCTGTATAAAATAAACATGTTTAAGCTCTTGAATATTTTTTACTTCTTCCTGTTTGAAAATAAATATAAAGTAAAATTATATTATTTACTTTTACCATCGATATCACAAAGTCTCGGAAGTTTCGTGGCACGCCTGTTGAGAACCACTACTCCAGAGGTTATAATGAGGAGAAAGGGAAACTGAATTGAACATATTCTGTGGGCCATGTACATCTAACAGTGGTTTATGAGGAAACAGTGGAAGGAAAGAAAAAGAGAGGGAGAAGATCGATGCTTCTGGATATGAGAAATTTTGTATGAAGAGGTGAAGGCTCATGCTTGGAATAGATATGAATGGTGACTGTGGCCTGCCACTTGATGGTATGAAACTGTATGATAATGTCTACTAAAAATGCTATTTTTATAGCATTTGAAAATAAAAAATGCTACAAGTGCAAAAACAGTGTAATGAATTGTATTTCTCAATTACCATTGCATGTGTCAGTAGATCTGACAACATAGTTCACACAATTACCTTCACGGTTGCTGATGCAATGAGATGTTACTCATCATAAACATGTCCTCATTTCATTTGCCTGTAGTAATGCATATAGTGATTATACAATCAGTGTTTTATTGCTGAAATTCTTTATTACAATCAGAGTTGTAAATAAATATCTTTGTACCATTCTGCTCTGCCTTATGACATACATACCTTAGGTACAGCTAAGTTCAAAATGTTTGTAGTTCACAGTTATGTCTACTGATTTGTACTGTGTGGCCACAAAAACGTTTGAACTTCGGTTCTGCAACCTCAAATTTCATTTACTCAAGTCAAGTCAAGGTCTAGTGCAACCAACAATTGCCATATATGCACAATATGAGCTGTTGGTTTCTCTTGAAGAGTGGGAGTTTTTCCTACACTACTACACTGGTGTGAAAACATATTTTACCATTAAATCACTTAAGTCCTTCAAAGCCACTGATATCACTATTCGTATTTTTGCTACATTTTTCAATAGGTGTCACTGTCACCACCACTGTTACCATTTTCAGATACAATAATAATTTTATCTGATATGTCGTCAATCACAGATTCTATAAATATTTATTTTCTAAATGTATTACATGATTTACTCCAGAAGCCCAGTCTCTTCACTGGTTGTACTGAACTTCTCTTCAACTAAGTTAATTACATTATTTAAACTAAAAGTTATATTTTTTTATGTACATAATATTTCAAATCGGCCTACATCTTCTCAGTTAGGTTTGTGAGAGTACAAAATGGGTATAATTATATTTATAATGTGCAATAACACGATCTATGTAAAATTGAATCAAATATGGCTTTTGAAATGGGACTCGTATGAATCAGCCAGAGTGACATAGGCGTCGTCGTCTTCGAGCTATAAACCGAGCCATATATGGGCACAAATTTTTATATTCAATCTGATGTCACAACAATATAATGACATGAACAAATGTTTTATAACACTGAGACGCGATACAAGCTTCACCAAGGTTCTAGGCGTTTCAAGATGACGTCGCCAGCAAGGAAGGGGTACCACGTGACCAGCCTTTATAGAGTACAAACACCAGTCGCCATCATCCTGTTCGAACTACATAGTCAACCCGTACGGGTGTGTTAACCCAAGTCCGCAGACAAAGTCGATTTAGGTCTTTCAACAAGTGAAAATGCATATAAAACAGTGCTAAATAAGTTTCTCCGAGTACACGAGTTAATCACCAAAATTAATTAACAGTTTTAACAGTTCAGTGAGTTTTGCAACAAAAGTGAACTACAAGAATGATGATGCCATATGTGGAATAACGTCTCCAGATAAGTAATTTCAAAACTAAGTCGACCAGACAGCTATCAACAACTATGTATCCTACATTAAAACAATAAATTCAGATCGTAATGAGAGCTCAAATCTAAGGGGGGTTTTCAAAGAGTGAGTGAGAGTGTGAAAGCGAAGTACTGGTTCTCCTTTATAGATGTAAATAAAGTAATCTTGTATAAATAATGAATATATATATTGCTATGTACCGAATGTCATCTGTTCTTAAACGTGTATAAGTGTAATGGGTGTAACGTGTCTTTATCATCCGTCGTCGCTTTGGAACGTAACTTACGCTGATTGTGTCCGTCGCGAACGTACGAATAACCAGGTATCGAAGTCCTTACCTGTTGTTCACTAGGGGTGTGAAAATCCCGGGTGGCGCCAAATTGTTTAATTAAAACAATTAAAAAATTTTATGATGCTATGACAAGCACAGCTCAGGCGGTGTGGAGAATTCAATTTGTTCCCGCCTCGACTTGGCCGTCTGAATCGGGCCAGTAGTTCGTTGAGTTGGCTATGTGAGTGCTTGCCGTCAATACTAACTGTTCTCTAAAATGTACACAAATTATAATACACCATCCTAATGAAATTACAACACAGTGGTTACACTCAGTACTTGTTTATTATTTGTTGATTACTAATTATTCAGGTTAATACAAATTATGTTTTCTTTTGTAATACATTTGCATCGGTAATTTATATGAGACAATTTCTCTGGGTTTGACAAATCGATCTTTGAACGTAACAGACATTCAAGGATGGCGTCTGTCGAAGTAGTATACAAATATTTTCGTTCAAACGTCTTGGATTCTTGTGATTAGGATAAAAGGATTATTAATGATTATAACAATAAAAATACACTACCTTACATCATTTATACTTAAATAATATAATGTGTAGTTATAACTTGTTCTTGGAGTGTAGTAAAAATGTTTCAAAATTTTGTAAACTAACAACAGGTTAACTTTACAAGTTGACAAATTTTCAATATCTTAGTTTTTTATTTAATCTTTGAAAGAAATTATGTGCAGTTTAGTGAGAGTTCAGATTACTGTGAGAAATATTTAAAGTGAGTTTATTCGGCAATTTGGGTAATTTAAATGATACTTAACACATCAGTAGACTGGGTGTACTCAGTTGATCTAGTAAAAAGGAATTGGGCTGCAATCATATCAAATTTCAAATGTCTAGGGCATCTGGCATCTTTTTCAAATTAATCGGAGCAATTTATTCATTTCTTTTTTATTTGATTGGTCTTCGACATTGGTTAAATGGTTTCAGTCATCGTCTGCTTCCTTCTTGTTCAGTGGTGGTAATTTCGTTTACTATTTTGATGTTTTAAATTAGAATTTTGATCGTTTAAGATTTGGCGTCTATTCAGCAAGAGCGTCACATTACGAGTAAAGAAATTTAACGGTAAATCCATAACCAACGTCTGTCATCATGGTTACAAATTAATTCTGATTGGTTAATCTTGGTTTATTACCATTGTCATCAAATTTGAATCTCTTCTGATTGGTTTTATTCTTCTGTCTTCTTCCCTACATATTAAATATTATCACTACTGTTATTATTTCCTTTCAAAGATTATTTTGATACCCCTTAAGGTTGGGTTCTTCAAAATATTAATGTTTGTACATTTATGTTAATATTTGGTAATTACATTTCTCCTTTAATTTAAGTCCTTATTCTAACATTTTTCTTTTAAAAATGATTTACAAATTATTCTTGGCTATTTACTCGCCTTGAATTTGTTAATTTCCTAGTTGATTTTATACAATTTGCAGTTATTTGTTATTGACAGTTCGGCATTTCCTAGGCCTAAGTAGCCATTGATTATTTTTTCCTATTTTATACAAATTATATCTCATTTTACTCTAAAGTGTTTTGTTTTGTTGTTATAATTGATTCGTTTATTGGTTATTGTGTCTTGAATTTGTTTGTGTACTGATTATGTGTCAAGATTATTTTCTATATCTTGGCTTGTCAATTATTTCCTAACTGATTTTCTAGTGTTTATTTTTTCTGAATTGATTTATCTGCTTATTTATTTAACTTGCCATTGTCAACAATATGGCTGTTAATTACTATTCTTTATTACATAAAATATAACAACTAGGCCTATGGACTGTATGCTTCCTTCAGCCATATCCTATTCATAAATTTAAATGAACAATTCTTTACCAGTTATTAGGTACTGTTGGTTTAACATACATTTCATTCCTTTACTATTATTTTGGGTGAGAAACATCATCACTCCTTTTAAACTTACTTAATCTATTATCCCTTATAACATAGGGTGTTTATTTATTGCATTCTTAATTTCTTATTTCTTTACTAATCTCTTTCTCCAATCCATGGTAACACAAACTGTTTACCTTACATGGGCTTTCTCCCCTGAATAACATCGTATCCTTCGTTTATATCTAATCTAAATACTATTTTTAATTACCATTAACAATACAGTTCTTATAAGTTCACTATTAAATCATTTAGTGTTTTATCATTGATTTACTAAGAGTTTTCTTATCTATTACTATTTTTTATCATACTATTATTTACAATATCCTTTTTTATTCATCACTTTCACTTTTAACTAATTAGTGTTTATCACTGATTCACTCATTATTTTGGGGTTTTTACACTTTCACTATTGGCACTTCTTACACTTTTTATTTTAAGTGTTTATTAGTGGGTAATCCCTATTATTATTTTTCTTTGTCACTTAGTTACTTTCAGTTTATTTCTCACTATCTCACTATCTCTCTCTTTCTTTACAAATATTATTTATATCTAATAAGTTCATGTCTTTCTAGATTTCTTACTTACATATACTGTACTCCTAATTCTTGGGTTAGTGTATTTTTATTTAGCGGTGTTTTATTCATTATGAATTACATTTGTCACTTAGTCAATACTAATATTTATTTTTTATATTGGTTATTTACTGGTTTCGTTTCCTTTATGATATTTGATTGCATCATTTCTCCCTTCCCTATTCTATACTATTTGTCTGTGTTTTATCATCTTGTTTCACTTTATTTCCTTTATACTTGGTTTGTTCCATTTTTATTTGCATTTTTCTTCTCCTTCACTTCCATCTTGTTTCACTTTATTTTGGTTTTTATCTGGCCAATCTCTGGGGTTGGGTCAAAGTCATTTGTCTGTCAGTCTTGTCTGTAATGTTATTTAATAATCACTTTTGGTTTACTATTCTTCCTCCTTCTTTCTTAATTACATTTTATATTTTTATTCTCTTCATTATTTATTTATTAAAATATATTACTTTTTTGCATTTCTTACATACTTATAGATATCAAATATGATCTGAATTTGGTGATGTTATAATATATATGTTCAATGTTGGGTGATTTACTAATCACATAGATATATAAGGGCAACGCCCGTTTGAATTGCAAAAAAAATGAGAATAAAAACCAATTGCTATATCACAAAGACCACGTGTTGAATGTAATTATTGCGCTGCAACCTTGTCTGTTTGCTGCATCAAAATCTCGCCTAAACGAATTCTAGAGTCTTCTGAGTCCAGGGAAATAAAGCGTTTAAATCATACAGGTATTGTTAAATGAAAAGAGTGGAATAGTTTGCATATTATCTACAAATATGCGGGCTACCCTATGATGTATTGATGAGATGTAAGGTAGGTGCGAGAATTAAATCGCTAAGGTAGGTGATGTTTTGGGCGAGTATATTTGAAAAAGTTATAGACAATTACAACCGGGGGCACTGCCAGGATTTTTATGTAAATTTTATGTAAAATAGGCCTGAAATTGGATGACAGGAAATAGGTTAGGGAGCGGCGGCAAACTTTGTAGGTTAAGACGTTCAAAATAGCACGTCTGAAAAAAGTTTTTGTTTAGTACATGTAAACACTCATTTATTTATCTCAATAGTAAATTGTAAACAGTATTTAACAAAAATAAGTAAAATATGGAGAATAATGAGGAGGAAGTCAGCTTATCTGACTCAACCGTCATTAATGAACCAGAAAGTCAGTCAACTGGTGTATTAAATAAAGAGAGCAGGTTAACCGAATCAAAAATAATGGATGACGTTGAAGTTCATTCCACACCAATATCAGTTTAAAAAATCTGATGATTATAAGATAGTTAAAATGTTACAATCGATGCTAGATGTAAAATTTAACGAAGTAAATAATAAATTCGATGAAGTAAAAAGTAATTTCAGTGCACAGAGTGTAAAGCTTAATGAACTAAATAGTGATAATGTCAAATTCGAAATTAATATGAACAAACGTCTAAACAAAATTGATGAACATTGTAGTACCATCGTAAAACAAATGCAAGATGATGTCAATGACATTAGAAAGAGAAAGAAGAGTAAGAGAGAAACAGGTAAGAGTAATGAAAATAATAATAATGAAACAATGGAGAACAAGGTAATTTGTTCTGATAGTGAAAATACAAGTGATAATCATAATGAGGACAAGTTAAGTGCAAATGAGAATATAAATAATGAAGGAATAGTTGACAAGGTAAGTAATGATGTTAATTATAATGATGATTATAATGGTGAAATAATGTTGAATAATAGTAATAAAGATATAGCGGAAAATGGGGTGTCTAAGAATGATACGGTAAGTAATAGTAGAGATGATGAGAATATAATGGGAGTTGAGGTTAGTGAGGGGGTAATAATAAGTGTTAATGAGCTGAAGAGAGTGTGGAGGGAGAGTTTAAGAGAATATGGGGGGTGGAGGGCAAATTTTCCCAGTGTTGTAGTCTTCACGAGGGTTGTGGGAGGACAAAGGTTCCTTGACAACTTATTTGGGAGAAAATGGTCTACAAATAATCCCTTTATGCTTTATGATTTCCCTGGTAAAGCCAGGATGTGTTTGAATGATGTAGTATTGCCCTCTGCGTGGAATGAGAGACTTAAATGGGGTTGGGAAAGTGATTTTGAGAGAGAGAGAGAGAGAGAGAGAGAGAGAGAGAGAGAGAGAGAGAGAGAGATGTTTAAAATTAATAGTAGTCTATCCAATGGGAATTTTTCTAGGGAATTGTAGAAAGTCTCCATGGATTTTCGTAATTTTTTTTTTTATTGTCTTCCTTAAAGCTTATAGAAAAAAGTTAAAAAGAATTTTTTGCCGCTTTTAAATTTAAGGGTGGTTTCCACCACTTTTTCGAGGGTAAAAAGACAAAAATTAAAATGACCCCAGGAATTGATATAAAATCAAATTCTAAGTAAATTATATAGAGTAAAAGTTTTTGAAAAAATGTGGTTTTTTAGTTATTCAGACTTGAAAATTGCGTATTTTTGCGAAAAATTCCACGTTTTTGGAGCGTTTTTCATACTTTACTCGAAAACTATCAACTTTTAGAAAAAAACTTTTAAGAATCAAAATAAAAGCTAATTTAATAAGGAACAATTTGCACTTTGTTTCGTCCCCATATATTGAATCGTTATAAAGATATGCTATAAACAAAATGTCAACTCTTAATTTTTAACTGAAGAAGCGAACTTAAACTTGATATTTATCAATGAAAAATAACGCAACTTGCGATGATATTATTATTATTAAATGAAAGCTCTTGAAATTTCCTACAAAATGGTAAGTCGATATTTTCCATATCTTGAAAAAACAATGAAGTTACAGAGCAAAATAGTAAAAATTCTTAAAATTTTTAAAAAAATAAAAAATAAAAAATGGTCGCCATTTTGTCAGTTTTGCATATTGGTGCGAGATATTGTAGATTTAGATTGTCTATTACATTAAGAATGTCCTCAATTTTTTAATTTTATTTATTATAGATTAGAAAATCTACGTACCGTTTTCGTAAATTTTAATTTTTTGATTTCAGATAAAATTTGTCGTTTTCAAAAAATATCTTGAAAACAAAGTGTTTTATCAAAAAATTGATATTGACCAAAAATATAGCACATAAAAAGGCGAATATTTTCATTCTTATTTCATGTTTTTGTAAGTATTTTTCGACAAATTACAAGGTGTGTTTATAAGATTTTATGATAAAAATTTTTTGTTTCTAAGTACAATATCTTATAAACAGTAGGTTTTTTTACTATGGTCCATACTAAAAAAGTTGTAGCCCTTTTAATTTTCTACAAAATGCATTTTCTTTTATTTTTTATCTTTAAAATTAACCCGAGTTATGGTCAAAAATGTGAGCGCTCAACGATGATAAAATTCGGTAACTTCTTATTTTAAGTGGAAGTAACTAAGTGGAAGTCGAAAATAAATAATAAATGTGAAGTATTTTGTATATTATAGTTTTTAAGATATAAATATTTTTTTATTACTTATTTTTTCGCGGAATTTGAAGTTTAACCTATATATACCCATGTCGAGATCTTTCAAGCGAAATATTATGTTATCAACCCCTAATTTTGGTTATGTTCGCCCTTAAAACCACCCCTTTGCACCACAAGTGCAGTCTGACCTTGGAATCGTGATCAGCGACCCAAAAAACCTATATATACCCATGTCGAGAGCTTTCGAGCAAAATATTATGTTATCAACACCTAATTTTGGTTATTTTTACCCTTAGAACCACCCTTTGCACCAAAAAACGTGCAGTCTGACCTCGGAATCATGATTGACGACCCAAAAAACCTATATATATCCATGTCGAAAGCTTTCGAGCAAAATATTATATTATCAACCCCTAATTTTGGCTATTTTTGCCCTTAAAACCACCCCTTTGCACCACATGTGCACTCTGACCTTGGAATCGTGATCAGCGACCCAAGAAACCTATGTATGCCCATGTCGAGGGCTTCAAACGGTGTTCCGTTTTTTTACATTTTTAACCATTTCAGGGCGTTTTTCAACCCTTTAAGGGTGAAAGCGGTCAAAAAATTTTTTTAACTTTGCTGTATAAGCTTGTAGGAAGGCAATAAAAAACAAATTACGAAAATCCATGGAGACTTTCTACAATTCCCTACTTTTGCCAATTTTTATGCCTCATTGAATAGACTATAGAGGTTATGGAGAGTTAGTGGAGAGAATAAATATTGAGAGAATTGTTGACAATGAAAACTTACCTTGTGATGTTATTAGAGCAGTAGTAGATGAAGATAATAAGCACTTTCCTTGCGATGTAATTGATGTAGTAGTAGATGATTATGATGAGGAGATCATAACTTACCTGGTGATGACGAAAAATACTAAAGGCGACTTGACCATACCTGATGTTGGCAAGTTTATGATAGAATAATATGGAGTAATCCTGGGGATTATTATTCGGGTGTAATGGAACAATTTGAGAGATTGAATAGTTGTTATATTGATAATAATAATATAATGAATTCAATAAAAAATGAAATGTGTTATGGTAAGATCAGATTAATTTTTGATGATGGGGGTTAGATATATAGTGAATGAACATTTAATTATTTTAGCTAATGGTGTAAATACTTGGCTAACTTAGGTAATGTGTTTTGGTAAACAATGACATGGTATGATGTAGATTGTATATAAATTTGTATTGGTGTTAAATGTACTTATGTGTTACGAATAAGGTTATGTTGTTATGGTATGGTATCTGAAAATACACGGTGTGTGTGTAAGTTGTATGATGTGTACTCAATGTTAATAAGGAGGATTAATTGTTAATAACAATTGACAGTATGTAATTATGATTTTTTATAATGGAATTAAACTAATTTGAGATGGTAATTAATGTAAAACATGGAAACGTTGGTAATAAATTTGAGTTATTTTTTTGAGAGTTGAATTGTATAATAAATTATAAATAATTAAAGTTTGATGCTTGAAATGTTTAATAGAAATGCAGAGTTGAAGTAATAATAAGATAATGTGAGTATGTAATAGAGTAAAGAATTGAAATGAAAGTTATAATGTTTGTAATTTTTATTCGATTACAAAGGTGAAATATTTGTTTTAATGTAACATTGATGATGTTTATTATGAGCTGAAATATTTGTGAAACATAAAGTGTTTATTTGAGTAGGATGTAATTGCGTATAGAAGGGGGGAATAGTAGAAAATAATGTGGAGGAGTTTACAATGAAAAATAAGATAGAGAGAGTGATGATTAAATCACAATATACGATTAATAATAGTGTTAAAATACACATTTGGTTGACTGTACTAGTTGTATTGTATTGTAACCCCTCTTTTATTTATTTGTGTTTTATAATTTTTTTTTTATTTTATTTTTTAAAGAGGGCTACTAGATATTTAAGACTAGGCTGAAGGACTAGAAGAAGCATAAAGTGCGCTGGGTCCAATGCAACGGAACTTGCAATTAATACTCTGTTTTAACAAGTGAGATAACAAACTTTATTATTGCATCAATTTATACTATCATGAACATAATTCCTTTTTCCTTCTTTTTTTTTTTAAATACATTATAAATATCCAAATATTATTCATGATTTTGAGATCACCTTTATGGTACACTAACACAATACAATATTCATACATACATATAAATCACAGAATCACAGACAACATTACAATTATAAAGCACTGGTGGACAGCCTGTATATTTTTTTATCACAACCCCATTTAGAAATTTCACATGCCCGTAAAGTTTTATAAAAATTGTAATTTATAAATTTAAAGAACATCTGGATTGACCATAATAGCAAGAAAATACAATTACAAATTTTAAGTGTCAGTACAGCCTGTATAGTATTATAAAAATTGTACTTTATAAATTTAAAGAAAATTTGGATTGGTCCGGCCGCTGGCATGTTTCACACAACATCCGAAAAATCCATAAACCATTACAAAAAAATTTAGAAAATCCCTCTAAAGCCGGACAGGGTAAAAGAAAGCAGGACAAGAGTCAGGCCCGACAGAAAGTAACATGTCCGGGAGCTTGCATGGATTTGCACCAACAGGTGGCTACCCCAGATTCTGTGATTTAAGAAAGTAACTCGGCCTGATTGCAGAATAAAAAAACCCCAGCCCTTCTATGAAAAAGAAAGTAATTATGTGCAAAAAACCCCGTGATAAAAATAGAAACCCAGACCAGCCGGTCCAGCTCATCATGTACAAACAGCATCCACCTACTTAACAAAAAAAACATCCGTCCCCCACAAACTTTTACAAACTCATTATAGAGCATAGATTTTACAATAAAGCATAAAAATTAATGCGTGCTGGACACATCCAGCGAGCGGGCCTACAATTGTTCTCGACTAAGTGTATTATCAAACCAAAGTTACATGAAAAATTATCCAGCTGGGCACGCACCTAATTAAAACTGTTTAATGGTGTAGAAAGTCAATTTAAGTGGATGTTAAAGGCACGATACAAGTTCTTCTCTCTACAGGCCAAATTTATGAAAGTATTGGTTTAATGTCACCTCATTTTAGTCCAGATGATTTCCAGGAGGTCCGTGCCCTGTTGGAGAGTCAGACGGTCTTGCTGATGGGGTTTTACAGTGGCATGCTTAGCTTATTTCTCCTTCCGGCAGGTGAGAATGAGAGTCTGTGTGAGTGTTCAGCTCATGACGGACGATGGAAATTCTGCCATGGTATGATCAGATCTTCATCTATCTCGGGAACCCTAAGCAATAATAATAATTAATATGGTGACACCACTTATTTCCGCACTTGACACACACATGCACCACTGCCTGAGCTAGTCTAGACAAAATTGAACAGGCACCCCTGACCAATTCAACTATGTTCATTCTAATTAGATTTAACATTTTCTCTTTTGTATTTTAAACCAATAACTCTCACACATGACCTTAAAACGATTTAATATGGTTCAATCTATAAATTACGCCTACATGCGTAGGCAAAGTTAACATACCACGACAGGTTACAAGTTCATACGGCCACGTGCTCGCACAGTCAATTCATCAAAGTCTCGCAAAATACATAATTTTTTATACCCCTTGTCACATGGACAATTACCATTTACAAAATACAAGGTATAAGGCTGTTTCAGTGTTAAAATAAATTAAAATATATGACCATGAATATATCTCAGGTAACCCACACACGAGGCATGCTTCAAACATTTCCGTTTACATCTACGGCAATTATAATTTAAATTTAAACCTTTTACAATAAAATGAATAATATATACTTAATTCACTTACCGGAGGTCTATGAGCGTTTAGTTCGTCATGATAGAATAGAAATACAACAATTACTTAAACTCAATCCTGCCGGAAGAATAGGCTGTACTCTGAGCCGTTGGCGAGACTGAACAGAACGAACCTTGTAGACAGCGTGCCTGATCAGAGAACCTAATTACTAGATTTCCCCAACAGATCGCGCAGGCATGCCTCAACTCCGCGGTAACACACGGTAAACACAGAACAACACTGAATGAATAAATCGCAATTATATTAATAAATTCTCTTTTTGTACATACGCCCGATTTCCTTGAGAAATTGCGGCACACCCCCACCCCAAAAGTGCAACATGGTTGCCAACCACCTGAAATTGGGTACCCTGTATAGTACCCCCAATCTTCTAGAGCACAAGACTTCTCCGGAGAGTCTCAATAAAATTCGCACTTAGCAACTTAACCAACAGTTGGAGTACATCCATAAAACATCCATCCAGCTAACCAACAACGAAACAACACCACACTATCACTCCATCATAACTTCTCAAAACGGGGAAAATGATGATCTCCATGAGACTATAATCTAAGGGTACACTCTCGGCAAACTCTTTAACTCCCTTTTTTTTCCTTTACTATTTTTTTTTAATTTTTTTTGAATTTTTTTTGTATATTTTATGTTTTTGTAAGGGGAGGGTTAGGAAAATTGGGAATATGAAATGGCAAGGATTGTTGAAAGGTCAAGAGTTAGGACTGAAGGTCAGGACATGGCTCCCTCCAGAAATAAGGATGAATGGAGAAAACCAAGGCTCGCGCAGGCAGGTGCGCATCCCTAAAGTAGACGAACACCACTGGGACTGTGGGGAACATCTACCTGCTACCCGTTTCTTCTCACTTTTCCATTGTAGCATGACAGATAAGCCTATAAAAATGAATGGTAAAATGATCATAAAAATAAAATAATAACATTGTTAAATCCGAGAAAGCAAAATAATATAAAGAATTAATTAAGAATCACCGTGGAATACAATCTTTGATTGAATAAAAGTTCATATAAAATAAATGTTACAAGGAGTGATGAATCATCAAAACCAATTTAAAAACTAAATATGAGAAAAAAGGTAATACCCAGGTAGGATAGGAGTAGGTAAGGAAGAAACCCAGAAAATGACTAAGCCCACAACAAGAAAAGAAAATATGTTGTAAGAAACAAGAAGAGTAGGTAAGGAAGAAACCCAAAACATGATGACATCCACAAGAAGATGAAGGAAATAATTTTGTAAGAAACAAGAAGAACAGAAGGGATAAATGAAGAAACAAGAACAAGACAGCATCCACAAGAAGAAGGAGTGCTCTTATAAAATAAAAACCCAAACCCCAAAATAAATATAATAATAATAAATAAAAGTATAACAAGATATCAAAGGTACAAACCACATGTAAAATAGATGTAAGCAAAAAAGTGTATAGAGTAAGAATTGAAAGTTAACCAATGTGAGATAATAATATAACACCAAAAAACAAATCTTCATTATAATCTATAAAGAGATTTCTTGATTCTAGTAGAACTATATAACTATTTAGAATTAGAATCAAGGAATAAAAAGAGAATCAGTGCAAGTTTTAGTGTTATAGAAAATAAACCTTATGTTTCAATTTGAAGTTCACAAACTAAGTAGATGATGAAATATTATAACTTTAAAGTGATTTAATTTGTGTTCATGAATAATGTAAATGAAGTATTATCATGACCGATAATACATGTGTTTTTTGTAGATAGCTGCCACTCTTTTTAAATAACATTCATTAGAATGACTAAAATAAAACAAGAACAGGCCATAATAAAAGTGAAGTGACAAGGTATCATTACCCCAAAAAACCAAAAAACAGATTAAAACTGATAATCAAACCTAGTATAAGAAATATAGAATAAGATTGGGATAATTATGTTTGTTTATATAGAATAAGGTATTAGAAATAATTAAGTTTAAACATGTCGGAATCTAACATTCATTATTTATAATATTTCTTATGTATTTTTATTAATCAATAAGTATAAAATGTCTGATTTGGAAAGACAAATGTTAATTTGATTTATATGTTATGTATTAATAGTATGAACCATATACTAATTGTTAACTTGTTAAAATAAGAAAATGTCAATTTATGTCACAATAGCAATGAAAGTCAGAGAGGGTATAAATCAATATGTATTATTTAAAAAACTTTGTATGTAAAAACTGTTAGAAATCTAGGCCAAATGTTAAAAACTAAACAGCACCAAATTTGATTAAATAAGTATAGAAATACAATTAAACTGAAGGAATAAAAACTATAAAAATACAAGGAATAAATACAATTAAACTATAAGGTAAATCAGTAATAAAGTCATGTAATTGGAAATATAAGTAAGGAAGATTTTGTAAAATTATAGCCAGAATTATTGTTAAAAATGGAAATGTAAAAACTCAAAATTTAGAGAGGGGAGTCATATATTACTGTATAATATTTTAAAACATAACCGATTGATCTAATTGCAAGAAATTAAGGGAAGATAAACCTTTTATTATAATCTGAGATTTAATATAACTTATAATATGGCTTCATTTGGAAGACAAGGACAGGAAGTGCTTTTAAAAAATTACCATTACAAAATGAAGTAAAAAATACCATTTTAGATCAAAAACTTAATAAAACTACATTATTTGGTATCAAATTACGCAGAATGAACTGAAGAAGAAGATTAAGTATTTACTAGTTAATAAATTTGAAGAATAACAAAAATATAATCAGTTATATAATGTAACTTTCTCACATGCACAGGATGCAAATAAATTTGGAACAATGTATTGAATAATATTGGTTGGGCTAAGACTTTAACCGAAGACGGAGGAAGTAAATTAGTTGATTATTGAAGTTGAATGATACACTCGATCCGAGTAATTTGTAAACCTTAACCTAATTTCTACTACGGTAATGGCGAATGTTTTCTAAGCCTAAAGTGACAAACGAGAGTTTCGGTAAAAACACCTTTTTAAACGGAAACCCAGTGAAATAAATATCTACAGACATTGAACTAACACTACACAGAACAGAACACCAGTGAATATAACATTTAAACCATTAAAACAGTAAAAACACTTAACCACACAAAAGTGCAAATATCAGCCTAACCGACAAAAGTGAGATTGACTTAATACTACACTATTTTTCCTAGTACAACACTAAAACTGAACCAGAGACACTCCACCAACACAAGAAGGAAGAATGGCAGCCACAAGGATGAAAATTCAGAGGGAAAGCATCTTTTATTGAACTTTGAATCAGCGAGGTGAGACCGTCTTCCAACTATACACGAAAAGCAGCCATCATTGATTACCCACAATACAACGCAATACTGCCTTGACAACTGAATGGTTTGAAAACTGCTCACTTACCATTATATATATACTATTATATCTGTATTTTAATCTTTAAGGTGATATATTTGTAATGTTATACTTTATAAACTTTGCCCTTATTTCTCTGACTTTACCTAAAATAACTGCTAAAAGAATCCTTATATAAATAATTGTACGATTTAACGACACCCTGAGAATCGATTGACATATCGATAAAGAGTCGAAAGATAATTAATTGTTAATAAAATTTCTTATATATTTCATAATTGAACCTTTTTTCATTCTTAAAATATAATTAACACAATAAGTAAATTTAATAGAGTTAACTACCAGAATCTCACCACCCTGAAGGAAGATAACCTCCAAATAAGAAAAATACACAAATCGATTGTTATTGGAGACTGGTGAAAGAATTTAAAAATACAGAAAAGTCATTAAAACAATTAAAACAATTAACGAAAGATTCGGAACACCACAGAACATAATTAATTAATTGATTTTAATTAATTATAGATTTAAAAAAATTTTATAAACAACAACAAAAATTTTTATATACACAAACATTATTTTTAAATATAAACAATTTATATAATTGTAACCGTTTCATTACAAATTGGCGCACAACTGAGGGGCTTTAATTAGTGATTGACAGGCCACTACAATTTTCCCAATCCCTAATTGGAGTTTGGCAGCAGCTATAAAGTCAGAAAAAGGGAAAATGCAACGACGAGCAACGTCAAAGAAACGGGCGGCGGAGGCCGAAAAAGAAATTGATATCGATATGGAAGACAAAGAGGCGATGCCGATGGAAGATGTAGAAAGGTTATTACCCCCAATGGAACCTAAACAACCCGCGCCACCAGAGGAACAACCAGAGAAACCCTCACAAACTGAGAACACTGCGACAACCGGAGATGTTAAGTTCCAGGAAACCTTAATGAGAATGATGATGGAAATGAGTAAGGAAATAAATAAGAACATAGAATCCACAAAAGAAGATTTGAAGAAGGATAACCAATCCACAAAGGAAGAATAAGAATTGAGTGAAATGAATAAGAACATAGAGGAGAATAGTAAGAAGATGGAAGAAAGGATGAGAGGAAAATTAGAAGGACTGAAGGAGGACAACCAGTTGTTAAAAGAAGAATTCAAAGCAACCAAAGAAGAATTCATAACAACCAAGGAAGAAGTGAGTAATAAAATTGAAAGCACCAATAAGAAAATTGATGAAACTAGGAAGAAGATAGGAATTGACAACCAATTATTGAAGGAAGAATTGAGGGAGAATAGTAAGAAAATGGAAGAAAAATTGGAGGAGAATAACAAGAAAATGGAAGAGAAGATGGGGGAGAAGTTGGAAGAATTGAGAGAGGATAACCAAATGTTAAGAGAAGAATTAAGGGAGGTCAATCAGGAGAATCTGGACAAGCTAGACAAAAGGATGGAGTTATTAAGAGAAGAAATGAATAAAGAAATCAACGATAATAAGAAATCTCTAAATAAAAAATTGGAAGAAGAAACCATCATAATGAACCAACAAATCAGGGAAATTGACGGAAAATGTAACCAAACCGAAAAGGAAGTACAAGAATTCAAGGAAGTGGTAAACATCAAGTTTACGAATATTGAAGAGCATAGTCGAAGGAAAGTGGAAGAACAACGGAAGGAAACTCAGGAAGAACTCGGGAGAGTACGAAGCCAAGTCGCGGAACGGTGTGACGGGATGGAAGAGGCTATGACCAATATTATGGGTCAGGTATGGCAGAGCCAAGAAGAAATGGAAGTTTTGAGGAATCGACCCACTAATTTTACCGGGATACCCATCAATGAAAACCGGGAATGGCTGAACTTCTGGCAATACAAGAGGAAACCCATGGAGTTCCTGGCCCAGATAGAAGAATATTTTGCCAAGCATAGAGGGAGTCGATGGAACAATAACCGGGAGGTACTGGACGAGTCATTCAGGGAGATGACAGATAACTGGTGGATGGCGAACCATAGCGAGATTGCAGACTACCAACAGTTCAGGAACCTGTTTAAGGCTAAATACTGGTCAGAAACAACTCAGAACCTGATAAGAGATAATATTTGCCACGGACGATACAGGGCCCAAATAGGCAGCACCATGACAGCCTATTTCCTAGGGAAGGTGTGCCTGGCAAAACACCTAGAGCCGGCAATACCCGAAGAATGTCTAGTGAACAAGCTATCTTATCACTATGACGAGGATATTATCAGAGCGAGGAGAGGTAGCCAGATTAAAACGATGCAGGCCATGACTGAGTTATTGGAAAGCTACGAAAACGAAGAATACTACTGTCAGAGTAGGAGGAGGAATGATAGACCAGAGGTGAGAACTAACCAGTACCCCAGTAACGGTAATAATTATCCAGGAAACCGCAACCAGCAAAATAATTACAACGGCAACAATAACCCGCCGAACAATAACAATAACTTTAACGGCAACCAGAACAATAATAGGAATAATAACCAGTACCCGAATAACCGTAATAATTTTTATCAACCCCCTAACAACCCATATAGTCAGAGAAACCCCTACCCCGGTAATAATGAACGGCATTAACAGAATAATAGAAATTACAATAATAACTATAATAATAATAACAGAGTTTCCCGTCCAAGAGTTAATTTTATAAGAGCCGAAGATCGAGGGCCGAGAAGATACAACCGTCAATGGAGGAATAGTTTCCACGATGGAGATCGCCGACGAAGAAGTGAAGAACGGGACGGTCCGAGGTATGAACAAAGAAGAAGGAGTACCAGTCTGGAGGATCCTGGCCGACAGCAAAACAGAGAACTAACATTCAAACAGGATACAGAGCGGCAGGAACCGACACAAGGTTTCCAAAATGACGCCTCGGTCAATCCGAGTGCCAACGATGACAACAATAATTTAAACGGGAGGAGGCAGTGATAAACTATCACGACCCGTTACTGCTCCTATCTCCTGGGTATAAAAATGAGTTGCAAGAGGCAACCGAATTAAAAAGCATCACTATCATAAGTAACAACTACTTAAAGAACATAAGAACGGAACTATTGGAGGAAAACGAAACTAGCCTCGATAGTCAAAACAATGAGATATTATAGTTGTCTTGATTATTCATCTCTTCTTTCACAGCACTAACACTTAACTAAAAATGAACTTTTCCATGTGAAAACTTACTGATTTTATTGGACGCGTTTCGGCTTAGTATCCGCCTTCTTCAGCTTTGGTAACAGACTGCCAGCATTTTGTAATGGTTGTGTGGAAGGTGAAGTGGGGGTGGTGTGTGGAGGAAGGGGATTGGCGCGGGGATTCAACTTACTGTTTGTTTTCTGTATAATTGTGTCAAAAAGTGTATGTGATTTATATTGTAATTGATCGTTGAGTATGTTGTTTGGTTGTGTTGTGTGGTGTTTATATATTTCGTATTGTTCAGTTGTGTTGAGTTTTTGACCGTTGGGTATGTAATGTAAAATTTCAAGATTAGTGTCTATGTTGGTGTAACTGTGGTTTTCTGTGTGTATGTGTGTGGCAAATGCAGAGTGTATATTGTTGTTGGTTAGAGCTTTTAAGTGTTCAGAATAACGGGATGAAAAAGATCTTCCCGTCTGGCCTATGTAGAAACTATTGCAGTCATTACAATTTAATTTGTAAACACCTGTTTTGTTATATTTGTCTATGTCTGTGTTTGTATTACTGATGTGTTTTTTGATGGTATTGGTTGTTCTGAATGCTATTTTGTATTTGTGTTTTCTGAATGTATTGGCGATTTTGTGTGTGTATGAGTTGTGGTATGTGAGTGTGATGTATTTATTGTGTTGTGTGTTGATGGTATTTAGTGTTTTGTTGTTTTTGTTTTTGATGCGTTTGTGTAGTATGTTTATTAAATTGGGGTTATAACCGTTTTTGATTGCTATGTATTAGCAATACGTTGATTGCTAAAATACATAGCAATCAAAAACGGTTATAACCCCAATTTAATAAACATACTACACAAACGCATCAAAAACAAAAACAACAAAACACTAAATACCATCAACACACAACACAATAAATACATCACACTCACATACCACAACTCATACACACACAAAATCGCCAATACATTCAGAAAACACAAATACAAAATAGCATTCAGAACAACCAATACCATCAAAAAACACATCAGTAATACAAACACAGACATAGACAAATATAACAAAACAGGTGTTTACAAATTAAATTGTAATGACTGCAATAGTTTCTACATAGGCCAGACGGGAAGGTCTTTTTCATCCCGTTATTCTGAACACTTAAAAGCTCTAACCAACAACAATATACACTCCGCATTTGCCACACACATACACACAGAAAACCACAGTTACACCAACATAGACACTAATCTTGAAATTTTACATTACATACCCAAAGATCAAAAACTCAACACAACTGAACAATACGAAATATATAAACACCACACAACACAACCAAACAACATACTCAATGATCAATTACAATATAAATCACATACACTTTTTGACACAATTATACAGAAAACAAACAGTAAGTTGAATCCCCGCGCCAATCCCCTTCCTCCACACACCACCCCCACTTCACCTTCCACACAACCGTTACAAAATGCTGGCAGTCTGTTACCAAAGCTGAAGAAGGCGGATACTAAGCCGAAACGCGTCCAATAAAATCAGTAAGTTTTCACATGAAAAAGTTAATTTTTAGTTAAGAGTTAAGTGAATGAGATATTGTATATAAAAGCGGAAGTCGGAGGAATCCCCGCCAAAATCATGATTGAAACCAGTGTGAATATCTCTATAATAAATGTAAACGAACTGGAAAGAATCCAGAAAGAGTGTGGAAAAACTTTGCCTATGTTACCAGTAAATAATATTGTCTTAATAGGTGCAACTGGCCGCCAGAACAAAACTATTCGAAAACAAGTTTCCGTAAACGTCGTTAGCCGTGGTATAGCTTTGGATATGGAATTTTTGATCGCCACCGGATTACCATTCAATATATTGGTAGGTTGCGATATTTTAAGAAGGTACTCCGCCATTATCGACCTTAACCAAGAAAAAGTATCACTATTTCCAGACGGAATAACATGGACAGCAGATTTGGTAGGAGGTGCGAATATACTGCCCAGTACAGTACACCAACAACTTCGCAAGATCAATTTTGTAGAGAACAGCTCCCTTCATAAACCAATAATATATAATAATGGAGTAGAGGATATATGGTCAGTGAAGATACAAGAAATACGGAACTTCCAGTGCGGAACCAACAACGAAAAATACCCATACACCAAGCAAATCGTTTAATAAGAGTGTACGAAAGATATAAGTCAGTATTTTCAGATGAACCGGGTAAAGTCAAGAACTACCAGTGTAAACGTGAGTTTAAGGAAAACGTGGAATTTAACCGGAGGTCATACCCAATTGCGCATTCACTAAAAGAGGCCGTGAGAATGGAAATTAATAAGATGATCAGCAGTGACATAATTGAGATTAGTTAATCTCCATACACTAGTCCAATCATTGCTGTTCCCAAGAAAGATGGACAAGTCCGGCTTTGTTTGGATGCGCGTGAGCTAAATAAAACTATTGTTAATGACCGAACATCACCTGGTGAAATAGAGGAGATCCTAAAACGATTTCACGGCACCAAGTTTATCAGTACATGGGACACTGTGTGTGGTTACTGGCAAGTGGAGTTGCATCCACAAAGTCGTCAGTACGTGGCGTTCATTTTCGAAGGGCGCAATTACCAGTTCAAGAGACTGCCCTTCGGACTTGTAAATTCAGTAGCCATCTTTATGGCCTGTATGGACCAAATACTTGGACAAGAAGCACTCCAATTTACCACAGTCTATGTAGACGATTTGCTCATTACTTCGGAGACCTGGGAGGAACACTGTTACCGAGTAGAACATGTACTCGAAAAGTTAGCGCAGAATAATATAACTCTGAAATTGGAGAAATCCAAGTTCATTGTGCGAGAAGTACAGTTCTTAGGTTTCAACCTAGACGATAGAGGTATTACCCCATCAGCAGAAAAAGTGGAGGCAATTCAGAAGTTCCCTAAACCAAAGAACAGGAAACAGTTACAATCTTTCCTCGGACTCTGTAACTATTACAGAAAGTTTCAGCACAAATATTCCGAGCTGACAGCCAAGTTTCAACCACAATTGTCTGCAAAAAACAAATGGACCTGGGGTGAAGAACAGGATATTACCTTCCAACTGATCAAAGAAAAGTTCTTAGAGAGTGTTATACTTCGTCACCCGGATTTTAAGAAACCTTTCTTTTTGAACTGTGATGCTAGCGACATCAGCTTAGGAACAACATTATATCAGGAAGATGAGGAGGGTCACAATCTGGTGATAAGCTTTGCTAGTCGTACCCTGAATCAATGCGAAAAGAATTATAATGTGACTGAGAAAGAATTGCTTAGCGTAGTATTCGCATGTAGCAAATTCCGGACATATATTCTCGGGTATCCAGTTACCGTCCGCACTGATTATAAATCCATCTCATTTCTACGTAGGTGCAAATTGAGTCACGGCCGATTGGCTAGATGGGTACTCGCCCTACAAGAATACAACTTACAATGGGAGTATATTCACGGGAAAAAGAATGTGGTAGCCGATGTGTTGTCACGATCAATTTGGAAGACCAGACCTTCGAGGGAGAGAAGGAGAGTTTAGTCAAAATTTACAACCTGATGAAAACAAGATCCGACTTAGAAGCTTTATTGATAAACATCCGTATCCACCAACAATCTGACCCTAAACTAAAAAACATTATTAATCGATTGGAAGCCGGCAATGACACCGTTTCTAAATACTACCATGTCAACAAAGGTATACTATTCATCAAAACAGCCTTGAATGAAGAAACATGGAAGGTGATTATTCCGAACCAAATCGAGAAGGAGATTATAATCGATTACCATGTAAGGTATGGCCATATGGGAGCGCTGAAAGTGATACAGGCTTTAGATGAGAATTGTAAGATAAAAAACATTAACCGAAAGGTAAGAAATTACCTGAAGTCATGTAATATTTGCCAGTGCGTTAAAATTAACAACGAAAAGAAAGGAGGTATAATGATACCGATAACATCGAAAGCGAAACAGGAAAAAGTGTTTTTAGACATCTGCGGGCCATTTCCCCGTAGTGGTGGTCGACACAGGTACAAATACCTAATCATAATAATGGACCATTATACAAAATACGTAAAGCTTGTAACGAAACAAAATGTTACAAAAGAATAGTAAATAATAGTGGAATCCGATCCAGAGAGGAAACAAGAAATAATAATTAATAGCAGATTAAAGGAAACCTAGTTGGTTTGACTTATTTAATATTATCAAGAAACCCTGAAATAACCCAGTAGAATAGGGCAGTAAACAGACAAAAATTAAATAAATAAACCTAGTAAGCCTAAATAATCAACTTACCCTGAATAACAACCAAACCCAATAAAGAGTACCTAATCATAAATTAAAATTGTATTAACAAAATTGTATAGGCACATTTTTAAGGATAGAAAAAGGGACACAAACCTTTACAGTGATGAGTGATATAATATAAATAGTGACACAGACTACCGTTAAACAGTGTTATTTATTATTTATAAAAAGTGTTTTATTATTATCATACAGACAATAGTTTAAAAGTATGAAATAATTAAAGTTGTTAAAAACAAGTATTATTATTAAGAGTTTTTGTTGTATGTTATAAGATTTTATGTTACCAGTTAATTTATGTAAATATATTTATCTCAGGGATTCAAAGTAGAAATTACAATCAACCATAACAAATTGTTCCACCACATATCATAGAAATTCAAATTAATAAGGTTTTACAGTTATAAACTGAGGCATGTTTAGTATCAAATTGTTTATAATTATATAATTAATCATCAGTAAACATTGCATGTATCATTAGAGTATAATAATAAAATTATCTATTAAAGGTAATTTAGAAAAATGTAAAGTAATTAATGGGTGTTGATCCTATAAGACTCAACCTGTACATAAATGGCCAATCAAAATTTAAGAAGATTGTATGAGTTAGGTAACTAAAAAAAAGAAGAAATAACACTTAATTGTTAATTGTGATGGAAAACAGTTGAATAGTGCGTGTCTAGATGTAAAAAATAAAAATATAAAAATAGATAACCCGTTTGTGAAAGAAGATCTGAATGACCATCATCGAAGATAATAATCCCTCCACTACAATTTTCATGAACAAGTAACACACACAAGCAAGAAATTATCTAGAATAAACCAGGAAACCTTCAGCAATAACGTCTAGATGTGTAAAGTATAATTTGACAATATTTTTATCCAACAAGGAACAACCACTAGACAATATAACAATTTACACTAACACTAATCACTAGTAAACATTTTAAGTGAAAACAAATTCAATATCTAAGCGAACAGTGATTACAAGGAAACATTTATTTGGACACATTAATAAACTTCATTATTTTCTGAGACAGACAATATAGTAGCCATGATAATGACATCACTCTAACCTACATGCTTTTTACGAAGCATTGAATCTCGTCAACTTTGTATGTTACTTAATATATAATTTTTGTAATTTTTTAGATTATAAGTAATATTGTTTGTAAAGGTACTCTATATTATTAATTATCATGTAAAGGAACTTTTCGTAGCAGCCACAAGAATTCCCACGAAATATATTAAAATTATTTAATTATTAAATCCTGAGATAAATATCGATTGTGACAACCGTATGTATCGAATGGAATTTTCCAATAATTTGAATTTATGTTACAGAGATTAAACCATTATGTTATTAAATCATATCCATGCGTTATTATTTCAGGAACGTAATATATTATCAGAATTTATTTTATAATTAACAAGGATAAGAAGAATTCGGGGAGTCATTGGAAGTACGCAAACTGCAAAACCAAGATTAACCTCAAATAATAGGTTAAAGCCTAATATCGAAGGTGACTTAAAAATTTTGGGATGACTCGACCGCTATTTTTTGAATTGAGTTTGGAGTTCTAACTACTGAACTGGAATAATTATAATTCTGATTCAGAAACCAAGGCAGAATAACTCAATTCTTTTACTTATATATTTAAATCACATTCGTAAACACACAACATAAATATTCCACGATCAGCTGATACACTATTTACAACTAGTTATTACAAATTAACATTTACAAAGCATAACACGGGCAAATTATTATACCATTAAGATACTACGGGTACAAGAGTCGTATTATAAATTGGCGCACCAACTAGTGAGGCTGAAATTAGGGAATATTAGGTGAAGAAATTGAAACAAGCGAATTAATTTCCTAATTTTTAGCTTATTTCGGGGTAATAATGAAATTTGTATTTTTTTTTAATAAAGCAAATAATATTTTTTCAATAATTGGGACAAAACGTAACTGAAAGGTATATTTATTGGTAGCGACGGCAGCGACAGTGGTAGCACTGCTGGTGACAGAATTATTGAAGCGACAGAATCAACAAGCTGGAATTGTGCCAAGGTCAACCGATGACACACAAAACAGCGTAAACAAGTTATGTAATTGAGCATCAGGCGATGTTACGTCAGCGCCTTACATAACGAGGAATGTGGGTGTAGTGTGCCACTAGTTTCGAAACACGGACAGAACAAAAGTTAGTCGGCAAATAACAACTACCAGTGTCGGACGCAAATAACCTTCGCGTCCTCCGTCTCGCCGGTTTAGATGAAGTTTACGTGGCCCGCAGTACAGAAAAATGTGATATAAAATCGAAATTATGAGTAAATAATGTAAATGAACAGTTTTCTTGATACAATGACAGTTTCGGAGATGTAAAACAAATTATTCATTAACGTAAAATGTGTGTGTGGAGAAATGCGACGTCGTCTGGACTCAAATTCAGCTAAGTAGTCTACAAGAATGAAAACAAAATTTTCAATTATGATTTAAATATTCAAAATTATAATATTCACATTTAAAGATTTTCACGATTAATAGAGCGCTCTTAGAATCCTGGGGTAGATATGTATGTGTGTGTGAGTGAAAGCGCTGGTTTCCGTTGTGTTAGTTAAGTTAAGCATTAAGCGAATTATTTTGTATTTATATTTCCTGTTTTATTTTGACTATTGCTGAAAAAATTATATTCAACTTAATAATGATCCATTTTATGTATATATTTTACTTGAATTACTATGGGACAAAATGTAAAAGAGGGAGAACAGAATAATTTGTTTGAAAAAATTGAAATACCAATAAATTTTAAATCATGGGAAACAAAATAAAGTTTTCTTTATTTTGAACAACCATTCTGATATCCTGTTCGCCGAAAAGAACCCGAGAAAAAATGGTAAGTACAAATTTTTTTTGTTCTGTTTCTTGTAATTAATAAATACAAGATGGCGCCCGAAGAAACTCTAGACAGTAAACAGTGAACAGTAACCTTAAAATCAGTTCAATTAAATTATCAATAAAAAGGATATAGTACAATTGGCGCCCGAACAGGGACGTTTATATAAAACATATTTTTTTTATATAAATATAGGCCTACTTGGGAGAACAGAATGGTTGTTTAAGGTAACTAAAAAATGTGTAAACATAAGTAGTAAGGTTAAAATATGATTGATAGATGTGTATTATAAATAAGTAAGAATTAAATACAAATGATGAATACTAATGAAAATATTAACAATGACGTCAGTTTCACTGATAGTCAAACTGAAAGTCAAATAAATAGCAATTTAAGCGAGACTTAATCGAGAATAATGGAAGGCGTAACGAGTCAATCGACGCCAACCTCAGTTAAGAAAGAGAATAATAGTGATATGATGAGTATGATGCAGTTATTGTTGAATAAATTTGATAGCAAATTTGATGAACAGAGCAATTTTATTAAAAAAGTCGAAGAACAGAATATTCAGTTTCGACAGAGTATTAGCATGAAATTTGATGAACTTAAAACAGAAATTAATAAAGTACAAATCAATTGTGAGAGTAACTATAACAAATTGAAATATGAATTAAATGAAACTTTGAGTCATGCAGTAAAAAAATATGAATAACAGAGTTGACAAAATAGCGAGTAATGTGGGGGAAAAATTTGATAAACAAAGACAAAAGGTAATGGAAAAGTTTGAGTGTAAAACAGAGGATAATTATAATGATATGTGTAAAAATGCAGTAGTAGAGAGTAAGATAACAAATAGTAACAATAATAGTGAGTGTAGTAATGTATTTGATGAATTAATATCGGAGATCGATACGGTAAAAATAAATAATGAGGGTACTAATGAAATTGCAGAATGTAGTGATAATGAAATGTTAATGTGTACTTATGAGTCAGAGAGAGTAGATGAGTATGTGGGGCAGAGGGTAAATTTTCCCATTAATTTTTCTGAACCAAAGTGTTCACAAATGTTGTTTTTGAAGGGCAAGAGACCCGTATTAGTAGATGAATTGAAGTGCATATTGATGTTGTATAATGTTGTACCCTCTGTCTGTAATAATTGTGAGAGTGTGATGTGGGGTTATGAAGAGAGAGAGTTGTGTATTGAAAGAGAGATAGAGAATTATTTTGATAATATTTTTATAAACGATAATGACTTACCTGATGTAATAGTAGAGGAATATAAAAATGATAAAACAACTTACCTGACGTTGACCAATAATACTGATGGAGACTGGACAATAATAACTTATGTTGACAAGGTTTATGAAATATTAATAGGGAATAACCCTATAAATTATAATGGCGTAATGAATGAAATAAAGTTAATGGATTATTATTATAATAATAATAATAACAAATTGTATGTGGATAACAATGATGCATGTTATAAAGATATTCGATATATATACGATGATGGAGGTTGAAATAAAAATCAGTGAATGGACAATTTAAATATTGCAATTTATGGTAATGACCTTGCAGATTTGGACATATGAAGTGTGAAACAATTGAACAGTTATTGATGAATAATTTGTAAATAATGTAGTGGATTCAATTGTGGGTATTATGAAATGTTAGGTAAATAATGTGTATATGTAGTAGAAAATGTTGTGATAATAATAATAATATTATTAATACTTTGCAGTCTAAATAAATAATAAAAATAATTATGAAGAAAATAATTGATGATTTGTAAAATTTTGATAATAATTGAAATATGTTGTGTTTTAATAATCAATTGAAGTAAATAATTTGAGATGTTTCAATATTGTGATTGAATGTTATATGTTTGAATTTTTATAATGAATATAAATTATTTGATGAGATTTTAATTTGATAACAATGAATAAATAAATAAATGTTAAATGTTTTAGTTTGTGGAATAACATAATGGTTAAAAAATATATAAATAGATTAATAATAAATTTGAAAATCTAATTGCAGCAAAGGATAAATAATGAAATGATGATATATAAAAAAGTTAATGAAAAATTTCAAACAAGAATGTTTATAAGTTTTTATATAAATTATTTAAAGGAGAATTGTTTGTTTAATGTATGCTAATAATCCAGGTTAATTTCTCTTTGTTTATTATGTTATGTTAAGATGTGTGGATAATTATGGGGGGTAGATTGGTGCTCAATGAAGTGATAGAACAGTGGAGTGTGGAACTGCAATGGTAGAAAGTTTAGTTTATCATTTTTAATTAATTAGTTGTTAATTTGCTGTTGCTGGGGTGGCATGTGCCCCAGTAGATAGCGGAAAGTGTTGGGGGTAACAGAGAGTGTTACCTCCATCGGAGGCTCCATGCAACGGCATAAATTGCCGTACCGTGCAAAATAATGATGATGAGTACATGCCTGAAGGAAGAGATGATTTCCCCGACTTTTTGGGTGATTACTGCCTTACCAGCACTAATCGTGGTTTTGGCTAGCGGTCAGCTATGGCCATATCAAGTTCCTTGACCATAGCTGGTTTGAAATTGGTCTATAATAGAAATTAATGGGGGGTGAAACTAGGGGAAATCCCAGAACTATGGAACAGCGGCTGCCACTCTGTTCGAGGAGGAACAGCAAAGCCAGGTGGTAGACCCGCATTAAGGGCGCATAACTATAGAACAAGGATATGTTGATATCTAAACCTTTCAAATGTAACACAGAAGCAAGGACATGGAGATGTCAAATTCCTCCAAAATTTCAGTCCTTGTGGACGCAACTGGACGCCACAGTCCGGGGGGGTCATAGTGTGTGTGGCAGGGAGGTTATCCAGGGGGGTAACGAATTAAAAAATTTGTTGTATTTTAATAATGATGACTCGATACTAAATAATTTTGTTTTGATTTAAAAAATAGATGCACTAGATACTTCCTATATTGTGTTTATTATGTCTTATTGTGTTAATTGCATGTATTATGCTAGGAATAAGGATTATAAAAATATGATAAAATGTTTTCAATGTGTTTATAGATTTTAAAATAAAATGAAATAAAGTTATGATAGTTAAAATTTTCAATGGGTTGCAAAAGATAGAAGTTGGGTGATGAATATTTGTGGGACATATAGATCTGTCCAAATTGAAGTCAAAGTTAAAGAAATAGTAGAGATGAAAATAATGTAATGTTGTTTTGAGTTAATGTATGTTATAGAATTTTGAGAAGTATTGATGTTGACACAGTAGTAATGGAGAATATATGTAGAGTTTTGATTGATATATTGATGATTATAAACTAATGGTGTTATTTTGTTGTAGTTGTAGTAAGGTAATGAGATTGAGATTTTGGGGATGGCAATTTTGTAATAGGGGGTAGTGTAATGTGGAAGTCCGCAACATGATGATAAGTTGGGACGGGATTGGGATCGATTTAGTGGAGACGGGGTTGCCTTAGGTAGAATCCAGGAACCAGATAAGGGAAATGAGCTTTTTGGGGGGGGGAAACACATATCCTAAGTACAAAGGGTTAGAGAGTATTTTTTTTATATATTGAGAGAAGGTGGCGATTTGAGTTTAAGGGTAAGTTGGGTGTAGAGAAGGGTTAGTAGATTTTTTGATAGTGGGGTGTCATACTAGTTAAAGATTTTGTAAGGGAGCGTTAGAGTAATAAAAGGGGTAAGATTATGAGTAAATGCCAAGTTGATAAAGTGAATTATAATGAATAAAGGAGAATCATCCAAATTAATGAAAGGGAATAATAAATGAAATGATGTGTAAAACAAAGATTGAAAAAAAAAAAATTTTGAAAGAGAAAAATTAATAAGTCAATTGAGATTGAAAGGTAATTTTATGATTTTATATGCAAATTTAATGATGTAAAGTGTGTAAATTTTTAAATACAAATTGTTTATTTTAAGATAATAATAACCATGTGAATTATGAATGTACTATGTTTTCTTATGTTATATTGTGTTTGTTAGTATTTAAGAGAATTTTATGAATTTAAAAAACAATTTTTTGATGCAAATTGGGGGATAAGAGAAATGTGTAATATGGTAATGGGAAATGTTTATTTAAATTCTGATGGGAATCAGGGCAATAATTTTGAATTTTGGGATAAAAGTTAACAAGAGAAAGTAGATAGAATGAGATTATGGAATTTTAAAATGGGTATCATGTTGTTGTTAGGTATTTTGATATATATGTTAGAAGTAAGTGAAAAAACAAAACCAGTGCTTCTTAGCGCAAACCAGCACCGCTAGGGGGAAACAGATCAGTTGGGGATATGGTGTTGTATAAGGCCACTATTTGATATTTGATTTGTTGTTTCAGTGTTTGGTGATGCTGTGGCGGCGGACCTGAGCTGGCCAGCGCGTCAGAGCAGGGGCGTTAAGTATCTGTCTGACTCTACGGTGTTGGGATCTCGATAGAGAAGTCCAGTATTGTCATTCAGGTGTGGTCACAGTCACCGGACCAAGGGTGAGTTGATTATAATTTTTTTTTGTAAACCATAAAGGGGGTTGTGGCGACATATCCTGGCTGATCCCTTTAGCAAGTATGAATGTGTCAATGAGATTTTTTATGCTTCGGCATAAAATATCTCATTGAGGGGGTATTGTAACGGGACATTTTGGGCCTATTTCGGGGTAATAATGAAATATGTATTTTTTTTTAATAAAGCAAATAATATTTTTTCAATAATTGGGACAAAACGTAACTGAAAGGTATATTTATTGGTAGCGATGGCAGCGACAGTGGTAGCACTGCTGGTGACAGAATTATTGAAGCGACAGAATCAACAAGCTGGAATTGTGCCAAGGTCAACCAATGACACACAAAACAGCGTAAACAAGTTATGTAATTGAGCATCAGGCGATGTTACGTCAGCGCCTTACATAACGAGGAATGTGGGTGTAGTGTGCCACTAGTTTCGTCACACGGGCAGAACAAAAGTTAGTCGGCAAATAACAACTACCAGTGTCGGACGCAAATAACCTTCGCGTCCTCCGGCTCGCCGGTTTAGACAAAGTTTACGTGGCCCGCAGTACAGAAAAATGTGATATAAAATCGAAATTATGAGTAAATAATGTAAATGAACAGTTTTCTTGATACAATGACAGTTTCGGAGATATAAAACAAATTATTCATTAACGTAAAATGTGTGTGTGGAGAAATGCGACGTCGTCTGGACTCAAACTCAGCTAAGTAGTCTACAAGAATGAAAACAAAATTTTCAATTATGATTTAAATATTCAAAATTATAATATTCACATTTAAAGATTTTCACGATTAATAGAGCGCTCTTAGAATCCTGGGGTAGATATGTATGTGTGTGTGAGTGAAAGCGCTGGTTTCCGTTGTGTTAGTTAAGTTAAGCATTAAGCAAATTATTTTGTATTTATATTTCCTGTTTTATTTTGACTATTGCTGAAAAAATTATATTCAACTTAATAATGATCCATTTTATGTATATATTTTACTTGAATTACTATGGGACAAAATGTAAAAGAGGGAGAACAGAATAATTTGTTTGAAAAAATTGAAATACCAATAAATTTTAAATCATGGGAAACAAAATAAAGTTTTCTTTATTTTGAACAACCATTCTGATATCCTGTTCGCCGAAAAGAACCCGAGAAAAAATGGTAAGTGCAAATTTTTTTTTGTTCTGTTTCTTGTAATTAATAAATACAAGATGGCGCCCGAAGAAACTCTAGACAGTAAACAGTGAACAGTAACCTTAAAATCAGTTCAATTAAATTATCAATAAAAAGGATATAGTACAAGAGGTCTACATCATTGAAACGGACGAAGGAGGCAGAGAAAGAAGTCAGGATGGAAGAGAAAGAAGTGACATCGGTGGAGGATGTGGAAACGGTAGTAAGAGAGGAAGCCAGAGGAGGCCTGGATTTACAACAACTATGGGAATTAATTAAAGAAGACTCTAAGAAGCAGAAGGAAGAATTCACTGAAAACTCAAAGAAACAAACTGAAATTTTGTGTCAAAACTTATTAAAAGGAATGGAGGAAAAATTTGATAGTATCA
This sequence comes from Magicicada septendecula, assembly GCA_034769895.1. NCBI lineage: Eukaryota > Metazoa > Arthropoda > Insecta > Hemiptera > Cicadidae > Magicicada > Magicicada septendecula. The sequence goes on along the minus strand of CM068372.1, from coordinate 234,421,647 downwards.
AGGAAGATAACAGACAAACAAATGAAAAAAAATTGATAGTATCAAGGAAGATAACAGACAAACAAATGGAAAAAATTGATAGTATCAAGGAAGATAACAGACGAACAAATGAGAAAATAGACGGTATGAAGGAAGAGATTAACGAGAACTCAAGGGTACAAAACGAGAAAATGAGTGAAAATTTAATAAAACAGATGGAGGAGAGATTTGACCAAAACAAAGAAGAAACTAATGAAAATTTTAGGAAACAAAACGAAACCACTAATGAGAGTTTAAAACGGATAAATGAAAAAATTGACAGTATTAAAGAAAGTACTAATGAAACCTTAAGGCAAACTATAAGTGACAATAATAACCAAATGAAGGAAGAGTTCAGACAAATCAATGAAGAGAATTTAAGAAGAATTAATGGGAGGATTGAACAGGTCAATGATACAATTAACCAGAAGATGGACCAAATCGATGAGGAAAGGAAGCTAGAAATAGCTGACACTAATGAGAGATTGAGAAAAGTTAACGAAACCATTATACAAAATAAAGCAGTGATAAATACCAGAATAGACCAGGTCCAAGAAAATAGTCGTATTCAAATAGAAGGAATACAAAAGGAACAAGAAAATTTAGTGAATTTACAGAAACAAACTGGAGAAAGGTGTGACAATATTAACACTACGGTGAATAATTTAACTGGTCAAGTATACCAAAATCAAGAAGAAATTGAGTTAATTAGAACCAGACCAAATAATATTACTCATGTTTCCACAAATGAAACCAGAGAAAGGATTAATTTCAAAAATTATCGGAGAAACTCCATGGAATTCCTGGCCAGAATCGAGGAACATTTTAATAAACATTGAATAACTATCTGGAGCTCGATTAGAGAGATGTTGGATGAGGATTTTAGGGAGATTACGGACAACTGGTGGACAGCAACCAGGAATGAGATAGTGGCCTACGCTCAATTTAAAAAAACTGTTTAAGGAAAAATATTGGTCCGAAGCTATACAAAATATTATAAGGGACAATATTTGTCAGGGAAGATATGATGGAAATAGAGGTACATCTCCAACTACTTACTTCTGGGGAAAGGTATGTTTGGCGAGACACCTAGAGCCAAGAATACCAGAAGAATCCCTAGTAACTAAAATGGCATACCATTATGACACAGGAATTGCCAGAGCACGCCTGGGAAGCCAGATTAAAACGGTCCACGCAATGGCTGACTTATTAGAAAATTATGAACGTGAGGGTTACTACAAAAGAAGCAGACAACGAACTGATCAGTGCAGTTCAAGAAATAATAACCATGGTATGAATCCTAATCACTATAATAACATGAATAACCGGAATAGTTATAACTTTAATGGCAACGATCGTAGTTCCAACCAAAATTTAACTCCAAATAATAACCAACAAGCAAACTTCAATTGAAACCCAATTAACAATAATAGTAACAACAGGCCCAATCAAAATTACCATCCGGGTAATAGGATTAATAATAATTATAATAACTACCGAACAAACCAAAATTATAATAATTTTAGGAGTAACTCAGGAGTTAATACTTATAATAATAACCAGGGTAATTATAATAATAATCGTCCGTACAGACCAAGAATAAATTATATTAGTGCAGAAGAAGGGGATTACTGGAGATACCATCAACCTCGGAGGAACAGTTTTAATAACAGTTATGATCAAAGAGGAAATCCCAGAGGGATGAGTCACCATTATAACCGAGTAAGAAGTAGAAGCCAGGAGGACTTCCGAGAATCAAGGGGAAGTGAACAATTAGACAACCGAGAGGTTGAACAACCAGCACACCATTCCAGGCAAATCAACAGTCATGCCCGGAAATTAATCATGATAGCCTTAATTTAAACGGAGTGAGGCAGTAATAAACCCTCGCGACCCCTTACTGCTACTAACTACTGGGTACAATAACCACCAAATTCAAAAACATAGTAATAACAAATTACTACCAACTAATTATGAAAAAACTAATTATGGAAAATAAAAGAATTTTGAAGTACAAAAACTACAGTTTAAGGACGGATAGTCAAAATCTTACTATTATTTACAATTATTATTTGAAAAATCTTCGAGAAGAACTGTTGGAGGAAACGGTGACAAGTAGAATCAACCAGCATAATGAAATTTTATACATAACCGCTCAAATTGAAGGAATTCATACACGAATAATGGTAGATACTGGTGCAAACGTATCACTTATTAACGATGCTGAACTGGAGAGAATACAGAAACAAAGTAAAAATATAATACCTACCTTACCTGTCAATAATATTATTTTAATAGGTGCCACTGGGCGTCAAAATAAAACAGTGAGAAAACAAGTGTCATTGGAAATGGAAAGCAAAGGTGTTACAATTAATATTATATGTTTGGTCGCAATCGGCCTACCATTCGAATTATTAATCGGATGCGATATGCTAAGGAAACATTCAGCCATTATTGATTTGAGCAAGGAGAAGGTGTCCTTGAACTCAGAAGGTGTTATGTGGACGGCAGAGTTAATAGGAAGCGATGGTGCCCCTCTGAACCGTACCCATCACCAAGTTAGGGAATTAAATTTTTTAAAGAATGACACCCAATGCAGAAAAATAATCTATAATATGACAAATGAAGACCTGTGGAACAGTAAATTACAGGAGATAAGAGAGTTTAGACACCAAGGCACAAATAATTTGACAGTAAAACAAGTAGAAGATCTCATTATAATATATAAGAAGTATAAACATGTATTTTCAGAAAAACCAGGAAAAGTAAAAAACTATCAGTGTAGAATACAATTTAAAGAACCAGCAGAATTCCACAGAAAATCCTATCCTATACCATATTCATTGAAGGAGGCGGTTAGAGCTGAAATTAATAAAATGTTGTTAAATGATATAATTGAGCATAGCCAATCACCATATACTAACCCAATAGTAGCAATTCAGAAGATTATAATCAACAATCCATGAAAAAGTATCATGAGGAAGAAAAGGAAAAAATAACATAAGTAATTATGTCCTCACACCTAATGAAGGGTTCAGAAATAATTACTTCTGAAGGGAGGCAATTTGTAACGAAACAAAATGTTACAAAAGAATAGTAAATAATAGTGGAATCCGATCCAGAGAGGAAACAAGAAATAATAATTAATAGCAGATTAAAGGAAACCTAGTTGGTTTGACTTATTTAATATTATCAAGAAACCCTGAAATAACCCAGTAGAATAGGGCAGTAAACAGACAAAAATTAAATAAATAAACCTAGTAAGCCTAAATAATCAACTTACCCTGAATAACAACCAAACCCAATAAAGAGTACCTAATCATAAATTAAAATTGTATTAACAAAATTGTATAGGCACATTTTTAAGGATAGAAAAAGGGACACAAACCTTTACAGTGATGAGTGATATAATATAAATAGTGACACAGACTACTGTTAAACAGTGTTATTTATTATTTATAAAAAGTGTTTTCTTATTATCATACAGACAATAGTTTAAAAGTATGAAATAATTAAAGTTGTTAAAAACAAGTATTATTATTAAGAGTTTTTGTTGTATGTTATAAGATTTTATGTTACCAGTTAATTTATGTAAATATATTTATCTCAGGGATTCAAAGTAGAAATTACAATCAACCATAAAAATTGTTCCACCACATATCATAGAAATTCAAATTAGTAAGGTTTTACAGTTATAAACTGAGGCATGTTTAGTATCAAATTGTTTATAATTATATAATTAATCATCATGTAAACATTGCATGTATCATTAGAGTATAATAATAAAATTATCTATTAAAGGTAATTTAGAAAAATGTAAAGTAATTAATGGGTGTTGATCCTATACGATTCAACCTGTACATAAATGGCCAATCAAAATTTAAGAAGTTTGTATGAATTAGGTAACTAAAAAAAAGAAGAAATAACACTTCATTGTTATGTTAGTGCTGTGAAAGAAGAGATGAATAATCAAGACAACTTAATTGTTAATTGTGATGGAAAACAGTTGAATATTGCGTGTCTAGATGTAAAAAATAAAAATATAAAAATAGATAACCCGTTTGTGAAAGAAGATCTGAATGACCATCATCGAAGATAATAATCCCTCCACTACAATTTTCATGAACAAGTAACACACACAAGCAAGAAATTATCTAGAATAAACCAGGAAACCTTCAGCAATATCGTCTAGATGTGTAAAGTATAATTTGACAATATTTTTATCCAACAAGGAACAACCACTAGACAATATAACAATTTACACTAACACTAATCGCTAGTAAACATTTTAAGTGAAAACAAATTCAATATCTAAGCGAACAGTGATTACAAGGAAACATTTATTTGGACACATTAATAAACTTCATTATTTTCTGAGACAGACAATATAGTAGCCATGATAATGACATCACTCTAACCTACATGCTTTTTACGAAGCATTGAATCTCGTCAACTTTGTATGTTACTTAATATATAATTTTTGTAATTTTTTAGATTATAAGTAATATTGTTTGTAAAGGTACTCTATATTATTAATTATCATGTAAAGGAACTTTTCGTAGGAGCCACAAGAATTCCCACGAAATATATTAAAATTATTTAATTATTAAATCCTGAGATAAATATCGATTGTGACAACCGTATGTCTCGAATGGAATTTTCCAATAATTAGAATTTATGTTACAGAGATTAACCCATTATGTTATTAAATCATATCCATGCGTTATTATTTCAGGAACGTAATATATTATCAGAATTTATTTTATAATTAACAAGGATAAGAAGAATTCGGGGAGTCATTGGAAGTACGCAAACTGCAAAACCAAGATTAACCTCAAATAATAGGTTAAAGCCTAATATCGAAGGTGACTTAAAAATTTTGGGTTGACTCGACCGCTATTTTTTGAATTGAGTTTGGAGTTCTAACTACTGAACTGGAATAATTATAATTCTGATTCAGAAACCAAGGCAGAATAATTCAATTCTTTTACTTATATATTTAAATCACATTCGTAAACACACAACATAAATATTCCACGATCAGCTGATACACTATTTACAACTAGTTATTACAAATTAACATTTACAAAGCATAACACGGGCAAATTATTATACCATTAAGATACTACGGGTACAAGAGTCGTATTATAAATTGGTGCACCAACTAGTGAGGCTGAATTAGGGAATATTAGGTGAAGAAATTGAAACAAGCGAATTAATTTCCTAATTTTTAGCTGGCGACTGCTATAAGTTCCAAGAAATAATAAAGATGCGTAAGAGGTCTACATCATTGAAACGGACGAAGGAGGCAGAGAAAGAAGTCAGGATGGAAGAGAAAAAAGTGACATCGGTGGAGGATGTGGAAACGGTAGTAAAGAGGAAGCCAGAGGAGGCCTGGATTTACAACAACTATGGGAATTAATTAAAGAAGACTCTAAGAAGCAGAAGGAAGAATTCACTGAAAACTCAAAGAAACAAAATGAAATTTTGTGTCAAAATTTATTAAAACAAATGGAGGAAAAATTTGATAGTATCAAGGAAGATAACAGACAAACAAATGAAAAAAATTGATAGTATCAAGGAAGATAACAGACAAACAAATGGAAAAAATGATAGTATCAAGGAAGATAACAGACGAACAAATGAGAAAATAGACAGTATGAAGGAAGAGATTAACGAGAACTCAAGGGTACAAAACGAGAAAATGAGTGAAAATTTAATAAAACAGATGGAGGAGAGATTTGACCAAAACAAAGAAGAAACTAATGAAAATTTTAGGAAACAAAACGAAACCACTAATGAGAGTTTAAAACGGATAAATGAAAAAATTGACAGTATTAAAGAAAGTACTAATGTAACCTTAAGGCAAACTATAAGTGACAATAATAACCAAATGAAGGAAGAGTTCAGACAAATCAATGAAGAGAATTTAAGAAGAATTATTGGGAGGATTGAACAGGTCAATGATACAATTAACCAGAAGATGGACCAAATCGATGAGGAAAGGAAGCTAGAAATAGCTGACACTAATGAGAGATTGAGAAAAGTTAACGAAACCATTATACAAAATAAAGCAGTGATAAATACCAGAATAGACCAGGTCCAAGAAAATAGTCGTATTCAAATAGAAGGAATACAAAAGGAACAAGAAAATTTAGTGAATTTACAGAAACAAACCGGAGAAAGGTATGACAATATTAACACTACGGTGAATAATTTAACTGGTCAAGTACGCCAAAATCAAGAAGAAATTGAGTTAATTAGAACCAGACCAAATAATATTACTCATGTTTCCACAAATGAAACCAGAGAAAGGATTAATTTCAAAAATTATCGGAGAAACCCCATGGAATTCCTGGCCAGAATCGAGGAACATTTTAATAAACATCGAATAACTATCTGGAGCTTGATTAGAGAGATGTTGGATGAGGATTTTAGGGAGATTACGGACAACTGGTGGACAGCAACCAGGAATGAGATAGTGGCCTACGCTCAATTTAAAAAACTGTTTAAGGAAAAATATTGGTCCGAAGCTATACAAAATATTATAAGGGACAATATTTGTCAGGGAAGATATGATGGAAATAGAGGTACATCTCCAACTACTTACTTCTGGGGAAAGGTATGTTTGGCGAGACACCTAGAGCCAAGAATACCAGAAGAATCCCTAGTAACTAAAATGGCATACCATTATGACACAGGAATTGCCAGAGCACGCCTGGGAAGCCAGATTAAAACGGTCCACGCAATGGCTGACTTATTAGAAAATTATGAACGTGAGGGTTACTACAAAAGAAGCAGACAACGAACTGATCAGTGCGGTTCAAGAAATAATAACCATGGTATGAATCCTAATCACTATAACATGAATAACCGGAATAGTTATAACTTTAATGGCAACGACCGTAGTTCCAACCAAAATTTTACTCCAAATAATAACCAACAAGCAAACTTCAATCGAAACCCAATTAACAATAATAGTAACAACAGGCCCAATCAAAATTACCATCCGGGTAATAGGATTAATAATAATTATAATAATTACCGAACAAACCAAAATTATAATAATTTTAGGAGTAACTCAGGAGTTAATACCAATAATAATAACCAGGGTAATTATAATAATAATCGTCCGTACAGACCAAGAATAAATTATATTAATGCAGAAGAAGGGGATTACTGGAGATACCATCAACCTCGGAGGAACAGTTTTAATAACAGTTATGATCAAAGAGGAAATCCCAGAGGGATGAGTCACCATTATAACCGAGTAAGAAGTAGAAGCCAGGAGGACTTCCGAGAATCAAGGGGAAGTGAACAATTAGACAACCGAGAGGTTGAACAACCAGCACACCATTCCAGGCAAATCAACAGTCATGCCCGGAAATTAATCATGATAGCCTTAATTTAAACGGAGTGAGGCAGTAATAAACCCTCGCGACCCCTTACTGCTACTAACTACTGGGTACAATAACCACCAAATTCAAAAACATAGTAATAACAAATTACTACCAACTAATTATGAAAAAACTAATTATGGAAAATAAAAGAATTTTGAAGTACAAAAACTACAGTTTAAGGACGGATAGTCAAAATCTTACTATTATTTACAATTATTATTTGAAAAATCTTCGAGAAGAACTGTTGGAGGAAACGGTGACAAGTAGAATCAACCAGCATAATGAAATTTTATACATAACCGCTCAAATTGAAGGAATTCGTACACGAATAATGATAGATACTGGTGCAAATGTATCACTTATTAACGATGCTGAAAGAAAGAATGACACCCAATGCAGAAAAATAATCTATAATATAACAAATGAAGACCTGTGGAACAGTAAATTACAGGAGATAAGAGAGTTTAGACACCAAGGCACAAATAATTTGACAGTAAAACAAGTAGAAGATCTCATTATAATATATAAGAAGTATAAACATGTATTTTCAGAAAAACCAGGAAAAGTAAAAAACTATCAGTGTAGAATACAATTTAAAGAACCAGCAGAATTCCACAGAAAATCCTATCCTATACCATATTCATTGAAGGAGGCGGTTAGAGCTGAAATTAATAAAATGTTGTTAAATGATATAATTGAGCATAGCCAATCACCATATACTAACCCAATAGTAGCAATTCAGAAGATTATAATCAACAATCCATGAAAAAGTATCATGAGGAAGAAAAGGAAAAAATAACATAAGTAATTATGTCCTCACACCTAATGAAGGGTTCAGAAATAATTACTTCTGAAGGGAGGCAATTTGTAACGAAACAAAATGTTACAAAAGAATAGTAAATAATAGTGGAATCCGATCCAGAGAGGAAACAAGAAATAATAATTAATAGCAGATTAAAGGAAACCTAGTTGGTTTGACTTATTTAATATTATCAAGAAACCCTGAAATAACCCAGTAGAATAGGGCAGTAAACAGACAAAAATTAAATAAATAAACCTAGTAAGCCTAAATAATCAACTTACCCTGAATAACAACCAAACCCAATAAAGAGTACCTAATCATAAATTAAAATTGTATTAACAAAATTGTATAGGCACATTTTTAAGGATAGAAAAAGGGACACAAACCTTTACAGTGATGAGTGATATAATATAAATAGTGACACAGACTACCGTTAAACAGTGTTATTTATTATTTATAAAAAGTGTTTTATTATTATCATACAGACAATAGTTTAAAAGTATGAAATAATTAAAGTTGTTAAAAACAAGTATTATTATTAAGAGTTTTTGTTGTATGTTATAAGATTTTATGTTACCAGTTAATTTATGTAAATATATTTATCTCAGGGATTCAAAGTAGAAATTACAATCAACCATAAAAATTGTTCCACCACATATCATAGAAATTCAAATTAGTAAGGTTTTACAGTTATAAACTGAGGCATGTTTAGTATCAAATTGTTTATAATTATATAATTAATCATCATGTAAACATTGCATGTATCATTAGAGTATAATAATAAAATTATCTATTAAAGGTAATTTAGAAAAATGTAAAGTAATTAATGGGTGTTGATCCTATAAGATTCAACCTGTACATAAATGGCCAATCAAAATTTAAGAAGTTTGTATGAATTAGGTAACTAAAAAAAAGAAGAAATAACACTTCATTGTTATGTTAGTGCTGTGAAAGAAGAGATGAATAATCAAGACAACTTAATTGTTAATTGTGATGGAAAACAGTTGAATATTGCGTGTCTAGATGTAAAAAATAAAAATATAAAAATAGATAACCCGTTTGTGAAAGAAGATCTGAATGACCATCATCGAAGATAATAATCCCTCCACTACAATTTTCATGAACAAGTAACACACACAAGCAAGAAATTATCTAGAATAAACCAGGAAACCTTCAGCAATATCGTCTAGATGTGTAAAGTATAATTTGACAATATTTTTATCCAACAAGGAACAACCACTAGACAATATAACAATTTACACTAACACTAATCGCTAGTAAACATTTTAAGTGAAAACAAATTCAATATCTAAGCGAACAGTGATTACAAGGAAACATTTATTTGGACACATTAATAAACTTCATTATTTTCTGAGACAGACAATATAGTAGCCATGATAATGACATCACTCTAACCTACATGCTTTTTACGAAGCATTGAATCTCGTCAACTTTGTATGTTACTTAATATATAATTTTTGTAATTTTTTAGATTATAAGTAATATTGTTTGTAAAGGTACTCTATATTATTAATTATCATGTAAAGGAACTTTTCGTAGCAGCCACAAGAATTCCCACGAAATATATTAAAATTATTTAATTATTAAATCCTGAGATAAATATCGATTGTGACAACCGTATGTCTCGAATGGAATTTTCCAATAATTAGAATTTATGTTACAGAGATTAACCCATTATGTTATTAAATCATATCCATGCGTTATTATTTCAGGAACGTAATATATTATCAGAATTTATTTTATAATTAACAAGGATAAGAAGAATTCGGGGAGTCATTGGAAGTACGTAAACTGCAAAACCAAGATTAACCTCAAATAATAGGTTAAAGCCTAATATCGAAGGTGACTTAAAAATTTTGGGATGACTCGACCGCTATTTTTTGAATTGAGTTTGGAGTTCTAACTACTGAACTGGAATAATTATAATTCTGATTCAGAAACCAAGGCAGAATAATTCAATTCTTTTACTTATATATTTAAATCACATTCGTAAACACACAACATAAATATTCCACGATCAGCTGATACACTATTTACAACTAGTTATTACAAATTAACATTTACAAAGCATAACACGGGCAAATTATTATACCATTAAGATACTACGGGTACAAGAGTCGTATTATAAGCTATATCCGGTTAATCGGGCAACCACAGTAAAAGTTCTTGCAGTCATAACAGAGTTGTATGTGCCAGAAATAAGTAAACCATCTTCAATCATTACCGACCATGGTACTCAGATTAAAGGGAGAATATGGCGGGACACATTATTATCACTTGGGATTAAAACATATAAGACGTCAGTCTACCACCCAAGTAGTAATCCGGCAGAGAGGGTACTGAGAGAAGTGGGTAGTATCTTGCGAACGTACTGTCACAACCAACAGAAAAAGTGGCAAGAGTACTTAGCAGCTACAGAAAAATTCCTAAATTTCGCCCACCACCCAGCTATAGGAATTACCCCTTACTCCGCCATGTATGAGAAACCAACCCCCCGAGAGATTGAAGATATAATAGAGTTCCCAACGAACGATGGTCGTAAGTTTGACCAGGTGAAGTTCTATAACAAGGTGGCCGAAGACCAAGAGAAACGGCAGGCAAAATATCAAAAGGCAATAGGACGAATAATAACTTATAAAGAGGGTGAAAAAGTTCTGTTAAAAAACCGAGAACTACCCAGCACCCTAGAAGGGATAACAAAAAAACTATTGTTACTATATACTGAACCATATGTCGTTGCCAAAAATAATAATATTAATACATATGAACTGAAAGAAATAGTTTCCGGAAGAGTTAAAGGAGTGTACAACCAAGCCTCCATAAAAAAGTATTACGAAGAATGAATTTATAATACAACCAACAAAATCCTAAAATATAAGTAAGGCCAACTTACACCAATAATTTAGAAAGAAAATGATTAGTAAATATTAAAGAAATAAGAAGAATTTGAATTTTGTGTAAAACATAAAAATTCTAAAATATAGTAAGAACAACTTACACATTAATTTTGAAAGAAAACATTTGAGATCAAATAAAAAAGAAGAATTTGAATTTTGTTAAAAACAAATAAATTCTAAAATACAGTAAGAACAACTTACCACTAATTTTTGAAAGAAAACATTTGAGATTAATTAAAAGGGAAGAATTTTGGGATAACATCCAAATTCCAAAATATAAGTAAGAACAACTTACACAAACAATTTAGCAAGAAAATCTTTGGAAATAGATGAATTAAATAGAATTTGAATTTTGAATATAAAAAACATCAAAATTTTAAAACAAAATAAGATCAACTTATTACAAATGATTTATGAAAAATGTTATGGAATTAAATAAAAAGAAGAATTTGAATTTTGCATAAAACTAACAAAGTTCTAAAGATAAATAAGATCCACTTATAAATAAATTTAGAAGAAAATAACATGATTAATTGAGAAAAAGAATTAAAAATAATCCAGAATAAATGTGAATATCTAACATTTGAAGGAGTAGAGAAGAAAAACAAAAAAGAGTGTGATATACAAGAGAAGGCAATAATTTGGAAACAAAGATAAGAATCTGTTATTATAATAAAATTATAAAAATCTAAAAAAGAAAAACAATAATATAATAAGAATGACCTATGACTAACTACTTATGAAACAATTATGGAAACAGATAATCAAGAAAGATGATTATAATATTACTCAGTTCTGAAGAAACAAAGAAGAACAACTCATACCAAACATATGGAGAAGATGGTTTTGAAAAAATAATAATAATAAGACATATATGAAACCCAAAGAGAAGAAGTACCACATGAAATATAATATAAATAAATTAATTTTAATGAATGCAAAGGCGGATTAATAACTTTCTGAGAGAAAAGAAAGAAAAATATGTTTAAATAATATGATCACAATAACAACTTGAATATCAATTACAAAGAAACAAATAGAAAAAATTAACTAACATAAAATAAGACCATTCAAATAATGCATAAGAACCAAAGAGAAAATACATATAAAAAAAGTATGCTATCAATGTAAATAACCAGAAGAAAATGTAATGAGAATTCAGATGAAGAAGGAATAGTTACATAATAACTAGTAACAAAAAATATTAACAAAAGTTTCCAACCATAATTAAAATGAATATATCAGACGAGCTAAAAGTTAGATGAATATATATAATGAGAATAATAAATATTAAGAAGAATAATTGAGATAGAAAATGTGAGATAATCTGAGAAACAACGAAGTGAAGAATCCAAAGATATTTTTAAAAATAGTCATAAGGTGGACTATTCTTAGATAATTTTTATTCGATGACTGTCTGTAGATAATTCCAGCAGCATTATGTTTTGAGCAGAGATGATTTGCCTCTGGACTCAATTTGAAGTGATGTATGGCCAGCAGAGTAGTGAAGCCTACAGTGCCCCTCTGGACTGCCCCAGCTCACACGTTAGGGAACGTTAGGGAATTAATATCCCAGGGATAAAACAAGAAGATTATAAGAAAAGGAAATATATAATAATAATAATAATAATAATAATAATATATCTCAGAAGACACTAACTATCCAAGAAGAATCAAAGTCAAATAAGTGACTGTAAAATTTATTAAGCTCAAATACAAAAAAGTCGATATAGAAATGGAGAGGAAAATGAAGAATAAAAAATAATAAAATTGTCATAAGCAATTATTTCATCCATAATCAAGTCTGAAATAATCACTTCTGGAGGAGAGCAATCTGTAGCATGACAGATAAGCCCATAAAAATGAATGGTAAAATGATCATAAAAATAAAATAATAACATTGTTAAATCTGAGAAAGCAAAATAATATAAAGAATTAATTAAGAACCACCGTGGAATACAATCTTTGATTAAAATAAAAGTTCATATAAAATAAATGTTACAAGGAGTGATGAATCATCAAAACCAATTTAAAAATTAATATGAGAAAAAAAGGTAATACCCAGGTAGGATAGGAGTAGGTAAGGAAGAAACCCAGAAATGACTAAGCCCACAACAAGAAAAGAAAATATGTTGTAAGAAACAAGAAGAGTAGGTAAGGAAGAAACCCAAAACATGATGATATCCACAAGAAGATGAAGGAAATAATTTGTAAGAAACAAGAAGAACAGAAGGGATAAATGAAGAAACAAGAACAAGACAGCATCCACAAGAAGAAGGTGTGCTCTTATAAAATAAAAACCCAAACCCCAAAATAAATATAATAATAATAAATAAAAGTATAACAAGATATCAAAGGTAGAAACCACATGTAAAACAGATGTAAGCAAAAAAGTGCATAGAGGAAGAATTGAAAGTGAACCAATGTGAGATAATAATATAACACCAAAAAACAAATCTTCATTATAATCTATAAATAGATTTCTTGATTCTAGTAGAACTATATAACTATTTAGAATTAGAATCAAGGAATAAAAAGAGAATCAGTGCAAGTTTTAGTGTTATAGAAAATAAACCTTATGTTTCAATTTGAAGTTCACAAACTAAGTAGATGATGAAATATTATAACTTTAAAGTGATTTAATTTGTGTTCATGAATAATGTAAATGAAGTATTATCATGACCGATAATACATGTGTTTTTTGTAGATAACTGCCACTCTTTTTAAATAACATTCATTAGAATGACTAAACTAAAACAAGAGCAGGCCATAATAAAAGTGAAGTGACAAGGTATCATTACCCAAAAAAACCAAAAAACAGATGAAAACTGATAATCAAACCTAGTATAAGAAATATAGAATAAGATTGGGATAATTATGTTTGTTTATATAGAATAAGGTATTAGAAATAATTAAGTTTAAACATGTCAGAATCTAACCCCACCAACCTGGGCCCAATGTTTGGGAAGCCAGGCTCTGCCTGTCACAAGTCAGGACAAAGGGCGAGTGATAGAGGAGTAACACCTCTTTAAAAAACCTTGGGCCAGCTGACCCGGCTGGTAGTCCCTTGTAAGGGTCCCTTGCCAGGGTTACGGTGAAGACCTCAACGACAGTGAAGGCGGAGAAGAGGGACTTCGGAACGGTGGAACTGACGGAAGAGGCAACCCTCCTGTTCGGTGTAAATAGAACAGGAACTGCTGCCTTGTAGTTAGAAGTGGGAACTTCAAAGGCTAAGGGAAGAAACCCCGACAGAAAATCAGTAGGCCTGGCCAGTGGCGGTGCTAACAAAACGGGGGCCCCCCCGCGAAACTAATTAGGGGGCCCTATAAAAATGGTTAAATTTTGTATACGTAATAGGGGAAAACACTCATATGAGTTTCTATTTACGTGTGTTTCACAACAATGGTTTGTGAATACTTTCTCGTCTATCACAAAGCATTTGCAATTTTACAAAGGATGTTTTACACGTACACAAACTCTTAAAATTCATTGTTGCTAAATAGACAAAGTTCTATACAAACTATAAAAAAACCAAAATAAAAAGAATTATTTATTTTTACGTCAAAGATCTAAATTCAGACTATGAAACAGTACCGCACACAGAGTATTAAAAATTTATTATTTAAAAACGAATATCAAAGTAACATTCTAGCTTTTTTCAAACATTTAAATTAGTTTGTAACTGAATTTGTAAAATTCTTGAATATACTCTATACACGTTCTCCTTGAGTCTAATCCAATTCAATAACACTCGAACTCAAGTAATGTACAATATTTACAGATGAGGATGAACCAAAGTTCACTGTTTTCCTAAGCCTAGTCTTCTTTTTTTAATAGCTAAGAACTTTTCAACCACTTCGTTGATATTAGTTTTCTGTGTCTCTTCATGCTCAATGCTTAACAGTGCCAAGTCACTCAACCGAGTTTGGGCCATGGCACTTCTTAAGTATGACTTAATTAATTTAAGTTTTGAAAAGCTTCTTTCCGCTGTAGCTGTTGTGACAGGTATGGTTAAATAAAGCCGCAAAGCTGTAGTTAAGTCTGGGAGGCAGCTCATAAGGCAGCTGTTTTCTTCAACCAGTAAATTCGTCATTTCTCGAATGCTTTTCTTGTGTACAATTTCTTTGGCCATCAGAGCTTTGAAGGATATTACTTGGTCAGGCAGTGATGTGGAAAGGTCACCAGGAAACACATTTACCAGAGCCTTACTTTTCTCCACTATTGTCTCTTGTGAGAAGTTTACTAAATTCTGAGGCGTCAGGAATGAAAACCTATCATCAATGCAACGCAATCCTTCGAATCTCATTTGTAGCTGAGCTATTACAATATCTAGTGTTGCACTGAAAACTTTTACTTCAAATGATTTTACTGGGTCGTCAATTCTATGGTCAACTGATAATTCAACAAAGAAGCGTTTTACAACTCGCTTACGCTTATTTTTCATGTTACAAGTTATGTCCCATGACTGGGCCAACTGTTTAGCACCAGCAAGAAAGCCGGCAAAGTCCTTTCTTAAAACTTTTAACTCATCACAAGCGCGGCTTAGAAACTGCCATGCTCTGCCTAGGTCAACAGTTGGCCTCTGTAGTGCTTTCGAAGTTATATTTACATTCTCTAAATCTTAGTTTCAAGGCAGAGCACAAGAATAAATTCAAAGTTTTCCAGGTGGTTTCTAATTGCTAATGCTTCTTCTGCCTCGGGTGTTTTGAGCTGTATAGAATAATTTCTGTCAAACACTTAATCACAATTTTGAAATCATTTCTTAAAGCTAACAGACAGTCGTGTCTAGAAGACCACTTGTTGGACATAGCTTTTTTAAAGTTAGATTTTTGGCAGAGCTGTCTTCGTTAACGGCAGTGTTAAGTTCTTGCCATCTATGTAAGCTTTCACTGAAAAACACATAAGTTTTCTGTACTATGTCAAAAAATTGTCTTATTTCAGAAATATTTGATACTGAATCATTGATCACCAAGTTCAGGTTATGTGCAGCACAGTGTACGTAATCCCCGTTTGGGGCTATATCCATAATTCTTTTCTGTAACCCAGAGTATTTCCCGCTCATTGTTGCTGCACCGTCATAACCTTGACCTCTACACTTACTAATGTCAATTTCATTTGTTTTCAAAAAGTCTAAAATCTTACTTTGAAACCCCTCACTGTTGGGATCCTTTATTTCTTGAAATCCCAAAACGGACTCACTAATCACAGTTTTATAATTGCCAGGAGATTCTTCTACTATGTTAATGTATCTGATTACAACACTCATTTGGTCACTCTTAGAAATGTCTTGTGTGCTATCAACAATTATAGAAAAAAAAGGAGACGAGTGAATCTGTTTTAGTAAGGCAGTCAATACTGATTTTCCTAGCAAGTTAATGATTTCATTTTTGAATGTCATAGTGGAGGTATTTTGATCTGGTTTTCTAAGTGTGCACTAAGGAGAGAATCGTAGAGAGAAATTAAAGATAGTATGTTCAAAAAATTTCCACTTTCAGGATTTATTTCATGTAATGATTCTCTATGGCCAAGAAACGGCAATGAACACAGTGCCATGGTTCGAATGACATCCACAATCTGTATGAAAATATCTTTCCATTTTTTCCGCTCATAGGAAATTTGATCAGCTACCGTTTTACTCTTTTTCCAAGTGGCATACGTGAAACAAGACTGTAAATGAGCATTGCTACTTTCATGAACTTTAATTTTTTTACTGAGACCTTTCCAATCTCTAATATCGCCTTCACACCAGCTTTGGGCATCAGCACTTTGGCTGAAAAGCCAACATGGTAAACAATAGACTCCATCTAGATTACGAGAGTAACAAAGCCAAAACCTGTGAACAATTTGGCCTGCTGCAGTTTTGAAAGAATAATATGCTGTACTGAAAGACCGCTTAGAAACGGAATGCTTCGGGAAAGGACCCTTTGTTTGACAAAGTTCACTTAACGTTATTAACTTTTTCACCTCGTCTGTCATTGTAGCTTGATTTTTATAGAATGCAATATCTGTCTCAAAACTTTGGCAGTTTGGATCGGAGGGTTTGGCCAAAGTTTGGCCTGCTAAACTAGTTTTATTTGCGTGATTACTTATAACTTCAGTTGGTTCAAACTGATTTTCTGGTCCAGGTATGTCTTCGGACTGGCGAACACATTCAATGCCTAGCAGTTGTTCTTCTTGTTCATGTTGCAGTTGCTTATTTGTTTCCGTAGTTGTATCACTTGTATCCGACGGACTAGTGTTTAAATCAGGTTTATTGTCACTGTCACAATCAACTTCAAGTCCGATTTTTGTTTCTTTTTCATTACTTGCACTTGACCCGGGTTTGGGTTGTTCAACTTCATATTTTGATGATTTTTTTAAAAACTGGTCGAGTTTTGAAAGTTTCCTTTTAGATTCTTCTCGTTGTTTTTGCAGTTTCCTTTTCGTAGCACCACTTAAATATTCACGCTTACTTTCCATTTTATAAACTCTGTCTCTAACACTCTAACTCTACACAAAATACAAAAACTAAAATCAAATGTTAAGTCATTAAACTTAAACGGCACTAAATTACGAAATGAATGCAATACAGTACTATCGCGCAGGAGATGCGACGCACTACTGAGTACTGAACTACATTGTGTTGTGTTTGTTTACGTCTCCTCAGTGCCGAGTGACTCATCGCACGGACGTACGGGCACCACAAGAGATAAGATAAGCTTCGCTTACAAACTACAAACAGTAATGTCATTTCGGAAAACGTAGTTTTTTTGCATGTCTATACACTTAAATAAAACGTATATTTCGTATTTTAAATACAAATTTTCCGGTAGTCGGACCCCATTAAAAACTTTTTTTCCTATTATAGCTCGTTTCATATATTTTTCTAGGGGCCAGAGTGGCGGGGTCCGCGGGTGCTGCGGGGGCCTTATCGCCGCCACTGGGCCTGGCTACTTAGAAGGCAGCCCCTTCACCAGGCTTTGGGTGCTGAAGGCCAATAACCTACACACCCGAGATTAACTCATTACAGAAACATCAATGAATAGAAGCCGGATGGATAAAATGGATTTGACCTTTGGCATGAAATCGGACACGAGAATTGGACTGTGGAATGTACAGACAATGTGGCAGGTAGGAAGATTGGCTGAAGTATCCAGGGAAATGAAGCGATACAGGTTGGACATACTGGGTTTGAGCGAGACGAGATGGAATGGGTTTGGTGAGATAAGGACCCAGGAAGGGGATACGCTGTTGTACTCAGGAAGAGAGGAAGAACATAGAGAGGGTGTTGAATTACTGATTACCCAGAAGACAAGGAAGAGTTTGATAGAATGGTACCCAGTCTCAGAAAGGATTGTAGTAGCTCGATTTGCATCAAGGGTTAGACCTATTACACTGGTGCAGTGTTATGCACCGACAGAGACAGGAGATGAAGAAGACAAAGAGCAATTTTATGGTCAGTTACATCGAACCCTGTTAAAGGCAAAGAAAAGGGATATTCTGGTCGTGATGGGAGACCTGAATGCGAAAGTTGGCAATGATAATCAAGGAGTAGAAAATATAATGGGAAGACATGGCATAGGAACTAGAAATGAGAATGGTGAAAGACTTATTGAACTTTATAGTAACCACAGGCTGGTGATAGGAGGCACTATCTTCCCTCATAAGAACTGCCATAAAGTGACATGGGTTTCCCCAGACCATAGAACGGAGAACCAGATCGATCATTTCACTATTAGCAAGACATGGCGAACCTCCCTGTTGGATGTGAGGAACAAGAGGGGGGCAGATGTGGGAAGTGACCATCATTTGGTAGTAGCCACGCTCCGACTGAAGATTGCAAGTATTAGACACATACATCAAGAGAGGAGGATAAAGTATAACTTTGATAAATTGAAGGATAAGGAGATGCAACAACATTTTTCACTGGAATTGAGTAACCGATTCCAACAGCTAAGGGAGGAAGAAGAAGGACAGGATATTGAACACAATTGGAAGAGCACAGAGAGTACCTACATAAATACCTGTGAAAAGGTCCTAGGCAAGAGGGAGAGAGGAATGGATTACTTCAGAGACATGGGAAGCCGTGAATCAAAGGAAGGAATGTAAGAAAAGACTCAATACTGCAAGAACGCAAGAAGAGAAGGTACAAGCTAGAACAGACTTTAATCAACTTAACAAAACAGTGAAGAGGAGTTTTCGACGAGACAAACGAGCATTTATCAACAATCTTGCAACACAAGCTGAGACGGCAGCACAAAACAATGACAGTAGGACTCTGTACCACATTACCAAGAGATTAACAGGAAAGTTTTCAAGAGCGGACAAACCAGTGAGAGCTAAAGATGGGAGATTACTGTCCACACAAAAAGAACAGCTAGAAAGATGGAGAGAACATTTTCTGGAGATTTTGAATCGTGAAACAATCGAAGAAGGGGAGACAGAGGTGATGATGGAAGAAGAGCAGGAAGATGTTGCTATTAGTACAGAGCCACCATCAAGAACAGAGATTCAAAGGGCCATTAAACAACTTAAGAATGGCAAAGCGGCAGGCATGGATAATATCGCACCGGAGGCCTTGAAAGTGGATATGGGTATTTCGGTAGAGATTCTATTCCTACTTTTCAAGAAGATTTGGGAAGAAGAGAAGATCCCCTCAGATTGGAAGAAAGGACTGTTGATTAAGCTTCCGAAGAAAGGAGATTTATTAGAATGTGATAACTGGAGAGGGATTACCCTCCTTTCAATACCAAGTAAGGTACTCTCACGAGTAATTCTTGAAAGGATAAAACAGCGAGTTAACTCAAGGTTGAGGAAAGTACAAGCAGGATTTAGAGAAGGTTATTCCTGTACGGACCAGATCAATACACTGCGTATAATTATAGAACAATCCACGGAGCTGCAGTCGTCACTGTATATACTATTTGTAGACTTTGAAAAGGCGTTTGATAGTGTAATGAGGAAGAAGATGTGGAAAGCCATGAAAGAGTTTGGGATTCCAAAGAAAATTATTAAGTTAACTCAAGAAATGTATGAGAACTACACATGTCAAGTTTTACACCAGGGGATGTTGTCCAAGCCCATCCCAGTAGATAAAGGAGTGAAGCAAGGATGTTTGCTGTCACCAATATTATTTATTATGGTGCTGGATCTCATGATGAAGAAGGCAATGAATCGCCGAAGAGGAATTCAGTGGGGACTGACAGATAGGTTGGAGGACTTGGACTTCGCGGATGACCTGTGCTTGCTAACCAACAGTTTTAAGGATATGGAAGCAAAGCTGAACGATTTAAAAACCGAAGCATCAGAGGTAGGATTGAAGATTAATGGAAAGAAAACCAAGGAGATGCGTTATAATAACCGCAATAAGGCACTATTATTTTTAGGAAACCAAGAGATTGAACAAGTCAAACAGTTTTGTTACCTGGGAAGTATGGTCACCACGGAGGGAGGAACCATAGAGGATATATGAAATACAATAAATAAGGCTAAAGGAGCATTTGCAATGCTGAGACCAATCTGGAAATCAAGGGAACTTAATACCAATACCAAACTACGCATCTTCAATACAAATGTCAAGTCGGTACTGCTCTATGGGTGTGAAACTTGGAAGACTAACAAACAACTGATTAGTAGACTCCAAACATTCGTGAACAGAAGTTTGCGGAATATCCTGAGGATATGGTGGCCACAAGTTATCTCCAATGAAGAGCTGTGGAGAAGAACCCATCAAACACCCATTGACATTGAGATGCGTCGTAGGAAATGGAAGTGGATTGGGCATACATTACGACGAGATGGAGACAACATAGCAAGACAAGCCCTGGAATGGAACCCACAAGGTAGTAGGAGAAGAGGCAGACCAAGGAACACATGGAGGAGGAGTGTAATAGCGGAAGGGATGGAGAAAGGAGGGAAGACCTGGCCCGAGATCAAGACGATGGCGCGGAACAGAGTCCGGTGGCGGAAGTTCATTGATGCCCTATGCTCCACTTAGGAGATGCAGGAATAATGATGAATGATGATGTCAGAATCTAACATTCATTATTTATAATATTTCTTATGTATTTTTATTAATCAATAAGTATAAAATGTCTGATTTGGAAAGACAAATGTTAATTTGATTTATATGTTATGTATTAATAGTATGAACCATATACTAATTTTTAACTTGTTAAAATAAGAAAATGTCAATTTATGTCACAATAGCAATGAAAGTCAGAGAGGGTATAAATCAATATATATATTATTTAAAAAACTTTGTATATAAGAACTGTTAGAAATCTAGGCCAAATGTTAAAAACTAAACAGCATCAAATTTGATTAAATAAGTATAGAAATGCAATTAAACTGAAGGAATTTACATAAGGTAAATCAGTAATAAAGTCATGTAATTGGAAATATAAGTAAGGAAGATTTTGTAAAATTATAGCCAGAATTATTGTTAAAAATGGAAATGTAAAAACTCAAAATTTAGAGAGGGGAGTCATATATTACTGTATAATATTTTAAAACATAACCGATTGATCTAATTGCAAGAAATTAAGGGAAGATAAATCTTTTATTACAATCTGAGATTTAATATAATCATTAATATAACTTATAATATGGCTTCATTTGGAAGACAAGGACAGGAAGTGCTTTTAAAAAATTACCATTACAAAATGAAGTAAAAAATACCATTTTAGATCAAAAACTTAATAAAACTACATTATTTGGTATCAAATTACGCAGAATGAACTGAAGAAGAAGATTAAGTATTTACTAGTTAATAAATTTGAAGAATAACAAAAATATAATCAGTTATATAATGTAACTTTCTCACATGCACAGGATGCAAATAAATTTGGAACAATGTATTGAATAATATTGGTTGGGCTAAGACTTTAACCGAAGACGGAGGAAGTAAATTAGTTGATTATTGAACGTTGAATGATACACTCGATCCGAGTAATTTGTAAACCTTAACCTAATTTCTACTACGGTAATGGCGAACGTTTTCTAAGCCTAAAGTGACAAACGAGAGTTTCGGTAAAAACACCTTTTTAAACAGAAACCCAGTGAAATAAATATCTACAGACATTGAACTAACACTACACAGAACAGAACACCAGTGAATATAACATTTAAACCATTAAAACAGTAAAAACACTTAACCACACAAAAGTGCAAATATCGGCCTAACCGACAAAAGTGAGATTGACTTAATATTACACTATTTTTCCAAGTACAACACTAAAACTGAACCAGAGACACTCCACCAACACAAGAAGGAAGAATGGCAGCCACAAGGACGAAAATTCAGAGGGAAAGCATCTTTTATTGAACTTTGAATCAGCGAGGTGAGACCGTCTTCCAACTATACACGAAAAGCAGCCATCATTGATTACCCACAATACAACGCAACACTGCCTTGACAAATGAATGGTTTGAAAACTGCTCACTTACCATTATATATATACTATTATATCTGTATTTTAATCTTTAAGGTGATATATTTGTAATGTTATACTTTATAAACTTTGCCCTTATTTCTCTGACTTTACCTAAAATAACTGCTAAAAGAATCCTTAGCAGGACATGGCTCCCTCCGGAAATAAGGATGAATGGAGAAAACCAAGGCTCGCGCAGGCAGGGGCACATCCCTGAAGTAGACGAACACCACTGGGACTGTGGGGAACATCTACCTGCTACCCGTTTCTTCTCACTTTTCCATGACGGACTTTATGCACTTGTTCCTTCCGGACATCACTGACTGAGAAATTATCTTGTGTTGAGCTGTACTGATTTGTCTCTTCTGAATCAGAATCAAGGCGAATTACATGACTACTTTGACTCAAATTTTGATTATCCTCGTCATCTAACTCCTCTGTTTCTGCCTCTCCTGCTTCTCTTTCTTCCAACATAGCTTTTTCACTTCCACTTGAAAGACTAATAACTGGAAGATCTGATCCATCTTCATCAGCATCTTCACCAACTTCTTCTTCACCCAGCTCCTCACCAATTTCTTCACCACCCTCGTCACCAGCTTCTTCACAAACTTCTTCACCAACCTCTTCTCCAATCTCATTTTCATCATCATTTTCATCAACACATTCATCATCATAATCTAAATTTTCTTCATCATCAACATCATCGCCATCACGTCCACTACCACCATCATAATACTGTACACCTTCGTTATCTTCTCGTCTCTCATCTGGTTCATATGAAATTTCTTTCCGTTCATCAGAATTTTCAGCACTACATACCGAAGCTGGTTGCAAATCTGCACATACTATATCATTCTCACCAGCATACTCCACAACGCTGCCACCAAATTCGTCATCAACTTCTACCTCATCTCCTTCAATTATACTTGGAGTATGGATGACCTCGTGTTCATCTGCAAACTCAGAAACTTCAGTCTCTTTAACACCTATAACTATACTTCCCTGTGCAGCATCTTCAGACTGCTCTTCTGCCGATTCCTCTCCTTCACCACTTTCAGCAGCTATAGCGTCATCGACATTTCCCACCATGGAATCAAGCTGTCCAGGTCTATGTGCAATGTCTAAATTAAATTCTACTTGCGATGGTAAAGCTACATTATCAAGTGACTTCTCATTTCCATGCATAGGTGATGATGATATTACGGGATCGAAATCCATCATGAACTGAGATGGAGATACTGGAACAAATTTTGCAGCATCTGGATTCAACCGTCACATCATATCTGAGTCCTCTAATTCAGTGTTAGCAGACATGTTCTTATTGTTTTGTGTTGATCCACAGAAGTAATTCCACTCTTCTTCTTCCTCTTCACCTTCTTCATACACCACTCTATTAGGCACTTGTAATTTATCTGGAACGTTTGAAATGTCATTTTTTTCCGAAAATGAATTAAGTCTTGCTAAAGGATCCCTACTTGCCGATGTTTATTCACTAATATAACTTCTTCTTCCACCGATAATTTCATATTTATTTGTTTTCTCTTCTGTAACTGTTGTTACCGTCCTTTCACTTGCTATCTCCTTGTAACCTTCATTACTTCTAAAATATTCAGTTTTTCTTACAGTTTCTTGTGTTTTCCACCAACCACCATGTTTGTCATTTTTAGCTCTTCTAATGAACTACTTGAGTCTTGGTCATCTTTTGCAGCTCTTTCCCGGGACTCGTCAACCGCCTGGACTCTTCTGGCAAACACACACAACCGGTCCAGGTCCGCAAAACAACGTGGACGGTCTGCGAACACCAAACGGGATCTCTCTTGGGGAGTCACCCCTTCCAGAATTACCTGAATAATGTCCCTCTCGGGCAACCCCAACCTTAAAATCCGGGCCGCTTTGCGTATACTCTGCACAAAGTCCGCCAACGCCTCTTCATTGGCCTGTACGCGATAGAACAGCTTAAAGTACAACTGGTCACGTCGTCGACGGGGTATGAAGAAGTCCAACACCTCCCCATGGAGAGCGTCGATACTGCCACCATGACGCAGAGTGTTGGTGACCAGCGCAGCCAATGAACCCCGGCAATACGGATGTATAAGGGACAAGAGGACCCTATCGGACAGCCCCGGGAAATCCGCCAACTGCAGGACAAGGTCCAAGAAAACCAACAACTTGCCCTCATCTTCTCCATCCACCACTGGAAGTTTCTGGAGAACGCTGGAAATAGGGTTGGGCAGTCTCTGATAACATACCCCGCCAGAATTATACAATCCACAATACGTTACAACAAAACATACATCACAAAAACAAGAAAAACTTGAGTACTGTCCTTCCTTCAAGTAGACCCCGGGTTCCCTAACGTTGCGAAGACCTGACCAACTATCCTGAACTCGCTCTCGTTACCCCCACACAAGAGGACAAAACAATTTCTGACACTAACACAAGACATAAAATCAATAACACCTAACACCTACCACAACATCGCATTTCACAAATACATACAACAACCACTAAAGACGAACATTGCCATTCCAAAAAACTTGTAAACAATGAACTATCTGTCAGTATGCCCGACCATACCGACTCCCGATCGGGCCATACCGCGTCCCGCCAAACCGACACGCTATTATTTTAATATCTATCAACATTAAAGTCCATTCCCATCACAGTGCCCCAGATCCCCGGTAATTCAAAGTCTCCAACGACCTCAAAAAATATTCCAACTAAAATGCCTGCATGCCTTGTGGCGGCACCCAATTTACAAATTCAAAACAGGCTGACAATTCCTACATCCACATAATACATAAAAACATTGAACATAACACAAACATAGGCATATATGTTACTATCTCTTAATTTTTCTAAGTTCTAATGTTCCCAGACTGTTTCCAAGTTTGCAAGCCCCGTCACACCAAAGGACCCAAGGTTTCAACACTAGATTTAACCACGTTCTGCTACCATTTGTAACCCCTCTTTTATTTATTTGTGTTTTATTAAACATTTTTTTTCTTTTTTTTTTAAAAGAGGGCTACTAGATATTTAAGATTAGGCTGAAGGCCTAGAAGAAGCATAAAGTGCGCTGGGTCCCATGCAACGGGACTTGCAATTAATACTCTGTTTTAACAAGTGAGATAACAAACTTTATTATAGCATCAATTTATACTATCATGAACATAATTCCTTTTTCCTTCTTTCTTTTTTTAAATACATTATAAATATCCAAATATTATGCATGATTTCGAGATCACCTTTATGGTACATTATCACAATACAATATACATACATACATATAAATCACAGAATCACAGACAACATTACAATTATAAAGCCCTGGTGGACAGCCTGTATATTTTTGTATCACAACCCCATTTAGAAATTTCACATGCCCGTAAATTTTTATAAAAATTGTAATTTATAAATTTAAAGAACATCTGGATTGACCATAAAAGCAAGAAAATACAATTACAAATTTTAAGTGTCAGTACAGCCTGTATAGTATTATAAAAATTGTACGGTACTTTATAAATTTAAAGAACATCTGGATTGACCATAATAGCAAGAAAATACAATTACAAATTTTAAGTGTCAGTACAGCCTGTATAGTATTATAAAAATTGTACTTTATTAATTTAAAGAACATCTGGATTGAGCATAATAGCAAGAAAATATTACAAATTTTTAAGTGTCAGTACAGCCTGTATAGTATTATAAAAGTACTGTACATTTATAAATTTAAAGAAAATTTGGATTGGCCCGGCTGCTGGCATGTTCCACACAACATCTGAAAAATCCATAAACCATTAAAAAAAATTTAGAAAAACCCCCTAAAGCCGGACAGGGTAAAAGAAAGCAGGACAAGAGTCAGGCCCGACAGAAAGTAACATGTCCGGGAGCTTGCATGGATTTGCACCAACAGGTGGCTACCCCAGATTCTGTGATTTAAGAAAGTAACTCGGCCTGATTGCAGAATAAAAAAACCCCAGCCCTTCTATAAAAAAGAAAGTAATTATGTGCAAAAAACCCCGTGATAAAAATGGAAACCCAGACCAGCTGGTCCAGCTCATCATGTACAAACAGCACCCACCTACTTAACAAAAAAAACAGCCGTCCCCCACAAACTTTTACAAACCCATTATAGAGCATAGATTTTACAATAAAGCATAAAAATTAATGCGCGCTGGACACATCCAGCGAGCGGGCCTACAGTTGTTCTCGACTAAGTGTATTATCAAACCAAAGTTACATGAAAAATTGTCCAGCCGGGCACGCACTCAATTAAAACTGTTTAATGGTGTAGAAAGTCATTTTAAGTGGATGTTAAAGGCACGATACAAGTTCTTCTCTCTAGAGGCCAAATTTATGAAAGTATTGGTTTAATGTCACCTCATTTTAGTCCAGATGATTTCCAGGAGGTCCGTGCCCTGTTGGAGAGTCAGACGGTCTTGCTGATGGGGTTTTACAGTGGCATGCTTAGCTTATTTCTCCTTCCGGCAGGTGAGAATGAGAGTCTGTGTGAGTGTTCAGCTCATGACGGACGATGGAAATTCTGCCATGGTATGATCAGATCTTCATCTATCTCGGGAACCCTAAGCAATAATAATAATTAATATGGTGACACCACTTATTTCCGCACTTGACACACACATGCACCACTGCCTGAGCTAGTCTAGACAAAATCGAACAGGCACCCCTGACCAATTCAACTATGTTCATTCTAATTAGATTTAACATTTCCTCTTTTGTATTTTAAGCCAATAACTCTCACACAAGACCTTAAAATGATTTAAAATGATTCAATCTATAAATTACGCCTACATGCGTAGGCAAAGTTAACATACCACGACAGGTTACAAGTTCATACGGCCACGTGCTCGCACAGTCAATTCATCAAAATCTCGCAAAATACATAATTTTTTATACCCCTTGTCACATGGACAATTAACATTTACAAAATACAAGGTATAAGGCTATTTCAGTGTTTAAATAAATTAAAATATATGACCATGAATATATCTCAGGTAACCCACACACGAGGCATGCTTCAAACATATCCATTTACATCTACGGCAATTATAATTTAAATTTAAACCTTTTACAATAAAATGAATAATATATACTTAATTCACTTACCGGAGGTCTATGAGCGTTTAGTTCGTCATGATAGAATAGAAATACAACAATTACTTAAACTCAATCCTGCCGGAAGAATAGGCTGTACTCTGAGCCGTTGGCGAGACTGAACAGAACGAACCTTGTAGACCGCATGCCTGATCACAGTAGAGGTGGGCCGATATACCTGTAACAGGTATTTTGGAACGATATTTTTGTGGAACGGATGTAACAGTGACTGAAAAGCTGAAATACCTGTTATTCGCGGCGACACTGTTCTGTGTCGAGACACGCCGACCTCGCTGTTCCGAGTCGAGGCACGTCGCCTACGCTCCTACACAGACACACACACACACACAAAGTATGCAAGTATCACGTAAACGAATACGCCAAGGCCAAATACTAGGTGTACAAAAATATCGCTGGTACGCAAGGAACAACCAGTATTTCAAATACTAGGGGTATCACCAATACACAAAATACTAAGTGTATCAGAGGAACAGTAGTATTTTAGGAACACCTAGTATTTTAGTAACAGGTAGTATCAAGGGTATTTCAAGTAGGAACTAGTGCAGCCACTTTTTCGTCCTGAATGCTTCATTCTGCGCAAAGAGACGAAGCTGTTTTTAATAAAGGAAAAAATTCATCCTGATGTTACATTTATTCTCGTGTGATATGCAGATATATAATACAGATTATATGCTAATAAATTATATATTATACTAGTCACCAACTTGTAACTAAAACCGGTTCAGGTTGTAAGGTAAAACTTTATGTTTTTACTTATAAAAAACTTTGTGTTCCGAGTCGTTAATATAATAGTGTTATTTAGTTAAGTAACGGACACGTCATGGACTATGAAATCCAAGTGTTTAATTTTATTTATAATGTGTTAAGTGAAGCAGATTGTAATGTAAATAGGTGTGACATTTCATAACTTGTATATTCTGTGTACATTAGTGAATGAATCTGAAGATTATCCAGGTACCGTATGTAATGCATTTAATTTACTTTTGTTGTTGCTTATTATTTATAAGTTTTTATTTATTTGTTTATTTTATTACAGTTGTTTTTACTATTTTTATTTGTAAAATTTTGTTTATTCTCATTCACTCTTGTGGCTTACTGTTATGTTTTTATTATATGTTTCTGATGTTTTTATCACATTATTTGTTGTGGTATTACGTGTACTCTAAATTATTTCATTGCCCCGAGTTTCGCAACTGATTTGTCTAAAGTCTAACCAATGTTAGTTTTACTCCTAGTGAAAACTTAAATTGGTATTCTCAAAGGGAGATAGGCCTATAAATTCTCTTGTTTCTTATTTTCTTTTAAATAGTAGTAGTTTAATAAAGTCACAGTGTAAAGTAACGCTGTTAATACTTTTAGTTTCAATTTATTTCTTATAACAAATTATATAGTATAGGTTATATAATATCTTCAAATAAATACACTGCAAGTAGGTTTATTAATATATTAATACGTTTATCTTGGTGAAAATAAACCTACTTGCAGTGTATTTATTTGAAGATATTACATAGGAGACCTGCAGGAAACTCAAAACGAGTTACTTACAAAGGATAATATAGGTTATGTATATATAGTATATAATAACAGGTATTTGTACCTGTAATTTTTTTGGAACGGTATTTTCATACCTAGTATTTTAAAATAACAGTTTAGCCCACCTCTACGGTGATCAGAGAACCTAATTACTAGTTTTCCCCAACAGATCGCGCAGGCATGCCTCACCTCCGCGGTAACACACGGTAAACACAGAACAACACTGAATGAATAAATCGCAATTATATTAATAAATTCTCTTTTTATACATATGCCCGATTTCCTTGAGAAATTGCGGCACAGTATAACTTTTGATTGTTGTGTTAATCATGTATTGTATACAGATAGCAGGAGTAATCTGCATAAATGATTAGTAAATCATTGAAATTGCGATATAAAATGAGATGTTTAAAAAGAAAAAAGTAAGATGAATTTGTTGTTTACTTGAATTAGTAAGTCATTGTAAATTTGGAATGATAAATTCCAATAGAATGTCGATGTTAGATGTTTAGGAGAAAGTGTATTCTGTTATGTTAAGGATATTTCTATTAAACAATGTTATGTGTACATTTAGAAGTTAAGAAAAGCCAGTACTTCGAAAAAGGCAAACCAGCACGGCTAAAAGAAAACCAAATCAGTTCAGGATCTGGAAAATGAAAGGCCATTTAGTGATTTTTTATTGATTGTTTCAGCGTCTGGTGACACTGTGCTGAACAGCGTGTCAGGGTAGGAGCGTCTAGTGCCTGACTGACTTTATGGTGTTGGGATTCTACAACAGGAAGTCCAGTAAAGTCATGCAGGTGCGGCCGCAATCACTTGATCAGGGGGGTGAGTTACCCATCATGTTAATAAAAAATTAAAGGGTGTCATGGCGCCATATCCAAACTGATCCTTTTAGGTTATGTCAATGAGAGTTTTTATGCTTTGGCACAAAACCTCTCATTGAGGGGGTATTGTGACAGTACAAAATGGGTATAATTATTTTTATAATGTGCAATAACACGATCTATGTAAAATTGAATCAAATATGACTTTTGAAATGGGACTCGTATGAATCAGCCAGAGTGATGTAGGCGTCGTCGTCTTCGAGCTATAAACCGAGCCATATATGAGCACACATTTTTATATTCGATCTGACATCACAACAATATAATGACATAAACGAATGTTTTATAACACTGAGACACATTACAAGCTTCGCCAAGGTTCTAGGCGTTTTGAAATGACGTCGCCAGCAAGGAAGGGGTACCACGTGACCAGCCTTTATAGAGTACAAATACCAGTCGCCATCATCCTGTTCGAACTACATAGTCAACCCGTACAGGTATGTTAACCCAAGTCCGCAGACAAAGTCGATTTAGGTCTTTCAACAAGTGAAAATGCATATAAAACAGTGCTAAATAAGTTTCTCCGAGTACACGAGTGAATCACCAAAATTGAAAATGCATATAAAACAGTGCTAAATAAGTTTCTCCGAGTACACGAGTTAATCACCAAAATTAATTAACAGTTTTAACAGTTCAGTGAGTGTTGCAACAAAAGTGAACTACAAGAATGATGACGCCACATGTGGAATAACGTCTCCAGATAAGTAATTTCAAAACTAAGTCGACCAGACAGCTATCAACAACTATGTATCCTGCATTAAAACAATAACTTCAGATCGTAATGAGAGCTCAAATCTAAGGGGTTTTTCAAAGAGTGAGTGAGAGTGTGAAAGCGAAGTACTGGTTCGCCTTTATAGATTTAAATAAAGTAATCTTGTATAAATAATGAATATATATATGTTCAATGTTGGGTGATTTACTAATCACATAGATATATAAGGCCAACGCCCGTTTGAATTGCAAAAAAATGTGAATAAAAACCAATTGCTATATCACAAAGACCACGTGTTGAATGTAATTATTGCGCTGCAACCTTGTCTGTTTCCTGCATCCAAATCTCGCCTAAACGAATTCTAGAGTCTTCTGAGTCCAGGGAAATAAAGCGTTTAAATCATACAGGTATTAATGAAAGGAGTGGAATAGTTTGCATATTAACTACAAATATGCTGGCAACCCTATGACATATTGATGAGATGTAAGAATGACGTATTGATGAGGTGCAAGAATTAAATTGCTAAGGTAAGTGATGTTTTGGGCGAGTATATTTGAAAAAGTTATAGACAATTACAGGTTCACAGCTGGGTGATAAAAGGTGGAACCCAGAATGCTGTATTACCATTGTATATAATGTTCTCTTGTATATAAACTGGAGTGGTCGTGGTGTATGGCTAGCGTGTGACGCTGCTATGCTGTCGGCGCGGGTTCAATTCCCGCCAGGGGCCATCTGATTTAGATACGACCGTTCCCCCTCGCAAGGTAATGGCAACCCAGCAAGAGGTATCCTGCCTAGTAGAAACCCTCCCCCCCCAAAAAAAATTGCCGTTCAGATCCAGCGTTAAACTGGAGGTCCTATATACCTGTGAGAGACTTAGTACCAGAAGCACCACGAGTATATGCGGGGAGGGTACAAACCAGTCGAAAGACTGAAGGACTACGAACTGAACTGTATATAAACTAAAAACTGATTTGCAATTTTTTTATTATTCTGTACAATTCTGTTTTTATCTACTTTCATTAAATGGTAACTGATTCTCATAAATGAACTGAATCATTTATAATTTTCTGCTTCTAAGGATGGTGCCAGGTTCAGGATACTATTGTAGTAACGCATGTTGTAACGGGCCTATTTTGGGGTAATAAAGCAGTTTGTATTTTTTTCGTAAAACAATAACATTTTTTGAATATTAGGGACAAACGTATAAACGAAAGGTAAATTTATTGTTAGCGACAGTGGTAGTGGAGGTGGTAAGAATGATTGCAAATATTGTATGTAAATATCAAAAGACGCAGACAGCAACAAAATTAATAAGCTGGAATTGTGCCAAGGGCAACCAATGACACACAAAAACTGTCAACAAGTTATGTAACGAGACATCGGATGTTCTTACGTCAGAGACGAACCCTGTTGTGGAATGCTGTTATGTAATAAAGCAGTCTGCTGGCGTAGGAATACAAACTTTAAACACAATGAAAATTGGTCATCCAACCACGGCGGCTTCACAAAATAGCGCCGGTAGCCTATTGCCAGTCTAACTTCATCACTCGCGAGTGTTACACAAAAAAAAGTTCCGGAACGTAAGTGCGGGCCCGCACCTAAAATGTAAATACAGCAAAACCAAAAATGTAACTAACAGTGAAAAAATGTAACGCAAAACTTAAAGCATATCTAAATCAAGTGAAATGAACAGTTTTCTTGGAATGATGACAGTAACTGAAACAAACGTGTGTGCGTGGAACAATATGACTTCTTCTGGACAATATGACTAAATCAGCTAAGTAATCTACAATAAAACCAAATTTTCAACTATGGTTTAATTTTTCAAAATTTTAACATTTTCCAATGATGAGCTCTTAAAATCGGAGAATAGTTATGTGTGTGTGTGTGTGTGTGTGTGTGTGTGTGTGAAAGCGCTGGTTTTCGTTATGTCGTAGTTGTAGAGAATAGTTGGTATTTATGTTATATTCTAATTTGAAAACTGCTTAAGCAAAATGATCTTTTTTACGAATATCTATTCTTGAATATTATGAAAGTTAAAATGGTTGTGAGCATTATAGAGTAAATAAACCTTTTGTTCATTGCCAATGTGAATTAGATTAATTATTACAAATAAACCATTCTGCTCCTGTGTTCGCCTAAAAAGGACCCGAAAATGGTAAGTACTAAATTTCTTGTAGTTAATAAATACAAGATGGCACCCGACAAAATTAAACAGTAAAAATTGAATAAAATAAAATCAATCATGTTTTTATTTATTTTATTAATATCAATAAATTAAAACGTATCAATGTTGGCTTCTAATAATGATTCTCCCAGTGAATTTGAAATACATTTTTCATGTAACCACTTTTCATAATTATGTGAATTCATTTCATTATGTTTATCACGTGTTTTTATAACCAATTTAAAGATTAACAATGCATTTTTATGTAACCTTTTCCATAATCACCATGAACTGTAATAGCATATTGTCCTTTAGGCTAACAGCCCAGGTTGGAAATCATTGGGCCAAGCTTAACACATTGTGTGTGATGCATTGATATAGGTCTACATTCCACCAATGTAAATTACTGGATGACCTTAACAAAAATGCTTTACTGGTTTACTGCTTTCAAATATTATAATCAAGTTTATGAATTCTCATGTTTACAGTTAGTATTTTCTATTATCTTGACTTTTTTTACTTAAAACTTCATGAATTACCGGTATTATTTTTTTTTAATAACCCATTTACTGCCACTGATTAAGTTTTTCGCTAAGTATAACTATTATGATTATAAGTTCACTTTCACTACATTTATTGGTGACTACAATAATCCACAAAACAGCATACTTATCAAAATCATCGCTATCAGCCTTTGGATATCTAGTTTTTAACATTGAAAATGTTTATAAGGACGTGTCACACATTTGCGGCCGATCACTGGTGCATGATTGAAAATGGGAACCGGTGAGCTTCCATAGAAACTACTTCTTTGTTGTCAATAACATACAAAATTTTGAATTTTTATGAATGCGACTACATTTAACTTATAATCTGTACATTGGTAAATGAAGAAAAATAAATATATATATTTTTTAGATTTATTGAAGCATTTTCAATGCCCTTCTCTGTGCATTGCATTTGTGCAATGCCTGTAAATTTTTTATCTGGCATATCAAATGTTTTAAAACTATTAGCTTTCACTCCTTAAACATTTTGCTTTTAGAAACTCTGTTTTCTTCAGCCATTTCTTCATGTAATTGTCTGTCTATTATAGGTTTGTTATTTTATTCATGTTTAACAAACATATAAAAGTTACAAAAAATTTCATATCGCTGAATGCCAAAGACTTATTTGCTTCCAACTTTGTTTACAATTTTTGAACTAGAACTGGCTTTCATCACATTTTAAGTACACTAACTTAACTAAATAAAATGTGTTTATAAATTCCTAACTTAATTTCACTAAATCACAAGAAAAAAATCAGTAACACTAAAGAGGGCTGGTAGCTTACGAATTAAGCAACACTGTATGGAATGATAGTTTCATAATTTCAAAAATGACAATAGTTGGAAAGGTCAACCCAAAATACTCACACTTCACACATCCAGGGGCAGTGACACATTGCAGTAAGGGCTGATGTTTACAAAACACCATGAAAAATGTAATGTTGCTTAAACTGAACCTCACTACAAGCAGCTGATTCACGCTTCCTGAGACATGGTACAATTCCTACCTATATAAGGAATTTCGCTTGCACTAGATAAAGTTGTAAGTTTGAAAATATTGTTATAATGTTTATATCAGTAAACTCGAAAGCAAAACACTAAACATCAATTTAACATGAATATAGTCACACTGACAGTAAAAATTAAAGTAGACATGTACGAGGTTTGTCTAAAAAGTAACGAGACTGAATTTTTTCCCCAGGAAGTGGCAACACTGAGAGACCAACAATACAACAGCTGATAGCTGTAACATCTGTTTACATTCATAAAAATTTTCAGCTTCTTAACTTCAACAGATTTGGCTGTGGTATAGTTTTTGTGTTTGTTTTGTCTCATGTCACAAATATGGAGCTTAGTAATATTGACCAGCATTATGCAATCAGATTTTGTGTCAAACTCCAGGACAGTGGACAGATACATTTAACAAGTTAAAACAAGCTTATGGAGATGAAGCCATGGTATTTTTGGATGGCCATGAAACCGTGGAGGATGAACATCATTCTGGACCAAACACAGCATGAACTGACAAAAATGTGTTGAAAGTGAGAGATCTCATCAAGTCTGATCATGGTTTGACAGAGAGAATGATTGTTTATGAACTAAATTTAAAAAAATTTTGACACACGATTTTAACGTGTGCAAAATCTGCACAAAAATGGTTCCAAAAATCTCACTCAGCAACAGGAGAACCGAAAAAAATGTGTTGTGACCTTGAGCGCATTGAAAATGACACAAATTTTATGAAAAGTGTCATAACAGGTGATGATCAAAAATCTGATATCGTAGATTTTTTAGTATGATCCAGAAACAAAACGCAAAGTGAAGAGTGGCACACTAAAGACTTGCCATGACCACAAAAAGCAAGAAAGAGCAAATCCAAACGCTCATTACTTTTTTCGACATTCAAGGTATTGTGCATAAGGAATTTGTGCCTCTAGGACAGATATGTAATGTAATTTTAAATAAATACTAATAGTGTGTGAAGCATTTACTATATTATTTGTAGTTCAACCGAATCCTTTGCTTTTTACTTGCGATGATGTCAATCACATCATCGTAAATGTTTTCCATTGCAGTTTTGTGAGTAGAGTCTTTTCTATGGTGATGAGAGCAAGTGAGGAAGAACAATTAGATTCTATTATCAGATTCTATTAGAGATCTGTGAAGGTCAATGATCGATTCTTTATGTAATGTTTCATCACTAAATAGCAATAACAGCTCTCTTCTCAGTCAAAAAATTGCTGTAATTCCCTTTCAGATTTACAAGTCCTTCTTCCGGGAATGCATTTTTAAAATTTTATAATTGCCTTGAATCTAAATGGCTTAAAAATCTTAATTTAGCAACCCACTGGATCTGTGGGTTATGTTTGTTTAAATAACATCAGTAATTTCATAAAACAACCTTCTGTACTAAGATTTCTTATCTTCACCGGAAAGGATGTCTTCTCTCTTTCCTCTTCTAACCACTGGAAACTCAACTACAAAATAAGACATAGTTTCTTAAGTTTTATTCTATAACCAATCAAAAATCTTCCCCAAGTTTTATAAAATGAGCTGAAAAGCATTTAAATTTTATTTATACAAAAACTGACAACAAACACTTTTTTTGAAGAATATGAAATAAAACTTCGGAGTGAGGAAAAATATAATATGAAAAAAGTTGAAATCACCTGATAATATGCCTGACACTTGAGAATCAATCCGGACACATTAATTATAGTTTCAGTACTCCAATTGTTGGCGTTTTCTGTCATGGACGTCAGTAAATTAATAATGTAAATTTTGTGTTCATCATACACTGTCTCTAAAAGCCTGCTGTTATAGTTCCATATAGTAGCAGCCATTTTTGGAAACCGCTTTTTGACTTCTGTATCCAGTGCCTCAGTGCTATAAAAGAAAGTTCCAAAACCTGCTAAAGTAAAAAAAAATTATACTCTTTAATACAACTAACTGACCATAAGAGAACCAAATTTAGCTTATGGTCACAGCAATGGACGAAAATCACTTGTGGGCATTGTTCGTGTACTCGAGACTGAAGACCACTGTATTCCCCTGCCATTAATACATCTGTGCTACTAATTTCATCCCACAGGCATATTCTTCTAATGTGTTAAATACATGCTGACATGAAGCATTACCTTAGTGATAATTACTAACACTCTGATATCTCCAAAACCTTTCTTCAATATCTCCATCTTTTTTTATATAACAAATTACTGTAGACAACTGTGATTTTGTAGCTACATTTGTAGTTTCATCCACATTTGCAACAAAGGAAGAATAATTAATTTCATATTTTTTCAAGCATCATATATTGTGAAATAGAAGAAATAATGTCATTTTGGATATCATTTCATAACCCTCAAAATACAGTAGAATTATTAAAGTAATTTTTTATCTCTTTATCGAAATCACTCATTTCCTGTAGCACCTTGATATAATTCCCTCTATTTAAAGAATTGTGAGACTTATTATGACCACGAAAAACCAAGTTCTTGATTCCCCCCAAAACAAACAGCTTTAATTAAATGGTTTAAAATATTTCTGTTCTTTTGAACGAGTTCGTTACGAGCTCTATTGACAGACAAAATTGATTGTTTGAACTAAATTCTATGCGTGTTCTCCAAAACATCTTCAAGTGAAATTGGGGCTGTGTGTGACTCTGGAAAAACGAATGTCTCTTTCCTGCGTTCTCTAAAAACATAAATCACTAAAACCAGTTTTTGACCCTATACTGTTCTCATTAGAAAGAAAATAGAAAAAAGCCAACAAAACAAACAGGAAGATTTAATACAGCCACTAATTTAAATCTACACATGTGTAGATTATCTAACGGCCTGCAAAGTTTAATAATATCAAGTTTCTCTTGGAAAGGTAATGAACCAAAACCTTGGCAAAAAGTTTGTTGATAGAACAACAGTCCTGTAGAACAGTAACTGCGACAGAATGATCTGACGCAGATTTCACTGAATGATTGTTGAGGAACATTCTCCTTATTCTTGCTTCCCGGCTCCATTACAGCACCAATCAACTATTAAATGCTGTTTAAATATACACAACTCATACTTTGTGTCTACCACATTTTGTAGACAAAACAAATATATTTACAATCGCATACACAACAGATGTAAACATAAACATTAGTTTAATGAAAAAACTTCACAACGCACCATTATAAGGAAACATAGATGCTATACAAAGTGTTATAAGGGTAAGTCAAAAAGTAAAGGCAAATTTTATTTTCCCTGCTGCAATGGATGGCAGCACTGACTGAACAATGACATATCATAACCTCAAAGTTTTTTTGTTCTTTAGCTGTGTTGTTTCAGTGCTCAGCTCCATTCGTAGTGATTTCAGGGCATTTTATTATGAGTGCCCCGTTGTCTGTGTGCACCAAGGAAGAAATGAGGGGAGTGGTACATTTTCTGCACTCTGAAGGGACTAAACCTGCGGAGATTATTCGCAGAATTCAGCAGCAGTATGGTGAGAGCTGTCTTAGTGAAGCAAAATGTATGAGTGGATAAATCGCTTTAAAAATGGTCGTGTATCTATCTGCGATGAAGAGCGGTCAGGTAGGCCATCCACTTCGAAGATGGACAAGAACATCGAGACAGTTGAGCGAATGATTCATGATGATCGTCGTGTCAAAATTGATGATATTGCGCATGCATTGAACATTAGCCACGGTTCAGCAGTTGCAATCATCCACGAATCACTAAATTATCGCAAAGTGTGTGCTCGTTGGGTACCACATCGACTGACAGACCAGCACAAACAGAAACGTTTGGAAATTTTGAAATCACATTTAAGGCATTTAGAAGAGGAAGGAGACAAGTTTCTCAGTCGCATAGTAACCATTGATGAGACGTGGGTCCATCATTTCGAACCACAGAGTAAGCGGCAGAGTATGGTGTGGAAACATCCATCCTCGCCTACAGCAAAAAAGTTCAAAAGACAAGTTTCTGCAGGAAAGTTGATGATGACAGTGTTTTGGGATATGAAAGGTCCACTTCTAATTCATTACACTCCTAAAGGTCAAACAGTGAATAGTGACAGCTACTGTGAGATCTGAAACCCAAAATCAAAACAAAGAGGCGAGGAAAACTTTCAAAAGGTGTGCTTTTGCTTCAGGACAATGCCCATCCTTATACTGCGGGGAAAACGATCCAGTGCATTCAAGATATTGGTTTTGAGCTGCTGGAGCATCCGCCGTACAGTCCTGACCTAGCTCCAAGTGATTTTCACCTTTTTGGTCCGATGAAGGAGCACCTGCGTGAATCCAAGTTTTCGTCGGATGACGAGGTTGTGGAGGCGGTGCGCGAGTGGCTGTGTACGATGCCACAAATCTTCTTCCAGGACGGAATTACGAAGCTTGTCAAGAGATGGACCAAGTGCATAGAAGTTGAGGGAGATTATGTAGAGAAATGATGTTACTTGTCATCTTGTTTTCACAATAAAAAGTTCCTTTTTAAAAATTTGCCTTTACTTTTTGACTTACCCTCGATACACAATAGATTACCAGGGATAGACGTGCTGAGCCCTAATGCGTTCCTCATACATATACTCCTACTTACTCCACGTGCGGGAACTGCAACACTATGCCTTCGCCTAGTCACAATATGTAAACATGTCTGATGTTAACGAGCTGACAGTTACAAACGTGCTCAGACCTGTCACATTCTCTCCCATACTAAGCTACAAATCTGTGCCACTATACATAGTCTGTCTGTCAAACAATCCTAGTTATCAATTTTAAATTTATTTATTTGTATGAATAAAGTCTTTTAATAAAGACAGTTTGTTCCTTGAAACATTTTATAAAAATTCTCATATATTAGGGGAAGCAGCGCTTCCCTCCACATCCATTGACACTTTGCCACTGCATTTAGTAATTATCCTCATTTAAAACAACATTTATCAAACTGTGATCAGCAGAACAGAAATTACTATCAGATAACAGGAATTTACTAAGACTGTGGAAAATTTACTTTTCTCAGCTTTAATTTTTATTTTTTTGTAGTATACCTGAAATGTGTTGGTACTTTCCTAGCTTAGACAGTGAAAGTTACATACTGACGTCACCCATTTCTATTATCGTTGCCGACTTGTCAGTTGGCAGTGACCTCACTCACATGTTACTTTTCAATATTTGGAGATACATTGCTTAGGATATGTAATAATAATGGCTCCCATGTATACCACCGAAGTAGCTTATGAGCAAGGCAGGGTAGGCTGCCTAATGTGAGCCGTACGACATACAAGGAAGGCAGTGTGGCCAGCACTATGCTTCAGCTGCCCATTATTATCCCCAGGATGTTATCCCAGGTACTCACTTTCAACAGGCTGAGTCGACCTGGGGGCTGAAGAACGCACCTTGATTTTATGGTGCGGGCCCGGAAATCGAACCCAGGACCTCTAGACTAGTAGCCAGGTGCCATACCCACTGGTCTACTAAGCTGCCGTTTATCATATGTTAGGTTTATAAATGAACATAAGCTTTCATGGCTGGTGTTTACACTACCGCAATTTTCCAGGCTGTTAGGCCGTGGTCCAGATTGTCTATTTTCACATCCATACATTCCATCCATAGCCATGATGGACATCTTCAGTGGCATAGGACCACAGATCACAAACACCTGCAAACCTTCGAACGAATAGAAACAAAGAATATTCAGTCCACTCAGCAATATTTCGTGCAATATGGTCTGGACCAGAAATGGAATGTTTGCACTTTTGTGGCCTGTTACCATGGCTCACACTAGTACTGTATTTGCCAGGACTGTTTCCAAGAATCACCTGGATGTATACGGTATAAGAGGGTTGTCTTGGGCCTTTGCCACCCAAGTAAAATTCACGTATGTAAAATTCATGTCCAAGTTGCCATGTATCCAAGGAGTGGACACCAATGTTGTAACCTGTCGAGTGGCTGCTAAGTTACAACTGTTTTGTTTGACGTGTTTCCGGAGGTGAAGTTGAATCATTAGAATGAACCGTTCTTCTTGAAGACAATTTATTGTGATTAGCAAAATACAAACGAACTTTTACAAGTTACTTTATACAACTCCTCTTGACAAACTATAAGTCAGTTAATTCAATTACTGTTTAAACTCTAAGTACATTCAGTTACTAGTACTTAGTTCACAAATTAATATAACTACTTTTAGTTACTTCAAAAATTACAAAAAACAAACTATTGACAACATCTGGTTTTCCGTCTCTGTAAGAACACCTTCCAACACAAATCAAAGTCAAAATAAAAATGAGAAAAGATGAGTAATTTCTCTCGGATCTCTCACACAATCAGATCTGTCTTCCCCAGCGAATGCTAAGAGTTTTTATAGTACATCATTGTGGGTGTAACACTTAATTTAGTGGTGGGACTGTTCCCTCCTCTTAATTCTAAATCCTTAACTATCATAGGCTAAAACTAGTTGAAGTGAGGGTAATTCTCTTATAATTTTATAAGACTTTCTATTATTCGTCAAAGACTGTATCATGTGACCCTACGTCACGATTTGGGGTTTTTCCATCTAAGATTAAAGTTCTCACGGAATAGAACACCTGCTTTTACCAATGTTCACACGGAGTACACCACCTGGCTTCACACTTGTGACCAATTACTTGACTCCCCCAAAAGGATATCAAATTTGTGTGACATTTTATATTTCCTGTCTGGACCTTGTCAACATTATTTCTTATTTGATGTGTCTCGCCAGATTTCCTACGATTATCACTTCCTGGACAGTCACGCTTATTGAGAAAGGGTGAGATACCATTCACGACCCTGGGAAAATTTCCTAAAACTAATTTTATGTTCAAAACATATGCTACAGTCTCGTATACACACCTGACACCTGTCCCTTTTCTCACACAACTAAGAATTTTTTATTTTCTCACTTCTAAGTAACAATTATGCGACAAGTACAATAAGTACAATTGACAATTACAACACCTTCCCCCTTATTTTAAGCTTTAAGCTACACAATGCTTAATGCTTAATACTAAACTACTATTACAATTCAAATATCTTGCTTAATTTTAAAAGTGATTACATAATTTTTATAAGTTTAAATTCCTACAATGATACATTACTATCACTATTGAACTAATCACACTAATCACTAATAAAAACACAAACAATTCTATTTACATCTTACTGTACTTTCACTGAATGACTTTACTTGATACTACATTAATTTTCCCATTATTATGTTCTTTTCGACCTTGGTCGCAGTTTCTTTTCAAACTCTTTTAGTTCTACAATTTCATCCTCTAGCTAAGTACAACCGTTTGTTGGACTCTCTCCTCTTATTGCAGTCAGATCATGGACTGTCGCTCCATACTGGTACTGCTTTACTACAATTGGTATGGTACTTAATGTCTGTACCTGTTTAAAAGATTCCTCAAACTTCCCTTCTAACCTTTTACTACAACATCTACCAAACAATGGTAACAACCATTTTGGGCAAAATCTTTTATATACATAGTATAAAATTCCTGTTGTTATTAACCCACAGATTATATACATCATTACTGAATGATGCGTTACCTTTGACATGTAAATTTCATGCACATGCTCTTCCTCAATAGCTTTTCTAATTTCATTTAATCTGTAACTGGCTGCATCTAAATCATCAGCATGCATTGCCACAGTTTTCAAATACTTTGGTAATTTTAACGTAGGTAGTTTTACATCATCCTTAACTACACTATCCAATTCATCACAACAATCAATTTCTATATCCACAGGTGGGTTAATTGGTATTGTACCATTACTTTCATATTTAGTATTTGATAATAACATTATGCCTGAGCAATACGCTCTGCACGTTGGTGCTAAATTAAAAATTCCCACATTACTTAATTGTACTGAATGTATAATGGATGGCATACCATCCAATTTTCAACTAATTGTCAATGTCTCATCCTCTGGTAAAACATTAAGCCATGAGTTTGATTTCATCATTCTCTGCCATAAAGGAATATTAATTCTAGTTATTCTCTGATCACAACTCTTTGCATCATAATCACCTTTAAACAATTTTACTTCACAAGCTTCATGTAAATGTACTTGATAAATATGATTCATTTGTTGACAAACAAATACATCATTTTCTAAATTTTTTACAATTATTCAATTCGTCTGATTTTAAATAAATAAAATATTGTTTAATATCGTCTATACCCAAGTATTCAGTTTTGGGTTGAATGAATAGGTATTCATTATTTTTTAAATATTTTGGTAATGGTGATACCTTATAAAATTCAAATAATAAATCGTTAATCAAACGAATACATACACTAACTTATTGTCCTTAACATACACACAAATAGAAAATAAGTCTAAGAATGAGTGAATATTGTCATCATTCACCGCAAGAG
The DNA here is from genome assembly GCA_034769895.1 of Magicicada septendecula. NCBI lineage: Eukaryota > Metazoa > Arthropoda > Insecta > Hemiptera > Cicadidae > Magicicada > Magicicada septendecula. The sequence continues at coordinate 234,378,731 of CM068372.1, read as the reverse complement.
GAAATGACAGTCCTGCAGGTAATTTTCCTAATTCATATTTTAGAGTTTTTAAATTAATAACAGAGGAGTGAACTTCTCCTTGTGTAGCATCAGTAATAGCTCGTAACAATTCTTTAACATCAATTTCTAATTGGATAGCTTCAATGTGGATATATTCCACACATTCAGTCATTGCTACCTGAAAAGTTATATTATTAAGTTTTTCATTTAATAATTTTCGAGTCGAATTTTGAAAATCAATAATTTTATCAAAGCTTTCTATGATTTTACCTTGATTAATGTTCGAATCATTAATTGTTTTATTAATAGTCTTAATGGTTGAAATCATGACAGCAGCTTGTTCTTTTCTAATTTCGATAGCTCATACTGATTGCAGCTAACCTCTTTAACTTTGTCATCATAATACATGGCATCATCATGATCCATAATCCCAAATAAAATTTTCGCTGCTTCACCTATAGTGTCAAACATACCTCTGTGACCCCTCTTTCCTTTTTATGTTGTATATACAATTTTTTTTGTATTTTATTTTTTTGTATTTTTATTTTATTTATTTATTTTTTTTTTTTTGAAAGAGAAGCCACAAGTTATTTAAAACTAGGCCTGAGCCTAGAGAAGCCAAAATGCGCTGGGTCCAGTAGGACGGGACTTGCAATGAAACTCGGCTGTAATCTAACAATAACAACTTTTATTGTACCCCATAATTCGTTACATGTAAATCACAAAATTATCACATAATTGTCACATAATATCAGGAATAACCCACAAAATACATAATTAATAAATAAGTCCCCTATTCTTAATAGTGTCAAAAGACAAGGTCTGTATATCAGTAATTATCATATATATATATATGTATATCAGACAACATGTACAGAAACACAAAGACACATACACTCATAATTATGGACACATATTATAAACACCTAATTCCCTTGGAATACGCATGCTCAACAGGCAGTGTTTCTACCAAGCCCTGAAACCGGCAATCATAAATGTTCGCCCTTCAGTCACCGTCATTCATCAATTTCCATTAATTTAAATAAATAAGAAAAACCCCCGAAAGGATGATAATCACTCATATACCATAAGAGAGACCGGACCGCCCATATGTATAGATAGCATCTGATAATTGCCCCACCATGAGCATATGAAATTCTTTAAGTTTCTGAGACATCACATAAATGCGAAAGATCCTCATCACCTGATTTTAAGCAATTGGTATGAGTTTATAACATTAATTTTTGTTTTACAAATCCAGATGGATACAGGAATTAGTATGTGCTTTTACAAGATCAAAAAAATTAATCAGTATATGCTTTTACAAGATCAAAAAATTAATCAGTATATGCCCAGAAAAATATGAAAGTTCTTTTCTGTTAAAGCCCGATGGCTGTATATAAATGAATTTATAATAACTGACTGTTGTATCCTAGCAGATGTGGGAGCGCGCCAGCCTGTACTTAACCATGTGTGACAGGAATCAAACCTGCCTTAAACTGTATGAACATGTGCCTGGCAAAAACTATGTCCCCATTTATTCCCCGAAAACAGCCAGAAAAAAAGAAAACGAACCCCCCCAGCCCTTACATGTTAACCAAAATGAAATTAAAATATAAACCCCGTTCTGAACCAGCTGGAACAGAATCCCTAACATGTGACATAAATTTTGTAGCAAGCATAGCAATGACTATTGGCTATATATGAAAATATTTAAGTGTAAAAAAATCTCTAGCACGCTCCCCCAGTGCAGCACACAATTACAAACATCGTACTTAGTTTTATGAAGTTAAATTATTAAAGTCACATAATGTTCAGCTGACACACCCTATAGCAGACTGTCTGGCCACGTGGGCACATGGTTTCAAAAGAAATTTAAACTGTGAATCAGGAGCACGGCAGGCCCGGCCAACAAAAAATAAAAGAGTTCATATCACCTTAATTATGATGAGCATGTGATATATCTTGAGTTGGTTCACCAGACTCCCTCCTCCGAACAGGTGCGTGTATGATGGTTCATGGCTGATGAAGATGGAGTTCTATCAGCAAGACCAGCATCTCCGGCTTTAGGCGAGAACCCTGGTAATTCATAAAAATTAGAAATGCTGTTCATAAAAAATGTCCACCCAAGATCCCAGGTAAATAACCTCAGAACGGGCCTTCAACCAACTCAAGATAAATGCACAAAGTTTCGGTTATTATTTCTTTGCAAATTGCTTAAAGAGTAATAAAGTCTACCATGGGATGATTAATTCACAAAATAAAAGATATTATTAAAATGCGTAGAGTAAAAGTTACTTGCACGCTCTTAACACGCGCCGACAGAATCCAACAGGTTAGATTGCCACGTGGTGGCACAATTATTGCAATTTGCCAAAAAATGATCACATTCAAGGCACTCACAGTTGCACACAACTAAAATATTAATAGTGTTTCCTCCAAGGGTGGTCTCACAAGTTATTTTTATTGCCATAGTTAATTAAAGAGAACACGCGAGCAATCTGGTGCATGTACATGCACAATTCAACTCATGCCTACGCACTGACTTTAGCTTATAATTTATATAACATTCTATGAAACGATTACAGTGACTCTTACAATACAATAATCATAAAAAGGAATATGAGCTGCACATACTGAACATTAAATAATCTTTTAATATACAAACTGCCGGGTCGCACCAAACCATTCGTCTTTCTCATACGGCTGCATAAATTTCGTTAATTAAATTTAATTATTTTTGACTCACACAATAAGATGCTATGATCACTTACCGGGAAGTCTCGTAACTTCAGCCTGCCATTAGAGTAGAAGAAATAACTGCGTAGTACAATCTGCTCGGGTCAGGAGTCTGCTGTTCCCTTGAGTGCCGGTCGGTGACTGAATTAGGCATCTACAATCTAACAAACAGCCAAACCTCCCCACAGAGTGCGCGCGCAGTTTTAACGGAACCGAACAAATCTCGTCGCTTTAACTGACCCTTGCGTTCGCGTTATTTTAAAATTAATTTTCTAAAACCTTAGACAGCCGGGTTTACACCGGCACACCCCCACCCCGAAAGGGCAACCCGGTTGCCCCACTCTTAAACTCGGGAGAGTACCCTGCAGTATACCCCCTTCCGAAAACAAGCTGGTGGACTTCGTGAGTGTGGCGGCCCAGCAGCACTGGCTCTCAGGAGAACAGAGGAACCTCACAACTGCGTCCATTCCCCATGCGACCCTCTCCGCCATGCCAACCCCACGGGACCGCCCCAACACGTCACCCTTCCCGGTGACCATCAACTACTCCCACCGGTCCCACTCACATACTCGTCCTAAGACCAAACAAGGTATCTCCCACCTTGGTATGTGAGTGACCGCACTACTCCTCGTCCATCTCTTGGACCGACCAGCCACATGCACCCACAAGGCATCTCCATCCTTGCCATATGGCTGGCCCACATCCCTACACAAGGGCGGACGGCCCCGCTTAGCCAGACAGAGAGGACCGCACCAAGGGCACGCGAACATTAATCTCAACTTTTATTCAACAAAAACACCATGACTAGCAAGGGGGGGTTTACTTCACCACGGCACCATCGATACACCTTATATATATATATATATATATATACACCACCTAGTTTTAACTCAAAATAAACACCACGGTAAACAACCGGGGAATGCGGCATGGCTCTGACCCTACAATGAACAACCTCAACATCAACAACTATTAACCACCAACAACAGCATACCATCACTCCATCTAACTTTTAAAACAGGGGAAACTAACAATCTCGAGGACCACAATCCAAAGTGCACTCTCGGCAAGTCTCTCTAACTCCTTATTGATAGGTTTTTTTTTTTTTTTTTACTAAGGGGAGGGGTAGGAAAATCGGGAACATGAAACGGGGCAAGGATCATTAAAGGGTCAATAGCTAGGAGTAAGGGTTAGGACATGGCTCCCTCCAGAAATAAGGATGAATGGAGGAACCCAAGGCTCGCGTGGGCAGGGGCGCAACCCTGAAATAGATGAACACCACTGGGAATGTGAGGAACATCTACCCGCTACCCGTTAACCTCTTCTTCTTACCTTTCTATGACGGACTTTGGGTATTCGTTGCTTTCGCACACCACTCTCGGAGGAACTATCTCGCGTTGAGCTGTACTGACTGGTTTCTTCGGAATCAGAATCAAAGCAACTTACCTCACTGCTTTGACTCCGCTTTGGATTATGCTTGTCGTCTAACTCCTCCGCTACAATTTCTTCCTTTTCTACTTCTTTCTTTTCTACAATTTCCCCTTCTTCGTCCACATAATCCAAATCAACCTCCTGACACTGCAGCTCCTCACCATCTTCCAGTTGCTCCTCTGATCCATCTTCATCACACTCATCGCCAGCTCCTTCACCAACTTCTTCACTAACCTCTTCTCCAATCTCATTTTCCTCAACACGTTCACCATCAACATCATCGCCATCACGTCCACTACCACCCTCAGAACACTGCACATCTTCATCCTCTAGTTGCTCACCTGGTCCGCATGAAACTTCCTTCCGCTCTTCGGAATCCTCAACACTACTTACAGAAGGCGTCTGCACATCTTCACACACTACATCATTCTCACTCGCACACTCCACGACGCTGCCACCAAATTTCTCCTCAACTTCGACCTCATCTACTTCTACCACACTTGCGGCATGAACATTCCCTTGTCCATCAACAACCTCAGAAACACTTGCAGCCCGGACATCCCTGTGTCCATCTGCAACTTCAGACTCTACAGTCTCCCTAACACCTACAACTATACCTTCCCGTGCAGCATCCGCAGACAGCTCTTCTGCCTCTTCTGTCGATTCCACTCCTTGACCACTCTCAGCAACTACAGCGTCCTCAACATTTTCCACCCTGGAATCCAGCTGTCCAGGCTCATGTGCAATGACTAAATTAATTTCTACTGATGGTGACTTTCTCTCAAGTGACTTCTCACATCCCAGCATAGGCAATGATGATGTTACCGGATCTAGATCCCTCACGAACGATACCGGGACAAATTCTGCAGCATCTGGATTCAGCCATGACGTCCTCTTCGAGTCCTGTAACTCAGTATTAACTGACGTGTTCTTAGGCTCTTGTATTGATCCACAGAAGTTATTCCGCTTCTCTTCTTCTGCTTCACCTTCTTCATCCACTACTCTCTTAGGCACTTGTACTTCCTCTTGAACCTTTGCAGTGTCCTTTTTCTCCGAGTAGGAATAACGCCTTGGTACAGGCTCCCTACTTGCCGATGTTTGTTCCCTAACATAACTTCTTCTTCCCCTGTTAAATTCATATTTCTTTGTTTTCCGTGCTGTAGCTGTTGTTACCGTCTTCTCACTTGCCACCCCCTTGTAGCCTCCGTCACTTCCGGAATATTCAGGCTTTCGTACAGTCTCTTGCGTTCTCCTCCAACCACCATATTTGTCCTTTTTGGCTTTTTCTGATGAACCACTGGAGTATTGGACATCTGTAGCATCTCTTCCCCGGGACTCGTCAACCTCCTGGACCGTTCTTGAAACCACACACAGCCGTTCAAGGTCCGCAAAACAACGTGGACGGTCCGCGAATACCAAACGAGATCTCTCTTGGGGAGTCAGACCTTCCAGAATCGCTTGTATCACTTCTGTCTCGGGCAACCCCAACCTTAACACCCGGGCAGCTTTCCGTATATCGTGCACGAAGTCCCCTAACGCCTCTCCATTGGCCTGTAGGCGATAGAATTTTTCCAACTTAAGCTGGGCACGTCGTCGAATGGGTAGGAAGAAGCTCAACACCTCCCCATGGAAAGCATCAACACTGTCACCCCAACGCAGAGTCTTGGTGACCAGCTCAGCCAACGTACCCCGGCAATACGGGTATATAAGAGACAAGATCTCCCCATCGGACACCCCCGGGAAATCTGCCACCTGCAGGACCAGGTCCAAGAAAACCAGCAGCTGGTCCTCATCAAATCCATTCACCACCGGAAATTTCTGGAGAACGCCTGAAAGAGGGTGGGGCAATTTCTGGTAGCATACCGCCGCCAGAATTGCACACTTCAAAACAAACAATCATAAAACAAATCACCACTAAACACCTAACACAAACATAACCTACAAAAACATATTCACAAGAATCGGAAAAAACCCAAGTACTGTCCTTCCTTTGAGCGACCCCCGGGTTCTCTAGCGCTGCGGAGACCTGGCCTACTTCGGAACCATCTACTCACACCACAGAAGGAGACAAGCAACAACCAACAATACTGAACACACATAACATCAAACATCAATTCGACACACACGTCTCACCAACACATAACTCACAAAAACCAACTAGCAATCAGAATTCATAATTCGGGAATTAGTAATCAAAAGTGAACAGGACTTAAGTCGGTGACAGTACCGACTTCCGATCGGGCCATACCGCATCCCGCTAATGTCACACACTAAACTCCGACCCTGAATCCGCAACATTCTATCACCCAGGCCACCCTTGAGACTCCCTGGCAGTGCAAGCTATCACATTTTCCGAACACAAATACCCGCCTCAGTGGTGCGACCAGACTCACAAGTTATACGACCTAAAACTAGCCTACACGGGCATATACCTAAGAAATACAATGTCATAACAATAGCCTAATATTTCCGAGTTTGCAAGCCCCGTCACACCCAAGGACCCAAGGGTTCAACCCTAGAATGAACCACGCTCTCTGCTACCATTTGTGACCCCTCTTTCCTTTTTATGTTGTATATAAAATTTTTTCTGTATTTTATTTTTTTTATTTTATTTTTTGTATTTTTATTTTATTTTATTTTTTTTTTTGAAAGAGAAGCCACAAGTTATTTAAAACTAGGCCCGAGCCTAGAGAAGCCAAAATGCGCTGGGTCCAGTAGGACGGGACTTGCAATGAAACTCGGCTGTAATCTAACAATAACAACTTTTATTGTACCCCATAATTCGTTACATGTAAATCACAAAATTATCACATAATTGTCACATAATACCAGGAATAACCCACAAAATACATAATTAATAAATAAGTCCCATATTCTTAATAGTGTCAAAAGACAAGGTCTGTATATCAGTAATTATCATATATATATATATGTATATCAGACAACACGTACAGAAACACAAAGACACATACACTCATAATTATGGACACATATTATAAACACCTAATACCCTTGGAATACGCATGCTCAACAGGCAGTGTTTCTACCAAGCCCTGAAACCGGCAATCATAAATGTTCGCCCTTCAGTCACCGTCATTCATCAATTTCCATTAATTTAAATAAATAAGAAAAACCCCCGAAAGGATGATAATCACTCATATACCATAAGAGAGACCGGACCGCCCATATGTATAGATAGCATCTGATAATTGCCCCACCATGAGCATATGAAATTCTTTAAGTTTCTGAGACATCACATAAATGCGAAAGATCCTCATCACCTGATTTTAAGCAATTGGTATGAGTTTATAACATTAATTTTTGTTTTACAAATCCAGATGGATACAGGAATTAGTATGTGCTTTTACAAGATCAAAAAAATTAATCAGTATATGCTTTTACAAGATCAAAAAATTAATCAGTATATGCCCAGAAAAATATGAAAGTTCTTTTCTGTTAAAGCCCGATGGCTGTATATAAATGAATTTATAATAACTGACTGTTGTATCCTAGCAGATGTGGGAGCGCGCCAGCCTGTACTTAACCATGTGTGACAGTAATCAAACCTGCCTTAAACTGCATGAACATGTGCCTGGCAAAAACTATGTCCCCATTTATTCCCCGAAAACAGCCAGAAAAAAAGAAAACGAACCCCCCCAGCCCTTACATGTTAACCAAAATGAAATTAAAATATAAACCCCGTTCTGAACCAGCCGGAACAGAATCCCTAACATGTGACATAAATTTTGTAGCAAGCATAGCAATGACTATTGGCTATATATGAAAATATTTAAGTGTAAAAAAATCTCTAGCACGCTCCCCCAGTGCAGCACACAATTACAAACATCGTACTTAGTTTTATGAAGTTAAATTATTAAAGTCACATAATGTTCAGCTGACACACCCTATAGCAGACTGTCTGGCCACGTGGGCACATGGTTTCAAAAGAAATTTAAACTGTGAATCAGGAGCACGGCAGGCCCGGCCAACAAAAAATAAAAGAGTTCATATCACCTTAATTATGATGAGCATGTGATATATCTTGAGTTGGTTCACCAGACTCCCTCCTCCGAACAGGTGCGTGTATGATGGTTCATGGCTGATGAAGATGGAGTTCTATCAGCAAGACCAGCATCTCCGGCTTTAGGCGAGAACCCTGGTAATTCATAAAAATTAGAAATGCAGTTCATAAAAAATGTCCACCCAAGATCCCAGGTAAATAACCTCAGAACGGGCCTTCAACCAACTCAAGATAAATGCACAAAGTTTCGGTTATTATTTCTTTGCAAATTGCTTAAAGAGTAATAAAGTCTACCATGGGATGATTAATTCACAAAATAAAAGATATTATTAAAATGCGTAGAGTAAAAGTTACTTGCACGCTCTTAACACGCGCCGACAGAATCCAACAGGTTAGATTGCCACGTGGTGGCACAATTATTGCAATTTGCCAAAAAATGATCACATTCAAGGCACTCACAGTTGCACACAACTAAAATATTAATAGTGTTTCCTCCAAGGGTGGTCTCACAAGTTATTTTTATTGCCATAGTTAATTAAAGAGAACACGCGAGCAATCTGGTGCATGTACATGCACAATTCAACTCATGCCTACGCACTGAATTTAGCTTATAATTTATATAACATTCTATGAAACGATTACAGTGACTCTTACAATACAATAATCATAAAAAGGAATATGAGCTGCACATACTGAACATTAAATAATCTTTTAATATACAAACTGCCGGGTCGCACCAAACCATTCGTCTTTCTCATACGGCTGCATAAATTTCGTTAATTAAATTTAATTATTTTTGACTCACACAATAAGATGCTATGATCACTTACCGGGAAGTGTCGTAACTTCAGCCTGCCATTAGAGTAGAAGAAATAACTGCGTAGTACAATCTGCTCGGGTCAGGAGTCTGCTGTTCCCTTGAGTGCCGGTCGGTGACTGAATTAGGCATCTACAATCTAACAAACAGCCAAACCTCCCCACAGAGTGCGCGCGCAGTTTTAACGGAACCGAACAAATCTCGTCGCTTTAACTGACCCTTGCGTTCGCGTTATTTTAAAATTAATTTTCTAAAACCTTAGACAGCCGGGTTTACACCGGCACACCCCCACCCCGAAAGGGCAACCCGGTTGCCCCACTCTTAAACTCGGGAGAGTACCCTGCAGTATACCCCCTTCCGAAAACAAGCTGGTGGACTTCGTGAGTGTGGCGGCCCAGCAGCACTGGCTCTCAGGAGAACAGAGGAACCTCACAACTGCGTCCATTCCCCATGCGACCCTCTCCGCCATGCCAACCCCACGGGACCGCCCCAACACGTCACCCTTCCCGGTGACCATCAACTACTCCCACCGGTCCCACTCACATACTCGTCCTAAGACCAAACAAGGTATCTCCCACCTTGGTATGTGAGTGACCGCACTACTCCTCGTCCATCTCTTGGACCGACCAGCCACATGCACCCACAAGGCATCTCCATCCTTGCCATATGGCTGGCCCACATCCCTACACAAGGGCGGACGGCCCCGCTTAGCCAGACAGAGAGGACCGCACCAAGGGCACGCGAACATTAATCTCAACTTTTATTCAACAAAAACACCATGACTAGCAAGGGGGGGTTTACTTCACCACGGCACCATCGATACACCTTATATATATATATATATATATTGCAACGAATCACAGGATCATGATAGGCGGGGCAAGTCATATATTACACAGACAATGGACACTCGTATTATATTGGTAGATGGTTAAGTTTGGTTGTTATAATTGTATTTAGTAAGGATAAGGGTTTAGTTTAATAACTGTGCATTATTTATTTTTGTTATTCTTGTACTGTGTTTGTGGAAATGTACGCGCGTGCGCGAGTGGTAAACGTTTCCCGGGCGGTGCGTGAATTATTATCGTTGTGTTGACTTTAGCTGAACTGAGACATGTGTATCGCTACAATCCCTATACCTGTCGGACTATTGTTTACGTTCATGTGTATTATTAATATGTAGGCAGCATGCATGAGATACGAGTAGTCTGATTACCGCTATGCATGCTGTTACAAAGTAAATGCACTCTAATGCATGAAAAGTGCATGGTCATTTATACTAACCATGTGACTTCCATCCACCAATAGAATGCGGACTGGTGGTTGGAAATTTTCTTAAGCCTGTCGTTACACAGGCAGTTCTTCTACGCCGTCTACCGCGAACGGGTCGTGCACTCCTTGTACAAGAATTCTACCGCTTGCAAGGTGTTGTAAAGACTATTCGTCGTTAGTGAAACGGGAAGGCTCAGAACTGTGTATGTAGTACATCTGCACACAGTAGTGTTTAAACGCATTACGCGTATAATTACGATAGTTCTTCTACGCCGTCTACCGCGAACGGGTCGTGCACTCCTTGTACAAGAATTCTACCGCTTGCAAGGTGTTGTAAAGACTATTCGTCGTTAGTGAAACGGGAAGGCTCAGAACTGTGTATGTAGTACATCTGCACACAGTAGTGTTTAAACGCATTACGCGTATAATTACGATAGTTCTTCTACGCCATCTACCGCGAACGGAACGTGCACTCCTTGTACAAGAATTCTACCGCTTGCAAGGTGTTGTAAAAACTATTCGTCGTTAGTGAAACGGGAAGACTCAGAACTGTGTGTGTAGTACATTTGCACACACCAGTGTTTTAACGCATTGTGCGTAAAATTACAAGCAGTTCTTCACTGCTGCTACCGCGAACGGTACATTCAATTCCTTGTACAAGACTCTACCGCTTGCAAGGATTTGTTAAGACTTTTCGGGGATAGTAATGCGTGTGACGCATAACAATTGATTTTATATCTTTACACACGATATTATTATTGTAGTATTACGTGTGTAAGAAGTGAGTGCAACTGTATCACTGTGCGAGATTTTCCGCAGTGACAGTATCATTAATTGTTACGCAATACTCCCATCAAGACGCTTCCGTGCTAGTGCAAGATTTCCTCATAGGGTGGTCTGCTGATCGCGGTAGACCTTGATATTCGCGAGAACACTTGAAGAAGCCGGAGAGGTATAAGCTCAATATACCGTTATTGATTAAACTCACTGTCACCTGAGATATTACTTGGTCTTAAACTCTATATAAGTTTTGCGAGTAATAAAATCCGTAGTACCGTTGTGTGCGAAGTGTCGGATTCATCGTGGGAATTGCAGGACATCAGCCCAGCTGTTATAGGACATCAGCCCAGCTGTTATAGGACATCAACCCAGCTGTTACAGGACATCAGCCCAGCTGTTATAGGACATCAGCCCAGCTGTTACAGGGCATCAGCCCAGCTGTTACAGGACGTCAGCCCAGCTGTTATAGGACACCAGCCCAGCTGTTATAGGACCAGCCCAGCTGTTACAGGACGCCAGCCCAGCTGTAAACGTTTCTGGTGAAACGTCTGTCATTTGTAAGCCACACCTGACGAACCAACTATACCGCAAAGACCGGCCCTTCTCTTCAACAACATCATCGTGGGAGTCTTCTTATGTAACGTATCACGTCTTGCGTATGAACATTATTTAACATTTTGAAAGAAAGACTCTATATCAACATTACATTCTGTACATTTCAAATATACCATATAAACTATAACTTGTGTTTGTACAATAAATAATCTTAAACCCTCCAATATAGACTTGTAATTTGAAATACACATACTATCATATCCTATGCGCCAATAGTTTAGTAATTTGTGTTGTCGCATAGAGATATTTTGGCGCTTAGCAACGTAGGGCTCGGTAAATAGCAGTAAATTTACGCTATTACATATTTGTCTATGAATATAAAATTTGTTGGAAAAATCCGACGTATAAATTTATTAACGTGATAATTGTATGTGTATTGTTCATATGAAAAGCTGAGGATATAAATTTTCAATTGTGCATATTCTCTTGTATATCGTATATGAACAGATTTTATCAGTATATTGGAGGTTGATTATTAGTTGTTGTATGTTAGATAAGGTATTTACATGTTGATATTTTGAACTGCTTTTTCTGTGTGCGCATAAACTGGTTACCATATGTTCTAATCTTGTCGTAATAATAATAACTTTCTTTGCTTATAAATCAGTGAATTTAAGTTTACTAAATTTTAAATTAATTTGATCACTATGTCGAATAAAAAAGAGTTTATAGAATATTTAAGGGCTTTAAGGGCCAGGTCACTTGATGATAAAACCATATCTGAGCAGAGTAGAGCCGTTAGGCGGAAATTCTGGGATAATATTGAAAGTAATATTAACGAGGCAACTCGCTTAGGGCATAGTATTTCATTGTTCGATATGATCGGAGAATTAGATTATGCATGCAATTATAGTGAAGATGACGAAGATGAAATTAGTAATAGCAACACTATTAGTCCAGAACATACTTCAGATAATTGCTGCGAGGAGATGAAAGCTGTGGATGAGGAGATGATAGCCATTAGGCAGGAATTTTGGGAAGAAATGGACGCCGACGGAGAGGAGAGGATGGCGGAACTACAGGAAGTGTCAGCTGATATTGAAACAGATTTATCTGTTGAGAATATTGCACCGTGTGATAATTTTGAGGTACCTAATGTCCTTGTGGAACATACTCTCAACGAAAGTAATATGGAAGTTAACCAAGATGTGACATCGGAAGGATTAACGGAGAACAGTAGCGTAGCAGGTGAACTTGAAAGTGATTATACAGAAACCACCTTATTAGGGCCTAGTAGTTCATATCTCGGTAAAGTCGAGTATTTAGATTCTGCATCGGATTGTAGTGAAGATAACAGAAATGAAATTAGTAGTAACAACACTATTAATCTGGAACATACTTCAGGTAAGCGCTGTGATGAGGTGATAGTTTATAGTGTAACAGATATAGCATGCGAGAACCGTGAACGTATGATAGAATCTGAAGCTATCATGGATGCGGACAGTGTATGCATAACACATAAAAATCCCGAACCAGTAGTAGAGCCTGGAACTAGTATGGATACTAACGGTGCAGGTATTTATGACACATGGCCAAATGATGAGGTACTAGATGAATCTATATCAGGTACTGAGGTGTTTACGGAGGATGGAGAGGTAAATGATACGGGTGACAATAAGGTGACAACAATTATGATAAATAATAATGAACCGCCGCGTAATCAGTTTCATGTTCAAACACCACAAAATCAGCCGCAATCACAACAACATAAAAATACAACTCAGCAAATTAATACCAACTTATTAGCAACAGTTACTGAAAATGATTCAGTTGAAAAGCAGTTCAATCGATCAAGTATGGGAAATGTTAGTTATAAGAATAAAACTGTTATGTATGGCCTATATCCTGCCGAAATTAGGGATAATTTAATGTGTAATAATGATAATAGTAATAAACATGAAGAAAATATTAGTATGGAAAATTGCACCGACCTTATTGTCGAAGCAAAAATCAGGGGTTATGTTGACGAGATGTTGGTCGACAGCGGCACAGAAATATCGCTGTTGGACGAGCAGTTACGTAAGAGGTGTAAAAACCACTTCATACAAATGCCGATTCTGCCGGTAAGTCACACAAGGATAAAATCAGCAGCGTGTGAGTCGCAGATAGTTGAAAAACAGGCACGTATAACAAGATATGTGCAGGGAACGAAAATAGATGTGACCGTAATTGGAGTTAGAAAACTCGGACATAATATTATATTGGAAATCGACGAATTGAATAAACTGCCAGTTGGAGTTCCAAACCATACATTACGAGATAAGGTTGATAGTATAGAGCACCTTATCAGACTAGGACGCTCGAAAGATAAGATAACGAATAACTCACCGACTCCCAAGGTTCAGTTAATGGGTTGCGAGATAAGGCAATTACGGTGTATATTAAACAAATTCAAATCTGTATTTCCAAGTAAACGTGTGCGTTTCAAAACTGAGAAAAATTTATACAAAAAACTCAGAAATAAATGTCAGGATATAGGGGTAAGAATGTGTAGTGATTTAAATATGTCAATTCAGGTTTAAATGTTGTATGTAAGATGGCTCTGTGAATGAACAATAATCTAGTTTTGATAAGGAATGTTGTCTGTGTACGCTATGACCCTGCATTGATGTCGTTATCTGTGTGTCAAGAACATGTGTGTTTGTTTTGGTTTGAAGGTTACCACGTGTCTTTTGATTTGATGCTTCTGTCAAAGTGACAGTTGGAAATGTTAGTATTAATTGAGGATGTTTATTTGATTTTAGTTTGAGGGTATTATTATTATTTCAGGATTAGGAAGTTGTTTTGGTTATATAAAAAAAAAAAATTTTTTATTTTTGTTAGTTAACTAAAAAAAAAAAAAAAAAAAATTTTTTTTTTATGCGGGAGGGAGTTAATCCTGCAACGAATCACAGGATCATGATAGGCGGGGCAAGTCATATATTACACAGACAATGGACACTCGTATTATATTGGTAGATGGTTAAGTTTGGTTGTTATAATTGTATTTAGTAAGGATAAGGGTTTAGTTTAATAACTGTGCATTATTTATTTTTGTTATTCTTGTACTGTGTTTGTGGAAATGTGCGCGCGTGCGCGAGTGGTAAACGTTTCCCGGGCGGTGCGTGAATTATTATCGTTGTGTTGACTTTAGCTGAACTGAGACATGTGTATCGCTACAATCCCTATACCTGTCGGACTATTGTTTACGTTCATGTGTATTATTAATATGTAGGCAGCATGCATGAGATACGAGTAGTCTGATTACCGCTATGCATGCTGTTACAAAGTAAATGCACTCTAATGCATGAAAAGTGCATGGTCATTTATACTAACCATGTGACTTCCATCCACCAATAGAATGCGGACTGGTGGTTGGAAATTTTCTTAAGCCTGTCGTTACACAGGCAGTTCTTCTACGCCGTCTACCGCGAACGGGTCGTGCACTCCTTGTACAAGAATTCTACCGCTTGCAAGGTGTTGTAAAGACTATTCGTCGTTAGTGAAACGGGAAGGCTCAGAACTGTGTATGTAGTACATCTGCACACAGTAGTGTTTAAACGCATTACGCGTATAATTACGATAGTTCTTCTACGCCGTCTACCGCGAACGGGTCGTGCACTCCTTGTACAAGAATTCTACCGCTTGCAAGGTGTTGTAAAGACTATTCGTCGTTAGTGAAACGGGAAGGCTCAGAACTGTGTATGTAGTACATCTGCACACAGTAGTGTTTAAACGCATTACGCGTATAATTACGATAGTTCTTCTACGCCATCTACCGCGAACGGAACGTGCACTCCTTGTACAAGAATTCTACCGCTTGCAAGGTGTTGTAAAAACTATTCGTCGTTAGTGAAACGGGAAGACTCAGAACTGTGTGTGTAGTACATTTGCACACACCAGTGTTTTAACGCATTGTGCGTAAAATTACAAGCAGTTCTTCACTGCTGCTACCGCGAACGGTACATTCAATTCCTTGTACAAGACTCTACCGCTTGCAAGGATTTGTTAAGACTTTTCGGGGATAGTAATGCGTGTGACGCATAACAATTGATTTTATATCTTTACACACGATATTATTATTGTAGTATTACGTGTGTAAGAAGTGAGTGCAACTGTATCACTGTGCGAGATTTTCCGCAGTGACAGTATCATTAATTGTTACGCAATACTCCCATCAAGACGCTTCCGTGCTAGTGCAAGATTTCCTCATAGGGTGGTCTGCTGATCGCGGTAGACCTTGATATTCGCGAGAACACTTGAAGAAGCCGGAGAGGTATAAGCTCAATATACCGTTATTGATTAAACTCACTGTCACCTGAGATATTACTTGGTCTTAAACTCTATATAAGTTTTGCGAGTAATAAAATCCGTAGTACCGTTGTGTGCGAAGTGTCGGATTCATCGTGGGAATTGCAGGACATCAGCCCAGCTGTTATAGGACATCAGCCCAGCTGTTATAGGACATCAACCCAGCTGTTACAGGACATCAGCCCAGCTGTTATAGGACATCAGCCCAGCTGTTACAGGACATCAGCCCAGCTGTTACAGGACGTCAGCCCAGCTGTTATAGGACACCAGCCCAGCTGTTATAGGACCAGCCCAGCTGTTACAGGACGCCAGCCCAGCTGTAAACGTTTCTGGTGAAACGTCTGTCATTTGTAAGCCACACCTGACGAACCAACTATACCGCAAAGACCGGCCCTTCTCTTCAACAACATCATCGTGGGAGTCTTCTTATGTAACGTATCACGTCTTGCGTATGAACATTATTTAACATTTTGAAAGAAAGACTCTATATCAACATTACATTCTGTACATTTCAAATATACCATATAAACTATAACTTGTGTTTGTACAATAAATAATCTTAAACCCTCCAATATAGACTTGTAATTTGAAATACACATACTATCATATCCTATGCGCCAATAGTTTAGTAATTTGTGTTGTCGCATAGAGATATTTTGGCGCTTAGCAACGTAGGGCTCGGTAAATAGCAGTAAATTTACGCTATTACATATTTGTCTATGAATATAAAATTTGTTGGAAAAATCCGACGTATAAATTTATTAACGTGATAATTGTATGTGTATTGTTCATATGAAAAGCTGAGGATATAAATTTTCAATTGTGCATATTCTCTTGTATATCGTATATGAACAGATTTTATCAGTATATTGGAGGTTGATTATTAGTTGTTGTATGTTAGATAAGGTATTTACATGTTGATATTTTGAACTGCTTTTTCTGTGTGCGCATAAACTGGTTACCATATGTTCTAATCTTGTCGTAATAATAATAACTTTCTTTGCTTATAAATCAGTGAATTTAAGTTTACTAAATTTTAAATTAATTTGATCACTATGTCGAATAAAAAAGAGTTTATAGAATATTTAAGGGCTTTAAGGGCCAGGTCACTTGATGATAAAACCATATCTGAGCAGAGTAGAGCCGTTAGGCGGAAATTCTGGGATAATATTGAAAGTAATATTAACGAGGCAACTCGCTTAGGGCATAGTATTTCATTGTTCGATATGATCGGAGAATTAGATTATGCATGCAATTATAGTGAAGATGACGAAGATGAAATTAGTAATAGCAACACTATTAGTCCAGAACATACTTCAGATAATTGCTGCGAGGAGATGAAAGCTGTGGATGAGGAGATGATAGCCATTAGGCAGGAATTTTGGGAAGAAATGGACGCCGACGGAGAGGAGAGGATGGCGGAACTACAGGAAGTGTCAGCTGATATTGAAACAGATTTATCTGTTGAGAATATTGCACCGTGTGATAATTTTGAGGTACCTAATGTCCTTGTGGAACATACTCTCAACGAAAGTAATATGGAAGTTAACCAAGATGTGACATCGGAAGGATTAACGGAGAACAGTAGCGTAGCAGGTGAACTTGAAAGTGATTATACAGAAACCACCTTATTAGGGCCTAGTAGTTCATATCTCGGTAAAGTCGAGTATTTAGATTCTGCATCGGATTGTAGTGAAGATAACAGAAATGAAATTAGTAGTAACAACACTATTAATCTGGAACATACTTCAGGTAAGCGCTGTGATGAGGTGATAGTTTATAGTGTAACAGATATAGCATGCGAGAACCGTGAACGTATGATAGAATCTGAAGCTATCATGGATGCGGACAGTGTATGCATAACACATAAAAATCCCGAACCAGTAGTAGAGCCTGGAACTAGTATGGATACTAACGGTGCAGGTATTTATGACACATGGCCAAATGATGAGGTACTAGATGAATCTATATCAGGTACTGAGGTGTTTACGGAGGATGGAGAGGTAAATGATACGGGTGACAATAAGGTGACAACAATTATGATAAATAATAATGAACCGCCGCGTAATCAGTTTCATGTTCAAACACCACAAAATCAGCCGCAATCACAACAACATAAAAATACAACTCAGCAAATTAATACCAACTTATTAGCAACAGTTACTGAAAATGATTCAGTTGAAAAGCAGTTCAATCGATCAAGTATGGGAAATGTTAGTTATAAGAATAAAACTGTTATGTATGGCCTATATCCTGCCGAAATTAGGGATAATTTAATGTGTAATAATGATAATAGTAATAAACATGAAGAAAATATTAGTATGGAAAATTGCACCGACCTTATTGTCGAAGCAAAAATCAGGGGTTATGTTGACGAGATGTTGGTCGACAGCGGCACAGAAATATCGCTGTTGGACGAGCAGTTACGTAAGAGGTGTAAAAACCACTTCATACAAATGCCGATTCTGCCGGTAAGTCACACAAGGATAAAATCAGCAGCGTGTGAGTCGCAGATAGTTGAAAAACAGGCACGTATAACAAGATATGTGCAGGGAACGAAAATAGATGTGACCGTAATTGGAGTTAGAAAACTCGGACATAATATTATATTGGAAATCGACGAATTGAATAAACTGCCAGTTGGAGTTCCAAACCATACATTACGAGATAAGGTTGATAGTATAGAGCACCTTATCAGACTAGGACGCTCGAAAGATAAGATAACGAATAACTCACCGACTCCCAAGGTTCAGTTAATGGGTTGCGAGATAAGGCAATTACGGTGTATATTAAACAAATTCAAATCTGTATTTCCAAGTAAACGTGTGCGTTTCAAAACTGAGAAAAATTTATACAAAAAACTCAGAAATAAATGTCAGGATATAGGGGTAAGAATGTGTAGTGATTTAAATATGTCAATTCAGGTTTAAATGTTGTATGTAAGATGGCTCTGTGAATGAACAATAATCTAGTTTTGATAAGGAATGTTGTCTGTGTACGCTATGACCCTGCATTGATGTCGTTATCTGTGTGTCAAGAACATGTGTGTTTGTTTTGGTTTGAAGGTTACCACGTGTCTTTTGATTTGATGCTTCTGTCAAAGTGACAGTTGGAAATGTTAGTATTAATTGAGGATGTTTATTTGATTTTAGTTTGAGGGTATTATTATTATTTCAGGATTAGGAAGTTGTTTTGGTTATATAAAAAAAAAAAAATTTTTTATTTTTGTTAGTTAACTAAAAAAAAAAAAATTTTTTTTTTATGCGGGAGGGAGTTAATCCTGCAACGAATCACAGGATCATGATAGGCGGGGCAAGTCATATATTACACAGACAATGGACACTCGTATTATATTGGTAGATGGTTAAGTTTGGTTGTTATAATTGTATTTAGTAAGGATAAGGGTTTAGTTTAATAACTGTGCATTATTTATTTTTGTTATTCTTGTACTGTGTTTGTGGAAATGTGCGCGCGTGCGCGAGTGGTAAACGTTTCCCGGGCGGTGCGTGAATTATTATCGTTGTGTTGACTTTAGCTGAACTGAGACATGTGTATCGCTACAATCCCTATACCTGTCGGACTATTGTTTACGTTCATGTGTATTATTAATATGTAGGCAGCATGCATGAGATACGAGTAGTCTGATTACCGCTATGCATGCTGTTACAAAGTAAATGCACTCTAATGCATGAAAAGTGCATGGTCATTTATACTAACCATGTGACTTCCATCCACCAATAGAATGCGGACTGGTGGTTGGAAATTTTCTTAAGCCTGTCGTTACACAGGCAGTTCTTCTACGCCGTCTACCGCGAACGGGTCGTGCACTCCTTGTACAAGAATTCTACCGCTTGCAAGGTGTTGTAAAGACTATTCGTCGTTAGTGAAACGGGAAGGCTCAGAACTGTGTATGTAGTACATCTGCACACAGTAGTGTTTAAACGCATTACGCGTATAATTACGATAGTTCGTCTACGCCGTCTACCGCGAACGGGTCGTGCACTCCTTGTACAAGAATTCTACCGCTTGCAGGTGTTGTAAAGACTATTCGTCGTTAGTGAAACGGGAAGGCTCAGAACTGTGTATGTAGTACATCTGCACACAGTAGTGTTTAAACGCATTACGCGTATAATTACGATAGTTCTTCTACGCCATCTACCGCGAACGGAACGTGCACTCCTTGTACAAGAATTCTACCGCTTGCAAGGTGTTGTAAAAACTATTCGTCGTTAGTGAAACGGGAAGACTCAGAACTGTGTGTGTAGTACATTTGCACACACCAGTGTTTTAACGCATTGTGCGTAAAATTACAAGCAGTTCTTCACTGCTGCTACCGCGAACGGTACATTCAATTTCTTGTACAAGACTCTACCGCTTGCAAGGATTTGTTAAGACTTTTCGGGGATAGTAATGCGTGTGACGCATAACAATTGATTTTATATCTTTACACACGATATTATTATTGTAGTATTACGTGTGTAAGAAGTGAGTGCAACTGTATCACTGTGCGAGATTTTCCGCAGTGACAGTATCATTAATTGTTACGCAATACTCCCATCAAGACGCTTCCGTGCTAGTGCAAGATTTCCTCATAGGGTGGTCAGCTGATCGCGGTAGACCTTGATATTCGCGAGAACACTTGAAGAAGCCGGAGAGGTATAAGCTCAATATACCGTTATTGATTAAACTCACTGTCACCTGAGATATTACTTGGTCTTAAACTCTATATAAGTTTTGCGAGTAATAAAATCCGTAGTACCGTTGTGTGCGAAGTGTCGGATTCATCGTGGGAATTGCAGGACATCAGCCCAGCTGTTATAGGACATCAGCCCAGCTGTTATAGGACATCAACCCAGCTGTTACAGGACATCAGCCCAGCTGTTATAGGACATCAGCCCAGCTGTTACAGGACATCAGCCCAGCTGTTACAGGACGTCAGCCCAGCTGTTATAGGACACCAGCCCAGCTGTTATAGGACCAGCCCAGCTGTTACAGGACGCCAGCCCAGCTGTAAACGTTTCTGGTGAAACGTCTGTCATTTGTAAGCCACACCTGACGAACCAACTATACCGCAAAGACCGGCCCTTCTCTTCAACAACATCATCGTGGGAGTCTTCTTATGTAACGTATCACGTCTTGCGTATGAACATTATTTAACATTTTGAAAGAAAGACTCTATATCAACATTACATTCTGTACATTTCAAATATACCATATAAACTATAACTTGTGTTTGTACAATAAATAATCTTAAACCCTCCAATATAGACTTGTAATTTGAAATACACATACTATCATATCCTATGCGCCAATAGTTTAGTAATTTGTGTTGTCGCAATATATATATATATATATATATATATATATATATACACCACCTAGTTTTAACTCAAAATAAACACCACGGTAAACAACCGGGGAATGCGGCATGGCTCGGACCCTACAATGAACAACCTCAACATCAACAACTATTAACCACCAACAACAGCATACCATCACTCCATCTAACTTTTAAAACAGGGGAAACTAACAATCTCGAGGACCACAATTCAAAGTGCACTCTCGGCAAGTCTCTCTAACTCCTTATTGATAGGTTTTTTTTTTTTTTTACTAAGGGGAGGGGTAGAAAAATCGGGAACATGAAACGGGGCAAGGATCATTAAAGGGTCAATAGCTAGGAGTAAGGGTAAGGACATGGCTCCCTCCAGAAATAAGGATGAATGGAGGAACCCAAGGCTCGCGTGGGCAAGGACGCAACCCTGAAATAGATGAACACCACTGGGAATGTGAGGAACATCTACCCGCTACCCGTTAACCTCTTCTCCTTACCTTTCTATGACGGACTTTGGGTATTCGTTGCTTTCGCACACCACTCTCGGAGGAACTATCTCGCGTTGAGCTGTACTGACTGGTTTCTTCGGAATCAGAATCAAAGCAACTTACCTCACTGCTTTGACTCCGCTTTGGATTATGCTTGTCGTCTAACTCCTCCGCTACAATTTCTTCCTTTTCTACTTCTTTCTTTTCTACAATTTCCCCTTCTTCGTCCACATAATCCAAATCAACCTCCTGACACTGCAGCTCCTCACCATCTTCCAGTTGCTCCTCTGATCCATCTTCATCACACTCATCGCCAGCTCCTTCACCAACTTCTTCACTAACCTCTTCTCCAATCTCATTTTCCTCAACACGTTCACCATCAACATCATCGCCATCACGTCCACTACCACCCTCAGAACACTGCACACCTTCATCCTCTAGTTGCTCACCTGGTCCGCATGAAACTTCCTTCCGCTCTTCGGAATCCTCAACACTACTTACAGAAGGCGTCTGCACATCGTCACACACTACATCATTCTCACTCGCACACTCCACGACGCTGCCACCAAATTTCTCCTCAACTTCGACCTCATCTACTTCTACCACACTTGCGGCATGAACATTCCCTTGTCCATCAACAACCTCAGAAACACTTGCAGCCCGGACATCCCTGTGTCCATCTGCAACTTCAGACTCTACAGTCTCCCTAACACCTACAACTATACCTTCCCGTGCAGCATCCGCAGACAGCTCTTCTGCCTCTTCTGTCGATTCCACTCCTTGACCACTCTCAGCAACTACAACGTCCCCAACATTTTCCACCCTGGAATCCAGCTGTCCAGGCTCATGTGCAATGACTAAATTAATTTCTACTGATGGTGACTTTCTCTCAAGTGACTTCTCACATCCCAGCATAGGCAATGATGATGTTACCGGATCTAGATCCCTCACGAACGACACCGGGACAAATTCTGCAGCATCTGGATTCAGCCATGACGTCCTCTTCGAGTCCTGTAATTCAGTATTAACTGACGTGTTCTTAGGCTCTTGTATTGATCCACAGAAGTTATTCCGCTTCTCTTCTTCTGCTTCACCTTCTTCATCCACTACTCTCTTAGGCACTTGTACTTCCTCTTGAACCTTTGCAGTGTCCTTTTTCTCCGAGTAGGAATAACGCCTTGGTACAGGCTCCCTACTTGCCGATGTTTGTTCCCTAACATAACTTCTTCTTCCCCTGTTAAATTCATATTTCTTTGTTTTCCGTGCTGTAGCTGTTGTTACCGTCTTCTCACTTGCCACCCCCTTGTAGCCTCCGTCACTTCCGGAATATTCAGGCTTTCGTACAGTCTCTTGCGTTCTCCTCCAACCACCATGTTTGTCCTTTTTGGCTTTTCCTGATGAACCACTGGAGTATTGGACATCTGTAGCATCTCTTCCCCGGGACTCGTCAACCTCCTGGACCGTTCTTGAAACCACACACAGCCGTTCAAGGTCCGCAAAACAACGTGGACGGTCCGCGAATACCAAACGAGATCTCTCTTGGGGAATCAGACCTTCCAGAATCGCTTGTATCACTTCTGTCTCGGGCAACCCCAACCTTAACACCCGGGCAGCTTTCCGTATATCGTGCATGAAGTCCCCTAACGCCTCTCCATTGGCCTGTAGGCGATAGAATTTTTCCAACTTAAGCTGGGCACGTCGTCGAATGGGTAGGAAGAAGCTCAACACCTCCCCATGGAAAGCATCAACACTGTCACCCCAACGCAGAGTCTTGGTGACCAGCTCAGCCAACGTACCCCGGCAATACGGGTATATAAGAGACAAGATCTCCCCATCGGACACCCCCGGGAAATCTGCCACCTGCAGGACCAGGTCCAAGAAAACCAGCAGCTGGTCCTCATCAAATCCATTCACCACCGGAAATTTCTGGAGAACGCCTGAAAGAGGGTGGGGCAATTTCTGGTAGCATACCGCCGCCAGAATTGCACACTTCAAAACAAACAATCATAAAACAAATCACCACTAAACACCTAACACAAACATAACCTACAAAAACATATTCACAAGAATCGGAAAAAACCCAAGTACTGTCCTTCCTTTGAGCGACCCCCAGGTTCTCTAGCGCTGCGGAGACCTGGCCTACTTCGGAACCATCTACTCACACCACAGAAGGAGACAAGCAACAACCAACAATACTGAACACACATAACATCAAACATCAATTCGACACACACGTCTCACCAACACATAACTCACAAAAACCAACTAGCAATCAGAATTCATAATTCGGGAATTAGTAATCAAAAGTGAACAGGACTTAAGTCGGTGACAGTACCGACTTCCGATCGGGCCATACCGCATCCCGCTAATGTCACACACTAAACTCCGACCCTGAATCCGCAACATTCTATCACCCAGGCCACCCTTGAGACTCCCTGGCAGTGCAAGCTATCACATTTTCCGAACACAAATACCCGCCTCAGTGGTGCGACCAGACTCACAAGTTATACGACCTAAAACTAGCCTACACGGGCATATACCTAAGAAATACAATGTCATAACAATAGCCTAATATTTCCGAGTTTGCAAGCCCCGTCACACCCAAGGACCCAAGGGTTCAACCCTAGAATGAACCACGCTCTCTGCTACCATTTGTGACCCCTCTTTCCTTTTTATGTTGTATATAAAATTTTTTTGTATTTTATTTTTTGTATTTTTATTTTAATTAATTTTTTTTTTTGAAAGAGAAGCCACAAGTTATTTAAAACTAGGCCCGAGCCTAGAGAAGCCAAAATGCGCTGGGTCCAGTAGGACGGGACTTGCAATGAAACTCGGCTGTAATCTAACAATAACAACTTTTATTGTACCCCATAATTCGTTACATGTAAATCACAAAATTATCACATAATTGTCACATAATATCAGGAATAACCCACAAAATACATAATTAATAAATAAGTCCCATATTCTTAATAGTGTCAAAAGACAAGGTCTGTATATCAGTAATTATCATATATATATATATATATATGTATATCAGACAACACGTACAGAAACACAAAGACACATACACTCATAATTATGGACACATATTATAAACACCTAATACCCTTGGAATACGCATGCTCAACAGGCAGTGTTTCTACCAAGCCCTGAAACCGGCAATCATAAATGTTCGCCCTTCAGTCACCGTCATTCATCAATTTCCATTAATTTAAATAAATAAGAAAAACCCCCGAAAGGATGATAATCACTCATATACCATAAGAGAGACCGGACCGCCCATATGTATAGATAGCATCTGATAATTGCCCCACCATGAGCATATGAAATTCTTTAAGTTTCTGAGACATCACATAAATGCGAAAGATCCTCATCACCTGATTTTAAGCAATTGGTATGAGTTTATAACATTAATTTTGTTTTACAAATCCAGATGGATACAGGAATTAGTATGTGCTTTTACAAGATCAAAAAAATTAATCAGTATATGCCCAGAAAAATATGAAAGTTCTTTTCTGTTAAAGCCCGATGGCTGTATATAAATGAATTTATAATAACTGACTGTTGTATCCTAGCAGATGTGGGAGCGCGCCAGCCTGTACTTAACCATGTGTGACAGTAATCAAACCTGCCTTAAACTGCATGAACATGTGCCTGGCAAAAACTATGTCCCCATTTATTCCCCGAAAACAGCCAGAAAAAAAGAAAACGAACCCCCCCCAGCCCTTACATGTTAACCAAAATGAAATTAAAATATAAACCCCGTTCTGAACCAGCCGGAACAGAATCCCTAACATGTGACATAAATTTTGTAGCAAGCATAGTAATGACTATTGGCTATATATGAAAATATTTAAGTGTAAAAAAATGTCTAGCACGCTCCCCCAGTGCAGCACACAATTACAAACATCGTACTTAGTTTTATGAAGTTAAATTATTAAAGTCACATAATGTTCAGCTGACACACCCTATAGCAGACTGTCTGGCCACGTGGGCACATGGTTTCAAAAGAAATTTAAACTGTGAATCAGGAGCACGGCAGGCCCGGCCAACAAAAAATAAAAGAGTTCATATCACCTTAATTATGATGAGCATGTGATATATCTTGAGTTGGTTCACCAGACTCCCTCCTCCGAACAGGTGCGTGTATGATGGTTCATGGCTGATGAAGATGGAGTTCTATCAGCAAGACCAGCATCTCCGGCTTTAGGCGAGAACCCTGGTAATTCATAAAAATTAGAAATGCTGTTCATAAAAAATGTCCACCCAAGTTCCCAGGTAAATAACCTCAGAACGGGCCTTCAACCAACTCAAGATAAATGCACAAAGTTTCGGTAATTATTTCTTTGCAAATTGCTTAAAGAGTAATAAAGTCTACCATGGGATGATTAATTCACAAAATAAAAGATATTATTAAAATGCGTAGAGTAAAAGTTACTTGCACGCTCTTAACACGCGCCGACAGAATCCAACAGGTTAGTTGCCACGTGGTGGCACAATTATTGCAATTTGCCAAAAAATGATCACATTCAAGGCACTCACAGTTGCACACAACTAAAATATTAATAGTGTTTCCTCTAAGGGTGGTCTCACAAGTTATTTTTATTGCCATAGTTAATTAAAGAGAACACGCGAGCAATCTGGTGCATGTACATGCACAATTCAACTCATGCCTACGCACTGACTTTAGCTTATAATTTATATAACATTCTATGAAACGATTACAGTGACTCTTACAATACAATAATCATAAAAAGGAATATGAGCTGCACATACTGAACATTAAATAATCTTTTAATATACAAACTGCCGGGTCGCACCAAACCATTCGTCTTTCTCATACGGCTGCATAAATTTCGTTAATTAAATTTAATTATTTTTGACTCACACAATAAGATGCTATGATCACTTACCGGGAAGTCTCGTAAATTCAGCCTGCCATTAGAGTTGAAGAAATAACTGCGTAGTACAATCTGCTCGGGTCAGGAGTCTGCTGTTCCCTTGAGTGCCGGTCGGTGACTGAATTAGGCATCTACAATCTAACAAACAGCCAAACCTCCCCACAGAGTGCGCGCGCAGTTTTAACGGAGCCGAACAAATCTCGTCGCTTTAACTGACCCTTGCGTTCGCGTTATTTTAAAATTAATTTTCTAAAACCTTAGACAGCCGGGTTTACACCGGCACACCTCTTTTAAATCTATGATTCTTTGGTTCGCTATGTCCTAAATGCATTATTAATTGATTAACATTTTCTTTAATGTCATTCATAGTCTTTTGCATAGCAATACTTACTTTACTACAATAATCAGAGTATTCTCTAGTTCAAAATCTCTTAAGCTTATTATATCTGTTTCTGACATTTTCTAATCGTTGTAAATAATTATTAATATCTATATACGTAATTAATTTCCAATTTTCATTAGTCAATTGAACTGTTCCAATTTTTTCGAAATATACACCAGGATTATTTCTTACTTTTGTTACACTGAATGGATTGTCATCTGCGTCCGTTTTCCTTAATAAAAGTCCAAAAATTATCACTGTACACAAGGTCAAAAGCTCCATCTGCAACATGCAGTTTCTAATTAATCTTCATACTTCTTTATTTGGTTTACATGTACTTTAATTAATTTTCTCCCTTTCCGTAAGTTGTAATTTACCTCGGAATTTCGTTTTGTTATAACGTATGGTCCGATCCATTGGGGCCTAGTTTCTTTGACCTACCTCTACGTACGGTTTCGTCATGTAACAATACTTTATCGCCTACTTTAAATTGTTTATCCGCTGTATTTTTGTCGTAATGACTTTCGTTACGTTGGCAACTATCAAATCTTTTAATATATTCTTCAATATCATTTTTCATATTAGGCCATTCATATTTTAATTTTATTCTGTTATATGTTCTAGATATACATTGATGTCCTCCTAACGTTGAATCATGATACTCCTCAATTATTTGTCTCTTTTCTTCTTCAGTTCCTACATCCTCTTTAATTACTTCTGCCATATTAATTTTTATTCTCTAAGCGTGTCTGCATTCGTATTTCACTTTCCTGTCTTGTGTATGATATTAAAATCATAATCAGCCAATTTAATAATCCAACGCATCAATCTCGATCCAGGATCTTTAATATTAAACAACCACTGTAAAGATTTGTGGTCAGTGACTAATGTGAACCTTGTACCGTAAATTTTTTTTTAATTTATTTAACTATTTGCAATCAGTATAACATAAAAATAACATACTATAAGCAAATCTTTTGGATGAAAAAAAATGTGTTGACCATGTGGAGCTGTTATCCTGTGATAACAAGCTCAATTATTCCTTAAAAGTAGGTTACAAAAAGAAACAGCAGTCACAAAGATTATGGGTGCTTAAATCTAGATGGTAGGTCTAGTATTTTTTGTCTCTTTAGTCTATGAGTGTCTTCACTATTGTCTAGCAAATTTATTGCAAGAATATTAGGGTGTAGTTCTAGTTTACTTAAATACTTTTCACTGCACTTACTCACTTCATCTTTAACAGATGACACGTTTAAGTCACAGAGGATTTCTCTATTTTGTATAAACCAGGGTGCATTTGTTATAATCCGTAGAACTTTTGCCTGGAATCGTTCTAGAATCTCTATATTAGACGTTGATGCCGACCCCCACAGCTGTATGCCGTAGGTCCAGATTGGTTGGAATGCCACTTTGTAAAGGAGTAATTTGTTGCTAAGGGACAGAGGTGATTTACGTCCAATCAGCCAATAGTATTTGCTGAGTTTATGGCCAAGTTGTTTTCTTTTGTTGAAAATATGCGTCTTCCATGTCAAGCCTTTATCCAAATGAATGCCCAGATATTTAACATTGTCCGCTTGTGGTAGGTAATGGCCATTAAAAGAGACTTGAGGTGACGCTCCTCTGCACTTAGTGAAAGTGACATGGACAGACTTTGTTTCATTGATCAGGATGCGCCATGATTTCGTCCAACGTTGAATTTGATACAAGTGTTGTTGAAGCATTCTTGCAGCAATGCCAGGATCTGCATGACTAGCCAGTATTGCTTTGTCGTCGGCAAACGTTGCTGTTCGGGTATAGGGACAAGTAGGAAGAGCTGACGTGAAAAGTAGATATAACATTGGTCCAAGGACGCTTCCTTGTGGAACACCAGCTCCGACAGGGTACAACTGTGTTACTTCTAGTCCGTATTTAACCCTAAAGTACCGTTCATGCAGGTACGACTTCAGAATAAGATATAGCGTGTGAGGAAGTACTTTTTTAAGTTTGTAAAGGAGGCCCACTGCCAAACCCTATCGAAGGCCTGGCTTACGTCAAGGAAGGCAGCGGTACAGTAACCCTTTTTTTCAAAAGTTTGATTGATGAGTTCAACTACCCGGTGAACTTGTTCTATAGGGCTGTGTCCTTTTTTGAAGCCAAACTGGTGGTCGGGTATCAAGTTGTTTTCCTCAAGTTATAGCGTTGGAGAGATTTTTGAGAAAAATCGGAGGACAACAAGAATAGACCAATATAAAATTAAATTACAAAACCACAATTCAAGATAAAAATTACACAAGATAAAACAGTAGGGGGATGAACCATGAAGAGGGTATATAAACAAAGTAAATGGAAGAAATAAAGAGGATATCAAGGAGAAACTGTATACAAGCTGTTAAAGGAGCATGTGACAAAGAGAGAAATAAAGTGGGATGATATTAGAGAAGACGCGCAAGTGAAAAGATTGAAACAAAGTCATGCACATAAGAATTTTGGAGATATGCTTTATGATATAGGGATTTACTTAATATTAGCATTTTAATCAGATCAAAGTAGTATAAAGATGTACAACGATGTTACTTTTTTATTGGACTTATTGTGTAATGTAGGATGTTTACTTGTGTATAATACTAACCATAAAAACAATGTCTCCACCATCTTCCTGAACTGTTGGCCTGATTCTTGTGTCAAGAAGTTCTTTAATCATCTGAACTGTTTCGTCATCGTCTTCATTGATTTCTACAACAATCATACACTGTAAATAACTGACTATTCAAAAATAACAGTAATAATGCTGCATTCAGTAATTCAACTGTGATTACTCATAAACACAGATAACGCTTTGTCTTTCTTTGTAAAGGATTTTCATTTTAATTCTTATTTATTATAACTTGAGTTTTATCCTATTCACCAAAAATTTTCTGGTATTTCCTACATCTCTTTGTACTGATGTCTATTTCTGTAGTCACACACATACACACAAAAAGTACAACAGTACTTTAATTTTGTCGATATTTATTGAGAGGTTCAAGTATCATATATCTACTATATGCGTGTACATCTTGGAATTTCACTACATGTTATAAAACTGAGTCTTAAAGACATCATAACTAAAGAAGGTGTAAGCAATGGTACACTCATACAAACTAAATTTAATTATATTATTATAATTCCATAATGGTGCTTATTAAACATATTATAATAATACACATGAGTATCAGATGATGGTTTAGCATCTGTTAAGATGGGAAGTCCACTTGCAAAAAAATCCATGATAGTTGCAAATATTTCTGGCTTCATTAACTTCCAATCCACATCTTCATCAACCTGAACAATAACGAGTCCTGAGATTCTTTGTTTACAATGTACAAGTTAATTTTTTGTTCTTAACTCAATGCATAGCAGTAAACAACATTTTATGACATGTATAAAGCATACCGTGGTGGCTGCTGCCTAGGGGCTCAAGGGCTCGAGGCTCCCAGTCACATTTATTGGGAAACAATAACTATTAGGTCATAAAATTTCTCAAATTAATGTTTTTTAATATTATTTTATTGTACAACTATATAACATCATATAGTGTAAGCCACATGTAATGTTAGGCCTACAACTATTCTAATACGAGGGCAGTCCAGAAAGTAACTTACGTTTCATTGTGGGCAGCGATGGGGTGGGGCTAGCGCTGCCCAAACATTTTTTATGTTTAAAAATGGGCGCACCAATGTGCACGATGATGAGCGAAGTGGCCGGCCGAGTGTTCTTACTGACAAACTGGTGGAGAAAATCAATAAAAAAATCCGTGAAAATCGCCGCTTTACGATTTCTGAGCTATCACATGAGTTTCCTCAAATTTCACGTAGTTTGGTTCATGAAGTTGTCACGATAAAGCTTGGTTACCATAAGTTTTGTGCGCGATGGGTTCCGAAAATGCTTACAGAAATGCACAAAAACCAGCGGATGGCATCAGCATTATCATTTCTTGATGCCTATGACAAGGATGGTGATTCTCTGCTGGACCGTATTGTAATGGGGGATAAAACCTGGGTTAGGTACGTTAATTGTGAAACAAAAAATCAATCCATGGAATGGGGCCATACTTGCTCACGCAAAAAACTGAGGAAGTGTTTGCAGACCTTGTCAGCAAGAAAATGATGGTGACAGTTTTTGGGACAGAAAAGGGGTTCTCCTGGTAGAGTTTATGGAACGGGGTACCACAATCAACTCTGAGGTTTACTGTGAAACTTTAAAAAAGCTGTGGAGAGCAATCCAAAACAAGCGACGCGGTAAGTTGAGCTCCGGGGTATTGTTCTTCCACGACAATGCCCGACCGCATACAGTAGCACGAACGCAAGAACTTCTGGGAAAATTTGGATGGGAGATTTTCAATCATCCCCCATACAGCCCTGATCTGGCACTGAGCGATTATCACCTGTTCATGCGTATGAAAAAGTGGCTGGCAATGCAGCGCTTTGAAGACGATGAATGAATGGCTGAAATCGTAGGCGGCAGTTTTCTACGATGAGAGCTTTCAAAAACTCGTAAATCGTTACGATAAGTGTTTGAACTTGAATGGAGACTATGTGGAAAAACAGTCTAAGAATGTAGTTTTCAAGTGTGTAAATAAAAAATTTTTCTTTCATTTTTTTTATTACTTATTCTAAAACTTAAGTTACTTTCTGGACTGCCCTCGTAATAGCACGCACCGTTAATATCATCTACTGAGTGCACAAGTTGGTAGAGGCTCACACCAGGTGAGCCACTGCTCATATTTAACTTACATTAGTAAAAACGAACCTAGCTGAATGGTTTCTGTACATTACAAATGCGACATGAGGTTTATTTAAGATGGGCTCTCTCACTTGTTGGCAGTGTGCATTCAACAACCACGTGTGAAGTATTGTACAGAGAGTTTTTGTAATCAAATTTCTCTCTTTTTTACTTTGTGTTATTTATATTCCTACATTTTAAAAATACTATAATGTTCTGTGCAAAAAATAACAGAGAGTAGTGTAAACAACATTCTAAAAATTAATTTTAATACACTTTCCTCAGAAGACAAATTAAGAAACTAAGAAGTTTAAATTGTTACATTCAACCCAGCAAGATAAAGTGGAATATGTACTTTAACTTGGTATTCTGTAAAGAAATTTACAACTTCAAGTGGATTTCTGGATTAACCTCCAGTTTTGTATATTTTTTTACTGTCATGGAATGGACAAAACATGCTGAGTGTTAGGCTTTTGG
This sequence comes from Magicicada septendecula, assembly GCA_034769895.1. Classification (NCBI taxonomy): domain Eukaryota; kingdom Metazoa; phylum Arthropoda; class Insecta; order Hemiptera; family Cicadidae; genus Magicicada; species Magicicada septendecula. The sequence goes on along the minus strand of CM068372.1, from coordinate 234,346,443 downwards.
ACACAAAAATTTTAATCAGAGGGCAAGGAAGCACACAGGAAGTTTCTGTATATAATTTAAATTGCTATACTGAATTAGCTTTATTAGGCTCAACAAATGTAGTAGTTCAACTAAATTGAATGTACAGCAGAGCATATTTTAAGGAATTTTCACTGGGCGACACTATACTCTGGCGCCCCTTCTACGCCCGCTGAGCGCCCCCCTCTCCCAAAGTGTTCATCGCTTTAGGGTAAATGCCTCACCAGTCACCAATACATTTGTACAGTTGTAGTATTGTACTACGACATAACAAGAAAAATAAACAATACTAAAAGTAGTAATTTATAGGTAAGAAATAAAACTAAATTTGAAAGTAAGTATGGCTGCTTTATTAATTAGTGTCAGAGGTAAATTATCTCTTAAATAATATTTCATTGAATAAATGCAATGCAAAATAATTTCTTGTAATATACAATATAACAGTACTAATTGACAGATTAAACAAATTAAGTAATGTTCAAGTAAGCCTAAATATATGACATCCTTTATTAAAGGTATACCAATATTTCACCAAATAATGTTAATTAAGTGTTTATTTGTAAAATTAAATTAGTAATTTAATCGTAAACGGTTAATGTTGCTGTAACTACATCAAAAAGGCTAAAGGCTATTAAAAAAAAATCTGAGGTCAGAACAATATTGTTAGACTATACCCTTAAACGTTAGAGTCTTTTGAAAAAAAAACGTTTTTGTAAATTTCTGGTTTTGATAAATTTCTTCATCTGGAAGTTTCCTTCTTCTTTCTTTGACCTCTAAAAATTTTGCTACTGCTGGTCTTGGGTCGAACAGCGCAGTCCCTACGCCATTGAGAGCTATATACATTCTAGAGTTGAGAGGTTTTCTGGAATATGAGGACTGTTTGTTAGTCTTGAGTGTTGTGTGAACAGACACTGCCCGTTCTGGTCCTGCACTGTGAGGCGTCACGCAAATATATGTCTGGACCAGCTTGGAAAACACTGAGTGGGTCTTAGACACTTTGAAGTAATGGTACAATTTGGTTGATGCATCATCCATTTCAAGGGGTGCAGGTAATTTTTCACTGCAGAATAAGCAGATTACATCGTCAGTAAACGGCGAAACGGCGTCATCACCAAACATGTCTTTGACTTCACTTCATACTGCATTGATCATATCTGGTGCAGTTCTTGCACTGAGAAACTTGTTCATTGTGTTCAGGATGTTATGCTGGTCGTCAGCAAGTCTGACAGTGAGGAACTCCTTACAGCTGAGAACTATTTCCTTCCTCACTGCAGACCAACATCTTCTCGTGGATGTGGATACTAAGGAGTTAACTGCTCTTCTCTTGCAAAACTCTACATCAGGTTTATCATCATTTCCGTTTTTGACTGCATTCTTTTCCAACAGTTGTTCTTCATATCCTCCCGGATAAGGTTGACTTTCCATCAGCGAGAGTGAAGTGACAATAATTTCTTTTGTGGTTTCAATATCAGGCAGAGTTACCATTGATCGTTGACTCTCTTTCTGTAGCCTTTCAATTTGCCTCAAGATATCGAGCATGAGGCTTGTTAAGAGTTGCTGGTCACCCTCTTTTTGCCACAGTCGCATAAATCCTCTTGCAGTGGCTTTTTCGACTTTTGATGAATCAGGATTATCAACTATTGACTTCCAGTGCTTTTCTATACACAGAAGATTATTCCACACTGCTTTTGTTAAATTAATTAGATGTTCTACGAATCTAACTTCGAAGTAAGCTGGGAATTTGTAAACCTTAAGATTCTCAGCTTTGGCTATTTGTTCAAGTTCATTGAATCTTACAGATGATGGAAGTATAACTTCCATTATACTTAACTCTAGATCGGAAACTACGAGGTCAGATCTGTGGGCAACGCACCAGATGCATAAAATATTTCTTTCCAGATAGTTCTTCATTCTGACCCACAGACCACTGTTCTTACCTGTGTTAGCATTTTCGCCCTCCGTTGTCAAGCTCGTTAGTTTTTCTTTTGCCAAACTCTCAATTTCCAGATCTTCAAACAAACTTTTAACAGCATCAAGAAGGCCTTCTGCTCCTTTTTTGACGGATTTACTCTCACCTAGAAATATCGACCTCATCTCTTTGTCTTCAGAAATAAATCGGGCGGTTACAAACTTATTATCAACACCATATTTGTCACATGATCCATCTATCTGAATTGCAAAACAGTCAGCTTTTTCTAGCTCTTTTATGACTTTTTCCATCGTCAAACTACTGACGTCTAGCATTTCCCTGTAGATTACAGATTTCTATACTGCAGACGTTCAGGGGAAGGATTCAGTTTAACAAACTGTGCATCCAGTCCATTGTCTTTATAAGACGCTATCTGAATGTCAGTGTGCATTTTTGCTAGAGATCTTGACAGCCAAGAATTGGCACTAAGGGTTAGCTGACGACTATCATTATTCACATCGACAGCCACCTCAATCAATATTTTAATTTTTTCTGCATTTTGAGATTTTAAACTTTTTACCCACGGGTGCTTTTCAGACTGTAACATCCATCTCTGCTGCATTTGTTCCAATTGTTCTGCCGCAATATGAGATTCTGAATGTAAATGATCGACTGTCCTTTCAAGTTCCCTGTGTCTGTCCATTCGAACTCCGTCAGCTATTGGAACACTACCATTCTTTGAAAATTTTTTTGCTTCTTGTATTTGCTTAAAGCAGGTTGTACATTTCATCCCACTCCATTTTCCCAGTTTTACTTTTTCAAGGCATGGGTAAGTATTAAGTATCCAGGATGACTCTAATTTTGTCCCCTTATACCATTCACCAGTAGCGTCTTTAGACTCTGAGGCAGAATCGTGAGCGGGAAAAGTTTTGGATATATTATTACATTCTCTAGAGGAATGAGAGGATAATGTTGGTCTGGTAGCTGTTACATTTTCCTGTGTATTTTCAGTTTGATGTGTTTCACTTTGAGCTAGATCCTGGACTTCATGCTGGCATTTGTTGGACCCAAAATTGAAGAAATCTATGATTGTTTTTGATACTTTCACGCCAGAAGTTTTAGCCTGCAAAGCCCAAAATACAATTAGTAAAACGAAAAAAAATCATGCCCTGTAAAAAAAATTTGTGTATAATTGTAAACGTGTAAATAATTTAAAAATTTTATAATTTTTTAATAATTAAAACCAAAATTAAAAAAAAAAAATTATTTCTATGGGACACAATAACTTGAGTAAATTTCATTAGATTTGGGTGAAATTTTGTATATGTTTTAATTATTTACATTAAAAAACAATTATTTGCAACAATAAATAATTAAAAAACTATATTTTTTAAGCAGTTTTAAGCTCGACGTTTGGACAAATAAAAATAATATATTTATGTTAAACAATAAGTTCCAAATGAATTTTTTTTTATGTTTCAGTATTATAAAAAATTAAATAGTTTGTTTAGTTAATTAATTACATTACATAATGTAATAAGACATATTTTCGAGTAGCATGTATTTTTTTATAATAATTATTAATATTGAAATCGTGTGTTTTTGTCGTCCTCTATTTTTCGAATATCCGTTCCTCGAATTTAGAGATGTCCGCTTTCAAAACAATCGAGGTCGGGGGACTCGAGGTTTAGAGGTGCTACACTCCTAAACTCGAGTCAACGCAACTCCATAACAAAGCGAACTGCCGCAACTCTAATTTAGACTTATTGTTATTCCAAATTAGTAAATCTTTAACTCTGTGGAATCGTAGAGGTAAATTTTATCTAAAACATCGAGGTAATGCATTTCGAAATTTCTCTGAGTGTAGACTTTCCGAGTTTACACAACGTGACGTAACTGGAAAGAAACCGAGTTGTGAGAACTCAACTCTCGAGTGCAGGGGACTCAACGATATCACTCGACTCGACTCAGTTTAGTAGAGGGCACAGGATTATTTTTCTCCGTGTTAGCTGCGGTGATTTTTTTCACCAAATTATTACGTCTACTAAAAAGAACTGATTTCTATTTAAGGACTTGATGAAGCTAGAAAAACGTCAACAGGAGAATTAGAATAGTAATTATAATGACCCAAAAGAGTTAATATTTAATCTAATTGAAAAATAAAACAACTTACCACACAAGTATCAAATTTGGCAGCTTCATCCTCTTGTTCTGTTTCTGTTGGCTGATCACTGCAGTTTACCTGAGGTTGTGATGACGAGGGAGAAATAGATGGTAGTGTAACAAACCTTTTCATTAATTTAGCTTGTTTTTCTTTCTCCTTAAGAGCCTCGGCTCTTCTTTTTCTATAAAATGAACTCGAAGGTTTCTTTTTCTCGGATATATCGTATTAGTAAAGTTTATGCACTATACACAAAACACATTACACTCGTACAACCGGACGAAAGGCTTAAGCACCAAAACGCACTAACAATTTAATTTGCATAAATTATACGTGACACTTGACAGCGCAGTCCGCGGTGACTGATGCCTGGTAGATGGCGGTGGTGGAGGGAGGCGGGGACGAACAGATACGGACGAGTCTATTGTTTGGGGACTTGAAAATGTCCAAACTAATGTTATATTAAAAATATTGACAAAAATTATCCCTCAAATATTATTTTACAAATTTCAAAGTCAAGTTATGCCAATTATATATTTAGACCTCATAGCAAAGTATTTTAGACGTAATTTGGCACCCCCACTATTGAACTCCTGCCACGGCTAGTAGTCTATGACTGTTAGCAGCTAGAGACACCTAATAGTACGAAGTTACTGCGTTGGTTGGATGCGTTTAAGAACGCTTGCATTGTTGAATTTGCTTTTAAAAGAAAACACTGTTATTGTGCAAAGTTATGACTTGTATATAGGATTAATAATTGTTCAGTTGCATCGATTTGGTAAAAAGTAATATATTGATATTAATAATAGGAAATAATAATGTAATATTTTATTTAATAAAATTGAATCAAACTTTTTGTTGGGCTTCCATTATATATATATTTTTTATTACATATGTATATTTTAAAGAATGAGTGCAATAATATATACTAATAAAATTATTAATTTTAAAGTTATTAATATATATTATTGCACTTATTCTTTAACATATACGTATATAATAAAAAAAAATATATAACGGAAGCCCAACAAAAATTTTTATTCAATTTTATTAAATAAAATATTACATTATTATTTCCTATTATTAATATTAATATATTACTTTTTTACCAAATCGATGCAACTGAACAATTATTAATCCTATAAGTGCCATAAGATGAACTTTGCACAATAAGTGTTTTCTTTTAATAGCAAATTCAACTATGCAAGGGTTCTTAAACTTATCCAACCAACGACAGTAACTTCGTACTACTAGGTGTCTCTAGCTGCTAACAGTCATAGACTACTAGCCGTGGCACCCTGTTCACCCAACCCTGGTTGGAGTAAAATAACCTGAACAAGAACCGTAAATTGCAACGATGAGCACCCTTTTTCGGTGCAGTAGGCTACTGCCGCTGCCGGCGCCCCGCCCGCCCGGCGCCTCAGCCCATCACTGGGCGACATTTATGTCGTCCAGTTAACATGTTAAAATATGCTCTGCTCTCGTTCCTCCATATCCGGTCGTTAACCACCTCGCTTGACTATTATTTCCATTATGTTGTATTACCGGTTGGTTTTGTTGTCTACCTACCTCCCCATCTCTTATGTTTTGAAATATATCGAGAATTTTCTCTAATTCGTTAATATCATTTATTTCCCTGGTCATAAGTGTTATTTGTACCTCCCGGGGCAGGTGTTTACTGATATGCCTCAAGAAAGATTTAAATGGCAGTGGAGGCTCTAAGTATTTAGCCTCGTTGTATAATCTCATAACATAAATGGTAACATTATTATTATTATGCCCTCCAAAATTACCCGGGCCCATGATTCGACTTCTTAAAATTTCTTGGTCTTCCTCCGCCCAGTATTTTCCCCGAAATGTCCGTTCAAAGTCATCGTAACATTCCCATTTGACTCTGTGGGCCTCCACCCATATTGCTGAACTTCCTTTAAAACATTTATTATACGCAACAATTGCACTTCCCAACTATTGTTGTTAAATCTACTATATTACCTGGTGCGATTTAAAAATTGCATCGGATGTACCGCTGTACTCTCGCAACTAAATGATTCGAGTTCTATTTCATTATTTACATCTCGAGTAATCCATATTCTCTCTGTAACTCCGGTTAATTTTTTATTTATTTCCCCACTTAATTCATCTTTCACATTATTTATATTTTGTTCAATTAAATTGAATTTACTATTATTAACACATTCAGATTGAATACAATTTTTGTTTATTGTCTTTAGAGTATAGCTGTATTTCGGTCTTACAACTAGTATTTATATCGCTAATCTTCTTATCAGTATCAGTTTCACATTTTTGAATATTTTTATTGATTTCTTCAATTTGATTTATTGTATCAAATCTACATTCATTTAGTCGAGATTCAACATTTTCAGTTACATTATGTATTTGTTTCTCAATGTAATTTGTTTTTTCTGTTATTCTACTCTCTGTTTCATCAATTCTGTCATCCATACTTTTTAATGAATTACTCAATTTTTTGTTTAATACATTAAAATTACTTTCACATCTATCATTTACGGCATTGATATCAATCTTAAGTTCGTCAAATTTATTATTCTGTACATTAAATTTACCATTTACTTCATCAAACTTTCTACTTATTTCATCAAATTTACTATTTTGTTCATTCATCGTAGTGTCATTGACATCAAAGCACTATTTATGTTTACAGTCTGCTTTTCTAACATTACTTGTATCATTTTAAACATTTCATAATTATCGTCTTTCTTAACTGGGATCGGCATCGATTGATTCGTTACGCCTTCCATTATTATCGACTCGGTTTCGGTTACTTCAATATTTAATTGACTTTCTGTATTTCTGTCAGTGAAGCTGACTTCATTGTTATATTTTCACTCGTACTCATTTTGATTATTTAATTCTTATAGTACACATAAACAGATCATATCATATTATAACATAACCTTCATACTTACATTTATTTATATTTCCTTGATTTATCTCAAACAACCGTTATGTTCTCTAAAACAGGCCCACATTTGCATAAATAATATTTATGCAAACATCCCCTGTTCGCGACGCCATTGTAACTATAATTATTATTAATTATAATTTACTTATTTTACTTTGTTTACAAACGAAACTGTTGTGGCCTATGTCTGCTTTGGACGCCATCTTGTTGCCAACTTCGTAACTTACTTACCAGGTCCAGAATTTATTTGAGCGAGTTTTAGAGAACAGAAATGGTTGATTTTTTGTAAATAATTTACTCACCTGTTTCTAAAAAAAATCATTTTATTAAATCGAATCAAATTAATGTATTTCCTCTTTTTTTCCAACACAGTCAGTTACTTTAGTTATTCTATTTCAAATCATTTCATTGGATTTAACTTCCCATTTTTACGAAAGATACTCTAATTTATAACTGTAAATTATGACTAAAACCACCAAAATTATATATATTGGCTTATTTATTTTCTACGCAAACCAGCGCCCCTTACTTTTATTATGATACACGCACACACACACACACACACACACACACACACACACACACACTCACACTCACACGGTACATATTTTAGATTTCCCTTTTTGAGCTCATATTGATTTTAATTTTGAATGATTTTATTTTTTTTTAATTCTGAAAAAACAAAAAAAAACTCTTGGTTACTCTCTCCGTTGTTTACTTAGCTGTTCATTTTCGGTGACCCATAATCGTCCAGTCTCTTCGCGGATTTTCTATCACTTTTCACATTTCTTCTTTCACTGTTTTTATATTGCCGAAAACTGCCATTTCAATTTAAATTAATCACTATATATACGCAATCCAGGCAGTGAAGGCGGCTAGAGGATTAGGAGACCCTTGGCTCACGCACGCACACTGGCAGGCCGCCTAACAATAGACTGGGGCCGGCACTTGACCTGCGCTGCTGTCTTTTTAAATACAGTTTACTATAATAAATTAAATTTTGTTATTCTGCTTAATCTTATAGTTTTGGTCGTTCCATTTAATTCAGACTGTGATTTCATTTAAAATAAGTCCAAACACGAAGTTTATACGACGATTTTCAAATGTTTTACTCTTATTTGTTTATTTTGAAATACTGTATTGTGATTGCTAAACTTCCCAGAATTATTTACGTGACTCTTATTTAAAAAATGTTATTATTAAAAACTAAGATTCTGATCATTTAATATACTTTTCATCTATTTTTCTGAGACACTCCCTTTGGATGCCAGAAGCCGGTTAAATGGCCCTAAGAACTGCTAACGGCCGATTAAATTGGCCCGTCAAATGACACTAAGAACTGCCAGCGGCCGATCTCGCTGAGTTTTTGTATATTCATCGTAGCGACCAGCATGACAGATGATCAACCGTTTGCCTTTACCCAGAGGGCCGCCCAGAGTTCCTTGGATAGTGCCATCAGTCCAACCAGTGTCCTTTCTCTTGTTTTCATTGATCCAGGTCTCGTCCAAAAATATAGTGTTTTTAATATTTACTTCACGCATCTTTCTTAAGAAACGACACCTTAACAGGGCCACTGACGGCTTTTCCATGAGGATTTTTCTGCTGCTAAATTTCTTGTACTGAAATCCCATGTCTGATAATAGCGAGATCAGTGACGATTTTCCTCTCATATACAGTCCAGCTTCTTGAAGTGACACACAAAGTTGTCTGAGGGTAAGCGCTTCTTTTCGAGCATAGTAGCTCAATATGTGACGTCGAATAGCTCCTTTGTCGAAGTCATCCATGCCTGTTACTGGCTGCTTTCTCTTCAAACTTTTCTTCCGAGGAGTATGAATAATAATATTTTCCCTCTTGGTGCTGTTTAAGGTGTTATCTTGTTGATCGTCCTCAGCTGTGATTAAATCAATATCTTCAACTACACAGGGATCTTCTTGATTTTCCAAACTTTTTTAAATCTCAGCGTTGATACGTTGTATTGTTCTCAACGAAATGCCACAAGCATCTGCTGTTCTCTGCATTACTTTCTTAGTATCAAGTAAAGGACCTCCGTTATTCTTCTCTTTCTCAAAATAGAACAGAACAGAAGCAATCATTGTTCTGCATTGAGTATGTAAAACTTAGCGTTTTTTACAAGAACTCATAATCACAAATCAACTATACACTAACCACAAATGAACTGATTCACTCACAATATACGCTACAGATCTGCTCTCTGACAAGACTGGCTGGCCTCGCTACCCCGTGCAAGCTATTTAACGACTAATCAGCGGGTAATCAGTGACTCTCTCGGGGTACCCGATACACGAGCAATGACCTCTACTATTTGTTGGTTTGAGGGTGAATCACCCTCTCTATCTGGAAAAATGACTATAGCGACCAAGTGTAAACCAAGTAAGGAAGGGACGTCTCTCTTGCATGTTACTGAAATCTGTAATACCGGTAATTATTTTCCAAATTACGTGATACAATAATACACATTTAATTCCTGACGCGCTACCTCGTCCTCTCAAGTTATAGTTAAAGTTTAATAACATGGACAGTAAATTTTTAATATATTTACATAGATACATATCACATTTCATTTTATGTGTCTGTAAAACAATAATATATAATATTTTTATAATAAATAACATTTTTAAAAGTTCGTGCTAGTAAAAAGACAAACAATTATTTCGATTACGTATAACAACTATTATTTCATATATTGTTTATTTGAAATAAAAATATGAGGTTTGAAAATAATCTTTATATCTATATATTAAAATCTGTTAAATATGTTGATTAATTTTTTCAGTATTATAACAATAAAGAGGTGGGTCGTCAATCTGCTCTTTATCGAGTATCACAATCGGTGAACCGGAACAGTTAAAAAAAAAAGAAATGGCCGACGCCAGGAATTTTAAGATTCTCGTAATTTCGAGGTCAAGTTGTAAAATCAAAAATCAATTTGTAAAAATATTACATATTAAAGGGAGTGTCAAGAAAAATAGTTGAAAAATAAATAAGATTTTCAGTAACTTAGTTTTTAATAATCATCATTTTTAATAATAGTCGCTTAGATGGTGTTCTAAAGTTTAATAATAACAATAGTTCAAAATAAACAAATAAATGTAAAACATTTGAATATCGCCATAAAAACTTCGTGTTTGGACTTATTTTAAATCAAATTACAGTCTGAATTCAATGGAACAATCAAATTTAAAAGTTTAAGCACGACAATAAAATTTAATTTATTGTAGTAGACTGTAACTAAAAAGACAGCAGCGCAGGTCAAAGGCCTGTCCCTGTCTATTGTTAGGAGGCCTGTCAGTGTGTGTGTGTGAGTGAGGGTCTCCTAATCCTCTAGCCGCCTTCACTGCCTGGACAGCGTACGCTGTCCAGGCAGTGAAGGCGGCTAGAGGATTAGGGGACCCTTGGCTCACGCACGCACACTGGCAGGCCGCCTAACAATAGACAGGGGCCGGCACTTGACCTGCGCTGCTGTCTTTTTAAATACAGTTTACTATAATAAATTAAATTTCCTTATTCTGCTTAATCTTATAGTTTTGTTCGTTCCATTTAATTCAGACTGTGATTTCATTTAAAATAAGTCCAAACACGAAGTTTATACGACGATTTTCAAATGTTTTACTCTTATTTGTTTATTACTTCCATATTCCTTAAGGAATGGAAGTATGGTGATGGAAAAAAAAAACGTGTTCGAGATTATTGCAGATTCTGATTCTACTACACTCAAAACATGAAAAAAAGTCGTTTTCCGAAAAGTGTCTGTGTGTGTGTCTGTGTGTCTGTGTGTCTATCTGTCTGTCTGTGTGTCTGTGTGTAGATTTTTTTTCTATGGCAAACGATAACTGCCGCAAATTCAAACAGAATCAAATAATTTTTTGCATACAGCCCTGATTTGTAGAGTACTCACGACCTATTGTTTTTGGTGAAGATCGGTTGAGGGAAAGGGGTAGTTTACCAGCAACGGTTTTTTTTTATCAAGGGAAATTTTTTTTTTGGTGAACGATAACAGCCGCAAATTCAAACAGAATTAAATAATGTTTCGTATACAGCCCTGAATTGTAGAGTTCTCAAGACCTATGGTTTTTGGTGAAGATCGGTTAAGGGAAAGGGGTAGTTTACCTGCAACGTTTTATGTTTTAACAAGGGTATTTTCTATGGCAAACGATAACAGCCGCAAATTCAAACAGAATCAAAAGATTATTTGCATACAGCCCTAAATTGTAGAGTTCTCAAGACCTATTGTTTTTGGTGAAGATCGGTTAAGGGAAAGGGGTAGTTTACCTGCAGCGTTTTTTTTAACAAGGGTATTTTCTATGGCAAACGATAACAGCAGCAAATTCAAACAGAATCAAATAATTTTCTGCATACCACCGTGATTTGTAGAGTACTCAAGACCTATTGTTTTTGGTGAAGATCAGTTAGGGGGAAGGGGTAGTTTACCTGCAACGTTTTTTATCAAGCGTATTTTCTATGACGAACGGTAACTGCCGCAAATTCAAACAGAATCAAATAATTTTTTGCATACGTCAGTGAATTGTAGAGGACTCAAGGCCTTTTGATTTTGGTGAAGATCGGTTAAGGGGAAGGGGTAGTTTACCTGCAATCTTTTACGTTTTAACAAGAGTAAAGTACTTGAAAATTCATTTAAACTTTTTCAAACAATGGTAATTGTTAAAAATAAAATGATTTTGTTGCCAGGCAATAAAATTATAATTTTTTCATTTTAATGTAAATCTGTACATAGTATAAAGTAATGTCGGTGCGTTTGCTCTCTGTGTTTGAAATCGCTAATCTCAGGAAGTACTGAACGGATTTTATTCAAGTTTTCGCCAATAGATAGAGTGTCTATCGAGGAACATTTATGCGTATAATTAATACATATATGTTGTACATTAGCTTAGCTATCACGGTTTATGTCAAGTAAGTGGTATAGTTTACATCTTATATATAAAAATGAATGTTTCTTTGTTTGTCCCGTATGCGTTCCTATACCATTCATCCGATTGCGATGAAACTTCGGTGAGTTGTTGTGCGCACGTCCGCGAAGGTTTCTTCCACATCTCCTCCTACACCACTGTACCGATTTCAACCAAACTTGGCACAAATATTTTACGCAACGGGAGAACCAACATAGGATAGGTGTTTTTTCGATGGGGTCCTTTTGGGTCTTCCACATCGCCTCCTAAACCACTGGACCGATTTCAACCAAACTTGGCACAAATATTTTACGCAAAGGGAGAACCAACATAGGACAAGTGTTTTTTTCGATACGATCCTTTGGGGGTCCTTTGGGGTCTTCTACGTCTCCACCTAAACCATTGGACCGATTTCAACCAAACTTGGCACAAATATTTTACGCAACGGGAGAACCAACATAGGACAGGTGTTTTTTTCGATACGATCCTCTGGGGGGTCCTTTGCGGTCTTAAAAAGCTATTAGATCTGGTTACTATGGCAACCCAATAGAATAGATTCTGTTCTAAATATATTATTGCATTAAATTGAAGACCACGCGAACGAAGTTGTGAGCAACAGCTATTTATTTTTAAGAAGCCTACTTTAATTAAACTTTATTAATTATACTAACATTTTCATTACGTACAACGTAAAACTCCGTAGCGAAGCACGGGTATTCTGCTAGTCATGTATAAGAGAAAATATATCGTGCGTGGCAGGCAAGCATATCTCAGTTATGTACTGTTTACGTTTCCATTTTATTATTATCACTACCGCAATAAAAAGGCAGGGAAGACACACACACACATAATTCGCGTTATTTCTGGCCTCATTCATGTTTATTTTCTTACATTTGCACGGTTTTTAAATGGAAAGTGCCGAACCCATACCAACATAACGCATGCAAGCCGAAAAAGTGTCCAGCGTGGATAGCGATTTGCTTCCTGTGGATCGCTGGGCAGTGTAACTGCACGTGTTTACAGAGGAACGATTCATAGACAGACTTTTCGTCTTTAGGGAATGAACCCTCTGCAAGATGCTGAGGGTCCATGAGTGACTTCGGAGCGCTCCTTCTTTTCCGCGTGTTTGTTCTGTGAAACGTACACTGTAGATTCGCAGATTTATTCTAAGCAACGCTCAATAGGAAATGTTGAAAATTTTTGTCCACGGTGAACCCTCATACACACTAAACCTGCTCTGATGTTTTAATTACGGACATCATAATTACAAACTTGAGCACTACTTAATGGAGATCGATCATTAACTTATACAAGCCATTAATTTTATGCATATTTTTTATATATATGTGTACAACATTATCGGCAACAAAGAAGTAGTTTTTGTTAAAATTCCTTCCCGGGATATTTGGCCGTAGTCCAATGTTTTCTACAAAACCAGACGTTTCGGCAATGCCATTGACTTCCATCATCAGTGAAAATCGAGTGCGATAACGTGAGGTGGTATATGTTAGTGACCACAGTACTGTGGTTAAGGCTGAAGCAGTAAGTAGAAAGAAGTAGTTTCTATGGTAATATTTCATTTCGAAAATGATTTTAAAAATAAATCTTAGAATATGGAAGTCATGTATGGTTCTCCATACCGATATTTTTGAAATATTATGATTGCTAAACTTCTGAGAATTATTTACGCGACTGTTATTAAAAAAATATTATTAAAAACTAAGATTCTGATCATTTAATTTACTTTTCAACTATTTTTCTGAGACACTCCCTTTGGATGCCAGAAGCCGGTTAAATGGCCCTATGGTTCATTGTTGGAACTGCTAGCGGCCGATTATATCGGCCCGTCAAATGACACTGAGAACTGCCACCGGCCGATCTCGCTGGCTTTTTGTATATTCATCGTAGCGACCAGCATGACAGATGATCAATCGTTTGCCTTTATCCAGAGGACCGCCGAGAGTTCCTTGGATAGTGCCATCAGTCCAACCAGTGTCCTTTCTCGTGTTTTCATTGATCCAGGTCTCGTCTAAAAATATAGTGTTTGTAATATTTACTTCACGCATCTTTCTTAAGAAATGACACCTTAACAGGGCCACTGACGGCTTTTCCATGAGGATTTTTCTGCTGCTAAATTTCTTGTACTGAAATCCCATGTCTGATAATAGCGAGCTCAGTGAAAATTTTCCTCCCATATACAGTCCAGCTTCTTGAAGTGACACACAAAGTTGTCTGAGGGTAGGCGCTTCTTTTCGAGCATAGTAGCTCAATATGTGACGTCGAATAGCTCCTTTGTCGAAGTCATCCATGTCTGTTACTGGCCGCTTTCTCTTCAAACTTTTCTTCCGAGGAGTATGAATAATAATATTTTCCCTCTTGGTGGTGTTTAAGGTGTTATCTTGTTGATCGTCCTCAGCTGTGATTAAATCAATATCTTCAATTACACAGGGATCTTCTTGATTTTCCAAACTTTTTTTAATCTCTGCGTTGATATGTTGTTTTGTTCTCAACGAAATGCCACAAGCATCTGCTGTTCTCTGCATTACTTTCTTAGTATCAAGTAAAGGACCTCCGTTATTCTTCTCTTTCTCAAAATAGAACAGAACAGAAGCAATCATTGTTCTGCATTGAGTATGTAAAACTTGGCGTTTTTTACAAAGACTCATAATCACAAATCAACTATACACTAACCACAAATGAACTGATTCACTCACAATATACGCGACAGATCTACTCTCTGACAAGACTTGCTGGTCTCACTACCCCGTGCAAGCTATTTAACGACTAATCAGCGGGTAATAAGTGACTCACTCGGGGTACCCGGTACACGAGCAATGACCTCTACTGTTTGTTGGTTTGAGGGTGAATACCCTCTCTATCTGGAAAAATGACTATAGCGACCAAGTGTAAACCAAGTAAGGAAGGGACGTCTCTCTTGCATGTTACTGAAATCTGTAATACCGGTAATTATTTTGCAAATTACGGGATACAATAATACACATTTAATTTCTGACGCACTACCTCGTCCTCTCAAGTTATAGTTAAAGTTTAATAACATGGACAGTAATTTTTTAATATATTTACATAGATACATATCACATTTCATTTTGTGTGTCTGTAAAACAATAATATATAATATTTTTATAATAAATAACATTTTTAAAAGTTCGTGCTAGTAAAAAGACAAACAATTATTTCGATTACGTATATCAACTATTATTTTATATATTGTTTATTTTAAATAAAAATATGAGGTTTGAAATTAATCTTTATATCTATATTATAACAGCACCAAATATTAACTATTTGGGGTTATATGTTTACCGCATACTGAAAGCATATTTAAATAAAATATAACAGTCAAAACTCCATTTGAATGTAGAGCATTGAAAATAATGCTTTGTAAAGCAACGCACACGTGGTCATTATGTAATCAGTTCGCTGTACAAGGAAGCGACCACACCCAAACTGTTAATTATTAATATCTCGGAAACTAATAAATAAAGGCGAAATCCAACATAGCCAAAATGTTTGCCGAAATATTAATAATGACGTGTGCAAATTTTACGCGATATAATTAACAAATGAAAGAGTTAATTAACTATAATTGAATAACTTCTGTAAAAATAGAGTTACAGTAATGAGATTTTAGTATGTTATAAAGATAATAATTTCTGACAGATTGTATATTTTAGATTTCACACAACTTGGTTTGCAACCAAGTTATTGCAAAATTAAATAAGCACAGGAAATCCGGAGCGACAAATTGGTTCCGCTGATAGTAATATTAGAAATAATATCAATTCTCCGTCTGTGGGAACCTAACTTCATTCTCACGGACCAAGGGAATTCGAAGTTTATGTAGTAGGGAGAGTGTGCCAGCCAATCAAATCACTTGACGCGAGCCCCGACTAGCGAGGTGTTTTCTGGCTGAAACATCACTCTTTTGCCAGTACTCACGAAGTTAAGACGTAGTCCTTCGATCGTCTAGTAGCCATAGTGGTGAAGATCAACAAGAAGACTCTACGTGGTCAACACACACGCAATTACGAACACAGTAATTACAGGTCAACTGTATAGCTCGTAATTGTTGCGTAAAGGCGAGATACTCTTCAGTACATCAACCAAGCTTATTGTGTACTACCAGTAGTCATAAGCACGCAAGAGATCCACCAGACTTCAAGACCAGACTTCAAGAATACAGCAGAGAGGCCGTCTAAATCATTGGTGAACAGCTGACGAGCAGAGCTACCACTCAACGAAGCACACACACACACGCTGACGTGCAACGTGCGAATCGACGAGGGACAGGAACCAGTTCCAGCAGACAACCGCAGACGTTAAAAGATTCACAAACAGCAAGGAAGCAGAGTGTTGCCGAAATTTGAACTCCACGACCGAATCCAGCAGCTCAAAGCAGATTATTTCTCTAGCGAAGGACTCGAATCGACGAGGGACAAATCGGAACGACATCCTCTTCAGTAACAGGAAAGCAAAACCCACTTATTTATTTTTCACTCCAAATTTTCTATTTTTCAATTAAAACATTGTAATTCAAATAATTCAGGTGCCAAACAAAAAGCAAAGACTCTAGTAATTAAAAAGTAAATTCATTGTGATAATCTGTATAGCAGTTTAAGTCATTAGTAAGTTATAGTTAAGAAATAGTAGTAGTATAAAAGCGCTATACAAATCTTAACTGACAATCTAATTATTAGATCATACTGCAGTATATCAGAAGTCGAATCACTAGAAATGAAATAACGTGAACTAGACTGTCACGTCAAATTCATTTTAATTAATTATGCTAATTAATTTCAGAGTTTTATATTTTGTTTCATGAACATTTAAATTCAATTTAATTAAAGAAATTTAATTAGATCAAATCAATTAATAAATTAAAATTTAAATTGCAATTAACTCGCCAAAGAACGAGTTTAGTTTCTTTCAACTATTGACCAATCGAAAAACATTGATTCATTGTTTAGACTGTAAGAAATTCATAAAATAATAACCATTCTATTCTTGTGTGTTGTTGGAGTAATAAACAACGTTTTATTACCCCATATAACAGTTATTGTTGTACGATAAAGCCTACCAGTCTCACAAAACTCTCCCCCTTTAAAGTAACCTATTTTGTGTGTTATTGCAATAAATTTGAGATTACTAGCTTGCGAACTTCAAATCCAAAATCCACACGCCCTAGTCGGAAGAATCCGCAAGATCGGACAGCAGGTAGGTACTCACACACAACACGACATAACAATAACGCATATAAGTAGAGTTATAATATATTAAAATCTGTTACATATGTTGATTAATTTTTTCAGTATTATAACAATAAAGAGGTGGGTCGTCAATCTGCTCTTTATCGAGTATCACAATCGGTGAATGGGAAGTTAAAAAAAAAAAAATGGCTAAGGCGAGATTTTAAGATTCTCGTAATTTCGAGGTCAAGTTCTAAAATCAAAAATCAGTTTGTAAAAATATTTCATATTAAAGGGAGTGTCACAGAAAAATAGTTAAAAAATAAATAAGATGATCAGTAACTTAGTTTTTAATAATCATCATTGTTAATAATAGTCGCTTAGATGGTGTTCTAAAGTTTAACAATAACAATAGTTCAAAATAAACAAATAAATGTAAAACATTTGAATATCGCCATAAAAACTTCGTGTTTGGACTTATTTTAAATGAAATTACAGTCTGAATTCAATGGAACAATCAAAATTAAAAGTTTAAGCACGACAATAAAATTTAATTTACTCTAGTGGACTGTAACTAAAAAGACAGCAGCGCAGGTCAAAGGCCTGTCCCTGTCTATTGTTAGGCGGCCTGTCAGTGTGTGTGTGTGTGTGTGTGTGTGTGTGTGAGGGTCTCCTAATCCTCTAGCCGCCTTCACTGCCTGGACAGCGTATAGTTTTAGACCCATGCGACGTTCGAAATTCATGGTGGAGAAGTTAGCTTGCGAACCTGAGTCTAATAAAATCCTTACCGGGTGTTTCCTACCGGCATGATCAGTTGTCATGCAGACAGTGGTGGATAATAATATAGATTTGTTTGTTTGCAGTTTTAGTGCAAACTGATTGTTGCTGCACGGAGCGTTGTTGCCTGATACGTGGACCATTGTGTGATGGCGTTTAGAGCATGTCCTACATGCAAATTTGGAAGGACAGTGTGCGAGATCATGGCCTGGACGTATACAATTTAAACAGAGCTTATTTTTAACTAAAATATTTTTTCGTTCCATGGGAGACATAGCCATGAATTTTGGACAGTCAGAAAGGCGATGTTTATCTCTGCACAGCTGACATATGTTATTTCCGATATGAGAATGGAATGTCGCCCTAGTGATATTAACCGGTTTAATTGCTTTGCGATAGGGAGTCTTATCGCTAACGTGCATTTTGCTCAGTAAGCTAGTCGCTCCGTTTACATTTTGCAATAACTTTCTTCTATTATTTAAAAATTTAATAAAATTCCTGAAGTTAGGAAATCGCTCGTCCGACAAGCCTTCTTTCCCGAGCCGACATGTATGGTCATCGAGTTTTTGCGTTAAGTATTGAACGAAAATGAGTTCAAATGTATTTACCGTTAAATTCAATGAATTTGAACCGTTTATGTTCGCAGTGATCTCGTCAATGAATTTGGAAATGCTGACCATGGATTCTTGTTGAATAGACTTCACACCCAAGACATTCCCAATGTGATAGGCTGAGACAATTAATTTCCTGTCGTACCTAGCTCTCAACAGATCAATAGCTACCGCATAATTTTCATGGGTGATTTGAAGAGATTTTATTATATTTAACGCTTCATCCCTTAATGAAGTGTGCAAATAGTGTAATTTCTGAATGTCAGTCAGGTTAGTTCTGACGTGTATTAATTCTACAAACATATTATAATAATGTTGCCAATCAATAATGCTGGCTGAGAAGCAGGGCAGTTTAATTGGCTCTAACTGTATAGGGGGAGTTGTAGTTGGCGTAGCTTCCGCCTGAAACAACTGTTTCCTGTTCACCTCCTCCACTTGCTCTAATAAATGGTGTAACTTGCATTCAATATTGCAGAGATCATCCTCTGTTTGAACTCTGTCACTGACTGATGCGAAATCGGAATCGTCAGCCTCAATTTGAGTCTGAATTTCGTTATACTTAGCGGACAATTTCATCAAATGGCGGAGTTTAATTTTTAAAGCGTGATGATCGCTTGTGTCCGTATTGAAATTGTCAGCAAAAGTATTCACACGGGATACAGACGCCTTAATTGTGCCCCGTTTCTTTATTAACGCCTTCACATCAGCCATGACCGAAATGTAAAATGTGATTTGAAACGGTAATTAGATATAGAGCAGGTGAACAATTGTTGTAATTTTGAATAATTTACTAAAATCTGATATGACGCGGGAGCCAGTGATCTGTGTACACCTTAATATATGACTTACTATAATAGGTACTTAATTTGCTTAAAAATAGTTATGAAAATTATCTAAAATATGAATTGTTCAAAATGACAATACGCTATAGCCTTATCGCAACACTTAAATTTCTTAATGCGTTATTGTACAGCTGTGTAAATGAGAATTTATGTAGGCCCTACATATGAAAATCTAGATAAAATATAAGCTTATGACCAGTTGATAATAATATCTGTTTCTGTAAAAATTATTAATGATGTCATATTAAAGGATATTAAATCTGCTTGAAAATATTAATTAGTTTGCCGTACCCAACAATTATATATGAAAATTATAAAAAATGAAAGTTCATAATCGCGTGGATGTTGAATCCCGGCGTGCTGAAGCTGGCTTCGATCCCGTTGTTCGATCCTGTTCGGCGATCCTTAGAAGTTGGCGCACCCCTTGTCTCTACCGGTCAGATGACGCTCGAAGTTGTAGCTCCCCGTAATTTTAAAGTTGTGGAACTTGGTCTTTGTAGATTAAATGATGCTGTCCTGCCGTGTCTTGTTGTTTCAGAGTTGCTGCACTGCAGAATCTTGTAGTGTCGAGTATGAAGTAATTTGTAGAACCATGAAGGCATGCAACGGCCAGCAATCTGATGCTAGAAAATGTTCTGATTTGACCCAAACGTCGTTTGGGCCCATTAAATAAAATATTTTTGAAACTGTAATGGACGAAATCCGGTCGCGGTGGACCATAAATGTAGACGAAAATCCGGATCCAGGAGGACCAAAAATGATGCGTCTTAGACGCTCTCGATGAATATCTTGAGTTAGTCTTAGGAACGCTTATTGAGGTGCTGGTGAAATGAAATGATGAAGTGGGCTGTATAAGTTATTGAGTTAATCTTTTATTGAAATTATTTGAAGTAAATTGCTGGCGCGTGCAGGTTTAGAGCGGCATGATGCCTAATAATTGAAATAGAATTAAGTACTGAATGACATAGTCGTGCGTAAAAAGGCTGAGATCGCCTGAGTAAATTAGCGCAGGCTGATCATGCTAAGAATTTATAATACTAAAATTAATGTAGCCGTGACTGGCGATTGAGACGAGTGGCCTGCTCGGAGTCTTGTGTAGAACTAACTTAAAGTTGTCTGCTGTCGGCCTGTCTGAAACCGGCAGCAGATAACAGATATAAAAATGACCCATGTTGTCGTCGGCCAGCCTAAAGTGGGGTGTTTGGTGTGTGCGTTGATTGGTGTAGGCGTGTCCTGTCCGTTCGCAGTTCGCCGTTCGCCGTCCGGCGGCGGCCTGGTCGTGGCTTGATCGTCGCCCGGAGTGGTGGGGTCGTCGTCCATGTTGTCGGCGGGGGGTCGGCCATGTTGGAAAAGCGGCGAGGTTGTCAAGTAGTGTAAGAGTGTGGTGGTTAAGGTTCGGCCACGTTGCCGATTCGTGCATGTGTTATAGTGTATGGGTATGTATATGTAAGGGGGTTTTCCGGAAGTGCGGCCATGTTGGAAAAGCGTCGTCGGCATTGCCAACTGGTGCTGGTTTATCGACGTTGTCAACTCGTGCGTGTGTTATAGTGTACGGGTTTGTATATGTACGCCGCCGCCGTCCGGATATCGTTGCAGTTAAAAATCAAGTCACTTGTAAAAATTGAAAATCACACATTTGTGCATATAAGATAAAAGCGCGACGTTGCCAACTTGTGCATGTGCGCTGGTTTAGCGTCGTCCATGTTGTCAACTCGTGCATGTGTTATATAGTGTGCGGGTTTAAATATGTACGTCGCCGCCGTCCAGATATCGTCGATGCGAAGAGACTGAGTGACGTGTATTGCATTGTTGCCAACTTGTGAACTGTGTAAATTCGAATGCATGTGTTTGTGGTAAGTATATATTGTAAAAATAAAAAATGTGCACATCATCACTGCGTCCGTCCACGTTAGTCGATGATAATGGTCTGTTAACTATCTGTTTGTCCTCACGTTTGTGATTCGAAACAATCGTGTCTACTGGAGGTGTAAATATACTTACAATGCCTGCTGGCATATGCGGTGACGTCCATAACGGCTAGTTCCTTAACGAGTTCGCTTCCACCGTTGTCGATGAAAAGTGAAAGTCAAGTATGACTGCTAGTTTATCCTCGCACATCCTTTTTTCGTTATAAACAACGTGTTTGGTGTTACTAAGAACGTTGCAGATCCGTCCGTCTTACGGAATAGACACGTTGTATATTGTGAAACGCTCGTAAAGTATTTGTTCGGAACGTTTATTTTGTACCTTATATTTTCGTCACGGATCACTGCAACAAATTTACATGTCAAAACGTTGTATACAAAAATTTCTATAGGGTACAGTACTGTATGCTTTAAGTCACTGCAGCGTATGCACTCGTACGGAGATAGCAGCTCCATGCGTCCGTCTTCAACGCATGCTGTTCAAACACTGAGGTATGTGATATTATCGGAGGTTGGATTAAACACTTTTGTCACAGCAGCTTATATATTTTCAAACCTTGTGTTCACTAGGCGATAAAATTATAGCGTGAAAACGAACTAGAAATACGCTCTAACGTAAGCGGTGTATGCGGTTCTACATGAGGGGAAATTATGTAGGGTTATGGCGCAATTCACACATGTGATAAAATGTCGACAGGGAATAAGTACAACTTCCACGTTTTGTGTGTAACAGACTTGCACATCGTATCACGATTCGAGCTTCCTTCTACGTTTTTTATATTCTCCTTGATCGTGTCGGTGCGTTGTTCGTTCTTTGCTGTCACTGCTGCTGTTGGTGTTTGCGCTTCTGTAACGACACCCAGTGCCTTGATGATAAAATTTTTATCTTTCATTAACATTACGTAAGAGCACGCAGGAAATGCTAAACGCGTTAATCATCGTCATAAGGTACTTGAATCCCTTGTTCGCCTTTGCGTGCGGTATCATCTCTACCAGGTCTGCTTGGTACAAGTCGTGAAGTCCCTTCAACTCGACCGCGCGTCTCGGAAAATTCCTTCTTACCGGTCTGTGCAACTCCGTCGCGATAGTCTTGCGAACGCTCTGGTGTATATTCTTCACAGCTCGTTTCATTCTCATGTGCGAACCGTGATTCACAATACGCTGGAATGTAGTAAACCGTCGGCTCAGTGCTGAAGGTAATTCTCATCGATGCCGTTCTGGTACGACCACCTTCCATCACGTGACTGTCACGTCGCCACCGCTCCACATCCACTTATATCATCTCGGCCGAACGGAAGAACAACGCGTTCTTTTTGCGATTGCGCAAGTACGTTAAAACGTGAGCTAAACTGATTTTCATACGCCCATTACGCACGAGGCTCATACCGATGTAATATCTCGTGAGCGCGTGTTGTTTCGCGTCCAACGCTCTTACAGTCTTAACAGAATTCATGTTTTTGAACATGACGCTACGTATAACGTTGTCGTGGTACTCGTGCATTTCCGCGACTATGACGTTATCGTTCTCAGGTAGCCGCTCGCACATGTGTTTAGCTTTGAGTTCGGCGATTGTGCGTTGACTTCTCGACTCCGTATGCAGGTGTATCAGATACGAGTTCAACAACCAAAATTCGTCCGCCATAGCGCCCGTGCAATGCTGCCACTGTTCGTACAAACGCCGGTCTTTCACCGTGTACCCTTGTTCGTGCGAATACCGCAGACCAAAGTATTCGCAATACTTGCGGAGTGTAGGCAACGCCTCCTTCAGAAAGGCTACCGAAAATAATCCCTGCGCCTTGTTGTTCACCAACGCGTACTGTTTCCCTCTCGCTAGTGTCGGTAACGAGGACGGCGGGCAGTGCACATCAAAACTTACGTTGTAGCTAGGAGCCAGTGCGCACTTTGGCGCTATCATCATCACGCTTCTGTATATTTCCATCGGTGTACGTATCGGAATAGTGCGCTCCGTAAGGACGATGCAACAAGAAGCGTGTGGTATCGAACTTCCGTAGGCGAGCATGTCCGTGTATACAGTCGCGTAGTTCATCTGCCCGTGTGAATCGTGTAAGCCGTGCACGCGTTGAACGACGTTATACAGTTCAGGAATCGGACGGATGAACAGAAATTTGAAATGTTAAAAGATGGAAAAAAAATGGGTCAAAACACCAGGCGAGGAAGGTTCGTTTTTGATTGAGGTGAAATTGACGCAGACGGCCGATATCAAACACGAAATTTCCGATAACTGGTGGCAGAAAGTATCCAGAAAAGTAACTGTTTTGGCGTCGTCACCGCAAGACCCGCTGTTCGTGGCAACAAATGATTTATTTAAATCAGCTTTAAACAAAATTAAAAACACCAAAGGTGTGGCGCACGGCTCGTACAAGACGCGTTATAATCCGTATTAAAAAAATAGTCTAAGGTTGGTTTTTGTAAATATTGTAAATATATATAATATAAATATTTAATTTTAATTGTATGTATATGGTTGCTTATTAAATTTAATTTTAATATATATAATAAAAATAATATATTTTACATAAGAACATGTATTATTATAAGGTATAATGTGTTTTACATTTCTCTATTTAAAAAATTAATTTGTCTTTCCTATGTTATTTTACATAGAGCATGATGAACGTATCATCAAAACAGGAGGAGGAGCGTCTTCTTCATAATTTTTTTTTTTCACCAAAAAGGCTGACACCTGAAAAAATCGCAAGATTAAAAATAATAGTCAACAGACCGGATTCAACTTTAAAACCATTTATTAAAGAATTAATAAAGAATTTATAGTTTCCTTTCACAAAATCCTTTTCTTTGTGCAGGTAATGGACCGTGATCAACAGTTCAATGCAAGCATGTGTGTCGTCGACGATAAATGTTTAAGCCACACATGGGAGTGTATAGCTATGTTAGAACATTACCTTGATTTTAAATCTTATCGACCAAGTCATAATAACAATAAAAATACAGATTTTAAAATTCTGAAGGTGACCGTCGTTGTGCTATGTATAAAAATAAATCAAAAAATGTAGTAGATCATTTGTATACATCGCGTTTGTATACGGGTAATATACGATCCATAATACGGTGTGTATGTGATTCTATAAATTTATATAGAGATTATATTTTGAATCATGTATTAACACAGGGTCACGAATCTAAAAATGATAATTGTGCTTGTGTCGATACCTGTCTGTCCAGTTCCAAAATTGACTGTGCAGACGGTAAAAAAGTTATTAAATGGATAGAAAAACAGCTGTTATTAACAGATAGATTGTACTGTGAACGCCATGAGTGTTGTGTATATTTGCAATCAGATGATAGTATAATAGCGAACACCATATATGATACCTACAAGTTGTAAGAGTATAATAAATGGTGTGTGTTATCATTCCGCTATACTGTCAATATACAAAGACCGCAATAACCGTACATTATATGGTTCGGAATTGCATAAAGCCTTAGCAGCTTGGGTTCGTTATAACGAATGGCTGAACGATTGGAGTAAACGCACAGTGTTGGTGTGTGACAATAATAGGCTTGGTATTTACCATGGTTTCCCGGACTGATAACGTGATGTTCTAACATAGTAATAGTGAAGGAAAAAAATGTAAAATAAATTAAAAAATAAATAAATAAATTTTAAATTTTATTATTCAATATCCAATTTGCTATATGAAATACATTATTTAGCGCACAATGCTCAAGATTATGTTTATATGGACAATCGATATATGCTACAGTCTGTGTCGAGTCCACAGAAGATGAAGGATTTATGGAGGACAATCAAAGTGATGTCGATACTGTGGACTTGAACATGGACCATGACGGGGACAGCGATGATAATGATGATCATGTTGATGATGACGATGCAGCAGTCATCGACGTAAATATGTAAGTCATCTTCTTATGCGTACATACTGCCTTGTTTTATTTGCGATTATACATAATTTTTATGTTGTCGTTTTTTTTTTCTTAGTGACATTCGCCTGATACCAGCGCCGTCATCACCACCACCACAACTTCAACAACACATTCCAGTTACACCACCACAATCACCGCCACCGCAGATGCAAGCTCTGCCACGACCTTAACCCATATATCGACAGCAGCAGCAGCAGCAGCTATTTATGCGAAGAGATCCCCGTTTGTGGACCCCTCCAGAAGACGCGCTACCCGTCTTCTTTGACGTATTACATGCTACTGAACCAAGGACGCACGACTACCCAACAACAATGAGACTCCTTCTTAGAAGGAGTCTACCAACAATATATATTTGGAAAGCCCAATCGCACTTTCTATGGGCGCATGCATATTTGAGGTATCTTACAGTGTTCATAAAGGTTTTACTAATCCATCCTACTTGTAACAACCACACGTCACTAATACTGTTTCTTTTTTTTGTTACATATGGAAATTGTCTACCTAATCCAGATTGTGACTTATTATTTTGTAAATATATATATACCCGATTGTGACATGTATATTTTGTATATATATTTGTTATGTTTACATTTTTATGTTTATATTTTGTGTATTTGTGTTCAACGTCTGTCAAGAGTGGGGAGACTGTCCCACTACAAATCCAGCAGCGGTGAGGGTGGGGAGTCTGGAGACAGGCAATGCCGATTCTGTGCGCCAGCAGCAAGCAGTAAACTCCATTATGTAAACTTGTATTATCAAGCAGTAAACTACTATATGTAAACTTTTAAACTTGCTTGTAAACTCCATAAACAATTTGTACTTTAAACAATATAGTGTTTTATACTTAGTCACATTTTTTGCGTGAATCTTATTTCACCTGCCTTTTAAATTACAGACATTGGTGACCCCGACGTGATTTAATCGTTGTGTAACGTAAACGAAACAGTGTAAGAAATACGCCAGTGTGTGGAAGTGTAAACAGTTTAAGGCGTTACTGCAATAACGACGACACACAACAGTTCGTCAACGTTTGACCAGATGAGTTTCACAATATCACATAGGTATTTATTTAATTAAATATCATCACAATTTCACAAATATAGATTTATTATTAAAAAAAAGGTAATTATTGTTGATCCGGACTATGCTCAAATTGCGGTGAAATATTTCTTTTCCTATTCTTCTATACTATATAAGCACGAAAAAAATTATTTTAAACGGGGGTCGAACCTATTTACGGAGAAAAAAAATTAAATAATTACTCACATTAGAATGCATGCAAATAGCCGGTGAACGCCATTTTCAGACTGTGAATATGTACACCGGTACAGGACGACGCGTGACGTCACCGCTTGTACATCAGCTGTCGCTGCAAATTGGCCTTTGGGATGTATATATAACCATTTTCCAAACATTTACAAGCGAGTTGGATGAAAAGCGAACAAAACAAAATTTACATGATTCTTACATGTTCAAAATTGCGTTGAGCCCAAACGGCGGTTTAAAGCTTTGCGTTGAGCCCACCGCGAGTTTATTATTAGTAACCTCGGAGGCGCCGAAGGCGCCGTAGACTAAAGCATGTGCGGTGAGCCGGCTACCCAAAATCACTCTCAGCGGTGGATACTGTAGGAAACTGATGAGTCGGCCACCCACGAGTCTGAAATGTAATGCTTTGCGTTGTAGGCAATTGAATTACGTTAAGGCAAAATGTAGTGGTGATCCCACTAACTATTCAGTTATAGGCGGCCCGAAGGGCCGCGGGATATACTTCATTGTTCCAGATAATAAAAATTAAGGCGAACCGCAAAAATTGGACTGTATGAAAAGCGAGTTGAGTCAATTGCTGAAATACGGGTACCCAAATGCCAAACGCCAAAAATTTCCAGAGGCTGATGTAATGCTGACTTACCATTGGTACTTGAGAAAAAATCAACGGCTGGGTTTAAAATTTTGTAATCTCGCCTTTGTAATTGGTTAAGACAAAACAGCGGTTTCACCGTTGAGAATAAACGCGCGAATTTCACCATAAGTTGCATATTGCATAGTGTGTACTGTCGCCGCGTTAGGTAGTCTGGTGCGTGAATGTTTCTGTGATTATTATTATTGGTGGTATTCAGTGCTTTAGTTTGTGTTTGTGTGGTGTTATTAATTATGGTTTAATTATTTCTGTTGTTTACTATAGCTACTATACTATACTATATATATATATAATACATTTTTATTCACACAATGGCCTGCTCAGCTATTCCTTGCGAGAAGAAGCCAGACGAATGCGTCCGCATGAGTGATTCTCAGATTATTGACTTTTTAATAGCCCACGAGGTTATTAAAGGGTCAATAAATTGTCCTACGTGTGGCTCCTTACTCGAATTGAATAGAGAGAGATTACATTTTCGATGTCAAAATTTGCGAGAAGTTGGCAAAAAAAAAAGGAGGTGTAACATCAAGTGGTCCGCACGAGAAGGGAGTTTCCTGTCGAATACCCGCCATCCTATCTCAACCTACTTCAACCTGGTCTGCCATTTCCTACATACCAAACCGCCTCGCCAACGCTTTCTCATGTGGAACTGTGGTGTGACCTCCAACTTCATCGTCGACTGGTACAGTTTTTGTCGGGAGGTTTTTATTTTCGACGCCCAGCGCTCCTCAGCCAAACTGGGGGGCCCTGGTAAGACTGTAGAAGTCGACGAGGCCAAATTTGGGCGTCGCAAGTATAATCGGGGCAGGCTTATTAAAGGGCAGTGGGTGTTCGGGGGAGTGGAACGCGGTTCTGGATAGTGTTTTCTCGAACCGGTGGAGCGCCGGGATTCCACTACTCTGCTCAATATCATTGAGAAGTGGATTCTTCCAGGCACAACTATCATAAGCGATTGCTGGAAAGCATATGATTGCCTGGAAGAAGCGGGGTTCATTCACCAAAGTGTGAATCACCAGCAAAACTTCGTGGACCCCGCAACCGGCGCTCATACTAACACCGTGGAGAGGGCGTGGAGAGAAGTCCGCCATGGTATCCCACGATTCGGGCGGAGAGAAGAACATTTCGTTGGATACCTGGCGGAATACATGTTCAAGCGCCGGTACCCGCTATATGACGGCCATCGCGTGCACGCCTTTTTCAGAGCCGCAGCCGATTTGTATCCCCCGACACACTAAGGTAAGATTTTCATCTTTTCATAATTATATGCATGGATTACATTTGTGTGTGTGTGTGTGTGTGTGTGTGTGTGTGTGTGAAATATTCAAATTGCCGTGAAATATTTCTTTTTCTATTCTTCTATACTATATAAACACGAGAAAAATAATTTTAAACGGTGGTCGAACCTATTTACGGAGAAAAAAAATTAAATAATTTCTCCCGTAAGGCGCCAAAAACGCTACGTTATTTGCCGCGTAAACTTAGGAAGTACAGCGCTGAGTACTCTCCGCAATGACGTCATAACTCATTCGCTGTGTAACTGTGCGCCGTTTCTTAGATAACATGGCGGTCATTCACTTTACATGCGCGCTTATGGGAGTAATTATTTAATTTTTTTTCTCCGTAAATAGGTTCGACCCCCGTTTAAAATAATTTTTTTCGTGCTTATATAGTATAGAAGAATAGGAAAAGAAATATTTCACCGCAATTTGAGCATAGTCCGGATCTCGAATAATTACAAAAAAAAAAAACACTTGATTTAAACGTTTAAGTTAAGGTCTAGCTTCCATTTAACGCTAACCCTTGCTATAAAGAAACCTATTACGCCACAGCTTGTGTGGCGTCATTTTTTTGTCAAGTGTTGCTTAGTAAAAGTTTTTATGTGCGTAGCAGGTCACTCTTTTTATGGTTCTAGCCAGCGGTGGCGTAGCTCAGAGAACAAAGAACTCTTTGTCAATGCTAACTAAATGTTACTGATTGCTTAATGACAGTTTTTGTAATGACATTCGTAGTTAATGAACATTCTTTATATTCTTGTTAATATTGTAACGAAACAAAATGTTACAAAATAATAGTGAATAATAATGAAATCCGATCCAGAGAAGAAACAAGAAATAATAATTGAAAGCAAATTAAAGGAAAACTATTTGGTTTGACTTATATAATATTATCCAGAAACCCAGAAATAACCCAGTAGAATAGGGCAGTAAACAGAAAAAAGTTAAATAAATAAACCTAGTAGGCCTAATCAACTTACCCTGAATAATAATCCAAACCCAATAAAGAGTACCTAATCCATATAATAAAATTGTATTAATTATAATCATATAGGCCTATAATCAAGGAAAGGAAAAGGGACACAAACCTTTAAAGTAATGAGTGTGATCATAAGAAATAGCGACACAGACTACCGTTAAACAGTGTAATTATTTTTGATGGAAGTGTTTTGTTATTATTAGACAGAATTTTAGTTTATCATACAGACAATAGTTTAGGAGTATAAATAAACTAAAACTGTCAAAAACAATTATTATTATTAAAAGTTTTGTTATATGTTATAAGATTTTATGTCACCAGTTAATTTATGTAAATATATTTATCTCAGGTAGTCAAAGTAGAAATTACAATCAATCATAACAAATTGTTCTACCACATATCATAGAAATTCAAATTAATAAGGTTTTACAGTTATAAACTGAGGCATGTTTAGTATCAAATTGTTTATAATTATCTAATTAATAATTGTATAAACATTGCATATATAATTAGAGTATAATAATAAAATTATCTATTAAAGGTAATTTATAAAATATAATGTAGGTAATGGGTGTTGATCCTATAACATTTAAACTGTACATAAATGACCAATCAAAATTTAAGAAATTTGTATGAGTTAGGTAACTAAAAGAAAGAAGAAATAACACTTAATTGTTAATTGTGATGGAAAGCAGTTGAATAGTGCGTGTCTAGAGGTAATTAAAAATATATAAAAATAGATAACCCGTTTGTGAAAGAAGATCTGAAGGACCATCATCGAAGATAATAATCCTTCCACTACAATTTTCATGAACAAATAATACACACAATCAAGAAAAATATTCAGAATAGACCAGGAACCCTTCAGCAATATCGTCTAGATGTGTAAAGTATAATTTGACAATATTTTTTTTCAACAAGAAACAACCACTAGACAATATAACAATTTACACTAACACTAATCACTAGTCAACATTTTAAAGTGCAACCAAATTCAATATATAAGCTAACAGTGATTACAAGGAAAACATTTATTGTCCACATTAATAAACTACATTATTTTCTGAGACGGACAAATTGAATATCGTCAAAACTTGTATGTAACTTAATATATAATTTGTGTAAATTTTTAGATTATAAGTAATATATTGTTTGTAAAGGTACTCTCTATTATTAATCAACATGCAAAGGGACTTTTCGTAGCAGCCACAAGAATTCCCACGAAATATATTAAAATTATTTTAATTATAAATCCTGAGATAAATATCGACCCTGTGACAACCTTATGTATCGAATGGAATTTTCCAATAATTTGAATTTATGTTACACAGATTAAATCATTATGTTATTAAATCATACCCATGAGTTATTATTATAACTATTATAAATATACCCATTAAGATAGTATTATAATATTTTTATTCTTTGTACGCGATAAACTCTTAATTGTATTGCAGTTCAACTCAACTCATGTAAAGATATTACACAATGTATTTTTGAACACAATACCGTATATTATTAATAGATTATCAGTATCATTAGCAGTTAAGGCAAATTATTAATATTTACTTGTATCTAAGTTATTATAGTTATCAGTAGTATTATTTACATTCTTATTCTTAGTTCATGTTACCAGTACTTTTATTATTACTTCTTTTTATTATTTAGTTTATTATTACTGTACTTTGTAATCCCTATACTCGTTTAAGATGGATGCTAATATGAAAACTTTAACACGTAAACGTGGACAGATAAAGGCGCGAGTAACTCGAATAACAAATTTCGTTTTATCCTTCAGTCTTAAAAGTCATTCATTGTCATCTTTAAAATCTAGACGCGAAAAGCTAGAAGAATGTTGGTCAGATTTCAATGCGGTTCAAGCAGAAATTGATGCATTTCCTAGTGACGATAGTAATTATCAAGATGATGAATACTCCGAATTTGAGAACGATTATTTTGAGATTAGAGACAAGATTGAAGACATTTTATCATCACATGAAAACAGTAATATGTCGATTAACTCACACCCTCCTACACAACAACTGGATGTATCTGATAATATTAAACTTCTCGATATGCCTTTACCTTCGTTCTCCGAAAAATACGAAGACTGGACCGATTTCCACGATGTCTTTGAATCGATGATACACAATTCTACCAAATTACCAAAAATACAAAAATTCTACTACTTACGCTCTTGTCTTTCTGGTGAAGCTTTAAGAACCATTAAAGAATTAAAGGTTACCGCGGACAATTATGACATAGCTTGGACAACTCTTAAACGACGATTCAAGAATAATAGACTCAGTATTAAGGCCCACGTACAGGGTATTTTAAACTTCAAACGTCTTGACAAACCGCTTGCGTTAAAACTGAAACATTTATACGATACTGTCACGAACCATTTAACTGCATTAAATAATTTAGGCGAACCAACAGGTCAATGAGGTACACTTCTAGTGTTTTTAATTACAGAAAAATTGGATTCTGAAACACGAGACCGCTGGGAATCTTACCATGCAAAACATGTTAGTGATGAGTATGAAGAATTAGATGTCGGTAACAAGATTAGTGGTTCACAGATCCCTAATAATAACTCCAAACCATATTCATTCAAGTTGTTAATGCAGTTTATTTATGAACAGTGCATGATACAAGAAGTCAGAGAAGAAAGCTACTCTACAGATATAGGCTGAGTTCCCCCAAAGGAAAACAAACACAAATTTCAACACCCTTCTCCAGTAAACAAACCTTCATTCCATACAGTTAGCGTATCTAAACCTGCTTGCGCTGTTTGTAAAGAAGGCCATACCACGTTTACCTGCAAACAGTTGTTGAGTCTTAACTTATCTCAACGACTCGACAAAATAAAGAAACTGAATCTTTGTATAAACTGTTTAAGAGTAGGACACAAAACCATACAATGCAAAAGTCCGCATATTTGCAAACATTGCGAAGGACGTCATCATACTGTACTTCATAATGACGGACAAAAGGAAAAGGTTAACCCTTCAAATCAAAACCATACCATTTCTGCATGTTCAAGCATCAGCGGTGAAGTACTTCTTGCCACTGCTATTATTCTTATTTTTGATAATCAAGGTGACGCCTATCCTTGCCGTGCATTGTTAGACAGCGGCAGTCAGTCTAATATTATAAGTCAATCACTTATATCTTCTTTAGGCCTGAAAACCTCCAAAACAAATGTGTCAGTCAACTGTATTGGAAATACAGGCGTTTCAACCAATTCATTTGTACGCACTAAAGTCAAGTCAAGATTCAGTAATTATGAAGAAGAAATTGACTTTCTGGTTCTAGGAAAAATCACTAAGGATCTACCAACCTCTTCAAATCTCCCGACTTTAAGTATCCCTGACGGAGTGAATCTCGCTGATGATCACTTTTACAAATCGAGAGGAATTGACGTCTTACTTGGCGCAAGTGTCTTTTATAACACTTTACGTAAAGGCCACATTAAACTCGGAGATAACCTACCTGTTATACAGAATACAGCCTTTGGTTGGATTGTTAGTGGCAAGCTAGCTTCTGATGAGTCTACAAGTAAACTTTATTCAACTCTGAACACGGTGTGTTTTACCTCCGTATCAGCAAATCTAGAAAATCTTATCTCATCCTTTTGGAAGATAGAAGAAATTCCAAATAAGAAGAAACAATCCTATGAAGAGGAAGCATGTGAAAATCATTATGAGGCGAACATAAAACGTCAGCCAGATGGCAGATATGTTGTTAAGCTTCCGTTTTCGACTGATCCAACAACTTCTCTCGGTGAGTCAAAGGATCAAGCTTTCAGGCGTTTTCTAGCCTTGGAACGTAAACTCAACAGAAATCCTGAACTCAAGGAAAATTATACTTTATTTCTAAACGAGTACCTAGAGAACGAGGAAATGGAGAAGATATCTGAGAAATCCGAACCTGACAAAGTATACTATTTGCCTCATCATCCTGTCCTGAAAGAGTCAAGCTCTATAACCAAACTACGTGTGGTTTTCGACGCCTCATCGAAGACGTCTACAAATAAATCACTCAACGATGTTCTCATGGTTGGTCCTACAATACAACGCGATTTAATCTCAATATTGTTGTCATTCCGTACTCATATGTATGTTTTCACTGCAGATATCAAACAAATGTACCGTAAGGTGTTACTAGATGAAACTCAACGAGACTATCAACGAATTCTTTGGCGTGATAACACAACTGACCCAATTTCTACATATCGACTCAAGACAGTCACTTACGGTATCGCGTCAGCTCCATTTCTCGCAATAAGAACTCTATTTCAGCTTGCTGAAGACGAAAAGCACATTTTCCCTGTAGCTTCAGAGACTTTACAACATGATTTCTATGTAGACGATGTATTGACAGGAACTGATTCGCTTGATCAAATTATTGAAATGCAAAGACAACTGATAAATCTCTTAGAAAGAGGAGGTTTTGAACTATGAAAATGGTGTGCGAAGATCACCTATGATCTTAAACAATATCCCAAGTGAAAATATTGAAGCAGGATTCCTCATTGAAGAATCTGAAAACAAGTCAACCAAGGCCCTAGGTATTTTATGGCAGCCTTCAAATGACACATTTCAGTTTCATGTTAGTCTTTCTGAAGCACCTAAGCTTGTAACTAAACGAGTAATACTTTCTGACATTTCCAAAATTTTTGATCCTATTGGCCTTATCTCACCAGTAGTCATCACAGCAAAATTATTTATGCAAGAGATATGGTCTATAAAGGACTTTGGATGGGATCAACCAGTTCCCGCCAACATACTGAAGAACTGGAACGTTTACAGAAATTCATTGCAAGATCTAAACCAACTAGCCGTGGAAAGAAGCGTATTAAGTGGCACTTCCAATCAAGAATATGAGATACATGGTTTTGCTGATGCATCTGAGAGGGCGTACGGATCATGTTTGTATATAAGGACCATCCAAGAAAATAGTGAGATTACAGTTAAACTATTATGTTCCAAGTCTCGTGTTGTACCACTTAAGCAACTAACTTTGCCCAGATTAGAATTATGTGCAGCACTTCTGTTGTCTCAGCTATTAAACAAAACTTTGAATTCCTTGGAAAGGATACAAATTAGGAGCATCACTCTGTGGACTGACTCAACCATAGTGTTGCATTGGTTAAACTCATCTCCCAAAACTTGGCAGACCTTTGTAGCGAACAGAGTTTCACAGATTCATGAACTAACAAACAACTGTACTTGGAAGCACGTTAGATCTCAAGACAACCCAGCTGATTTAATATCTAGAAGTACGTCTCCTCAAACGCTCATAAAAAATAAGCTATGGTGGCACGGACCTCAGTGGCTGACAAGCACAGAGTGCAATTGGCCCAAGACAATTCTAACTACTCCTGTTGATTCAGAATTTGAAGAAAGAAAAAGGAAAATTAACATACATTGTACTAATTCTTCATCATTTGAGTTGATTGAGAAATTTTCATCTTGGACGAAACTTCTAAGAATTACTGCTTTATGCCGACCTTTTATTAAGAACTGTAAAAATCCTTCAAACCGAACCATAGGACATCTCACACCGGAGGACTTGCACAATGCAGAATTAGTATGGATAAAATTAGCCCAACGTACATTCTCTGACGACATAGACAGACTTCAGAAAAAGAAGACCGTAAGCAATAACATAAAATCACTTGCACCATATGTAGATGAGATAGGCATTCTTCGTGTTGGTGGTAGACTAAAACATGATTTAATACCTTCAGATTGCAAAAACCCAATTCTGCTCCCACCTGATCATCAAATTACAAAATTGATATTTCATGAAACTCATACTACCACACTTCATACGGGTCCTCAAGCACTTCTTACAGCAGTAATAAGGACGAAATATTGGCCTATTAATGGGAAGGTGTTAGCCCAATCCATCGTAAGAAAATGCTTTAAATGTAGTAGGTCGATGCCAAGAGCAGCTAAACATTTAATGGTCGACCTACCTGCTTGCCGAGTTCAACCTTCTCGTCCTTTTGAAAATTCTGCGGCCCTTTCTACTATCGGAGAGTTTTACAATGAAAATCTCATCCTGTAAAGGCATATGTAGGGCTCTTCGTTTGCATGTCTACCAAAGCTATTCATCTCGAATTGGTACCAGATTTAACAACAACAAAATTCCTAGAAGCTCTTGATAGAATGATGGCACGACGCGGGAAGATCAAAAACATCTACTCAGATAATGGCACTAACTTTGTCGGAGCGAAGAATGAACTCATCGAACTTCGTCAGCTATTTACGACTGAAAACCATCAATATCAACTCGTCATTTTGCGCGTCTGCATCTATAAACTGGCATTTCATTCCACCTCACTCGCCACACTTCGGTGGCTTGTGAGAAGCGGGAGTTAAATCAGTTAAAGGTCATCTTAAACGAGTACTGCGAACACGTATTCTGTCTTATGACGAATTAGAAACATTACTCATTAAGATTGAAGCTTGCGTAAATTCTCGACCTTTGACACCTTTATCCACTGATCCTAATGCCTTATACCCTTTAACGCCCGCTCATTTTCTTATAGGTGAAACCTTATCATCTTTCCCTGTACCTGACTTGACGTATTTAAAAATGAATAGATTAGATTACTGGCAACACGTTCAACAAATGTATCGGAATTTTTGGAAACGCTGATCAAACGAATACTTAGCTACATTACAACAGAGAAATAAATGGACCAAGGATTTTCCCCCTCCCCAACCAGGCTCTCTAGTGGTCATTCGAGAAGATTTCAGACCACCACTACACTGGGAAATTGGCCGTGTCGTTGAACTTCACATTGGGTTGGACGGAAAAGCTCGTGTTGCTACGATCCGAACTTCTCGAGGTTTGACTAAACGAGCTCTCGTCAAGCTTTGTCCTCTTCCAGATGATTGAAGTCTGCGCCTTTAACGGGGGCGGCTTGTTCAACGTCTGTCAAGAGTAGGGAGACTGTCCCACTACAAATCCAGCAGCGGTGAGGGTGGGGAGTCTGGAGACAGGCAGTGCCGATTCTGTGCGCCAGCTGCAAGCAGTAAACTCCATTATGTAAACTTTGTAAACTTGTATTATCAAGCAGTAAACTACTATATGTAAACTTGTAAACTCCATAAACAATTTGTACTTTAAACAATATAGTGTTTTATACTTAGTCACATTTTTTGCGTGAATCTTATTTCACCTGCCTTTTAAACTACAGACAATTTGTAAATATTAGTTTTAAAATAAACTTGTACAGTACATATTTTTTCATTGCATAAGTGTTTATTTTCAACTATCCTTTTCCCATACTATAAGTTACTTAACACATAGACACGCAGTTCACAAGTTGCCAACACTGCAATACACGACATCGATTCCATAAGTATTGTGTGTGTGTGTGTGTGTGTTTTATATAAGTGAATTGACGTTCAATTATGCACTGCATATCATGTGTGTTTTTTACAACAACAAATGTACACGATACTTGTAGGGCTGGCCATAGCAAGCCCTAGACAAACAGGTTGGTGCGAACGTATTTTTACAATCTGTATATATATTTACTTAACACATAGACACGCAGTTCACAAGTTGCCAACAATGCAATACACAGCATCGACGATATCCGGACGGCGGCGGCGGCGTACATATACAAACCCGTACACTGTAACACACGCACGAGTTGACAACGTCGCTAAACCAGCACAAGTTGGCAACGTCGACGCTTTTCCAACATGGCCACCATTCCGGAAAACGCTGTATACATCCAAACCCGTACACTATAACATATGCACGAGTTGGCAACGTGGCTGACCCTTAACCAGCACACTCTTACACAACCCGACAACCTCGCCACTTTCCAACATGGCCGACCACACCAATCATCTCCCACCCGACAACATGGCCGACGCCGACAACATGGACGACGACCCCACCACTCCTGGCGGCGATCAAGCCACGAGGATGACCAACGACGAGATAGCAGTCATACTTAACTTTCACTGTTTCGTTGACGACGATGGAAACGAACTCATCAAGGAACTAGCCATTATGGATATCACCGCATTTGCCAGCAGGCATTGGATTTGCACCTCCATTAAACACGATCGTTTCGAATCACAAACACATGAGGACAAACCGTTGGTTAACGGAGCATTATCATAGATTAGAGTGGACAGACGGGGACACAACGTACGAACATCTTGTGTCGATATTAATAAAGTACACATTTCCTTTTAACTATGTGTTCGTAAAAGGATTACAGAAAAACAGATTTTTGGAGAAGCGTATTGTAGATTTCAATATTATAAATTTAGAAGATTTCAGTTGTCCTAAACTCGAACAATTACGTTCAATACACGGAACAGCCTGTCTCGTGCACCGCTTATTTCCGGAAATATGTACAAATCAAAGAGTACACGCTTTACGCGAGTGGGTTCTATCGGATTTTAGACTAATCAATAGGTTTCTGATAAATTACTTGCCTTTCTGTCAATTACATCATCCTGTCTAAATGCATAAAAAAATTAGCACATCGACTTGTTCCCACACGCTCGAGTGTAGTCGATGACATCACCCTGTCTAAAAAAAAATATAACCGAGTCGTCTCCCCCCACCTACCCGCTGAACATAGCGTGAGAAAGCAGCTTGCATCCTGTTTACACGGTTAAAAATAACCGCTTACTGTACGTTGAGTGGATCCCACTCTCCGGTTTCCCCCTCATCAACTACCTCCCTATTTATACCGCTACGAACTAGTGTTATTCATTCAGACCTTGACAGACGCGCAAGCAAAATTCTTGATTGTAAAATGGCATCATTCGTTGCGAAGTTTGCTACCATTAGTGCGATTGAATATACAAAAATTAAGGAATTAATAATTGGTGTTAAATATCCGATAGAAGAATTACAAAATATAGACGCGAAGTACGGGAAGGCCGTACTCGCCAATATCCAGGAATACAGGGACCCAAAATTAAAATATCGCGTTTTCGATTATGAAGAATTAAAAAATTTAGCACCATATTCACTTCAACTGGTTTATCGTGGAGAAAAAGATAGGGCTTACGTGGTAGATATTTTAGAGTAATACCGAATGGACACCTTCATTTATCATGTATAATTGTCATTGCACACACACACACACACACACACACACACACACACACACACACACACACACACACACACACACACACACACACACACACACACACACACACACACACACACACACACACACACACACACACACACACACACACACAATTATCATTGCCTGTAAGTACGATTACATATGTATTTCATTTGATTTAATTGTACACAATTGTCATTGTGCTTATGTTTATTGTATTGTGTAATTGTCACTACTGTGTGCGTTTACATAATATTTAATTTTGATTTAATTGTACACATTTGTCATAGTGCACTTGTTTATTTTAACTTGTACTTAGTTTACTTAGATGTATTTCGTGCACATATTATGTATTTTGTAATTGTCACTACTGTGTGGTTTATATATTATGTATTTTAAATTGTAATATATTTTGATTACATGTATTTTAATTGTTTTTAATTAAACGGTATTGCTTTAACATTTTTATTGTATTTAATTTCAAAAGTCTTTCTAATATATTTTGTCTGTACTTTAACATATATATTTTTTGTTTGTTTAAATTATATATATAAATTTTTCTTTTAATTGTTTATTTTCAACTATCCTTTTTCCATGCATGATGCGTCCTGCATAATTTTTACAAGTGAAGTGTCAATCAGAATAATATATATATATATATATAGTAATACTTATCTTCTATGCACAAATGTGTGATATTCAATTTTTACAAGTGAATTGATTTTCAATTATGCACCGAAGGACCGAGTCATCGAGAGTTTCGCAGTGATGATGTGCACATTTTTTATTTTTACAATATATACTTACCACAAACACATGCATTCGAATTTACACAGTTCACAAGTTGGCAACAATGGAATACACGTTACTCAGTCTCTTCGCATCGACGATATCTGGACGGCGGCGGCGTATATATCTAAACCCGTACACTATAACACATGCACGAGTTGACAACATGGACGATGCTAAACCAGCACACATGCACAAGTTGGCAACGTCGCGCTTTTATCTTCTATGCACTAATGTGTGATATTCAATTTTGACAAGTGGTTTGATTTTTAACTGCAACGATATCCGGACGGCGGCGGCGTACATATACAAACCCGTACACTATAACACACGCACGAGTTGACAACGTGCACGCTAAACCAGCACAAGTTGGCAACGCCGACGACGCTTTTCCAACATGGCCGCACTTCCGGAAAAACCCCTTACATATACATACCCATACACTATAACACATGCACGAATCGGCAACGTGGTCGAACCTTAACCACCACACTCTTACACTACTTGACAACCTCGCAGTTTTCCAACATGACCGACCCCCCGCCGACAACATGGACGACGACCCCACCACTCCGGGCGACGATCAAGCCACGACCAGGCAGCCGCCGGACGGCGAACGGCGAACTGCGAACGGACAGGACACGCCTACACCAATCAACGCACACACAACCCCACTTTAGGCTAGCCGACGACAACATGGCCGAAAGCCGACTACCGCATGGTTACCCCCACCACCAAAATTTTTGAATTTACCGCGATATGACGTCACTTCCGGGGTAGAAATGTCATAACCTCCCTACTGACGTCACTACACGCACCTGAAATGCAGTAGTACAAAGTTTTCATAGGTACAAAGTTTAACCAATAACTGTGTTTATCTTGAGTAAGTGTCTAACCTATCTGTGCCATGCCACCAACGAAATCAAAGTGGTGGTTTCACTTTTTAAGAATTGATAAAAGTGCCAAATGCAAGACTTGTGGACGTATTGTCAAAACATCCGGGAATAGCAGCAACTTGAAGGCTCACATGGACAAAATCCATCCTGCATTTTCAAAGCCGGCGGCTTGTTCAGCCCTTGGGCAACAACCTAATTTCAGCACCAGTGGCAGTGGAGAATCTTCTTCAGCCGCAGTTCTCGAATCAGACTCAGATGATATTGAAGTAAGTAATGAAGATTTACCAACTTCTCTTTCAAAACATCCTCCAAAAATGAAAGTACATAAAGGAGATAGGGACATACAGCAACAACCGGCATCCTCTAAAGCTCCGTATTTAACTGTAACTGTACAATCCACATTGGACGAGTCTTTCGGCATATTAGCTGCTCACCGGGAAGGAGGTAAGCGCCACAGTTTAATGATAAATGCCATAATACACCTTCTATGCGAGGCAGACCTTCCTTTGTCACTTGTTGAGCATCAAGCTTTCCTGAAATTGTTCAAAGTGGTGGCTCCACACTACAAGGTCCCATCTCGCAAAACCATTAAAAAATATCTTTATGAGAAATATAATAGTGCGTCGGAGGTATTTAAGTCAAAGTTTCAGCTATGGAAAGTTTTTCTCTCACAACAGATATCTGGACCGAAACCCTGCAGAGGAGAAGTTTTTTGGGCATTATAGTTCACTATTTGGAACAGGATAATTTGGCTTCTTGCACCGTAGGAGTTTTGGAAATGAACAAAGGTCACACTGCGGAATACATTTCATCAAGAATTCTAAATATCTTAGAAGAATAGGGCTTGAAGAGGGAAATGTTACACTTAGTCGTTACAGATGGAGCGGCAAACATGGTGAAAGCTATGGATATCTCCTTTGCAAAGAAAAAACATGTGGTATGTTTTGCCCATCTTCTCAATTTGGTCTCTTATCGCTCTGTTGAAGCTGTACCAGAGTTGGCTTTACTAATTGATAAGGTAAAAAGAGTGGTAACTTGGTTCAAACAAAGTGTTCGAGGCTCTGATGAACTGAGGGCAGAAAGCTATCTGAAGCTTATACAAAGCATAGACACAAGATGGAACTCTACATTTGACATGATTAAAAGGTTTTTCAGCCTTAGCCCAATCCTCAACAACATCATTCATCGTCACACATCTGCCCCAAGCATGACGTCGGCTGCAGAGAATCGAGACTTCCAAGAAGTCATGTAGCTACTTGAGCCTCTGCAAGCAGCTACAAACCAAGTATCAGGTGATAAGTTTCCGACTGTCAGCCTCGCTATACCCATAGCTACCAACTTACAAAACAAAATTTCTACCTTCTCCCCTACATCCAATTTTGGTATCAAGCTGAGCGAGGCAATCTTAGGAGCAATGAGAAAACGGCTGATGGTTGAACATATTCCGGCCCTAGCCATTAGTACATTGTTGGAACCTCGATGGAAGACTTTATACTTTAGGGAACCTGAGGCTAATGCCAAACCCATCAGAGAATTAAAAGGAATGTTGAAAAATGCTCATTATCCAAAAGGTGGTCATGGCCATAGCTCTGATTCTGACTCTGGAGAAGCTGCATCATCTTTCTTTGGCGATCACGTAAAAATTGTCCAAAAAACATGGAAACAACGGAGCTCTCTAGTTGGTGCAGTCTCTGATCTCCCTGATGAACCTGCGCTATATTTAAGATCCCCTGCAGAAGCTGATACCAGCAAATGCCCTCTTTCCTTCTGGAGCGGCTCAACAGGAACGTATCCAGAATTGAGTAAAATTGCCAAGCGATATTTGGCGTCTACAACAACATCTGTGCCATCTGAAAGAGTTTTCTCGCAAGCTGGGAAC
Organism: Magicicada septendecula; assembly: GCA_034769895.1. Classification (NCBI taxonomy): domain Eukaryota; kingdom Metazoa; phylum Arthropoda; class Insecta; order Hemiptera; family Cicadidae; genus Magicicada; species Magicicada septendecula. The sequence goes on along the minus strand of CM068372.1, from coordinate 234,304,332 downwards.
ATTATAAACCCCTCAAGAAATCGTATGAAGGGAGAAACACTCAGCAAACGTTTGTTCCTCCATTCACTTGGAGAAGAGTACTTCTTTTAAATAAATCTAATTAAACGTTGATAGACGTCAATTCAATATTTTTCTACTTATTTCTATCAATTTTTTATACTTATGTTTTAATTGTATTAATTTTTAACTTAATATTGCCTAAAACTTTGATTTTGTCCATTTATATAAATAAATATATTTTAAAACAGTGTATTTTTGTTTAAGTCCCTCTCTCACCCTCCATTTTATTCTTGTTCTAAAATTAAGAAAATCGATATCATCGAAGAGAAATATCGATATCACGATATTTTCGGAACTGAAATATTGATGTCAAAATATCGGATTTTGAAAGCAAAATATCGATATTTCGATATTATCGATATCGATATTCCATCCCTAACCACACTCACACAAGACATATGGAGGAACTCAGGAGCAACAACAACAACAACAACACATAGAGGCAGAGAACACAGCATCATCATCATAAAATTCTCAGGATTCAGGACGCGCACACACACAACGGTAACGGCAGCAGTATGCAGGTGATGACTAAATATTTGTAATTTTGTTGTGAAAAGAACTTTCAGAAAAACAATTTTACATGAACAGGAAGACTTAAAAATTTTAAATGTAAATAATAGTTAGTGAATAAATTAATTTTATAAGAAAATTTGAAAGTTACTAAATCTTTTGTTGTATGTTAAAAATTTGGGTGTGTCAATAGAGTTAAATAATAGTTTGAAAGTAAATGTAATTAGTTTATTTTGTCTATAGCAACTAGTAATTTTATGCTTAAGTTTAATATTATTTTTGTTTCTCTTTAAATGAGTTGCTATTACCATTTGAAGATTGAATCAAATCAGACACACAAAAAATGAAAGAATTTACATGACTTATTTAACATGTCTGTTTAGCGAATAAGAGTATATTATGATTGTTTAGTTTTTAGATGTTATGAACAGCCTAATATGTGTGAAACTTATAAAAGTGGATATTTGATCTATCTAATGTTTGAATTTTTACTTCCATGTTCCTTAAGGATTGGAAGTATGGTGATGGGAAAAAGAATCGTGTTCGAGATTATTACAGATTCTGATTGTACTACCCTCAAAACATGAAAAAAAGTAATTTTTCGAAAAGTGTCTGTGAGTGTGTAGATTTTTTTTCTATGGCAAACGATAACAGCCGCAAATTCAAACAGAATCAAATAATTTTTTGCATACAGCCCTGATTTGTAGAGTTCTCTAGACCTATTGTTTTTGATGAAGATCGATTAAGGGAAAGGGGTTGTTTACCGGCAACGTTTTGTTTTAACAAGGGTATTTTCTATGGCAAACGATAACAGCCGCAAAATCAAACAGAATCAAATAATTTTTTACATATTTTCCTGAGTTGTAGAGGACTCAAGGACTATTGATTTTGGTGAAGATCGGTTAGGGGGAAAGGGTAGTTTACCTGAAACATTTTTAGTTGTAACAAGAGTAAACTACTTCATTTTGATAAATAAAGTATCCTGATAAGAAGATCTTAATAATCCACTATAGAAACGTAGATGAAATATCTTTAAATGAAGACGCTAGTTGAACGGGGTGGGGATAATTTTCTATAAATGAAAATTATAGTTGACGGGGGAGGGGATAATTTTTTATATATGTACTACGTTATCGGCAACAAAGAAGTAGTAGTTTGTTGTTAAAGTTCCTTCCCGTCCTGTTTGACCGTAGACCAAAGTTTTCTGCAAAACCAGACGTATCGGCAGTGCCATCGACTTCCATCATCAGTGAAAATCGAGTGCGATAACGTGAGGTGGTATAGGCCTACGTTAGTGACCACAGTACTGTGGTTAAGGCTGAAGCAGTAAGTACAAAGAAGTAGTTTCTATGGAAATATTTCATTTCGAAAATGATTTTAAATATAAATCTTAGAACATGGAAGTCATGTATGGTTCTCCATACCCATATTTTTCTATGGCAAACGATAACAGCCGCAAATTCAAACATAATCAAATATTTTTTTGCATGCAACTCTGAATTTTAGAGTTCTCAAGACCTGTTGTTTTTGGTAAAGATCGGTAAAGGGAAAGTGGTAGTTTACCTGTAACATTTTATGTTTTAACAAGGGTATTTTCTATGGCAAACGATAACAGCCGCAAATTCAAACAAAATAAAATAATTTGTTGCATACAGTCCTGAATTGTAGAGTTCTCAAGACAATTTGTTTTTGGTGAAGATCGGTTAAGGGAAAGGGGTAGTTTACCGGCAACATTTTATGTTGTAACAACAGACATTTTTTCATGACGAACGATAACTGCCGTAAATTCAAACAGAATCAAATAATTTTTTACATATGTACCTGAGTTGTAGAGGACTCAAGGCCTATTGATTTTGGTGAAGATCGGTTAGGGGGAAAGGGTAGTTAACCAGAAACATTTTTTGTTGTAACAAGAGTAAAGTACTTAATTTTGAGAAATAAAGTATCCTGATAAGAATATCTTAATAATCCACTGTAGAAACGTAGATGAAATATTTATAAATGAAGAGGCTAGTTGAAGGGGGTAATTATAGTTTGTAACTTTACTGTTTTTTAATGCAAATAATAAAGTATATTAAACGCATAGATACTTCATTGTTCTCTTACCTTTGGGTTTTGATCCAGGGTTGTATAAACGAAATCAGTTGTAGAGGGGTTATCTGGGTTTAAGTGCGCAATGATATTAACACAATTTATGCTGACTAAAACAAAATGCATAACGGAAGGAAGACGAATTATTCCCGCTAACCGCCGTTAAACCAATCACAGAACGAGGGACGGCGACGCCTTACGCCTGGTGGGTAGGCAACCGCGCGCACGAGGTTGGCAGTTCATTACCAGTAGCCAAACCGTATAGTAGACAATACAGTAGCAGTCTCCATTAAAAACGTCTGGAGGCCGGCGTGTGTAAGTACGCGCGGCCTGCCCCAACATAGTGCAAAAGAAGGATAGATGGAAGAGAAGGTGTTGTGAACAGAATAGTTAAATTCGAAAAACCAAAACAGTTCGGGGTGACAGTGAAAGTGAACGTATCCGGCCGGTAATGGCGGACCCCTGTGGATGGCGCGGGTAGATGAGAACGACACAAAAGTAACTATATCGATTTACATCAATAATAAAATCAATATTAAAGAGCTCAATAATTAAAAAGGGTTTTATATATATATATATTGTAACGAATAAATAAGACGTCCTCGTCTTCGTTTAAGCCTCACGTTGGAGTCGTCAATCTGTAACGTAAAAAATGAGGTTGTCCGTCTTATTTAAGCCTCACGTTGTATGCGTCAATCTGTAACGTAAAGTTCTGGTCGTATCTGTAAAATGTACACCAATTTTGTATGTGTATTAAATGTTAGTGCGTTCGTCTCGCACCGGGGTCGTTACATCAATGTTCGCGGCTCACGATGTCCGTAGCGTTGCGGTAATCACCAGTATGATTCCAGGTGATTACCGCAACGCTACGGACATCGTGAGCCGCGAACATTGATGTAACGACCCCGGTGCGAGACGAACGCACTAACATTTAATACACATACAAAATTGGTGTACATTTTACAGATACGACCAGAACTTTACGTTACAGATTGACGCATACAACGTGAGGCTTAAATAAGACGGACAACCTCATTTTTTACGTTACAGATTGACGACTCCAACGTGAGGCTTAAACGAAGACGAGGACGTCTTATTTATTCGTTACAATATATATATATAACCCTTTTTAATTATTGAGCTCTTTAATATTGATTTTATTACTACTCAAATCAATGACTGCTTTGTCTAAAGTAGTGCCTTGGAGTTTATGTACTGTTACAGCCCAACACAATATTAATTGCAGCATACGTCGTTCTACTTTGCCCTGACCTCGCAAAGCATCATATTCAACAGTGGTGGGCTCTATCGTTACTCCAATACCAGCAGTATTTCTCCTAATTGATCTGTCATCAAATTCTACAAATACGGCTTGTGGAAGCTCACCAGGTTGAAGCTGATCTCGACGTAGTGCAGGCCACTCAATTTTTCTAATGGTGCCGATTGCTCCGTTGATCAGACCATGATTAACATTAATGTTTTTTCGCAACATTACCCTAGATCCGACTCCGATTACTAAAGAGTTTGGAATACCTCCAGTTTTGTTTGGATCCGTTGGTATGAAGTCTTTCTTTACCTTTTGTCCGTAATTCTTAGCTTCGACAGACACATCCACCGCTGCAATATCGTAAACTTTAGATGATGTTTTCAACTTTTCAGTCATCATAGCATTAAGTTATATTCTTCTATCTGTTTAGTGGTTGGGAAAATATGCAGACACTCGCCATCAGCAAATTCATCTGTCAAAGGAAATCTTCGACGATCTAAAATTTCTAGCTGCTGCATGGTGAGTTGGCCGACTCGTAAATTATTTCGAATGTCTATAAAAGTAGTGTCGTTAGCTTGCCGCATATTTTGAGGTAATTCACAGAAACTAAACAGTGTCCACAAATTAATTTCAGCTGATAAGTAATGAGACTGCTTGAAGCAGTAGGTACCACCACCTGCTTTTGATACAGGTGGCAACTGCATTAGGTCGCCAAACAAAATAATATTGATACCCCCGAAGAAAGCATCATTCATTTTAAGCTGTTGCAACCTTAAGTGAATATTTCTTAGGGTAGTATAGGGTACCATTGAGATTTCGTCAATGATTAGCCAATTAATATGCTTCCACCTTAGCCGTTCCCTTTGAAGACGCTCACCAGTAAGAGGGCGAAGAGCTGTCACCTTGCCTTTTTCGATGGGAAGGGCAAAAGTAGAGTGCAAAGTGCTACCTCCAATCAATCTTGCAGCGACACCTGTGGGTGCTGCTACCGTAACAGCTCTGCGTGCAGGTAAATGAGAAAGACAACGAATCTGTTCTACAATAATTTTCAGAGTAAAGGTTTTGCCGGTGCCTGCTCCTCCAGTAACGAACACACGTAATGGCTCAGTATTATTTTCACTTGGAAGCAATCTGTCTGAAATCATTTTGAACAATTGGCGCTGCTGAAAATTCATTAAGTTTACTTCTGTGGCATATTGTTGATCCGTCATTTCATGTATTTCAGGTTCACCATCTCCGTTAGCTAAAGCAATTTCATCATTATGTTCTTCAATAAGGTTTTGTTCGAAAATTTCACGCATATTATTTTCGACCACGTCAGCATCTAAATTAACTTCATTAGCTTGGTTTTTTGCTACAATTCTAGCTACAGCTTGCTGAATCTCTTCCTCCCACCTAGCCATTTCCTCCACTTTGTTTCCACCTTGCATTGGTCGTAACAAACTTTGTTGTGTTACGAACGCTTGTTTTGCACTGTTATACCCCTCCATCAATTCAGATTCAGAGCGGAAAGGAATGTGCGTGACTAAAAGAGAATAATAATATGCTTCCGGATCTGAGTTTGGTGTGTAATACCTAGTTCGTAAGACAGCTGGGCGCTTACGCTTTTTCATTTTTCCCTGATTACCAAGAAGAGTGATACATCTCTCAGAGGCATTTTCTTCTGGAGCCTGTTCGTAAGCATCAGCATCCTGATCATCTTCTGAGAATCTATTGTGCGTCACAGGCTCATACCAGACAGCGAATTCATGCAAACTTAATTCTTCGAGCGCGTGAGGCCTGGCAACGTAGCGGTCAAAAGTATTTCTGTATGGGTCGTTTGCATTATCATCAATTCTCAACATCCGGTACCTTAACTCAGGAAAGCAAGTATTAACAAAGATCACTTTTCGTGAGGAATCCCGCATTTTAAGGTGACACAGACGTACTGCGCACTCACATGCTGACACCTCTCTGTGCGTTAAAATAGCATTTTGAATTGCAAAAACTTGTTTCGCCATGCTGCCTCCCTTTTCTTGCACACGTCGAATAGCGTCGCAAATATTACAGAATACCTTCCACTAGCGCCACCTGATGGACCAATAAACGAACAAAATAAATCCTTAGAACCGATCACTTGTATTAACTTCCGGTCAAAACCGGAAGTCAACTCACGGTGATATATAGCCTATGACACTTCTGGTGAAGTAAGGAATCCATCGAGCCATCGAACATCAAAATCGGTAAAGCCGTTAAAAAGTTATAGTGGAACAAACATACATACGTACATACATACATACCCTACCACTGAAAACATAACACTCCTTTTGGCAGTCGTGTAAAAAATGACCAGATACGTTATGAAAAGGACGCCCAACCTATTGAAGCCCAAAAATTAATGAAAAAAGAACTTATTGCAGCCAAATCCTACCCGATCAAATGAACGAAGACACCAAGTCATGCTGAGGTGTTAAGTATAATTAAATTACCTATTTCCAAAAACCTAATCACTCTAAATTTTACTAAAGGTAAATTTATCTCACTATAAACAGAATATTTCTCTTTCACAGATTATTTAAGTAAAATAAAACTCACTGAAAATTTGTTAAGATAAAACATAACCTATTATTTAAACACGAACTTTCAAAACACATTTAACGACACTACAGGACAGATTGTAACATCACACATTATTATTTATGTACACTTAGAATAAGGTAAAATATTTTTATTGTAACCATAGGAATTCTTTAGCTCATAGTCACAAGAATCCCACGATTTTGGGAACGAAAATAATTGTAATAACTTAACGTTACACAGCCATACTGATGCTGATCGTTCCTTAATCGATTCGTCAACCTTGGGAGGAAGAGTCTTATGTACAAAGTCGGTGCAGATTTATTATAAAATAATTGTGTAATTGAATATTTTAATTATCACCCATTAAAAATAACTAGCACAGGGAGTAACCGTTGTCATTATTTCATAGGGAGTGTATACATTACTTGTGTTTATTTATGAAGAATAGGTTTGATGAGCAGTGAACAAGTAGTCATTTGCACAACAGTAAATACAATTCAGACGGCCGTGCGAGCGGGAATTATTTGAACGCTCCGACCGTCACCGCTGAAAACTCATTATACAATAGTTTTAGTTGTTTTAATAAACGACTTGGCGCCACCCGGGATTACCACACCCCTATAAGTAAACAGGTAAGGTTACTGCCGTGTTAGGGGAACGTGGGGGAGGACGAGGTACTTAATGTTTGAACACAAATATTTTATAATAAATGTTTCAAAATTTTCTGTTTTAAATACAAATACTTTTATTATTACATTAAGTACAAGAAATTATCATTACATTTTAATTTGGTAAAAACACATTCTATATATCTTAGTTTAAACAAATACATGTCATTTGTCCCGTTTTGCCCTGCTGGTGGGGCACAATGGGGTACCTTCCTTTTTTTAAATTTCTGTCATCAAATACAAAAAGCATTATTGTCAAAAAACAAAAATCTATATTTCTTAAATGAACTTCATGTTTCACAAAGAGCACAAATGTGTGTGACATCCTCGTCTTCACTTTCGATTCCTGTGCAAGAGTTGTGAGCCCATTTTAGGCAAGAAACACATCTAATCCAACCTTCTTCAGAAAAATCATGACAGTAGAGACACTCATCTTCGCTATCGACTTCTTCACTAGATGACTGAGGAGTTACGAAAACAGTTGGTTTGTTAAGGTTATAGTTTTTTCATTTTCAGGTGATATGTTTCTCTGTTTATCTGGATATTTTTTCAGAGCTTTTTTAGAAAGTAAAAGGCGTCTTTTCACTGGTTTCTTGACCCCACTTTTATTTTTTTCAGCACTCTGTAGCTTATTTTTATATGGTGATGATGTTAAGATAGTACTTTTACCATGATTTTTTGAAACACGTTTATTTTCCTGAGAAATTTTTGGTATGGGTAAAATGTTTTCCAGGGTGGCACATTTGAAATTAGGCCTACTACAGCTCGGCATATTAAGTTTTTCAGGACTACTCAGAGATGGTGAGGTCAGGTCTGCCTGTATATTTAAAACTGTAGCCTCATTAGCAATGTCAGTAGGGAGCTGGATGTCTGTAGTTACCGAAGGTAAAAAATCTGCATCATTAAAAACATTCATATCAACAGGCCATATGCCTGTTTTCCGGAACCCGTTCACAGCTGTCATCATTGTTGATGCTTGAACATAGGCGGTACCAAACAGAGAAGCGATCTGGAATAATGTCACCACTTTTCCTGGATTGCATCTAAGCCATTTACGGACTTCCTCCTCATAGTATTTACTTAAGGGCTTCATAAATCCAACGTCAAGGGGTTGGAGTCTATGGGAACAGTGGGGAGGGAAACACAAGAGAATCACTCCATTTGCACGAGCCATATCAATTAGTGCTAAACTTTTCGTGTGTGTTGAATGCCCATCCAAGAGTAGTAGCATTGGTTTCTCTTTTTTTGCTCCTGTAAAAGATATGAACTTTTCAAACCAAACTAAAAAAAGTTCTTTGGTCATCCATCCTGTTTCATGGACCTGTGAAGTCGCACTTGGGGGAAGTCCGGTCTCAAATTCCTGCTGCATCCGTTTTCTAGGAAAAATTAGCATTGGAGCGATGTAGGTTCCAGCAGCTGAAAAGCGTATTTCAGCTGTAACAGTTTGACCCCTCTCGGCTGATGTGACTGTGCCAACCTGTCTACGGCCTCTTTTTGCTATTATCTTCGAATGCCCTTTAGGGTTTACAGTTAGACCTGTTTCATCACAGTTATAAATCCTGTCTGGTGTAAGCTGGTAAGTATCAACTACGTAGGATAGATGGCTGAAGAACTGTTTTACAGCAACCTTATTGAAGCCCATCGCACGAGCTCCAGACGTAGCCTCAGGTCTTCTTATGCTTAAATTAGGGTGGCGAGTTAAAAATCCTCTTGCCCAGTCTACACCAGCTTTTCCATTCTCACCAAATGGATGATTCAATTTATTTCGCTCTGCTAGCTGGAAAGCAAGGTCACTAAGTTCATTGATAGTAAGACCAAAGAGTTGAGCCTCCATTTTAGTTAAATAATCCACAAGCTCGGATTCTTGTGCTTCATTAAAAACACAAGTGAAATGTCCCATAGATTTCTTCACAGAATGCTCTGGATCATCTCTTTTTTTCTTAACGTGGCGCTCTAAAGTTGTTTGTGGCACTTTGAACTGATGAGCTGCCTTTTTGTATCCCATTGAGCCATTTATTACTGCTTGAACAGCTTCTTGCATGGAAACTACCAACCACTCTTGCCTCTGCGTCTTTCATTTGTAATCTCTCACCATTCTACAAACACAAACAATGCGAAAAACCAATTAGCCTACATTTTATTAATGAAACACCTATGGAAAATACGTGGGGCAGAATGGGGTACTACCCCGTTATGCCCCACCCCGTTCTGCCCCGCAGTTACATTTTTAGGTTATAGCGTTGTGACAGGATAAAGTTTTCACGAAGCTTAACGAAAACATCAGGATTAGAAGTGTATGAAACATGTTATAATACAGTATACATGGAAATAAATTACAATTAACTCACTCTTACTTACATGAGCTAGAAGAAGTGCGCGATATTGTAGAAACACAAGCAAATATGGTGCAGCACCTTAATCATACACAAAGACAGCAACAATGGCTGCCAATCTCTGTGTGGTAATAGGTAATACTATACTGACGTAGTTGTGAGAAATTCCAACAGATTGCACACCGTCTGTAAAAAATAAAGGCTGTACCCCGTTCTGCCCCACTACCCCGTTATGCCCCATGTTCCCCTGGAATGCAATCCAGGAAAAGTGGTGACATTATTCCAGATCGCTTCTCTGTTTGGTACCGCCTATGTTCAAGCGTCAACAATGATGACAGCTGTGAACGGGTTCCGGAAAACAGGCATATGGCCTGTTGATATGAATGTTTTTAATGATGCAGATTTTTTACCTTCGGTAACTACAGACATCCAGCTCCCTACTGACATTGCTAATGAGGCTACAGTTTTAAATATACAGGCAGACCTGACCTCACCATCTCTGAGTAGTCCTGAAAAACTTAATATGCCGAGCTGTAGTAGGCCTAATTTCAAATGTGCCACCCTGGAAAACATTTTACCCATACCAAAAATTTCTCAGGAAAATAAACGTGTTTCAAAAAATCATGGTAAAAGTACTATCTTAACATCATCACCATATAAAAATAAGCTACAGAGTGCTGAAAAAAATAAAAGTGGGGTCAAGAAACCAGTGAAAAGACGCCTTTTACTTTCTAAAAAAGCTCTGAAAAATATCCAGATAAACAGAGAAACATATCACCTGAAAATGAAAAAACTATAACCTTAACAAACCAACTGTTTTCGTAACTCCTCAGTCATCTAGTGAAGAAGTCGATAGCGAAGATGAGTGTCTCTACTGTCATGATTTTTCTGAAGAAGGTTGGATTAGATGTGTTTCTTGCCTAAAATGGGCTCACAACTCTTGCACAGGAATCGAAAGTGAAGACGAGGATGTCACACACATTTGTGCTCTTTGTGAAACATGAAGTTCATTTAAGAAATATAGATTTTTGTTTTTTGACAATAATGCTTTTTGTATTTGATGACAGAAATTTAAAAAAAGGAAGGTACCCCATTGTGCCCCACCAGCAGGGCAAAACGGGACAAATGACATGTATTTGTTTAAACTAAGATATATAGAATGTGTTTTTACCAAATTAAAATGTAATGATAATTTCTTGTACTTAATGTAATAATAAAAGTATTTGTATTTAAAACAGAAAATTTTGAAACATTTATTATAAAATATTTGTGTTCAAACATTAAGTACCTCGTCCTCCCCCACGTTCCCCTAACACGGCAGTAACCTTACCTGTTTACTTATAGGGGTGTGGTAATCCCGGGTGGCGCCAAGTCGTTTATTAAAACAACTAAAACTATTGTATAATGAGTTTTCAGCGGTGACGGTCGGAGCGTTCAAATAATTCCCGCTCGCACGGCCGTCTGAATTGTATTTACTGTTGTGCAAATGACTACTTGTTCGCTGCTCATCAAACCTATTCTTCATAAATAAACACAAGTAATGTATACACTCCCTATGAAATAATGACAACGGTTACTCCCTGTGCTAGTTATTTTTAATGGGTGATAATTAAAATATTCAATTACACAATTATTTTATAATAAATCTGCACCGACTTTGTACATAAGACTCTTCCTCCCAAGGTTGACGAATCGATTAAGGAACGATCAGCATCAGTATGGCTGTGTAACGTTAAGTTATTACAATTATTTTCGTTCCCAAAATCGTGGGATTCTTGTGACTATGAGCTAAAGAATTCCTATGGTTACAATAAAAATATTTTACCTTATTCTAAGTGTACATAAATAATAATGTGTGATGTTACAATCTGTCCTGTAGTGTCGTTAAATGTGTTTTGAAAGTTCGTGTTTAAATAATAGGTTATGTTTTATCTTAACAAATTTTCAGTGAGTTTTATTTTACTTAAATAATCTGTGAAAGAGAAATATTCTGTTTATAGTGAGATAAATTTACCTTTAGTAAAATTTAGAGTGATTAGGTTTTTGGAAATAGGTAATTTAATTATACTTAACACCTCAGCATGACTTGGTGTCTTCGTTCATTTGATCGGGTAGGATTTGGCTGCAATAAGTTCTTTTTTCATTAATTTTTGGGCTTCAATAGGTTGGGCGTCCTTTTCATAACGTATCTGGTCATTTTTTACACGACTGCCAAAAGGAGTGTTATGTTTTCAGTGGTAGGGTATGTATGTATGTACGTATGTATGTTTGTTCCACTATAACTTTTTAACGGCTTTACCGATTTTGATGTTCGATGGCTCGATGGATTCCTTACTTCACCAGAAGTGTCATAGGCTATATATCACCGTGAGTTGACTTCCGGTTTTGACCGGAAGTTAATACAAGTGATCGGTTCTAAGGATTTATTTTGTTCGTTTATTGGTCCATCAGGTGGCGCTAGTGGAAGGTATTCTGTAATATTTGCGACGCTATTCGACGTGTGCAAGAAAAGGGAGGCAGCATGGCGAAACAAGTTTTTGCAATTCAAAATGCTATTTTAACGCACAGAGAGGTGTCAGCATGTGAGTGCGCAGTACGTCTGTGTCACCTTAAAATGCGGGATTCCTCACGAAAAGTGATCTTTGTTAATACTTGCTTTCCTGAGTTAAGGTACCGGATGTTGAGAATTGATGATAATGCAAACGACCCATACAGAAATACTTTTGACCGCTACGTTGCCAGGCCTCACGCGCTCGAAGAATTAAGTTTGCATGAATTCGCTGTCTGGTATGAGCCTATGACGCACAATAGATTCTCAGAAGATGATCAGGATGCTGATGCTTACGAACAGGCTCCAGAAGAAAATGCCTCTGAGAGATGTATCACTCTTCTTGGTAATCAGGGAAAAATGAAAAAGCGTAAGCGCCCAGCTGTCTTACGAACTAGGTATTACACACCAAACTCAGATCCGGAAGCATATTATTATTCTCTTTTAGTCACGCACATTCCTTTCCGCTCTGAATCTGAATTGATGGAGGGGTATAACAGTGCAAAACAAGCGTTCGTAACACAACAAAGTTTGTTACGACCAATGCAAGGTGGAAACAAAGTGGAGGAAATGGCTAGGTGGGAGGAAGAGATTCAGCAAGCTGTAGCTAGAATTGTAGCAAAAAACCAAGCTAATGAAGTTAATTTAGATGCTGACGTGGTCGAAAATAATATGCGTGAAATTTTCGAACAAAACCTTATTGAAGAACATAATGATGAAATTGCTTTAGCTAACGGAGATGGTGAACCTGAAATACATGAAATGACGGATCAACAATATGCCACAGAAGTAAACTTAATGAATTTTCAGCAGCGCCAATTGTTCAAAATGATTTCAGACAGATTGCTTCCAAGTGAAAATAATACTGAGCCATTACGTGTGTTCGTTACTGGAGGAGCAGGCACCGGCAAAACCTTTACTCTGAAAATTATTGTAGAACAGATTCGTTGTCTTTCTCATTTACCTGCACGCAGAGCTGTTACGGTAGCAGCACCCACAGGTGTCGCTGCAAGATTGATTGGAGGTAGCACTTTGCACTCTACTTTTGCCCTTCCCATCGAAAAAGGCAAGGTGACAGCTCTTCGCCCTCTTACTGGTGAGCGTCTTCAAAGGGAACGGCTAAGGTGGAAGCATATTAATTGGCTAATCATTGACGAAATCTCAATGGTACCCTATACTACCCTAAGAAATATTCACTTAAGGTTGCAACAGCTTAAAATGAATGATGCTTTCTTCGGGGGTATCAATATTATTTTGTTTGGCGACCTAATGCAGTTGCCACCTGTATCAAAAGCAGGTGGTGGTACCTACTGCTTCAAGCAGTCTCATTACTTATCAGCTGAAATTAATTTGTGGACACTGTTTAGTTTCTGTGAATTACCTCAAAATATGCGGCAAGCTAACGACACTACTTTTATAGACATTCGAAATAATTTACGAGTCGGCCAACTCACCATGCAGCAGCTAGAAATTTTAGATCGTCGAAGATTTCCTTTGACAGATGAATTTGCTGATGGCGAGTGTCTGCATATTTTCCCAACCACTAAACAGATAGAAGAATATAATGCTATGATGACTGAAAAGTTGAAAACATCATCTAAAGTTTACGATATTGCAGCGGTGGATGTGTCTGTCGAAGCTAAGAATTACGGACAAAAGGTAAAGAAAGACTTCATACCAACGGATCCAAACAAAACTGGAGGTATTCCAAACTCTTTAGTAATCGGAGTCGGATCTAGGGTAATGTTGCGAAAAAACATTAATGTTAATCATGGTCTGATAAACGGAGCAATCGGCACCATTAGAAAAATTGAGTGGCCTGCACTACGTCGAGATCAGCTTCAACCTGGTGAGCTTCCACAAGCCGTATTTGTAGAATTTGATGACAGATCAATTAGGAGAAATACTGCTGGTATTGGAGTAACGATAGAGCCCACCACTGTTGAATATGATGCTTTGCGAGGTCAGGGCAAAGTAGAACGACGTATGCTGCAATTAATATTGTGTTGGGCTGTAACAGTACATAAACTCCAAGGCACTACTTTAGACAAAGCAGTCATTGATTTGAGTAGTAATATTTTTGCCAAGGGTCAGGCCTACGTCGCACTAAGGCGTGTGAAAACATTAGAGGGATTAGCAATAAGTTGTCTGGATCCACGAAAATTGTTGCATGAACCGCACGATAAAAACTCACTTGAAGAATTAAATCGACTCAGAAATCTGTAGACCAAAGCTTTTTCATTATCATTTCTAATAAATGAAATTATTTCGTTAATTATATAATTTATAAAACAATTTATCAAAATGTTTGTATTATACTAGTTATATAATATTATATAAAATAAAGTTATACTATATTTATAAGTGTATAAGTTCATACGCTTATTATACTATGTACATAATAAAGTGTCTAAATAAAACTATGTAAAAATTGAAATTTTGTTTGCACTTCACACATACGCACGCACACACTGCACATTCCTATTATACTCTTTTTAAACACAAAAAGGAATAAAATAAAAAAATAATTTAAAAAATTAAAAAACACGACTGCCAAAAAAATAAATGAATAAATAAAAAATAAATTGATAAAAAACTAAATAAAAATAATATTTAGTAAAATTCACAAAATCTGAATGAAGTCGATTTAAAAAGCCAAAAACAAGGTACTGAAATTCAGCTCTGATCAGATTTAACGAAAATGATATGAATGATTAAACGCATAGTAATTTTATTAGATTTAAATTACTTTTCGATGTTGAATATATATCAATGCATCATATGAAGACTACAATTATAAAAAATATTGCTGATAAAATTTTGCTCTTCAATTTTAATTTTCAATGCAGTCGGGGGCTGTTTAATGAAAAGAACAAATCTATTTAGAAACAGCCCCCGACTGCATTGAAAATTAAAATTGAAGAGCAAAATTTTATCAGCAATATTTTTTATAATTGTAGTCTTCATATGATGCATTGATATATATTCAACATCGAAAAGTAATTTAAATCTAATAAAATTACTATGGGTTTAATCATTCATAACATTTTCGTTAAATCTGATCAGAGCTGAATTTCAGTACCTTGTTTTTGGCTTTTTAAATTGACTTCATTTAGATTTTGTGAATTTTACTAAATATTATTTTTATTTAGTTTTTTATCAATTTATTTTTTATTTATTCATTTATTTTTTTGGCAGTCGTGTTTTTTAATTTTTTAAATTATTTTTTATTTCGGTTTATTTTCAATTTAATTATCCTGGATCTTGAGTGGACTGCTATAAATGGGTCGTCTGCTTCTTATACCGTCATGGTTATGAACCTTGATTACTGTTTTACATTATTTTATTAGAAAATCGTTCTTCCAAACATTGGCTTGTGTATTGTTTGACTGACGCTTCATTTCTCTAAAGGTTTTCAACCGTAATTCTGTCTTCAACTGTCGTTTCTATGGCAACTGAATGATTTTGATTGGCTGATTTTGAGATGATGTATTGTTATCAAAATTCGAATTCTTCGTATATCTTCTGACTGCTGTTATTCCTCTATCTTCCTTCCTGGTTCTTAAATATTGTCACTATAGTATTTATTTCCTTTCATAGATTATTTTGATACCCCACAAGTTTGGGTAATTTTAGATTTTATGTTTTTACAACTATGTTAATACTTGTTAATTACATTTCTTTTTGTATACAAATGCTTATTATAATATTTTGTTTTACAAATGATTTACAATTTATTCTTGGTGAATCCTTCACCTCAGATTTGCTAATTTCTTTGTTAATTTGTTATAATTTGTAGTTGTTTGTTTCTGACAGTTAGGCACTTTCATAGGTATAAGTAGCCATTATGGTATTTGACTTATTTCATTTAAATTACATTTCATTTCAGCCTAATGGGCTTTATTTTGTTATTATAATTGGTTGTGTTGTGTTTTGGGTCTGTTTATTTATTATTATGTCACTATTATTTTATACACAGTTATTTACTCTTTGGTTTCCATGTTTTCTAGTCATACATTTCTTAACATTTTTATTTATTTCCTTTGCCAATAATAACAAGGTGGCTATTATTTACTACTTTTTTTATCTTATTTAAATATAACATGTAGGCCTATGGTCTGTATGATTCTTACAGCCATATCCAATTCATAAACTTGATTGAATAATTATTTAACTAACTTATTATTTGCTAATCTTTGTTCACAATACATCTTATTTTATATTATTTTTTAGTGTGACAAACAATATCACTTTTATGAACTTATAACGATCCCTTATAACATGGGTGTTTTTTGATTTGAAGAGCACAGGGGAAAAAGGATGAATGTCCACTTGCCGTCATTCTGAGAAAAACAGATTTTTAATTCAGAAACGCTACATCTAATTTACAAATAATTTTTTGTGACTGGTGAGTATATCACCAGTTTACTGATATATTAGGCAATGAACTATTAATAATACAAAAACATTAAAATTAATTTACAAACTACAAAACATAAAAATAATTATTAATTACGAAGAGCACAGGGGAAAAAGGATGAACGTCCACTTGCCGTCATTCTGAGAAAAACAGATTTTTAATTCAGAAACGCTACATCTAATTTACAAATAATTTTTTGTGACTGGTGAGTATATTACCAGTTTACTGATATATTAGGCAATGAACTATTAATAATACAAAAACATTAAAATTAATTTACAAACTACAAAACATAAAAATAATAATAAAAAAAAATATTAATTATCACTGACGACAGTCCACTGAACACTAAATAGAAAAACCTTAATTCTAATGATTTATATAACTTGAATTTAACGAAATGAGAATCTACTTTTATCAAAAATAATTATTTTATTCTATGAAAACATTTTTAAAAATATGAAAAGTATTTAAATATTTAAAACTACAAAAAACAATTTATAAAACCTATTAGGTAAATTTCTTAACCACTTCTGTCTACCGATTTTCAAATGGTATGTTCACGAAGAATTCTTGTGCTTCTTCTCTGCAGAATGTTTTTAAATGCTGCAAATCTTCGTACTTAGCTCGGGAAATTGGCAGCTTACCCTCGTAAGCCAAAAGCGGTAGATGAAATTGTCCTTCCGGTAAGGCTGGCACTTTTCTTTTTGGTGGTAGAATTACAGTTTGCGTACTGTGTCCATTGTACGTATCGCGATGTATAATCATTCGAGGATGCTGTTCAGTAACACTCAATTCCCTAATAGGCCGGCTAGCGAATGGGCATTTTTTGAAGTATATTTGAGATAGAAAGTTTGTCCAAGATCTAAATATCAGTTGATCGTCACATGGAATAACTTTGTATGGACCTGGTTTTTTCCTGGCATCTTTGATGACAATGTTCCACTCATTAGGCAATTCAACTAATGATTTTTGATTAATAATTCCCATGTTTCGGTCACACTCAAGATATGAGTGTCCACGGATAGGGAATATTACCCGAACAGTTTTTAGTCGCTTGACTTGGTGAACAATATAATGCAACATTCTGAAAATCGTGAAGTTTTTATTTTGCCCGCAGCAAGAATCGCAAAAAATCTTCAGTTCCTCAACTTCAACACTTAAATGATTGAGAAGAAAGTCCCAAAGCATGGATGCAACATCATCAGCTCCTTTCTTGCCACAAGTTTCAGGATAAGTATAAAAAAAAGAGTCTGAGTTGGACAAAACATGAATATTAAATAAATAAAACGACAACTGTCTTTTGTAATAAATGTCGTTTGTTGTTATGTTTGGTACTTGTAAATTTTTTTGGAAGTCCATCACAATGGCTTCTTTAGAGTTATGTTTTTGGGCTTCATATTTTGCAGATCTTTTGCGCTTGTAAAAGGTTTCTGCTTTTTTTAAGTGCAGTTGCTTTTCCAGCAGAAGGGCTTTCAGCTGTGAATTCAATTGTGCACTTTTTGTAATGTCATCTTTTTGTACTGTATTAATCTCGGCCTGTAACCCATCAACCTTCACCTTCACCTCATCACAGAAACTACACGTGTCAGATCTAGGGTAGCCAAAGCTAATGTTGAAGTTTGTGTTAAAAATCTCCCTGTATTTCTCATACGACAAAACATGATTAGGATATTTCTCAGTGTACATAGAGTACATTTTCTTAACATTAAGTTCTGCCGGTAGAAAGATTTTCTTACATTTTGACAGACTGTAATGGGAGTTCCGTCCCTTAAATGAAAGTATGTGTTCATTGACTTTTTCTAAAATTTTGTCAGACAGCTTGTTAGGCCTTGAAAAATGGCGACCGCGACCGTCTCTAGAAGCAGTACCTGTTGCCTTTAATCCCTTCTGTAATGTTTGTAACCGTTTAGCAGTTATGCCATGTAGTGACAGAAATGCTTTATGACAAACATCAATTTCAAATAATTTATTATCCCGTAGGATTCTGACTTTATAACTGTAAGAATGGGAATGCATTTCGGCCTCAGCTTCGCATTTCCTGAGTCGGTGGCGTAATACAGGTTTACAGGAAATTAAACCACATAAATAACTGGATTGCTCATCATAAGTTGGCAATTTGTTGAAAGTTAAAATAATCTGTTCTTGTTCGTTTTTATTAATGTTTTCAAAACATTTAAGTTTCAAACACTTACAGTCAGCACCGGTTTCGTGGGTAGATAACCTTAATTTCTTAGCAACGTCTTTCATTCTTCCATATGACTTTCGTTTTCGGCTAGAGCTCGATGAAAGTAACACCTCATTGTCTGATATTTCTTCTGACATAATGTCTGAGTGTTTTTCAATTAATGGATTAACTTCACTCACAGCTCAATCACTCACTTCAACCACAATATTGTTCACAAAATCGCACACAGAAACAAGACCTACAGGCAACAGCTGCTTGCACGCACGGGTGAAAAACAATACTAGGTTAAAGGTTCTTTACCCACTGCAGCCAACAGTACGACTCCGAAACATTGGACTCTCATCCTTCTTCCATACAACCGCTGGTTCCCTCATCTTTTTTCCCCTGCACGGCTTTTAGTTAAATCACTATAACTTGCGACCATCATTCTTTTTCCCATATATGAATACACTACCGAATTCTACTCTAAAATACGCACGTTATTATATCCACATTTAAAAATTGACAAAAAATGGACTCTCATCCTTTTTCCCCTGTGCTCTTCATTTGTTTCTAACTCCTTAACTTTTTAAACAATCT
Organism: Magicicada septendecula; assembly: GCA_034769895.1. NCBI lineage: Eukaryota > Metazoa > Arthropoda > Insecta > Hemiptera > Cicadidae > Magicicada > Magicicada septendecula. The sequence goes on along the minus strand of CM068372.1, from coordinate 234,285,106 downwards.
TGACTCACCCTCCATGTTAACACTTTCAATTTACTCTTTCCTGGGATTCTCCCTTTCAACTATGATTACATAATTTTAAACTTATTAATAATATTTTTTGTTTTGTTTACTGTGGTGATTATCACTTTCCAGTGTTCAATACCTCTTTATAGTTTATACTTAATACTATTTTTTCACAACATACTTACTCACTATTATTTTTCACTGTTAAACCTTTAGTGTTCTTTAGGATTTATTAATTGTTAATGATTTTATCATTCACTATTTTTCGCTATATTTTCATTCTATACTTTACACTATTTTCATTCAATCATCACCTTCACTCTTAAATTATTTATAGTTAATTATAATTTAATTAGTGTACATTCTTTATCACTACACTTTGGGGTTTTTACACTTTCATTTTGCACTTCACAAATTTTTTTTTTTTTTAAGTGTTTCTGAATGGGTAATCCCTCTAATTACTATCTCACTATTCATTTTTTCTCTTTCATTACAATATTTCCTTAATACTATTAACAATTTTATGTCCTTACAATACTATTCTTACATCTAATTCTAAATTGGGGTTTAGTTTGCTTTTTTATCATTTTTATCTTTAACATTGTTTAAGAGAGTTTCTTCCCTAGATTACGATTGTCCATTAATGGATAATGACATTTACTTTTTCCTTTCTCATAGGTTAATTATTGGTCTTGGTTCCAATATTACTTTTGAGTGCATTATTTCTCCTTCTCCTATGCTTTATTACTTGTTTGTGTATCATTATTGGTTTCCATTTCCATCCATTTCCCTCCTTCTTCATTTTCATTGTATTTGGTTAATACCTTGGTTTTTCCACCTTCTCCTTTGTGTACATTTCAACGTGTTACATTGAGTCATTTAATTCCATGAACTTGTTTCATTTTTGTTTGGGTTTTGGTTTTTTCCCTTCTTCCTTTGGTTTCATCAATCACCTTCTTTCTCTTCTTTGGTTTTATTCTTGTTTGTTTTTCGTAGTTCCCTTCTTCTTTTGTTTCCTTTTGTTGGGTCAATCACTTGGGTTAGGTCATGTCGTCGTTTGTCGAGTCATAGTTTTTATATTTTATTTAAATTAATCATTTTTATTTAACATGAATTATTATTTTAAATTCAAGATCGTTTTGTTCATCCCTGGTATTGGGTTGGCTTATTTGTGTTGTAACAATATATATATAAGGGAGGGCAGGGCATGGAGGACCACGTAAGACAATTTTGTTTATAAAAATTTTGTAATTAATTTTTTTGAAACATTTTTACATTGGTCATATGCTATCACAATATCTCTTGAATTCTGAAGTGTAATTAGTTAGTTTAATTATTATTTTAAATATTTTTTTAAACAAAAATACAACTTCAACACGTGGTCCTCTTTACCTCATATTGGAATAACAATTATTATAATGACAAGTAAATATTTATTTTACAAATTATCATAATTACTAATACACAAGCTTTACAAATACAGACTCACACGAAAACAAATGAAGTGATAATTAGTTAAAATAGTTGTTAGATAATAATTGTTATAAAATATTCATACAATTATTATCACATTAACTACCGGTAGCTGTTATTATTATTATTATTACTAATATAGAAACAAATATTATTGTACAAGTAACAAACTTAGAGCTATACGCAAACAACAAAAACAAGGTAAAGATGGCAATCAGTTTTAAACACTTCTTATAAAATATTCATACAAATGTTTAAAAAAATACAAACACAAACAAGGCAAAAATGGCAATCAGTTTAAACACTTCTTATAAAATATTCATACAAATGTTAAAAAAAAATACAAAAATATTAAGTCTGTAAGGTTTTGCAAAAGTCACAAATAAAATTGTCTTCTTCTTCATCAACACCTGAACAAGCTTCATGTGCCCATTCTTTACAAGAAGCACACATTATCCATCCTTCACCTTTCTTAGAATTACTATATTTTTCTTTACAGAATATGCAGGACGTATTTTCATCTTCACTGTCATCAGAGCTTTCAGTATGTTTTTGCACTTTACAAAATTTTACATTCTTATATTTTTTGCTGTTATTTGTTAATTTCTTACGTTTTTGTTTCTTTTCCAGAACATTTTTGTTTGGTGAACTTGTTAATACCGATGAACTCTGTGATGTCTTCTTCTTCCTCTCATTTGCCTCTTCCTTTTTTTTGGAACTGGGGATAATTTGTTCAACGTTGATGAAAAAAGATTTCTTTTCAAAGTGGTTGTTTGTTTTGTAGAAGAGAGAAGATTATTAAGCCCACTGGTTCCTGGGGTAATGCTGTTATCTTTCCCATTATTTTCAACAATGTTGCTCTGTTCTAAATTATCTGTTTTTTCAGTTGGGTGTTCCAATACAGAAGAAGGCAAAAAGGCATCTTCAGTAAATATGTCAGGATTATAGGACCATATCCCACTAGTCTCAAATCCCTTTAGTGCTTTTTCGACTGTTGTAACTTTTGAAAAAGCTTTGGAGGTAAGGTCAACAACATCGCTAATAGACACTGTTTTACCACTATTGATAGTCAAAAAGTAGTCAGCTTTTTTTGCATATTGGTTCTTCAGTGGCCCAAAGAATGTTAAGTCTAAAGGCTGCAATTTGTGACTACAATGAGGGGGAAGAGTTAAAAGTATTATATTATTTTCTCTCGCCTTTAATACAGCAGCCAGTGATTTATGGCTGGTGTGCCCACCTAAAATCAACAATATCGGTTCTTTCTCACTTGGTTTAGTATGTGAAATAAAGTGGTCGAGATATAGCAAAAAATTGTCAGTGTCCATCCAACCCGAACCATTAGTAAATCCAACAGATCCTGGGCTGCATCCTTTCATAAAATGCAACTGCATACGCTTTCGGGGAAACAAATAAAAAGGTGGAACAAAGAACCCAGATGCAGACATTGCACAAGCCATTGTAATATTGGTCCCTCTTTCGGCACTGACTATTCTCCCAACTTGTTTCTCGCCCTTTTTTGCTAAGACCTTTCTAGGAGTCTGAACAGTACTTACACCGGTTTCATCATAATTATAGATCTGCCTAGCTTGTAAGTTATTTTGAACAATTATGTTACGCAATAAATCAAAAAATTTGGATACTTCAGTTTTATTAAATCCAGTAGCTCTGGATAAACTGGTAGCTTCTGGCTTTCTAATTGAAATATCTGGATGTCGGGCTATAAATGATGACAACCAGTCTTTCCCTGCCATTTTCTTATCTTTGTTAAAATTATGTTTTAATTTTAACTGTTCTGCATGTTCATAGGCGATTCTTCTAACCTCCATAGGTGACAAACCATAAAACCGTCTTTGCATATCTATTAAATCTCTTACCAGCTCTTCTCCAGATTTGTTGAATACCGGTTTCAGTGGTCCTTCGACTGGTCCTTGAATTTGTGTTGGGTTTTCTCCTTTCATTCGCCTCAGTAGACAGGTTTTTGGTATGTTATACCGGACAGCAGCTTGCCTAATTGACAGACCTTGTCTAACAGCAGCTACAGCAGCCCTGGCATCCTCTGCAGTCCACTTTGGTGGTGAGCTCTTTCTCTTATAATTTCGCATCTAAACAAGAAGAGTAAGGTTTTAAGTTTATGTAGCAATACAAACTGAAAAGTAAAACTAGTTGTGTCAATTTAAGTACATACAATAATTACTTATGTCTTAAAAGACAGAACTCCATAACTGTAGTAGCATTTAGGCTAATTCCGCACAAATGTATATAATTCCCTTTATTAATAGTACATTCATCAGTAAATTTTTACAACTTTGATATTAAGCACAGGCTACAGACTCATAAGTAGGTTCGTGCTTGATATTCAAAATGATTTTATATTTATATTTTTAACATGGGATTCTGACTGTAAGTTATAGGAATATTAAATTAGACATTAAATTTATTGTTAAAACTTTAAGATACACAATCTGTTTACGAATAATAAACCAATGGAAGTTATCAAATTATTAGTTTGTTACTTATTGTAGATGTATTATAAAATTTATTATTAACTTTAATTTCATAAGAATTGGATTTTCATGTAAAATTTCGTAAAATATTTCATTTCATAACATTTAGGGCAGTGTTTTATTACCAATATCATTAAAATAACATTTTAAGAAATTTAAATTAGATGGGGCATGCGGGACCAGGGTGGGGTAAGGAGGACCATGGTGGTCCTCTTTACCCCACCATGCAGCATTTAAGAAATCTGAAAGTAGAAGTTATAGCTTATGAGAAAGGCTAATGGTGAGCTTATAGATGTAAAACTCACATAATACTTTATACACTTACTCATTTGTTTTTATATTATCACTACAACACACTCAGTTATACAGAAAGAGTCACCTTGAAAAATGTACAACACTTACCTTCAAAACAACTTTTCAAAGTGTAGCGTCACTATACACGATAATATGGTGGCTTCTTCTCCACGCTTCAACTGGGAGAACTGTTACCAACATAACAACACAAAATTATTGTCGTATCTTCTGAAATATCGTAGTTATTGCTTTGGTCCTCTTTACCCCGCTGGTCCTCTATGCCCCGCCCTCCCTTATAAATTTGTAAACAGAATGTGTGTGTGGGGGGGGTAAAGTACTGGCTTATTTTAGAAAAATAAGGTTATAACGTATGGTAGTTTTGGAAATTGTTTTTTTAAGAAGAGAGAGAGATGTCAAGTTTGATTCATAAAAACTAAAACAAGATTTGGTCTGATAAATAATGTGTTAGGCTTAGGCTAGTCATTTCGCCTGTTACCATTTCCTATTGTTCTGTGCTAAAAAATTCGTCTAACGTTTCCGGGAATCTTCTGAATTGGGGTGGTCAGATGGCAAAATTGTCCAATTTTAATTAAGGTAGAGTATAAAGGTTTCCATATCTGCCCTGCAAAGATATTGGTGGCGACTCTGAACTTCTGTTGGAATTTATAAAAAGGTAAGTCAGCGAGAAAAGATCGCAGGTAAGGTTCTGGCAGAGTATTTATTTATTTAATAATTTGGGTGAAACTTCACAACTTCTTACTTAATAAATAATTCTGCAAAAGCATAATTTAAAGCTAGTTTTATTATTATGGTAACCTAGTGTCAGCTCCTGTCTAGCACAGGAACATCATCTTTAGAACAAGGCCTTAGGAACTCCTGACCACGCTCGTGTAGCCACTTATTGCATACTGTAAAAAAAAAGAAACAATAGATACAAATTTTTAGAAAATCACCTGACATAAGAAACATCATAAGAAGTAGGGAACATGGTCACAATATTACAATTAAAAACAGTTAAGATTAATGTGTATGAAAAGTGAAATGAGGTGCTTACAATAAAAAGTAAAAATGAAGGAAAGGGAAAGTTAATGCTTAATTTGTTTTGTTACTCAAATACCCAATAGTATAATCAAGAGTGAAACCGTAAGTACATTTTTATACAGTTTTTTATGAATGTTTGTCAAACACACCAATATACATGTCAACACTACTGCTTGGCAACAATGTTTACCTGACGTGCTTAACATACCATAATTTTATGTACACTAAGGTTGACGTTTCAGTTGAGTAAGCTCTGGAAGAGTGAGATTACTTTGAAAGTACATTTCCATTTGTAAGAAATGCTGTTTACTACTTATTCTGATCATCAAAAGTTCATAACGGAAGATAATACTGATGAGTGTACAAATATGTTTTTACATTACACACTGCATATGAAAAAATTAATTTGATTATAAACATTTTTAATTATAAAATATGGTTATTTTATTATTAAACATAATATTTAAATTAATCTGTAAATACTCTGAGTAACATCACAGACATAAAAATTATTAGTGTATATGAGGCCTGATTAGAAAGTATTCAACAGTTTTCACTGTTATGAGAGCCGGTTGTGCAACTTCATTGTAACTTGGTAGTCGATCACATGGAATCTTTTGGTGCATGCATGAACATTCGTTAATGTTCTGGGCTATTCAGTTAGCTGTGAGACTCTGGTGTGTTGTCTGTGACTGTCAAATTCATAATTTGCTTTCATATTGGGAAGAGTGGGCTCTTGTTTCTGGGTCATAGCCATAAACTCACAACTCATCTCCAGTTATGACCTTTCTGAGAAAGTCTCGGTCACTTAGCGGTATTGAGAAAACTTGTGCAACTTCAGCAAAGAACGTTTTTTGCTCTTGTGACAGCAAAGCAAAGAATTTTGCTGCCACAAGTTTTATTCCAAGATCTTCTGCCAATATCTCCGAAACAGAAGTCTGTGGAATCCCCAGATCTTCTAATCCTCACACTGTCAGATGTTGACTTTCAATTACTGCTGGCTGCTCGTGTTCAATATCTTCATGAGTTCTCTTAGTAAAGGCTTTGAAGAATGTGGATCACACATTCAGCTGATGTGGTCGATCAACAGATTCCCAGCGATCTTTAAAGCGTTTGTCCATAACTGAACTATGTATCATTCACTGAGTCCTTAATCTTTCTGATACTTTCTATAGATGAATATTCAAGTTATTATGCCAAATTTAATAAAAAAATCGCCAATCCAGCCATTCACACATTATGAATACACATGTAACACATGTTTACACAGTAGTAGAATCTCCAGCTAACTGAATAGACCAATATGTTAATGAATGTTCATGTATGAATCAAAGGTCTTACTGGGTCGAGAGCTACAATACATTTGCACAACCAGTTCCTATAATATTCAAAATGCTCAACACTTTCCAGTCTGACCTCATATTTTTTACTAAAAATTTTTCATATGTATAACAAATTTAACAAATTAATACATATACTGCCATACACTACTACAGTGAAAGATTATATGAAAATTAGCGTCCACAGTTTGCCGTCAGAAACTATCACGGTGTGTACTTTCAGGAAGGTGGGTCTCATACTATTTCATTCCATACATTTTTTTTTACCTATTCATTATATTATTTCCATAGAATTTATAGCTTTTAGCATGAAGTCTGCTTCCATTTCTCTCACAACTTATCTGAAACTATCGTAAGTCTGTTAACTGAATCCTAACTAAAAGTCTCATTCAAGATACAAACATTTTTAGTAGAAGTATAATTGTTATCCAAAAAGCAACTTAGTGGGTATATTGATAGTGTACATGCCAAAAAATTATTTAAACACGATGGCTACAACTTGGTAATCATAAGTGTGTTGAACTGGAGGTATTCAACAAACTTTGCCCAATTGTGCAGTGTGTCAACGCAATCAGCAATACAGACAGCAAATGGCAGGACCATTATTTATGATGAACGTTTTATCTGTCATAACATAAAATATAAAAAAAGAGAAAACTGAACGAACTGTAAATTGAACAGTATGTTAATAATTCTTAAACGATTCATCAGATGATCTTGAATAATATTTTTTTAGTTAGCATTAACAATCTTCTAATAGTTTCAGATAAGACATGAGAGAAATGGAAGCAGACCTTGTGCTAAAAGATATAAATTCTGTGAAAATAAATGTGATTAATAATAATAAAAAAATTGTGGAATGAAATAGTACAAGACCTGGCATTCTGAAAGTATGTACTTTAAAGACTGGAAAACAGCAAATACATAAAAGTGGCCATGTCACTGTAATAATTTCCCCACTTCTTTCATTCCTATAAATTTTTTCATTATTGGAAGCTGGACTTTTCAGTATGCTGTTGTTTTTGGAACAACTTCTTACATATTAGATTTTTTAAATGAACACATTTTAATTTTGCCTGTCATACTGTCTATATTTCTATAAACATTTTAAAAATAATATTTACTAATCACAATATTTAGGCCTATGATAAAATTGTTATTTTACTTTTAACAAGCTGCAAGTTTTATGTCTTTAGAGAACGAAAATCAGATTATACAGTGATATTTTCTGGATTTCTGAGGATGCAGTACTTTGCCTCTTGTATATAAATTAGAAAACAATTTTCACATACCTCGAAACATAGTGCTTACAAATATATCTGCTTACAATGGCAGATGGAGGTAGTGGCACAATGGAGGCACACCTTAACAGAGCCTAGTAATGTGAGTACATTTATCATTGCAACAAGTTACACTAGAATGTGAACTAATAATAAATTGATTAATGATTTTGGTTGTTTGATAAAGTGTGCAGGTTTAATTTTTTTTATATTATACTAGTTTTTAGTGCTTTGATAGTGAAATATCTAAGCAGTCACACTTGGTATGTTTTATACGTAAAACAAACTAATTAACAAAATGACTTTTCTTCGTTAAATGAAATTCTACCATTAATGGCATAACCTGTCCAGCTGTGGTGATTGAATGTTGTAAGAAATTATACATTACATAGTTGCAGACACTTTTATTTGACCGTATGACTGAAATTATCATATTTTGAGGAGTGATCACAGAAAGAGGAGAGGAGAGGCGATTTAAAATCAAATCGCAATGTTATCAATGTTTACCCAAAGATAAGGATAAACTAAAATTAGTTACTACAGTTAGGACCAAATTTGATGTCCATGATACACTGAGTAAACTAATCATTGGCACCCACAAATACCAATATCATTGGAATTGGTTTGGGTAGGATCTACCTCCAACTCTGAGAGAAAGCTGTTTGCATTATCCATCATCTATGGACCAATTGACAATGGCTAAGAACATGCTTCTCATGCCTTGTTTCAACTTACTAAGACATATATTATGCAACAGTGTTCTTTATAGTACCACAGTCTTCCCACTGAACATGTCTTAAAACTTGAAACTGTAAGGATAATTAATTATTCATATGTAACAATGTTTATATTCATATTAAATATAAAGATTTTTTGTTTAAACATGCATCCTCCTTAAAACTTCTTTTTTTAACTTCGAACAAATAAACTTGTATATCAAATTTGTGATATCCATATGCATTGTAACATAACAACATTACTAGTTATATTTTTTCTTTTTCGTTGATGATATTTTCTCATCTTTATTATTTCTGTAGCTGAAAAGCTTCTTTCTAGCTCATTGCATATATAATAAGTTTAACAAAATAGCTAAATTTCCAGTTTTGTTAGTTTTATTATCAGCCATCTAAACACCAACATTGTCACTACTTATTGGCACACTGCTAAATACTTCGTTCTTGACAAGGCCTTTCGGTGTCTCCACCATTTTCAGGTCTTAAACGACAACTCTTGTCAAACCATGTTTTCTTAATATTTACTTATTCTTATTGTGCCGAATCTAGTCTTAGATCGGCGATTTACGAGTATATAACGTCAGGTAAACGTTAAACGCAGTACTAATTTAAAGTGGTTTAATTAGTGCTGCACCCTAGCCGTGGACATAAGTAATTATGCGTTGAAAAAAGAGAGCTCGATAAGTGCTGCACTCTTGTGCCCGCCTCGGTAGGCAAGCGAGGAGGCCGGAAATAATTCTGTTTAACTTTGTCTCATTTGGAACTTCGTCAAAATTGGCTGCGTCGTTTTCCGCCGGACAGATGAAGAAATTTTCTTCCATCATTCTTCCCACTATGACAGGCTAAGATCTAAATCAACTGCGGGAAGTCTCGCCAATACTTTCATAGTTATGTATTTAATGTTTCACTAAAGAAAGACTTGTATAATAGGCCCCAGTAAGTGGATTTCTGATAACCTTTAAAAACCTCATGGCATTGTGCAATACGCAATTTAAAGGTAGTATTTTTAAAACACAGTAAAACTATATTAAATTCACGTGTCCGAACTACGGCACTAAAAGTCAGGGAAATATAAATACAAAAGTATTAGTTTAAATAGTGCAAACATGGATGTAAGCAGATTCCTATTACGTTACCTCATGGATTATTGTACAATGCGTAATTCAGTGTAAGTTGCATACAACTTTTACTAGTAATGATAGTAAAACTTTATTCATATCAGGAAGCTTACTGAGGCACCAATTGAGAGTAATATAATTGCCAAATGGTATTAATTTATATAGTAAAGATGATGTATTCAGATTTAACCTATCTCGACCACGTGGTACAAAATATTCAGACTATGTATAAAGCTTATTAAAAATCTAACAAGCCATAATTAGCTATCAAAAATTCAATCATGGTAACCCGCATGGGTGAAGTTATTATTATAAAGATTTAACTGTACTAAATATTTTCAAATAGGGCCTGTGGGCCATATAACCTTGTCAAGTTTTATATTTAGGTAGCTCTAAAGCTATGTTAAGATTATATATGGGTTTTGGGGGGTGTGCGAACTTTCTGTGGGCATTGTGTTGTGTACTCTGGCTGATATAATGTTGTGTAATTAGGGTCCCCCGAGCAAGTCGAGGAAAAAAGCCCAACAACATAACCTGAACATGTAACACCAAGAACGTCTCTCTCACTTCATCTGCCGGAGGAATAGCCATGACGCCACACCAACACCTGTAATGTAGGCCACGAGATTGCCACCTCACCCCCATGGACAAAAATAAGGTGACCTCAACCCATTATATTCTTTTATACGTAGTGATGCATTCAATAAGACCCAGTGAACCAGTTCAATCAATCAACCACAACACTTTCAAGTTTTTAAACATTTAATTGGATCCCCAATTAACGGGACAGTTTAGTGTGTGAACTGGGAGGGAAATATTTTATAAATTTTATTAATTTGTTGTAAAATTGTCAGCTCAGAGACTGACATGTATCTTAGGCAGTTCAACATTAAAACGTATAATTCCCTCTTATTTCAGTATATGTGTTTCATTACAGCTTTTAAGTCATTCATTCAATTTGTAATTTCTCGGTTTCAATTTAGTGTTCATTTTATAGAGATATTTTCTAAATTTTAAATTCAGTTTGGTTCATATGGTATAGAAATTTCTGGGGTAGTTAGGTGGATTCGCAAGTTTAATCCTGAATGGGTGCATGTCCATGCAGTGTTGAACAAGTGTTGAAACAGGATGAATTATGCACCGACTGGCAAACGAACATGTCGGTCTCTGGGCCAAAAGTACTTTTTAAAAGGGTTATAAAATTCATGACATGTTTCTATTTTCACAACTTAACAATGTTTCTATATATATATACTATTAATTAATCATGATAACGGGGGGGGGGGGTTCATTGTTTTCTAAAATTTTATTTCTCACAGTATAAGAGCCCAGTGGGGCAGAATTGTATAATAGTATTAGGCACTTGGCGAAATTTTAGAATTTATCATGTCCTGGGGACTACTGGAGTTGCATAAGCATAACCTAAAACACATGTCATGTGTTAGGCACAAATTAAGTATTGTAATCCTAACATGGATGTCCATAAAAGAATTAATAATATACCTCATGGGGGTAAGAAATGGGCGTGGCAAGAGATCTTTGTATAATTGTACTGTATTGTGGAACATGTGATGTATTGTATATTTGTGTGTGTATTTTGGGGGGTTATATGTATTGTATATTTAGGTGTATTTTTGGGGGGGAGTTTAGATATAGGGTTTTTAGAAAAGAAAGATGAAACATAGGATTATATATCCTTTTAATTTTGATGACATTAATTTATTCTATCTCAATTAATTTTTGCTGAATATTTCTTCTAAGAAAGTAATTTATTTTAATTAGCTTTAATAACAAGTATGTGGATTTGTCACTATTTAATTTTAATTAATTTGTTTGACAATTTGTTATTATAATTAATATTATCAAGAAGTCTATAAAAATTTTCTCCATTAAGTTTCAATGGATCATTTTAAAGAGAACATAGAAAATAAATTCTATATTATTAATATTTTACAGGAAACTTTATTTAAAGAATAGTAATGATTTAAAATTTTAATTCATTTTAAAGAGAGATAGCAAATATATTTTATATTTGTTAATAATTTTCAGGTGACATTGTTGAAAGAGTATAAATTATTTTAATTAACAATTTCAGGGGATAATAGATTCTGACTGTTGTGTTTATTGATTTTGTTATTAATATTGTTTTCAAAATGGAGATAAAATAATAAAAGGAATTTTATTAATTGTTTAATTTATGAGTTTTCATTGCAAGTCCTGTCTCACTGGATCCAGCGCATTTTTGGCTTCTCTAGGCTTTGGTCTAGTTCTAATTAACTTGTGGTCCCTCTTTTCAAAAAAAAAAAAAAATTTTCAAAAAATAATCTTTTTTTTTACTGTCTAAGTTAAAGAAGGGTTACATTTGGTAGCAGAGCGTGGTTGAGATTAGGGTCAACCCGTGGGTCCTGTGGGTGTGACGGGGCTTGCAAACTCAGGAAACATTTTGGGAGTTCCAAGGGAACTTAGAAAAATTTTTGAAAGGCCCTATATCTAAAAGTGAAAATATTTTGTTAGGTTTAAGGTTTTGTGTTTAAGATGTATATGTACTTGCCCGCCTTGAATAGTTGATAGTGCCACGTGGTGAGAAATTTTAGAAGGGGACATTCCTTGGGAAACGCGACTTATGGCAGATCTGTGCCTGGGTGGAGATGGTTTGCGTTTTACCTTGCCCATATTAGGGGAGGTGTTTTAATTATGCAGTATGGCCCGATCGGCAGTCGGTTTCCTCCGATATACGGTAGCCGAAGAAATATTAGAAATATTTTCGAAAATTGTCGTTGGTCGGTGTTTTTGTCGTTTGTGTATTAGTGTGTGTGTCGCATTCCATTTGTGTAGAGTTGTTGAGAGAGAGCAGTTCAGGTAAGTGGGCTGGGTCCTCGCAACGGTAGGGGGACCCGCAGTCTGCTTAATGGAAGAAGAGTACTTAAGCTTTTCCTGTCTTATTATAGTCATTATTTTGTAGGGTGTTAGGTGTTTTGTGGGAGTTATGTTTTGTTGATTGTGTATTGTGAATTGTTCAATTCTGGCGGCGCGATGCTTTCAGAAATTGCCCCACCCCCTTTCAGGAGTTCTCCAGAAACTTTCGGTGGTAGATGGATTTGATGAGGACCAGCTGCTGGTTTTCTTGGACCTTGTCCTGCAGTTGGCAGATTTTCCGGGTGTATCCGATGGGGAAGTCTTGTCCCTTATATACTCGTATTGCCAGGGTTCGTTGGCAGTTTTGGTCACCAACACTCTGCGTCAGGGCGGCACTGTCGACGCTTTTCATGGGGAAGTGTTGGATTACTTCATACCACATCGACGACGTTCCCAGCTTAGGTTAGATTCATTCTATCGTTTACAGGCCAACGGAGAGGCGTTGGGGGACTTCGTGCAGGATGTACGGAAAGCTGCCCGGGTATTAAGATTAGGGTTGCCCGAGACCGAAGTAATACAAGTAATTCTGGAAGGACTGAATCCCCAAGAGAGATCGCGTTTGATATTCGCGGAACGTCCACGTTGTTTCGCGGATCTCCACCGGTTATGTGTGGTTTCGAATACTGTCCTAGCAGGGGACGAGTACCGGGGAAGAGGTGCTACGGATGTCCAATACTCCAGTGGTTTGTCAGGAAGAGCTAAGAAGGACAAAAATGGCGGTTGGAGAAAATCTGAATATTCAGGAAGTAACGGAGGCTACAAGGGGGTGGCAAGTGAGAAGACTGTAGCTACGGTTACAGCAGATAAAATAAATAAGTACGAAACGAACAGGGAAAGAAGAAGTTATATTAGTAAACCAACATCGGCAAGTAGGGAGCCTGTAGCAAGGCATTATCCCTATTTGGAGAGTAAGGAAACTTTGAAGCTTCCCGAGGAATTACCAGTGCCGAATAAAGTAGTGGATGAAGAAGGTGAGCAGATAGAAGAAAAGCGAAGTAACTTATGTGGATCAATACAAGACGACAAGAACACGTCTGTCGATATTGAATTACAGGACTCTGATAGGACGTCATGGTTGAATCCAGATGTCACAGAATTTGTTCCGGTATTGTTCGTGAGGGTTCCAGATCCGGTAACATCATCATCGCCTACGCCGGGAGATGAGAAGTCACTGGATGGTGAAGCTTTATCATCGTTAGTAGAATTTAAATTAGACATTGCACAGGGACCTGGACAGCCGGATTCCAGGTGGGGAAATGTTGAGGAAGAAGTAGTTGCTGAAAGTGGTGAAGAAGAGGAATCGAGGGAAGAGGCAGAAGAGTGGTCTGCACATGCTACGCAGGGGAGTATAAGTGTAAGTTTAGGGAGGCTGCAAGTGTTTCTGAGGTTGCGGATGGACAAGGGGATGTCCAGGCTGCAAGTGTGGTAGAAGTAGATGAGGTAGAAGTTGAGGAGAAACTGGGAGGCAGCGTTGTGGAGTGTGTGAGGGAGAATGATGTAGTGTGTGAAGATGTGCAGACGCTTTCTGTAAGTAGTGTTGAGGATTCCGAGGAATGGAAAGAAGTTTCATGCGGACCAGGTGAGCAACTAGAGGATGAAAATGTGCAGTGTCATGATGGTGATTTGGATTATGTAGAGGAGAAAAAGGAAGAGGTGGAAGAAAGAGAACCAGGGGAAATTGCAGAAGAGAAGAAGGTAGAAGCAGAGGAGTTAGAGGTTGAGGATAATCCAAATCGGGGTAAAAGTAGTCAGGTAAGTTACCTTGATTCTAATTCAGAAGAAAAAAATCAGTACAGCTCAACACGAGATAGTTTCTCAGAGAGAGGTGTGCAAAAGGAACGAGTTCCTAAAGTTCGTCATAAAAAGGTGAGACAAAGCGGTTAACGGGTAGCGGGTAGATGTTCCCCACAGTCCCAGTGGTGTTCATCTATTTCAGGGTTGCGCCCCTGCCTCCGCGAGCCTTGGTTTTCTCCACCCATCCTTATTTTCGGAGGGAACCATGTCCTTATCCTTAGTCCTAGCTGTTGACCTTTCTATGATCCTTGCCCTTTTCATCTTCCCAATTTTCCTACCCCTCCCCTTAGAAAACAAAATAAAAACCAAAAAAAAAAAAAAAAAAAAAAAAAAATTAGAAAGGAAAAACAAAACAAAAATTAGAAAAGGAAAAAAGAAAAATATCAGAAAGAAGTTAGTCGGAAGAGTCGTGACTAGGTTGGTGTAGGGATGTTAGTGATAGATTGGTGGTGTAGTTTTCATTTTTCTTTGTTGTAGTTTGTTGTTGATTATTGTAGGGTCCTGGCCATGCCGCATTCTCCGGTTGATTTCTGTGGTAGGTTATTTTTGATTAAGTGTGGGTTGTTAGGTGATGCCGTGCTGAAGGAAACCTCCCTTGCTAGTTATGCAGTATTGAAGAGTGAATGAAGGGATTGATGTTCGCGTGCCCTCTATGCGGTTTTCTCTGTCCGGCTAATCGGGGCCGTCTGCCCTATTGTAGGGATATATTTTTTTTTGGCGGCCAGTCTAATATGTCAAGGAAATGATGCTTTGTTTTGCAGCATATGGCTGGTCAGTCCAGATGTGAACAGTAGTGTTATGGGCACTCACATATCAAGGTAATAGATACCTTGTTTTGGTCTTCGGACGCGTATGTGAGTGGCAGCAGGAGGAGTAGGTGGTGGTCACCAGAGAGTGTGACGTGTTGGGGCAGTCCTGTGGGGTTGGCCTGGCGGAGAGGGTCGCAGGAGGATGGTCGCAGTGGCGTTGAGATTTCCAGTCCTGTGAGAAGGGGAGGTAGTAGTTGTCCTGAGTGGGTATCAGGTTGGGTCTCAGTTTGGGAGGCCTTGGGAGGTCAGAACTCCGACGGTGCTCTTGATAAGACATCTTTCGTCTTTTCTCCTTCTTTCTCTTGTGCTGGATGCCGACCCTGATCAAGTCAGCATGCAGTACCCTCACACACTACACTTCTTCTTCTTTACTCTTACTTCGTTTTCGCCCTGAGCCTCTGTTCTCCCAAGAGCGGTTAAATTTCTGAGATTTCGTAGGACTAGCCAAGAGGCTGTGAGTTAGCCTTGGGGCAACTATGTTGCCCTTTTGGGGTGAGGGTGTGCCGAATCTAGTCTTAAATTGGTGATTTACCAGTATATAACGTCCGGTAAACGTTAAACGCAGTACTAATTTAAAGTGGTTTAATTAGTGCTGCACCCTAGCCGTGGACATAAGTAATTATGCGTTGAAAAAAGAGAGCTCGATAAGTGCTGCACTCTTGTGCCCGCCTCGGTAGGCAAGCGAGGAGGCCGGAAATAATTCTGTTTAACTTTGTCTTGTTTGCAACTTCGTCAAAATTGGCTGCGTCGTTTTCCGCCGGACAGATGAAGAAATTTTCTTCCATCATTCTTCCCACTATGACAGGCTAAGATCTAAATCGACTGCGGGAAGTCTCGCCAAAACTTTCATAGTTATGTATTTAATGTTTCACTAAAGAAATACTTGTATAATAGGCCCCAGTAAGTGGATTTCTGATAACCTTTAAAAACCTCATGGCATTGTGCAATACGCAATTTAAAGGTAGTATTTTTAAAACACAGTAAAACTATATTAAATTCACGTGTCCGAACTAAGGCACTAAAAGTCAGGGAAATATAAATACAAAAGTATTAGTTTAAATAGTGCAAACATGGATGTAAGCAGATTCCTATTACGTTACCTCATGGATTATTGTACAATGCGTAATTCAGTGTAAGTTGCATACAACTTTTACTAGTAATGATAGTAAAACTTTATTCATATCAGGAAGCTTACTGAGGCACCAATTGAGAGTAATATAATTGCCAAATGGTATTAATTTATATAGTAAAGATGATGTATTCAGATTTAACCTATCTCGACCACGTGGTACAAAATATTCAGACTATGTATAAAGCTTATTAAAAATCTAACAAGCCATAATTAGCTATCAAAAATTCAATCATGGTAACCCGCATGGGTGAAGTTATTATTATAAAGATTTAACTGTACTAAATATTTTCAAATAGGGCCTGTGGGCCATATAACCTTGTCAAGTTTTATATTTAGGTAGCTCTAAAGCTATGTTAAGATTATATATGGGTTTTGGGGGGTGTGCGAACTTTCTGTGGGCATTGTGTTGTGTACTCTGGCTGATATAATGTTGTGTAATTAGGGTCCACCGAGCAAGTCGAGGAAAAAAGCCCAACAACATAACCTGAACATGTAACACCAAGAACTTCTCTCTCACTTCATCTGCCGGAGGAATAGCCATGACGCCACACCAACACCTGTAATGTAGGCCACGAGATTGCCACCTCACCCCCATGGACAAAAATAAGGTGACCTCAACCCATTATATTCTTTTATACGTAGTGATGCATTCAATAAGACCCAGTGAACCAGTTCAATCAATCAACCACAACACTTTCAAGTTTTTAAACATTTAATTGGATCCCCAATTAACGGGACAGTTTAGTGTGTGAACTGGGAGGGAAATATTTTATAAATTTTATTAATTTGTTGTAAAATTGTCAGCTCAGAGACTGACATGTATCTTAGGCAGTTCAACATTAAAACGTATAATTCCCTCTTATTTCAGTATATGTGTTTCATTACAGCTTTTAAGTCATTCATTCAATTTGTAATTTCTCGGTTTCAATTTAGTGTTCATTTTATAGAGATATTTTCTAAATTTTAAATTCAGTTTGGTTCATATGGTATAGAAATTTCTGGGGTAGTTAGGTGGATTCACAAGTTTAATCCTGAATGGGTGCATGTCCATGTAGTGTTGAACAAGTGTTGAGACAGGTTGAATTATGCACCGACTGGCAAACGAACATGT
The DNA here is from genome assembly GCA_034769895.1 of Magicicada septendecula. Taxonomy (NCBI): domain Eukaryota; kingdom Metazoa; phylum Arthropoda; class Insecta; order Hemiptera; family Cicadidae; genus Magicicada; species Magicicada septendecula. The sequence continues at coordinate 234,267,557 of CM068372.1, read as the reverse complement.
CGGTCTCTGGGCCAAAAGTACTTTTTAAAAGGGTTATAAAATTCATGACATGTTTCTATTTTCACAACTTAACAATGTTTCTATATATATATATATACTATTAATTAATCATGATAACTGGGGGGGGGGGTTCATTGTTTTCTAAAATTTTATTTCTCACAGTATAAGAGCCCAGTGGGGCAGAATTGTATAATAGTATTAGGCACTTGGCGAAATTTTAGAATTTATCATGTCCTGGGGACTACTGGAGTTGCATAAGCATAATCTAAAACACATGTCATGTGTTAGGCACAAATTAAGTATTGTAATCCTAACATGGATGTCCATAAAAGAATTAATAATATACCTCATAGGGGTAAGAAATGGGCGTGGCAAGAGATCTTTGTATAATTGTACTGTATTGTGGAACATGTGATGTATTGTATATTTGTGTGTATATTTTGGGGGGTTATATGTATTGTACATTTAGGTGTATTTTTGGGGGGGGAGTTTAGATATAGGGTTTTTAGAAAAGAAAGATGAAACATAGGATTATATATCCTTTTAATTTTGATGACATTAATTTATTCTATCTCAATTAATTTTTGCTGAATATTTCTTCTAAGAAAGTAATTTATTTTAATTAGCTTTAATAACAAGTATGTGGATTTGTCACTATTTAATTTTAATTAATTTGTTTGACAATTTGTTATTATAATTAATATTATCAAGAAGTCTATAAAAATTTTCTCCATTAAGTTTCAATGGATCATTTTAAAGAGAACATAGAAAATAAATTCTATATTATTAATATTTTACAGGAAACTTTATTTAAAGAATAGTAATGATTTAAAATTTTAATTCATTTTAAAGAGAGATAGCAAATATATTTTATATGTGTTAATAATTTTCAGGTGACATTGTTGAAAGAGTATAAATTATTTTAATTAACAATTTCAGGGGATAATAGATTCTGACTGTTGTGTTTATTGATTTTGTTATTAATATTGTTTTCAAAATGGAGATAAAATAATAAAAGGAATTTTATTAATTGTTTAATTTATGAGTTTTCATTGCAAGTCCCGTGTCACTGGATCCAGCGCATTTTTGGCTTCTCTAGGCTTTGGTCTAGTTCTAATTAACTTGTGGCCCCTCTTTTCAAAAAAAAAAAAAAATTTTCAAAAAATAATCTTTTTTTTTACTGTCTAAGTTAAAGAAGGGTTACATTTGGTAGCAGAGCGTGGTTGAGATTAGGGTCAACCCGTGGGTCCTGTGGGTGTGACGGGGCTTGCAAACTCAGGAAACATTTTGGGAGTTCCAAGGGAACTTAGAAAAATTTTTGAAAGGCCCTATATCTAAAAGTGAAAATATTTTGTTAGGTTTAAGGTTTTGTGTTTAAGATGTATATGTACTTGCCCGCCTTGAATAGTTGATAGTGCCACGTGGTGAGAAATTTTAGAAGGGGACATTCCTTGGGAAACGCGACTTATGGCAGATCTGTGCCTGGGTGGAGATGGTTTGCGTTTTACCTTGCCCATATTAGGGGAGGTGTTTTAATTATGCAGTATGGCCCGATCGGCAGTCGGTCTCCTCCGATATACGGTAGCCGAAGAAATATTAGAAATATTTTCGAAAATTGTCGTTGGTCGGTGTTTTTGTCGTTTGTGTGTTAGTGTGTGTGTCGCATTCCATTTGTGTAGAGTTGTTGAGAGAGAGCAGTTCAGGTAAGTGGGCTGGGTCCTCGCAATGGTAGGGGGACCCGCAGTCTGCTTAATGGAAGAAGAGTACTTAAGCTTTTCCTGTCTTATTATTGTCATTATTTTGTAGGGTGTTAGGTGTTTTGTGGGAGTTATGTTTTGTTGATTGTATATTGTGAATTGTTCAATTCTGGCGGCGCGATGCTTTCAGAAATTGCCCCACCCCCTTTCAGGAGTTCTCCAGAAACTTTCGGTGGTAGATGGATTTGATGAGGACTAGCTGCTGGTTTTCTTGGACCTTGTCCTGCAGTTGGCAGATTTTCCGTGTGTATCCGATGGGGAGGTCTTGTCCCTTATATACCCGTATTGCCAGGGTTTGTTGGCAGAGTTGGTCACCAACACTCTGCGTCGGGGCGGCACTGTCGACGCTTTTCATGGGGAAGTGTTGGATTACTTCATACCACATCGACGACGTTCCCAGCTTAGGTTAGATTCATTCTATCATTTACAGGCCAACGGAGAGGCGTTGGGGGACTTCGTGCAGGATGTACGGAAAGCTGCCCAGGTATTAAGATTAGGGTTGCCCGAGACCGAAGTAATACAAGTAATTCTGGAAGGACTGAATCCCCAAGAGAGATCGCGTTTGATATTCGCGGAACGTCCACGTTGTTTCGCGGATCTGCACCGGTTATGTGTGGTTTCGAATACTGTCCGAGCAGGGGACGAGTACCGGGGAAGAGGTGCTACGGATGTCCAATACTCCAGTGGTTTGTCAGGAAGAGCTAAGAAGGACAAACATGGCGGTTGGAGAAAAACTGAATATTCAGGAAGTAAGGGAGGCTACAAGTGGGTGACAAGTGAGAAGACTGTAGCTACGGTTACAGCAGATAAAATAAATAAGTACGAAACGAACAGGGAAAGAAGAAGTTATATTAGTAAACAAACATCGGCAAGTAGGGAGCCTGTAGCAAGGCATTATCCCTATTTGGAGAGTAAGGAAACTTTGAAGCTTCCCGAGGAATTACCAGTGCCGAATAAAGTAGTGGATGAAGAAGGTGAGCAGATAGAAGAAAAGCGAAGTAACTTACGTGGATCAATACAAGACGACAAGAACACGTCTGTCGATATTGAATTACAGGACTCTGAGAGGACGTCATGGTTGAATCCAGATGTCGCAGAATTTGTTCCGGTATTGTTCGTGAGGGATCCAGATCCGGTAACATCATCATCGCCTACGCCGGGAGATGAGAAGTCACTTGATGGTGAAGCTTTATCATCGTTAGTAGAATTTAAATTAGACATTGCACAGGGACCTGGACAGCCGGATTCCAGGTGGGGAAATGTTGAGGAAGAAGTAGTTGCTGAAAGTGGTGAAGAAGAGGAATCGAGGGAAGAGGCAGAAGAGTGGTCTGCACATGCTACGCAGGGGAGTATAAGTGTAAGTTTAGGGAGGCTGCAAGTGTTTCTGAGGTTGCGGATGGACAAGGGGATGTCCAGGCTGCAAGTGTGGTAGAAGTAGATGAGGTAGAAGTTGAGGAGAAACTGGGAGGCAGCGTTGTGGAGTGTGTGAGGGAGAATGATGTAGTGTGTGAAGATGTGCAGACGCTTTCTGTAAGTAGTGTTGAGGATTCCGAGGAATGGAAAGAAGTTTCATGCGGACCAGGTGAGCAACTAGAGGATGAAAATGTGCAGTGTCGTGATGGTGATTTGGATTATGTAGAGGAGAAAAAGTAAGAGGTGGAAGAAAGAGAACCAGGGGAAATTGTAGAAGAGAAGAAGGTAGAAGCAGAGGATTTAGAGGTTGAGGATAATCCAAATCGGGGTAAAAGTAGTCAGGTAAGTTACCTTGATTCTAATTCAGAAGAAACAAATCAGTACAGCTCAACACGAGATAGTTTCTCAGAGAGAGGTGTGCAAAAGGAACGAGTTCCTAAAGTTCGTCATAAAAAGGTGAGACAAAGCGGTTAACGGGTAGCGGGTAGATGTTCCCCACAGTCCCAGTGGTGTTCATCTATTTCAGGGTTGCGCCCCTGCCTCCGCGAGCCTTGGTTTTCTCCACCCATCCTTATTTTCGGAGGGAACCATGTCCTTATCCTTAGTCCTAGCTGTTGACCTTTCAATAATCCTTGCCCTTTTCATCTTCCCAATTTTCCTACCCCTCCCCTTAGAAAACAAAATAAAAACCAAAAAAAGAAACCAAACAAAAAATTAGAAAGAAAAAACAAAAACAAAAATTAGAAAAGGAAAAAAGAAAAATATCAGAAAGAAGTTAGTCGGAAGAGTCGTGACTAGGTTGGTGTAGGGATGTTAGTGATAGATTGGTGGTGTAGTTTTCATTTTTCTTTGTTGTAGTTTGTTGTTGATTATTGTAGGGTCCTGGCCATGCCGCATTCTCCGGTTGATTTCTGTGGTAGGTTATTTTTGATTAAGTGTGGGTTGTTAGGTGATGCCGTGCTGAAGTAAACCCCCCTTGCTAGTTATGCAGTATTGAAGAGTGAATGATGGGATTGATGTTCGCGTGCCCTTTATGCGGTTTTCTCTGTCCGGCTAATCGGGGCCGTCCGCCCTATTGTAGGGATATATTTTTTTTTGGCGGCCAGTCTAATATGTCAAGGATATGATGCCTTGTTTTGCAGCATATGGCTGGTCAGTCCAGATGTGAACAGTAGTGTTATGGGCACTCACATATCAAGGTAACAGATACCTTGTTTTGGTCTTCGGACGCGTATGTGAGTGGCAGCAGGAGGAGTAGGTGGTGGTCACCAGAGAGTGTGACGTGTTGGGGCGGTCCTGTGGGGTTGGCCTGGCGGAGAGGGTCGCAGTGGCGTTGAGATTTCCAGTCCTGTGAGAAGGGGGGGTAGTAGTTGTCCTGAGTGGGTATTAGGTTGGGTCTCAGTTTGGGAGGCCTTGGGAGGTCAGAATTCCGACGGTGCTCTTGATAAGACGTCTTTCGTCTTTTCTCCTTCTTTTTCTTGTGCTGGATGCCGACCCTGATCAAGTCAGCATGCAGTACCCTCACACACTACACTTCTTCTTCTCTTCTTCTTTACTCTTACTTCGTTTTCGCCCTGAGCCTCTGTTCTCCCAAGAGCGGTTAAATTTCTGAGATTTTGTAGGACTAGCCAAGAGGCTGTGAGTTAGCCTTGGGGCAACTATGTTGCCCTTTTGGGGTGAGGGTGTGCCGAATCTAGTCTTAAATTGGTGATTTACCAGTATATAACGTCCGGTCAACGTTAAACGCAGTACTAATTTAAAGTGGTTTAATTAGTGCTGCACCCTAGCCGTGGACATAAGTAATTATGCGTTGAAAAAAGAGAGCTCGATAAGTGCTGCACTCTTGTGCCCGCCTCGGTAGGCAAGCGAGGAGGCCGGAAATAATTCTGTTTAACTTTGTCTCGTTTGGAACTTCGTCAAAATTGGCTGCGTCGTTTTCCGCCGGACAGATGAAGAATTTTCTTCCATCATTCTTCCCACTATGACAGGCTAAGATCTAAATCGACTGCGAGAAGTCTCGCCAATACTTTCATAGTTATGTATTTAATGTTTCACTAAAGAAAGACTTGTATAATAGGCCCCAGTAAGAGGATTTCTGATAACCTTTAAAAACCTCATGGCATTGTGCAATACGTAATTTAAAGGTAGTATTTTTAAAACACAGTAAAACTATATTAAATTCACGTGTCCGAACTACGGCACTAAAAGTCAGGGAAATATAAATACAAAAGTATTAGTTTAAATAGTGCAAACATGGATGTAAGCAGATTCTTATTACGTTACCTCATGGATTATTGTACACTGCGTAATTCAGTGTAAGTTGCATACAACTTTTACTAGTAATGATAGTAAAACTTTATTCATATCAGGAAGCTTACTGAGGCACCAATTGAGAGTAATATAATTGCCAAATGGTATTAATTTATATAGTAAAGATGATGTATTCAGATTAACCTATCTCGACCACGTGGTACAAAATATTCAGACTATGTATAAAGCTTATTGAAAATCTAACAAACCATAATTAGCTATCAAAAATTCAATCATGGTAACCCGCATGGGTGAAGTTATTATTATAAAGATTTAACTGTACTAAATATTTTCAAATAGGGCCTGTGGGCCATATAACCTTGTCAAGTTTTATATTTAGGTAGCTCTAAAGCTATGTTAAGATTATATATGGGTTTTGGGGGGTGTGCGAACTTTCTGTGGGCATTGTGTTGTGTACTCTGGCTGATATAATGTTGTGTAATTAGGGTCCCCCGAGCAAGTCGAGGAAAAAAGCCCAACAACATAACCTGAACATGTAACACCAAGAACTTCTCTCTCACTTCATCTGCCAGAGGAATAGCCATGACGCCACACCAACACCTGTAATGTAGGCCACGAGATTGCCACCTCACCCCCATGGACAAAAATAAGGTGATCTCAACCCATTATATTCTTTTATACGTAGTGATGCATTCAATAAGACCCAGTGAACCAGTTCAATCAATCAACCACAACACTTTCAAGTTTTTAAACATTTAATTGGATCCCCAATTAACGGGACAGTTTAGTGTGTGAACTGGGAGGGAAATATTTTATAAATTTTATTAATTTGTTGTAAAATTGTCAGCTCAGAGACTGACATGTATCTTAGGCAGTTCAACATTAAAACGTATAATTCCCTCTTATTTCAGTATATGTGTTTCATTACAGCTTTTAAGTCATTCATTCAATTTGTAATTTCTCGGTTTCAATTTAGTGTTCATTTTATAGAGATATTTTCTAAATTTTAAATTCAGTTTGGTTCATATGGTATAGAAATTTCTGGGGTAGTTAGGTGGATTCACAAGTTTAATCCTGAATGGGTGCATGTCCATGCAGTGTTGAACAAGTGTTGAGACAGGTTGAATTATGCACCGACTGGCAAACGAACATGTCGGTCTCTGGGCCAAAAGTACTTTTTAAAAGGGTTATAAAATTCATGACATGTTTCTATTTTCACAACTTAACAATGTTTCTATATATATTGTAGCGTGACAGATATAAGCATAATATTGAATGGCAATTGATCATTAGAATAATAAAGTTATACTGTTTAAATTTGGAAGAAAGCATTAAATTTAATATAAATTAATTAATTCATAGCAACTGTGGAAAGAAATCATTATTATAAAGAAAATACAAGTTAAAATAAAAGGAGTTACTAGTGATGAGTCATCCAAGACCAGTCTCATAACCAAAGGTTTTCAAGGTATAACCCAGGAAGGTAAAATAGTAAATAACAAAGCAGTACACAATATGACCAAACCCACAACGAGGGAGAATAAATAGAATAGAAACCCTAAAATAAGCCAAGATCAACCAATACAGGTTGTGTATTTCTGAATTCAAGAAGAAGATGGAGAAGATACCAGTCCCAGAAGGCAGGAGAAAAGAAGACTGAAGAAAGAAGAAGAGGGCAGCATCCTGAAGAAGATGTCATGCTCTTATAAAAGACACCCAAATCCCTATATCCCCAAAATAAATATCTAAAAACAAAAGTATAACGAAATAAAAACCACATGTATATAAATTTAAGAAAGAGAAGTGAACAAAGTAAAAGTTTCCTGTGAACTAAGATGAAACAATAATATAGTACCCATGGAACAAATCTCCATTGAAAAAACGCTAACCAATTTATTATGTTAATAAGACTATACGACCATTTAGCATTAACATAATATATAAGTGAAAGTGAACCAGTGATAGTTTTGGGTATTATAAAAAATGAACCTTGTGTTTCATTCTTGGCAATCACAAACATTGGATGCAATGAAATATGCATTTTTCAATGACTTAAAATGTGTACGGTGACAATATGTTGTTCATAAGACATGAATCTGTTTAAAATAACATTTTTGTTTTACATGAAAAAAGAAAAACAGATTTCATAGTGCTTTGTGAACGGTTCATACTATTTATTTGTTAATGACAGGGTACAATTCCCCAAAGACAAGGTATAAAAGACTGTATAAAAACTGTAGAATCCTACTTATAATAATAGTTAGAAATAAGAATATAAATATAAGGTTTTAATGTATATAGTACAAGAATGTTTAAAAATGTTTTAGATATAAGGCCATTTGTTTGGGTCTGAAACAACTAACATCAGAACTATAAAAATAATTACCACTTGTAAATAGTAGAGAGTAATTAAGATGTTAGTTAGTACAAAACCTTTGTTGTAAACCATATTTCCATGTTGGAAATGGGAATTTTGTTGCAAAATGTCTGATTTGAAGACAACCATTTATTAAAAAAAAAAAATGTTCTTTATTTTGTGTTAACTATTGTTTGTATTGTAACCAATACTAATTGTTTTTGTGTAATTTGAAAACATGTTTAATTTATAATACTATTTGTAAAAAGTCAGAGAGGGTATCACACATCATATATTGTTTGTAAATTATTTTGTAAGAAAAATTGTTAAAAAAAATCATAGGCCAAAAGAATGGAAACCAAACTTCATCAAAACAGAGAAATTACTCATTTAAAAGCAAATAAACAAAAGGGGTTTAGACAAAATAAACTTGAGATCATGCCATATAATTGCACATACCATTTAGAGAGATTTTAATAAATTATATTCAGAATTATAAATAAAAATAAAATGACTAAACTCAGAAATTTAGACATGGGAGTCATATATTTCAGAATAATGTTTCAGAATACAACTAATTCAATTAATTACCAGAAAATAAGGGAATAGGAACCTTTTAATACAATATAGGATTATTAATATTAAATATAACTGATAAAATGGCTGAATTTATATAATGACAGGAAGTAAATTTTGATGTTTTGGACTCTTCAGAGTATACCCAAACTGAAAGTAAAATTACTATTTTTTGGACAGAAAACACTATAAAATGGCATTATTTAATCTGAAAATAACCAGAATGAACTGAAAGATTAATTTAAATCAAATCTAGTGAATAAAATTGACAAATAACCAAAGTTTAGGCATTCATATAGTGAAATAGTAAAATGTACACAGGATGTGAAAATATTTTTGAACAATGTTAAGGATAATATTATATGGGCTAAGAGTTTAATTGAAACTGAAGGAAACAGTTAGTTAATTATTGGTAGTTGAACGGTTAACATGACATACGTTTAATTACGTGGATAACCTAACCTATAATCGTCATACAAAGCGAGTGTATAGTGAGTTATTGTGAAATCGCGAGTGACTTGTAAAATACTTCTGAAACTATCATATTATAACAGAAACGATCAAGTAACACTCCATAACACAGAACAATATAAATCTACTCCGAAAAACATCATAAAACACTAGAAAACTGTATAATACATTAAACCAAATTAGTGACGGAATCGGAGAAAGTGTTTGAACTAATAATTATACAGATACACTAAATACAACCCAGAATCACTACACCAGTCACTACACAACATATAACAAGAGATTTGCGGACACGAGAACAGAAATATTGCGTCAAAATACATTATTTGGAATGCAGCAGCAACGAGCAACATTTTCATCGACTTGACGGCAGCCATTTGCTTTGACAATTCCAGTGCCTCTTCTTGGTTCAGAACAGCTGTTTGGTGAAAACAATTATTATATTTACAATTTATTATTCAATGTCTGTGTTTATTAATAACTATTAATTTGATTGTAACGTTATACTTTTTAAATATTAGCCCGATTTCTCTGACTTTGGTAATAACTGGCTGTTTAAAGAACCCTATATAATTTTTATAACATATACTTGTAACTTTTTTCGATATCCTGAGAATCGATACTAATCGATAAGAGTCAATATTGCTGTTACTTAATAAAACATTAATACTTTTCAATACTTAATAGTTCTTTATTTCTTCAATAATACTAATTACCAATAATATAATTCTAATTGATAATCTACAAGGACTTTACCACCCGTAAGTGAAGATAACCTAAAAAATAGAAAGGTAAACAAATATCGATTGGTTTACAGACAGTCTTATGAGTGGTGATAGATTATTTAAATTATACTAAAACTTTAATAAAAATTTTCAGAAGAGCATTACACTGTTTAAAACTTCACAGCCCTATATTAATTAATTGATCCTAATTAATTAATTAATAAAATTAAAATTTTTTTTTTATTATTTTTTTTTATAAACATAATTTTTTTTTAATTTTCTTCAAAACAATAATTTTTGTTTTGAAACTTTCGGTGAAGCTGAGCATATATATTTCTTCATCAACTTTACGCTACTCGACCGGTCTTGCTACCATTGGGACTCGACCAGCTGGGAAACTTAAGGAAGTGTTTCAGGCCAGTAAGATGTCGAGAGCCACACCAATTAAACATATTACATTGGACTTGATTACATCGGAGTCACCTACTCCACAATAGCAGTATATCATCAACAATATACACATCTTATTATTTAAATTATTACAAATTGGCGCACAACTTTAGGGGCTTTAATTAGCGATTGGAAGGCCAATACTTTCTGCCCAATCACTAGTTGGAGCTAGGCAACAGCTACAAAGCCAGAGAATTTCAAGGGAAAATGCAACGACGTGCAACATCTAAGAAACGGGCGGCGGAGGCCGAGAAAGAAATAGAAGTTGACATGGACAACAAGGAGGCGACGCCAGTAGAGGCGGAAGAGGTATTACCACCGGTGTTGTCCAAACAAACTGAACAACCGGAGATACCTACACAAACTGTGGAAACCAATGCGCCGGAGAAGGAAACAGAGGACATGACAACACAACAAATGTTCAGGATGATGATGGAAATGAATAAGAGCATGGAAGGAATGAACAAGAAAATGGATGCTATTGGAGATACTAATAAGAACCTAGAGTCCAAGATGGAGGATAATAACAAGAAGATAGACGAAAACAGTAAGAAAATGGGGAGTGATAACCAGTCCTTGAAAGAAGATTTAGGAAATAAAATCGAAACAACAAACAGGAAATTGGAAGAAGAGATGGGGAAGAAGTTAGAAGAATTGAAGGAAGACAATCAGTCCCTGACGAAGAAGATGGAAGAAAACAGCAAGAAGATGGAAGAGAAGATGGAAGAAAACAGCTAGAAGATGGAAGAGAGGATGGGAGGAAAGTTAGAAGAATTGAAGAAGGATAATCAATCCACAAAAGAAGAGTTGACTGGGATGAACAAGAACATGGAAGAATTGAAGGAAGACAACCAATCGTTCAAGGAAGAATTCAAGGCGACTAAAGAAGAGTTGATTAATAAAATTGAAAATACTAATCAGAAAATAGATGAAACCAGGAAGAAGATAGAGAAGAACAACCGACAATTGAAGGAAGAGTTGAAAGAAGATAACAGGAAGTTGGAAGAGAAGATGGGGGAGAAATTGGAAGAATTGAGAGAGGACAATCAAATTCTAAGAGAAGAGTTAAGGGAAGTAAATCAGGAGAATTTGGACAAACTGGACGAAAGAATGGAATTGTTGCGAGAAGAAATGAATAAGGAAATCAAGGTTAACAAAAAAGCGATGGATAAGAAGATGGAAGAAGAAAATATAATGGTCAATCGACAGATTCGAGAGATTGATGGAAAGTGCAACCAGACCGAAAAGGAGGTGAATGAGTTTAAAGAAGTGGTGAACATCAAGTTCACAAATATTGAAGAACATAGTCGTAGGAAGGTAGAAGAACAGAGAAAGGAAAATCAAGAAGAATTCGGAAAAGTACGCAACCAGGTCACAGAACGATGTAATGATATACAAGAGACCATGGCCAATATCACCGGTCAGGTGCGACAAAGCCGAGAGGAGATGGAAGCGATTAGAAACAGACCGACTCATTTCACCGGATTGCCCGTCAACGAAAACCGAGAGTGGCTCAACTTCCGGCAATACAAACGCAAGCCGATGGAGTTCCTGGCTAGGGTAGAAGAATATTTGACCAAGCATAAAATTACCCAATGGAGCCATAGCAGGGAGATATTCGACGAGTCCTTCCGAGACATTACAGATAATTGGTGGATGGCCAACCGGAGTGAAATTTCCGACTACCAACAGTTCCGGAAAATGTTTAAGACAAAATACTGGTCTGAGACCACCCAGAACTTGATACGTGACAATATTTGTAACGGAAGATACAGGTCACAATTAGGTAGCAGTATGACGGCATATTTCTTGGGGAAGGTGTGTATGGCAAAGCACCTTGAGCCAGCAATCCCAGAAGAATGTTTAGTGAATAAGATATCTTATCACTATGATGAGGACATTATCAGGGCCCGGAGAGGTAGTCAGATCAAGACGATCCAGGGAATGACTGAGTTATTGGAGGGATACGAGAATGAAGAGTATTATCGGCAGAGCAGGAAGAGAAATGAGAGACCAGAAGCAAGGCCGACTACTTACCCCAATAACGGCAATAACCATACAAATAACCGGAACCAGCCCAGTAATTACGACGGCCCTAACAACCAGCCGCGTAATAACCAGTTTAACGGAAATTTTAACGGCGTGAGAAATAACAACCCCTACCCAAATAATCGAAACCACTTTTATCAACAAAATAATAATGTTCCATACAGTCAGAGAAATCCATATCCCAACAACAATGGTAACAGGCCTTACCCACCTAACCGAAATTACTATAATGATAATATTAATAATAATAATAATAGCAATAGTAATAACCGAGTGTCGCGCCCTAGGGTAAATTTTATAAGAGCAGAAGATCGCGGACCCAGGAGATATTATCAACCGAGGAGGAGCAGCTTCCACGGCGCTGACCGAAGATTGCGGAGTGCGGAACGAGACGGCCCAAGATACGAACAGGAAAGACGAAGTACCAGCCTGGAAGATCTTGGCAGACAACCGAACAGGGCGTTAAACATCAACCAGGGTACAGAACGTCAGGAAACAAACCAGAGTTTCCCGAACGATGCCTCGGTCAACAATAACTTAAACAATGACCAAAATGCTTTAAACGAGAGGAGGCAGTAATCAACAACGATGACCCGTTACTGCTTATACTTCCTGGGTTAGAAAAGGATGATTTGCAACAAGCAAACAATGATAAAAACTTCACTATTATCAGTAACCATTATTTGAAAGACATACGAACTGAACTTTTGGAAGAGAACGAGAAGAGTCTCAGCAACAGTAATAATGAGATAATTTATATAACAGCGGAGGTGGAAGGAGTTCCCGCTAGAATAATGATAGACACAGGAGCTAATATTTCAATAATAAACTCCAATGAGTTGGAGAGAATACAGAGTACATGTGGTAAAACTTTACCAATGTTACCAGTCAACAACATTGTATTGGTAGGTGCAACTGGTCGCCAGAATAAAACCATTAGGAAGCAAGTTTCCTTAAGTGTCGTTAGCCGTGATATAGCTTTAGACATGGAATTTTTAATCGCCACCGGATTACCATTTGACATCTTAGTCGGTTGCGATATTCTTCGTAGATATTCGGCAGTAATCGATCTTAATTTAAATAGAGTATCACTTTTCCCAGACGGAGTAACATGGACCGCAGATCTGATAGGAAGCACAACTATACTTCCCAGCCCTATACATCAACAACTTCGTAAGATAAATGTTATTAGAAACAGCCCTCTTTCTAAACCCATAATATACAATAATGGAGGAGAGGATTTATGGTCAGTTAAGATCCAAGAAATACGGAATTTCCAGTGCGGAAGCGATAACAAGAAAATACCAACACATCTGGCTGATCGTCTAATCGCTATATATGAGAAATACAAGGCGGTGTTTTCTGATGAACCAGGGAAGGTAAAAAACTACCAGTGCCAGCTTCGTTTTAAAGAAAACGTAGAGTTTAACCGGAGGTCATATCCAATAGCGCAGTCGCTCAAAGAAGCCGTGAGAACAGAGATAAACAAGATGTTAGAAAACGACATAATTGAGATTAGTCAATCACCTTACACTAGTCCAATTATTGCGGTTCCGAAGAAAGACGGACAAGTCCGGCTCTGTTTAGATGCGCGTGAGTTGAACAAGACAATTGTGAATGACAGAACATCTCCCGGTGAAATAGAAGAAATCTTAAAGCGTTTTCATGGTACTAACTTTATTAGCACCTGGGATACGGTCTGTGGTTATTGGCAGGTAGAGCTGCATCCACAAAGCCGCCAGTATGTAGCGTTCATTTTCGAAGGGCGCAATTACCAGTTTAAGAGACTGCCCTTCGGACTTGTCAATTCTGTCGCCATATTTGTGGCATGCATGGACCAGATTTTGGGACCAGAAGCGCTCCAATTTACCACCGTCTATGTTGACGATTTACTAATTACATCCGGAACCTGGGAGGAGCACTGTTACAGAGTGGAATTTGTACTAAACAAACTAGCGCAGAACAACATAACACTGAAGTTGGAGAAATCCAAGTTCATAGCGCGCGAGGTACAATTCTTAGGCTTCAACCTAGACGACAGAGGTATTACCCCATCAGCAGAAAAAGTGGAGGCAATTCAGAGGTTCCCGCAACCAAGAAACAGGAAACAATTGCAATCTTTCCTCGGACTCTGTAACTATTACAGGAAGTTTCAGAGCCGATATTCCGAGTTGACAGCCAAGTTTCAACCACAGTTATCTGCCAAAAACAAATGTACTTGGGGTGAAGATCAAGATATTACTTTCCGATTGATAAAAGAGAAGTTTCTGGAGAGTGTGATACTTCGTCACCCAGATTTTAAGAAACCGTTCTTTCTAAAGTGTGACGCTAGCGATCTAAGCTTAGGAACGACATTATACCAGGAAGATGAGGAGGGACAACATCTGGTAATAAGCTTCGCTAGTCGCACACTGAACCAGTGCGAAAAGAACTACAGTGTGACAGAAAAGGAATTGTTGAGCGTGGTGTTCGCATGCAGCAAGTTCCGGACGTACATTCTCGGATATCAAGTCACGGTACGAACTGATCATAAATCCATCTCGTTCCTTCGTAGGTGCAAATTGAGTCACGGCCGATTGGCTAGGTGGGTACTCGCCCTACAAGAATATGACCTGAAATGGGAATACATTCCAGGAAAGAAGAACGTGGTAGCGGATGTGTTGTCACGTATAAATCTGGAAGATCAGACTTTCGAGGGAGAGAAGGAGAGCTTAGTAAAAATTTATAACATATTCACGACCAGAGCCGATTTACAAGCTTTTTTAATAAATATCCGAATCCATCAGCAGTCTGATCCTAAGCTGAAAAACATTGTGAGTCGTTTAGAAGCCAATGATGAAACCATTTCTAAATATTACCACCTTAACAAGGGAATTTTATTCATAAAAACCGCATTGGACGATGAGACATGGAAGGTGATAATCCCGCACCAAATAGAAAAGGAGGTCATCATCGATTACCATGTCAGGTATGGTCACATGGGAGCGTTAAAAGTGATACAAGCTCTAGAGGAAAATTGTAAGATCAAGAATATCAACCGCAAGGTGAGAACATATATCAAGTCCTGTAAGATCTGCCAATGTGCAAAAGTAAACAATGAAAAGACAGAGGGTATCATGATACCGATAACTTCCAACGCAAAACTGGAAAAAGTGTTTTTGGATATATGCGGGCCATTTCCCCGTAGCGGTGGTCGACACAGATATAAATACTTGGTAATCATAATGGATCACTACACCAAGTATATAAAGCTATATCCGGTTAATCGGGCAACGACAGCAAAGGTTTTGGCGGTGATTATTGATTTGTATATCCCAGAGATCGGTAGACCATTTTCTATTATTACCGACCATGGTACACAGTTTAAGGGGAGGAGATGGCGAGACACTTTATTAGCACTTGGGGTCAAAACATATAAGACATCAGTCTACCACCCAAGTAGCAATCCGGCTGAGAGAGTACTAAGAGAAGTGGGTAGGATATTGCGCACGTACTGTCACAACCAACAGAAAAAGTGGCAAGAGTACCTAGCAGCGACAGAAACATTCCTAAATTACGCCCACCATCCAGCTATAGGAATTCCACCGTACTCAGCCATGTATGAGAAGCCGACTCCCCGAGACATTGAACAAATCATTGAATTTCCAACGAACAACAATAGGAAATTCAACCAGTTGAAGTTTTACAATAAGGTAGCAGAAGATCAGGAAAAACGGCAAGCCAAATACCAGAAGGCAATAGGGCGAATCGTAACATATAAAGAGGGTGAAAAAGTCCTCCTAAAAAATAGAGAGCTGCCTAGCACCTTAGAAGGCATAACCAAAAAACTACTATTACTATATACTGGCCCATATGTTGTGGTAAATGATAAGCATAACAATACATATGAGTTGAGGGAAATCATTTCAGGAAAAATCAAAGGAGTGTACAATCAAGCTTCTATGAAGAAATATTATGAAGAATGAGTTGTGAGTTTTAGAATTTTGAATTTAATTAATTTAAAAAATTCAAAAATAATGTAAGTACATCTTACAACCTAATATTTTGAGAAGAACATTTTGGAGAATTATAAAAAGAAGAAATTTAGAATTTTTATTATAAAAATTTAAAATTGAGTAAGTACTTCTTACTACAACCTGATAATTTAGAACAAAACTTTATGGAAGAAAGAGAAAGAGAGAGAATTTTGAACTTAATTTAAAAAATTTAAAATTAAGCAAGCACAGCTTACTACCACTGAATTATGAGAAAAACATTTTGGAAGAATTAAGAAGAAAGGAATTTTGAAGTTAATATACAAAAAATTTAAGAATAAAGTAAGACTAACTTACTATAACTAAGTTTATGAGAAAACTTTATGGTAAATAATTAAGAAGAATTTGAATTTGGAGAAATACCAAAACATTCAGAAATAATAGTAAGATCACATTACTATAAACAATTCTGAATGAAACAATTCTGGGAATAAATGAATTAAACAGAATTTGAATGTTGATAGAACGTCAGAACTTTGAAACAAGATAAGATCAACATATTACAAGGATTTATGAGAAATATTTTTCAATTAAATAAAAAGAATAGTTTGAATTTTATATTAAAACTAACCAAGTTCCAAGAAATAATTATGTGTCAATTATGATTGAATTGAGAAGAAAATAAAGTAATTAATTCAGAAAAGAGAATTAACGTTAATCCAGAATAAATGCTAACATTCACAATAGAATTTGAAGGAGTAGAGAAGAATAACAAGAAAGAGTGTAATATGCCAGAGAAGGAAAAAATTTGGAAGCAAAGAGACTCATTACCTATGAAACGATAATGAAAACAGTTAATTAAGAGCAAAGAAGAACAACTCATACCAAACAGATGGAGAAGATGATTTTGAACCAATGATAATAATAAGACCTATATGAAATGCAAAGAGAAGAAATACCACATGAAATATAATATAAATGAATTAATGTTAATGAATGTGAAGGCAGATTAATAACTTTCTAAGAGAAAGGAAAGAACCAAAATGTTTAAATAAAATGATCAATATAACAACCTGTATATCTAATGTTAAGATACAATGTTAAAAAATTAAATATAATATATTAAGACCATTCAAATAATGAATACGAAAGACTATTTATAAAGACCATGCTAATACTATGAATAACCAGAAGAAAGTATAAAGAGAATTCAGATGAAGAAGAAAGAGAGTTACACTGTAAACAGTAACCAGAATTATTAAAAGAAAGGTTTTCAACCATAATTAAATTAAATATATCAGACAAGTTAAGAGTTTTGGAAAAATATATATGTAATGAGTATAATAATGATTATGAAGATTTATTAAGATAGAAAATGTGAGATAATCTGAGAGACTACGAAGTGGAGAATCCAAAGATATTTTTATTAGTCGAAAATGAGACTACTTTTTATTTATTTATTCGATGACTGACTGAAGATAATTCCAGCAGCATTATGTTTTTTGAGCAGGGATGGATATGCCCCTGTACTCAATTTATAGAAGTGGTGTATGGCCAGCAGAGAAGTAGCGTACAGTGCCCCTCTGATCTGCCCCAGCCCACGTGGTAGGGAATGTTAGGGAATTAATATCCCAAGGATACAACACGAAGTTGATATAGAAAGAAAATGTATTACAATTATAATATATCTCAGAAGACACTAACTATCCGAAAAGGATCAGTAGTAAGACAAGTAACCATATATATAAAATTAATAAAACTCTAATATAAAAAAGTCGATATAAAAATGGAGAAGAAAATGAATTATAAGAAATGATGAAATTATCATAAGAAATTATTTCATCCATAAACATGTTTGAAATAATTACTTCTGGAGGAGAGCAATCTGTAGCGTGACAGATATAAGCATAATATTGAATGGCAATTGATCATTAGAATAATAAAGTTATACTGTTTAAATTTGGAAGAAAGCATTAAATTTAATATAAATTAATTAATTCATAGCAACTGTGGAAAGAAATCATTATTATAAAGAAAATACAAGTTAAAATAAAAGGAGTTACTAGTGATGAGTCATCCAAGACCAGTCTCATAACCAAAGGTTTTCAAGGTATAACCCAGGAAGGTAAAATAGTAAATAACAAAGCAGTACACAATATGACCAAACCCACAACGAGGGAGAATAAATAGAATAGAAACCCTAAAATAAGCCAAGATCAACCAATACAGGTTGTGTATTTCTGAATTCAAGAAGAAGATGGAGAAGATACCAGTCCCAGAAGGCAGGAGAAAAGAAGACTGAAGAAAGAAGAAGAGGGCAGCATCCTGAAGAAGATGTCATGCTCTTATAAAAGACACCCAAATCCCTATATCCCCAAAATAAATATCTAAAAACAAAAGTATAACGAAATAAAAACCACATGTATATAAATTTAAGAAAGAGAAGTGAACAAAGTAAAAGTTTCCTGTGAACTAAGATGAAACAATAATATAGTACCCATGGAACAAATCTCCATTGAAAAAACGCTAACCAATTTATTATGTTAATAAGACTATACGACCATTTAGCATTAACATAATATATAAGTGAAAGTGAACCAGTGATAGTTTTGGGTATTATAAAAAATGAACCTTGTGTTTCATTCTTGGCAATCACAAACATTGGATGCAATGAAATATGCATTTTTCAATGACTTAAAATGTGTACGGTGACAATATGTTGTTCATAAGACATGAATCTGTTTAAAATAACATTTTTGTTTTACATGAAAAAAGAAAAACAGATTTCATAGTGCTTTGTGAACGGTTCATACTATTTATTTGTTAATGACAGGGTACAATTCCCCAAAGACAAGGTATAAAAGACTGTATAAAAACTGTAGAATCCTACTTATAATAATAGTTAGAAATAAGAATATAAATATAAGGTTTTAATGTATATAGTACAAGAATGTTTAAAAATGTTTTAGATATAAGGCCATTTGTTTGGGTCTGAAACAACTAACATCAGAACTATAAAAATAATTACCACTTGTAAATAGTAGAGAGTAATTAAGATGTTAGTTAGTACAAAACCTTTGTTGTAAACCATATTTCCATGTTGGAAATGGGAATTTTGTTGCAAAATGTCTGATTTGAAGACAACCATTTATTTAAAAAAAAAAATGTTCTTTATTTTGTGTTAACTATTGTTTGTATTGTAACCAATACTAATTGTTTTTGTGTAATTTGAAAACATGTTTAATTTATAATACTATTTGTAAAAAGTCAGAGAGGGTATCACACATCATATATTGTTTGTAAATTATTTTGTAAGAAAAATTGTTAAAAAAAATCATAGGCCAAAAGAATGGAAACCAAACTTCATCAAAACAGAGAAATTACTCATTTAAAAGCAAATAAACAAAAGGGGTTTAGACAAAATAAACTTGAGATCATGCCATATAATTGCACATACCATTTAGAGAGATTTTAATAAATTATATTCAGAATTATAAATAAAAATAAAATGACTAAACTCAGAAATTTAGACATGGGAGTCATATATTTCAGAATAATGTTTCAGAATACAACTAATTCAATTAATTACCAGAAAATAAGGGAATAGGAACCTTTTAATACAATATAGGATTATTAATATTAAATATAACTGATAAAATGGCTGAATTTATATAATGACAGGAAGTAAATTTTGATGTTTTGGACTCTTCAGAGTATACCCAAACTGAAAGTAAAATTACTATTTTTTGGACAGAAAACACTATAAAATGGCATTATTTAATCTGAAAATAACCAGAATGAACTGAAAGATTAATTTAAATCAAATCTAGTGAATAAAATTGACAAATAACCAAAGTTTAGGCATTCATATAGTGAAATAGTAAAATGTACACAGGATGTGAAAATATTTTTGAACAATGTTAAGGATAATATTATATGGGCTAAGAGTTTAATTGAAACTGAAGGAAACAGTTAGTTAATTATTGGTAGTTGAACGGTTAACATGACATACGTTTAATTACGTGGATAACCTAACCTATAATCGTCATACAAAGCGAGTGTATAGTGAGTTATTGTGAAATCGCGAGTGACTTGTAAAATACTTCTGAAACTATCATATTATAACAGAAACGATCAAGTAACACTCCATAACACAGAACAATATAAATCTACTCCGAAAAACACCATAAAACACTAGAAAACTGTATAATACATTAAACCAAATTAGTGACGGAATCGGAGAAAGTGTTTGAACTAATAATTATACAGATACACTAAATACAACCCAGAATCACTACACCAGTCACTACACAACATATAACAAGAGATTTGCGGACACGAGAACAGAAATATTGCGTCAAAATACATTATTTGGAATGCAGCAGCAACGAGCAACATTTTCATCGACTTGACGGCAGCCATTTGCTTTGACAATTCCAGTGCCTCTTCTTGGTTCAGAACAGCTGTTTGGTGAAAACAATTATTATATTTACAATTTATTATTCAATGTCTGTGTTTATTAATAACTATTAATTTGATTGTAACGTTATACTTTTTAAATATTAGCCCGATTTCTCTGACTTTGGTAATAACTGGCTGTTTAAAGAACCCTATATAATTTTTATAACATATACTTGTAACTTTTTTCGATATCCTGAGAATCGATACTAATCGATAAGAGTCAATATTGCTGTTACTTAATAAAACATTAATACTTTTCAATACTTAATAGTTCTTTATTTCTTCAATAATACTAATTACCAATAATATAATTCTAATTGATAATCTACAAGGACTTTACCACCCGTAAGTGAAGATAACCTAAAAAATAGAAAGGTAAACAAATATCGATTGGTTTACAGACAGTCTTATGAGTGGTGATAGATTATTTAAATTATACTAAAACTTTAATAAAAATTTTCAGAAGAGCATTACTCTGTTTAAAACTTCACAGCCCTATATTAATTAATTGATCCTAATTAATTAATTAATAAAATTAAAATTTTTTTTTTATTATTTTTTTTTATAAACATAATTTTTTTTAATTTTCTTCAAAACAATAATTTTTGTTTTGAAACTTTCGGTGAAGCTGAGCATATATATTTCTTCATCAACTTTACGCTACTCGACCGGTCTTGCTACCATTGGGACTCGACCAGCTGGGAAACTTAAGGAAGTGTTTCAGGCCAGTAAGACGTCGAGAGCCACACCAATTAAACATATTACATTGGACTTGATTACATCGGAGTCTCATACTTCACAATCTAATATCTATATCATCAACACACATCAACTTACACTCATATTTATTTTATTACAATATATATACTATTAATTAATCATGATAACTGGGGGGGGGGTTCATTGTTTTCTAAAATTTTATTTCTCACAGTATAAGAGCCCAGTGGGGCAGAATTGTATAATAGTATTAGGCACTTGGCCAAATTTTAGAATTTATCATGTCCTGGGGACTACTGGAGTTGCATAAGCATAATCTAAAACACATGTCATGTGTTAGGCACAAATTAAGTATTGTAATCCTAACACCAATGTCCATAAAAGAATTAATAATATACCTCATGGGGGTAAGAAATGGGCGTGGCAAGAGATCTTTGTATAATTGTACTGTATTGTGGAACATGTGATGTATTGTATATTTGTGTGTGTATTTTGGGGGGTTATATGTATTGTACATTTAGGTGTATTTTTGGGGGGAGTTTAGATATAGGGTTTTTAGAAAAGAAAGATGAAACATAGGATTATATATCCTTTTAATTTTGATGACATTAATTTATTCTATCTCAATTAATTTTTGCTGAATATTTCTTCTAAGAAAGTAATTTATTTTAATTAGCTTTAATAACAAGTATGTGGATTTGTCACTATTTAATTTTAATTAATTTGTTTGACAATTTGTTATTATAATTAATATTATCAAGAAGTCTTTAAAAATTTTCTCCATTAAGTTTCAATGGATCATTTTAAAGAGAACATAGAAAATAAATTCTATATTATTAATATTTTACAGGAAACTTTATTTAAAGAATAGTAATGATTTTAAATTTTAATTCATTTTAAAGAGAGATAGCAAATATATTTTATATGTGTTAATAATTTTCAGGTGACATTGTTGAAAGAATATAAATTATTTTAATTAACAATTTCAGGGGATAAAAGATTCTGACTGTTGTGTTTATTGATTTTGTTATTAATATTGTTTTCAAAATGGAGATAGAATAATAAAAGGGATTTTATTAATTGTTTAATTTATGAGTTTTCATTGCAAGTCCCGTCTCACTGGATCCAGCGCATTTTTGGCGTCTCTAGGCTTTGGTCTAGTTCTAATTAACTTGTGGCCCCTCTTTTCAAAAAAAAAAAAATAAATTTTCAAAAAAATAATCTTTTTTTTATTGTCTAAGTTAAAGAAGGGTTACATTTGGTAGCAGAGCGTGGTTGAGATTAGGGTCAACCCGTGGGTCCTGTGGGTGTGACGGGGCTTGCAAACTCAGGAAACATTTTGGGAGTTCCAAGGGAACTTAGAAAAATTTTTGAAAGGCCCTATATCTAAAAGTGAAAATATTTTGTTAGGTTTAAGGTTTTGTGTTTAAGATGTATATGTACTTGCCCGCCTTGAATAGTTGATAGTGCCACGTGGTGAGAAATTTTAGAAGGGGACATTCCTTGGGAAACGCGACTTATGGCAGATCTGTGCCTGGGTGGAGATGGTTTGCGTTTTACCTTGCCCATATTAGGGGAGGTGTTTTAATTATGCAGTATGGCCCGATCGGCAGTCGGTCTCCTCCGATATACGGTAGCCGAAGAAATATTAGAAATATTTTCGAAAATTGTCGTTGGTCGGTGTTTTTGTCGTTTGTGTGTTAGTGTGTGTGTCGCGTTCCATTTGTGTAGAGTTGTTGAGAGAGAGCAGTTCAGGTAAGTGGGCTGGGTCCTCGCAACGGTAGGGGGACCCGCAGTCTGCTTAATGGAAGAAGAGTACTTAAGCTTTTCCTGTCTTATTATTGTCATTATTTTGTAGGGTGTTAGGTGTTTTGTGGGAGTTATGTTTTGTTGATTGTATATTGTGAATTGTTCAATTCTGGCGGCGCGATGATTTCAGAAATTGCCCCACCCCCTTTCAGGAGTTCTCCAGAAACTTTCGGTGGTAGATGGATTTGATGAGGACCAGCTGCTGGTTTTCTTGGACCTTGTCCTGCAGTTGGCTGATTTTCCGTGTGTATCCGATGGGGAGGTCTTGTCCCTTATATACCCGTATTGCCAGGGTTTGTTGGCAGGGTTGGTCACCAACACTCTGCGTCGGGGCGGCACTGTCGACGCTTTTCATGGGGAAGTGTTGGATTACTTCATACCACATCGACGACGTTCCCAGCTTAGGTTAGATTCATTCTATCGTTTACAGGCCAACGGAGAGGCGTTGGGGGACTTCGTGCAGGATGTACGGAAAGCTGCCCAGGTATTAAGATTAGGGTTGCCCGAGACCAAAGTAATACAAGTAATTCTGGAAGGACTGAATCCCCAAGAGAGATCGCGTTTGATATTCGCGGAACGTCCACGTTGTTTCGCGGATCTGCACCGGTTATGTGTGGTTTCGAATACTGTCCGAGCAGGGGACGAGTACCGGGGAAGAGGTGCTACGGATGTCCAATACTCCAGTGGTTTGTCAGGAAGAGCTAAGAAGGACAAACATGGCGGTTGGAGAAAAACTGAATATTCAGGAAGTAAGGGAGGCTACAAGTGGGTGACAAGTGAGAAGACTGTAGCTACGGTTACAGCAGATAAAATAAATAAGTACGAAACGAACAGGGAAAGAAGAAGTTATATTAGTAAACAAACATCGGCAAGTAGGGAGCCTGTAGCAAGGCATTATCCCTATTTGGAGAGTAAGGAAACTTTGAAGCTTCCCGAGGAATTACCAGTGCCGAATAAAGTAGTGGATGAAGAAGGTGAGCAGATAGAAGAAAAGCGAAGTAACTTACGTGGATCAATACAAGACGACAAGAACACGTCTGTCGATATTGAATTACAGGACTCTGAGAGGACGTCATGGTTGAATCCAGATGTCGCAGAATTTGTTCCGGTATTGTTCGTGAGGGATCCAGATCCGGTAACATCATCATCGCCTACGCCGGGAGATGAGAAGTCACTTGATGGTGAAGCTTTATCATCGTTAGTAGAATTTAAATTAGACATTGCACAGGGACCTGGACAGCCGGATTCCAGGTGGGGAAATGTTGAGGAAGAAGTAGTTGCTGAAAGTGGTGAAGAAGAGGAATCGAGGGAAGAGGCAGAAGAGTGGTCTGCACATGCTACGCAGGGGAGTATAAGTGTAAGTTTTAGGGAGGCTGCAAGTGTTTCTGAGGTTGCGGATGGACAAGGGGATGTCCAGGCTGCAAGTGTGGTAGAAGTAGATGAGGTAGAAGTTGAGGAGAAACTGGGAGGCAGCGTTGTGGAGTGTGTGAGGGAGAATGATGTAGTGTGTGAAGATGTGCAGACGCTTTCTGTAAGTAGTGTTGAGGATTCCGAGGAATGGAAAGAAGTTTCATGCGGACCAGGTGAGCAACTAGAGGATGAAAATGTGCAGTGTCGTGATGGTGATTTGGATTATGTAGAGGAGAAAAAGTAAGAGGTGGAAGAAAGAGAACCAGGGGAAATTGTAGAAGAGAAGAAGGTAGAAGCAGAGGATTTAGAGGTTGAGGATAATCCAAATCGGGGTAAAAGTAGTCAGGTAAGTTACCTTGATTCTAATTCAGAAGAAACAAATCAGTACAGCTCAACACGAGATAGTTTCTCAGAGAGAGGTGTGCAAAAGGAACGAGTTCCTAAAGTTCGTCATAAAAAGGTGAGACAAAGCGGTTAACGGGTAGCGGGTAGATGTTCCCCACAGTCCCAGTGGTGTTCATCTATTTCAGGGTTGCGCCCCTGCCTCCGCGAGCCTTGGTTTTCTCCACCCATCCTTATTTTCGGAGGGAACCATGTCCTTATCCTTAGTCCTAGCTGTTGACCTTTCAATGATCCTTGCCCTTTTCATCTTCCCAATTTTCCTACCCCTCCCCTTAGAAAACAAAATAAAAACAAAAAAAAACAAAAAAAAAAATTAGAAAGAAAAAACAAAAACAAAATTAGAAAAGGAAAAAAGAAAAATATCAGAAAGAAGTTAGTCGGAAGAGTCGTGACTAGGTTGGTGTAGGGATGTTAGTGATAGATTGGTGGTGTAGTTTTCATTTTTCTTTGTTGTAGTTTGTTGTTGATTATTGTAGGGTCCTGGCCATGCCGCATTCTCCGGTTGATTTCTGTGGTAGGTTATTTTTGATTAAGTGTGGGTTGTTAGGTGATGCCGTGCTGAAGTAAACCCCCCTTGCTAGTTATGCAGTATTGAAGAGTGAATGAAGGGATTGATGTTCGCGTGCCCTCTATGCGGTTTTCTCTGTCCGGCTAATCGGGGCCGTCCGCCCTATTGTAGGGATATATTTTTTTTTGGGGGCCAGTCTAATATGTCAAGGATATGATGCCTTGTTTTGCAGCATATGGCTGGTCAGTCCAGATGTGAACAGTAGTGTTATGGGCACTCACATATCAAGGTAATAGATACCTTGTTTTGGTCTTCGGACGCGTATGTGAGTGGCAGCAGGAGGAGTAGGTGGTGGTCACCAGAGAGTGTGACGTGTTGGGGCGGTCCTGTGGGGTTGGCCTGGCGGAGAGGGTCGCAGGAGGATGGTCGCAGTGGCGTTGAGATTTCCAGTCCTGTGAGAAGGGGGGGTAGTAGTTGTCCTGAGTGGGTATTAGGTTGGGTCTCAGTTTGGGAGGCCTTGGGAGGTCAGAATTCCGACCGTGCTCTTGATAAGACGTCTTTCGTCTTTTCTCCTTCTTTCTCTTGTGCTGGATGCCGACCCTGATCAAGTCAGCATGCAGTACCCTCACACACTACACTTCTTCTTCTTTACTCTTACTTCGTTTTCGCCCTGAGCCTCTGTTCTCCCAAGAGCGGTTAAATTTCTGAGATTTTGTAGGACTAGCCAAGAGGCTGTGAGTTAGCCTTGGGGCAACTATGTTGCCCTTTTGGGGTGAGGGTGTGCCGAATCTAGTCTTAAATTGGTGATTTACCAGTATATAACGTCCGGTAAACGTTAAACGCAGTACTAATTTAAAGTGTGTTATGTTCATTTACATTTTAAATATATATAATACAAAAATACAGTTTCCACCTACCTGCAAGGTTTCTTATATTCGGGTCCAGAATTCGATAACATGTACGTCAGATGCAAACCTGTGTTAAAGGTTATTGAAATAACTTACTCTACACATTTTATGAAGAGAAATTATGATTTTTAATTATCAAATATTGCAACGTTAAAGGTTAAATTTTTCCAATAAATTTTCTCACATGGTTTTCCAAATTTTGTTACCCTGGTTCATACATCTTACTATGGTATACCTAAATTATATTACTTACATCTATGTAGATAGCCCAGCCTGCATCACACACTCTCACATTATTAATTATTAACAAACCTTTAACACATTGAATCTAATAATATAAAAATACCCCTCCCCAGCCGGCACGCGGTTTTAGTTCGCACTGTTCGTTTTTCTCATTTTTGACTTTGTGATGAGTTCCGGATTTCACGGTTGTTGCTAATTGATAACTGTTGGTTTCACTGCCGCATAATAGTTCACAAAATAGAGTTTTAAGACTGAAACGTGGAAAAATCTGAAGAGCCCCTTTAGGGCGGTGTCTGGCCAGACAGGATCAGTGACGAACTGCCCAAGGTGTTTCCTTGAGTCGCGGGAAAAGAGCAGTCACGGCCATCATGTTTTAGTCGCCGTTGGTGCTTAATTGCGGTGGCATAACCATTTTATGCATGGATTATAACTGGTATATGTGTGGTACCAGAGGCCGATATTGGCATCTGCTCTGCTGATGTCGCTCACAGTAGGCGGAGTTTAACGCTGTTTTCCGGTAGCCGGTCGATTGGAACTACTAACTTTTCGTCCCAGCGCCATGTTTGTCTCAACTGTGGTGTCTCTCACGGCGTCATTGCCGATCCCCGCCCGGCTGAGTTGCATACGGGCGTCAAAACACATGCACAGAGTTCTTAGAATTTTGGTGGAGGTAAATTCTTCTGCCGTGTTACACCACTGAAATTGCGCATTGCCTTTGTTCCAAACGCTGTTTCTCAACCTCGTGCTGTTGCTTGGAAAATAACGTTGCACAATAATGCAGCTTTACAATACTTTATCCAAACCCGCCCAAAATTGAAATGAATAAAAATATAATTACCCCATACTGTTAAAAATAAAACACCCAAAATTTGACCCGCTACAATACCCCCTCGATGAGAATTCTGCTGTCCATGACAGAAGAAATCTCATCGACAAACCCCAAAGAGGACCGGTGAGGAACTGGTGCCAACAACCCCCTGATTCTTACTCTCATGGGTACACGACCCCCCTGGCTCAGCGACCATGGACTCATCTGAACGAGATCACTGGACTTCTCCGTAAGAGATCCCAACATCGAGAAATCGATCAGACTCGCACCACAGCGCGCCTCGCCTTCTAACACGCTACCCCCAAAAATCCTCAATCCCTGGCTAAAATTATCCCAGCTCCTCCGCCGATATGGATCCCCTTTTTGCAAGCTGGGCTGCCTTTAGCAGATACTGGGCTCACACACACTAACATTACATATTACCCTAACACATTAAAATGAAAACTTCCTTTTAAAATTTATTATAAATTTAAACAATTCAAAATTCAAAAAAAAATAATCTTTTATCAAAAATTCTCCTTTTTTTTTTAATTTTTGTTTCAAATGACTTAATCTAGACATTTCTAATAACATAAACTCATCCTTATTCTAACAGGAGAATCACTTATAGTCTACCAATATAATGCAATACAATAAAAGAAAAATGGTTAATACACACATAATAAAAAAATCATCATCTACAATATCCATTCGCTGGCAGGCGAAAAATCGTTTTTTTTTTTTTTTTTCTTCAAAAAAATTAAAATTTTCAAAATTTTAAAATTCAAAAAAAATTAAAATTTATTCATTAAAAAATTTTATTAAATTTATTTATTCAATATCATTTATTAAAATTATTCAAATATTGGTTTGAATTAATCAAACAAACAAATTACAATTGGCTTCCTACTATACACAAGCTTAGTAGGTGTATGACCTCATCAGCTGATCGTAACTAGGTCAAGTCCAAAACCCTTGACCTACATATGTTATGTATGAGTTCTGAAAACACATTGAACATCTGTAATATCCTAACTTAAAATACAAACATAATAACAAAATATTCAAAACAAACAAAATATTATTACAATAATCAAATTGGCATTTAAATTATTTAAAATAAACAATTCTTAATTTTACATTACTTTCAAATTTTATCAAAATTCTGTCACTGGTTGAAAAAATGAACATTGTATCCTTATTATAAATCTCTCTTTCTTTTCAACAATCTTACTTTGATCTACGGTGGGTGATGTAAATTATTCATTCTCATTTACTGTATTACTAGATCTGTATACATATATGAACTTTCTCCCTATAGCTCTAATATCAATCAACTACAACTCCCATGACACCCATCTCTACCAAAATCTCTACTAATCAGGACACTCTAAACCCCAACTTATCATTTAACACACTTCGCCACCCTCTCTACATATATGAAAAAATACTCTCTAACCCTTTGTATATATAGGATACGTGTTTCCCCGCCCCCAAAAAACTCAATTCCCTTATTTGGCGGCCCGGATTCTACCTAAGGCGGCCCCTTCCCCACTAAAATCTATTCCTATCCCGTCCCAACCCTTGTTGCGGACTCCCCAAATACACTACCCCCTAATACAAAATTGCCATCCCCAAAATTCTCAACCTCATTCCATTACTACAAATACACAAAATAACCTCATTAACTATAAAAGCAACAATATATCACTCAAAATCTACATAAAGTCTCCATTACTACTGTCAACATTAATACTTCACCAGCTCTGTTACATCACATCAACTCAAAAACAACATTCAACTTTTAATTCAATTTGGACAGATATATGTGTCTCCTAAAATGTTCATCACCCATGAACTATCTTTTATTAATTTGCATAAATTATTGTTATTCTATTTCTCATATTCTTTTTATCTTTACTTCAAAATATCTGTAGTACACTAAACATTAATTACTTGTAACATTTACAAACCACTATACCAGTGACATGGTATTGCTGATCAGCTGATATCCTAACATAATAAAAACACATCTCAAAATTGAACAAATTACATGGAATATACATATTTATTTTTATTCATTCTCCCTTCTCACCTCATTGTTTCCCCTTTTTTCTGATTCTGATGCTTATGTTAACCTGCCAGACGATTTACTTATTGGCTTAAACAAATACACACATAATAAAATTACATATTCTTATCTAATAGACAACAATAAAATAATACACTTAAAATTATAGCATGAACACCTTAATTTACGAGTCTGAGCATATAATTATGTGGACAGAGCACAAGCATTTTTGATTGGATTAAACCTTGAATAAGCAAAACTTTTACGTCATAAAATTTTAAAATTCGTGACTCCTTTGCGTCACCTCCCAGCCACACACACTATTTCAGATTATGGAGGACTGTCTCGCCCTTTCGCTTCCACAGAGACTGTATATTTTGGAGCAGGGTTTTACCTCTCCGTGTCTCTGCTTCCGCTATTAAGTTTTAAAGTAGTGAACATCAACATGTTCTTGTTATAAAATCATGCACCCTTAAAACGGATCTGCCACCGGTCTTGCTGTTCCTCCTCGAACAGGGTGGCAGCCGCTGTTCCCTAGTTCCGGAGATTTCCTCTAATTGTCCCCCCATTGAATTTCAAATATATACCAATTTCAAGTCAGCTATGGTCAAGGGACTTGGTATGACCATAGCTGGCCGCTAGCCAAAACCACGGTTAGTGCTGGTAAGACAGTAACCGCCCGAAAAGTCGAGGAAATCTAACTTTAATTTCACTGCCTGTTTCACATCAATATTTTTATGTGCGACACGTTATTTAGTATTGTGTGTAAAAAATTTTTTATTTATACGTATAAGGTGTGCCGCACATTTATCGCCAGTTTGGCCTCCGATGGAGGTAACACTCACTGTTACCCCCAACCCATTTCGCTATCTAAGAGAGCACAGGCCACCCCCTCAATAGCCACTTAATAACTAACTAATTACTTAACAATTGAAAATTAATCTTTCTACATTTGCAGTTCCACACTCCATTGTTCTATCACTTCATTTATCACCAATCTACCCCCCAAAATCATCCCCACTTCTTGTATTGATACAAAGTTTTTATTTTGTTACACATTTTTTAAAACGTTCCCATACTCACTGATACTAAACTTGACAATTGTTTTTGGTCACTTAATTCTAGGATTTATTGAAATTGGAAATTGTATACATCCAACATTTTTTTTTTTTTTTTTCAAAAAAAATTACAATTCAAACACTTTAAGTTCATTGTTAAAAATCATTGTTTCTATTAATCTGATTAATTTAGTGATTTAATGGTTTTTTAATTTCTCAACTCTGGGTTACCCTAATTATCTCGTTATTATTTTGTCTATGAAAATTTAATTTCCATTCTTTTATGTCACAATAGGGTTTTGCTCAAGATACTGATTCAACAGACTACAACATTTCTTGTTGTGGCTACCAAGCATGGCCACAGGCTTGAGTCACAACATACCACTACAACACACCTGTCTATTGTTTACATGAACACAGTAATGTGCCAGACTTGCTTTCATAAACAACAGTTATAAACATGCTCAGTTTCAGCATTCATAGACTAAACACTTTGGGTTACTTCATATATCTGCTTGCTACACTTTTCAAGTTTTATAAATCTTTTAGATAACATATTTGTCTCTTACATTTTTATTTTATGAAGTTAATGCATCAATATGTAAAATTACAATTTACATGACTTTAATTACAGTTTCAAAATGATTCTACGTGATTAAATGTTTCAGTTTTTCTTAATATTTCAATAAGTTTTACAAACATTACATCATTGGTTCTAATCTCTCTTTAAATTCCTCCACAATCACATTCTTAATACCAATATACCGTACTCATAACCTAACATAGCAGGTACCACAAAATAATAATTAAACCTTTTGGTTACATAAGTTTACTTCAAAATATTTTCCAAAATTATTTACTTACTTAGTATAATATTTATACTTATTATTTTTTCTTAATTACCTGTAAATAGGTTATATGTTACATGTACCGTATTATTGTATACCGAGATGCAATGGAAGACGAACAGAACCCCTACAGTGCATATACTGAACTACCCTCCCTTTTATTTCTTTCAAATTACAAAACCGACCACAACCACTAATCTACAACCCCATCTCGATATACCATAATGCGGTTAAACTATACAAAATTTATTATTTAGTTTGTCTACTCAGCCACAAAACTTCTTCACTACCGACCTAATTAAGGGATGAGTTTACAATTCATAAATAACGCCAGTTTATTTAATTTTGAGGATTACCCTAATGTATTATTTAGAATTAAGGCAATCAAATGGTTCCAAAAAAGTGTGCCAATTTGTGTAACTATTGTTTATGTGTTTACTCTAAGGGGAGGGTTAGGGAAATCGGGAAGATAAAAGGGATAAGGATTATTACAAGGTCAAGAACTAGGACTAAAGGTAGGGACAAAGCTTCCTCCGAAGATAAAGGTACATGGAGAAAACCAAGGCTCGCGTGGGCAGGGGCGCGTCCCTGAAATAGACGAACTCCACTGGGACAAGTGGGGATCCTCTATCCGCTACCACTAACTGTTTTATGTTATTCATAGTTATTTATAATTATTTAACTATAGGTTTATTATAGTGGTTTAATTATATTTAATTACAGAATTCAATGTATTATTTTGTTTATTATTATTTCATTTTGACCAATACCTTCTTAAGTTGGTGGCGTTATGGGTACCCACTATTTCCCCCGTTGTTTGGTTTCGTAAAACATAAGCATTATTCATTTTAATGTCAACAACTTCATACGGTCCTTCATACAACAAGAAAAACTTCTTTATTTCCCTATCTTGAGCACTGGACAAATCGTGTCTTTTTACTAACACTAACTGACCTACCTCATATTTGGTCCATTTACCCTTAGCATCATGTTTCTGTTTTCGTCGCTCTCCTCTAGTAAGTAAATTCTCGTTCGCCAGCCTAATTTTCACGTTTCTGTCCGAAATTTGACCTTCAGGTGGGTATGTGAAAAGTTGTTCTAATATCCTGGGCGGCCTTGTTCCCCTGATCAACTCATGCGGCGTAAATCCCGTGGACTCATGGGTGGTACAATTCAGCCACTCCTCTACTTTCTTCACGTAGGATGGCCATTCTGTGTGTTTGGCGTGACAGTATGCCCGGAATATCCTGCCAATCTCTCTCATCACCCGTTCTGCTTGATTCGACTGAGGATGGTACACTGCCGTATGCTTGGGTATGATGCCTTCCCATCCAAGCGTCTGCCGCCACTTGCCGCTTATAAACTGTGGACCATGATCAGATAATACAATTTTCGGCTTTCCTACATTAAGCATATCATCTTTGACTATCTTCTCGCTAAGTACTTTACTCGTCGCTCTCTTAATGCTATATAACTTTACAAATTTTGAAAAAGTGTCTAAAACTACAAATACATATAACACACCTCCTCTACCTCTGGGTAATGGTCCATATAAATCAACCGCAACTAGATCGAAAGGTTTATCTACTTTTATGTAATTCATCTCTCCTTCTACTCTATAATTCACTACTTTCGATTTTTGACATAAATCACACACTCTCAACACTTTTCTCACTCTCCTCTCCATATTCTTAAATATACATGACTCTTTCAAAACATTTGCACACTTTCTCGCACCAAAATGACCACACCTTATATGGCAATCCCACACAATTTTATCTATTAACCCATCAGGTATAATTAACCTCCAATCACGCTCCCCACCATCTACTTTTTTAAACAAAATATCTTGATATATTTGAAATCGCTCATTATATTCAGATCCCTCTACATCTGTTTCTAAACTAACAATTATTTTACCCAGTTTGCTATCAGATCTTTGCAAGTTTTTAATGTCACTTAATTCCTCACCAAAAATTCTATCTTCCCTAGTTAGTCTGAAAATTTCTATTTCTTTGAGGTCCCTACCAGTTTTATTGTCTATAAAATCTACTCTAGAAAGTGTATCTGGTACCTTATTATCTGACCCCTTTATATACTCCCATGAAAAGTTATATTCTTGCAAGGCTAATACCCACCTGGTTAATCGGCTGTGTGTTAGCTTACATGAATTCAGAAATGACAGTGCCTTGTGGTCCGTCCGAATGATTGTGGTATTCCCTAGGATGTACGTGCGGAATTTACCCACGGCGAACACAATACTTAGTAGTTCCTTCTCAGTTGTCGTGTAATTCCTTTCCGCCAATAACAGTGATCTACTGGCGAAGGCAATCGTTAGGTGTTCCTTGTCGCAGCTCTCCTGGTATAACTCGGCACCTAGCGCTACATTGCTGGCGTCAGTCTGTAAATAAAAAGTCTTATTAAAATCGGGATGATTCATCATGATCATGTGACTAAACTTTCTCTTAATTTCATTAAACGCAGCTCGTTCCGTATCGCCCCAACTCCACTGTTTATTCTTCTGCAGGACAACACTCAGTTTGGATGTAGTTTGTGCGTAGTTCTCCTGAAATTTCCTGTAAAAATTGCATAGGCCTAAAAAACTCTGTAATTGCTTAATGTTTTTAGGTTCAGGGAATCGCATTATGGCTTCGACTTTGTCAGGGTTGGCTAATATCCCCTCCTGTGTAATAATAAATCCTAAAAAGTGTATTTCTGTCTGCAGAAACTTAGACTTGTCCCAATTCACTGTTAAACCCCCTCTTTGTAGCTTATCTAATACATATTCTATGTGTTCTAAATGTTCAGTGAACGTTCTAGAGGCTATCAGGATATCATCGACATATACTGTTAAAAAATCTAAATCCTTAGGTTGTAAAATATTATCTAAACATTTGATAAAACTGGCAACACTGGTGTTTAATCCAAAAGGTAAGCGTTTAAACTGGTAATTCTTACCGTTAAAAAGAAAAGCTGTGTATTTTCTGCTCTCTGTTGCTAATGGCACCTGCCAGTATCCAGCGGTCAGGTCTAAGGACGTCATGTATTTGACTCCGCTAAACTTTTGTAAAATCTCATTTATGGGTTCTGGAGATTCCCTGTCAGGTATAATAATCTGATTAATTTTCCTAGCATCTAAACATAACCTTACCTTGCCATCCTTCTTTATCACTACCACCAAAGGGTTTGAATAGGGTGATACTGAGCGTTCAATTATGCCTCCTTGCATCATACGGTCTAATTCCTCCTGTACAGCCCTCCTCTTCGAAAACAGCACTGGGTAGCTTCTCTGCATGTATGGTGCGTGGTCCCGAACTTTCAGCTCGCAGATGTAGTCCTTCGCTTTCCCTGGTGATTCATCAAACACCTCTCTGTACTGCTCGACAACTGCCCACAACTCCTGTTGTTGAGTATTTCCTACAACTGTATTTTCATTGAAAAATTTATCGGCTCTATTTGCCCACACACTCTCATTACGCTCATGCATCTCTCCCTCCTCATTCTCTATGCTATCACTCTCAAGACATATATTTATTTTAGTTTCTATCTCTCTATCATTTATCTGGTTATGTAACATTTTTATTCCCGTGACTTTATTTTCATTTACTATTTTCTTAAACTCTATTCTGACTGGTTTATTCCCCTTCTAAAATTTTACTATTTGTTTATTGAAATCTATGACTGCTCCGTTTCTTTCCAAAAAATCATTTCCCAATATTACATCTAAACTCAACCCTTTAACTACTAGGAAAGTGTTTTCAAATTCGACTTCATTTATGAGAATATTTAATTGTACTTGTCTAGTTATTCTCTTACTTCTCACCCCAGTTACCCCCACTACTGTAACCCCTGCAACTGGTAATGACGGTATATTCTTGTTTAATTCTTTTAATTCACCCATGACATTTTCAGAAAATACTGAGATCTCGCTACCGGTATCAATTAAAGTTTTATACTTCTTACCTTCAAGGTTAATCGTCACCTCAGTTAATCCTACTCTGCGTTCCATCACCTTGTTCTCCTCTTCTTCTAACAGTTCCTTCGTCATGTCCATCTTGATAACGTTATTATGGTATCTGTTGATTATTTGGACCCTCCTGTTTTCCGTAGACAATGGTTCGGCCCGCTTCTCCATTGTCCTCCCTAGTTTTCCGTGGAGGGACCCGCCACAGCTGGATGATTTCCCCCTCTCCCTCTGTTATATTGTCCTCCTCCTCTCGGCGCTCCTCTGTGAAATTCTCCTCCTCTTGACTGTTGATTGGGTGGTAGGTTTGCTCGCTCGTTCCTGGCGCATTCCCTGTTCCGATGACATCTGAAACAATTTGTTCTATTAGCATAATTGTCGGTTTCACATGTTCCACACCTCCAACTCTCGCCCCTATTATCGAAACTTCCTCCCCGCGCTCCTCTATGAAAATTCTGCATACCCCTGTTATGATGGAAAAAATTATTGTTATTATGGTGTGGTACTACTGGTGTAGTTGGACGTCGCCCTATGTCGCGTTCCCCTATATTCTGTAATACATCTAACATGTTTTCTAACTCACTTATATTTGTAATCTCTCTAGTCATTAGCGTAATTTGCACTTCTCTGGGCAGGTGTTTGCTAATATGTCTTGCAAATGATCGGAAAGGCAACGGCGGTTCTAGATATTTAGCTTCGTTGTATATGGTCATCACATATATGGTTAGGTGGTTATTAATCCTACCAAAATTCCTGTTACCCATTATTTTACTTCTTAATATTTCTTGGTCTTCTTCTGACCAATATTTGTTTCGAAAAGCTATCTCAAAATCCTCAAAACTATCCCATTCGGTATGGTGTACTTCCGACCATATTTCGGCACTACCTTTAAAACATTTGATAATCTTCAGTAACTTAACCTCCCAGCTACTACTATTAAACCGATTAAATTCCCTAACCCTATTTAAAAATTGCATGGGGTGTACTCTACGATTGTCACAAGTAAAAGTTTCTAATTCTATTTCATTATTCGTATCTCGTGTCATAAATATGCGCTCAGTAACATTGTTTACATTTTGATTTTTTACTAGGCTTAATTCATCTCTCATACTACTAATATTTTGTTCAAGAGAATATAATTTTTTGTCATTACTATATTCAGACTGTACATTATTTTTTGATATTACATCGATAGATTCATTTACTGCTTGTATTTCTGTCTTATAATTACTTTCAATTTCATATATTTTAGATTCTATCTTACTTTGGTGTTCATCAATATTCTGACTAAATTTTTCAACTGTCATTACTACACTATTCAACTTACAATCAGTTTCAATATTACCTTTAATAATTTTAGATTCTATGTCATTGTTATGCTCATTCATTGTATTCATTAATATTTCATTGTTTTCATTTATCTGCTTCTCAACTCTATCTATCTGACTGTCTATTTCATTAAATTTAACATCTACCTTTTGCATTGAATCATCTAACTTGGTCTCTACTTGGTTGACTCTATTGGTAAATTCTACTTTGGTATTTTCACAATGTTTGTTAATTTCTTGTATCTCACTTTTCAACTCGTCAAATTTCTCATTCTGTATATCTAATTTCTTATTTATACTACTTTTAAATTCTTGCATCTCGTTTTTCTGTTCATCTAACTTTACATCAAATTTATCGAGCATTTCGTTTTTTTGTTCATCTAATTTGTTATTGAAATCACTAGTGTTCATATCAAATCTATTGTTAATGAGATTAAACAAATCATTTAATGACAACTCTTTTTCTCTTGTATTTATTTTAATTGGTACGGGAGTAGAAATCGCTCCCGGCGAACTAATTATGGATACTTCTACATTCTGCTCGTCTATTGACCTTGCTTCCGTTTGAATACCGGAGTCTATCTGACTCTCGGTCTGACTGTCAGATAAGCTGACTTCATTGTTATCTGCCATTCTTACTTTTTTATAATACTTGTGCGTATATATACTATAACCAATATGTAATCTACTATATAGCCAATTTTGTGCGAATGACGCACTTTTTATTTTATTCCGCTAACCTAACAACACACGTTTGCATCTTTGTAGATGTTGAATTTAATTAATTTATTAAATTCGTTCCTGTCACGGGCGCCAATGTTATGTTCAAATACATTTTAAATATATATAATACAAAAATACAGTTTCCACCTACCTGCAAGGTTTCTTATATTCGGGTCCAGAATTCGATAACATGTACGTCAGATGCAAACCTGTGTTAAAGGTTATCGAAATAACTTACTCTACACATTTTATGAAGAGAAATTATGATTTTTAATTATCAAATATTGCAACGTTAAAGGTTAAATTTTTCCAATAAATTTTCTCACATGGTTTTCCAAATTTTGTTACCCTGGTTCATACATCTTACTATGGTATACCTAAATTATATTACTTACATCTATGTAGATAGCCCAGCCTGCATCACACACTCTCACATTATTAACAAACCTTTAACACATTGAATCTAATAATATAAAAATACCCCTCCCCAGCCAGCACGCGGTTTTAGTTCGCACTGTTCGTTTTTCTCATTTTTGACTTTGTGATGAGTTCCGGATTTCACGGTTGTTGCTAATTGATAACTATTGGTTTCACTGCCGCATAATAGTTCACAAAATAGAGTTTTAAGACTGAAACGTGGAAAAATCTGAAGAGCCCCTTTAGGGCGGTGTCTGGCCAGACAGGATCAGTGACGAACTGCCCAAGGTGTTTCCTTGAGTCGCGGGAAAAGAGCAGTCACGGCCATCATGTTTTAGTCGCCGTTGGTGCTTAATTGCGGTGGCATAACCATTTTATGCATGGATTATAACTGGTATATGTGTGGTACCAGAGGCCGATATTGGCATCTGCTCTGCTGATGTCGCTCACAGTAGGCGGAGTTTAACGCTGTTTTCCGGTAGCCGGTCGATTGGAACTACTAACTTTTCGTCCCAGCGCCATGTTTGTCTCAACTGTGGTGTCTCTCACGGCGTCATTGCCGATCCCCGCCCGGCTGAGTTGCATACGGGCGTCAAAACACATGCACAGAGTTCTTAGAATTTTGGTGGAGGTAAATTCTTCTGCCGTGTTACACCACTGAAATTGCGCATTGCCTTTGTTCCAAACGCTGTTTCTCAACCTCGTGCTGTTGCTTGGAAAATAACGTTGCACAATAATGCAGCTTTACAATACTTTATCCAAACCCGCCCGAAATTGAAATGAATAAAAATATAATTACCCCATACTGTTAAAAATAAAACACCCAAAATTTGACCCGCTACAAGTGGTTTAATTAGTGCTGCACCCTAGCCGTGGACATAAGTAATTATGCGTTGAAAAAAGAGAGCTCGATAAGTGCTGCACTCTTGTGCCCGCCTCGGTAGGCAAGCGAGGAGGCCGGAAATAATTCTGTTTAACTTTGTCTCGTTTGGAACTTCGTCAAAATTGGCTGTGTCGTTTTCCGCCGGACAGATGAAGAAATTTTCTTCCATCATTCTTCCCACTATGACAGGCTAAGATCTAAATCGACTGCGGGAAGTCTCGCCAATACTTTCATAGTTATGTATTTAATGTTTCACTAAAGAAAGACTTGTATAATAGGCCCCAGTAAGTGGATTTCTGATAACCTTTAAAAACCTCATGGCATTGTGCAATACGTAATTTAAAGGTAGTATTTTTAAAACACAGTAAAACTATATTAAATTCACGTGTCCGAACTACGGCACTAAAAGTCAGGGAAATATAAATACAAAAGTATTAGTTTAAATAGTGCAAACATGGATGTAAGCAGATTCTTATTACGTTACCTCATGGATTATTGTACAATGCATAATTCAGTGTAAGTTGCATACAACTTTTACTAGTAATGATAGT
Source organism: Magicicada septendecula (assembly GCA_034769895.1). Lineage (NCBI taxonomy): Eukaryota > Metazoa > Arthropoda > Insecta > Hemiptera > Cicadidae > Magicicada > Magicicada septendecula. Next base: position 234,228,406 of record CM068372.1, on the reverse strand, counting down.
AAAGCTTTATTCATATCAGGAAGCTTACTGAGGCACCAATTGAGAGTAATATAATTGCCAAATGGTATTAATTTATATAGTAAAGATGATGTATTCAGATTTAACCTATCTCGACCACGTGGTACAAAATATTCAGACTATGTATAAAGCTTATTAAAAATCTAACAAGCCATAATTAGCTATCAAAAATTCAATCATGGTAACCCGCATGGGTGAAGTTATTATTATAAAGATTTAACTGTACTAAATATTTTCAAATAGGGCCTGTGGGCCATATAACCTTGTCAAGTTTTATATTTAGGCAGCTCTAAAGCTATGTTAAGATTATATATGGGTTTTGGGGGGTGTGCGAACTTTCTGTGGGCATTGTGTTGTGTACTCTGGCTGATATAATGTTGTGTAATTAGGGTCCCCCGAGCAAGTCGAGGAAAAAAGCCCAACAACATAACCTGAACATGTAACACCAAGAACTTCTCTCTCACTTCATCTGCCAGAGGAATAGCCATGACGCCACACCAACACCTGTAATGTTGGCCACGAGATTGCCACCTCACCCCCATGGACAAAAATAAGGTGATCTCAACCCATTATATTCTTTTATACGTAGTGATGCATTCAATAAGACCCAGTGAACCAGTTCAATCAATCAACCACAACACTTTCAAGTTTTTAAACATTTAATTGGATCCCCAATTAACGGGACAGTTTAGTGTGTGAACTGGGAGGGAAATATTTTATAAATTTTATTAATTTGTTGTAAAATTGTCAGCTCAGAGACTGACATGTATCTTAGGCAGTTCAACATTCAAACGTATAATTCCCTCTTATTTCAGTATATGTGTTTCATTACAGCTTTTAAGTCATTCATTCAATTTGTAATTTCTCGGTTTCAATTTAGTGTTCATTTTATAGAGATATTTTCTAAATTTTAAATTCAGTTTGGTTCATATGGTATAGAAATTTCTGGGGTAGTTAGGTGGATTCACAAGTTTAATCCTGAATGGGTGCATGTCCATGCAGTGTTGAACAAGTGTTGAGACAGGTTGAATTATGCACCGACTGGCAAACGAACATGTCGGTCTCTGGGCCAAAAGTACTTTTTAAAAGGGTTATAAAATTCATGACATGTTTCTATTTTCACAACTTAACAATGTTTCTATATATATATATACTATTAATTAATCATGATAACTGGGGGGGGTTCATTGTTTTCTAAAATTTTATTTCTCACATTATAAGAGCCCAGTGGGGCAGAATTGTATAATAGTATTAGGCACTTGGCGAAATTTTAGAATTTATCATGTCCTGGGGACTACTGGAGTTGCATAAGCATAATCTAAATCACATGTCATGTGTTAGGCACAAATTAAGTATTGTAATCCTAACATGAATGTCCATAAAAGAATTAATAATATACCTCATGGGGGTAAGAAATGGGCGTGGCAAGAGATCTTTGTATAATTGTACTGTATTGTGGAACATGTGATGTATTGTATATTTGTGTGTGTATTTTGGGGGGTTATATGTATTGTACATTTAGGTGTATTTTTGGGGGGGAGTTTAGATATAGGGTTTTTAGAAAAGAAAGATGAAACATAGGATTATATATCCTTTTAATTTTGATGACATTAATTTATTCTATCTCAATTAATTTTTGCTGAATATTTCTTCTAAGAAAGTAATTTATTTTAATTAGCTTTAATAACAAGTATGTGGATTTGTCACTATTTAATTTTAATTAATTTGTTTGACAATTTGTTATTATAATTAATATTATCAAGAAGTCTACAAAAATTTTCTCCATTAAGTTTCAATGGATCATTTTAAAGAGAACATAGAAAATAAATTCTATATTATTAATATTTTACAGGAAACTTTATTTAAAGAATAGTAATGATTTTAAATTTTAATTCATTTTAAAGAGAGATAGCAAATATATTTTATATGTGTTAATAATTTTCAGGTGACATTGTTGAAAGAGTATAAATTATTTTAATTAACAATTTAAGGGGATAAAAGATTCTGACTGTTGTGTTTATTGATTTTGTTATTAATATTGTTTTCAAAATGGAGATAGAATAATAAAAGGGATTTTATTAATTGTTTAATTTATGAGTTTTCATTGCAAGTCCCGTCTCACTGGATCCAGCGCATTTTTGGCATCTCTAGGCTTTGGTCTAGTTCTAATTAACTTGTGGCCCCTCTTTTCAAAAAAAAAAAAATAAATTTTCAAAAAAATAATCTTTTTTTTATTGTCTAAGTTAAAGAAGGGTTACATTTGGTAGCAGAGCGTGGTTGAGATTAGGGTCAACCGTGGGTCCTGTGGGTGTGACGGGGCTTGCAAACTCAGGAAACATTTTGGGAGTTCCAAGGGAACTTAGAAAAATTTTTGAAAGGCCCTATATCTAAAAGTGAAAATATTTTGTTAGGTTTAAGGTTTTGTGTTTAAGATGTATATGTACTTGCCCGCCTTGAATAGTTGATAGTGCCACGTGGTGAGAAATTTTAGAAGGGGACATTCCTTGGGAAACGCGACTTATGGCAGATCTGTGCCTGGGTGGAGATGGTTTGCGTTTTACCTTGCCCATATTAGGGGAGGTGTTTTAATTATGCGGTATGGCCCGATCGGCAGTCGGTCTCCTCCAATATACGGTAGCCGAAGAAATATTAGAAATATTTTCGAAAATTGTCGTTGGTCGGTGTTTTTGTCGTTTGTGTGTCGCTTTCCATTTGTGTAGAGTTGTTGAGAGAGAGCAGTTCAGGTAAGTGGGCTGGGTCCTCGCAACGGTAGGGGGACCCGCAGTCTGCTTAATGGAAGAAGAGTACTTAAGCTTTTCCTGTCTTATTATTGTCATTATTTTGTAGGGTGTTAGGTGTTTTGTGGGAGTTATGTTTTGTTGATTGTGTATTTGTGTATTGTGAATTGTTCAATTCTGACGGCGCGATGCTTTCAGAAATTGCCCCACCCCCTTTCAGGAGTTCTCCAGAAACTTTCGGTGGTAGATGGATTTGATGAGGACCAGCTGCTGGTTTTCTTGGACCTTGTCCTGCAGTTGGCAGATTTTCCGGGTGTATCCGATGGGGAGGTCTTGTCCCTTATATACCCGTATTGCCAGGGTTCGTTGGCAGGGTTGGTCACCAACACTCTGCGTCGGGGCGGCACTGTCGACGCTTTTCATGGGGAAGTGTTGGATTACTTCATACCACATCGACGACGTTCCCAGCTTAGGTTAGATTCATTCTATCGTTTCAAAAAATTTCAAAAAAAATTTTCAAAAAAAAATAATTTTTTTTTTTACTGTCTAAGTTAAAGAAGGGTTACATTATGACTCCCATAAAATATGGTAAAACGCCTCTTCATTATGAAACTCTATCTAATTTTGAACCTACGTCCCGTTTCGCCCACTACACTTTTTCACCGTCGTTTATTTATAAACAGAATTATCACTGTTGCACAACACAGTGCGACATGTGGTTTGACAAGAGTAATTTCTCGATACCGGGAGGGACTAGGGAGAGAATGGGCAGTGACGAAGCTCGGTGAAGGGCGGACCAATAGGAAAGTAGGTAGTGACGATGCTCGGTGAGGGGCGTGGCCTAGTTGGAACACGCAATATGGGGTTGGTTGATTCCGAGCAAATTCAAACAATTAGGAGGGGGATCTTTAGGAATATATATGGGTTTGTAGAGGTAAAAAATTGTCGTTTAAGACCTGAAGATGGTGGAGACACCGAAAGGCCTCGTCAAGAACGATATATTTAGCAGTGTGGCAATAAGTAGTAACAAAGTTGGTGAAAATAGCTTAAGTCAGTGTATAAACTTGTTTAAATAATACAAATTAATGTTAAACTCTATTGGCCAGTGTACTGTTTATTGAGTGACAAATTTATTCAAGAGCATCTTCTGTATGAATTTGATTTCAAAATTTTACTAAATTTTAATTTGTAGGTTAATATTTGTTAAAAGAGTGCAATATTAATTTCCAGTAAACACTGGCTCTCATTAATTGAATCGTTTATTTCAGAAACCCGCCAAGTACACTTTTTCAAACTTTCGGAAAACAAAAAAAAACTTTCTACTTTTAATATTACTGTAGATTTTTGCCTAGAAAAAAATTTACAGTGTTTCTCAATATCTCCTAAAAACAAATAATGCTTGTATTTAATTTTTAAAATTATATTCTATTCATAAAAAATTTATAAAAATTTTGTATTTGACGGGTTTCTGCAATAAAATAACTTTTTTCTAAAAAAAATATATTTTTTTTTAAATTATGACTTTTTAAACAGCAGTGGGATGTTAAATAGAAACACATTATACTTTATACTTAAATTTATTAAATATTAAAGAAAAAAAATTAAACAATCAGTTTGGTCTTAAACAAAGAACAAAAACTAAAGAGAGAAACAAAATTTGTGCGCTTAAATTCTATTAAACTTAAAATCACTATCAACAGTAGAGCCCCTCTGCTTTTGTGTAAAAATTGTGTACATTGTGATAATTCATTAACAGTAACTTTGTAGTGTATATAAATTTATTCACTCTGAAATCGTGAACAAATAAATAAGTAAGGTTTTAATTAAGAAATAATAATATTAGTATTGGGACATTGCCATAATAAACAAGTCATTGCTGGTAAATATTCCATTTTAAACCTGTCGGTATTGACAGGCTGTTTCATGTTAAATACGTGTCGAGAAATGTAAACTCTCCCCTTAGTACGTATAGAGCATCCCATACAAACCTTCCCTCGCGGACATAACAGACAGTTCAGAACAGGAAATAATCGTGTTTACAATTGTCTGAAACACCCTCCTTTGTTAAACCACCCTTACGCAAACAATAAGACTCCCCCAAACAGCTGATCCTTTGTGCTATTATAAAAGCAATGAACTCTTCGTGTGTGAAATTTCTCTCCACTATGAAATAATATTATCGTTTGTTTTGACTGATAATATCTAACAGTACAGAAAATTGAATTGTTGTGAGATAATTTTAATTTGATTAATTAGTATAAGATTCTATGTGTAATAATAGATATATATGTGTGTGTTTAAATGAATTCAAATTTCATAAGTGTTTGCTATAAAATAAATAATAAGTCCTTTAAATAAAAAGCTGAATAGTATCTTAAATAAAAATAATGTGTAATAAAAGTGTAAAGTGTAGTAGTAAAATAAGTAAAGAGAAAATAATAATAATAAAAGTATATTTGAATCGTGTAAACACCGGGCGTGGCCTGTTCGAAAAATAATTCCCCCAGCTTGCCAGTAATAGACAAAGTTGTTCGTGCAGGAGATAATCATGTTGAATATTGTAGTAAGCCGATATTGTTATAATATTGTTCTGAATTGGTACCGAAGTAAACAATAGTAAACCTCTCTGTGTATAATACAATGCGTCTAGTGTAAAGTGTCTGACCCCTCTTGCATTGTAAAAGCGGATTGTTTAAAAGTAAATAAAGATTCCCCTTCATGAAATTCCGCTTGTCTCAGTAGAATAAGACATTAGTATTAAGAAAAGATCTAAGGTTGAGTATGGGATCAACTTTAGATTACTGTAGTAGAATTAAGAGATATAGGGATAAATACGTAACACATTCACAATGGCGCCGCACTGAAAGAGTTCTTTACAAGGGTTAAAGAAAGTTCTTTACAAGGGTTAAAGAATGCGCAGAAAGCTAACTGATAGAGTTAGAGTATGCAAATGTAAACAGTCGGGCCACGATATTGTGAAGTTACGGAAACTAAGAGTAATAAATAGATAAATAAGTAATATTTATTTATAGGTAAATAGTATTAAGGTAGTAGTTAAGAAACGAGAGAAAGGGAACTTCACGAAAGACAAAGATATCACTGTAGTTTTCTTTTATTACCCCATCACCCCGTCTTCATCGTTAAGTGCAGGAGGATGTGACGATTTAAAAAAAAATTTAAACAGCACAAATTAAATTTTTGTTCTTATAACAAGTAAGAGTATTATCCACCCCTTATCTGTACCTAGATTCCTGCATCAACGTGAAAATTGTCCAGTACGAACACGCAAAGTACGATGTTATTAAGCTAAAAATAATAATTCCGTTAATTAAATAAAAGACGTACTAAATAAAAAAGGAAATTCCTAATTCATAACCAAAAGGTAGCATAAATTATTACTAGTTAATTAATGAATAATTAATACTACTAAAGGAACGAACTACTTTCTCAGCGCATAAAACCGCGCCAGCTTACAGACTCCTCGCCGCTAAACAATGCCCCATTTGCCGGAGAAACTTCGACATGTAAGGATGTCGCAAATGTGTTGTCAAATTACACGTCGGTGTATACTGCTCAAATACTATACTATCACAGTAGTAGTTATTTTAATTTAACCCAATGTAGTGTTGGGAAATAATAAAAAAAAATAGTAATGTAGTGCGTGAAGAAATATGGGTAATATGTAAAAAAAAAGAACTTAGCCGACACATCTCTTAACAAACAGTAAATGGTAAGATATGTTCCTTACCATATTTTAGTGCTGCTAAAATAAGAACTATCAAAATGTAAAATGTGAACAACCGACTCCAGAAGAAGAAAAGAACAACAACAATCGTATGAACTTCTAGTACCAGAATCCAATCGTCATGAACTAAACTACCTTTCGGAAACAATCAACCAAATGGAGCATCAAGAGGAACATTGTATCACACCCAAGAAGACGACTGAAGAAGACCATCACGGACCCCACAGCAAACTCATGTTCTATTCAGGTGATATTAAATCATAACATTTGTAAAAATTTGTTTCAACAAAAAAGTAACAAAAGAACTCTAAAGAGCTTTGATAACTTAAAGATTAACATATAAATATTTGTAATCTCTGTAATGATGTAGTAATAACATTACGATGTTTAGATTAAAGTAATTCTAATATTTACACCAAACTATTCTTCAAATAATTTGGTTGAAGTTGTGATAAATTAAAATTTTGCAAAGTTGAGACCCGAATCCGTGGTACTTGAAATAATACCTAGCTGAATGGTTTTGAGATAAAAAGAGTAAGAAGTAAAAATTTACAAAATATTTAATGCCGAATTTATTAGAATCTTTCTTTAAAAGTAAAGTAAAGTATGAGATATAAATATGACAATAAAGAGATGTTTTCGCTAACACCCAGCGAGTGAATAAATTTATGCAATCCTTGAGTAATTCATAAATTATAATTTGTTATAATTTGTTGGTAAGTAAAGTTTACTAACAACGGCAGCTTGTTTAATTGACAGGTAACAATTGAACTGGTTCCCGACTTTTGTGATGTCTTGACAAGGGAGACGTTACAAAATTGCGCCACTCTGCTTTTGTGTAAAAATTGTGTACATTGTGATAATTCATTAACAGTAACTTTGTTGAGTATATAAATTTATTCACTCTGAAATCGTGAACAAATAAATAAGTAAGGTTTTAATTAAGAAATAATAATATTAGTATTGGGACATTGCCATAATAAACAAGTCATTGCTGGTAAATATTCCATTTTAAACCTATCGGTATTGACAGGCTGTTTCATGTTAAATACGTGTCGAGAAATGTAAACTCTCCCCTTAGTACGTATAGAGCATCCCATACAAACCTTCCCTCGCGGACATAACAGACAGTTCAGAACAGGAAATAATCGTGTTTACAATTGTCTGAAACACCCTCCTTTGTTAAACCACCCTTACGCAAACAATAAGACTCCCCCAAACAGCTGATCCTTTGTGCTATTATAAAAGCAATGAACTCTTCATGTGTGAAATTTCTCTCCACTATGAAATAATATTATCGTTTGTTTTGACTGATAATATCTAACAGTACAGAAAATTGAATTGTTGTGAGATAATTTTAATTTGATTAATTAGTATAAGATTCTATGTGTAATAATAGATATATATGTGTGTGTTTAAATGAATTCAAATTTCATAAGTGTTTGCTATAAAATAAATAATAAGTCCTTTAAATAAAAAGCTGAATAGTATCTTAAATAAAAATAATGTGTAATAAAAGTGTAAAGTGTAGTAGTAAAATAAGTAAAGAGAAAATAATAATAATAAAAGTATATTTGAATCGTGTAAACACCGGGCGTGGCCTGTTCGAAAAATAATTCCCCCAGCTTGCCAGTAATAGACAAAGTTGTTCGTGCAGGAGATAATCATGTTGAATATTGTAGTAAGCCGATATTGTTATAATATTGTTCTGAATTGGTACCGAAGTAAACAATAGTAAACCTCTCTGTGTATAATACAATGCGTCTAGTGTAAAGTGTCTGACCCCTCTTGCATTGTAAAAGCGGATTGTTTAAAAGTAAATAAAGATTCCCCTTCATGAAATTCCGCTTGTCTCAGTAGAATAAGACATTAGTATTAAGAAAAGATCTAAGGTTGAGTATGGGATCAACTTTAGATTACTGTAGTAGAATTAAGAGATATAGGGATAAATACGTAACACAGTCACAATGGCGCCGCACTGAAAGAGTTCTTTACAAGGGTTAAAGAAAGTTCTTTACAAGGGTTAAAGAATGTGCAGAAAGCTAACTGATAGAGTTAGAGTATGCAAATGTAATCAGTCGGGCCACGATATTGTGAAGTTATGGAAACTAAGAGTAATAAATAGATAAATAAGTAATATTTATTTATAGGTAAATAGTATTAAGGTAGTAGTTAGGAAACGAGAGAAAGGGAACTTCACGAAAGACAAAGATATCACTGTAGTTTTCTTTTATTACCCCGTCACCCCGTCTTCATCGTTAAGCGCAGGAGGATGTGACGATTTAAAAAAAAATTTTAAACAGCACAAATTAAATTTTTGTTCTTATAACAAGTAAGAGTATTATCCACCCCTTATCTGTACCTAGATTCCTGCATCAACGTGAAAATTGTCCAGTACGAACACGAAAACTACGATGTTATTAAGCTAAAAATAATAATTCCGTTAATTAAATAAAAGACGTACTAAATAAAAAAGGAAATTCCTAATTCATAACCAAAAGGTAGCATAAATTATTACTAGTTAATTAATGAATAATTAATACTACTAAAGGAACGAACTACTTTCTCAGTGCGTAAAACCGCGCCAGCTTACAGACTCCTCGCCGCTAAACAATGCCCCATTCGCCGGAGAAACTTCGACATGTAAGGATGTCGCAAATGTGTTGTCAAATTACACGTCGGTGTATACTGCTCAAATACTATACTATCACAGTAGTAGTTATTTTAATTTAACCCAATGTAGTGTTGGAAAATAATAAAAAAAAATAGTAATGTAGTGCGTGAAGAAATATGGGTAATATGTAAAAAAAAAAGAACTTAGCCGACACATCTCTTAACAAACAGTAAGTGGTAAGATATGTTCCTTACCATATTTTAGTGCTGCTAAAATAAGAACTATCAAAATGTAAAATGTGAACAACCGACTCCAGAAGAAGAAAAGAACAACAACAATCGTATGAACTTCTAGTACCAGAATCCAATCGTCATGAACTAAACTACCTTTCGGAAACAGTCAACCAAATGGAGCATCAAGAGGAACATTGTATCACACCCAAGAAGATGACTGAAGAAGACCATCACGGACCCCACAGCAAACTCATGTTCTATTCAGGTGATATTAAATCATAACATTTGTAAAAATTTGTTTCAACAAAAAAGTAACAAAAGAACTCTAAAGAGCTTTGATAACTTAAAGATTAACATATAAATATTTGTAATCTCTGTAATGATGTAGTAATAATATTACGATGTTTAGATGTAAAGTAATTCTAAAATTTACACCAAACTATTCTTCAAATAATTTGGTTGAAGTTGTGATAAATTAAAATATTGCAAAGTTGAGATCCGGATCCGTGGTACTTGAAATAATACCTAGCTGAATGGTTTTGAGATAAAAAGAGTAAGAAGTAAAAATTTACAAAATGTTTAATGCTGAATTTATTAGAATCTTTCTTTAAAAGTAAAGTAAAGTGTGAGCTATAAATATGACAATAAAGGGATGTTTTCGCTAACACCCAGCGAGTGAATAAATTTATGCAATCATTGACTAATTCCTAAATTATAATTTGTTATAATTTGTTGGTAAGTAAAGTTTACTAACAACGGCAGCTAGTTTAATTAACAGGTAACAATTTAACTGGTTCCCAACTTTTGTAATGTCTTGACAATGGAGACGTTACAACGTCTCTCCTGTTAAGACATTATAACATAGGGAACCAGTTTAATTGTTTGCTGTTAATTAAACTAGCTGCCGTAGTTAGTAAAAATTACTTACCAACAAATTATGACAATGTATATATCAGGAATTTGTCCAAGGTTTCATAAATTTATTCACTCTCTGCATATTAGCGAAAACATCTCTTTATTATTGTATTTTAACTACAGATATAAACATAATAGCTTTAATGATCATCTTTTGTTTTTTACTTTACTTTTAAAAGAAAATTCTTATAGATTCTGCATTAAATACTCTTTAAATTGTTACTCTTAGTATCTCAAAATCATACAGCTGTGTATTACTTTGATTACCACGGATCCGGGTTCTAACTTTGTAATATTCCAACATACTTTAACATCATCCAAACTATTTGAAGAATAGTCTGATGTAATTTCAGATTAACTTTACCTTTATACATCATCAGGTTATTACTATAGCTTTACAGAAATTACAAACATTAATATGCTAATATTTATGTGATCTAAAAGGTCTTTACAAGAAACTTTACTGTTCTTTTTGTTGCGGTTGTTACAGTATGCACAGATTGTTGTGGTTAACAATGTATGCACAGAAGTTATGGTTTAGTGTCACCTGAATATAACATGAGTCTGCGGCTGGTGGTCGAGATGATCCTCTTTAGTAGGCCTCCCTCGGTGTAGTTCGTTGTCCGTCTGGATCCTCCATTTAGTTGGTTGTTTCTGTATTGTGGTCTAGGTCATGGCGCTGGAATTCTGCTACTTGGAGTTCGTACAGTTGTTGTAGTACCTTGTTTCTGGTAAATCTATTCCTGATGAGCTTGTTTGCAACTGCCCTCGAAAATGCAGTTTGTCTATTGATAACGAAACGAAAAGTGCGATCTGGAACAAATTATATTCATTAGAAACTAAAAACCAACAAGATTTACATTTGCAAACATTGATAGAAGCTAGGGAAGTTAAGCGTAGAAAGAAGAAAAACTCAGATAATGATGATTGTAGTGCTGCTTCATTTTCAACTCAAATCCCACAGACAAAAAGTAAATCTTTTGTATACAATGTTAAAATCAATGGCGAGTTTACTCCAGTTTGCAAAAATGTCTTTAAAAATACATGGAGTTTCTCGAGATCGAGTTGCAAGGTTATGTATCCTATTATTGCAGAATAGAACACCTGTCGATATGAGAGGCAAAAATCGTAGTGGAAATGCAATTGATGGCAATATATGTGTCCTTATCCATGAACACATTTCTAAATTTGAGGTAAGAGAAACACATTATGGTTCTAGGAAGAAACAATATTTGGATGCACAGCTAAATATCTCAAAAATGTATGAAATGTTCCAAACCGACCACCCTGAGTGGAGAGATAAAATAAAATATAGTTTTTATTATAGTTACTTTAAGGAAAACTTCAATCTATCATTCGGGCGGCCGCAAGTTGATGTTTGCAGCCAATGTGAGAATTTCAAATCCAAACTAAGAGACCTGAGATGATTTGGTGTGTAAACTCTATCTATTCTTCGAACAAGACGTTTAATACACCCAAAATCACGATCACAGGGTAAAAATGAGTGTCCCCTGACTGGAAAGTAGTGACGAACAGTCTCAAAAATTCCCCTATCACAAAGATTCATTAGGAATCGCAGAATACAATGATTTTTGTTTTGCCCTGAAGGGCCATCACTGAAGAGAACAAGATGCTTAGTTCCACTAGGAACTTCAGTTTTCAAATAGTGCAATAACATCGAGCAAACCTCCTCTGGGGATTTATTGGCCTCGCCTTCGTGATATATATAAATTTTTGCCTTGTTAGTCTTCATGTCATGAATACAAAATACATTAAGCCAAAGCTGGCGCATGTAAAACACCTCCTGTACAGGTATGTTTGGAAGTGGTAAATTTTGCATACAGTCAAAACAAAGCACCACTGTATCTTCATCAGTGTTGTTAATCATCTCCTTTTGTTTTATATAAAACTTCTTGGCTCTGCACTTGTGAACGATTTGTTCAGCTGTAACGCTGCACTTTACATTGTCGCTTAGACAAGGGTCTCTTAGTTTGGATTTGAAATTCTCACATTGGCTGCAAACATCAACTTGCGGCCGCCCGAATGATAGATTGAAGTTTTCCTTAAAGTAACTATAATAAAAACTATATTTTACTTTATCTCTCAACTCAGGGTGGTCGGTTTGGAACATTTCATACATTTTTGAGATATTTAGCTGTGCATCCAAATATTGTTTTTTCCTAGAACCATAATGTGTTTCTCTTACCTCAAATTTAGAACTGTGTTCATTGATAAGGACACATATATTGCCATCAATTGCATTTCCACTACGATTTTTGCCTCTCATATTGACAGGTGTTCTATTCTGCAATAATAGGATACATAACCTTGCAACTCGATCTCGAGAAACTCCATGTATTTGTAAAGACATTTTTCAAACTGGAGTAAACTAGCCATTGATTTTAACATTGTATACAAAAGATTTACTTTTTGTCTGTGGGATTTGAGTTGAAAATGAAGCAGCACTACAATCATCATTATCTGAGTTTTTCTTCTTTCTACGCTTAACTTCCCTAGCTTCTATCAATGTTTGCAAATGTAAATCTTGTTGGTTTTTAGTTTCTAATGAATATAATTTGTTCCAGATCGCACTTTTCGTTTCGTTATCAATAGACAAACTGCATTTTCGAGGGCAGTTGCAAACAAGCTCATCAGGAATAGATTTACCAGAAACAAGGTTACCTTTGTAGTTTGTGTACTCTTCACCTTTCACTCTTGCTTTCCTTATGACATTACGTTTATATTTATCTTCATTTACAACACCTCGTTTTCTTTTTGCTTTAGGTTCATCATCAGAACTTCCACTGTGCATTTTTTAAAACGAAATAATCATAACACACTAAGTGAAACCACTAAACAATAATATTAACCTCAAAAACTGTAGTATTACTCAATCTCTCACAACAACTGTTTGGTTTGTGGAAAACAAAGCATTAAAAACAGGTGATGCAACTGCTAAAACAATGTGTCAGCAGGGTTGCCACAAGACGAACATGAAATTTACTGCAGAAAGCTGCCATGTGATTTCGCTTGACGGGTTTCTGCACTAAACAGAAATTTCAAAATAAAAGATCACCCATTGGGAGGCTTGACAGTTGACGGGTTTCTGCATAAAACGGTGTGTTTACAGTAGGCCATTCAGAATCTATTGTAACTAAACGTGTATGTGTGTTACAATTATATATTTCGTGTTTAGATTTAAAAATGTTTTGGGTTAAAAAAAATTTTTTTTATAAATTTTTTTTATTATATAATTAATTAAAAACAATTAATTAATTATGTTCTGTGGTGTTCTGAATCATTTATTTATTGTTTTAATTGTTTTATTGACTTTTCGGTATTTTTAAGTGCTCTCGCCACTTGATAGATTCGTCTCCAAAAACAATCGATTTGTTTACTTTTCTTATTTGGAGGTTATCTTCCTTCTTCGTGGTGAGATCCTGGTGGTTACTTCTATTAACTTTAATTATTATATTATTTATATTCTAGGAATGAAAAAACTGTGTAAATATGAAATAAATAAGAAATTTTATTAACAATTCAATATCTTTTGACTCTTTATCGATTTGTCAATCGATTCTCAGGGTGTCGTTTTATCGTACAATTATATATATTAGGATTCTTTTAGCAGTTATTTTATGGTAAGTCAGAGAAATAAGGGTTAAGTTTATCAAGTATAACAGTACAAATATATCACCTTAAAGATTAAAAATACAGATATAATATTTAATATAAAATGGTAAGTAAGCAGTTTTCAGACCAATCCGTTGCGAAGGCTGTGTTGAGTTGTATTGTGGGTAATCAATGATGGCTGCCTCTCGTGTATAGTTGGAAGCCAGTCTCACCTCGCTGATTCAAAGTTTAAATAAAGATGCTTTTCCTCTGAATTTTCGTTCTGGTGGCTGCAATTCTTCCTTCTTGTGTTGGTGGAGTGTCTCTGGTTCAGTTTTGGTGTTGTACTCGGAAAAATAGTGTAGAATTAAGTCAAATTCACTTTAGTCGGTTAGGCGTATGTTTACACTTTTATGGTTAAGTGTTATTACTATTTTAATGGTTTTAAATGTTGTTTTCACTGGTGTTCTGTTCTGTATAGTGTTAGTTGAATGTTTGTAGGTGGTGATTTCACTCGGTCTGCGTTTAAAATATGTTTTTTGTCGAAACTCTCGTTCGTCACTTTTAGGCTTCGAAAACGTTTGCCATTACGGTTGTAGCAAATAGGTTAAGGTTTTTAAGCACACGTATCAAGTGTATCATTCAACGTTCAATAATCAACTAATTTACTTCCTCCTTCCTTGGCCAAAGTCTTAGCCAAGACAATATTATTCAAAGCATTGTTCGAAATTTCTATTGCATCCTGTGGATGTGATAATTTACATTATATAACTGATTATATTTTTGTTATTCTTCAAATTTATTAGCTAGTAACTACTTAATCTTCTTCTTCAGTTCATACCTCGGACCGTCCCGTTCTTCGCTTCTTCGTCGGCGATCTCCATCATGGAAACTATTCCTCCATTGACGGTTGAATCTTCTCGGCCCTCGATCTTCGGCTCTTATAAAATTATTTTCTTCATCTTCTTGTGGATGTTTCTTCATTGGTCCCTTCTGTTCTTCTTGTTTCTTATAACATATTTTCTTCATCTTGTTGTGGGTTTAGTCATTTTCTGGGTTTCTTCCTTACCTACTCCTATCCTACCTGGGTATTACCTGTTTTCTCATATTTAGCTTTCAAATTGGTTTTGATGATTCATCACCCCTTGTAACATTTGTTTTATATGAACTTTTATTTTAATCAATGATTGTATTCCACGGTGGTTTTTAATTAATTCTTTATTTTAATTTGCTTTCTTCGGATTTAACAATGTTAGTATTTTATTTCTATGATCATTTTACCATTCATTGTTATGGGCTTATCTGTCATTCTACACTATTCATATCCCATTTTCGATAAAAATGTCAGTTGACGGGTTTCTGAAATAAACGATTCAATTAGGGTACTGAGTCAACGACATACTGATTGATCTTTTGTAGTATGGAATCTGATTAGTTATGCAGAATATCTTATAATGAAGCCACAATTTACTATGTTATCATACAACGATTGTTCAATAGAAACGCGTTTTATCTGTGCAGCTGTGACTTCGTCACCCTCGGAATTCATTTGTTTATATTGTCTGTTTTTAAGTATTAGTGACGGGTCTGTCAAAAATATTTGCAATTTTCTCTTTTCTAAGCATTGTGATTGGGTTGAAAAATGACATCTATGATAGAAAATCCGTCCAAAGATAATCTGCGTGCCGTTATTCTGTTTTTGGCTGGTGAGAGGCATTAGCCAATGGAAATTATATGAGAATGAAAGCTGTTTATGGTGGCTACAGTTATTTCATATGCCAGTGGTTGAATGGTGCAATAAATTTCGACAAGGAAGAGAATCCACTAAAGATTTGGCCCGTCTTGGACCTGCACATGTTTGCAGCATCAGATGAAAATGTGAGACAGCTGGAAACTGCTTTACGTGCAAATAGGCACCTCAAGGTTAGAGAACTTTCTCAAATGTTGAGCATCAGCGTGGAAACTGTTCATTCCATCATTCATAGTCTTGTCTATCACAAAGTTGCTGCTCAGTGGATTCCATGACTGCTTACTGATTAGCAGAAAAAATTGGTCTTATCATTACAGCATTTGATGCACTATCAACAACAAGTTGCCTTTCTACAACTAATTGTTGCTGGTGATAAGTCTTGGTGTTACTCACTCACCAGAAGTCTCACTACGAACCAGAATCCAAATGACAGAGTATGCAGTGAAAGCATACACAATCTCCAAGGCAAAAAAATGTCGGTCCCAACCTTCGGCAGGAAAAGTAATGGTGATCGTATTTTCTGATTATCAGGGTGTGCTGTCCTTAGATTAAAAAAAACCTGGTGTCAACATCAACGCTGAGCAATATGCAGACAGCTTAAAATGCTTATGGGTCAGCATAAAGAATAAATGTCCCGGGAAGCTCACAAATGGTGTCATTCTCCTGCATGATAATGCTCGGCCCCATGTAGCCCAGACGATTCAAGATCTGCTTGGTTGTATGAAATGGGAAGTCTTACAACATCCACCTTACAGTCCCGACTTGTCCCTGTGCGATTATCATGTGCAACAGTACAACCATTAACGGTACTGTGCATTGCCAAAATAAATTAAATAAATAATAAAAATAAATAAATATGGATTAATAAACATGATTCAGATTGCATAAGCTGTATCGTAGTTAAAAATAGGGAGCGCAGAATACATGCATGGACACGCATTCCTGGCACACCTGTCGCTAGCGTTGTGTACGCGCGTATTTTGTTTGCGTGTGTGAAGCCTGTCTGTTCCTGAAATGTAATCAAACTTTTTCAAGTAGGATAGTTTTTTTATGTTTTATTTTAATTATAAGAAAAATATGTACGATATGGTAAAACAAAAGACACCAAAGTGTATAGAAATTAAAGGTGAACAAAGGGTTAAAAGACCATGCCAATGTGACGAAAAGTGTAATTACTATATGTAAAAACTGAATAGCTCTTTTTGTAATTACAATAAAGAAGTGTAATTTACGTATAGTAAACACATAAAAATTAGCGATCGATTGAACATCGAGTGGTGTGAAACAGACTTTGTAATTCGCGAAGATAGGCAAAAATAGTGAATTGAACCAGAGTGGGAGAAAAGACGCTTCGACAAAATCTGACAAGTTGAAAATTGTTCAGACATGAGCTTTTGCACGATCTGACTATAAATACCAGGTCGTGGTAATAAAGTTTCTTCTTTTCGATTCAACCGTTGCTATGTCAGTCGACGCTATTTTAGATCTATAGTAAGAGTCACAGGACAAACTGGAAGTCCAACCAGAGCACCAGAGCACATACGATGAGGTCTATGGACACACATGCAGCATATGATGTGAGGCGAGATGACTATTAAACAGCACATGCAGTGGAATCCAACCAGAGGACCAGGAGGACACAACAAGAGGACCAGGAGGACACGGACTGAGGACCAAAGGAGGACGTACGGATGATTAACCACGTCAAATGAGGTGATAAAAAATCACTGTAATTACAGACATTTAAAAGACACTAATTAAAGTTAGAATGAAAGACATTCAACCTGTATTAAAATAACTAATTGTACATAAATGTAAAAGCAGAGTGAAATTTAGAATAATATCTCTTGTATAAAATTTAGTAATTGAGAGTAACATAAATGATAAGAGAAATATTTGATTTTTGAGTTACCGTAATTAATAAAGTCTTTGTTGATAAAGGAGAATGCATATGCAGTAGAAAGTTTTAAAATCAATTAATATTGTTACGACGGTCTACTCGATCGACGTAGGTACAGTGGAAAAAAAGAACAAGACACCAATTAAGTCACTAATCACATGTAACGAGCAAAAATTTAAAAATTTTAAATTTTCTCCTCGATGGAGTGTGTTCACACGAAGTTGTGCCAACGACTTCTAGTTGACGCAATAAATAAAACGTAATGTGAAGATGTCAGAGCAGCGTCGCTAACAAGACAATAGGAAGACGTTGAGTTCTACTCAACTATAGAAATTGGATGTACGAGATGACAGGGAAAGTTTAGCTAAAAATTATTACCCACAACAGCCGAGACAAAGCAGGCGAGGACACTCACACGTGTACTGGGAATTAAGGCATACGTTCAGTCAGGTTACGTCAGAATACGAGGTACTGCAAAAAGGGGAAACAAGATGTTTACAAAGGAGCGTACGTACAGCACTTTCAGAAACAATGAGTGAAGCGGAGAATGGACAGGACTCCAATCATGCTACACAGCTGGAGATAACGTCTAATTGTCAGACGCAATTTACGAGTAGAAAGTTAGGGTGACTTCACCAGCTAACAGATGTCCAGAATTATTAATAGTTACAAAAAAGGGGTGTAAGAGAGAACAATACTTCGGAAGGACCCGAGAACAGATGAAGGCAACTTAGAAAAACACTGCGTATACCTCACACAAAAGAGTGATCGACAGGCGTATAATAGCTAGAGATTCTACGAAATAGGTCAACGTTCGACAGAACAAGATCTGGGGGATGTCTGGCAACCTATCAGAAGACAAGACCTGTGAAGAACACTGGACAGTTTCCATAGTAACCAAAAGCAAAAGACGTATCAGAAAAAAGTTAACGAAGAGTCCTAACGTAGTGGGACAAACTATTCCGAGAAAACTAAAAACTGACCTATCACGAGTAAGAAAAGGCGTGGACAGCGCAGAAGACAAAATTTTGAGTAGGGACGATCTGATAAAACTATATGTCTAACGCAGGGGACGCAGCCAGTATACTTTAATTTTTCAAGCCAGTCTATTCTAATTTTCAGAGAGTATATCTCAAGTTTCGGAAGTTAGTATATCAAATCGTAAATTAACAGACTTAGTGAAATCGTCGTGTCATAATAGGCAGACTTAGTGATCTTCTAATAGTGAAATTCAGAGTGCGATTTAACGGACTCAGGTAGTAATCATTTAAAGCGAACAATACAATCTCGACACGTACAAATATCATTACTTGTGTATTGTACAAAATAGACGAACTTAAAATTAGTCAGTGCTACTAAATCACATTAAACATTATAGAACATGAAACATTTGAACGAACTAATCTAATCACACATACATTGATAGAAGGTGAAATAAGTGGCGAACAGACATAAACATTAATGTTAAAAATGAACATACAACACTCATTTTAAAATGAATTATTCAAACGAACACTAAATCCATTACTTATTTACACAACTCTACTTCGACGCGAGTGAGCGTGGGTGTATACAAGTGTTGTGCTATCGATGGCAGTCAACGAGATGTGCCTTTCTGTCCTCACCACCACATGGGCCGGACATCACTGGACACTAAACGGATATTCCATAAAACTCAAGTAACCATTATTAATTTATTACTTTAAGTTGCTGCTACTGAACTGATTCTTTCAAAGAATTCCTACCCTGGGAAGTTATAAATAAACATAATGAATATAATTAGAGTTAAAAGTATAAATAACGAATATGTTAACAAAAACTATCTTGGATTAATGAACGCATCAATAATTAGAATTTGAATTGTTATATTATATGATTTATGTATGTATGTCTTCTTTATTTCAGCGAATATTTAAACTAGAACTTGTTTTATTGAAAAATATGTGTGTATTTACAGGTGCAACGACGTTTTTTATATGTATGATCATAATTTACTATGAATGAATAATAAATTAGTTATTTACGTTGATTCTACACATGCGTTCATTATTACAGATAACCCAGACGTTAAATTAATCTTTAAAGAACACAAAGTAATTTTATAAGAGTTTCTTTTGCTCAGTGATGTAATATTGAATTTACAATATTAATTGTTAACTGATATCATTTGTTGAGCTATAAATAATTAGAGTAATTATTCAGTTTATACAAATAATTAATTGCCGCAAATGTAAATTACATTTACATTCATCCATTATATTAAATTGCGTTCCAATGCGGGACATAAATAATTAGAATAATAAACATATGATTAATTACATTAATAATAAAGTATTTAATTTATGCAAGTAATTTGCATATTAATCATTGTATTTAATGGCGCCCAACCGCACGGCATGATACGTAGTATAAAAAGTAATTGAAACTTACAAGTTTGGCAAAGATCAGGCAGTAGTAGAAGTAGACAAAGTAGCATTATAGAATATGAAATAAAAATAAGTATTAGTGTCATAAGTCAGTTTGAATGATTACGCATAGGAAGGCAAAAATGGCAAGCAATTCCGATAGCGTAGAGTTCGACATTAATAACCAGTTAGGTATGGTAAATACGAAAGATAATACCACACCTAGTGACCCAAATAGCGCTGTTGAGAGTCCAGAGGATAGGGCACGAGGACAGACGTCAAAACCAGAAGACGTAAGTCTACAAATGTTGATGGAGTTCATCCGACAACAGAGCGAGAAACAAGAAGAACGTAGCAAAAAACAAGAAGAAAGTAACAAATTAATTAGTGAAAAACTAGAGAAACAAGAAGAAAATAGTAGAGTAATTAGCGAAAAGCTAGAGAAACAAGAAGAAAGTAACAAATTAATTAAGGAAAATTGTAGATCAATTAGTGAAAAGCTCGACCAGCATAAGGAAGAGATAAAACGACAGTCAGCGGAACAGCTTATGCAGATACGATCCGAGATACGAGAATACCAGCAGGCCTGGGAAGGGAAGATCAACGAATTACAAAAGAGACAAGATGATATAGTAAGAGAATTGAGAGAAGAAGCGAACAAGAAATACGAAGAGATACAGGAAACACGAGAAACCGATCATCAAGAATGGATGGTAGTGATCCACAATACCCAAACAACTGTTAAAAAGATTCATAATAAATTTGATGCTCACGTCAAAGATGCCAATAAGAAGCATGAAGAGTTAAAGGCCAAAATACCTGATACCATACGGCAGAAACAACAAGAACAAGCCGAAACAAACAATAACATGATGCAGAAATTGGAAGAAGTCGACGGGAGACAGCGTTCAACGGAACAGAAGTTGGACGAAACCACAAAGGAAAAGACGATGCGAATAGAAGAATTGAAATGCCATTTAACAAAAGTAAGGGAGAACCAGGAGAGACTTCAGAGACAATTAATGGAAGGTGAGTGTGGCACAATGAACCGAATTAATGGACCTAACCACAACGACCTCAAATATAACAGTACTGACAGATTCCCCATGGAATTTCTTAAGGAGCTGTCCGAGGTACAAGAACTATACTACCCCACTGATAATATTAAGTGGATAGGTAGACATTTAGAGTTGGACGCCGGAATTTGGTGGCGAGTTATACGAAACCAAATATCCACTTTTGAAGAGTTTAAAAAGCATTCTCGCAAAAATACTGGGGACAAGAACGGCAAGACAGCATACGAGATCATCTTGAATATGGTAGATTTGATTGGCGTGGACCAATTAATGCGATCCAATATATAGAGCGCATATTATTGGAGAGTAGACAATTATCACCTACTCTGACAGACAGACAGTTGATCCGGAAAATCGCGCGTCATTTTGGGCGTGAGATCCAGCTCGCTGTTATCACGAGAGGAATTAAAGCAATTACAAACTTTGAATCCTTAATTATAGAATATACGCAAATTCATCCAAGAAATAACAGGGAATCGAGTTATATGACGACGAAAGAGGGGAGAAATTCATACAAAGAAAGTGAAAGTGTTACGAACAAAGCGAATGGAACGCAGAAGAAGGCGTGGGGTGATAGACCGCCCGTAAACACACAACAACACCGCTCTGGGGAGAGGCGTGCTGTCAACACAATAGAGTTCGTCAATAAGGGTGCGTCAACTTCGAGCAATGAACCCAAAATGGCTCGCCAAGAAGAAACAAAAAAAATTTTGTTTGTACAATAGAGGAGATAGCCAACAATACGGATGGTATCAAACTAACGTAATACTACCCGACTTAAGAAACGACTTGTTATACGATGATGACGAGGAGATTGTCCAACGAATAATAAAATGTCCAGAAATAACTATAAAATTTAACAACGATATTGCGGTACAAGCTCTGCTTGACACGGGATCCGTTATTACCAGATTATCGGAATCTTGGTTTAATCAAAATAAACAAAACATAGCACCTTATGAAATTTTACCGATGACCAATACTTTAATAATTAGCGCGGTAGGCAATAAATCAAAATTAATAAGGAAGCAAATATTATGTGATATTTATATCGAAGGGATTAAGCATGAATGTGTGTTCCTCATTATACCAGATCTGATAAAACCATGTATCTTAGGAATTAGTTTTCTCCAGGAAGCAGGATGTCTCATTGACATGGGAAAAAGGGTCGTCGAATTAAGAGGAGAGGCTGACGAAGCAGCATGCACAGTGTCAATGATGCATATAGAGGTGGTGGACACAGAAGAAGACGAAGATATCATGCGGAACATCGATAAGAAAGTGGAGAGTATTGACTGCGGAGATAAAAGGATGTTGATGAGGTTAAGAGAGATTCTCGTAAGAAATAGAAGTTTATTCAGGGAGTGCCCCGGAAGGATCGAAGGATACGTTCATGAGTTCAAAGTCACCGACCGGACACCGTACTTCCAGAGAGGATGGCCTGTCCCATTAGCATATAAAGGGAAGGTGGATGATGAGATTAGACGAATGTTACGGTATGGTGTCATTGAGCGATGCAACAGCGCCTATATCAACCCACTTGTTACTGTTATTAAGAAAGATGGAAGAGTACGATTATGTCTGGATGCGAGGAAGGTGAACAGTGTGATGATTCCGGACTACGAGGGTGCCTCACCGATAAACGATATTTTGGCTAGATGTTGTGAAATGAAGTATTTATCCACCGTAGACTTAATCAGTAGTTTCTGGCAAGTACCACTGAAGCCAGAGTGCCGGAACTTCACCGCTTTTATGAATGAAGGCAAATGTTATCGCTTCACAGTTACGCCGTTTGGACTGAGTACCAGTTCTGCTGCACTAACCAGGGGATTGGACACAGTATTGGAGGAAGAGGTTAAGAAAAACACCATCATTTATGTAGACGATTGCTTATGTTATTCCAGAGATCTAGAAACACATTTATCACATTTGGATTTATTGTTGACTAACTTAAGAAGAGGGAATTTGACCATCAATCTAGATAAGTCGCAATTCTTTAGGCAAGAAATTGCATTCCTTGGATATCGTTTAACTACGCAAGGAATACAGGCAACGGATGAGAAGATTGACGCAATTATGAAGTTTCCAACACCTCGAAACAAAAAGCAACTAAAGGGTTTCTTGGGCTTAACAAATTTCTATAACCGCTTTACGGATAAATACGCCGAAACCACCAGACCGTTACTTGAATTATTACGAAAAGGACATAGATTCACATGGACACCGGAACTAAACAAATGTTTCCAACAAGTTAAAGAGCTATTTGTAGAAACAGTTATCTTGAAGTTTCCTCGAATAAACCAACGATACTACTACATGCAGTGCGATGCCAGCAACTTTGCATATGGCGGGCAGCTATATTAACTGGACGAGGAAGGAAAAATCGGAGTTATAGCATTTACTAGCAAAACATTCAAGGGTGCAGAAAGAAATTACTACACCACTGAAAAGGAGCTCTTGAGTATTGTGAGATGTCTCGAAAAATTCCGTATATATATATTAGGGCAACCTTTAACCGTTATCACGGATAATAAGCCATTGACCTTTATGAACAAATGCCATTTAAATTACTCACGAATAACACGCTGGATTTTAAGTATCCAAGAGTACAAGTTCGATATTGTCTATTGTAAGGGCAAGGACAACATTGTTGCTGATCTTCTAAGCAGAAACCCAGGAGACGCCACGTTAGAAGAAATTAGCGATAATACGTGCGAATATTTAATTAATCACATGATGATCAAGATGGATAGAAAAGTAAGCAAGATAATTATGGATATTGGAAAATATCAACTTGAAGATACTAAACTTAGGACCATTATAGATAAGATCAATGAAGAATGTTTAGATAAGGAAGTAAGTAAATTTTATAGGTATGTTAATGAGAAATTATATAGATTACGTAGGAGGGAATGGAAACTGTACATACCAAACAGTGTATCCGGAGAAGTAATTGCCGAAATACACCGGATGTATGGACACCCAGGAGCGAAGAAATGTACAAAATTGTTACAAGAACATTTTACCATAGACGGTATGTTGAAGAAAGTGAAGAA
The DNA here is from genome assembly GCA_034769895.1 of Magicicada septendecula. NCBI lineage: Eukaryota > Metazoa > Arthropoda > Insecta > Hemiptera > Cicadidae > Magicicada > Magicicada septendecula. The sequence goes on along the minus strand of CM068372.1, from coordinate 234,204,344 downwards.
TTACGTAAGGACATGCGACATGTGTCAAAAATGCAAAGACGCAGGTAACAAAGTCCTGTTTGGCGGAACAAAAGCCATTGTCCCGTTAGGTAAGGGTGACCTAGTGAGCGCCGACTATTTTGGACCACTACCCGTCTCGTCCGCTGGGGTGAGTTATTTGTTCGTCATTGTAGACAATTTCACAAAATACGTACGACTGTTTACACTTAGGAGGGCAACGACTGCTGCCACGTTAAGGAGGGTACACCAGTATTGTAAAGAGTTTGGATGTCCTAAAATAATTCTCACTGGCAATGGAACGCAGTTCACATAAAAAAAAAAATGGTTAAACGGCTTAAATGAGTTAAACATTCAACCAAGATACACCACAATTAGAAACCCATGTGCAAATCTGGCTGAAAGGATTAATAGACAGCTCGGAAATTTATTCAGGATCTTTGTGTGTGACCAACATACTAAGTGGTCGCGTTATGTACCTATAATTGAAAGTTGCATTAACGAGACGTACCACGAGACTATAGAAGTAACACCCTATGAGGCACAGCTCGGCAAAAAACCGACAAGAGTTTGGGAAAAATACCTAGACAAGGACATACTTCAAGTTAAAGGAGCTGACCACAACCAAATATTTGTAAAGATGAAAGAGAAGAGGGAAAAGCAAGCTAAGTTGTGTAATGAATCCAAAACCATTACTAAATTCCAAATTGGTGAGAAGGTTAATAAGGACCTATTATCAATCAGACGCGATCCAGAAAAGGATTGAGAAATTTTGTGAACTATTCTGTGGGCCATACAAAGTACATCGAATTCTTGGAGATGCTACATACCAGCTCGTCGACTGCGATGACGAAAACAAGATCCGAGGGAAATTCAATGTGAAACAAATGAAGAAATATTATGAGCCAGAAAACAGAAGGTGACATGAAAAGGAGAAAGTGGAAGAACATATCTTAATAAGTTAGCTGATGGAGATAAGTCATATACGTTAGGGTAAATGACGTGCTTATCTCATTCAAGCTGGCTTAACCAAAAGAAAATATGTAATCTAAATGTCAAGTGTAACTTAAGAATCTACTTAGTTAATAGACCACTGATAAAATGTTAGATAATAAGTGTGAGTTAATGTTTTGAGTGACATTCTTTATGAAGTATTGTAGTGAATACAAAGAACATTTTAGTTAAGACTACTTGTTCGTATAGCAATAAATTATTGAGACAAAGTGAGAAAGAAAAAAAAGGGACACTTAAAAGTAAATAAGTGATATTAGATTAATAAACTATATTGCAAATAAATTTTGTTAAATTGAATGTACATCATTGATAGGTTAGGAATTTAAATGATGTTAGAACGAAGCAAATAACACGTTAGCAAAAAATTATTATGTGTATGTATATAAATGATCAAATAATATGAAAATAAATAAAACTAACGTAACGGATATGTTAATCATCAATCTAATTATAAATAAAATTTTAAGAACAAATTATTGGTAGGACTATTTGTACTGCATAAAATGTATATGTTGTAGGAGATTTTCTTTAATTTCATGTAAAGCGTTACATTAAATCTATTGATTTGTTTGATATTATATTGCGTGAATAGTATTCTAGAAGGTAAAGGGATTATTTGGTTAATTAATGTACATATCACTCATTGAATTTATGATTTGTTTTGTGATTAGAGAGATAAGGTACTTATATGTAACCGATATGTAAATACGATGATGTTAAATGCGTTCAGCCATTCCAGATAGTTAGCAATAAATTCGTAGATGCAATTAAAACTAAAAAGGGGTACACCAATTGTAATACAAGTCATGAAAAGTAGGTTAACATGTCATATCCCTCCCTGAGGAAGATGAACATGGTGAGGCGACGTACAGGGCGCAGAATTTGGATTTGAATTGTTCCCTAAGGTCACTTCATCAAATCAAAATTGAGGACGCTGTAACGAGCAAAAATTTAAAAATTTTTAATTTTCTCCTCGATGGAGTGTGTTCACACGAAGATGTGTCAACGACTTCTAGTTGACGCAATAAATAAAATGTAATGTGAAGATGTCAGAGCAGCGTCACTAACAAGACAATAGGAAGACGTTAAGTTCTACTCAACTATAGAAATTGGATGTACGAGATGACAGGGAAAGTTTAGCTAAAAATTATTACCCACAACAGCCGAGACAAAGCAGGCGAGGACACTCACACGTGTACTGGGAATTAAGGCATACGTTCAGTCAGGTTATGTCAGAATACGAGGTACTGCAAAAAGGGGAAACAAGATGTTTACAAAGGAGCATACGTACAGCACTTTCAGAAACAATGAGTGAAGCGGAGAATGGACAGGACTCCAATCATGCTACACAGCTGGAGATAACGTCTAAGTGTCAGACGCAATTTACGAGTAGAAAGTTAGGGTGACTTCACCAGCTAACAGATGTCCAGAATTATTAATAGTTACAAAAAAGGGGTGTAAGAGAGAACAATACTTCGGAAGGACCCGAGAACAGATGAAGGCAACTTAGAAAAACACTGCGTATACCTCACACAAAAGAGTGATCGACAGGCGTATAATAGCTAGAGATTCTACGAAATAGGTCAACGTTCGACAGAACAAGATCTGGGGGATGTCTGGCAACCTACCAGAAGACAAGACCTGCGAAGAACACTGGACAGTTTCCATAGTAACCAAAAGCAAAAGACGTATCAGAAAAAAGTTAACGAAGAGTCCTAACGTAGTGGGACAAACTATTCCGAGAAAACTAAAAACTGACCTATCACGAGTAAGAAAAGGCGTGGACAGCGCAGAAGACAAAATTTTGAGTAGGGACGAACTGATAAAACTATATGTCTAACGCAGGGGACGCAGCCAGTATACTTTAATTTTTCAAGCCAGTCTATTCTAATTTTCAGAGAGTATATCTCAAGTTTCGGAAGTTAGTATATCAAATCGTAAATTAACAGACTTAGTGAAATCGTCGTGTCATAATAGGCAGACTTAGTGATCTTCTAATAGTGAAATTCAGAGTGCGATTTAACGGACTCAGGTAGTAATCATTTAAAGCGAACAATACAATCTCGACACGTACAAATATCATTACTTGTGTATTGTACAAAATAGACGAACTTAAAATTAGTCAGTGCTACTAAATCACATTAAACATTATAGAACATGAAACATTTGAACGAACTAATCTAATCACACATACATTGATAGAAGGTGAAATAAGTGGCGAACAGACATAAACATTAATGTTAAAAATGAACATACAACACTCATTTTAAAATGAATTATTCAAACGAACACTAAATCCATTACTTATTTACACAACTCTACTTCGACGCGAGTGAGCGTGGGTGTATACAAGTGTTGTGCTATCGATGGCAGTCAACGAGATGTGCCTTTCTGTCATCACCACCACATGGGCCGGACATCACTGGACACTAAACGGATATTCCATAAAACTCAAGTAACCATTATTAATTTATTACTTTAAGTTGCTGCTACTGAACTGATTCTTTCAAAGAATTCCTACCCTGGGAAGTTATAAATAAACATAATGAATATAATTAGAGTTAAAAGTATAAATAACGAATATGTTAACAAAAACTATCTTGGATTAATGAACGCATCAATAATTAGAATTTGAATTGTTATATTATATGATTTATGTATGTATGTCTTCTTTATTTCAGCGAATATTTAAACTAGAACTTGTTTTATTGAAAAATATGTGTGTATTTACAGGTGCAACGACGTTTTTTATATGTATGATCATAATTTAAATTCTTGGATTTCGTTGTCCATGATGTGTCCGTTACTTAACTAAATATCACTATAGTATTGACGACTCGGAACACTAAGTTTTTTATAAGTAAAAACGTAAAGTTTTACCTTACAGCCTAAACCGGCTTTCACCTATAGAAGGCTTCATCAGAGGCTGCCATAGGTAGCGTTGTCCGTCTTGTTGTTGGCGACGGGATAGTTATTCGAAAGATTGAAGCTGTGTGTGTGTGGTGAGATGTGTTCGAATAATGCGTGCGATTTGAATTGTGTCTGTTCGTTTAGGATGTCGTTTTTATTTGTTTTTGTGTGTTTGTATATTTCTAATTGTTCTAGAGTGTCTAGTTTTCGGCCTTTTGTGTGTACGTGTAGAATGTTCATGTTATTGTCGATGTTTTTATATGTGTGGTTTGCTTCAATGAGGTGGTTTGCAAAGGTAGATTCTGTAGTGGTGTGGAGTGCTTTTGTGTGTTCGATGTATCTCTGTTTGAAGCTACGTCCTGTCTGGCCTATGTAGAATTTATTGCAATTTGAGCAATTTAGCTTGTATACACCAGGTAGATCGAATTTGTTTTGTGCTTTGGGCATGTGTTTTGATAGTGTGTGTTCTGTTTTGTTAGTAGTTTTGTAAGCGATTCTGTATCCTGCTGTTTTGAATTTGTGGGCTATTTTTTCAGTTTGTTTGTTGATGTATGTTAGTGTTATGAATTTGTTGTTTTCTGTCTTTGTCTGTTGTTTGTTTTGTGTTTTGTGTAGGAGTTTACTGACTATTGTTCTGTCATAACCGTTAGATTCTGCTAGATATTTTATCGTGTTTAGTTCGTCTTTGTAGTCTTTTTCATCTAAGGGGATGTTGTTAAGTCTATGTATCATGGTTCTAAAAGCAGCTAGTTTGTGTTGTATTGGGTGATTGGAGGTGTTGTGTATTAGTGTGTCAGTTGTAGTTGGTTTTCTGTATATACTGAATTTGTGCCTGTGTTCTAGTTTTGTGATGGAGAGGTCTAAGAAGTTTATGGTATTGTTGTGTTCGTATTCGGCAGTGAAGGTTATGTTTTTATGTATTTTGTTTATGTGCGTTAGTAACTGTTCGCATTGTCTTTTGTTTCCCCTGTATAGTATTAGAATGTCATCAACGTATCTGTGCCAATATAGTATTTTATGTGAGCATCTGTCATTGTTTGTGAGTATTTTTGTTTTTTCTAAGTGTTGGAGGAAGACTTCTGCTAGAATGCTGGATATGGGGGAGCCCATGGGTAGGCCATCGTTCTGTGTGTAGTATTTATTGTTATAAGTAAAGTAGTTTTGTTTTGTGATAATGTTCAGAGTTTCTGTTATTTCATTGATAAGTTCGTCTGGTGTGTTGTTCTGTTTGAGTTTGTTTTGTAGGACGGTGATTGTTTCAGAGATTGGGATGTTTGTGTACAGGTTTTTAATGTCAAAGGAGGCTAATGTGGCATTATGGGGGATGTGTATGTCTTTTATTTTTGTTACTAGGTCAGTGTTGTTTTTTACTGCAATGTTGTTGTCTATTTGTGTGTGTTGTCTAATAATTTTGTCTAGATATTTTGCCAGTTTGTGTGCAGGGGCATTACGGTAGTTGATAATGGGGCGGATCGGAATGTCTTCTTTATGGATTTTGGGAAGCGCTTGGAGTGTAGGTGCTGATGGTCGGATTTGTTTCATGTAGGGCTTTTGTTTATGTGTCATAATGTGTTTGGCTTTGTTGACTATTTGTTTTACTGAGTTTTGGTATCTGTCGGTGGGGTCGTGTTTTAGTTCTGTGATGTTGTTCTGTTTCATGAAGTTTTGTACTTTTTTGTGTAGGTTGTCTGTGGGGATAATTACAGTCGTGTTGCCTTTGTCAGCTTTTACAAATGTGATGTTGTGTTTGTGTGCCTTTTCCCTCAGTTTGATGGCTGTGTGTATTTCTGAGTTGTGGTTGTTGTTGTCTGGTGTCTTATGTACTCCTATTGTGTTGTTTATATTATGTCTTAATGTTCTGGTGCTGTGTTTTGTATATTTGTTTCTGTGTCAATTATGAGCTTTGTTAGTGTTTGGTTGTTATGTTTGTAATGTATGTTATGTTTTAGGCCAAACTGTGTCTTATCTCTCGTGTGAACTACGTAATTAACTACGGCCTTGACACAGGCCGAGCGCCCGAGCGAAGCACGGCACAGTCGAGAAGATACATCTAGCAGCACGTAGGCCACACGCTTACATTCTGGATCTCTCTGGAAGGTTCGACAAACACGTAGATTGCTCTGTGATGCCGTAACAATATTAAAGAAATTGGAATACAAGTAAATTCATTAGTGAAGTAAATTAATTAGCAATTGAAAAAGATGATCACACAATGAGTAAGCCGAGGACAATAATATTTAACTAATTAAAATTAGATAATAAGATTTATGTATAACCTGTTGTATGTAATTTGTTAGCTATAAGTTGTGTACGAAAGAGTCGTACAAACGATATAATAATGAGTACTATTTCAATATGCGAAATGAAAGATTTTGTTTAATACAAAAATAAATAATGGAACAATTTTAAACTTAAATAACGCATCATCTTCTTATTACGATTACACCCATGAATTCAATACATTATATAAATTGTTATGTTATATAAATTGTCGCCCTGAACGTGGGGCTACCCAAATTATATTAAATTGAATTTATTTTATGTTGTTATATAAATTGGCCCTGAATGTGGGGCTACCCAAATTAAATTAAATCGAATTTGTTGTATGTTGTTATACATGTTTTTGGCCCATTAACGAGATCACTAAAAGGACGGCGGTTCAAATCAGACTCTGAGGTAGAGTTTGCTGTTAGTGAATGATTTTGCAAACAGCTGCAAGAATTTTACTACACATTAGTGCAACAGTGCGACTCATGCCTTAATGTTAATGGAGACTTCTTTTAAAATCGTTGAATAAAAAATGCTTTACAGCCTCTAAACGTGTTTCTATTGAACAATCCTTGTAATTAATTATTTAGTTATAATTGAATTGGAAATATACATATGAGGATAGAAAGTTATGATAAATTGTATGATCCATGTTAAATAAACAAATACAGTCGAAAAATGGAAAGTGAAAACAGCATCTAAAATGCAATTACAGTATTAACATGATTATAAAAACCTATTACTTAAATGAAGCCAAAGTTTTAAAACAAAAATAAAACAAAGCTATGTATACTTTGAAGCTAGACACCTTTTAAGTATACACAGTAGTTGTTACATTTTCAGTTGATATATTGTGGATATGAAATGGTTTCCTGCAAAGCGAATAACTACCATATATAATACAACAATTAAAGAAATATTAGTTGCCTAAAAACTTGCATAATCATTTCTCAACAGAAGGTACAATTAAAAGTTATTTAAAGCACTAGTACAATGGCTGACTAGACTATAGTAACTAACCCCATTTTGATCCTGCTAGTACAGGGCATGCAGCATGCAGAGTGAGGTAATCTCCTTCACCGTTTGTTTGTAAGTTATGCCAGAATGCAGCTGTACCCTTTTCTGGCCAGAGAGAAAGGTGCAAAGATGGAAAAACAGTAGCACCACCTTGTGCAACATCACTCATCTACATAACAATAAAAACATTTACAATTACAGTCACTTAAACAGTACACATATACTTGCACATTTTTTGAATTGTACATTTTTATCGGTAATTCTTTGAATATGACTTCAAATAAACATTTGTTTTGGCAAGCAAAAGTTAATTTTCCATCCCTTCAACATAATACAAAATAACATGAAACAGATGTTACAACACTGCAGATTTGGTCTCGGTCGTAATATTGTAATATGCATTGGGCATTGTAATATTTAACTCTATATTTTTTAAGCTGTAAGTAATGAGTATTCACTACTTTTGTATGCAATCTGGTATGTGAACGCATCCAAATGTGTGTGACAGAGAACAACAACATAGTTTATCAGCATTGTAGAACGCAAATTGATAATCTAAAAACTGTTAAATACTGATTTCAATAACAAAGCAAATGAGTGTTGTTGATATAAAACAAATTTCAAACATCACTGGAAAGATTATAAATTAAATATTCTGGGGTGCTGTGCATTTATGAATACCACTTAAAACAGTTCCTCTCATGGCTGTGTTCAATTTCCTTTGTTTGTAAATTACTTCCCTGTATGCAGAGTACATGTATGGCATGCACGGATTTAAGGGGCGGTCGCCCCCCAAACCATACAAATAAAAAGTAAATGGTGTATTTTAAACATTTAAAACTTTTTTATGAGTAAAATGTATTACTTTTTATTAAACATTGTAATAAATACAAATAAATAATTTTATAATAAATAAAATCCCACTGGTGATCTCGCCAATTTTTAATAAAACTTGTTTTCACTACAAATAGATGATGATGATGCCCCACTGTTATGAGCACCAATTTATAATAAAACTGTGCTAATTACAAATAATAAATTTAATGTTGATAATAAAAATGTTTTATTGTTTATGAATTGAATTTAAAAAATTTTAATTAGTGTTTTATTTGTTCTTTATTTTATCTTAATTAATTAATCAATTAATTAATCAATTAATCTGGCACGGACATTATGAATGCCTACAGATTCGTTGTGGACTAGAGAGATAATGTCCTGAGGGTTGGCCAAGAGAAGATAAAGCTGTGTATGGCTAAAATGACAGGGTCTGCCTAGTATATATATTTTTTTAATTACTTCAAATGTGTAAATTAGTTAATGTGTGTCAAAATATTTGTTAACTAGAGATAATCTTGTTATGTCAGTTGGATCAAGGATTCTCTCTTCTGACTTACCTCCTCTTCTTCTTCTTCTTCTTCTTGATATATTTTTCTAATATTCTTCTTTATGTTTAGAAGAAATAAAAAGCTAATATTTATAATACAAATAATCATGAACACAAAGTATTTGAATAATTCTGATGTTTAGTTTTCAAAATTTGAATTTTTGCGCGAATCTTATGCGCATCGACACTGGCATTGGCTGAGATTCACTCAGGTCGGTCGTGATAAAATGACAAAATATAACATTACAAAATTAATTATTTAGAGTCCTTTTAACTGTCGAAATGGTCAGAGAGGGCAAGGAACAAGATATAATACTTTAATATAAATTATTATTGCTAAAAATAACAGGATTCTGAAAATATTGTCAATTAATAATTAAAAAATTCAAACCAATTCGTAGAATGACGTCACTGGCTCGTGGAGGCTGTGTCCCGTTCGCTCTGCAAATCCAGTATGGCTGCCGTTCACCTCGATTTTCTGCTACCCAATGCTGATGCTATGTTTGGTCTTCTCCCTCAAATATAAATGTGGATTCCTTCCTCTGCGATGTTGTAGTACCTCTGGATAATTATGTGAAGTGTTTTCTTCTCCTCGGCGATGTTGTTCTGTGTTGGATTAATGGTGCTGTGTTCCGTATTCAAAATCTGTTGAGTTCGTTGTCCAGATAATATTGGTGTTGAATTAAATTTTTTCTCTAAATGGCGGTTAATTTCTTGTGCTCGTGCTGGATCGTATTATTGTGGTTGTTCGTTTCAGTTTCATTATCGGTTAAGTTATTATGTTGTTAAATTTCAGTAGTTAACCTCTGTAGTATATTTTTGAGTTGCACTTCAAATTTTTACAACCATTTATATTTTTCAGATCTTCCGTCCGTAAAATTTGATCTGCACACATTCACGATTAACAATAGACTGATGACTTAAAGTCGTCGTTTTCGGTGGTAATTCATAAAATGTCTTATTCCTCTTACCATTGTCTGTTCACATTTACATGTCTTGGATTTGGTTTCAACTCATAAAAATACATGACAAGTTTTCCTATTTATTGCTGTAACTTAAATTTATTATTTATTAATTTTATGAAAATTTAACTATCTAGCAATATTCTTAAGCTAATTTTACATAATTCAAAATATAACTGGGTTTGTTTAAGTTCAGATAAGCCTAAAATTTACATTTTTTGATATTTATTATAGGCCTTGTATTTATGACAATTTTAGTAATTAAATGGTTTACAAGTGATTTTATGTTAATATTTATTTTAAATAATTTTACTCACTTCATGCTTATTGCTTGTTGTTAATAATTTGTTGATATAATACTCCAATATTGATTAATTTGCTTTTTATCTGAATAGTGTACCCTTCTAGGCCTAGTATTACATATTTCCAAATAAAGTTAATTTTATTCTTTTGTCATTACATTTGCTAATATTTGGTTCTGTGCTGATTGCATTTTCATATCTTTGTTTTACATGGACTAGTTTCAATTAATTACATACAATTCTATTGAATTTATTTATTTGGGTTTGACTCTATGATAGTAGATGATTTTGGTCTAGAATGCTGTTTTGTTTTTCTATTGACGTTTGTTAGTTATTTTGCCCTATTATTCTTTATATGGTTTACAGTTTAATAATACAATATTCATATTACCTACTTGCCTTCTCTGCCTTAACAAACTTTGAAATCATTGAACATTAATTAAATACAACATATTATCTTATATCTATTAATTTTTATATCACTTAATCATAACAAAAATATCTTATACTTATTATTTTTTTATATACAATTTGGTTAAAATAAAACATTTTATTACTAATAATACTTTCAGTCTTTCACTGTCTTTTGTATTTACCATACCTAATTTGATTAAACTAAAAAGATCTTATCATTAATAATATTCTCAGTTATTAAACTGTCTTTTGTATTTAGGTTTCTTTTTTGTAACACTTAACTATAATAAAAACATCTTATATCTATGATTTTTCATTTATATCTAATCTTTGAAACATTCTTGTCACTAATAATATTCTCAGTTAGTAAACTGTCTTTTGTTCTTATGCTAATTTTATATGGTATCTCTCTACACTAATGGTAGTCTTTTTAAATAATTTTATTTTCTTTCATTATTCATTTCTTATAGTATGTCACTTGTTATTCTCTACACTCACTGTAGTCTCTAACTTTTATTATATTTTATTATGGTATTTCACCTTATAATTTCTACACTAATGGTAGTCTTTGGTTTTTACACTGGTAGTTTTTGGTTTGTTTCTACACTATTGGTAGTCTTTTGGTTTGTTTTTACTCTGTTCTTAAATTAGGCTTACATTTAGTTTACAATTTATTTTAATTGCATTGTATCCTGTAACTTGAGTTATTTGGACTGACATTTATTATTGGTTTTAATTTAGTTTCAATTGGTATATTCATTCTTCATAATGATTTGGTGAATAGCCTTTCTTGTTTCTTAACTAAAAATGAACTTTTTTCATGTGAAAAACTTACTATTTTATCGGACGCGTTTCGGCTTAGTATCCGCCTTCTTCAGCTTTGGTAACAGACTGCCAGCATTTTGTAACGGTTGTGTGGAAGGTGAAGTGGGGGTGGTGTGTGGCGGAAGGGGATTGGCGCGGGGATTCAATTTACTGTTTGTTTTCTGTATTGTGTCAAAAAGTGTATGTGATTTATATTGTAATTGATCGTTGAGTATGTTGTTTGGTTGTGTTGTGTGGTGTTTATATATTTCGTATTGTTCAGTTGTGTTGAGTTTTTGACCTTTGGGTATGTAATGTAGAATTTCAAGATTAGTGTCTATGTTGGTGTAACTGTGGTTTTCTGTGTGTATGTGTGTGGCAAATGCAGAGTGTATATTGTTGTTGGTTAAAGCTTTTAAGTGTTCAGAATAACGGGATGAAAAAGATCTTCCCGTCTGGCCTATGTAGAAACTATTGCAGTCATTACAATTTAATTTGTAAACACCTGTTTTGTTATATTTGTCTATGTCTGTGTTTGTATTACTGATGTGTTTTTTGATGGTATTGGTTGTTCTGAATGCTATTTTGTATTTGTGTTTTCTGAATGTATTGGCGATTTTGTGTGTGTATGAGTTGTGGTATGTGAGTGTGATGTACTTATTGTGTTGTGTGTTGATGGTATTTAGTGTTTTGTTGTTTTTGTTTTTGATGCGTTTGTGTAGTATGTTTATTAAATTGGGGTTATAACCGTTTTTTTTTTCTATTTCTATTCTATGTTTTCTTGTTTCTATTTTTCCTTTAGGAACCTTTACATATTTTGTCGTATTATATAAGTATTTCCTTATCTTGTGGTTTTGTGTCCTTATATTATTCATTCAATGTATCTTATTTGATTATTTGGTTTCATTTATTTTCTCATTTACAGCTCCTTATTACTTTGTTATTGGTTTTGTGTCTTGGGGTTTTCTGCTTCTTAATTTAATAAATTTTCCCCTTATTAATTTTTTATTTCCTTTCTTGTTTACTTTTGTCTTCTCATTTACTGCTCCTCAATCTACTGGGTATACTGCTGTTGTACTGGGGTTTTATATCGTTGATTTCTTTATATATGGACCAAGAGTTTTCTTTGTTATTCAGTTTAATTTTATTAACATTTTATCGACTTAATGATCAGCTTCTTTAGTTTATTTTTTAACCATTTATTATTCTCACTCACTATTGATATTTTCTTTTTTATTAATGTTGTATTAAGTTAAATTTTTAGGTGATAATTCTGTTATGCTACAACATATATGAAAACTCATCATCGTAACTGTTTACTCCAAATTTTAATTTATTAAATATCACTATAATATTGACGACTCGGAACACTAAGTTTTTTATAAGTAAAAACTTAAAGTTTTACCTTACAGCCTAAACCGGCTTTCACCTACAGAAGGCTTCATCAGAGGCTGTCGTAAGTAGCGCTGTTCGTCTTGTTGTTGGCGACGAGATAGTTTTTCGAAAGATCGAAGCTGTGTGTGTGTGGTGAGATGTGTTCGAATAATGCGTGCGATTTGAATTGTGTCTGTTCGTTTAGGATGTCGTTTTTATTTGTTTTTGTGTGTTTGTATATTTCTAATTGTTCTAGAGTGTCTAGTTTTCGGCCTTTTGTGTGTACGTGTAGTATGTTCATGTTATTGTCGATGTTTTTATATGTGTGGTTTGCTTCAATGAGGTGGTTTGCGAAGGTAGATTCTGTAGTGGTGTGGAGTGCTTTTGTGTGTTCGATGTATCTCTGTTTGAAGCTACGTCCTATCTGGCCTATGTAGAATTTATTGCAATTTGAACAATTTAGCTTATATACACCGGGTAGATCGAATTTGTTTTGTGCTTTGGGCATGCGTTTTGATAGTGTGTGTTCTGTTTTGTTAGTAGTTTTGTAAGCGATTCTGTATCCTGCTTTTTTGAATTTGTGTGCAATTTTTTCTGTTTGTTTGTTGATGTATGTTAGTGTTATGAATTTGTTGTTTTCTGTCTTTGTCTGTTGTTTGTTTTGTGTTTTGTGTAGGAGTTTACTGACTATTGTTCTGTCATAACCGTTAGATTCTGCTAGATATTTTATTGTGTTTAGTTCGTCTTTGTAGTCTTTTTCATCTAAGGGGATGTTGTTAAGTCTATGTATCATGGTTCTAAAAGCAGCTAGTTTGTGTTGTATTGGGTGATTGGAGGTGTTGTGTATTAGTGTGTCAGTTGTAGTTGGTTTTCTGTATATACTGAATTTGTGCCTGTGTTCTAGTTTTGTGATGGAGAGGTCTAAGAAGTTTATGGTATTGTTGTGTTCGTATTCGGCAGTGAAGGTTATGTTTTTATGTATTTTGTTTATGTGCGTTAGTAACTGTTCGCATTGTCTTTTGTTTCCCCTGTATAGTATTAGAATGTCATCAACGTATCTGTGCCAATATAGTATTTTATGTGAGTGTCTGTCATTGTTTGTGAGTATTTTTGTTTTTTCTAAGTGTTGGAGGAAGACTTCTGCTAGAATGCTGGATATGGGGGAGCCCATGGGTAGGCCATCGTTCTGTGTGTAGAATTTATGGTTATAAGTAAAGTAGTTTTGTCGTAAACATACTACACGTACACACAAAAGGCCGAAAACTATACACTCTAGAACAATTAGAAATATACAAACACACAAAAACAAATAAAAACGACATCCTAAACGAACAGACACAATTCAAATCGCACGCATTATTCGAACACATCTCACCACACACACACAGCTTCGATCTTTCGAAAAACTATCTCGTCGCCAACAACAAGACGAACACCGCTACTTACGACAGCCTCTGATGAAGCCTTCTATAGGCGAAAGCCGGTTTAGGCTGTAAGGTAAAACTTTACGTTTTTACTTATAAAAAACTTAGTGTTCCGAGTCGTCAATATTATAGTGATATTTAGTTAAGTAACGGACACGTCATGGACAACGAAATCCAAGAATTTAATTTATTATAAATCAAAAATGTTTATTCAACCTGCGAAGAAAAGCAACTGTGGGTAGGGGTTGGTAGGTTTGGAGTTTAAATGCTGCGAACAGCGAGGGTTGGTATCACTGCTCTTTGCCAGTGACTCAGTGAGTGGAGTGCCATTGCAGCCGCCTAAGAGTGCTTTCACATGTGCGGTTCCTCTAACGTCGTTACAAGTGCGGATCTAATGTGATTGTTTTGAAATATTTAAATGTATTAATGTTTGTTCTACGAATCGTCAATCATGGTAAGTAACAAATGATTTATGGAAATTTAGAGAAGTAGTAATTGAATGAGTTGTTATGTCGAAAGAGATTTTTGTTTATTTTCTAACCTCAACATTTACTGTATTAGTATTGTGAATATGGCTCTTTGTTGTTGTATGTACTCCATTCAAGAGATATAATTTCTTGTAAAAAACACAAACAGACAGACGGACTGATAACAAAGCGTAATAACAGAAGAGACAATAACAGAAATAGGCTAAATTTTCATACTGATATTCTTTCTCTTCTTAGATACTTATAGGCCTATATCTATGTCGTAGCTAATTGGACTAAACGGTAAACAATAAATTAAAAAATAATTGATATTTGTTTATGTTTAATCGAATTACTGAGGTCTTTTTGGAGTACTTTCTACTTTTAAAGAAGAATGTTCAACAATATTAACAAGTAACAAAATCATGTTGGATGAAGCTCATTTTTGAATACAAGAACATTTTTTTTTGTAGAAAAATTAAATATTCCGCTTCATTACTATCGAATCAATTGTATGATTCATATAAACAATTTTGTATTATCTATTTTATGTAATCTATTTTATGTAATTTTATTTTATCGGTTCACTAGATCCGAAGTTATAAGAGTCAAACTTTTTCAGAAATTTGTCAAACTTTTTCAAAACATTCATGATTGAAATGAATCAATTTATGTTATTATAAAATCTTGATAACTCAAAAAATAATGGACAGATGTCTCAGTTTATCTAATTATACATTATAGAATCACAATATATTAAAAAATAGACATTTGTTTATGTTTAACATCAATATACTCAGATCATTTTGGAGTATTTTATAATTTTAAAGAAGTATGTTCAACGATTTGAAGTAACAAAGTTATCTTGGAGGAAGCTCATTGCCAATGAATTGATAGCGGTTCTTTTTCAAAAAGTTTTCTTAAGCAACATTAATATGTTATTTCCGCGCTAGTGCGCAAAGTAGCTACTTTGCGCACTACATGAGGAAAAATATCGTACGCATAACATGTGCCAAACTGTTCCTCTCGCGCACTTGTTACGTAATATGCTATAACCTCAAAAACAAAATAATAACAGAAAAAATGAGTCTTGGTAGATCAAAATTGACGCAGTGGTTCTTAAGATATCCGTGCCTACGCAAAGAAGCGTGTGCGCTGGCGTACGTAAGCACACGTTTGCCTGAGTAACCAGTTAATTAGACTAGTACGCAGCTCAATGATTATTGGGCTAACGAACTGGTTAAATAGATGAGAGCGTTGATCGAAGCTCATTAGGCTGACCGACCAGTTGGTTAAGCTAACGCGCTGCTCCGAGCGCTTTAGTCTAACCAACCAACTGTTCGGCCGAGCAACCGTTTAGTCCAATTAGCTACGACATCTATACTGTCAACAGGGCTTGAGTTGACTGCTTTTCAAGTGATTTGGTGTTTTATTTTCATTAGGCTTTGTTTCTATTGAACCAAATAACTGTGAAAGTATCGAAAAAATATGATTATTTATTTCAAATGGAACAAAATAACGTTAATTTGGGTTATGAAAACCTGTTAACGTTTGTTTCCAGTGAAATTTTTAAAAATTAGTTACACTGCGGTCGACTTAAGACCACCAGGTCAACTCAAGCCCTGTTGGCATATCCTATAATTATTATTTTAAACTGCATCAATGGCTTGATTTTTTTCAGGCCAGTACATCTGAAGGAAGTAGGCCTAAATGTCCAAAGAGAACAATTGAATCATTTTTTCAACCCTTGAACCTAAACAGAAAAATTCAGAAAACAAGTGAAGACCCATTATAGTCCTCGGACCAAACTCTTAAAGACCCCTTGAGTAATGAAAGTGAAGAACAGACTACTTCTGTCTTATCTTCATCCTCAGTTCAATCTTTTCTGGAACCATCTACAAGCTCTACGCCAAAGAAGTAGTGATAATGGCGTATAATGGATAATGGAATGACTTTCCAAAACAACATTGCATTGTTTATAGGAAAAGTAGTTGATGACCATACAAAATGCCGACTTTTAGAATCCCCTTGGCAACCCACAGATGATTATGAGTTTCCTTTCTCCATTCACGTGAAAAGTGGAAAAGAAGAAAGGAGATTTGTTAATCGGGGGCACTTAGCAAAATATCCTTGGCTGATAATTTCACCGAGTGAAAAAGGATTGTTCTGTAAATATTGCACTTTGTTTGCAACAGGACATGTTGGTGTTGGAGGCTTTCAAAAAAATGTTGCCCTCCAAAAACTTGTAGTAAATCATTGCAATCGTTTGCAAAACTTTTGGGAAAAGATCTCGCTCTTGAAACACATACCAAGAACGCAAAGAAGCGTGTGCGCGAGCGTACGTAAGCACACGTTTGCCTGAGTAACCAGTGAATTAGACTAGTACGCAGCTCAATGATTATTGGGCTAACGAACTGGTTAAATAGATGAGAGCGTTGATCGAAGCTCATTAGGCTGACCGACCAGTTGGTTAAGCTAACGCGCTGCTCCGAGCGCTTTAGTCTAACCAACCAACTGTTCGGCCGAGCAACCGTTTAGTCCAATTAGCTACGACATCTATACTGTCAACAGGGCTTGAGTTGACTGCTTTTCAAGTGATTTGGTGTTTTATTTTCATTAGGCTTTGTTTCTATTGAACCAAATAACTGTGAAAGTATCGAAAAAATATGATTATTTATTTCAAATGGAACAAAATAACGTTAATTTGGGTTATGAAAACCTGTTAACGTTTGTTTCCAGTGAAATTTTTAAAAATTAGTTACACTGCGGTCGACTTAAGACCACCAGGTCAACTCAAGCCCTGTTGGCATATCCTATAATTATTATTTTAAACTGCATCAATGGCTTGATTTTTTTCAGGCCAGTACATCTGAAGGAAGTAGGCCTAAATGTCCAAAGAGAACAATTGAATCATTTTTTCAACCCTTGAACCTAAACAGAAAAATTCAGAAAACAAGTGAAGACCCATTATAGTCCTCGGACCAAACTCTTAAAGACCCCTTGAGTAATGAAAGTGAAGAACAGACTACTTCTGTCTTATCTTCATCCTCAGTTCAATCTTTTCTGGAACCATCTACAAGCTCTACGCCAAAGAAGTAGTGATAATGGCGTATAATGGATAATGGAATGACTTTCCAAAACAACATTGCATTGTTTATAGGAAAAGTAGTTGATGACCATACAAAATGCCGACTTTTAGAATCCCCTTGGCAACCCACAGATGATTATGAGTTTCCTTTCTCCATTCACGTGAAAAGTGGAAAAGAAGAAAGGAGATTTGTTAATCGGGGGCACTTAGCAAAATATCCTTGGCTGATAATTTCACCGAGTGAAAAAGGATTGTTCTGTAAATATTGCACTTTGTTTGCAACAGGACATGTTGGTGTTGGAGGCTTTCAAAAAAATGTTGCCCTCCAAAAACTTGTAGTAAATCATTGCAATCGTTCGCAAAACTTTTGGGAAAAGATCTCGCTCTTGAAACACATACCAAGAACGTATACCATCAACAAGCCATGCAAGCAGGGAAACTATTTCTTGAAGCTTATCACAGTCCTAACAAGGATGTCATCAACCAAATAAACGAACAGAGGTTGTCGCAAGTAAATGAAAACAGAGCACGGTTGAAACCTATCATTCATACAATCATTTTTTTAGGCCGACAAAACATAGCCTTTAGAGGTGATAGGGATGATGGAGACCTTGTTATGCGTAGTGAAACAGAATCGAGTCCAATAAATGAAGGCAACTTCAGAGAACTACTTCGGTTTCGTATTCAAGCAGGAGATAAGTCATTGGAGAAGCACCTTACAACGCCAAACGCAAGGGCAACTTATATTAGTAAGACCACCAAAAAATGAGCTTGTTGAATGCATTGGAGAAGAAATTTTGTCTACTATATTAAGTAAAGTGGATAAAAGTAAGTTTTACAGTGTTATATTTGACGAAACTACAGACGTTTCTCATGTGTCTCAGCTGAGCATTGTGTTGAGGTATGTAACAGATAGAGGTGTTAAAGAAGACTATACAATTTTCAGATGCGTACAAAGCCATTCAAGAAAAGTCAGATAATCAAGGTGAACCAATTTTAACCGGTAGTGCTCTTGGACAGCTAGTATTGGATACATTGAAACAATTAAATTAGGACCTGAAACACTGCGTTGGAATAGGTACCGATGGATGTAGTGTCATGGTATCTGAAGTTTGTGGAGCTGTAGCTGAAATGCAGAAAGAAGCTAAACATGCGGTAAGGTGCCCGTGTTACATTCATGCGTTGAACCGGTCTCTGTCAAAATCTTCTTCTCTGCAATGTGTAAGAAACGCCACTGGTATTATGAAAGAAACGGTCTCGTTCTTTACGGCTTCTGCCAAAAGAAATTCTGTTCTGAAGAGTGTTCTTGGAACTCAAGTTTCAGGTGTTTGTGAAACTAGATGGGTAGAAAGACACACGACGATACAACAATTTCGTGCCAACCTCTCAAAAATAGTCGATGCTTTACATATGATTTTGGAATGGCGGGAAATCGAATCGGCTTCAAAGGCTAAATCATTGATTGCTGCTCTTTGCAGTAGCGATTTCATAGTTACAATTGTGTGCATAAGTGAAGTTTTATCACTTATTCTTCCCTTGAGCCGATATTTGCAAAAGGAAAGCGTTACAATTGACAAGGCTGGCTCACTGGTCCAAGAGACTTTGAAGACCTTGAAGGAGAAAAGGGGAAATTCTGAAGAAGAATTCTGCACACTTTTTGAAAAGTGCAATTCTACTGCCAGTTCTCTAGATATCGAAGTCACAGTACCACGCTTGGTAAAGCGACAACAGCACAGATCTAACCACCCTACATCTAATCAATCTAATCCAGAAGAATATTACAGAATATCATTATATATACCACTTTTGGAATCTGTCACCGAGGATTTGAGAACTCGTAGATTCTCTGAAGAAACTCTATGGCTGTACGGTTTAACAATTTTCATTCCAGCACAAATGATGAAAGAAGACTTCCAAGACATTGAAACAAAAAATAGAATCATGTTGACATTGAAGAAAGTTGCTAAGAAATTTCATCCTCTTTTAAATGTAGATGAAAGCATAGTTGAACAGATAGTTTCAAGTGAATATCATCTTTGGAGGAGAAAGTGGGAACGAGACAGGGATGGTATCTTGCCGAAGAATGCTCTGGCGACTCTTGATGTTTGTGATGCAGATATTTTTCCACTAATAAAAAGTATGTTGCATATTTTAGCGACACTGCCGGCAAGTGTCACCAGTGCAGAAAGATCGTTCTCCACTTTAAGAAGATTAAAAACATGGATACGATCCCGAATGGGAGAAGAAAGGTTAGTCGGACTTGCTCTACTGAACATTCACAGGGACATAAAAGTTGAAATCGACAAAGTTATTGAACGTTTTTCAAAAAAATTCAAAAGAAGGTTAGAGTTTATTGTGTAAAAAATATTTGTGTAATACTAACAAATAATGTATTTCATGTGAACTACATTTTGTACTCAAACCTAAAAAAGTTTTGTACTCAAACTTTAAACGTTTCTTAAAGTAACGTTTAACGTTATTGGCTGCATAACGTTTATGTACAATTCAAGATAAGGAAAAAAGATAAACAGTAAAACTAAAAGTACTTTTCCCCTTTTTTGTGTTTTTATAACCTACTGTAATAAAACTAAAATTAATTTAGATATAGTAAGTATAAATTTATAGCCCTAAGGCCATATCAACAATTTTAGTTCTGTTAATTTTTTCCCCTGAAAAAAAACCGCCCCCCCCCCAAATCAAGGCTCTGGATCCGTGCTTGATGTATGGATGTATGCAGAGTACATGTATGGAACAAGTAATATGTATTATCAACCAATTACATATGAAACATTACTGATGTGCACATTTCACTTTACCCTTTGCGTGCAGGTGTCATAATATTACAATGCAACAGTTTTTGTATTTTGGCGATCATCGTAATATTATGACATGACGTTTCTCGTTGTTTCCAATATTCAACATCTTACATATGTGATGCGAAACACAACTGAAATATTCATTGACTTATTTTGTTCATATTTCTTCCAATAGATATGGCAGATCTGTGCAACATAATGGATTTTATTAAAGCAGAATTACAACATTGTCACAGCTGGCATTAGTGTCAATCACACAGCTTATGGTTGCAATGTTTATTTACAATCAGGCTGTGAACTTAACACATATTTTTGTTATTTTTGACTGCTTTACTTAATTGTGTTTTGTTTAATATATTTTGTGTTGTGTAAAAAATGTTAATATGGCATATCTGAGTGAAGAACAAATTTGGGAACTTGCAGAAATTAGTAGTAAGAGTGAGGACAATACTAATTCAGACCCAGGTTTCATTTGTAGCAATTCAGGTGGGTTTTGTTTGTATATTTTCATATACAATAGACTTATATAGAGTATTGATAGGTAACCTTTGGGTGTTATACGTGTTTCCATAATTGTAATATCAAGCTCTTCAACTGTTCATTCATTTTTTAACCTTTCTACCCAGGTGGTTGTCACTCTCATTTCATTTGTTTATATGTATCAGTTTACTGTGTAGAGTTACATACCACTGTAATATAAAATAGCAGCAGTAGGTAAACAGTTTTTCCTTTTGGTTAATTTATTATTCTAATTGATTTAGTTGTGCTTTCTTTTTATTATAGGTGATGGATAAATGGGTAAAATAAGAATAATTGTCATTTAATTTTAACAAAAGCTGTTTCCAAATAAACAAGCATAATTCAGAAACACAAAAACTTGAAGAGCAATAGACTATACACTATTTATCGATACAATAATGGCAATTAAGAATATATGAAAAAAAGTTTAATTCAAGTATGTTGAGGGCATGATACTGTACACCAAAAATATAAAAATTTCACAGAAAATGGCCGCCACAGGGGAAGGAGACAAGAATTAGCCGCCTGCACCAAAAGAGTTGATAGTTGTAATAATCTCTGTAAATAACTGATTTACTAATCAGCAAAATTGGTTTAGCGTTTCATATTATATACTTTATTTGTTTTTATACATTATCAAGTTGTCAGCATTTTTTTCAGTCCTATGTTACTTGGATGGTTGAGCTACACACAATCAATGGCATAGCCAAGGGAGTTACAACTCCTCCCTACTGGGCAGGTCACACATGATGTCTTACTTGTAAAATCTGCAAGCACAGTTATATTACTAGCGACTGTGATGTAACGTATATAATAGACTAGAACTGGCAAATTTCGTACTACCGCCATCCAGTGCCCCCACCCCCTCAGATCATCAATAACTCACATTATCATAGATAAAGGTCTACAATATTCCTCTCATTAAAAAAGCCTGGCTATGCTACTGTATATGACTGAAATTTCAGTAAAAAATCTAATCCGTGTTTTAACCCAATAAGCAGTAAATATAATATCTGCAGTGGCAAGGGACATTTCCTTATTGTGCATACTTAAAGTAAAAAGTTTCTAAAATTGTTATAATTGAAATATGTCACATTATATATCAAATTAAAGGCAAGTGAATGCAGTGAACAACATATTGTTACGGCATCACGAACAATCTACGTGTTTATCGAACGTTCCAGAGACATCCAGAATGTAAGCGTGTGGTGTACATGCTACTAGACGCATTTTGCGAGAATCTTCTCGACTGTGCCGGGGATCGCGGGGCGCTCGGCCTGTGTCAAGGCCGTACTTAATTACGTAGTTCATACGCACAAATCATCTAGATATTCGACTAGCTATAAATACCGGTACTCAAACGACGTTCAGTTTAGTATGAGGCGAATTTTTGACTGTGCGGTTCGAGAGTATTAGTGCGATGTATTTACAGAGCGGTTCGAGTTATTACTGTGTACGTTCAAGTAGTTATTAGTGAAGTGTTGCGTTTTATATTCGGACGGTATAATTGTAATACAATTGAGTTTTAATATTAGTGGACATTTTATTGCGTGTGAACAATTTTCATTTGATTTGTTGTAGACACTGTGTTGTTAATTACAAACTGTTTTACTGTAACAATTAAAGGTGTGATTAGTGACTTGATTGGTGTCTTGTACTTATTTTGTTTCCACTGTACCTACGACGATCGAGTAGACCGTCGTAACAGTGGTGTCAGAAGTGGGATAGAACGGTTAACAGTGGACACTTTGTACAAGACGAGTGTAGTTCGTAATTAAGTAATAAAATGGATCCCAGTCAGATGGTGGAAGCTTTACAAACACTGCTTCGGCAGACACAGGAAGAAGCAGAGAAACGACAGGATGAGGAACGCAGACAGGAGGCGGAAGAAGCAGAAAAACGACAGGATGAAAAACGTAAACAAGAAGCAGATAAAACGGAAGCTCTCTTTGAAGTTATGCAGAAACAGTTGCAAGAACACAGTACCGCAGAATTGGGTATCCTACGAGGTGAGCTTAATAAACAAGTTACTAAAATATCGGAGGTACAAGAATCAATGACATTAAAAGTAGCTGAAGTAGAAAAATCTGTCTCGATTGTTGAAGAATCGATGTCTACAAAAATATCTGTTATAGAAGAATCTGTGTCAAATAACATATCTGCAGTAGAAAACTCAATGGCAAACATAAGAGAACAAATTAAAAGTGAAGTCGAACAGTGCATGAAGACTCAACCAAAACAAATTTCTGAACAGACTGTACCAGTGATAAAGACAGAAAAAGACACAGAAAATAAGTTAATAGAGAAAGTCACTTTGCCTGCAGTAGGGACAGTTCATGTCAAAGCTCCAACCTTTGACGGAAGCAGTCACTGGGCAACGTACCTCCGCCAATTTGAAGCTGCTACATGCGCAAATAATTGGACAGAGAAAGACAAGGCAGTTTCACTCGTTCTCTCATTAAAAGGACCCGCGGCAGAACTACTACAGAAAGTGCCACCTGACAGCCAGAACATCTATGCCGAGTTGATAAAAGCTCTAGAATTACGCTACGGTGATAAACATTTACATGAGGTGTACTACGCTCAGTTGAGAACAAGACGACAACGTTCCGGGGAAAGTCTTCAATAATTTGAAGCAACTATCGACAGACTGATTAGATTGGCTTATCCTGAAGCACCAGACGACTTCCGAATAAGGTTTGCGGTGCAGACATTTATTGATGGCATCGGAGATTGTGAACTTCAGCAAGTGTTACGAATGGCAAGACACCGAGATAGCTCAGAAGCTCTTGTTCACGCCCTAGAGTTTGAAGCTGCCAAGTCAGCGTCCCGCTACATTAACGGGTTTGTGCCATCACGTTGCAGTCAGAAGATTCCTGTATCACATTACCGTTACGATGGGTGCAGAAAAACAATGTTGTCGGACAAACAATTCAAAAGTTCAAGAGAGTCGCAACGATTTGAAAAATGACAGAAGACCGAAATGTTACAACTGTGGAAAACGTGGTCATCTACAGGTAGACTGTTGGGAGAAGAAAATACCGAGAGAAGAGACTGATCGCACCAATTGGAGGAGTAAAGCCCCAGAACAGCACACAGTTTCCACGCTACATAAGATCAGTGGAAACTTGATTGTTAATGGATTTGCAGATGGTAAACCAACATCATTTACAGTTGACACGGGCGCAACAGTGTCCATTGTGCGCCCTGACTTAGTCTGTAACCGCCATCCTCTAATTAGCTCTTGTACAATACAGACTGTGACTGGAAGCCCCGTCAAGGTGCTAGGAAAGGTAGACGTACGTGTACGCCTGGGTCTTCTTGAGTTTAGTCACCAAATGCTCGTTGCAGACATTGTCGATGAAGTGATTCTTGGCACGGACATTATGAATGCCTACGGATTCATTGTGGACTTAGAAGAGAATGTCCTGAAGGTTGGCCAAGAGAAGATAAATGTTTGCATGGCTAAAATGACAGGGTCTACCAACCATTCGATTAAGCGAGTGACATTAGTCGAAGAAAAAGTCAACAAGTCTGGTCAAGAGGAACCCTCCCTGTTGCAAGCGGAAATGGAGGAAGAACTAGCAAAGGAAGTACAAATAAGTATAACGACAAAAGAAGTGATTGGAAAGCCAACTATGGGTGTCGAGATAAAACTCTTGCTTGTTCCTGAGCTGATAGAAGCGGCCGAGGGTAAAGTGGCTGAAGATGAAGTTACGCAAGAGGTTGATGATGAGAACCAAACAAACTTGGATCAGCCAGTGGTATTTAGGTCATCAGTACATGATGCAACGGGAGTGATTCCAGCAAAACTAGTGGTTGCGCGAAAGACTCGCATTCCTGGGAACATGATGTTTGGATCAAACGAGACTGAATTCGAAGAACGGGAAAATTATCCTCTGAAAGGACGTCCACCTAGATCGCCTGGTCGAGTATTACTTCGGAGACGGTTTGCCAGTTCGGGAAGAACAGGCTTAAGGAGGGGGCAGTGTTACGGGATCACGAACAATCTACGTGTTTATCGAACATTCCAGAGACATCCATAATGTAAGCGTGTGGTGTACTAGACGCATTTTGCGAGAATCTTCTCGACTGTGCCGTGCTTCGCTCGTGCGCTCGGCCTGTGTCAAGGCCTTACTTAATTACGTAGTTCTTACGCACGCTACGACGCAATTAGGAATCGTCTAGATATTCGACTAGCTATAAATACTGGTACTCAAACGACGTTCAGTTTAGTATGAGGCGAATTTTTGACTGTGCGGTTCGAGAGTATTAGTGCGATATATTTATAGAGCGGTTCGAGTTATTACTGTGTACGTTCAAGTAGTTATTAGTGAAGTGTTGCGTTTTATATTCAGACGGTATAATTGTAATACAATTGAGTTTTATTATTAGTGGACATTTTATTGCGTGTGAACAATTTTCATTTGATTTGTTGTAGACACTGTGTTGTTAATTACGAACTGTTTTACTGTAACAATTAAAGGTGTGATTAATGACTTGATTGGTGTCTTGTACTTATTTTTTTTCCACTGCACCTACAACGATCGAGTAGACCGTCGTAACAATATATAGGCACATAGTGCATGTGGTGAAATTTTATGATTTAGTAAATAAACTTTTTTGTGGATGGAAAAAATATTATAATTGACACCCATTAGAACAAAAAAATCACATCAGCAATATTTTCATTACATACAAAATGTTCTTCAAAATGTAATCTTTTACATCAAATCAAATTAAAGTAATACTTAATGCAGTTTTTCCAAATTTTAGTTAAAACTGTTCATAACTGAAAATGTAGTTCCAATAACTCATGACTTACAGGCTGTTTTCTATTTTCACACTATTCAGATGGTTTAAATAGTTATTGGACAGATTTACTTAAAAATATTAAATCAGAGTATAAAACACTTGAAAAATATTCTAAACAAACTATACAGTAAATACCTAAAACATTACCAAAAATGCTGTCACAACCACTCATGGCTTTCTTGTTCAGATTTTAGTTTTTTCACCTTGTCTAAATACACAGTAATCATAGTTACTTTAAAATATTAAAGCAAACACAAAATATAAACAGTTTTAATATATTTAAAATATATTATATATTTTTATATATCATATATTATGTATTATGTATTACATATGTTAATATTATATGTGTCATTATATATGTTTTAAAATAATAAAACACTTAATAGGCAATGTAAAAAACACAACTACAGTATACATACAACATTCCAACAAAACTTGTTAACTGAGGAATGCTACTTTTGCAATAATTTTCAAGCAAAACTAAACAGAAACTAATTATCATATTATATACTAAATTTTCATACAACCTTTTAAAAGTATTGTTTAAGAATGTAGCACAATCTAGTCAGCTATAAACAAACAAAAACAACATAATACTGAGATGGGAAAACATAACCGATTTTAAGACATTGGCACTTTAGAGTTACACAATGTCTCAAAATTGACTTTGCTCCTTCGAGGGTTAAGAAATAATGCATACAGATTTGGCAATAATAATATTACACAATAAACAAAACTTGTAAATCTTATTTATCAGCAAAAACCACATTTTCTTACTCACATAGAAAAGAACTGTAGCAATCCTATTTCCTATGCCTAAACTTTTAAACGCATTGGTTGCTTCTCCCTAAAAAAAAAAATAAAAATAAAAATGAATAAAAATTTACACTTACACTGTAAACAACAGTATTTAAAAAAATTTAATTTAAACTAAACTTTAATCCAATTCATTACTGATACACAAACATGGGACATGAAAATGTATTCAGAATTAAAACTGTTAATGTGAGAATCCTATTACAAAATAAAGTAAACGTGTATATATATTTTTATTCAACTGGTCTTTTTCATACACATTTATAACAATAAATGTAATACTACACATGGCTGTTACTGTAACTAAAAAACTTAATGTGCATTATTAATTAAAAGGAACGTACAATGGGTACAATAAAGAAGTTAAATGTATTTAGGTTGTATAGTAAATAATAAAATTCAAAAATTATCAATAAAGAACTTTTATAATTCTAATATACACTTGATGTTGGGGTGTTCAAAATCAAAATCTGTTACTATATTATGAATTAAGAATCGTGTATCTACACACAACATTTCTGACCTTAGGTTTTTGCCCCACGGTAATATAAAAATTTGTATCTTTTCTATCACAGGATTCTTTGCTCCTTTTAAGCAACATGTATATTAAGGAAGTGGAGGAAACTGAAGTCCTCCCCTTCCCAGCCTGTTTACCACAAGTAGAAGTCTCATTTCTAGACATCCCCTTAATAGAAAAAAAGAAAAAATTTAGTTTACTAAAAATACTGGAAAATTGTATGTTACTGTACCTACAGATGTGAAAGGCTTTTGATGCCAGGCAGTGATGTCACTGATCACTAGTACAGTCAGCTTTGGTTGTTCCCAAACAATCAGTTTTATTAAATTCTGATATTAAAATAGTTTTGTCAACACAACAGTAATTATTTTTAGAAGATTCATGGTCATACAGAGAAAATAAATATTATCTTTGAGTGCTGTGTCTTGAGTTCTTCAGTATTATTAAGACTGGTATACTTATCCCCTTCTCTTATCAACCCCACTCTGCCTCTCTACAACAAAAGCCAGGTTAATGCTTTCTACTTAAACTCTAGCTTGCATTTACATATGTCTCTTAATGCAAAGAGCAAAAAAAGTGTTGGATATTTTACTTTATAATACTTCTGAGCAGTAATAATATTAGTTTACACAGTAAACAGTGAAACAAAATCTTGGTAAAACAGTGTGGTACGAATGAGTACAACAAAAAGTTGTAAGAGAAAAAGCAATAGCTTTTGTAATATAATGAAAAAGTAAAATCAAAAAATTTTGTGTTTCATATTATCATTTTCAGAATATTATTATTAAAAAAAAAATTTCACGAACAAAATTGGAGAGCAAAACTATTAAAGTATGGGAAAACTGATATTGGCAGACTGCATACCCTAAATGTTAAAAAGTTACAGGTCAGGAGAAACGATCCCAATGGAGTTGAAAATAACTATTATATACCACCACCTCCTGAACTATGGAAATTACCAACACACTATTCTGCTAAACTAGTTTCAATACTATGCTTCTATATAGTTTTCTTCAATATTGTTTTTAACCATCTATCCTGTATGTCTTTATGTAGAGAACAATATCAAATCGAATTTTTACTCATAAAGTTCACTGCAACATGTAAAAAAAATATACAGATATTATGCCCACTATCTCTTTCTTGATAAACTTCGTAGTTGCTTATGACAGTACTGCTAGGGATCAGCTCCAGCAAATATGGAAGAGCAAAACATAACTGACTGACTCATGATAATTATGAATGACAAATGCAAATTGTACAGTTAGATTGATGGAAAACTTTTAGAGCCACTGAATGTTAAAAATGTTTTTTTCAGGGAGATACCCTCCCACACTTAATGATTAATATTACATTGAAAAAAGTTACAAGAGAATCATATGAATAACAAGAGAGATAATGTTCTGTAAGTCAGTACAGTTATTGGGATGTGCAGACAATTCGAACATTACTGGAAGAATTAAGAGGAATCTTTCTTCGCAACAGAAGAAGCCCCTAATAGAATAATATTTATATAAAACAAGTTATGGTTGAACAAACCCATACACCAAGTATGCAATTTACCACAAACATTGAAAACCTATCATACTGTACATATTCTATTAAAAGTGTGGGCCACGTTTGTAGGACAAAATGTTGGCAGTGAAAATCAGGATGAAGCTTACAGTGGCAAACAGCCACCAATGACTTGATTCATAAAACCAACGAGACTTAAATGCACTGAACATAACCCATATGCAGGACAGTGAACCAGTGTACCAAATTATGATGGCTATCAGGTGGACCCACAGAAAAAGACTCAACCCTGGCTAAGACGAATAATGTGGAGTGGAACAGGAGTGAATGCTAGGAATCACAATTCGATTATGATAGCTCACGACTGAAAAATACAATCCTAAATGTAGCCAAAACATTCAGCAACTTAATGTAGTAAAATTGTTACCTTAACACCCAGAATAACACAACAAAAGCAAAAATTAATAAAAAGCACCATTACAATTACAAATGTAATGAATAAGAAGAAACTATGAAGTGCAATAACGCAAATAAACATAGCAGTTTAATCATCTTAAAATCTAAATTTCATTTTTTTTATCTGAGCTATATAAATCAATAACTTCAATGTCGATCCTTTGACAGTCTAGTACAACTGAACATACAAGCCTCTGAAACCATATTTAATGGATTTTTGATTCTGTGACATACGCTATTGTGAATATAAGTAACTCTTATGATGAGAAAATAGAGTGACTGACACAGGTAATCTCAGCCTTTTATACACAAATCCTAAAAAAATGAGATATTGTACTTTTTACTTGTTATTTAGCTTTGTTAACTGACTTTCATGAAAACAAAAAACATTGTTTACAGAAAAAATTAGGTGAGTCAGTTCTGTATCTTCATAAGAAATATATTTTACACCTGGTAAAATCTGGGGGAGGGGGTTACATTTATGTGCTTTCTATATTTTTTAATATTTTACATGTCATGTAGAAAACACCACTATTCCAGTCTTTCTGGTTTTGCTAGTTATAAATTGTAAGGTATCACAGAAACCTTACCTTTATCTTTTCATTTTATATTTTACATTTTTGTGACAATCTGTATATACTTAACAAAATCCTCTATATTTGGAGCAAAATATTGAGCTATTAACTGAAACGGTTAACTACAAAAAAAAATGAAGGAAGAGTATAATCAAGTTTTCACAAGCTTTATTTTAGTTATAATAATAATAATATTTCCAAAACAGTAATAATCATTTCCTAATGATGAAAACTATTCTTCTGCTAAGAGGTTTATACTATAAACAGAATTTATCGATAACAATTTGTGTTGGCTTACCCTAAGAAAATCAAAATGAGGTACATAATGTCCTCCTATACCATAGTTAACTACTTGAAGTTCTTCAGCAGTTTTTGTAGTCAGACCCGTCATATCCTCAACTCTACGACTGATTCTTTCTACAGCTGGATCTTCTTCATCCTTAAGCCATGCTGATTTACTAATACGATATTGGGATACTACTTTATCTCCAGTCTTATAATTCTTCACTGTTGCTCTTTTCAGCTGTTAGATAACAAAATTAACTTTAATAGACACAAAAAAATAATGTTTGATGTATTTGCTTATAATGGACACATTAAACGGTTTTAATTTAATAGTAACTTTTTGTACAATTAATTATATTAAATTGTAACTAATTTGTTATGTAACATTTATTATCTATTTAGAATGGTAACACTCACATTGAAATCAATTTATTATAGGTCATATACCAATAAAGAGTATTTCTGTTAACATTTACTGAATGTAAACATTATTTTAACAAACATTTACAACACGGTTATAATTACAACTTTTAAAAATAATTATATATTCAAGCTATAGTAAAGATAAAAAATTTAAGATAATTTTTTCGTCAACATGATCTTTCACAGTACCCTTCTAAAGTTGTACCAACACTGAGACTGACACTTCCCCATTATAGATAGGTATACTATAAGCTTAAGAGGGGTTCAAACTTTTGGTTCAAACTTAAAATCTGAAAACCAATTGATACTATGAATATAAAAGCCTTTTTCGACTTCAAAAGCTTTTAGAAATTTACTACATTTTCAATGTCACAGTGTATGTATATTATACGAAAAACTAAAAATATACAATCACATCCATGTTTTTTTTTGCAACTTTTTCAGAATTGGTCTTGATGATTTTAATATTTATATTTTTTTGTAGTTTTTGTTTAGTGTTATATAATATGCATTAGTGGAGTTGTCAAAATTGTCCGAAGGACTGTTCTACATATATGGATTTAAGGAAATCTATCAGTGGCAGATAATCAAGGGGGGGGGGTAATCTCAAGTGGACCAGAAATTTTGTTTACAAATGTAAGTGAAGTCATATTCAATTTTGTCTTGATAACATCAATAGATCTACTTCTAATTAAAACTAATAATTTTAGTTTTGTATTTTTCTGTCTTAGTTAAAATAACTCTGGAAACAGCTGGTAAGCGAGGTTTATCTCAATTGAGATGTGAGTCCAGCAAGAAAGTACACTATGTCTTGGAAAATACAGGAGGGCGAGTGTGCTAAGTGACAGTGATGGTACTTTCCCCATGCTTCCAATGTATGGAGTGGAGGGAGGGGTCCAATCTCCATCTATCTGTTCAGAGATCCTATGCAGAAATGTGTTGATTGTTGATGGGGTTTTTTACACAACTGAAATGGTGCATGAATCATCAACTGTTATTTTTATTCTTAAAACTATTATCATAACATCCCACAAACTGCTTATTTGTTATTTAGTATTATATACTGTTGTGTCATAGTGTCCTACGGATTTTGGATTTTTTTTAATTGGTCACAGTGTACTGCACTGTTTGCCACTGTATAGAATACTTGCATTATTAAAGCAATTGTTTTGTTGGTTAGGCAAATTAGTGGAAATGCTAAGCTTGTCAGAAAAGGTTGTCCATACTCAAAACTGTTAAATCTTATAATTTACAACTGAGAAATCCTATAACCTGATACTGAAATTCTAGGGGATGTTGTTTACAGATTACCCATTGCTTTGGTTGACCCTCTGCCAATGGAAATTATATTGGCTCAACAACAAAATGTATATAAGAAAACATAAAAAAGTATAACCATAAAATATTTATTTCAATTATAAGCAGCTGCTATTTAACAGCTGAGATAATAATTAACGTAGCACTAGTAATATTAAAGAACACTTACTGTACTGCTTTTACTATTTTCAAATAACTCTTTTAGTTTAGCTTACATGAATTTGTTATTACCAGCGCTTTATTTATCATACAAAATGTAGAAGAGCTACCACCATTCCTGGGTTACACACGGACAGTTATTTGGTTATATACTTTTTTTTGTTATACACGATTTCATATTAATATTTTAATACTCAAATATCTGTAAAAAGCTTGATGGTTGTTACAAAAAAGTAAGTTTAAAATTCTAGTTTAATGGTGAAACTTAAACTGCACAAAGGAATGTATTAATTGTCTGAAGATTTCTTTCACATAATGATACAGGAAACCAAGAGAAACTGAACCACATGGGTTGAGAGAAAAGTTTTGAACATGTTGCTCCTATAAAGCTACGGTCTGATAGATAAACAACAGTTTTGCATAGCTACATATTGATGAATAAGAGAGACTAATACAAATGTTTAATGGTGGAGTGTAGTGTCTTTGTGTGTTCAATGTGTCTATGTTTGAAGATACGTCCTGTCTGCCCTATGCAGAATTATACACTCCACCACCGAATCCACCTTGGCAAACCACACATACACAAACATGAACAACAACATGGAAATTCTAAACGTACACACAAAAGGCTGAAAACTAGACCCTCTTGAACAACTAGAAATAAAGAAACACACAAAAACACATAGAAACAACATCCTAAATGAACAGACACAATTTAAATCACACATACTATTTGAACATATCACACACACACACACACACACACACACACACACACACACACACACACACACACACAATCAATCTTTCGAACAACGGAACCATCACCAAAAACTAGATGGACAGGACTCCTAGCGGCAGCCTCTGATGAAGCTTGTAATAAATGAAAACTGGTGCAGTCTATAAAGGTAAAAGTTTAACATTTTTTACCAATAAAAAATTAGTGATCCGAGTCACTCTTTTGTGATACATTTCTAATTATTAATCAACAGACATGTCATGGATAACAAAATCCAGGAATTTAAAAGTAACTAATACTAAGTTCTAAGTGCTTTGATTTACAGCATTGAGAACTTCATAAAATATATAGCAACAAGGAGGAAGGAATAACAAATAATTGTTGTTGAAGCACAGTACCAGTGTAAGAGTAAACTAAAAGAGCTTAGGATGATGTAATGAAAGATAGCCTACATACATTAAGCTTCATACTAATAGCATTAATGTATAAAGCTTATCAAGAAGTTTTTTCTATTTTAATTACACTTAAAAACAAAAAAATATGGACACTTACTCTTGGGTGTGCCATTTTCTTCACAATTTCAATTTCCGAGTCATACAGGGCTTCTCTGTAGAGCACAATTCTTGGATCCAAGTATGCTTCTTCTTCTTTCAGAGGAGCCAACCTGTTACATAAATCTCATGTTTACATAACTGACAATGATGCACTGTTATATCAGATTCAAAATATGTTTATTTTATCAAACTTTACTATATATTTTATACATTAAGAAAAATACTTTTCAGAAGTATGATTAAAACATTTTTAATTTTGTGCACATGTAATATACATTAATCATATAGACATTACCATTTCATTTTTCAAGCTCAAAGCTAATTATTCACACACACACACACACGCGCGCGCGCGCGCATATGGGAGAAAGTGAGTTAGAACACGCAACTCATTTTCAGTGATTTGAGGTATGTAAAAATGAGTTTGATGAGGTGGGTCTAGAAGACTGGCATTCTAGTGCAGACATATAAAACTCATTCGTAATTGGAATGGGAGATAATGGCATTTCAGATTATGATACAGATTTAGAATTATCTTGACATAAAATTCCAAGAGACTGATAAAACTGTCACATATATTACATAGAGCAAGTATTATTTAACTTGAAATAGTAACTGATATACTGTGTGTATAAGTGTTTACTTTATATTAAAATTAACAAGAGTATTCAAAGTTCTATATAACAATTTTTTAAAATATGCTTTATATTTGAAATGTAAACAAATAAGCCCCTCATTTTAAAAATCTGACAGTTTTGAACACATGAAGTTATCAGCACAGATAAATAGTAATTTTTCTTTTTAAGCAAAATACATTTAAGTGCATATGGATGGGTTTCAGATATGTATGAAGTAACTGGATTCAGTGAAAAGCGTGGGGTTACAATATACCGATATTTACACTTATACTTGTAAAAAAATGTTCAATTCCCGGCGGAGGTTCCGTACGGCGTGCACTCAGCGTCGTGAGGCAAACTGAGTAGGCGCTGAGATAACAGCGCCGCCTCCTGGCTGTGAATACCGCAACTAGCGGCTGGTGGCGCGTAGTACTAGCCATACACCGTCACACTAACACAAAAGCCGCGCGGTACGCCTTGGTCCTTAACGGACTGTTGAGCGGAGGTTCACTTGTAAAAAAAAGTATTGCGAACACGCACACAGTAAAATATAACACATCTTACCTGAGGAAAGGGTTATTTTTGTGCACATAATGACACTTGAGTTTTGCTGTAATTTCGGGAGGAGGCTGAATGGCATTACGACATAGCATTTCATATAGGTCATGTTCTGGCAAATCATCTATAGACCTTTTAGTATGATCCTGTTATTAAACAAAATTAATCTGTTACTGATAGAATTACTTATATAAAATATTATACATACATAAATGTGAAACACACTGTTACTACTTTATTGCCAGTTACCTTATTTTGTGTATTCAAGGGAAGCGCATTTTGTTCAATGGCAGCTTTGTAGTACGCTCTGTTTTTCATAGCACGTTGATGGGATGGAAATATAGCCAGGAATTCATCAGTCATTTGCAGAGCACTATGAACATTACCTGAAATACTTATGAGAATTAACAGGTGACTCAAGCAAAATGAATATTTTTCATCAATTCAAATATTCATAACTGACAATGACATTAAAAGGATATAATTTTGGTTTAGCCTTAGGTTCTGATGACTTTTAAGGTTGTGTGACAAACAGATTCAAACTCAGTTCATATAGTTCTTGTTGGTAGATTTATTATATTCATCTGTAGACAAAAATATATACCATACACACATGTGTGTGACTGCACATTGATACTACACAATTTTTAACTATGTTTGAAATAAATTATTAAACAAATTTAATAAACATTTCTCAAGAATTATTTTGTTTAATTTTGTACAGCTAATGAGAGGAAATAATAGGTTCTTGAAACTGCTGTTCAAAATTAGATGTTTTTGAAGAAGTAATTTGTTAAAGTAGTATTATATGGCAAGCTCATAGCATTTATAATTAGCTTCCTTTCAAAAGCTTACTATGCTCCTAAAATTTAATCAGTAGGAATACCTTGTTTATGATTGGAAACAATGATTTAAAATTGTTTCTATAGGTTACACTCATTTAGAGTTAACCTAGAGTGTTTCAGTAAAACACTGGCCCATTAATTAACTGAAATATCATGAAAGATGCTTCCATACCTTGCATGTATGTGGAATTAGCAAGATACTCTAGTATTTCCCAACGCTCAAGGTTGATAGCATTTCTCTCTCTATCAAATCGTTGTAAAGCTTCAGTCATCCACAGCACTGTGTGATAAAAATCCTGTTGGTTGTATGATTGTCGACCTAGTTCAAAGCAGTCTGCAGCTAAAACAATATGGTATGTACCATTAATTTTTATTCTTACTTATTTTAAAATTTATGTAGTAACTAAATCTTTTGCTATAGAAAAATAAGTTGATTCAGTTTTCACTTATTTTATTTTATATCACTGTGTACACAAATATACCCCCCACTGGCTTCCACAATTGGGGCATGAACAAAAGTTCGCTAACTTCATCTAATGCATAAGAGTATAAAGTTGCAAACATTTTATTATTGTTGTCTTGATTATTCATCTCTTCTTTCACAGCACTAACACTTAACTAAAAATGAACTTTTTTCATGTGAAAAACTTACTATTTTATTGGACGCGTTTCGGCTTAGTATCCGCCTTCTTCAG
Organism: Magicicada septendecula; assembly: GCA_034769895.1. Classification (NCBI taxonomy): domain Eukaryota; kingdom Metazoa; phylum Arthropoda; class Insecta; order Hemiptera; family Cicadidae; genus Magicicada; species Magicicada septendecula. The sequence goes on along the minus strand of CM068372.1, from coordinate 234,168,695 downwards.
CTTTGGTAACAGACTGCCAGCATTTTGTAACGGTTGTGTGGAAGGTGAAGTGGGGGTGATGTGTGGAGGAAGGGGATTGGCGCGGGGATTCAACTTACTGTTTGTTTTCTGTATAATTGTGTCAAAAAGTGTATGTGATTTATATTGTAATTGATCGTTGAGTATGTTGTTTGGTTGTGTTGTGTAGTGTTTATATATTTCGTATTGTTCAGTTGTGTTGAGTTTTTGACCTTTGGGTATGTAATGTAAAATTTCAAGATTAGTGTCTATGTTGGTGTAACTGTGGTTTTCTGTGTGTATGTGTGTGGCAAATGCAGAGTGTATATTGTTGTTGGTTAAAGCTTTTAAGTGTTCAGAATAACGGGATGAAAAAGATCTTCCCGTCTGGCCTATGTAGAAACTATTGCAGTCATTACAATTTAATTTGTAAACACCTGTTTTGTTATATTTGTCTATGCCTGTGTTTGTATTACTGATGTGTTTTTTGATGGTATTGGTTGTTCTGAATGCTATTTTGTATTTGTGTTTTCTGAATGTATTGGCGATTTTGTGTGTGTATGAGTTGTGGTATGTGAGTGTGATATACTTATTGTGTTGTGTGTTGATGGTATTTAGTGTTTTGTTGTTTTTGTTTTTGATGCGTTTGTGTAGTATGTTTATTAAATTGGGGTTATAACCGTTTTTTATTGCTATGTATTTTATTGTGTTGAGTTCGTCGGTGTAATCTTGTTTATTTAAGGGTATTTTAGTTAGTCTATGGAGCATATGGTTGAAGGCCGCATGTTTATGTTGTGTTGGATGGTTTGATGTGTTGTGTATAACCATGTCAGTTGTGGTTGGTTTCCTGTATATTTTGTACGTGTGTGTATTGTTAGTTTTGTTAATTGTTAGGTCTAGAAAATTTATACTATTGTTTTGTTCAGTTTCCAGTGTAAATTTTAATTTGTGGTGTATAGTGTTTATGTATTTGTGGAAGTTTTCAACTTGTCTTGTGTTGCCTTTGAATAAAAGTAATATATCATCTACATACCTGTGCCAGTATATAATTTTGTTAGTGTATTTGTTGTTGTTTATTATGTGGTTCTGTTCAATGTTGTGTATATATATTTCTGCTAGTATTCCTGATATGGGGGATCCCATCGGGAGTCCTTCTGTTTGTGTGTATATTTTGTTATTGTATGTAAAGTAATTTTGTTCAGTTATTATTTTGGTAAGTGTGATGATTTCTTGTATGTGTGTTTCAGGTGTGTTGTTTTGTCTAAGTAGTTGTTCTAGTGTTTGTATGGTTTCTTTGATGGGGACATTAGTGTATAAATTGGTTATATCAAAAGATGCCAGAGTTGAGTTATGTGGGATGTGTATGTGTTCAGTTTTCCTGACTAGGTCAATGTTGTTTTTTATAGAGGTGTTGTTGCTGAGTTTTATGTTTTCTCTGATTCTTTTAAACACGCACCTCAACGACCATGACCCGATACGTCACGACATAAAAAGAAAACTTCAAAACACACATACAAAACCAAAAATACACAACAATGAAATAAAAACACTCAATAGTGTAAAACACAAGTTACTCGAACACAACACAACAATCCTAAAAGCCGACAAAGGTAACATTAGCGTCATAATGGACAAACACCAATTAAACACTAAAATCGAAAGTTTCTTCAACGAAAATAATATAACGGAAATAAATAAAGACCCCACACTAAAATTTCATAAACAGATTAATAAATTTATAAACAACACCAAACATATAATCAAACCAGAAAACGCCAAATACCTTAAACAAATAAAACCTAACCCCCCTAAACTAAATGCATTACCAAAAATACATAAACCTAACATTCCAATCAGACCATTAATAAACAACACACAGGCCCCCTCCCAAAAAATAGCAAAACAACTAGACAAAATAATCAGAGAAAACATAAAACTCAGCAACAACACCTCTATCAAAAACAACATTGACCTAGTCAGGAAAACTGAACACATACACATCCCACATAACTCAACTCTGGCATCTTTTGATATAACCAATTTATACACTAATGTCCCCATCAAAGAAACCATACAAACACTAGAACAACTACTCAGACAAAACAACACACCTGAAACACACATACAAGAAATCATCACACTTACCAAAATAATAACTGAACAAAATTACTTTACATACAATAACAAAATATACACACAAACAGAAGGACTCCCGATGGGATCCCCCATATCAGGAATACTAGCAGAAATATATATACACAACATTGAACAGAACCACATAATAAACAACAACAAATACACTAACAAAATTATATACTGGCACAGGTATGTAGATGATATATTACTTTTATTCAAAGGCAATACAAGACAAGTTGAAAACTTCCACAAATACATAAACACTATACACCACAAATTAAAATTTACACTGGAAACTGAACAAAACAATAGTATAAATTTTCTAGACCTAACAATTAACAAAACTAACAATACACACACGTACAAAATATACAGGAAACCAACCACAACTGACATGGTTATACACAACACATCAAACCACCCAACACAACATAAACATGCGGCCTTCAACCATATGCTCCATAGACTAACTAAAATACCCTTAAATAAACAAGATTACACCGACGAACTCAACACAATAAAATACATAGCAATAAAAAACGGTTATAACCCCAATTTAATAAACATACTACACAAACGCATCAAAAACAAAAACAACAAAACACTAAATACCATCAACACACAACACAATAAGTACATCACACTCACATACCACAACTCATACACACACAAAATCGCCAATACATTCAGAAAACACAAATACAAAATAGCATTCAGAACAACCAATACCATCAAAAAACACATCAGTAATACAAACACAGACATAGACAAATATAACAAAACAGGTGTTTACAAATTAAATTGTAATGACTGCAATAGTTTCTACATAGGCCAGACGGGAAGATCTTTTTCATCCCGTTATTCTGAACACTTAAAAGCTTTAACCAACAACAATATACACTCTGCATTTGCCACACACATACACACAGAAGACCACAGTTACACCAACATAGACACTAATCTTGAAATTTTACATTACATACCCAAAGGTCAAAAACTCAACACAACTGAACAATACGAAATATATAAACACCACACAACACAACCAAACAACATACTCAACGATCAATTACAATATAAATCACATACACTTTTTGACACAATTATACAGAAAACAAACAGTAAGTTGTAGCGGGTCAATTTTGGGAGTTTTTATTTTCCACCTTATGGGGTATTAAATTTTATTCATTTCGTTTTCGGTCGGGAGCCTTATAAAATATTGTGAAATAATTGTATTATGCGACAACGTTATCTTCCGTGTAACAGACCAGTGTTGAGAAACAGCAGTCTGAGACAAAGGCGTTACGCAATTTCAATTGTGTCACGCGGCGAACGAAGCATTTACCCCCTTCAAAATTCTCAGAAATCTGTACTTGTGTAGCAGCACACAGATGCAACTGTACCACCACAAGCTTGAGTGACGCATCCAGCCACAAAACAGGATGTCCTAGGACGAGCAAAATTCAGCAATGCGCTTTTGAGCGGCAGGAAGTGCTGTTTACATCCGGTTCCTACCATGACGTCAGCCTGTGCCTAGTTGAAATCGTCTGCTATCGTCACTCCAACAACTACGTGACTAGCATGAGTCGAACCTGTGACGACTAACTGTAAGGCATTGATGTCCGTCGTCTCAACTAAAATGCTCCAGGAGTGGGGAACAGAGAGACGCTGGCAGTCCTTTGCCGACTTTCGACTGCGCAGGCAGTCCGTTAAACGGGGCTCAAAAATTAAAACTTTTCTAAATTAAAATTCAGTGCACTAAATAAAATGAAGTGCGGCTAATCTGATACAACAAAGAACAACAACAAGAAGAACCCATATAAACTATTTTCGGACATCAACATTATAACATTTCATATAAAGATGACTGTGCGTGAAGACCGCGTGTCCGCCGTGGGGGGGAAATTTATATTATAAAATGTTAAGGGTATTATAAATTCTGTGTAAATGTGAGTGTGGCAAAGCTGGGCTGCTTTCTGTTTTATCTGTGTTGTTAATTTTGTTTGTTAGAAAGGATAAGGTAAGTTATAGTCTGTAAGTTCTGCTAATAACAACATGCACGAGTTGCATCATCTGTAACTAAATGTAATTTTATTCAATCTCAATAATGGAACATTAAAATTAATAATTCTCTTCTTAACGATGTGTAGAGTTAATTATTTCAAGAACCCATGAAACACATGTTTGTATCCAGCGTTCGTACGAACGAATCCTGGCCCGAAATAAAACGAAACCTTCCAGGTATGTGGAAGTCAATCTATTATATTATCATAGAATAAATTTAAGCCAATTATTTAACATCTCAATGGCGCCCGAACAGGGACAGTTTTTGGTAATTAAAATATTAAAGACCGTACCTACAGTAAAGATACAAACATGTTTTTGGGGTTAGCGGAATAAAACAAAAGTGCGTTGTTAACGCAAAATTGGTTATATAATACACTTTATTGATTATATTTTATTTATACACAAATATCAAGTATAAAATAAGAAATGGCAGATAACAGTGAAGTCGGCTTATCTGACAATCAGACCGAGAGTCAAGTAAATGCTGACTCCGGTATTCAAACAGAAGTAACGTCAATAAATGAGTATAACGCAGAAGCATCTGTATTTAGCTCACCAGGAGCGATATCAACTCCCGTAACAAATAAAGCTACAGAGTTGTCAGTGAACGATTTATTTAATTTCATGAGAACCATGTCTAGTGACATGAGAACCATGTCCAGTGACGTGAGAAATATGTCTAAGGATATGAACGTAAAATTTGATATACAGAATGATCAGTTTGATGAAATCTGCAATGTTAAATAGTCGTTTTGATGATAATGATATAATTTTAAATAAGATGAAAAGTGATTTTAACTATAAATTAGACCAATTAACGAATGATTTTAATGAACAGAAAATAAAATGCGAACAGCAAAATATTCAAAATGAGATCAATTTTAAAGAAATTAAAGACCAGAATACTCAGTTTCAGCAGAGTATTAATGTACAATTCGATAACCTGAGTAGGGTACTAGACAAACATATTGATGAACGTTGTGAAAGTATGAAATTACAATTGTCTGAGTCCATAAATGAGCAATTAGAGTGCCGTGTTTCTGATATTACCAATAATATAACTAATAAAGTAGATAAACAGATCACGGAGCAATATAGCATAATGAACACAATTTTTGAGAAACAAATAAGTGAATGTAACACCAATACTGAAGGTAAGATTGATTATGTTATGAGTCAGATTGAAAACAATAATAGTAAAGTAAGAGAAATTGATAATAACTGTAAGATTGAATTTAAGACCATACATGATACAATAAGTGACCTTGAATGTGATAATAACCTTAAATTAATGAATGTAAAAAATGAATTGAGCAAGGCCATCAGCCAACAAGTTAACACTGTTACCGAGCGAGTAATTATGACTCGTGACGTAAGCAGTGAAGTTGAGTTAGAGACATTCAGTTGTGATAACAAAAGAGTACACCCTATGCAGTTCATAAGTAGAGTGAGAGAGTTCAATAAGTTCAGTACTACTAACTGGGAAGTCCAATTATTAAAAATTTTAAAATGCTTTAAAGGTAGTTCGGAGATATGGGCCGAGGTACATAAAACGGAATGGGAGTGTTTTGAAAGTTTTGAGTCTGCGTTTATAAATAAAAATTGGTCTGAAGAAGACCAAGAAGTGTTACGAAGTAGAATCATGGGAACAGGGAATTTTGGGGGGCCCAATAATAATATAACAGGGTATGTGATGAGAATATTTAATGAGGCGAAATACTTAGAACCGCCATTGCCATTTAGATCCTTTGTGAGGCATATAAGCAAGCATTTGCCAAGGGAAGTGCAAATAACACTTATGACACGGGAGGTAGCTAATATTAGCGAACTAGAAAATATTTTAGATGTGTTTCAGAATATCCGGGACCAAGAATTGAGTCGCCGTCAGAACCAGCAGAATGGAAATAACGGAGGTAATCAGGGACAGCCGAGGGGATCCACAAATGGACCGGCATACCCTAGACGAGAACAAAATAACCGAGGACCAAAATGGACTTGTCCAGCATGTTCACAAGAGAATTATGCGACACAAAATTTTTGTTTTAGATGCAGGAGAGAGAGACCGGGTCAGCGACAGGGACCACCACCCGCACAGAACCAGCATGCATACCAACGAAGGGGAGAGGGCCCAGGAGGAGCACAGAGAGGCCAAACTCATGAACCGCGAGGAAACCAGCACGAACGAGGATACAACCATGCAGTGGCGGGCACCTCTGCGGGAAACTAAGAGGGACAATGGTACACCGGACCCGACCGTTGTCGCCGGAAGTTTCTGGGGTCCAAATGGATGATAGATACCGAAACAATGTTGTGATTACAGATTTGTCTGAGGAATTATTGGAGGAGGAAGACTTCGAAGCAGGGAGACGGGAGAATGGACTGACTGAGGTGAAAATCAACATAGAAGGTTAAAACTTTAATCGATACAGGTAGCGAAATCTCTGTTATTTCTGAACATGTATTAGATGAATTAAGAGAAATAAATAAAAATATTCCATCTTTACCAGTAGCTGGGGTGACGATTGTAGGTATTACGGGAGTTAGAAGTAAGAGAGTCACGAAACAAGTACATTTACACATGATAATTAACGGGGTAGGGTATGATAATACATTTCTAGTTGTACGGGGACTAAATCTTGAAGTTATACTTGGAAATGATTTTCTGATTAAACATAAGGCGGTGATTGATTTTCATAAACGGGTGTTAGAATTAAATAGTGAAGGGGAAACAGTCCGTATTAATTTTGAGCGGGTATTAGATGCGGTAAGGATTTCAGGGGTAAGGGTGATACATAATCGGGCCAATAAACAAGAAATGGAAGTTAGTATGAATGTATGCAGTGAGAGTAAGATAGAGTATGAGGAGAATGTAGAGAACTTATGGAATGAGAGAGCACTTAAATTTTGTAGTGAGGGTGGCGTAATAGGGAGTTCTCAACGTGCATCGTTGTGGCGGGTAGTAGAGAATTTTAGAGAAGTGTTTGCCGATATACCAGGGAGGGCAAGAAACTATGAATGCGAGTTAAAGGTAAGGGAACACGCACCCTATGTGCAAAGAAGTTATCCGGTGCCATATGCGAAGAGAAGAGCGGTCCAGCTTGAGTTAGAGAAAATGTTAGACGGAGATATAATTGAGCGATCTGTGTCACCATATTCTAACCCCTTAGTGGTAGTGATTAAAAAAGATGGTAGAGTTAGGTTATGTTTAGATGCCCGCAAAATCAATCAAATAATTATTCCAGACCGGGAGTCACCCGAAGCTATTGAAGAAATATTTCAGAAGTTTAGCGGCGTACAATATATGACCTCTTTAGACCTAACCGCCGGGTATTGGCAAGTTCCATTAGCAGCCAATAGTAGAAAATACACAGCCTTTTTATTCAACGGAAAGAATTATCAATTTAAGCGTTTACCGTTTGGATTGAACACCAGTGTAGCTAGTTTTATCAAGTGTCTGGACGAAATTTTGCAACCACATAACTTAGATTTTCTAACTATATATGTTGATGATATCTTGATAGCTTCCAGAACACTTGAAGAGCATGTCGAACACTTAGAATATGTATTGGAGAAGTTATACCAGGGAGGTCTGACAGTGAATTGGGAGAAATCAAAATTTTTGCAAACTGAGATATATTTTTTAGGTTTCATAATAACACCTATGGGAATACGTGCTAACCCAGATAAAGTAGAATCCATCCTGACGTTCCCGGAGCCAAAAAACATAAAACAATTGCAAAGTTTCCTTGGTCTTTGTAATTTTTACAGGAAGTTCCAGCGGAATTACGCCCAGACGACGGCCCGACTCAGCGCAGTGCTGCAAAAGAATAAGCAATGGAGGTGGGGAGATAACGAAAGAGCCGCATTCAACGAAATAAAAAATAAGTTCGCAGACATGATACTAATGAATCATCCTAATTTTAATGAAAAATTTTATTTACAGACAGATGCTAGTAATATCGCATTGGGAGCAGAGCTTTACCAAGAGGACGAGGCAAAAGAGCATAAAACCATCGCCTTCGCCAGCCGGACGTTGCTAGCCGCAGAACGTAGCTATACTACCACGGAGAAGGAGCTCCTCAGTATAGTGTTCGCCGTGAGGAAGTTCCGCACGTATCTGCTGGGTAACAGAACTATCATCAGGACGGACCATAAAGCGCTGTCGTTCCTGAATACTTGCAAGCTCACACACAGCCGGATAACCAGGTGGGTGTTAGCTCTTCAAGAGTATAATTTTTCTTGGGAATACATTAAGGGTGTAGAGAACAGGGTGCCAGACACACTATCACGAGTAGACACAGACAGAAATAGAACAGGTAGAGATATTAAAGAAATAGAGATTTATAGACTATCCCGGGAAGATAAACTTTTTGGGGAAGAATTGAAGGATATAAATGCAATGCAAAGAGCTGATAGTAAATTAAATAAAATAATTACTAGTATAGAGTCAGACGTAGATGAATTTGGGTATAAACAATATTTTCAAGTGTTCAAAGGGAATTTGTTTAAAAAAGTAGAGGGGAGAGAGAGGGATTGGAGGTTAGTTATACCTGAAGGGTTGATAGAGAAAATAGTGTGGGACTGTCATCTTAGGTACGGGCATTTTGGGGCACGGAAGTGTGTGAATGTATTAAAGGAATCTTGTTTATTTAAGAATATGGAGAAACGCGTCCGAAGAATACTTAGAGTTTGCGAGTTATGTCAGAAATCCAAAGTTGTCAATTATAAGTTAGAGGGAGAACTAAATTATATTAAAGTAGAAAAGCCATTCGATTTAGTAGCTGTAGATTTGTACGGCCCATTGCCAAAGGGTAGGGGTGGAGTGATGCATATTTTTGTTGTACTTGATACTTTTTCCAAATATGTCAGGCTATATAGCGTGAAGCGAGCCACAAGTAAGGTGCTGAGTGAGAAGATTACCCGCGACTATATGATCAACGTGGGAAAGCCGAAGGTGATATTATCCGACCATGGTCCGCAGTTCATCAGTGGGAGATGGCGCCAGACGCTCGGATGGGAAGGTATCATCCCAAAGCACACCGCCGTATATCACCCGCAATCCAATCAGGCGGAGAGAGTCATGAGGGAGTTGGGCAGAATTTTCCGAACATACTGCCACGCCAAACATAGCGAGTGGCCACTCTATGTGCAGAAGATTGAAAACTGGCTAAACTGCACCACCCACGAGTCGACGGGGTTCACACCTTATGAGCTAATAAGAGGAAAGCGTCCACAGAGGATTCTGGAACAATTAATCGAATATCCACCGGAGACCAACACTATTGGTAACGATGTTAAACTTAGACTAGCGAATGAAAGTTTGTTGATGAAGGGAGAGAGGAGAAAACAGCGACATGATATGAAAGGTAAGTGGACGCAGTATGAGATTGGACAGCTGGTATTGATACGACGACATGACTTATCAAGTGCACAAGACAAGGAGATCAAGAAGTTTTTCTTATTATACGAGGGACCGTACGAAATAGTAGAAATAAAAATGAGAAATTCATATGTGTTACAGAATAGAGAAACCAGGGAGATAGTGGGTACCCATAACGCCACCAATTTAAAAAGGTATTGGTTAAAATAAAATAATACATTAAATCTTGTAATTAAATACAAACTAAATAACTACAAAACTAGGAATTTAATATATAAACAAGGGGTAGCGGATAGAGGTTCCCCACTTGTCCCAGTGGGGTTCGTCTATTTCAGGGACGCGCCCCTGCCCACGCGAGCCTTGGTTTTCTCCATTTACCCTTATTTTCGGAGGAAGCTTTGGCCCTACCTTTAGTCCTAGTTCTTGACCCTGTAATAATCCTTATCCCTTTTATCTTCCCGATTTCCCTAACCCTCCTCTTAGAGTAAACACATAAACAATAGTTACACAAATTGGCACACTTTTTGGAACCATTTGATTGCCTTAATTCTAAATACTACATTAGGGTAATCCTCAAAATTAAATAAACTGGCGTTATTTATGACTTGTAAACTCATCCCTTAATTAGGTAGGTAGTGGAGAAGTTTTGTGGCTGAGTAGACAAACTAGATAATCAATTTTCTGTGTAATTCCACATGACTATTGTGGATTGAGATGGGGTTGTAGATTAGTGGTTGTGGTTTGTTTTCATGGGAAAGGAGGCAGGTAAGGATGTGAGGGCTGCCAACAGGTTTTGTTTACATTCACTGATGTAGAGGTTCTGTTCGTCTTCCATCGCATCTCAATTCACTATAATCGTGTATATGTAACATATAACCTATTTACAGGTAATTAAAAAAAAATAATTTTGGAAAATATTTTAAAGTAAACTTATGTAACCAAAGGGTTCAATAATTGTTTTGTGTGGTACCTGCTATGTTAGGTTATGAGTACGGGATGTTGGTAGTTGGAAGGTGATTGTGGAGGAATTTAAAGAGAGGTTAGAACCAATTATGTAATGTTTGTAAAATTTATTGAAATATTAAGAAAAACTGAAACAATTAATCACGTAGAACCATTTTGAAACTGTAATCAAAGTCATGGAAATTGTTTTAAATAAATAAATAATTTAAAAGGGTCAATTTTATTAATGAATCAAAAATATATCTGATCTGAATTGGAATAAAAAATCTATGAGACAAATATCTAAAAGATTTATAAAACTCGAAAAGTGTAGTAAGCAGGTATGGCAATATATGATGTAATCAGAATGTTTAGACTATGAATGCTGAAACTGAGAATGTTTATAACTGTTGTGTATGAAAACAAGTCTGACACACAACTGTGTTTATGTAAACAGTAAACAGGTGTGTTGTAGTGGTATGTTGTGACTAGTGCCTACAGACATGCTTGGTGACAATAACAAAAAATGTTGTAGGCTGCTGAATCAGTATCTTGAGCAAAACCCTATTGGGACACAAAAGAATTAAAGTAAAATTTTTGTTAAAATAATGAGGTAATTCTGGTAACGTAGAGTTTGAGACATTAAAAAACCATTAAATTAATTTGGTATTCAAAGTAATAGAAACTATGATTTTAACAATGAACTTAAATTGTTTGAATTTTAAAAGTTTTGTAAAAAAAAAAAAAAAATGGAATGCATATAATTTCAAAATTAACTAGATAATTTAGAATTAAGTGATCAAAAACAATTGTCAAGTTTAGTATCAGTGAGTATGGGAACATTTTGAAAAGATGTGTAACAAAATAAAAACTTGGTACCAATACAAGAAGTGGGGATATTTTGGGGGGTAGATTGGTGCTCAATGAAGTGATAAAACAATGGAGTGTGGAACTGCAAAGGTTGAAAGTTTTAGTGTATAAATGTTTATAATTAGTTAGTAAGTGGCTATTGAGGGGGTGGCCTGTGCTCTCTTAGATAGCGAAATGGGTTGGGGGTAACAGTGAGTGTTACCTCCATTGGAGGCCAAAATGGCGATAAATGTGCGGCACACCTTATCCGTGTAAAGTAAAAAAAAAAAATTTTACACACATTACTAAATGACCGTGTCGCACATAACTAGATTGATGAAACAGGCAATTAAATTAAAGTTAGATTTCCTTGACTTTTCGGGCGGTTACTGCCTTACCAGCACTAATCGTGGATTTGGCTAGCGGCCGGCTATGGTCATATCAAGTCCCTTGACCATAGCTGACTTGAAATTGGTATATATTAGAAATTCATTGGGGGGTGACAACTAGAGGAAATTTCCCGGAACTATGGAACAGCGGCTGCCACTCTGCCCGCTTTGGGGTAGCAAGACAGGTGGTAGAACCGTCTTAAGGGTGTATGATTATCTAACAAGAACATGATGATGTTCACTACGTTTAAAACTTAATAGCGGAAGCAGGGACATGGAGAGGAAAAACCCTGCTCCAAAATATACCATCTCTGTCGAAGCGCAAGGGCGAGACAGTCCTCCATAATTTGAAATAGTGTGTGTGGCTGGGAGGTGACTCAAACGAGTCACGAACTTAAATTTTATAACATAAAGACATTTTTTTGCTCATTCAAAGTTTGATCCAATAAAAATGTTTGCGCTCTGCTCAAATAACTAGATGATCATATTTTCAATACAAGTTATCCATGCCATAATTCTAAGTGTACTATTCTATTGTTGCAAGTTAGATATAATTGTTGATAAAATGTATTTTCATTATGTGTGTGTATTTTTTAACTAAGCCAATAATTAATCGTCTGGCAGGCGGTCAATATGAACTATCAGAATCAGAGAAATGGGAAACCATGAGGTGAGGAGTAATAAGAAATAAGTATGTACATTCCATGTAATTTGTTCAATTTGAGATGTGTTGTAATTGCGTTAGGATATCAGCTGATCAGCAATAATACGTCACTGGTATATTAGTTGTAAATGTTTTAAGCAACTAATGTTCAATGTAACGTTTTAATGTATTACAGACATTTTAAAGTAATGATAAAAATAATTTGCTACCATGAGAAATAAAGTAACGATTGGTGAAAGTTAACAAGAGATAGTTTTGGGTGATAAATATTTTGTGGGACATATAGATCTGTCCCAATTGAAATCAAAGTGAAGATGAAATAATAGAGATAATGTAATGTTGTTTTTGAGTTAATGTAATGTAACAGAATTTTGTGAAATATAGATGTTGACACAGTAGTTGTGGAGAATTTATGTAGAGTTTTGAATGATATATTTATGTTTATAATTAATGAGGTTATTTTGTTGTATTTGTAGTAAGGTAATGAGATTGAGATTTTTGGGGATTGCAATTTTGTATTAGAGGGTAGTGTTATGTAGGAGTCCGCAACAAGGGTTGGGACGGGATAGGTATCGATTTTAGTGAGGAAGGGCCGCCTTAGGTAGAATCCAGGCCGCCAAATAAGGGAATTGAGTTTTGGGTAGGGGAATCACGTATCCTATGTACAAAGGGTTAGAGAGTATTTTTTATATGTAGAAGGTGGCGAATTGTGTTAAATGGTAAGTTGGGGTTGAGAGTGTCTTGATTAGTAGATATTTTGATAGAGAGGGGTGTCATGATAATTGAAGTTGATTAATATTAGAGTCAGAGAGTAAAGTTTATATATGTATACAGATCTAATACGGTAAATGAGAATAAATGATTTACATCACCCACAGTAATGTAGAATTAAACTGTTAACTAAAGAGAGGAATTTATAATAGAGAATATACAATTGTTTATTTTTTCAACCAGTGACAGAATTTTGATAAAATTTGGAAAACAAGATACAAGTAAGAATTGTTTATTTTAAATAATTTAAATATCAAGCTGATGATTATTTATATTAATATTTTGTTTGTTTTAAATGTTTTATTTTATTATGTTTTGTATTTCAAGGTAGGATATTACAGATGTCAAATGTGTTTTAGATAGAAATTGTGCATAACATAGGTAGGTCAAGGATTTTGGACTTGACCTAGTTTCGATCAGCTGATGAGGTCATACACCTACTAAGCTTGTATAGTAGGAAGTCAATTTTAATTTGTTTGTTTAATTAATTCAAACCAATATTTAAATAATTTGGCATATGAAGAAAACATTTAAATAAATTTTAATTTTTTTTTAATTTAAAAATTTTTGAGAATTGAATTTTTTTTTAAAAGAAGAAAAAAAAAATTTTTTGATTTTTCGCCTGCCAGCGAATGCATATTTTAGGTAGGGATTGTTTTATTTATGTGTGTATTTACCATGTTTAGTTTACTGATTTATTGTACTGCACTGTATTGTTAGACTAAGACATGTTAGATTAAGAATTTGTTCAAGTAGAAGAAACGCTTAATTTAAGTCATTTTAAAAGAAAAAAAAAACAATGAAGAGAATATTTTTTGATAAAATATTATTTTGAATTTTTAAAATTTTTATAAATCTTAAAAGAGAATTTTTCAGTTTTACTATGTGTAAGCCAACATGTAATGTGAGTGTGTGAGCCCAGTATTTGCTAAAGGCAGCCCAGCTTTCATAAAAGGGGAAACATATCGGTGGAGGATCTGGCATACTCTGAGCCAGGGATTGAGGATTTTGGGGGGTAGCATGTTAGAAGGTGTGGTGCTCTGTGGTACAAGTCTGCTCGATTTCTCGGTGTTGGGATCTCTTACGGAGAAGTCCAGTGATCTCGTTCAGATGAGTCCATGGTCGCTGAGCCAGGGGGGTCGTGTACCCATGAGAGTAAGAACCAGGGGGTTGTTGGCACCAGTTCCTCACTGGTCCTCTTCGGGGTTTTATCGATGAGATTTTTTCTGTCGTGAACAGCAGAATTCTCATCGAGGGGGTATTGTAGCGGGTCAATTTTGGGAGTTTTTATTTTCTACCTTATGGGGTATTAAATTTTATTCATTTCGTTTTCGGTCGGGAGCCTTATAAAATATTGTGAAATAATTGTATTATGCGACAACGTTATCTTCCGTGTAACAGAACAGTGTTGAGAAACAGCAGTCTGAGACAAAGGCGTTACGCAATTTCAATTGTGTCACGCGGCGAACGAAGCATTTACCCCCTTCAAAATTCTCAGAAATCTGTACTTGTGTAGCAGCACACAGATGCAACTGTACCACCACAAGCTTGAGTGACGCATCCAGCCACAAAACAGGATGTCCTAGGACGAGCAAAATTCAGCAATGCGCTTTTGAGCGGCAGGAAGTGCTGTTTACATCCGGTTCCTACCATGACATCAGCCTGTGCCTAGTTGAAATCGTCTGCTATCGTCACTCCAACAACTACGTGACTAGCATGAGTCGAACCTGTGACGACTAACTGTAAGGCATTGATGTCCGTCGTCTCAACTAAAATGCTCCAGGAGTGGGGAACAGAGAGACGCTGGCAGTCCTTTGCCGACTTTCGACTGCGCAGGCAGTCCGTTAAACGGGGCTCAAAAATTAAAACTTTTCTAAATTAAAATTCAGTGCACTAAATAAAATGAAGTGCGGCTAATCTGATACAACAAAGAACAACAACAAGAAGAACCCATATAAACTATTTTCGGACATCAACATTATAACATTTCATATAAAGATGACTGTGCGTGAAGACCGCGTGTCCGCCGTGGGGGGGAAATTTATATTATAAAATGTTAAGGGTATTATAAATTCTGTGTAAATGTGAGTGTGGCAAAGCTGGGCTGCTTTCTGTTTTATCTGTGTTGTTAATTTTGTTTGTTAGAAAGGATAAGGTAAGTTATAGTCTGTAAGTTCTGCTAATAACAACATGCACGAGTTGCATCATCTGTAACTAAATGTAATTTTATTCAATCTCAATAATGGAACATTAAAATTAATAATTCTCTTCTTAACGATGTGTAGAGTTAATTATTTCAAGAACCCATGAAACACATGTTTGTATCCAGCGTTCGTACGAACGAATCCTGGCCCGAAATAAAACGAAACCTTCCAGGTATGTGGAAGTCAATCTATTATATTATCATAGAATAAATTTAAGCCAATTATTTAACATCTCAAAGTTGAATCCCCGCGCCAATCCCCTTCCTCCACACACCACCCCCACTTCACCTTCCACACAACCGTTACAAAATGCTGGCAGTCTGTTACCAAAGCTGAAGAAGGCGGATACTAAGCCGAAATGCGTCCAATAAAATAGTAAGTTTTTCACATGAAAAAAGTTCATTTTTAGTTAAATTTTATTATTGTTAATATCTTATTGCTACTATGATCAATGATCCTACTATCACTTTGATGAAAACAGGGTCTATGTACTGGTCGTTAGTTGTTTTTTATTATGCAAGTTGTTTTATTATTTGTATCTTATTCAACCAATCCTGACCTGCAGAAATCGCTCACGAATATGAAAGAAATACATTTAATTTTAAATAAAATCTAATTAATAAATTTTATTTTTTTAAAGCTGTAAGTATAGGTCTTTGTATGTATGATTCTTAGCATTACTTGGGAAACACTATGAGGAGGATAAAGGAGGTCTTGCTGGACCTTAAAAATTAAAAAAAGTAATAGAAAAAATTACAGAAACCCAGACAATTTGATTTTTTTAGTAAAATGGCAATTGTAAGGCATTCATTATTACTTTTTTATTATTGGAAATACAATAAACACTCAAAGTCCTGAATACTGCATTGGGTTTTTAGTTAAATTTATAACCATAATGCCTAAATGACAAATAATTTAATCCTCGGTTTTAAGTTTACATTTGTTTCCATAGATTATCTATAGGCCTATATGTAATACTTATCACAAATATGTATTTAACTGATAACAATATGTAAAGTTTTGTAACCCCTCCTTTTTTTTTTTAAAGGAGAGGCTACTAGATATTTTAGATATTTAGAACTAGGCAGAAGGCCTAGAAGAAGCATAAAATGTGCTGGGTTCAGTGAGACAGGACTTGCAATTAAAACTCTCTATTAGCAAACAAATAACAATTCTTTATTAAGTTTCATAAATGCATAATTGTTTAAATGGCGCATCCCCAAAATAGTATCACAGACATAACAATTCTTTCAACATTTTAAAGATACATATATATATATATATATATATATATATTGTAATAATATAATAAAATAGATGTGATGTGTTTTGATGATAAACTATTGTGGAGTATGTAACTCCGATGTAATCAAGTCCAATGTAATATGTTTAATTGGTGTGGCTCTCGACGTCTTACTGGCCTGAAACACTTCCTTAAGTTTCCCAGCTGGTCGAGTCCCAATGGTAGCAAGACCGGTCGAGTAGCGTAAAGTTGATGAAGAAATATATATGCTCAGCTTCACCGAAAGTTTCAAAACAAAAATTATTGTTTTGAAGAAAATTAAAAAAAATTATGTTTATAAAAAAAATAAAAAAAAATAAAATTTTAATTTTATTAATTAATTAATTAGGATCAATTAATTAATATAGGGCTGTGAAGTTTTAAACAGTGTAATGCTCTTCTGAAAATTTTTATTAAAGTTTTAGTATAATTTAAATAATCTATCACCACTCATAAGACTGTCTGTAAACCAATCGATATTTGTTTACCTTTCTATTTTTTAGGTTATCTTCACTTACGGGTGGTAAAGTCCTTGTAGATTATCAATTAGAATTATATTATTGGTAATTAGTATTATTGAAGAAATAAAGAACTATTAAGTATTGAAAAGTATTAATGTTTTATTAAGTAACAGCAATATTGACTCTTATCGATTAGTATCGATTCTCAGGATATCGAAAAAAGTTACAAGTATATGTTATAAAAATTATATAGGGTTCTTTAAACAGCCAGTTATTACCAAAGTCAGAGAAATCGGGCTTATATTTAAAAAGTATAACGTTACAATCAAATTAATAGTTATTAATAAACACAGACATTGAATAATAATTTGTAAATATAATAATTGTTTTCACCCAACAGCTGTTGAACTAAGAGGACGGCGTTCTGGCAATGATGAGACCAATATTGCAAATGGCTGCCGTGAAGTTAGTGAGATGTCATTCGTATATTGGACGTTCCAAATAAAAGATTTTCCTGTAGTATTCCTGTTCTGATGTCTGCGAATCTCTTGTAAAATGTTGTGTAGTGTCTAGTGTACTGTTTCTGAGTTGTATTTAGTGTATCCGTATAATTATTAGTTCAAACACTTTCTCCGATTCCGTCACTAATTTGGGTTAGAGTATTATACAGTTTTCTAGTGTTTTGTGGTGTTTTTCGGAGTAGATTTATATTGTTCTGTGTTATGGAGTGTTACTTGATCGTTTCTGTTATAATATGATAGTTTTAGAAGTATTTTACAAGTCACTCGCGATTTCACAATAACTCACTATACACTCGCTTTGTATGTCTATTATAGGTTAGGTCACGCACGTTACCAAACGTATCTCATGTTAACCGTTCAAAAACCAATAATTAACTAACTGTTTCCTTCAGTTTCAATTAAACTCTTAGCCCATATAATATTATCCTTAACATTGTTCAAAAATATTTTCACATCCTGTGTACATTTTACTATTTCACTATATGAATGCCTAAACTTTGGTTATTTGTCAATTTTATTCACTAGATTTGATTTAAATTAATCTTTCAGTTCATTCTGGTTATTTTCAGATTAAATAATGCCATTTTATAGTGTTTTCTGTCCAAAAAATAGTAATTTCACTTTCAGTTTGGTATACTCTGTTTGGAAGTCAAAACATTAAAATTTACTTCCTGTCATTATATAAATTCAGCCATTTTATCAGTTATATTTAATATTAATAATTCTATATTGTATTAAAAGGTTCCTATTCCCTTATTTTCTGGTAATTAATTGAATTAGTTGTATTCTGAAACATTATTCTGAAATATATGACTCCCATGTCTAAATTTCTGAGTCTAGTCATTCTCATTTTTATTTATAATTCTGAATATAATTTATTAAAATCTCTCTAAATGGTATGTGCAATTATATGGCATGATCTCAAGTTTATTTTGTCTAAACCCCTTTTGTTTATTTGCATTTAATTGAGCAATTTCTCTGTTTTGATGAAGTTTGGTTTCCATTCTTTTGGCCTATGATTTTTTAACAATTTTTCTTACAAAACAATTTACAAACAATATATGATGTGTGATACCCTCTCTGACTTTTACAAATAGTATTATAAATTAAACATGTTTTTAAATTACACAAAAACAATTAGTATTGGTTACAATACAAACAATAGTTAAAAACAAATAAAGAATATTTTTTTTTTTTTTTAAATAAATGGTTGTCTTCAAGTCAGACATTTTGCAACACAATCCTTATTTCTAAACATGGAAATATGGCTTACAAAAAAGGTTTTTTTACTAACTAACCTCTTAATTACTCTCTACTATTTACAAGTGGTAACTATTTTTATAGTTCTGATGTTAGTTGTTTCAGACCCAAACAAATGGCCTTATATCTAAAACATTTTTAAACATTCTTGTACTATATACATTAAAACCTTATATCTATATTCTTATTTCTAACTATTATTATAAGTAGGATTCTACAGTTTTTATACAGTCTTTTATACCTTGTCTTTGGGGAATTGTACCCTGTCATTAACAAATAAATAGTATGAACCGTTCAAAAAGCACTATGAAATCTGTTTTTCTTTTTTCATGTAAAACAAAAATGTTATTTTAAACAGATTCATGTCTTATGAACAACATATTGTCACCGTACACATTTTAAGTCATTGAAAAATGCATATTTCATTGCATCCAATGTTTGTGATTGCCAAGAATGAAACACAAGGTTCATTTTTTATAATACCCAAAACTATCACTGGTTCACTTTCACTTATATATTATGTTAATGCTAAATGGTCGTATAGTCTTATCAACATAATAAATTGGTTAGCGTTTTTTCAATGGAGATTTGTTCCATGGGTACTATATTATTGTTTCATCTTAGTTCACAGGAAACTTTTACTTTATAAACTCCTCTCTCTTAAATTTGTATACATGTGGTTTTTTTTTATTTCGTTATACTTTTATTTTTAAATATTTATTTTGGGGATATAGGGATTTGGGTGTCTTTTATAAGAGCATGACATCTTCTTCAGGATGCTGCCCTCTTCTTCTTTCTTCAGTCTTCTTTTCTCCTGCCTTCTGGGACTGGTATCTTCTCCATCTTCTTCTTGTTGCCATCAGGTTTCTTGGGATCTTCTCCATCTGCTTCTTTATTACAGAAATACACAACCTGTATTGGTTGATCTTGGCTTATTTTAGGGTTTCTATTCTATTTATTCTCCCTCGTTGTGGGTTTGGTCATATTGTGTACTGCTTTGTTATTTACTATTTTACCTTCCTGGGTTATACCTTGAAAACCTTTGGTCATGATACTGGTCTTGGATGACTCATCACTAGTAACTCCTTTTATTTTAACTTGTATTTTCTTTATAATAATGATTTCTTTCCACAGTTGCTATGAATTAATCTATTTATATTAAACTTAATGCTTTCTTCCAAATTTAAATATTATAACTTCATTATTCTAATGATCAATTGCCATTCAATATTATGCTTATATCTGTCATGCTACAGATTGCTCCCCTCCAGAAGTAATTATTTCAGACATGTTTATGGATGAAATAATTTCTTATGATAATTTCATCATTTCTTATAATTCATTTTCTTCTCCATTTTTATATCGACTTTTTTATATTAGAGTTTTATTAATTTTATATATATGGTTACTTGTCTTACTACTGATCCTTTTCGGATAGTTAGTGTCTTCTGAGATATATTATAATTGTAATACATTTTCTTTCTATATCAACTTCGTGTTGTATCCTTGGGATATTAATTCCCTAACATTCCCTATCACGTGGGCTGGGGCAGATCAGAGGGGCACTGTACGCTACTTCTCTGCTGGCCATACACCACTTCTATAAATTGAGTACAGGGGCATATCCATCCCTGCTCAAAAAAAACATAATGCTGCTGGAATTATCTTCAGTCAGTCATCGAATAAATAAATAAAAAGTAGTCTCATTTTCGACTAATAAAAATATCTTTGGATTCTCCACTTCGTAGTCTCTCAGATTATCTCACATTTTCTATCTTAATAAATCTTCATAATCATTATTATACTCATTACATATATATTTTTTCAAAACTCTTAACTTGTCTGATATATTTAATTTAATTATGGTTGAAAACCTTTCTTTTAATAATTCTGGTTACTGTTTACAGTGTAACTCTCTTTCTTCTCCATCTGAATTCTCTTTATACTTTCTTCTGGTTATTCATAGTATTAGCATGGTCTTTATAAATAGTCTTTCGTATTCATTATTTGAATGGTCTTAATATATTATATTTAATTTTTTGACATTGTATCTTTACATTAGATATACAGGTTGTTATATTGATCATTTTATTTAAACATTTTGGTTCTTTCCTTTCTCTTAGAAAGTTATTAATCCGCCTTCGCATTCATTAGCATTAATTCATTTATACTATATTTCATGTGGTATTTCTTCTCTTTGCATTTCATATAGGTCTTATTATTATCATTGGTTCAAAATCATCTTCTCCACATGTTTGGTATGAGTTGTTCTTCTTTGCTCTTAATTAACTGTTTTCATTATCGTTTCATAGGTAATTAGTCTCTTTGCTTCCAAATTTTTTCCTTCTCTGGCATATTACACTCTTTTTTGTTAGTCTTCTCTACTCCTTCAAATGCTATTGTGAATGTCTAGCATTTATTCTGGATTAACGTTAATTCTCTTTTCTGAATTAACCACTTTATTTTCTTCTCAATTCAATCATAATTGACACATAATTATTTTTTGGAACTTGGTTAGTTTTAATGTAAAATTCAAACTATTCTTTTTATTTAATTGAAAAATATTTCTCATAAATCCTTGTAATATGTTGATCTTATCTTGTTTCAAAGTTCTGACGTTCTATCAACATTCAAATTCTGTTTAATTCATTTATTCCCAGAATTGTTTCATTCAGAAATGTTTATAGTACTGTTATCTTACTATTATTTCTGAATGTTTTGGCATTTTTCCAAAATCAAATTCTTCTTAATTATTTACCATAAAGTTTTCTCACAAACTTAGTTATAGTAAGTTGGTCTTACTTCATTTTTAAATTTTTCGTATAATTAAGTTCAAAATTCTCTCTCTTTCTCTTTCTTCCATAAAGTTTTGTTCTAAATTATCAGGTTGTAGTAAGATGTACTTACTCAATTTTAAATTTTTATAATTATATTTCAATTCAAAAGTCTTTCTTTTCCTTTCTTCCATAAAGTTTGTTCCAAAATTATTAGGTTGTAAGATGTACTTACATTATTTTAAAATTTTTTAAAATTAATTAAAAAATTCTTTTAATTCTCCAGAATGTTCTTCTCAAAATATTAGGTTGTAAGATGTACTTACATTATTTTAAAATTTTTTCAATATAAATTCTAAATTCCTTCTTCTTATAATTCTCCAGAATGTTCTTCTCAAAATATTAGGTTGTAAGATGTACTTACATTATTTTAGGATTTTTAAAAAATATAAATTCTAAATCTCACAACTCATTCTTCATAATATTTCTTCATAGAAGCTTGATTGTACACTCCTTTGATTTTTCCTGAAACGATTTCCCTCAACTCATATGTATTGTTATGCTTATCATTTATCACAACATATGGGGTTATATTGTACTCTACACTGGCCCATATTATTTATACTTTTGTAAGTTGATCTCCACTTTTTCTTTTCTTATAAATTTTTTTTCTTTTATATACCCAGGAAGATGGACGATTTTCTTTATATCGTTCCATTGCTCATATTTTTATTTGTCATGTTCATTTTCTTAAATAGTCTTCATTCATAAAACCCAGTTTTGTTTCTATGTTTATTCTCCATATCATTTCCTTTCAATGATATTTATTCCGTCTCCTTCACCGTTGTTTTTTGCCGTAGTCGGTTATCATGATCTCCGTCCCTTTTCTTGATGGTGTGTGGTATCTGTGTCAACCAGGGTCCATCATCTCAGTTGCTCTTATAAAATTTACCCTAGGGCGCGACACTCGGTTATTATTACTGTTATTATTTTTATTACTAAATTTATCATGATAGTAATTTCGGTTATGTTGGTAAGGTTTGTCACCATTATTGTTGGGATATGGATTTCTCTGACTGTATGGGATATTATTATTATGTTGGTATAAATTGTTTCTATTGTATGGATAGGGGTTGTTATTCCTAACGCCGTTAAAATTACCGCTAAACTGGTCATTACGCGGCGGGTTGTTAGGGCCGTCGTAATTACTGGGCTGGCTCCCTCTATCATCATATGGTATACACCAATACTTCTCTGGTCCATGTTTTGTATTACCTGACAAATATATGTGAGGATCTTCATCTGGGTTATCACTTATTATTTGTTTATCTGAAACACCATAAGCTGGTTTACCATCACATATCCACTCTGAAGGAATATATTTTAGTCTGACCGTACCCTGGAACTGTCCTAGATGGCACGCTAATGGAATACATTCTGGTGATTCACCTGTGTCATCATTACAGTCTGGTACGATATCACATTTCCATCTTTCTGAAAAACATTGTCCAGTCTTGCGCTGAAATTGGTCTGTTCCACATATGGTATTCTGTTTACCTCTGGTCCTTTCCCATTGGTAGACTACTGTCTTGTGGTAAATTATTTCTGAAATTACTTCGATTCTCCTTCTATAATTCCTGGAATTCATTATGTCTTTGTCATAGGTAATTGGGATATTATTGCCATCAATTAACCCATGTTTCATCATCTCCAACTCTTCCTTCGTTTTTATTACATTTCTTGGACATATTCTTCTCATCCTTGACTCTCCTTCCCCTTGTTTAATATTTTCCTGGTTTCGGTTAGTTTCAATTTCAGGTACCACCATTACTTGTTCCTGCGTTTTGTCATTTAGTACTTCTTCTGGTTCTGGTTGGCTATCATTTTTTATTTCATCGGTCTTCTCCTTTCTTAATTCTTCGCTTTTTAATCCGTCCTCTCTCTTTTTCTTAGTCTCCTCCCTTGTTTCTTTACCCCAATCATCTATCATTTTACTCTGATCATCCAGTTTCTTCATTATTTCTTGGAACACTTCTATTAATTTGTCCAACTTCTCCTCTCGTGTAAGTCCTTCCATTATGCTTGTCATTGTTCCCTTTTCTTTCTCTGGCTTTGTAGCTGTTGCCTCGCTCCAACTAGTGATTGGGCAAAATTTATTGGCCTTCCAATCGCTAATTAAAGCCCCTAAAGTTGTGCGCCAATTTGTAATAATATAATAAAATAGATGTGATGTGTTTTGATGATAAACTATTGTGGAGTATGTAACTCCGATGTAATCAAGTCCAATGTAATATGTTTAATTGGTGTGGCTCTCGACGTCTTACTGGCCTGAAACACTTCCTTAAGTTTCCCAGCTGGTCGAGTCCCAATGGTAGCAAGACCGGTCGAGTAGCGTAAAGTTGATGAAGAAATATATATGCTCAGCTTCACCGAAAGTTTCAAAACAAAAATTATTGTTTTGAAGAAAATTAAAAAAAATTATGTTTATAAAAAAAAATAATAAAAAAAAAAATTTTAATTTTATTAATTAATTAATTAGGATCAATTAATTAATATAGGGCTGTGAAGTTTTAAACAGTGTAATGCTCTTCTGAAAATTTTTATTAAAGTTTTAGTATAATTTAAATAATCTATCACCACTCATAAGACTGTCTGTAAACCAATCGATATTTGTTTACCTTTCTATTTTTTAGGTTATCTTCACTTACGGGTGGTAAAGTCCTTGTAGATTATCAATTAGAATTATATTATTGGTAATTAGTATTATTGAAGAAATAAAGAACTATTAAGTATTGAAAAGTATTAATGTTTTATTAAGTAACAGCAATATTGACTCTTATCGATTAGTATCGATTCTCAGGATATCGAAAAAAGTTACAAGTATATGTTATAAAAATTATATAGGGTTCTTTAAACAGCCAGTTATTACCAAAGTCAGAGAAATCGGGCTTATATTTAAAAAGTATAACGTTACAATCAAATTAATAGTTATTAATAAACACAGACATTGAATAATAATTTGTAAATATAATAATTGTTTTCACCCAACAGCTGTTGAACTAAGAGGACGGCGTTCTGGCAATGATGAGACCAATATTGCAAATGGCTGCCGTGAAGTTAGTGAGATGTCATTCGTATATTGGACGTTCCAAATAAAAGATTTTCCTGTAGTATTCCTGTTCTGATGTCTGCGAATCTCTTGTAAAATGTTGTGTAGTGTCTAGTGTACTGTTTCTGAGTTGTATTTAGTGTATCCGTATAATTATTAGTTCAAACACTTTCTCCGATTCCGTCACTAATTTGGGTTAGAGTATTATACAGTTTTCTAGTGTTTTGTGGTGTTTTTCGGAGTAGATTTATATTGTTCTGTGTTATGGAGTGTTACTTGATCGTTTCTGTTATAATATGATAGTTTTAGAAGTATTTTACAAGTCACTCGCGATTTCACAATAACTCACTATACACTCGCTTTGTATGTCTATTATAGGTTAGGTCATGCACGTTACCAAACGTATCTCATGTTAACCGTTCAAAAACCAATAATTAAATAACTGTTTCCTTCAGTTTCAATTAAACTCTTAGCCCATATAATATTATCCTTAACATTGTTCAAAAATATTTTCACATCCTGTGTACATTTTACTATTTCACTATATGAATGCCTAAACTTTGGTTATTTGTCAATTTTATTCACTAGATTTGATTTAAATTAATCTTTCAGTTCATTCTGGTTATTTTCAGATTAAATAATGCCATTTTATAGTGTTTTCTGTCCAAAAAATAGTAATTTCACTTTCAGTTTGGTATACTCTGTTTGGAAGTCAAAACATTAAAATTTACTTCCTGTCATTATATAAATTCAGCCATTTTATCAGTTATATTTAATATTAATAATTCTATATTGTATTAAAAGGTTCCTATTCCCTTATTTTCTGGTAATTAATTGAATTAGTTGTATTCTGAAACATTATTCTGAAATATATGACTCCCATGTCTAAATTTCTGAGTCTAGTCATTCTCATTTTTATTTATAATTCTGAATATAATTTATTAAAATCTCTCTAAATGGTATGTGCAATTATATGGCATGATCTCAAGTTTATTTTGTCTAAACCCCTTTTGTTTATTTGCATTTAATTGAGCAATTTCTCTGTTTTGATGAAGTTTGGTTTCCATTCTTTTGGCCTATGATTTTTTAACAATTTTTCTTACAAAACAATTTACAAACAATATATGATGTGTGATACCCTCTCTGACTTTTACAAATAGTATTATAAATTAAACATGTTTTTAAATTACACAAAAACAATTAGTATTGGTTACAATACAAACAATAGTTAAAAACAAATAAAGAATATATTTTTTTTTTTTTAAATAAATGGTTGTCTTCAAGTCAGACATTTTGCAACACAATCCTTATTTCTAAACATGGAAATATGGCTTACAAAAAAGGTTTTTTTACTAACTAACCTCTTAATTACTCTCTACTATTTACAAGTGGTAACTATTTTTATAGTTCTGATGTTAGTTGTTTCAGACCCAAACAAATGGCCTTATATCTAAAACATTTTTAAACATTCTTGTACTATATACATTAAAACCTTATATCTATATTCTTATTTCTAACTATTATTATAAGTAGGATTCTACAGTTTTTATACAGTCTTTTATACCTTGTCTTTGGGGAATTGTACCCTGTCATTAACAAATAAATAGTATGAACCGTTCAAAAAGCACTATGAAATCTGTTTTTCTTTTTTCATGTAAAACAAAAATGTTATTTTAAACAGATTCATGTCTTATGAACAACATATTGTCACCGTACACATTTTAAGTCATTGAAAAATGCATATTTCATTGCATCCAATGTTTGTGATTGCCAAGAATGAAACACAAGGTTCATTTTTTATAATACCCAAAACTATCACTGGTTCACTTTCACTTATATATTATGTTAATGCTAAATGGTCGTATAGTCTTATCAACATAATAAATTGGTTAGCGTTTTTTCAATGGAGATTTGTTCCATGGGTACTATATTATTGTTTCATCTTAGTTCACAGGAAACTTTTACTTTATAAACTCCTCTCTCTTAAATTTGTATACATGTGGTTTTTTTTTATTTCGTTATACTTTTATTTTTAAATATTTATTTTGGGGATATAGGGATTTGGGTGTCTTTTATAAGAGCATGACATCTTCTTCAGGATGCTGCCCTCTTCTTCTTTCTTCAGTCTTCTTTTCTCCTGCCTTCTGGGACTGGTATCTTCTCCATCTTCTTCTTGTTGCCATCAGGTTTCTTGGGATCTTCTCCATCTGCTTCTTTATTACAGAAATACACAACCTGTATTGGTTGATCTTGGCTTATTTTAGGGTTTCTATTCTATTTATTCTCCCTCGTTGTGGGTTTGGTCATATTGTGTACTGCTTTGTTATTTACTATTTTACCTTCCTGGGTTATACCTTGAAAACCTTTGGTCATGATACTGGTCTTGGATGACTCATCACTAGTAACTCCTTTTATTTTAACTTGTATTTTCTTTATAATAATGATTTCTTTCCACAGTTTCTATGAATTAATCTATTTATATTAAACTTAATGCTTTCTTCCAAATTTAAATATTATAACTTCATTATTCTAATAATCAATTGCCATTCAATATTATGCTTATATCTGTCATGCTACAATATATATTATCCATTCTCATAACACAGAACATAACATGAAAATCACACAAAATGCACAAAAATAACAAATATAAAACCCCAATATTTATTTTATAAATATAAAAGCCTTGTGGCCTGCCTGTGTATTTTCATTGGCCCGCAATTTAGAAATTTCAAATGGCCGCCACCAACCCTGCTAGTGTTATTAAAGCCAAACCATGTATAAGGTGAAAATGCCTATAGCCGGCATATATAGCTTACTCAGAAATACCACAAACATAATTTTAAAATGCTGTAACAATTCTATATAATTTTATCAAATGTACATTTATAAATTTGAAGGACAATCTGAATGGCCCATAATAGCAAAATACCATTACAAGTTAAAGTGTTAGTACAGTTTGTATAATTCTGCAAAAATTGTGAAAATTCTTAATTTTATAAAGGTATAGATAATTAAACAAAATCAGAGTTGACCATAAGAATGAAAAAATTGCAAATGCAAATTGTCCGTGCCGGCTGTATAATATTATTACAGATACATTCAGAAATTTAAAATAATCTGGCTTGACCATAATAAAAAGAAAATATAATTGTAACTTAAATGTCAGTACAGCCTGCATAATTTTACAAAATTGGAAAAATGATAATTCTAAGAAAATCTGGTTTGACCCATGATAGCAGAATAACATAACAAAGTTAACATTCATCACAGCCTGTATGAAGTTCATAAAAATTGTAGATGCTTTAATTTTATTAAGATATAAAATTTTAAAGAAATCTGATTTGAACATAACAGCCAGAAAATACAATCATAAATTGAAGTGTCAGTACCGCCTGTACAATTTTATAAAAATAGTAAAATTTTAATTTTATCAATATATATATATATATATATATATATATATATATATATATATATAGAATTTAAAGAGATGCTGAATTGACCCGGCCGCAGGAGTGTTCCAGCACTTGCCTGACCTGACATAGGATGACACGTCAGAGGCCTGCATGAAATGGCACCAACCGGCGCCTACCCCCCTGATATGTGATTTTTTCTTTTAAAAAGACCTGATAGTGGAATAAAAGAAAACCCCCAGCCCTTGTGTGAGAAGAAGGTGATTAAGTGCAAAAAAAACTTGATAAAAAAAGAAACCAAACCAGCCGGTTCAGCACATCATAGAAACAACACACATCGATTTAATTAAAAAAACTGTCCCCCACAACTTTTGCACCCATTATAAAGCATAAAATGAATGCACGCTGGAACCATCCCGCGGGCAGGTCTACAATTGTACTTGTACTAACTGTATAATTAAACTCGAGTTACATCGAAACTGTCCAGCCGGCACACACCCGATTAAACGGTCTAATGGTATAAAGTTAATCGAACTGTATGTTACATGCGCAGAACATAATTTTCCCTACCTAGGCCAGGTAAGAGTAAAAAATTTAAATATCACCTCATTTTGATCCAGGTGGTCACAGGGTTATGGCTTACAGTGGTGTCTCCCTCAGCAGCGGCAGAACTAAAGTTTAAGTTGCTCAGGACATGATGAAGTTGTAGGTACACCACGCTGTGGTCAAATCTCCGTCTACCTCGGGAACCCTGGATATTAGTAATAATTAGTTGAGTGACCACAAAGCCATAACACACACATGTCACATATGAAGCGTGTATAACAGAATCACGCCCTGGCCGCACCTGACCATTCAATACAGTTCATCAAACTTTAGATGACACATTCTCTCCTTTATATTTCAATTAACATAATTATATCTCACTCTTGATTTGGCTCAAATTATGAGGCACACTCACAGGCATGTACAGCTTTAACATATCACAACAGGTAGCAAATTCATCCGCCATGTGCTCACACAGTAAAATCACCAAAGTCTCGCAAAAATACATAATTTCATACATCTCCTTTTCATACACAATTACTAATTACCAAATACAATTAATAGGCAGTATTAGAGTTTACAATAAATCAAATACTTCACAATAACCAATACATTTCCGGTCACCACCACGTGCATTCATATCAGAGAAATCTGTTCGCATCAGAATTAATTATAGTAGGAATTTAAACCTTTCGCAACCAAATTAACAATATATCTTTAAAGTACTTACCAGAAGGTCTTAGGGCGTTTACTCAGCCATTAAAGAGAAGAAAACCCACAATTTAGAAAGGCTCTACAGCTGAAGAGAGGGACTTGTTTTCGTTACAGTAGCAAGCTGGCGACTAACTACTCAACATGCACCAGAACCGCAACCTAATTGTCTCCCCGCTAGATAGCATCGGCATGCCTTAACTGCCGAAACATGGCAATACAGATCGCGTTGACGAACAATTTCACGGCAGACATTAATAATTAATAAATAGATATCGAATTTTTATTTAATACAAAAGCCGGTTCAGCAAAAACCGGCACAGTTTGTTTCAAGCATGATTTACAGACAGTGGCAGCTTGTGACTTCAAGGACTGGTGAAGAAGTAGAACCGGTCACCCCCCCCCCCGAGTGAACATCTTTCTCTTGTTATGGAATCATGAATGAATAATATATTGGAAACAAAATAAAAGTATGTTAATAATATTTTCTATTAAAGTACTAGTTAAAATAGTAAGTATGTACAGAGCATTTTATTTCTTGAACACAAGGACAATTATCCTCTCCTTCAAATTTACAAACTTGTTGATGATATCATCTTAAAAACGTTGTACATTACTTAATTCATTTAGTGGTTCCTTTCAAAAGAAATTTTCGATAAATTATTAAATCTGTCCTCTGACATTGTACTGCATATGTATGTTATTATTTATTCTTTTTAAACAAGAAAAACTTCGGTCTATATGCTTTCTTGACTTCAGTCAAGAAATGTTAGTGGATAGAATAGTTACTAATAATCAAAACAGTTTATAAGCTTCTTTAAGATGTTCTTGTTGTCACATAAAAGTTCCAAAAAATTTTGTGGTTCCATTCATCTGTACTCCTCGTCTTCATAAATATTATGTCTTCAGCTATTATAAATAGCTGTAATTCATTTTTCAGTCTTTGGAAATCAGCAAATAGATTAGGGTAAAACATCTTTAAGTTACTTAATGCATCTGTGGAAATTTTTCAAAATATGTTATGAACTTCGAAGTATCCATTAATCAGTGTTATCACACTGAAGCTTTTCTGTATCTTGAAAACAAATGGTTATTTTTTAGTAAAAGGGTATCTAAAATTTCATAATACAAAATTTTATATTTTTCAATAACTTGATCTCATGTAAGTGTAACTCTGGTCTGCCACTCATGGTATTCAGATGGATCTGTTGGTTTTGAAGCAACTAAATTGAAAATTTGTATTAAAGCATCCTCAGTTCTTTTGCAATTTATGTTTTTTATGTAGTTCTAATTTCGAAGATGTAGAAATTATTGTCAGCTTATTCTTTTGTAGAACATCCCTGCCTCTAAAAATTAGTTAAAAATGACAATCAAAACTGTAAATTCAAAATCATTCAATTTATTTAAGAAGCCATCACTTTGCTTAATTGGTGCATGATCATAAGTTGGATAATTCACAATATAGGTATATGAGTACTTCTTTTAATTAATCCCATTCATTATAGTATACTGCAACAGCACGTCTGCGTACGTTACTGTGCATTGTCACAGTTAGTTAAAAAAATTATTTAATAAATTTTGGATGGTTTTTGCAAAGTTGATATGATATAAGAAGTGTTATTATTATTTAAAGAACACATCATACACCTTTCTCGTTATAATACATAACATTTTGAAATTAGACATCTATTGCATAATAATGGAAATTAATATTCATCTTTCAATGACAATATTGACTATGTAAGTTTGCTTACCAGAATTGAGGAAAAAAGAAGGTAAACTGCTAACAGTTACAAAAAATATCTGCCTTTGCAATGCCGTTGCAACTTTGTGCAGCATTCAATTTAAACATTGCACCTGCAATGAACAAAAACTGCTTGTGGTGCTAGTTAATAATCTTCGTCTGAAGACCATTTAATTCACCGGAAATAAAGCTTGCACCATCAAAACACAGAGAAATAAGTTCTGATTTATGATTAATCAAGATCCATTTGCTTTAAGATTTGAAACTGATAAATGATTAGAACAGAAGTGTCAGATATTACTGATAAATTATCTATGCAGTCCATAAAATCTCTACAATATGTACTGCAAGCAAAAATAAACACAATCTATAAAAATAAACAGTTTCTGTATGAACGATTATCTGATTGTTACCAGAGAGCTGTGTGCTGTATTGAACACCATTGAGTTCACCACGAGCTAAGGAAGCGGTGTCCAATTTGTATGTGTCCTGAAGCCGCATCAATGCAACAGCTGCTCCAGTCAAGTCTTCATCTGATGGGAATTTCAGTTTTTCCCTGATTGTTGTCATATTTTTGGTTGCTTCTGTAAACATACATATAATATTTTACTGTAGGCATATATTACAACTCACATGTACAGGCATGAAAGGATTTCCTATCCTGAATTAAAAAGTGAAAAATAATAAACTATGGTAAACAAAAACAGTCTCTTAAGCAGCTACAAAAAAAATCAAATGTTTCGTCCAAATAAGTAAGATCTTTTAATTCAAACTTCTAGGGAAATTTGAAAAAATCTGAATGATCCAAATGCAAATTATCCATAATTACTGAGTTTTAAACTAAGTTTATTAACTAACTATCTTAACTTTAAACAAGAATTCAAAGAATTGATTTCTCAATGCATATGCCTAAAATGGCAGTTAAAATAATGGCTTCCTACAAGATCAACTTATTATAAAATACACTATAAACTTGGAAGATTGTACTGTGCAGATCTATTAACGTCAAAATGGTTTCATTAATTTTATTTAATAAAATAATTATTTAATTATTTAATAAAAGTTATTTTCTTTAATAAATTAAAAATAAATGCAGAAAACAGTGTAATTGTCTCTTAATATGACTGAGAATACATTAAACGCTTCACTCAACAATAACCACTCCAAACTGACAAAATGAAACTACACTAGACAATATGTAGCATATTCTAAGCTAATTTCTCAGAATGTAAACATACAAATAACACAAATGTGACTATACATGTTACTGACATAAATAGGCCTAAATAATACAACAGGTACAGTATCGGTTTGAGACAGGGGTTTGAAGAGTGTCAGTCAGCTTAAAATGACAGCATTCAAACGATGTTTTCTGTTTACTGCACATCCATCAGTGGTCTATACTTGGAGTTTTATTGCAAAAAACCTAACAGTTATTATTAATGTCAATGCTTTTTTCGCAGCCTACAGTTTTACTGTTATTAAATGCATAATCTTGAAGAAATCGTGATGCACGAAGTATTATGACTTCAAATTATCCAAATTTATGAGTAAAAAGTTTGAATAAACCTTAAATTTTTACATTAATTTGAATAACAAATCCAAGGTGAAAAGCCAATTTTTTTAATTATAGAAAAAACTTGAATTAATCAGTCTTTACTGGTATTAAGTAATATTTACTGGTATTTTGAGAATATATATATATATATATATATATATATTGTAACGTACCAAATTAGCAGTTACATAAAATAACTATCTAATACGTCAAATAAAAGGATACTAAGAAAATATTTCATCGAGCATAAAAGAAGGAACAGGAGAATATAAATAAAGTGTGTATCTACGAAGGAATATTATTGAAACAACCCAACAAAGAAGAAAGAAGAGTAATAAGGGTATCATCGAGTATAACGAAGAGAGAGAAAATACCGACGAGCCAATATAATACGTTAGCATCCAGGCCCAATAGATCCAAAATAGTGAGGGGATATGCCGAAAATAATTATTAACATAAAAAGGAGACGAATCAAGTACAATCACAATGGTGATAAAACAAACGAATTTGTTTATTCGTATGAAATAATATGGGACAATGACTACCATAACCATGAATAAAAATATGGAAGAGTATGACGATATTAAGGGAACATGGATTATTACAAACAATGTGTAACCAAGGAAAACACCGATAGTGAGAAACAACCAACCAGAAGAAGAAAAGGAGAAGAAGAGGAAAAGAAATGTACCATGAAGAATGAAGATTACAAGACATCAACATTCACAAAATATACAAGGAATTAAAATCAATATAGTGAACAGAAGAAGTGTAATGATTATTCGAATACCAATAACAGAGAAACCAGTGTTGAGCATCATTAAGTGATCACGAACAATGACAGTGAATACTTAATATAAGTGTAACAACGTGTGATATGATAACCATTTTACCCCAAGTAAACAGCACAAACAATACCAGTGAAAATGTTTATAATGGAGAAAAGTGATTAACCATTATAAGTGAAAGAATCCACGAATAACTAGTGAAATGCACAGACAATTAGTGTAACAAGTTTAATCAAGATTGTAAAATCACATAAATAATCAGTAAGACCACCAAAAAATATGAGACAGAACAGTAAATTAATTGTTCATAGGGATTAATAATAAAAGCTTTGCAAGCCTTGACACGAAATGTGACTGAATGCCCTAGCAAGGCAGAACAAAATATAAATGAATACCAGAACAATAGTAGCAAATAAGCTAGTTTGTTGAGCATAAACCAATCAATGTACCTAAGATTAAGCGCAACCCACCAAAACATGTGATATCATTAGACTAAGAATACCTGTATTATTGTTTCAACAAATAGTGTAAAAATGTATATAACTTAATAATAAACCATTGTAGTAGAATGCCATAACGAGATGGCAATAGTTGAGTTAAATACTGCATAAAAGTATTTAGCACATTGTTGTCAGACAACTGACACATAACCTCACAAGATTTGAACCTATAACATAAAATCATGTACATTAGTTAAGCCAAGCAATTATCCACAATTGTTTCAAACAGAGACTAGCTAAGAATAATAATGCTAACCAATGAATACCATATGTACTGAAAGACACAGCAAATGAATCAGATTGAATACAATATCATAAAGTTAAATAGACAGAACCCCAATGTGACAAGAGAGTTAGTCAAAATACAGTATCAAAACTTATCAAAAGAATGTGACAAATGTTACCAGTAGTTAGGGAAATGTCTAATACTGCTATGAGAACACCTCACAAATGTAATACTAGTAGTTTAATAATTGAAATATTATAAACTAACTAACTACAATTGTAAAACCAGATGTAAATAAACACCATACTATAACTTAGAGAGCTTTCAGATAACGAAAAGTTAATGAATACATTGAACCAACAATGTACAACAATTGTACACTATTTTAATTACTAACAATATATCCCATGTGTACTAAAATAACTAAATAAGTGACAAAATGGAGAGATGAGAACAGAAAGTATTTTAATCATACTATATGTATATACAAAATAACAATTTTTAGCAAAACAAAGTATGAACAAATGTAAATAAATGTACATATTAGTGTTAGGATGTCAAACATATGTAGTAGAATAAGGAATAATGACGTTACAAGTAAATATAAACAATCGAACATGGTTGGTATAGACGCCATTAACAGATTTTGTTTAAACTATAAATATAATCATTTTATGTACTAACATGAAGGATAAATGGACTCAAAATGTTTAGTAATAAGTATTACAGAGTAATTATAACGAAATATGGTGAAAAAGACTTATTTATATTAAGAATCACCATATGAGTTCTCAAGATGACCAAGTGAATTAATAATGGACGGATTTAGTGCTTGTTTAGACTTAAAATAAAGCCACAAGTGTCCGCGATTTAATGCCACTACCCAAAGGACGATATGACGAAAAATAAGAAACTTATGACCATTATAAGTTTTTCAATCATTTTGAGTATCCATGTATACGTCACAGATAATCTCGAACCCACGCTTAGAGTTGCCAAAAATTAAAAGTTTTATTTTACCAGAGTGTTTTGGGATTGAGAGTATGACCTTTTGAACCAATCAAATAGCTTAAAATGACCAGACGAGAAAGAGACGCTTTAGCGAAATGGATCATTCGTTCTGCAACACTCACGGCGAGAGGTCTGTGCCGAAAGTCAGCAAGATTATTTTTTGAAATGTGCGCGTCACCTACAGTAATACATAAACAGACATTAACCTGTACACAACACAACATTACCGAGTGTCCAGTGAATTAAGTGAATTAACATGACCAGTGTATAATAAGGGTCATGTTCTGTGTATATAATCAGGGAGTACAATATTTTAATTATTTTAAAGAAAGTAATAAAAGAAATAATTCTCGTTGATGAACGAAAATTATTGTTTTGACTGCACTAGTCAAATAACGCTTAAGTGCTTTAACGAGTGATGATGGACAATTATCAGAACTTAATAAACAAATTGTAGCACAGTCTAATGACAATAATTAATATAAAAAATAATTATTTTATATTTTAAGAATAATTGAGAACAGCGGAATTAAACTTGGATACCGCTCATAGCAAGTAAATATAGTCGCTTACTTGACTATAACTTTTGAATTACTAAATAATTATTTTCTTGTGCGAATATTTTCAAGACTGATAATTACACATCAAATGAATTATAAATAAAATGTTTGTAACTATATTATTAAGAATTTTATAAATAACATTACTTATTCTAAATAACCACTTACGTGTTACTAGGCAAACAAACCTAGAACCGAAGAATATATTTTTGTCACAAAGAAACAATTCTGTTCTTGAATGATTTCAATGAAATGAAAGCAATAATATGAGTTTTTTCTTTAGATTTTTTCTCTTTCCAGTACATGGTTCTGATAACTAATGAATTAATAATAATAATATTTTTAACAGTGCAACGCTCAAGGCACATGTTAACCTTAGTTTTTCTATACCTCTGCATAACATACGATAGTACGATATTATCGGCTATCGTACCGAATTTAATAATTTTAAATTTTTGTTCTTTTTTGTAATAATAGTTAAGTAAATATTGTTATTCAAATTCACATCTTTATATCTGGTATCATGTATCTTCAAAGAACTCACTAAATTGGTAATATAATTAACTAAAGTGAACCTAACCTCGTTCACAATACTATTGTACATCACAACAGTGTTACCAGCCTTGAGATACAGAGATCTCAATATTTGTTTAAATTTGTTATTGTTGTAAAAGTATCTTATTAATTGTTTTAAAAGAGTTTACTGAATTTAATCATTGTCAATAAATCCTCAGTTTATTATCAGTGGAAACAGAGTTTTAATTTCTATACAATAGAAGCAGTAGTTTAAATTTTGTATAAACAGTGATCCCATAAGGTGGCGGTAGTATTTGAATTACTGATATCATTCAACTTACAATTGAACATTTGATTTATTTTATTGTTTATGTGCATTCTTTGCGATATTCAAAAGGAGTATCTATGTATGTATGTCAAGTGTGTTTACAGCAAGAAAAGTCGCCATCGAGAATAGTGAAGATATCCACGGATGGTAAGTGGGGAGGTTAACACAGTGAAGTGATAGCAAGTTTAATACTCTTTTAAACCACAAACTATAAACGTGAACATTAATTCCAATCACCCAATTTTAATAATGATATCTAATAATAATCATCAACAATAACATCATATCTACATATACTCGACTTGAGTATCTACACGACAGCATTTAATATTTCCAATAATAATCTATTATAATATATATATATATATATATATATATATATATATATATATTGTGACAGGACGAATAGTCACAATATGACAACCGTCACATATGCGTATAGCAAAATAGAAAATACAGTGCATAAAGCAATGCTCTGCTTAGTATAATAAGAAACAATGTATAAGATTAAGTAAACAGAGTTAAGAAGGTATAATAATAATAATTGTGTAATGGTGTATCAATATTTCAACTGTAAAAACAGTTTAAAAAGAACCTATCAGAGCGTGAACAACAACCCGTGACAGTTGATAAACCAATAAGGGTAGAGTGTCATTAAACTAGCGGGAAAATACAGGGCGACGTCGCTAACGCGCTCAAAGCACTTCAGTCTGCATTAAACCACCGGCCGAGTAGTCCGCTTTAAAACACTAGTTCGGAAAGTCTATGTTAAACAACCAGTCCGAGTAGTTTGCAGTAAAACACTAGTACGGAACATCGGTTTTGAATTACTAGCCCGAGCAGTGCGTAGTGAGTAAAATCACGTGACAAGTTAAACTTAAAAACACTCGAACTTAACGTGAAAGCGACTCCGTTCAAATAAATCAACAGTAGCGTAAAAATAGCATCTGAACGTACAAATTCCACATCAGGGAAGCAGTACAATTCCACAACAGGGAGCTGAGGACATATCCACATGTGCACACCAGAATCCAGGGAAGCTGAGAACACTCCACATCAGGGAAGCTGTACACATATCCACACCATGGAGACTGGATGAACAAGAAGAGGAACAATTGGAACATTCAAACCCAGAAACGCCCATGAGATAGACGCCGGAGCTACAGTAACAAGTAGAGTATTAAACATTTAAGTTTGAATTCAAAAAGACAGTAAACAAGAAAGAGAACAATTTCAGAGACTATAAAAAACAAATTTATGTAATTAGTAAAGTAAGATAACAGAGCAAATTTAAGTAGAGTCATTTAAAGAGTTAAAGTAAAATAAAAAAAAAACATTAAACACAATTCTTATAATAACTAAAGAGTTAGAAGTAATTATTTCAAAAATAACACCCATCCATCACATTCTCACACACAGGTCTACAGAATATAAGTATAGCAGAGAAGTAAAAGTAAATTCAGTTAAGGTAAGTCTAATTAAAATTGCATTGGTCTTTGTATGTGTAAACTGGACAGTATTAATACTCGCTGTTGCCCAAAATTGGCGATACCAGTAAAACACACCAACAAAGTCCAGTTGCAAAATAGCGGCCCAAAGCGTGGGGCGCGATTAATTAAATGTACATAAAATAAATAAAATTAAAAATCTAATAATTGTCATAAAATACATAGTCGCATGAAAATATTATATTTGTTTATGACTAGCGCCCAGATAAATAACAAACCTATATAAAGAACAAACCAAGAAAATATAAAATTAAAATAAATTGTAATAATTATTTGAAGTAAAAAATATAAAAACCGTTAGAAGCCTCAACTGAATTATAAGAGTCAGACCAGTGTGAGAACGGATGAGAGGTGAAGTTTAAACCGGAAACAACATCCGGAGTAGTAATAATTTTAAAGGATACAAGTTAAGTATCAGTAGAACGATACAGGGAATTAGATCTAAGAAAGTTTCGGTCTGAACAAAGACCTATTGTTAATATTGTATAACCATTGTTAGTTGTAAGGGGAGGAAATTGTCAACGCTGAGAAAATATTTTATAGACTATTAGATGTGTAATTTTGAAATACTAGGTCAATAATTAAACCGCGAAAATGGCAGAAACGTAAACACCTACCGACATAATGGCAGCAATACAGCAAATGCTACAACAACAACGAGAAGAAGAGAAAGCAGAAAAAGAAAAACAAAGAAAAGAAAAAGAAGGGCGTGAAGAAAGACTACGAAAAGAAAAACCAGAATGGTGGGAAGAGGCAAGGATACAATTACGAGAGGAATTCGGAGTACTACATGGAGAAAATAGGCAGGAACTAAAGAAACTAAGCGAAAATATGCGAACATGGACAAATGCTATAAACAAGAAGCAACAAGAGTTAACTACAACGGTACAGGCCCAAGAAGAGAAACTAACTAAATTTACTCAGGAGACAGAAGGAAATATACACGAGGTGAACAAAAAAATAAAAATATTGGACCAAGTCGTCGCTAAGCACGAAACAACAATAATGACAAATAAGGAACAAGGTGAGGAGAACGACAAGCACCTACGAGAACAGATAGCACAGCTGCAGAAACAGATGAAGAAAACGAAAGCAGAACAGATCACGTACATCTACAGGAGTGCTGAAGATGTGCCGAAAATGAAGAAATTTAGTGGATGGGAAAGTGAAAACCCAATAGAATTTTTAATAGAGTGTGAAAGAAATATGGAGATGGTAGGAAATAACCTAAACGATAACGAACGCGTGTAATGGATAGCACGTCGATTAGAACACACAGCTGCAAAGTGGTATTCGATAATAAGAGAAAACGTTACGTCCTACGAGGATTTCAAAAATAAATTTGAACAAAGATACTGGAGCGACCATATCCAAAGAAGAATTGAAACCAGTTAGAGTTTGATAAATACGAATACATGCCAAAAGGTAAGTCCAGAGAAGCATATGTAATTGATATTGTAGCTAGAGCGAAACATTTAAAACCTAAGTTGATGGAGAGTGAAATCGTAAATAAACTGTCTTATCACTTTGACCGCGATATCAATGTTGCAGTAATGACGAGGGGAACTAAGACGATTGAAGAACTCCTACTCATGCTGGCA
Organism: Magicicada septendecula; assembly: GCA_034769895.1. NCBI lineage: Eukaryota > Metazoa > Arthropoda > Insecta > Hemiptera > Cicadidae > Magicicada > Magicicada septendecula. The sequence goes on along the minus strand of CM068372.1, from coordinate 234,128,876 downwards.
CAGTGGGGAGAGATAAGATATTCGCTAAAACAACAACCAAGGTCAGACGCGCAACCTAGACCAGGTCCAAGTCGCGAAAACAATTACGAAAAAAGACAACAACAAAACACCTATACAAAGAAAGCGTATTTAGGTCCACAAATAAATATAGTAATAATAATGAACGAAGTTTTACAAATAAAAAACGGACAGTAAGGGACGTTCACAAGACGTCCAGTGATAATAATTATAAATGTAAAAATAAAATTAAGACTAATGAAATATGTGTGCAAATAAACAATGTGTATCCACCGGAAATTAGGGATAAACTATTGCGAATAGACGACAAACCTAGCGATACAGTGAAACGTAAGTCCCCATGCATAATAGCATATATAAATGATGTGTTAGCCAATATACTAATTGATACAGGAGCCGAACTGTCAGCTATAAGCCAGACATTTATAAACGCAAATAAAAAACAATTTAATAAGGCACCAGTGCTACCATTAAATAATATGTGTGTACAAACGGCCGTAAACCAGAAAGGCAAAGCCGATCAGCAAATGTTTATAAACATAAATAAAGACGAGATGAATTTAGAAATACCAGCTATTATTATAAAGAATTTAATTTATGATGCAATTATTGGGATGGATCAACTTAAACAAATAAATGCAATAATAAACACACAACAAGACACCATGCAGTGCGAGATAAAAAAGACAACATATATAATAAAACTAAATGAAAATTTAAATAAATATGAGAATAATAAAAGTACTATGAAGATTCAGAGGCCGGAAATAAAAGTAGCAACACCAACTCATAAAACAGCAACAAAACATGACACACTCAACACACACGAGAGTAGTGAATTAAAACGACTAATACAACAAAATCAAGATGTATTCAGTGAAAGACCAAGAATAACAAATGTGTACGAACACCAGATAAAAACGACCGATGAAGATAAATTTGTGCGTCGAACATATCCAGTACCGATAAAATATCAAAATCAGGTGGACATCGAAATAAACAATATGTTAAAACACCAAATTATTGAACGTTCAAACAGTAACTTTATAAACCCAATGGTTATAGTTAAAAAGAAGAACGATGAAATTAGATTATGTCTTGACATGCGAAATTTAAACAGTATTACGCAGAAAAACTGTGATTGTTCACCAAACGCCGATGAATTGTTTACAAAGTGTCAAGGGATTAAGTATATGAGTAAATTAGACCTCACAGCAAGTTTCTGGCAAATTCCACTAGAACAACACAGTAGAAAATACACCGCTTTCATGTACAGAAACAAGTGCTACCAATTCAAAGTAGTACCATTTGGATTGGTAACAAGCCTAGCAGCTATGGTAAGATGTTTAGAACTAGCATTAGGACCGGAAGTAGAACAGTCAGTAGTAATGTTTGTAGACGACATTCTGGTTATTTCAAAATCATTGAAGGAACATATTGAACACTTAAACATAATCTTTGATAAGTTTAGAAAAGCAAATTTAGTATTAAAGCAAGATAAGTGCGAATTTATGAAATCGTCAATGAAATTTTTAGGACATATTATATCAGCTGAAGGAGTGAGTACAGACCCAGACAAGATAAAGAGCATCACCGAATTTCCAGTCCCTACAAATATAAAAGGAGTACGAGCATTTTTAGGTCTTACGGGGTATTACAGACGATTTTCAGAAAAATATTCTAATTATATAAACCCGTTATTAACATTATTACGGCAAGGAGTAAAATGGAAATGGAAGCCAGAACACCAGTAAGCGTTCCAGGATGTCAAGAATTTATTCAACGACAATATGCAGCTATATCATCCGGAAGCAGAGGGGACGTATGTATTGTACACGGATGCGAGCGACCTAGCCATAGGAAGTGTATTGTATCAACGCAGAAAGAATGGAGAACATTACGTCATTGCCTATACAAACAGAACACTGAAGGAGGCAGGGAAAAATTATTTCACTTCAGAGAAAGAAATATTAGCAATTGTAAATGCGTTAACAAAATTTAAGTACTATTTGTATGCAGTGGCGAAGCTAGTAGTTAATGAATGGGTAGGCACAAATCTTATCTTAAATTTTTATTAAGGAATCACTAAAAGGATGGTGGTTCAAATCGGACGCTGAGGTAGAGTTTGCTGTAAGCGAATGGTTCCACAAACAGCCGTAAGAATTTTACTAGCAGGAAATCTACAGGTTGGTGCAACAGTGGAACTCATGTCTTAATGTTAATGGAGACTTCTTTTAAAATCGTTGAATAAAAAATGCTTTACAGCTCTATACGTGTTTCTGTTGAACAATCCTTGTATTATTCTTCGTATTGTTTAAATTAGCAGCCATCCTTACTATTTCTTTTATGAATTTGCTAACTGCTATAATTTGTTATTGTTCGACTAAGCTTTTCGTCATTACTGACATCTTCAGGTCTTAAACAACGTCTATCAACTGTACGTTGTAAGCTTTTATACTTTAGGCCCCTCCCCTTATGTCATCGCCCCTCCTATTGGTTCAGCTGCTACCGCTCTTCACGGGAACTTTGTCTACCTTTTTCCGTTAGGCATTTTTCTAACGTCCGTCAAATTGTTTTAAGAATCTCCCGTTAATTTCTTCATTCTTGACTTATAATTTTTTTGTAACCTTTTACATTTCGTCATTTTTTAGTGTGTTATACTTATTATTTTAATTTATTTTTGTTTATATTTAATAAATATGGCTTCTAATTTAAACAATACGAAGAATAAAAGGATGGTTGCTAATTTAAACAATACGAAGAATAAAAATAAACAAAAATAAATTAAAATAATAAGTATAACACACTAAAAAATGACGAAATGTAAAAGGTTACAAAAAAATTATAAGTCAAGAATGAAGAAATTAACGGGAGATTCTTAAAACAATTTGACGGACGTTAGAAAAATGCCTAACGGAAAAAGGTAGACAAAGTTCCCGTGAAGAGCGGTAGCAGCTGAACCAATAGGAGGGGCGATGACATAAGGGGAGGGGCCTAAAGTATAAAAGCTTACAACGTACAGTTGATAGACGTTGTTTAAGACCTGAAGATGTCAGTAATGACGAAAAGCTTAGTCGAACAATAACAAATTATAGCAGTTAGCAAATTCATAAAAGAAATAATCCTTGTATTAGTCATACACAATAATACAACTGATTGAACTTCAAATTTTTAAACTTAATTAGTTTCTACATATATGTTTAATGTTACAAATAATTCAAATAACATTCTTGATCATCTGTTAGTTCAGCGGAATAACAGGGACACTTTTAATAACCGCATAAAATAAACACACTTATAAACAACACAGCGCGCTTTAACTTGAATGTTTGGACCACAGAAGTGAGGCATGCCTCAACGCTCTATGTGTACAGCACGGGACAATCCCCCCCTCCCATCACTTCCCTATCGCTCAAGCACATTGCTTACATACGATGTATACAAAAAACGCTGAGGCAAGTTCAGGTTGCCTCATTCGCTTTAAACGAGTTATGCCGAGTCTCACCTGTCACCATCTACCGGTCGCTCAGTAAAGCACGTTTCGGCCTAATAAATTCGACACTCGCGGTAACAATGTATAATCTTTACGTTATGTAGTTCATACGTATTTATAATTTTTATTCTACAGAATTTTTTAGGGTAGGCATTGCCTCAATTGCCTCCATGTAACTTCGCCACTGTTTATGGAAACCATTTTGAAATTCACACAGACAACCAGGCATTGTCTTTCATTCTAAAGTGTCGTCTCGTAAACGCCCGACTGACCAGATGGATCTTAGCAATAGAGGAATATTATAATATCTCTCGTGTGTGCTCCTTTTATCCCGTATCACTATCTTCTAAAGCCCCACTGTTGGGTTCGCCAATTTATAACTTAACGGGTGTGTCCTCGTTAAAACCTCTCTATTTATATTGTATCTTATTGCAATATATAGTATAATAATGTTAAGTATATCCCAGTTCCTCTCTATTTAATATAATCGTGTTATGGTGGGTGAAAGTTATGTGTATAGTGTGTAATTCGAATTTTTCGCTCAAGCCTATTCTGCGTTGAAGAGAAGAGAAGAAATTTTTATTGTATTCTCTTTCTCTTTAATACCCACGCAGTCCGCGAATAGCGCTGTGGTTACCAGACAACGGAAGTTTGTAGGCTAGCCCACCGCGTACGACAATTATCAGTTACGCTCTCTACTTATCTTATATCTTGTTCACACTACACTAAATATTATATAAATGAAAAGATAGCTGAATTCTGAAAGGATTCTTTATTAATATTTAATATTTCTTGTCCAACAAAGTTGTTTCTTTTACGTTAGATACAAAAGGCTATATGTCAGAAGTAATCGATTATCGATCGGATTCAAGGTTTTATATTATTTTCAGTTATGATTTTATATTTCTTTAAATACAGGGCGTGAAGGTTCTTTCAACTGTTAGTAAGATCAGAAAATGCCTAAATAGGAATACAAGGTATTACAATGTAGAATTAAGATTTTATTAAATAATATTTAAAATAATTGTAGTTACCGTCCGCTCGGCATCGTGACTCGATAAGGCAGTGTACAGATAACCTATTCGTCTTGTTTGGTCAATAACAGCATGCAGATAAAATTGCTCTCGTCAGTCTTCGCTCCAAGTTGAAATAAAGTTGAATTCTTGGTCCTGGGAGGATGCAGAAATACCGCTCCTTTTGTTCACCAAGGTCCGAGTTTTGTGGTTACGTGCTTCGACGAATTTCGAGTCCAACTACGTTTTTTCTGTTGAATTGTGGAAACTGAAGTTCCGATATAATTTGGTGTTTTATTTTCGTTTCTTTTGCGTTATGGGATTATATCACTTTATGCAGGTAGTTATTTCCCTGGTTTTGTTAGTTAATTAAGTTAACATTTGTTCATTATCTGGATTTTTGCAATCAGAGTTCTTCCTTTATTTTTCGTTACTTTCGTGTATAGGTTTTAGATTGTCCAATTATATAATACGGTTAAATGATAGTGGACCATACTATTGTGATTTATAATTCAGTTTGTTTAAATTGCTATGGACTTTGTATTTAAATTAAATCAAATCTTTCCTGATCGTCTTTTAACTAAATCGTCTTCGTTCATGTAAATTTATTCAATAATCAAATCAACAAATTCTATATCCTTCGTCGTCCCTGGCAACCATCTTTTTTATTCTTATTGGATATTATGTTATATTATAATCATTTCATACAATGTTCTTCCACTCATCAAAATAATCCCTTTCTAAATTTCCATTATATCCTATTATAATCTTAACTACTGCTTGTTACTAATTTTTATATACTTTGCTGTCGTTTCTTCTTAGTCTATTTATTTTAACAAATATTATTTTTCTGTTACAAAACATTATCTGTCGGTATCATTGCACTATGGCATTATAAGAATTTATTTAATTTGAGTTTATTTATTTGTTATTAGCAATTATTATTAACTTCTCCTAACTCATTAGATTTTATTTAGTATTTGTTACAAATTTCTTTACCTAACCTTTCTGATCTGACTTACTATATAATGTTACTGGTTGTTAGGCCTATCATTATATCTTGATCTACTTCTGAATTTAACTTGTTACTATCTGCAATATTATAGAATCCTTTATCTGTTTATGACATGGTTGTACTAAACTCTTTTGTATCTCATTAACAATTATAGCCTTTTTGGCCAAGTTTACAATTATAATCATCTTACTATCTAAGTACATGTATACAAATAATTAACTCTATAAAATCTAACAAAAGGTTTTTAATGACATATGGATAACACATAAAATGAAATCAACTAGTAATCAATTACTAAGTTTAACAACAGCTCTATAATGATAAATTGATAACACATAATACTTATTTACCTGGTATTCTATTAACAGAATAACTTTACTTGCTAACACAAAAATATAACATCACTATCATGATAACAATATAACATGATACAATTAATAACAGGTACATTTGAGTAACTTAAGTCATACAACATTTATTCATTCTCATCTACTTTAAAACATTAATTATTATGAAACAGTCAAAATTACATTTTACATTATGTGTCAATGTCTGTTGTTTACCTCTCACTGAACCTTGAGGTTTATTATTATTATCATTATTAATTTCTTATCTTTCTACCTTGTATTCTTATTTTATTTAATCAATCATGGGTTGGGTTTCTGACCTTTTACAAGTGTGGATAATTAATAAATTTTTTTCTCTATTCTAAATCTTATAAGTTGATTTATGTAACGTCGGGGACCGTATTTTCATTACGTTACATATGCTTCACCTCCTAAAGAAGTTTAGTTTACCTGAATATAATTTGGGTCAAAATAAACTTATATCTTTTTCATGCCTTGGAATATCCTCCTTATATTCATCGTAAAGTTTTAATGGTAATTGATGGAATTCTTAATGTAACATTTTGTACTCGTATTCACCTTTCTCTATTTGATGACAATTCATTAATTATATTTAATACTCTTGGCTTGTTTCTTTTAAACATTACTTGTCAATGATTGGTCACAATAATCAGTAAAATTTAGTTTTAATATTCTCCTATTTCTAGTTACTTCTACAAATGCGTTTCTCCATTGATCTTCTGTCAGCTATCTTCCTTCTGTTTTCTTCCTTCATACTTTTGCAATCTGATGTCAATCTTCGCAGCGGTTTTATTATCCCTTAAATATTCAATTTCCCTAACATTCCCTAACATGTGAGCTGGTACAGTTCAGAGAGGCACTGTTTGGCTTCATACTCTGCTGGCCACACTACACTTCAATATAATACTGCTGGAATTCATCTACAGTCAGTTATAAAAAATACAATAATATCATAGTAGTCTCTTTATTTGACTAATAATAAACATCTTGGGGATTTGTTACACTGTCGCGTTTTACATTTAATTATACATGTATTTCCCTTCTTCTTGATTCCATCTTATTTTCATTAGCTATTTTCAGATAACATTTTTGACAGTCAGTATTTGTAACTACCTTTGATCTTCTTTCTTGTGACAGAAATTCTACGTACTATCTCCTCATTTATTATTTTCATTTCCAAGAAATTCTAAATTGTATTTGCATTAATTATCATCATTACTTAGTTTCATCTTAATTATAGTCATTAAATTATCCATTGTTCTTCTTATTTTACCATCTTGTCTGATCACATTACCACTAATTATGTTGATGTATATTTTTTCTTATTCCATTTTAATTCATACTGGTTATAAACAATTATGTAATCTGTTCTTCAATTCTCTTGGCATTTTGGCATGTATCTTAAATCATATTGTTTTTAATTATTTTGTGTAAGTTCTTCTTTATATAGTTTTTTAACATTGGGGGTTTATTCTTAAATATTTAAAATAATTTCTTGGTAAACACATAGTAAGACGTTCTTACTTCTTTTTGAATTTTGTGGTTTTTATTAAATCACATTCAACATAATCTTTTCGTAAACATATAGTAAGACGTTCTTACTTCTTTTTGAATTTTGGGGTTTTTATTCATACATATTTTCGTCCTAGTGTTTTTATTAACATATTATTTTTTTATTACTTATTTAATATTATTTACTTAGTTCCTTTCTTTCCAAATGTTTGTCTGGTCGGTTTTCAGAAAATCAGTCCCCTTTTTCTGGTTGACTACTTCTTCTTCTAACCATAGTCCATTAATTCAGGTACTCCTTTTCCTCGGATTACCGTAAAGTTCGTAATGATTTTTATACTTGTTAAATACCTCTCGTATATCTGGTACTGTAACTCTGTGGATTCGAAGTCTTCATTTAAGTCACGGTTTTCGGTCATAGTTAGATCCTTTTTAACTAGCAGGTATTGTACCTCATCTAATCTAACATAATGTAACGTATTGCCGCGTTACAAATCCAGGGAACCCATCTTAACTAAGCTCCGTCAATTAGATGGGCTGCCTACATTGTAACAAAATGTATCCACAAATAATTAACTTAACAAATTACTTACTAACTGTGTAAGGAAACAAGGGAAGGTATACTATTGATGTACGCACTCATTATATGTGTGTAACAAAGACGACTTCTCTTTATTTAACATTTAAAAACATTTACTGACAGATCCCATGACATTACTAATTAAATTATTAAAGTTATTTGAATGCTTTCTTTAATCTTTGGGATCAAAATTGATTTCACTTAGCTATACCTCGGATCCGGGTAACCTTCGATATTTAGTCATTTACACTACTAGTTATAATTAATTCAAGATATTAGCTTGCAAGACCTTTTGTTTAACCATTTGAAGAATGGTATTATTACTTGAATTATACTACGATACATTAACATATAAACTGTTACAACGTATGATGTTTGAATGGTTACATTAAAACTCTTAGATTTAATCTTTTAATCTTTACAAAGTAATAGTCTCTGAAAAGTCTCTTTTCAAGTGTGTTGTGTAACAAATATTATTAACTCTCGATAGCCAGGCTATCGAGTCACCTTTAAATTGGTCTGTAGAAACCTCATCCTGGGGTGTCCGTCTTGGGAATCCTTAAAAATGCCGTCATCATCTCGGTCTGGTCTTCGTCATTAGAGGGCTCGAAAGTCCGCAGGGTAGATTGAAGCTTCTACGATGGTACTTGTAGATTCTCGGATGTCCTGATCTGCATATTCTCTCGTGTCTACTAGAGTTTATAAGTTCTGGTAGTTCACATCTCCAGGTATGATGTTGAAAGTGTTGTTAGTTCTTGAAGTTAGCAGTCATCTTGTTTTACACCATTTTTTTATATTTCTTGTTATAAGTTAAGTCTTTTTTTTCACATAACTATACTGATTAATACATAACATATGCTTTCAGCAGCAATTTCTCGGATACAATATTAAAGTAAAACAAAAGTAACGGAAACATAGTGTTAGAGCTTTCGCTCGTACGTCTGCACTGCATGGCGTCAACATAGCGAGAGAGCGATTTTTCGCTCGCTTCGACTGGTACTGGACAAGAGGTAGAGGGGCAATTACTGCGCGAGAATATAGTTCCTATCTATATTTAAGCAAACCTTTTTAATTACACAAACTATACCTAAATAAATATACATAATATAATAAGTTGTTTTAGTGACTATCTGTGTCTTCAGATTTTTTAATTATTAACCTTATGTTTTTTTATCTTAATCTAAATTCCAAACGACTCGGAAAACATGTCGAGTCCGGAATTAACAGGTCAGCGCCTGATAACACCAAAGGGTTAAATACGACAATAATAACTATTTACAATTTGTCTTTTTATTAAAGTTTCTTTGGGCTTATTAATTACTTCTTCCTCTCATACTGAGTACATACAGGTTTTTATGTTATTGTAGTGAGATTTAAATGGCTTAATGGCTCGCAACCTTAATTTTAAAAATTTTTTATTTTTACCATTACTGTTACAATTTAAATCGTCACAGACTCCACCGCTTAATTTGCACTTTACGGTTTTTTTTTGTCTAACTCACAATTGGGGACTGGGAGTATGTTTGGGGTCAGTGTGTGAAGTTATTTATTATTAGTGCACAGTTTGTTTTATCTAATTCTCTTTAAATGATTTTGTTCATTTAAATGATCGCCTTCGTGAAATTCCCTTTTTCTCACTTCTTAAGTACTAACTTACATTTTAATCTTAATACTAATTTCCAAACTTAGATTGGAAAGATCCCTACTTATCCGTAACTCACAACATCGCGGCACGACTGACACCAGCTTACTCTAACTACTCAAGTTAGCTTTCAGCATTTATTAATGATCTTTGGCACCTTTCTGCCCTATCATTACACCTTTCAGTCGGCGCCGTTGTGACCTGTTACGTTACACGTATAATCACTTCTTGATTATATATCATAAACTTATTTCTAATGTAATCTAAAGAGGATCCCATACTCCACTCTAGATTACTGTTTTGAGAGAAGCGGAATCTCACGGAGATAATTCTCTTTTATCTCTTTAACAATAACTAAACTAACTATGCAGAAGGGGAGACACTTTACACAATGCATTGTAATGCACACTAGGGGTGGTTCTCAATTGCTTAGGCTAGCACCGGTTTATCACAATAGGGAGGGTGCGTGGCTGCTTACTACAATACTGAACACGCTTTATTTCCACTAACTTGCCACCACTGGGAGTTTACACTATGTAACGTTACTGACCATTACACTTCACACAATTTAGTTTAAATCAAGATTTATTTAGCTCTAGTATTTAAACAAATATTATTATTCACTTATTATTACTTTCTTTATTATTTATTAATTACTTTGGGGGATTTAAGAAACGCACCTAGAACTATTTACTATCTAACTACCATATTTATTTAGCACCCTTTATTTATTATTATTAAGTCACTACATTATTAATTGTCGTCACGGGGAAAAATACTTGATCTACTATACTGTACACATTTATTACACATATATAGGATAAATTCTTAAGTAATTAATTTGCACAAATTAGAAAAGAACAATTTCTCTTCTAAGGGAGAGACAGAAATTCCACACACATATTTATCAAGTTAAATAGCCGATCAGCTGTTTACTGGAATGTAGGTCACCCTCTGTATTTAGTTAACAAAGGAAGGTTGAGCGTGTGTGAGAATGGGGTTTGCTTTTACTTATTATTGTTTACACAATGCGATTGAATAACACCAACGACCGGTATAAACAAGAGAAGGGGAGCGCAGACGCTAGGGTGAATCTTATTCAACACTTTATTATTATTATTACGCTTGGCAACACTTTGACTCCGTTCATTCATATATTTTCCCAATTAAATAAATTAATATTTTCTTCACAATTACAAATTACGAACTTCTACTTAATTACCTGGGTCTACATTACGTGCATTATTATTAACAAAGTTATTTTTAATTAATTTTTTTTTTTATGACACATACTAGTATGTCCAACATATACTGTGCAGAATGATTCAAGAAACAACAGGTCATGGATTGTCGTAAACAAACCTGTTACAGATTGTTCGGTTGACCAAAATTGTAATGTTTGGTCACAATTCACGTATGCAAGTAGGTACATGCATATAGCTTATTTGCATTGTATGACGCTAATGATATTTCAACTTATACATACTATCATTTACGTAACTTAGTAAAATATTAAATATGTTTTGAAAATTAAAGTTACTAAGGTAACTTTCTGAGTGCATAGATCAATAACTGAATATACAAATTATCTAAGCATAGTGACACAATTTTGTTTACATGTCACAAGTGGCACAATTTTGTTTGTGACACTCTGTACATGAATAAAACTCTCTCCTTTGTTTCCTTTTTTTTTTAAAATAGCAGAGTGGCGCAATTTTGTTTGCGTCACGATGCTCGCAACTACTTTAACTTTAAGCAGAGTGGCGCAATTTTGTTGCGTCACGATGCTTACCAACCCTTTATATAAATTAGCAGAGTTGCGCAATTTTGTCATGTATTGCCACGTTACAAATCCAGGGAACCCATCTTAACTAAGCTCCGTCAATTAGATGGGCTGCCTACGTTGTAACAAAATGTATCCACAAATAATTAACTTAACAAATTACTTACTAACTGTGTAAGGAAACAAGGGAAGGTATACTATTGATGTACGCACTCATTATATGTGCGTAACAAGACGACTTCTCTTTATTTAACATTTAAAAACATTTACTGACAGATCACATGACATTACTAATTAAATTATTAAAGTTATTTGAATGCTTTCTTTAATCTTTGGGATCAAAATTGATTTCATTTAGCTATACCTCGGATCCGGGTAACCTTCGATATTTAGTCATTTACACTACTAGTTATAATCAATTCAAGATATTAGCTTGCAAGACCTTTTGTTTAACCATTTGAAGAATGGTATTATTACTTGAATTATACTACGATACATTAACATATAAACTGTTACAACGTATGATGTTTGAATGGTTACATTAAAACTCTTAGATTTAATCTTTTAATCTTTACAAAGTAATAGTCTCTGAAAAGTCTCTTTTCAAGTGTGTTGTGTAACAAATATTATTAACTCTCGATAGCCAGGCTATCGAGTCACCTTTAAATTGGTCTGTAGAAACCTCGTCCTGGGGTGTCCGTCTTGGGAATCCTTAAAAATGCCGTCATCATCTCGGTCTGGTCTTCGTCATTAGAGGGCTCGAAAGTCCGCAGGGTAGATTGAAGCTTCTACGATGGTACTTGTAGATTCTCGGATGTCCTGATCTGCATATTCTCTCGTGTCTACTAGAGTTTATAAGTTCTGGTAGTTCACATCTCCAGGTATGATGTTGAAAGTGTTGTTAGTTCTTGAAGTTAGCAGTCATCTTGTTTTACACCATTTTTTTATATTTCTTGTTATAAGTTAAGACTTTTGTTTTCACATAACTATACTGATTAATACATAACATATGCTTTCAGCAGCAATTTCTCGGATACAATATTAAAGTAAAACAAAAGTAACGGAAACATAGTGTTAGAGCTTTCGCTCGTACGTCTGCACTGCATGGCGTCAACATAGCGAGAGAGCGATTTTTCGCTCGCTTCGACTGGTACTGGACAAGAGGTAGAGGGGCAATTACTGTGCGAGAATATAGTTCCTATCTATATTTAAGCAAACCTTTTTAATTACACAAACTATACCTAAATAAATATACATAATATAATAAGTTGTTTTAGTGACTATCTGTGTCTTCAGATTTTTTAATTATTAACCTTATGTTTTTTTATCTTAATCTAAATTCCAAACGACTCCGAAAACATGTCGAGTCCGGAATTAACAGGTCAGCGCCTGATAACACCAAAGGGTTAAATACGACAATAATAACTATTTACAATTTGTCTTTTTATTAAAGTTTCTTTGGGCTTATTAATTACTTCTTCCTCTCATACTGAGTACATACAGGTTTTTATGTTATTATAGTGAGATTTAAATGGCTTAATGGCTCGCAACCTTAATTTTTAAAATTTTTTTATTTTTACCATTACTGTTACAATTTAAATCGTCACAATAATCACCCATATTTAATACCATTCTTTTCCCTTTGATATCTGGACTATTTACCAAATATTTTACGGGTATATTCCGTATTAAAGATATAAATGATATTGTCTGATATTCTTCGATTGTTAACATATTTAATTGAGGTTTAAGCTTATTTAAGTTTTTCTTTATTATTCTATGGTGATTTATTTTTGATAATTTTATTAAATTTTTTCTATAACTCTTACCTTTACTTAACTCTCTTTGTTCTTTAATTGGGAAGTTAAATACATTAATTAATCCACCCTTCCTCATCACCATTTCTTCTTTTGTATTTAATATTTTCTTTCTATCTATTTTTCTTATTTTCTTGATATTCTCTTCCATGGTTTGGATATTCTCTTTGTTCTTTCTATTTTTATTTTCAGATAGTAACGCCGTTTGGTCTTCTCCAATTTATGTTTCCTTGCTGCTCTCTTCTGAATTCGGATTTACTTTAATACCTTCGGAAGTGCTGTCTAGGGTTTCAGTCATATTCTTTAAACATCTATCCATTCTTTCATCTATCTTTCTGAAACCTTCATTCATTATTTTCCTGAATTCTTCATGGTGTCTCTGGTTATCTTCTCTCATTTTGTCTAATTTTTCCTCCTGTCTCTTTGAGTTTTCCTCCTGTTTTCTAAATTGTGCTGCCATGAATCTCATCATTTCCTGCCAGCTTGGTTCTTCTCTGGCTCCCGCTTTATCTATTTGGTCCCCTTGAGCATCTTCTTCAACTGTTTCCCTTTCCGTGTACATAATTACTTCATTTTCTTCTTTATCGCCTGTCTGTTGTCCCATTTCACTTTCTGTGACTACTTCTATTTCTTGTTCCTGTCCACCTTCTTCCTTCTCCGTGTCTTCTGCCCTCTTCTTCGATTTACCTCTGGTATTAGGCATTTTTAATCTCCAACAGTTGCCTACTTGTGTTAAGTAATATTTATAAAATCAAGGTTTTACTTAACTTAAGCCCTACACTAGTTGAGCGCCAATTTATAATATCTCTCGTGTGTGCTCCTTTTATCCCGTATCACTATCTTCTAAAGCCCCACTGTTGGGTTCGCCAATTTATAACTTAACGGGTGTGTCCTCGTTAAAACCTCTCTATTTATATTGTATCTTATTGCAATATATGGTATAATAATGTTAAGTATATCCCAGTTCCTCTCTATTTAATATAATTGTGTTATGGTGGGTGAAAGTTATGTGTATAGTGTGTAATTCGAAGTTTTTGCTCAAGCCTATTCTGCGTTGAAGAGAAGAGAAGAAATTTTCATTGTATTCTCATTCTCTTTAATACCCACGCAGTCCGCGAATAGCGCTGTGGTTCCCAGACAACGGAAGTTTGTAGGTTAGCCCACCGCGTACGACAATTATCAGTTACGCTCTCTACTTATCTTATATTTTGTTCACACTACACTAAATATTACATAAATGAGAAGATAGCTGAATTCTGAAAGGATTCTTTATTAATATTTAATATTTCTTGTCCAACAAAGTTGTTTCTTTTACGTTAGATACAAAAGGCTATATGTCAGAAGTAATCGATTATCGATCGGATTCAAGGTTTTATATTATTTTCAGTTATGATTTTATATTTCTTTAAATACAGGGCGTGAAGGTTCTTTCAACTGTTAGTAAGATCAGAAAATGCCTAAATAGGAATACAAGGTATTACAATGTAGAATTAAGATTTTATTAAATAATATTTAAAATAATTGTAGTTACCGTCCGCTCGGCATCGTGACTCGATAAGGCAGTGTACAGATAACCTATTCGTCTTGTTTGGTCAATAACAGCATGCAGATAAAATTGCTCTCGTCAGTCTTCGCTCCAAGTTGAAATAAAGTTGAATTCTTGGTCCTGGGAGGATGCAGAAATACCGCTCCTTTTGTTCACCAAGGTCCGAGTTTTGTGGTTACGTGCTTCGACGAATTTCGAGTCCAACTACGTTTTTTCTGTTGAATTGTGGAAACTGAAGTTCCGATATAATTTGGTGTTTTATTTTCGTTTCTTTTGCGTTATGGGATTATATCACTTTATGCAGGTAGTTATTTCTCTGGTTTTGTTAGTTAATTAAGTTAACATTTGTTCATTATCTGGATTTTTGCAATCAGAGTTCTTCCTTTATTTTTCGTTACTTTCTTGTATAGGTTTTAGATTGTCCAATTATATAATACGGTTAAATGATAGTTGACCATACTATTGTGATTTATTATTCAGTTTGTTTAAATTGCTATGGAATTTGTATATAAATTGAATCAAATCTTTCCTGATCGTCTTTTAACTAAATCGTCTTCGTTCATGTAAATTTATTCAATAATCAAATCAACAAATTCTATATCCTTCGTCGTCCCTGGCAACCATCTTTTTTATTCTTATTGGATATTATGTTATATTATAATCATTTCATACAATGTTCTTCCACTCATCAAAATAATCCCTTTCTAAATTTCCATTATATCCTATTATAATCTTAACTACTGCTTGTTACTAATTTTTATATACTTTGCTGTCGTTTCTTCTTAGTCTATTTATTTTAACAAATATTATTTTTCTGTTACAAAACATTATCTGTCGGTATCATTGCACTATGGCATTATAAGAATTTATTTAATTTGAATTTATTTATTTGTTATTAGCAATTATTATTAACTTCTCCTAACTCATTAGATTTTATTTAGTATATGTTACAAATTTCTTTACCTAACCTTTCTGATCTGACTTACTATATAATGTTACTGGTTGTTAGGACTATCATTATATCTTGATCTACTTCTGAATTTAACTTGTTACTATCTGCAATATTATAGAATCCTTTATCTGTTTATGACATGGTTGTGCTAAACTCTTTTGTATCTCGTTAACAATTATAGCCTTTTTGGCCAAGTTTACAATTATAATCATCTTACTATCTAAGTACATGTATACAAATAATTAACTCTATAAAATCTAACAAAAGCTTTTTCATGACATATGGATAACACATAAAATGAAATCAACTAGTAATCAATTACTAAGTTTAACAACAGCTCTATAATGGTAAATTGATAACACATAATACTTATTTACCTGGTATTCTATTAACAGAATAACTTTACTTGCTAACACAAAAATATAACATCACTATCATGATAACAATATAACATGATACAATTAATAACAGGTACATTTGAGTAACTTAAGTCATACAACATTTATTCATTCTCATCTACTTTAAAACATTAATTATTATGAAACAGTCAAAATTACATTTTACATTATGTGTCAATGTCTGTTGTTTACCTCTCACTGAACCTTGAGGTTTATTATTATTATCATTATTAATTTCTTATCTTTCTACCTTGTATTCTTATTTTATTTAATCAATCATGGGTTGGGTTTCTGACCTTTTACAAGTGTGGATAATTAATAAATTTTTTTCTCTATTCTAAATCTTATAAGTTGATTTATGTAACGTCGGGGACCGTATTTTCATTACGTTACATATGCTTCACCTCCTAAAGAAGTTTAGTTTACCTGAATATAATTTGGGTCAAAATAAACTTATATCTTTTTCATGCCTTGGAATATCCTCCTTATATTCATCGTAAAGTTTTAATGGTAATTGATGGAATTCTTAATGTAACATTTTGTACTCGTATTCACCTTTCTCTATTTGATGACAATTCATTAATTATATTTAATACTCTTGGCTTGTTTCTTTTAAACATTACTTGTCAATGATTGGTCACAATAATCAGTAAAATTTAGTTTTAATATTCTCCTATTTCTAGTTACTTCTACAAATGCGTTTCTCCATTGATCTTCTGTCAGCTATCTTCCTTCTGTTTTCTTCCTTCATACTTTTGCAATCTGATGTCAATCTTCGCAGCGGTTTTATTATCCCTTAAATATTCAATTTCCCTAACATTCCCTAACATGTGAGCTGGTACAGTTCAGAGAGGCACTGTTTGGCTTCATACTCTGCTGGCCACACTACACTTCAATATAATACTGCTGGAATTCATCTACAGTCAGTTATAAAAAATACAATAATATCATAGTAGTCTCTTTATTTGACTAATAATAAACATCTTGGGGATTTGTTACACTGTCGCGTTTTACATTTAATTATACATGTATTTCCCTTCTTCTTGATTCCATCTTATTTTCATTAGCTATTTTCAGATAACATTTTTGACAGTCAGTATTTGTAACTACCTTTGATCTTCTTTCTTGTGACAGAAATTCTACGTACTATCTCCTCATTTATTATTTTCATTTCCAAGAAATTCTAAATTGTATTTGCATTAATTATCATCATTACTTAGTTTCATCTTAATTATAGTCATTAAATTATCCATTGTTCTTCTTATTTTACCATCTTGTCTGATCACATTACCACTAATTATGTTGATGTATATTTTTTCTTATTCCATTTTAATTCATACTGGTTATAAACAATTATGTAATCTGTTCTTCAATTCTCTTGGCATTTTGGCATGTATCTTAAATCATATTGTTTTTAATTATTTTGTGTAAGTTCTTCTTTATATAGTTTTTTAACATTGGGGGTTTATTCTTAAATATTTAAAATAATTTCTTGGTAAACACATAGTAAGACGTTCTTACTTCTTTTTGAATTTTGTGGTTTTTATTAAATCACATTCAACATAATCTTTTCGTAAACATATAGTAAGACGTTCTTACTTCTTTTTGAATTTTGGGGTTTTTATTCATACATATTTTCGTCCTAGTGTTTTTATTAACATATTATTTTTTTATTACTTATTTAATATTATTTACTTAGTTCCTTTCTTTCCAAATGTTTGTCTGGTCGGTTTTCAGAAAATCAGTCCCCTTTTTCTGGTTGACTACTTCTTCTTCTAACCATAGTCCATTAATTCAGGTACTCCTTTTCCTCGGATTACCGTAAAGTTCGTAATGATTTTTATACTTGTTAAATACCTCTCGTATATCTGGTACTGTAACTCTGTGGATTCGAAGTCTTCATTTAAGTCACGGTTTTCGGTCATAGTTAGATCCTTTTTAACTAGCAGGTATTGTACCTCATCTAATCTAACATAATCACCCATATTTAATACCATTCTTTTCCCTTTGATATCTGGACTATTTACCAAATATTTTACGGGTATATTCCGTATTAAAGATATAAATGATATTGTCTGATATTCTTCGATTTTTAACATATTTAATTGAGGTTTAAGCTTATTTAAATTTTTCTTTATTATTCTATGGTGATTTATTTTTGATAATTTTATTAAATTTTTTCTATAACTCTTACCTTTACTTAACTCTCTTTGTTCTTTAATTGGGAAGTTAAATACATTAATTAATCCACCCTTCCTCATCTCCATTTCTTCTTTTGTATTTAATATTTTCTTTCTATCTATTTTTCTTATTTTCTTGATATTCTCTTCCATGGTTTCGATACTCTCTTTGTTCCTTCTATTTTTATTTTCAGATAGTAACGCCGTTTGGTCTTCTCCAATTTCTGTTTCCTTGCTGCTCTCTTCTGAATTCGGATTTACTTTAATACCTTCGGAAGTGCTGTCTAGGGTTTCAGTCATATTCTTTAAACATCTATCCATTCTTTCATCTATCTTTCTGAAACCTTCATTCATTATTTTCCTGAATTCTTCATGGTTTCTCTGGTTATCTTCTCTCATTTTGTCTAATTTTTCCTCCTGTCTCTTTGAGTTTTCCTCCTGTTTTCTAAATTGTGCTGCCATGAATCTCATCATTTCCTGCCAGCTTGGTTCTTCTCTGGCTCCCGCTTTATCTATTTGGTCCCCTTGAGCATCTTCTTCAACTGTTTCCCTTTCCGTGTCCATAATTACTTCATTTTCTTCTTTATCGCCTGTCTGTCATTCCATTTCATTGTCTGTGACTACTTCTATTTCTTGTTCCTGTCCACCTTCTTCCTTCTCCGTGTCTTCTGCCCTCTTCTTCGATTTACCTCTGGTATTAGGCATTTTTAATCTCCAACAGTTGCCTACTTGTGTTAAGTAATATTTATAAAATCAAGGTTTTACTTAACTTAAGCCCTACACTAGTTGAGCGCCAATTTATAATATCTCTCGTGTGTGCTCCTTTTATCCCGTATCACTATCTTCTAAAGCCCCACTGTTGGGTTCGCCAATTTATAACTTAACGGGTGTGTCCTCATTAAAACCTCTCTATTTATATTGTATCTTATTGCAATATGTGGTATAATAATGTTAAGTATATCCCAGTTCCTCTCTATTTAATATAATTGTGTTATGGTGGGTGAAAGTTATGTGTATAGTGTGTAATTCGAATTTTTCGCTCAAGCCTATTCTGCGTTGAAGAGAAGAGAAGAAATTTTTATTGTATTCTCTTTCTCTTTAATACCCACGCAGTCCGCGAATAGCGCTGTGGTTCCCAGACAACGGAAGTTTGTAGGTTAGCCCACCGCGTACGACAATTATCAGTTACGCTCTCTACTTATCTTATATTTTGTTCACACTACACTAAATATTACATAAATGAGAAGATAGCTGAATTCTGAAAGGATTCTTTATTAATATTTAATATTTCTTGTCCAACAAAGTTGTTTCTTTTACGTTAGATACAAAAGGCTATATGTCAGAAGTAATCGATTATCGATCGGATTCAAGGTTTTATATTATTTTCAGTTATGATTTTATATTTCTTTAAATACAGGGCGTGAAGGTTCTTTCAACTGTTAGTAAGATCAGAAAATGCCTAAATAGGAATACAAGGTATTACAATGTAGAATTAAGATTTTATTAAATAATATTTAAAATAATTGTAGTTACCGTCCGCTCGGCATCGTGACTCGATAAGGCAGTGTACAGATAACCTATTCGTCTTGTTTGGTCAATAACAGCATGCAGATAAAATTGCTCTCGTCAGTCTTCGCTCCAAGTTGAAATAAAGTTGAATTCTTGGTCCTGGGAGGATGCAGAAATACCGCTCCTTTTGTTCACCAAGGTCCGAGTTTTGTGGTTACGTGCTTCGACGAATTTCGAGTCCAACTACGTTTTTTCTGTTGAATTGTGGAAACTGAAGTTCCGATATAATTTGGTGTTTTATTTTCGTTTCTTTTGCGTTATGGGATTATATCACTTTAAGCAGGTAGTTATTTCTCTGGTTTTGTTAGTTAATTAAGTTAACATTTGTTCATTATCTGCATTTTTGCAATCAGAGTTCTTCCTTTATTTTTCGTTACTTTCGTGTATAGGTTTTAGATTGTCCAATTATATAATACGGTTAAATGATAGTTGACCATACTATTGTTATTTATTATTCAGTTTGTTTAAATTGCTATGGACTTTGTATATAAATTGAATCAAATTTTTCCTGATCGTCTTTTAACTAAATCGTCTTCGTTCATGTAAATTTATTCAATAATCAAATCAACAAATTCTATATCCTTCGTCGTCCCTGGCAACCATCTTTTTTATTCTTATTGGATATTATGTTATATTATAATCATTTCATACAATGTTCTTCCACTCATCAAAATAATCCCTTTCTAAATTTCCATTATATCCTATTATAATCTTAACTACTGCTTGTTACTAATTTTTATATACTTTGCTGTCGTTTCTTCTTAGTCTATTTATTTTAACAAATATTATTTTTCTGTTACAAAACATTATCTGTCGGTATCATTGCACTATGGCATTATAAGAATTTATTTAATTTGAATTTATTTATTTGTTATTAGCAATTATTATTAACTTCTCCTAACTCATTAGATTTTATTTAGTATATGTTACAAATTTCTTTACCTAACCTTTCTGATCTGACTTACTATATAATGTTACTGGTTGTTAGGACTATCATTATATCTTGATCTACTTCTGAATTTAACTTGTTACTATCTGCAATATTATAGAATCCTTTATCTGTTTATGACATGGTTGTGCTAAACTCTTTTGTATCTCGTTAACAATTATAGCCTTTTTGGCCAAGTTTACAATTATAATCATCTTACTATCTAAGTACATGTATACAAATAATTAGCTCTATAAAATCTAACAAAAGCTTTTTCATGACATATGGATAACACATAAAATGAAATCAACTAGTAATCAATTACTAAGTTTAACAACAGCTCTATAATGGTAAATTGATAACACATAATACTTATTTACCTGGTATTCTATTAACAGAATAACTTTACTTGCTACACACAAAAAATAACATCACTATCATGATAACAATATAACATGATACAATTAATAACAGGTACATTTGAGTAACTTAAGTCATACAACATTTATTCATTCTCATCTACTTTAAAACATTAATTATTATGAAACAGTCAAAATTAGTTTTTACATTATTTGTCAATGTCTGTTGTTTACCTCTCACTGAACCTTGAGGTTTATTATTATTATCATTATTAATTTCCTATCTTTCTACCTTGTATTCTTATTTTATTTAATCAATCATGGGTTCGGTTTCTGACCTTTTACAAGTGTGGATAATTAATAAATTTTTTTCTCTATTCTAAATCTTATAAGTTGATTTATGTAACGTCGGGGACCGTATTTTCATTACGTTACATATGCTTCACCTCCTAAAGAAGTTTAGTTTACCTGAATATAATTTGGGTCAAAATAAACTTATATCTTTTTCATGCCTTGGAATATCCTCCTTATATTCATCGTAAAGTTTTAATGGTAATTGATGGAATTCTTAATATAACATTTTGTACTCGTATTCACCTTTCTCTATTTGATGACAATTCATTAATTATATTTAATACTCTTGGCTTGTTTCTTTTAAACATTACTTGTCAATGATTGGTCACAATAATCAGTAAAATTTAGTTTTAATATTCTCCTATTTCTAGTTACTTCTACAAATGCGTTTCTCCATTGATCTTCTGTCAGCTATCTTCCTTCTGTTTTCTTCCTTCATACTTTTGCAATCTGATGTCAATCTTCGCAGCGGTTTTATTATCCCTTAAATATTCAATTTCCCTAACATTCCCTAACATGTGAGCTGGTACAGTTCAGAGAGGCACTGTTTGGCTTCATACTCTGCTGGCCACACTACACTTCAATATAATACTGCTGGAATTCATCTACAGTCAGTTATAAAAAATACAATAATATCATAGTAGTCTATTTGACTAATAATAAACATCTTGGGGATTCGTTACGCTGTCGCGTTTTACATTTAATTATACATGTATTTCCCTTCTTCTTGATTCCATCTTATTTTCATTAGCTATTTTCAGATAACATTTTTGACAGTCAGTATTTGTAACTACCTTTGATCTTCTTTCTTGTGACAGAAATTCTACGTACTATCTCTTCATTTATTATTTTCATTTCCAAGAAATTCTAAATTGTATTTGCATTAATTATCATCATTACTAAGTTTCATCTTAATTATAGTCATTAAATTATCCATTGTTCTTCTTATTTTACCATCTTGTCTGATCACATTACCACTAATTATGTTGATGTATATTTTTTCTTATTCCATTTTAATTCATACTGGTTATAAACAATTATGTAATCTGTTCTTCAATTCTCTTGGCATTTTGGCATGTATCTTAAATCATATTGTTTTTAATTATTTTGTGTAAGTTCTTCTTTATATAGTTTTTTAAAATTGGGGATTTATTCTTAAATATTTAAAATAATTTCTTGGTAAACACATAGTAAGACGTTCTTACTTCTTTTTGAATTTTGTGGTTTTTATTAAATCACATTCAACATAATCTTTTCGTAAACATATAGTAAGACGTTCTTACTTCTTTTTGAATTTTGGGGTTTTTATTCATACATATTTTCGTCCTAGTGTTTTTATTAACATATTATTTTTTTATTACTTATTTAATATTATTTACTTAGTTCCTTTCTTTCCAAATGTTTGCCTGGTCGGTTTTCAGAAAATCAGTCCCCTTTTTCTGGTTGACTACTTCTTCTTCTAACCGTAGTCCATTAATTCAGGTACTCCTTTTCCTCGGATTACCGTAAAGTTCGTAATGATTTTTATACTTGTTAAATACCTCTCGTATATCTGGTACTGTAACTCTGTGGATTCGAAGTCTTCATTTAAGTCACGGTTTTCGGTCATAGTTAGATCCTTTTTAACTAGCAGGTATTGTACCTCATCTAATCTAACATAATCACCCATATTTAATACCATTCTTTTCCCTTTGATATCTGGACTATTTACCAAATATTTTACGGGTATATTCCGTATTAAATATATAAATGATATTGTCTGATATTCTTCGATTTTTAACATATTTAATTGAGGTTTAAGCTTATTTAAATTTTTCTTTATTATTCTATGGTGATTTATTTTTGATAATTTTATTAAATTTTTTCTATAACTCTTACCTTTACTTAACTCTCTTTGTTCTTTAATTGGGAAGTTAAATACATTAATTAATCCACCCTTCCTCATCTCCATTTCTTCTTTTGTATTTAATATTTTCTTTCTATCTATTTTTCTTATTTTCTTGATATTCTCTTCCATGGTTTCGATACTCTCTTTGTTCCTTCTATTTTTATTTTCAGATAGTAACGCCGTTTGGTCTTCTCCAATTTCTGTTTCCTTGCTGCTCTCTTCTGAATTCGGATTTACTTTAATACCTTCGGAAGTGCTGTCTAGGGTTTCAGTCATATTCTTTAAACATCTATCCATTCTTTCATCTATTTTTCAAAAACCTTCATTCATTATTTTCCTGAATTCTTCATGGTGTCTCTGGTTATCTTCTCTCATTTTGTCTAATTTTTCCTCCTGTCTCTTTGAGTTTTCCTCCTGTTTTCTAAATTGTGCTGCCATGAATCTCATCATTTCCTGCCAGCTTGGTTCTTCTCTGGCTCCCGCTTTATCTATTTGGTCCCCTTGAGCATCTTCTTCAACTGTTTCCCTTTCCGTGTCCATAATTACTTCATTTTCTTCTTTATCGCCTGTCTGTCGTTCCATTTCACTCTCTGTGACTACTTCTATTTCTTGTTCCTGTCCACCTTCTTCCTTCTCCGTGTCTTCTGCCCTCTTCTTCGATTTACCTCTGGTATTAGGCATTTTTAATCTCCAACAGTTGCCTACTTGTGTTAAGTAATATTTATAAAATCAAGGTTTTACTTAACTTAAGCCCTACACTAGTTGAGTGCCAATTTATAGTATCTCTCGTGTGTGCTCCTTTTATCCCGTATCACTGTCTTCTAAAGCCCCACTGTTGGGTTCGCCAATTTATAACTTAACGGGTGTGTCCTCGTTAAAACCTCTCTATTTATATTGTATCTTATTGCAATATATGGTATAATAATGTTAAGTAAATCCCAGTTCCTCTCTATTTAATATAATTGTGTTATGGTGGGTGAAAGTTATGTGTATAGTGTGTAATTCGAAGTTTTCGCTTAAGCCTATTCTGCGTTGAAGAGAAGAGAAGAAATTTTTATTGTATTC
This sequence comes from Magicicada septendecula, assembly GCA_034769895.1. NCBI lineage: Eukaryota > Metazoa > Arthropoda > Insecta > Hemiptera > Cicadidae > Magicicada > Magicicada septendecula. The sequence goes on along the minus strand of CM068372.1, from coordinate 234,104,399 downwards.
TCTTTCTCTTTAATACCCACGCAGTCCGCGAATAGCGCTGTGGTTCCCAGACAACGGAAGTTTGTAGGTTAGCCCACCGCGTACGACAATTATCAGTTACGCTCTCTACTTATCTTATATTTTGTTCACACTACACTAAATATTACATAAATGAGAAGATAGCTGAATTCTGAAAGGATTCTTTATTAATATTTAATATTTCTTGTCCAACAAAGTTGTTTCTTTTACGTTAGATACAAAAGGCTATATGTCAGAAGTAATCGATTATCGATCGGATTCAAGGTTTTATATTATTTTCAGTTATGATTTTATATTTCTTTAAATACAGGGCGTGAAGGTTCTTTCAACTGTTAGTAAGATCAGAAAATCCCTAAATAGGAATACAAGGTATTACAATGTAGAATTAAGATTTTATTAAATAATATTTAAAATAATTGTAGTTACCGTCCGCTCGGCATCGTGACTCGATAAGGCAGTGTACAGATAACCTATTCGTCTTGTTTGGTCAATAACAGCATGCAGATAAAATTGCTCTTGTCAGTCTTCGCTCCAAGTTAAAATAAAGATGAATTCTTGGTCCTGGGAGGATGCAGAAATACCGCTCCTTTTGTTCACCAAGGTCCGAGTTTTGTGGTTACGTGCTTCGACGAATTTCGAGTCCAACTACGTTTTTTCTGTTGAATTGTGGAAACTGAAGTTCCGATATAATTTGGTGTTTTATTTTCGTTTCTTTTGCATTATGGGATTATATCACTTTATGCAGGTAGTTATTTCTCTGGTTTTGTTAATTAATTAAGTTAACATTTGTTCATTATCTGGATTTTTGCAATCAGAGTTCTTCCTTTATTTTTCGTTACTTTCGTGTATAGGTTTTAGATTGTCCAATTATATAATACGGTTAAATGATAGTTGACCATACTATTGTGATTTATTATTCAGTTTGTTTAAATTGCTATGGACTTTGTATATAAATTGAATCAAATCTTTCCTGATCGTCTTTTAACTAAATCGTCTTCGTTCATGTAAATTTATTCAATAATCAAATCAACAAATTCTATATCCTTCGTCGTCCCTGGCAACCATCTTTTTTATTCTTATTGGATATTATGTTATATTATAATCATTTCATACAATGTTCTTCCACTCATCAAAATAATCCCTTTCTAAATTTCCATTATATCCTATTATAATCTTAACTACTGCTTGTTACTAATTTTTATATACTTTGCTGTCGTTTCTTCTTAGTCTATTTATTTTAACAAATATTATTTTTCTGTTACAAAACATTATCTGTCGGTATCATTGCACTATGGCATTATAAGAATTTATTTAATTTGAATTTATTTATTTGTTATTAGCAATTATTATTAACTTCTCCTAACTCATTAGATTTTATTTAGTATATGTTACAAATTTCTTTACCTAACCTTTCTGATCTGACTTACTATATAATGTTACTGGTTGTTAGGCCTATCATTATATCTTGATCTACTTCTGAATTTAACTTGTTACTATCTGCAATATTATAGAATCGTTTATCTGTTTATGACATGGTTGTACTAAACTCTTTTGTATCTCGTTAACAATTATAGCCTTTTTGGCCAAGTTTACAATTATAATCATCTTACTATCTAAGTACATGTATACAAATAATTAACTCTATAAAATCTAACAAAAGCTTTTTCATGACATATGGATAACACATAAAATGAAATCAACTAGTAATCAATTACTAAGTTTAACAACAGCTCTATAATGGTAAATTGATAACACATAATACTTATTTACCTGGTATTCTATTAACAGAATAACTTTACTTGCTACACACAAAAAATAACATCACTATCATGATAACAATATAACATGATACAATTAATAACAGGTACATTTGAGTAACTTAAGTCATACAACATTTATTCATTCTCATCTACTTTAAAACATTAATTATTATGAAACAGTCAAGATTAGTTTTTACATTATTTGTCAATGTCTGTTGTTTACCTCTCACTGAACCTTGAGGTTTATTATTATTATCATTATTAATTTCTTATCTTTCTACCTTGTATTCTTATTTTATTTAATCAATCATGGGTTGGGTTTCTGACCTTTTACAAGTGTGGATAATTAATACATTTTTTTCTCTATTCTAAATCTTATAAGTTGATTTATGTAACGTCGGGGACCGTATTTTCATTACGTTACATATGCTTCACCTCCTAAAGAAGTTTAGTTTACCTGAATATAATTTGGGTCAAAATAAACTTATATCTTTTTCATGCCTTGGAATATCCTCCTTATATTCATCGTAAAGTTTTAATGGTAATTGATGGAATTCTTAATGTAACATTTTGTACTCGTATTCACCTTTCTCTATTTGATGACAATTCATTAATTATATTTAATACTCTTGGCTTGTTTCTTTTAAACATTACTTGTCAATGATTGGTCACAATAATCAGTAAAATTTAGTTTTAATATTCTCCTATTTCTAGTTACTTCTACAAATGCGTTTCTCCATTGATCTTCTGTCAGCTATCTTCCTTCTGTTTTCTTCCTTCATACTTTTGCAATCTGATGTCAATCTTCGCAGCGGTTTTATTATCCCTTAAATATTCAATTTCCTAACATTCCCTAACATGTGAGCTGGTACAGTTCAGAGAGGCACTGTTTGGCTTCATACTCTGCTGGCCACACTACACTTCAATATAATACTGCTGGAATTCATCTACAGTCAGTTATAAAAAATACAATAATATCATAGTAGTCTCTTTATTTGACTAATAATAAACATCTTGGGGATTTGTTACGCTGTCGCGTTTTACATTTAATTATACATGTATTTCCCTTCTTCTTGATTCCATCTTATTTTCATTAGCTATTTTCAGATAACATTTTTGACAGTCAGTATTTGTAACTACCTTTGATCTTCTTTCTTGTGACAGAAATTCTGCGTACTATCTCCTCATTTATTATTTTCATTTCCAAGAAATTCTAAATTGTATTTGCATTAATTATCATCATTACTTAGTTTCATCTTAATTATAGTCATTAAATTATCCATTGTTCTTCTTATTTTACCATCTTGTCTGATCACATTACTACTAATTATGTTGATGTATATTTTTTCTTATTCCATTTTAATTCATACTGCTTATAAACAATTATGTAATCTGTTCTTCAATTCTCTTGGCATTTTGGCATGTATCTTAAATCATATTGTTTTTAATTATTTTGTGTAAGTTCTTCTTTATATAGTTTTTTAACATTGGGGGTTTATTCTTAAATATTTAAAATAATTTCTTGGTAAACACATAGTAAGACGTTCTTACTTCTTTTTGAATTTCGTGGTTTTTATTAAATCACATTCAACATAATCTTTTCGTAAACATATAGTAAGACGTTCTTACTTCTTTTTGAATTTTGGGGTTTTTATTCATACATATTTTCGTCCTAGTGTTTTTATTAACATATTATTTTTTTATTACTTATTTAATATTATTTACTTAGTTCCTTTCTTTCCAAATGTTTGCCTGGTCGGTTTTCAGAAAATCAGTCCCCTTTTTCTGGTTGACTACTTCTTCTTCTAACCATAGTCCATTAATTCAGGTACTCCTTTTCCTCGGATTACCATAAAGTTCGTAATAATTTAATACTTGTTAAATACCTCTCGTATATCTGGTAATGTAACTCTGTGGATTTGAAGTCTTCATTTAAGTCACGGTTTTCGGTCATAGTTAGATCCTTTTTAACTAGCAGGTATTGTACCTCATCTAATCTAACATAATCACCCATATTTAATACCATTCTTTTCCCTTTGATATCTGGACTATTTACCAAATATTTTACGGGTATATTCCGTATTAAAGATATAAATGATATTGTCTTATATTCTTCGATTGTTAACATATTTAATTGAGGTTTAAGCTTATTTAAGCTTTTCTTTATTATTCTATGGTGTTTATTTTTGATAATTTTATTAAATTTTTTCTATAATTCTTACCTTTACTTAACTCTCTTTGTTCTTTAATTGGGAAGTTAAATACATTAATTAATCCACCCTTCCTCATCTCCATTTCTTCTTTTGTATTTAATATGTTCTTTCTCTCTATTTTTCTTATTTTCTTGATATTCTCTTCCATGGTTTGGATACTCTCTTTGTTCCTTCTATTTTTATTTTCAGATAGTAACGCCGTTTGGTCTTCTCCAATTTCTGTTTCCTTGCTGCTCTCTTCTGAATTCGGATTTACTTTAATACCTTCGGAAGTGCTGTCTAGGGTTTCAGTCATATTCTTTAAACATCTATCCATTCTTTCATCTATCTTTCTGAAACCTTCATTCATTATTTTCCTGAATTCTTCATGGTGTCTCTGGTTATCTTCTCTCATTTTGTCTAATTTTTCCTCCTGTCTCTTTGAGTTTTCCTCCTGTTTTCTAAATTGTGCTGCCATGAATCTCATCATTTCCTGCCAGCTTGGTTCTTCTCTGGCTCCCGCTTTATGTATTTGGTCCCCTTGAGAATCTTCTTCAACTGTTTCCCTTTCCGTGTCCATAATTACTTCATTTTCTTCTTTATCGCCTGTCTGTCGTTCCATTTCACTGTCTGTGACTACTTCTATTTCTTGTTCCTGTCCACCTTCTTCCTTCTCCGTGTCTTCTGCCCTCTTCTTCGATTTACCTCTGGTATTAGGCATTTTAATCTCCAACAGTTGCCTACTTGTGTTAAGTAATATTTATAAAATCAAGGTTTTACTTAACTTAAGCCCTACACTAGTTAAGCGCCAATTTATAGTATCTCTCGTGTGTGCTCCTTTTATCCCGTATCACTATCTTCTAAAGCCCCACTGTTGGGTTCGCCAATTTATAACTTAACGGGTGTGTCCTCATTAAAACCTCTCTATTTATATTGTATCTTATTGCAATATATGGTATAATAATGTTAAGTATATCCCAGTTCCTCTCTATTTAATATAATTGTGTTATGGTGGGTGAAAGTTATGTGTATAGTGTGTAATTCGAAGTTTTCGCTTAAGCCTATTCTGCGTTGAAGAGAAGAGAAGAAATTTTTATTGTATTCTCTTTCTCTTTAATACCCACGCAGTCCGCGAATAGCGCTGTGGTTCCCAGACAACGGAAGTTTGTAGGTTAGCCCACCGCGTACGACAATTATCAGTTACGCTCTCTACTTATCTTATATTTTGTTCACACTACACTAAATATTACATAAATGAGAAGATAGCTGAATTCTGAAAGGATTCTTTATTAATATTTAATATTTCTTGTCCAACAAAGTTGTTTCTTTTACGTTAGATACAAAAGGCTATATGTCAGAAGTAATCGATTATCGATCGGATTCAAGGTTTTATATTATTTTCAGTTATGATTTTATATTTCTTTAAATACAGGGCGTGAAGGTTCTTTCAACTGTTAGTAAGATCAGAAAATGCCTAAATAGGAATACAAGGTATTACAATGTAGAATTAAGATTTTATTAAATAATATTTAAAATAATTGTAGTTACCGTCCGCTCGGCATCGTGACTCGATAAGGCAGTGTACAGATAACCTATTCGTCTTGTTTGGTCAATAACAGCATGCAGATAAAATTGCTCTTGTCAGTCTTCGCTCCAAGTTAAAATAAAGATGAATTCTTGGTCCTGGGAGGATGCAGAAATACCGCTCCTTTTGTTCACCAAGGTCCGAGTTTTGTGGTTACGTGCTTCGACGAATTTCGAGTCCAACTACGTTTTTTCTGTTGAATTGTGGAAACTGAAGTTCCGATATAATTTGGTGTTTTATTTTCGTTTCTTTTGCATTATGGGATTATATCACTTTATGCAGGTAGTTATTTCTCTGGTTTTGTTAGTTAATTAAGTTAACATTTGTTCATTATCTGGATTTTTGCAATCAGAGTTCTTCCTTTATTTTTCGTTACTTTCGTGTATAGGTTTTAGATTGTCCAATTATATAATACGGTTAAATGATAGTTGACCATACTATTGTGATTTATTATTCAGTTTGTTTAAATTGCTATGGACTTTGTATATAAATTGAATCAAATCTTTCCTGATCGTCTTTTAACTAAATCGTCTTCGTTCATGTAAATTTATTCAATAATCAAATCAACAAATTCTATATCCTTCGTCGTCCCTGGCAACCATCTTTTTTATTCTTATTGGATATTATGTTATATTATAATCATTTCATACAATGTTCTTCCACTCATCAAAATAATCCCTTTCTAAATTTCCATTATATCCTATTATAATCTTAACTACTGCTTGTTACTAATTTTTATATACTTTGCTGTCGTTTCTTCTTAGTCTATTTATTTTAACAAATATTATTTTTCTGTTACAAAACATTATCTGTCGGTATCATTGCACTATGGCATTATAAGAATTTATTTAATTTGAATTTATTTATTTGTTATTAGCAATTATTATTAACTTCTCCTAACTCATTAGATTTTATTTAGTATATGTTACAAATTTCTTTACCTAACCTTTCTGATCTGACTTACTATATAATGTTACTGGTTGTTAGGCCTATCATTATATCTTGATCTACTTCTGAATTTAACTTGTTACTATCTGCAATATTATAGAATCGTTTATCTGTTTATGACATGGTTGTACTAAACTCTTTTGTATCTCGTTAACAATTATAGCCTTTTTGGCCAAGTTTACAATTATAATCATCTTACTATCTAAGTACATGTATACAAATAATTAACTCTATAAAATCTAACAAAAGCTTTTTCATGACATATGGATAACACATAAAATGAAATCAACTAGTAATCAATTACTAAGTTTAACAACAGCTCTATAATGGTAAATTGATAACATATAATACTTATTTACCTGGTATTCTATTAACAGAATAACTTTACTTGCTACACACAAAAAATAACATCACTATCATGATAACAATATAACATGATACAATTAATAACAGGTACATTTGAGTAACTTAAGTCATACAACATTTATTCATTCTCATCTACTTTAAAACATTAATTATTATGAAACAGTCAAAATTAGTTTTTACATTATTTGTCAATGTCTGTTGTTTACCTCTCACTGAACCTTGAGGTTTATTATTATTATCATTATTAATTTCTTATCTTTCTACCTTGTATTCTTATTTTATTTAATCAATCATGGGTTGGGTTTCTGACCTTTTACAAGTGTGGATAATTAATACATTTTTTTCTCTATTCTAAATCTTATAAGTTGATTTATGTAACGTCGGGGACCGTATTTTCATTACGTTACATATGCTTCCCCTCCTAAAGAAGTTTAGTTTACCTGAATATAATTTGGGTCAAAATAAACTTATATCTTTTTCATGCCTTGGAATATCCTCCTTATATTCATCGTAAAGTTTTAATGGTAATTGATGGAATTCTTAATGTAACATTTTGTACTCGTATTCACCTTTCTCTATTTGATGACAATTCATTAATTATATTTAATACTCTTGGCTTGTTTCTTTTAAACATTACTTGTCAATGATTGGTCACAATAATCAGTAAAATTTAGTTTTAATATTCTCCTATTTCTAGTTACTTCTACAAATGCGTTTCTCCATTGATCTTCTGTCAGCTATCTTCCTTCTGTTTTCTTCCTTCATACTTTTGCAATCTGATGTCAATCTTCGCAGCGGTTTTATTATCCCTTAAATATTCAATTTCCCTAACATTCCCTAACATGTGAGCTGGTACAGTTCAGAGAGGCACTGTTTGGCTTCATACTCTGCTGGCCACACTACACTTCAATATAATACTGCTGGAATTCATCTACAGTCAGTTATAAAAAATACAATAATATCATAGTAGTCTCTTTATTTGACTAATAATAAACATCTTGGGGATTTGTTACGCTGTCGCGTTTTACATTTAATTATACATGTATTTCCCTTCTTCTTGATTCCATCTTATTTTCATTAGCTATTTTCAGATAACATTTTTGACAGTCAGTATTTGTAACTACCTTTGATCTTCTTTCTTGTGACAGAAATTCTGCGTACTATCTCCTCATTTATTATTTTCATTTCCAAGAAATTCTAAATTGTATTTGCATTAATTATCATCATTACTTAGTTTCATCTGAATTATAGTCATTAAATTATCCATTGTTCTTCTTATTTTACCATCTTGTCTGATCACATTACTACTAATTATGTTGATGTATATTTTTTCTTATTCCATTTTAATTCATACTGCTTATAAACAATTATGTAATCTGTTCTTCAATTCTCTTGGCATTTTGGCATGTATCTTAAATCATATTGTTTTTAATTATTTTGTGTAAGTTCTTCTTTATATAGTTTTTTAACATTGGGGGTTTATTCTTAAATATTTAAAATAATTTCTTGGTAAACACATAGTAAGACGTTCTTACTTCTTTTTGAATTTCGTGGTTTTTATTAAATCACATTCAACATAATCTTTTCGTAAACATATAGTAAGACGTTCTTACTTCTTTTTGAATTTTGGGGTTTTTATTCATACATATTTTCGCCCTAGTGTTTTTATTAACATATTATTTTTTTATTACTTATTTAATATTATTTACTTAGTTCCTTTCTTTCCAAATGTTTGCCTGGTCGGTTTTCAGAAAATCAGTCCCCTTTTTCTGGTTGACTACTTCTTCTTCTAACCATAGTCCATTAATTCAGGTACTCCTTTTCCTCGGATTACCATAAAGTTCGTAATAATTTAATACTTGTTAAATACCTCTCGTATATCTGGTAATGTAACTCTGTGGATTTGAAGTCTTCATTTAAGTCACGGTTTTCGGTCATAGTTAGATCCTTTTTAACTAGCAGGTATTGTACCTCATCTAATCTAACATAATCACCCATATTTAATACCATTCTTTTCCCTTTGATATCTGGACTATTTACCAAATATTTTACGGGTATATTCCGTATTAAAGATATAAATGATATTGTCTTATATTCTTCGATTGTTAACATATTTAATTGAGGTTTAAGCTTATTTAAGCTTTTCTTTATTATTCTATGGTGTTTATTTTTGATAATTTTATTAAATTTTTTCTATAATTCTTACCTTTACTTAACTCTCTTTGTTCTTTAATTGGGAAGTTAAATACATTAATTAATCCACCCTTCCTCATCTCCATTTCTTCTTTTGTATTTAATATGTTCTTTCTCTCTATTTTTCTTATTTTCTTGATATTCTCTTCCATGGTTTGGATACTCTCTTTGTTCCTTCTATTTTTATTTTCAGATAGTAACGCCGTTTGGTCTTCTCCAATTTCTGTTTCCTTGCTGCTCTCTTCTGAATTCGGATTTACTTTAATACCTTCGGAAGTGCTGTCTAGGGTTTCAGTCATATTCTTTAAACATCTATCCATTCTTTCATCTATCTTTCTGAAACCTTCATTCATTATTTTCCTGAATTCTTCATGGTGTCTCTGGTTATCTTCTCTCATTTTGTCTAATTTTTCCTCCTGTCTCTTTGAGTTTTCCTCCTGTTTTCTAAATTGTGCTGCCATGAATCTCATCATTTCCTGCCAGCTTGGTTCTTCTCTGGCTCCCGCTTTATCTATTTGGTCCCCTTGAGAATCTTCTTCAACTGTTTCCCTTTCCGTGTCCATAATTACTTCATTTTCTTCTTTATCGCCTGTCTGTCGTTTCATTTCACTGTCTGTGACTACTTCTATTTCTTGTTCCTGTCCACCTTCTTCCTTCTCCGTGTCTTCTGCCCTCTTCTTCGATTTACCTCTGGTATTAGGCATTTTAATCTCCAACAGTTGCCTACTTGTGTTAAGTAATATTTATAAAATCAAGGTTTTACTTAACTTAAGCCCTACACTAGTTAAGCGCCAATTTATAGTATCTCTCGTGTGTGCTCCTTTTATCCCGTATCACTATCTTCTAAAGCCCCACTGTTGGGTTCGCCAATTTATAACTTAACGGGTGTGTCCTCATTAAAACCTCTCTATTTATATTGTATCTTATTGCAATATATGGTATAATAATGTTAAGTATATCCCAGTTCCTCTCTATTTAATATAATTGTGTTATGGTGGGTGAAAGTTATGTGTATAGTGTGTAATTCGAAGTTTTCGCTTAAGCCTATTCTGCGTTGAAGAGAAGAGAAGAAATTTTTATTGTATTCTCTTTCTCTTTAATACCCACGCAGTCCGCGAATAGCGCTGTGGTTCCCAGACAACGGAAGTTTGTAGGTTAGCCCACCGCGTACGACAATTATCAGTTACGCTCTCTACTTATCTTATATTTTGTTCACACTACACTAAATATTACATAAATGAGAAGATAGCTGAATTCTGAAAGGATTCTTTATTAATATTTAATATTTCTTGTCCAACAAAGTTGTTTCTTTTACGTTAGATACAAAAGGCTATATGTCAGAAGTAATCGATTATCGATCGGATTCAAGGTTTTATATTATTTTCAGTTATGATTTTATATTTCTTTAAATACAGGGCGTGAAGGTTCTTTCAACTGTTAGTAAGATCAGAAAATGCCTAAATAGGAATACAAGGTATTACAATGTAGAATTAAGATTTTATTAAATAATATTTAAAATAATTGTAGTTACCGTCCGCTCGGCATCGTGACTCGATAAGGCAGTGTACAGATAACCTATTCGTCTTGTTTGGTCAATAACAGCATGCAGATAAAATTGCTCTTGTCAGTCTTCGCTCCAAGTTAAAATAAAGATGAATTCTTGGTCCTGGGAGGATGCAGAAATACCGCTCCTTTTGTTCACCAAGGTCCGAGTTTTGTGGTTACGTGCTTCGACGAATTTCGAGTCCAACTACGTTTTTTCTGTTGAATTGTGGAAACTGAAGTTCCGATATAATTTGGTGTTTTATTTTCGTTTCTTTTGCGTTATGGGATTATATCACTTTATGCAGGTAGTTATTTCTCTGGTTTTGTTAGTTAATTAAGTTAACATTTGTTCATTATCTGGATTTTTGCAATCAGAGTTCTTCCTTTATTTTTCGTTACTTTCTTGTATAGGTTTTAGATTGTCCAATTATATAATACGGTTAAATGATAGTTGACCATACTATTGTGATTTATTATTCAGTTTGTTTAAATTGCTATGGACTTTGTATATAAATTGAATCAAATCTTTCCTGATCGTCTTTTAACTAAATCGTCTTCGTTCATGTAAATTTATTCAATAATCAAATCAACAAATTCTATATCCTTCGTCATCCCTGGCAACCATCTTTTTTATTCTTATTAGATATTATGTTATATTATAATCATTTCATACAATGTTCTTCCACTCATCAAAATAATCCCTTTCTAAAGTTCCATTATATCCTATTACTAGGGGAATACCCGTGCTTCGCTACGGAGTTTCATGTTGTACGTAATGAAAATGTTAGTTTAATTAATAAAGTTCAATTAAAGTAGGTTTCTTAAAAATAAATAGCTGTTGCCCACGACTTCGTTCGCGTGGTCTTCAGTTTAATGCGATAATATATTTATAACAGAATCTATTCTATTGGGTTGCCATAGTAACCAAATCTAATAGTTTGGGGGACCCCCCAGAGGATCGTATCGAAAAAACACCTGTCCTATGTTGGTTCTCCCGTTGCGTAAAATATTTGTGCCAAGTTTGGTTGAAATCGGTCTAATAGTTTAGGAAGAGATGTGCAAGACCCCAAAGGACCCCCCAAAGGATTGTATCGAAAAAAACACTTGTCCTATGTTGGTTCAGTGGTTTAGGAGGAGCTGTGGAAGACCCCAAAGGACCCCATCGAAAAAACACCTATCCTATGTTGGTTCTCCCGTTGCGTAAAATATTTGTGCCAAGTTTGGTTGAAATCGGTCCAGTGGTTTAGGAGAAGATGTGGAAGACCCCAAAGGACCCCATCGAAAAACACCTATCCTATGTTGGTTCTCTCTTTGCGTAAAATATTTGTGCCAAGTTTGGTTGAAATCGGTCCAGTGGTTTAGGAGAAGATGTGGAAGACCCCAAAGAACCCCCAAAAGGACCCCATCAAAAAAACACCTATCCTATGTTGGTTCTCCCTTTGCGTAAAATATTTGTGCCAAGTTTGGTTGAAATCGGTACAGTGGTTTAGGAGAAGATGTGGAAGACCCCAAAGAACCCCCAAAAGGACCCCATCGAAAAAACACCTATCCTATGTTGGTTCTCCCTTTGCGTAAAATATTTGTGCCAAGTTTGGTTGAAATCGGTACAGTGGTTTAGGAGAAGATGTGGAAGACCCCAGAGAACCCCCCAAAGGACCCCATCGAAAAAACACCACTAATTCAGAAACCTTCGCGGGCGTGCGCACAACAACTCACCGAAGTTTCATTGCAATCCGATGAATGGTATAGGAACGCATACGGGACAAACAAAGAAACATTCATTTTTATATATAATTTCCTGGAACCCGATCGCAGCGCCACCTACCGGGTCCAATTGTGAATCTAAACCATCCAGGGACCCACTCAAACACACACACAAAATTTCATCAAAATCGGTCCAGCCGTCTAGGAGGAGTTCAGTGACATACACACGCACACACGAAATATATATATAAAGATAATCTTAACTACTGCTTGTTACTAATTTTTATATACTTTGCTGTCGTTTCTTCTTAGTCTATTTATTTTAACAAATATTATTTTTCTGTTACAAAACATTATCTGTCGGTATCATTGCACTATGGCATTATAAGAATTTATTTAATTTGAATTTATTTATTTGTTATTAGCAATTATTATTAACTTCTCCTAACTCATTAGATTTTATTTAGTATATGTTACAAATTTCTTTACCTAACCTTTCTGATCTGACTTACTATATAATGTTACTGGTTGTTAGGCCTATCATTATATCTTGATCTACTTCTGAATTTAACTTGTTACTATCTGCAATATTATAGAATCCTTTATCTGTTTATGACATGGTTGTACTAAACTCTTTTGTATCTCGTTAACAATTATAGCCTTTTTGGCCAAGTTTACAATTATAATCATCTTACTATCTAAGTACATGTATACAAATAATTAACTCTATAAAATCTAACAAAAGCTTTTTCATGACATATGGATAACACATAAAATGAAATCAACTAGTAATCAATTACTAAGTTTAACAACAGCTCTATAATGGTAAATTGATAACACATAATACTTATTTACCTGGTATTCTATTAACAGAATAACTTTACTTGCTACACACAAAAAATAACATCACTATCATGATAACAATATAACATGATACAATTAATAACAGGTACATTTGAGTAACTTAAGTCATACAACATTTATTCATTCTCATCTACTTTAAAACATTAATTATTATGAAACAGTCAAAATTAGTTTTTACATTATTTGTCAATGTCTGTTGTTTACCTCTCACTGAACCTTGAGGTTTATTATTATTATCATTATTAATTTCTTATCTTTCTACCTTGTATTCTTATTTTATTTAATCAATCATGGGTTGGGTTTCTGACCTTTTACAAGTGTGGATAATTAATAAATTTTTTTCTCTATTCTAAATCTTATAAGTTGATTTATGTAACGTCGGGGACCGTATTTTCGTTACGTTACATATGCTTCCCCTCCTAAAGAAGTTTAGTTTACCTGAATATAATTTGGGTCAAAATAAACTTATATCTTTTTCATGCCTTGGAATATCCTCCTTATATTCACCATAAAGTTTTAATGGTAATTGATGGAATTCTTAATGTAACATTTTGTACTCGTATTCACCTTTCTCTATTTGATGACAATTCATTAATTATATTTAATACTCTTGGCTTGTTTCTTTTAAACATTACTTGTCAATGATTGGTCACAATAATCAGTAAAATTTAGTTTTAATATTCTCCTATTTCTAGTTACTTCTACAAATGCGTTTCTCCATTGATCTTCTGTCAGCTATCTTCCTTCTGTTTTCTTCCTTCATACTTTTGCAATCTGATGTCAATCTTCGCAGCGGTTTTATTATCCCTTAAATATTCAATTTCCCTAACATTCCCTAACATGTGAGCTGGTACAGTTCAGAGAGGCACTGTTTGGCTTCATACTCTGCTGGCCACACTACACTTCAATATAATACTGCTGGAATTCATCTACAGTCAGTTATAAAAAATACAATAATATCATAGTAGTCTCTTTATTTGACTAATAATAAACATCTTGGGGATTTGTTACGCTGTCGCGTTTTACATTTAATTATACATGTATTTCCCTTCTTCTTGATTCCATCTTATTTTCATTAGCTATTTTCAGATAACATTTTTGACAGTCAGTATTTGTAACTACCTTTGATCTGCTTTCTTGTGACAGAAATTCTACGTACTATCTCCTCATTTATTATTTTCATTTCCAAGAAATTCTAAATTGTATTTGCATTAATTATCATCATTACTTAGTTTCATCTTAATTATAGTCATTAAATTATCCATTGTTCTTCTTATTTTACCATCTTGTCTGATCACATTACTACTAATTATGTTGATGTATATTTTTTCTTATTCCATTTTAATTCATACTGGTTATAAACAATTATGTAATCTGTTCTTCAATTCTCTTGGCATTTTGGCATGTATCTTAAATCATATTGTTTTTAATTATTTTGTGTAAGTTCTTCTTTATATAGTTTTTTAACATTGGGGGTTTATTCTTAAATATTTAAAATAATTTCTTGGTAAACACATAGTAAGACGTTCTTACTTCTTTTTGAATTTTGTGGTTTTTATTAAATCACATTCAACATAATCTTTTCGTAAACATATAGTAAGACGTTCTTACTTCTTTTTGAATTTTGGGGTTTTTATTCATACATATTTTCGTCCTAGTGTTTTTATTAACATATTATTTTTTTATTACTTATTTAATATTATTTACTTAGTTCCTTTCTTTCCAAATGTTTGCCTGGTCGGTTTTCAGAAAATCAGTCCCCTTTTTCTGGTTGACTACTTCTTCTTCTAACCGTAGTCCATTAATTCAGGTACTCCTTTTCCTCGGATTACCGTAAAGTTCGTAATGATTTTCTTACTTGTTAAATACCTCTCGTATATCTGGTACTGTAACTCTGTGGATTTGAAGTCTTCATTTAAGTCACGGTTTTCGGTCATAGTTAGATCCTTTTTAACTAGCAGGTATTGTACCTCATCTAATCTAACATAATCACCCATATTTAATACCATTCTTTTCCCTTTGATATCTGGACTATTTACCAAATATTTTACGGGTATATTCCGTATTAAAGATATAAATGATATTGTCTGATATTCTTCGATTGTTAACATATTTAATTGAGGTTTAAGCTTATTTAAGTTTTTCTTTATTATTCTATGGTGATTAATTTTTGATAATTTTATTAAATTTTTTCTATAATTCTTACCTTTACTTAACTCTCTTTGTTCTTTAATTGGGAAGTTAAATACATTAATTAATCCACCCTTCCTCATCTCCATTTCTTCTTTTGTATTTAATATGTTCTTTCTCTCTATTTTTCTTATTTTCTTGATATTCTCTTCCATGGTTTGGATACTCTCTTTGTTCCTTCTATTTTTATTTTCAGATAGTAACGCCGTTTGGTCTTCTCCAATTTCTGTTTCCTTGCTGCTCTCTTCTGAATTCGGATTTACTTTAATACCTTCGGAAGTGCTGTCTAGGGTTTCAGTCATATTCTTTAAACATCTATCCATTCTTTCATCTATCTTTCTGAAACCTTCATTCATTATTTTCCTGAACTCTTCATGGTGTCTCTGGTTATCTTCTCTCATTTTGTCTAATTTTTCCTCCTGTCTCTTTGAGTTTTCCTCCTGTTTTCTAAATTGTGCTGCCATGAATCTCATCATTTCCTGCCAGCTTGGTTCTTCTCTGGCTCCCGCTTTATCTATTTGGTCCCCTTGAGCATCTTCTTCAACTGTTTCCCTTTCCGTGTCCATAATTACTTCATTTTCTTCTTTATCGCCTGTCTGTCGTTCCATTTCACTGTCTGTGACTACTTCTATTTCTTGTTCCTGTCCACCTTCTTCCTTCTCCGTGTCTTCTGCCCTCTTCTTCGATTTACCTCTGGTATTAGGCATTTTTAATCTCCAACAGTTGCCTACTTGTGTTAAGTAATATTTATAAAATCAAGGTTTTACTTAACTTAAGCCCTACACTAGTTGAGCGCCAATTTATAATATCTCTCGTGTGTGCTCCTTTTATCCCGTATCACTATCTTCTAAAGCCCCACTGTTGGGTTCGCCAATTTATAACTTAACGGGTGTGTCCTCGTTAAAACCTCTCTATTTATATTGTATCTTATTGCAATATATGGTATAATAATGTTAAGTATATCCCAGTTCCTCTCTATTTAATATAATTGTGTTATGGTGGGTGAAAGTTATGTGTATAGTGTGTAATTCGAAGTTTTCGCTCAAGCCTATTCTGCGTTGAAGAGAAGAGAAGAAATTTTCATTGTATTCTCTTTCTCTTTAATACCCACGCAGTCCGTGAATAGCACTGTGGTTCCCAGACAACGGAAGTTTGTAGGTTAGCCCACCGCGTACGACAATTATCAGTTACGCTCTCTACTTATCTTATATTTTGTTCACACTACACTAAATATTACATAAATGAGAAGATAGCTGAATTCTGAAAGGATTCTTTATTAATATTTAATATTTCTTGTCCAACAAAGTTGTTTCTTTTACGTTAGATACAAAAGGCTATATGTCAGAAGTAATCGATTATCGATCGGATTCAAGGTTTTATATTATTTTCAGTTATGATTTTATATTTCTTTAAATACAGGGCGTGAAGGTTCTTTCAACTGTTAGTAAGATCAGAAAATGCCTAAATAGGAATACAAGGTATTACAATGTAGAATTAAGTTTTTATTAAATAATATTTAAAATAATTGTAGTTACCGTCCGCTCGGCATCGTGACCCGATAAGGCAGTGTACAGATAACCTATTCGTCTTGTTTGGTCAATAACAGCATGCAGATAAAATTGCTCTCGTCAGTCTTCGCTCCAAGTTGAAATAAAGTTGAATTCTTGGTCCTGGGAGGATGCAGAAATACCGCTCCTTTTGTTCACCAAGGTCCGAATTTTTGTGGTTACGTGCTTCGATGAATTTCGAGTCCAACTACGTTTTTTCTGTTGAATTGTGGAAACTGAAGTTCCGATATAATTAGGTGTTTTATTTTCGTTTCTTTTGCGTTATGGGATTATATCACTTTATGCAGGTAGTTATTTCTCTGGTTTTGTTAGTTAATTAAGTTAACATTTGTTCATTATCTGGATTTTTGCAATCAGAGTTCTTCCTTTATTTTTCGTTACTTTCGTGTATAGGTTTTAGATTGTCCAATTATATAATACGGTTAAATGATAGTTGACCATACTATTGTGATTTATTATTCAGTTTGTTTAAATTGCTATGGACTTTGTATATAAATTGAATCAAATCATTCCTGATCGTCTTTTAACTAAATCGTCTTCGTTCATGTAAATTTATTCAATAATCAAATCAACAAATTCTATATCCTTCGTCGTCCCTGGCAACCATCTTTTTTATTCTTATTGGATATTATGTTATATTATAATCATTTCATACAATGTTCTTCCACTCATCAAAATAATCCCTTTCTAAATTTCCATTATATCCTATTGTAATCTTAACTATTGCTTGTTACTAATTTTTATATACTTTGCTGTCGTTTCTTCTTAGTCTATTTATTTTAACAAATATTATTTTTCTGTTACAAAACATTATCTGTCGGTATCATTGCACTATGGCATTATAAGAATTTATTTAATTTGAATTTATTTATTTGTTATTAGCAATTATTATTAACTTCTCCTAACTCATTAGATTTTATTTAGTATATGTTACAAATTTCTTTACCTAACCTTTCTGATCTGACTTACTATATAATGTTACTGGTTGTTAGGCCTATCATTATATCTTGATCTACTTCTGAATTTAACTTGTTACTATCTGCAATATTATAGAATCCTTTATCTGTTTATGACATGGTTGTACTAAACTCTTTTGTATCTCGTTAACAATTATAGCCTTTTTGGCCAAGTTTACAATTATAATCATCTTACTATCTAAGTACATGTATACAAATAATTAACTCTATAAAATCTAACAAAAGCTTTTTCATGACATATGGATAACACATAAAATGAAATCAACTAGTAATCAATTACTAAGTTTAACAACAGCTCTATAATGGTAAATTGATAACACATAATACTTATTTACCTGGTATTCTATTAACAGAATAACTTTACTAGCTACACACAAAAAATAACATCACTATCATGATAACAATATAACATGATACAATTAATAACAGGTACATTTTAGTAACTTAAGTCATACAACATTTATTCATTCTCATCTACTTTAAAACATTAATTATTATGAAACAGTCAAAATTAGTTTTTACATTATTTGTCAATGTCTGTTGTTTACCTCTCACTGAACCTTGAGGTTTATTATTATTATCATTATTAATTTCTTATCTTTCTACCTTGTATTCTTATTTTATTTAATCAATCATGGGTTGGGTTTCTGACCTTTTACAAGTGTGGATAATTAATACATTTTTTTCTCTATTCTAAATCTTATAAGTTGATTTATGTAACGTCGGGGACCGTATTTTCATTACGTTACATATGCTTCCCCTCCTAAAGAAGTTTAGTTTACCTGAATATAATTTGGGTCAAAATAAACTTATATCTTTTTCATGCCTTGGAATATCCTCCTTATATTCATCGTAAAGTTTTAATGGTAATTGATGGAATTCTTAATGTAACATTTTGTACTCGTATTCACCTTTCTCTATTTGATGACAATTCATTAATTATATTTAATACTCTTGGCTTGTTTCTTTTAAACATTACTTGTCAATGATTGGTCACAATAATCAGTAAAATTTAGTTTTAATATTCTCCTATTTCTAGTTACTTCTACAAATGCGTTTCTCCATTGATCTTCTGTCAGCTATCTTCCTTCTGTTTTCTTCCTTCATACTTTTGCAATCTGATGTCAATCTTCGCAGCGGTTTTATTATCCCTTAAATATTCAATTTCCCTAACATTCCCTAACATGTGAGCTGGTACAGTTCAGAGAGGCACTGTTTGGCTTCATACTCTGCTGGCCACACTACACTTCAATATAATACTGCTGGAATTCATCTACAGTCAGTTATAAAAAATACAATAATATCATAGTAGTCTCTTTATTTGACTAATAATAAACATCTTGGGGATTTGTTACGCTGTCGCGTTTTACATTTAATTATACATGTATTTCCCTTCTTCTTGATTCCATCTTATTTTCATTAGCTATTTTCAGATAACATTTTTGACAGTCAGTATTTGTAACTACCTTTGATCTGCTTTCTTGTGACAGAAATTCTACGTACTATCTCCTCATTTATTATTTTCATTTCCAAGAAATTCTAAATTGTATTTGCATTAATTATCATCATTACTTAGTTTCATCTTAATTATAGTCATTAAATTATCCATTGTTCTTCTTATTTTACCATCTTGTCTGATCACATTACTACTAATTATGTTGATGTATATTTTTTCTTATTCCATTTTAATTCATACTGGTTATAAACAATTATGTAATCTGTTCTTCAATTCTCTTGGCATTTTGGCATGTATCTTAAATCATATTGTTTTTAATTATTTTGTGTAAGTTCTTCTTTATTTAGTTTTTTAACATTGGGGGTTTATTCTTAAATATTTAAAATAATTTCTTGGTAAACACATAGTAAGACGTTCTTACTTCTTTTTGAATTTTGTGGTTTTTATTAAATCACATTCAACATAATCTTTTCGTAAACATATAGTAAGACGTTCTTACTTCTTTTTGAATTTTGGGGTTTTTATTCATACATATTTTCATCCTAGTGTTTTTATTAACAATATATTTTTTTATTACTTATTTAATATTATTTACTTAGTTCCTTTCTTTCCAAATGTCTGCCTGGTCGGTTTTCAGAAAATCAGTCCCCTTTTTCTGGTTGACTACTTCTTCTTCTAACCATAGTCCATTAATTCAGGTACTCCTTTTCCTCGGATTACCGTAAAGTTCGTAATGATTTTCTTACTTGTTAAATACCTCTCGTATATCTGGTACTGTAACTCTGTGGATTTGAAGTCTTCATTTAAGTCACGGTTTTCGGTCATAGTTAGATCCTTTTTAACTAGCAGGTATTGTACCTCATCTAATCTAACATAATCACCCATATTTAATACCATTCTTTTCCCTTTGATATCTGGACTATTTACCAAATATTTTACGGGTATATTCCGTATTAAAGATATAAATGATATTGTCTGATATTCTTCGATTGTTAACATATTTAATTGAGGTTTAAGCTTATTTAAGTTTTTCTTTATTATTCTATGGTGTTTATTTTTGATAATTTTATTAAATTTTTTCTATAACTCTTACCTTTACTTAACTCTCTTTGTTCTTTAATTGGGAAGTTAAATACATTATTTAATCCACCCTTCCTCATCTCCATTTCTTCTTTTGTATTTAATATTTTCTTTCTATCTATTTTTCTTATTTTCTTGATATTCTCTTCCATGGTTTGGATATTCTCTTTGTTCCTTCTATTTGTATTTTCAGATAGTAACGCCGTTTGGTCTTCTCCAATTTCTGTTTCCTTGCTGCTCTCTTCTGAATTCGGATTTACTTTAATACCTTCAGAAGTGCTGTCTAGGGTTTCAGTCATATTCTTTAAACATCTATCCATTCTTTCATCTATCTTTCTGAAACCTTCATTCATTATTTTCCTGAATTCTTCATGGTGTCTCTGGTTATCTTCTCTCATTTTGTTTAATTTTTCCTCCTGTCTCTTTGAGTTTTCCTCCTGTTTTCTAAATTGTGCTGCCATGAATCTCATCATTTCCTGCCAGCTTGGTTCTTCTCTGGCTCCCCCTTTATCTATTTGGTCCCCTTGAGCATCTTCTTCAACTGTTTCCCTTTCCGTGTCCATAATTACTTCATTTTCTTCTTTATCGCCTGTCTGTTGTTCCATTTCACTGTCTGTGACTACTTCTATTTCTTGTTCCTGTCCACCTTCTTCCTTCTCCGTGTCTTCTGCCCTCTTCTTCGATTTACCTCTGGTATTAGGCATTTTTAATCTCCAACAGTTGCCTACTTGTGTTAAGTAATATTTATAAAATCAAGGTTTTACTTAACTTAAGCCCTACACTAGTTGAGCGCCAATTTATAATATCTCTCGTGTGTGCTCCTTTTATCCCGTATCACTATCTTCTAAAGCCCCACTGTTGGGTTCGCCAATTTATAACTTAACGGGTGTGTCCTCGTTAAAACCTCTCTATTTATATTGTATCTTATTGCAATATATGGTATAATAATGATAAGTATATCCCAGTTCCTCTCTATTTAATATAATTGTGTTATGGTGGGTGAAAGTTATGTGTATAGTGTGTAATTCGAATTTTTCGCTCAAGCCTATTCTGCGTTGAAGAGAAGAGAAGAAATTTTCATTGTATTCTCTTTCTCTTTAATACCCACGCAGTCCACGAATAGCGCTGTGGTTCCCAGACAACGGAAGTTTGTAGGTTAGCCCACCGCGTACGACAATTATCAGTTACGCTCTCTACTTATCTTATATTTTGTTCACACTACACTAAATATTACATAAATGAGAAGATAGCTGAATTCTGAAAGGATTCTTTATTAATATTTAATATTTCTTGTCCAACAAAGTTGTTTCTTTTACGTTAGATACAAAAGGCTATATGTCAGAAGTAATCGATTATCGATCGGATTCAAGGTTTTATATTATTTTCAGTTATGATTTTATATTTCTTTAAATACAGGGCGTGAAGGTTCTTTCAACTGTTAGTAAGATCAGAAAATGCCTAAATAGGAATACAAGGTATTACAATGTAGAATTAAGTTTTTATTAAATAATATTTAAAATAATTGTAGTTACCGTCCGCTCGGCATCGTGACTCGATAAGGCAGTGTACAGATAACCTATTCGTCTTGTTTGGTCAATAACAGCATGCAGATAAAATTGCTCTCGTCAGTCTTCGCTCCAAGTTGAAATAAAGTTGAATTCTTAGTCCTGGGAGGATGCAGAAATACCGCTCCTTTTGTTCACCAAGGTCCGAGTTTTGTGGTTACGTGCTTCGACGAATTTCGAGTCCAACTACGTTTTTTCTGTTGAATTGTGGAAACTGAAGTTCCGATATAATTTGGTGTTTTATTTTCGTTTCTTTTGCGTTATGGGATTATATCACTTTATGCAGGTAGTTATTTCTCTGGTTTTGTTAGTTAATTAAGTTAACATTTGTTCATTATCTGGATTTTTGCAATCAGAGTTCTTCCTTTATTTTTCGTTACTTTCGTGTATAGGTTTTAGATTGTCCAATTATATAATACGGTTAAATGATAGTTGACCATACTATTGTGATTTATTATTTAGTTTGTTTAAATTGCTATGGACTTTGTATATAAATTGAATCAAATCTTTCCTGATCGTCTTTTAACTAAATCGTCTTCATTCATGTAAATTTATTCAATAATCAAATCAACAAATTCTATATCCTTCGTCGTCCCTGGCAACCATCTTTTTTATTCTTATTAGATATTATGTTATATTATAATCATTTCATACAATGTTCTTCCACTCATCAAAATAATCCCTTTCTAAATTTCCATTATATCCTATTATAATCTTAACTACTGCTTGTTACTAATTTTTATATACTTTGCTGTCATTTCTTCTTAGTCTATTTATTTGAACAAATATTATTTTTCTGTTACAAAACATTATCTGTCGGTATCATTGCACTATGGCATTATAAGAATTTATTTAATTTGAATTTATTTATTTGTTATTAGCAATTATTATTAACTTCTCCTAACTCATTAGATTTTATTTAGTATATGTTACAAATTTCTTTACCTAACCTTTCTGATCTGACTTACTATATAATGTTACTGGTTGTTAGGCCTATCATTATATCTTGATCTACTTCTGAATTTAACTTGTTACTATCTGCAATATTATAGAATCCTTTATCTGTTTATGACATGGTTGTGCTAAACTCTTTTGTATCTCGTTAACAATTATAGCCTTTTTGGCCAAGTTTACAATTATAATCATCTTACTATCTAAGTACATGTATACAAATAATTAACTCTATAAAATCTAACAAAAGCTTTTTCATGACATATGGATAACACATAAAATGAAATCAACTAGTAATCAATTCTAGTTTAACAACAGCTCTATAATGGTAAATTGATAACACATAATACTTATTTACCTGGTATTCTATTAACAGAATAACTTTACTTGCTACACACAAAAAATAACATCACTATCATGATAACAATATGACATGATACAATTAATAACAGGTACATTTGAGTAACTTAAGTCATACAACATTTATTCATTCTCATCTACTTTAAAACATTAATTATTATGAAACAGTCAAAATTAGTTTTTACATTATTTGTCAATGTCTGTTGTTTACCTCTCACTGAACCTTGAGGTTTATTATTATTATCATTATTAATTTCTTATCTTTCTACCTTGTATTCTTATTTTATTTAATCAATCATGGGTTGGGTTTCTGACCTTTTACAAGTGTGGATAATTAATAAATTTTTTTCTCTATTCTAAATCTTATAAGTTGATTTATGTAACGTCGGGGACCGTATTTTCATTACGTTACATATGCTTCCCCTCCTAAAGAAGTTTAGTTTACCTGAATATAATTTGGGTCAAAATAAACTTATATCTTTTTCATGCCTTGGAATATCCTCCTTATACTCATCGTAAAGTTTTAATGGTAATTGATGGAATTCTTAATGTAACATTTTGTACTCGTATTCACCTTTCTCTATTTGATGACAATTCATTAATTATATTTAATACTCTTGGCTTGTTTCTTTTAAACATTACTTGTCAATGATTGGTCACAATAATCAGTAAAATTTAGTTTTAATATTCTCCTATTTCTAGTTACTTCTACAAATGCGTTTCTCCATTGATCTTCTGTCAGCTATCTTCCTTCTGTTTTCTTCCTTCATACTTTTGCAATCTGATGTCAATCTTCGCAGCGGTTTTATTAACCCTTAAATATTCAATTTCCCTAACATTCCCTAACATGTGAGCTGGTACAGTTCAGAGGGGCACTGTTTGGCTTCATACTCTGCTGGCCACACTACACTTCAATATAATACTGCTGGAATTCATCTACAGTCAGTTATAAAAAATACAATAATATCATAGTAGTCTATTTGACTAATAATAAACATCTTGGGGATTCGTTACGCTGTCGCGTTTTACATTTAATTATACATGTATCTCCCTTCTTCTTGATTCCATCTTATTTTCATTAGCTATTTTCAGATAACATTTTTGACAGTCAGTATTTGTAACTACCTTTGATCTTCTTTCTTGTGACAGAAATTCTACGTACTATCTCTTCATTTATTATTTTCATTTCCAAGAAATTCTAAATTGTATTTGCATTA
Source organism: Magicicada septendecula (assembly GCA_034769895.1). Classification (NCBI taxonomy): domain Eukaryota; kingdom Metazoa; phylum Arthropoda; class Insecta; order Hemiptera; family Cicadidae; genus Magicicada; species Magicicada septendecula. The sequence continues at coordinate 234,079,860 of CM068372.1, read as the reverse complement.
ATTATCATCATTACTTAGTTTCATCTTAATTATAGTCATTAAATTATCCATTGTTCTTCTTATTTTACCATCTTGTCTGATCACATTACCACTAATTATGTTGATGTATAATTTTTCTTATTCCATTTTAATTCATACTGGTTATAAACAATTATGTAATCTGTTCTTCAATTCTCTTGGCATTTTGGCATGTATCTTAAATCATATTTTTTTTAATTATTTTGTGTAAGTTCTTCTTTATTTAGTTTTTTAACATTGGGGGTTTATTCTTAAATATTTAAAATAATTTCTTGGTAAACACATAGTAAGACGTTCTTACTTCTTTTTGAATTTTGTGGTTTTTATTAAATCACATTCAACATAATCTTTTCGTAAACATATAGTAAGACGTTCTTACTTCTTTTTGAATTTTGGGGTTTTTATTCATACATATTTTCGTCCTAGTGTTTTTATTAACATATTATTTTTTTATTACTTATTTAATATTATTTACTTAGTTCCTTTCTTTCCAAATGTTTGCCTGGTCGGTTTTCAGAAAATCAGTCCCCTTTTTCTGGTTGACTATTACTTCTTCTAACTGTAGTCCATTAATTCAGGTACTCCTTTTCCTCGGTTTACCGTAAAGTTCGTAATGATTTTTATACTTGTTAAATACCTCTCGTATATCTGGTACTATAACTCTGTGGATTCGAAGTCTTCATTTAAGTCACGGTTTTCGGTCGTAGTTAGATCCTTTTTAACTAGCAGGTATTGTACCTCATCTAATCTAACATAATCACCCATATTTAATACCATTCTTTTCCCTTTGATATCTGGACTATTTACCAAATATTTTACGGGTATATTCCGTATTAAAGATATAAATGATATTGTCTGATATTCTTCGATTGTTAACATATTTAATTGAGGTTTAAGCTTATTTAAGTTTTTCTTTATTATTCTATGGTGTTTATTTTTGATAATTTTATTAAATTTTTTCTATAACTCTTACCTTTAATTAACTCTCTTTGTTCTTTAATTGGGAAGTTAAATACATTATTTAATCCACCCTTCCTCATCTCCATTTCTTCTTTTGTATTTAATATTTTCTTTCTATCTATTTTTCTTATTTTCTTGATATTCTCTTCCATGGTTTGGATATTCTCTTTGTTCCTTCTATTTGTATTTTCAGATAGTAACGCCGTTTGGTCTTCTCCAATTTCTGTTTCCTTGCTGCTCTCTTCTGAATTCGGATTTACTTTAATACCTTCGGAAGTGCTGTCTAGGGTTTCAGTCATATTCTTTAAACATCTATCCATTCTTTCATCTATCTTTCTGAAACCTTCATTCATTATTTTCCTGAATTCTTCATGGTGTCTCTGGTTATCTTCTCTCATTTTGTTTAATTTTTCCTCCTGTCTCTTTGAGTTTTCCTCCTGTTTTCTAAATTGTGCTGCCATGAATCTCATCATTTCCTGCCAGCTTGGTTCTTCTCTGGCTCCCCCTTTATCTATTTGGTCCCCTTGAGCATCTTCTTCAACTGTTTCCCTTTCCGTGTCCATAATTACTTCATTTTCTTCTTTATCGCCTGTCTGTTGTTCCATTTCACTGTCTGTGACTACTTCTATTTCTTGTTCCTGTCCACCTTCTTCCTTCTCCGTGTCTTCTGCCCTCTTCTTCGATTTACCTCTGGTATTAGGCATTTTTAATCTCCAACAGTTGCCTACTTGTGTTAAGTAATATTTATAAAATCAAGGTTTTACTTAACTTAAGCCCTACACTAGTTGAGCGCCAATTTATAATATCTCTCGTGTGTGCTCCTTTTATCACGTATCACTATCTTCTAAAGCCCCACTGTTGGTTCGCCAATTTATAACTTAACGGGTGTGTCCTCGTTAAAACCTCTCTATTTATATTGTATCTTATTGCAATATATGGTATAATAATGATAAGTATATCCAGTTCCTCTCTATTTAATATAATTGTGTTATGGTGGGTGAAAGTTATGTGTATAGTGTGTAATTCGAATTTTTCGCTCAAGCCTATTCTGCGTTGAAGAGAAGAGAAGAAATTTTCATTGTATTCTCTTTCTCTTTAATACCCACGCAGTCCACGAATAGCGCTGTGGTTCCCAGACAACGGAAGTTTGTAGGTTAGCCCACCGCGTACGACAATTATCAGTTACGCTCTCTACTTATCTTATATTTTGTTCACACTACACTAAATATTACATAAATGAGAAGATAGCTGAATTCTGAAAGGATTCTTTATTAATATTTAATATTTCTTGTCCAACAAAGTTGTTTCTTTTACGTTAGATACAAAAGGCTATATGTCAGAAGTAATCGATTATCGATCGGATTCAAGGTTTTATATTATTTTCAGTTATGATTTTATATTTCTTTAAATACAGGGCGTGAAGGTTCTTTCAACTGTTAGTAAGATCAGAAAATGCCTAAATAGGAATACAAGGTATTACAATGTAGAATTAAGTTTTTATTAAATTATATTTCAAATAATTGTAGTTACCGTCCGCTCGGCATCGTGACTCGATAAGGCAGTGTACAGATAACCTATTCGTCTTGTTTGGTCAATAACAGCATGCAGATAAAATTGCTCTCGTCAGTCTTCGCTCCAAGTTGAAATAAAGTTGAATTCTTAGTCCTGGGAGGATGCAGAAATACGCTCCTTTTGTTCACCAAGGTCCGAGTTTTGTGGTTACGTGCTTCGACGAATTTCGAGTCCAACTACGTTTTTTCTGTTGAATTGTGGAAACTGAAGTTCCGATATAATTTGGTGTTTTATTTTCGTTTCTTTTGCGTTATGGGATTATATCACTTTATGCAGGTAGTTATTTCTCTGGTTTTGTTAGTTAATTAAGTTAACATTTGTTCATTATCTGGATTTTTGCAATCAGAGTTCTTCCTTTATTTTTCGTTACTTTCGTGTATAGGTTTTAGATTGTCCAATTATATAATACGGTTAAATGATAGTTGACCATACTATTGTGATTTATTATTTAGTTTGTTTAAATTGCTATGGACTTTGTATATAAATTGAATCAAATCTTTCCTGATCGTCTTTTAACTAAATCGTCTTCATTCATGTAAATTTATTCAATAATCAAATCAACAAATTCTATATCCTTCGTCGTCCCTGGCAACCATCTTTTTTATTCTTATTGGATATTATGTTATATTATAATCATTTCATACAATGTTCTTCCACTCATCAAAATAATCCCTTTCTAAATTTCCATTATATCCTATTATAATCTTAACTACTGCTTGTTACTAATTTTTATATACTTTGCTGTCATTTCTTCTTAGTCTATTTATTTGAACAAATATTATTTTTCTGTTACAAAACATTATCTGTCGGTATCATTGCACTATGGCATTATAAGAATTTATTTAATTTGAATTTATTTATTTGTTATTAGCAATTATTATTAACTTCTCCTAACTCATTAGATTTTATTTAGTATATGTTACAAATTTCTTTACCTAACCTTTCTGATCTGACTTACTATATAATGTTACTGGTTGTTAGGCCTATCATTATATCTTGATCTACTTCTGAATTTAACTTGTTACTATCTGCAATATTATAGAATCCTTTATCTGTTTATGACATGGTTGTGCTAAACTCTTTTGTATCTCGTTAACAATTATAGCCTTTTTGGCCAAGTTTACAATTATAATCATCTTACTATCTAAGTACATGTATACAAATAATTAACTCTATAAAATCTAACAAAAGCTTTTTCATGACATATGGATAACACATAAAATGAAATCAACTAGTAATCAATTCTAGTTTAACAACAGCTCTATAATGGTAAATTGATAACACATAATACTTATTTACCTGGTATTCTATTAACAGAATAACTTTACTTGCTACACACAAAAAATAACATCACTATCATGATAACAATATGACATGATACAATTAATAACAGGTACATTTGAGTAACTTAAGTCATACAACATTTATTCATTCTCATCTACTTTAAAACATTAATTATTATGAAACAGTCAAAATTAGTTTTTACATTATTTGTCAATGTCTGTTGTTTACCTCTCACTGAACCTTGAGGTTTATTATTATTATCATTATTAATTTCTTATCTTTCTACCTTGTATTCTTATTTTATTTAATCAATCATGGGTTGGGTTTCTGACCTTTTACAAGTGTGGATAATTAATAAATTTTTTTCTCTATTCTAAATCTTATAAGTTGATTTATGTAACGTCGGGGACCGTATTTTCGTTATGTTACAATATTCATTTACTATAAAATACTGCAAAGCATCGGAAAATAAAATAGCCGACATCCTCAGCAGATACACACCTAATGAAGAAGAAGAAGAACATAAATGCCTCACCAATGAAGTGAAAATATTAGCAATGAAATATGAAATGACAAATGTGTTAAAGATACCACTACAAAACATACACCAAGAACAGAAAAATGACGACAGAGTTATGGAGCTACGAAGAAAGTACATTCAAAGAGAAGATCCGAGGTTTAAGCTGGAAAACGAGATACTGTATAAACTCTGGGAGGGTGAATGGAAAGTAGTAATGCCAAATGACCTATTAAGTGAAGTAACGTGGGCATGCCATGAGAGTCTAGGGCATGCGGGACCATACCGCTGTTATTTTGCGTTAAGAGAAGATTTCATTTGTAATAATATGTATAGAAAAGTAAGAAGTATTTTAAAAGTGTGTCATAACTGTCAAACGGCAAAATCTCCGAACCTACGTACGTACGTGGAAATGTAGAATATTATTATCAACGGTAAGAACGAAATGTTATGTGTGGATTTCTTAGGACTACTCCCTCGAGGTAGTCGAAGGGGCACCTACTAGTTTGCACAGACGCATTCACCAAGGTAGTAAGACTATACCCTGTCACCAGACCAACCACCAAGGCAGTGTTAAACATAATATTCAAAAAGTATATCCCACAGTATGGACAAATAAAACGTATACTGTCAGACCAAGGTAAACAATTCCAGAATCAAGCGTGGACAAACACCTTAGAACAGAATAGAATCCAGCCGATACTCACAGCAATACGGAGACCACAGGGAAACCTGGCCAAAAGAATAAATAAAGAGCTAGGAAAATTATTTAGGTTATATTGCTACGACAAACATAGCACCTGGCCACAATATGTAGAATTCTTTGAAAAAACATTAAATGAAAATACAATCACACAACTTAATATACACCAAAAGAGTTGGAAACAGGCCAACAACCGAGCAGAGTGTGGTCTAAATATGTAAAGAAAATACCAACTGCCAATATGCTTAAACCTTGGCATATGAAGATCGAGGATGCAAAAGTTAACATAAAAAACAAAGCATCAAAGCGAACACAGAAATTCAACGCAGCTCACAAATGGCAACAATTCCAAATAGGAGAAACCGTATTATTAAAAATGAACCCTGTTGGTAAATGTGAGGACAATACTGCGAACAAATTCTTTAACTTATACGATGGACCTTACACACTAACTGAGAGAGTGGGTAGGAACACGTTTATGGTGACCGACACTAGAAAAAATAAATCTCTAGGAAAATACCACGCGTCGTCACTACGAAAATACTTTAATAAAACATAAAAGTAAGTAAATAAATAGTTATATGATTTTTATGTATAAACAACATGTGAAAATTTAAACACGGAATTATGGTGCGAATTGGATGCACACAAAACAAAACAGCTGACAAGAGAAGACGTTGACTCGTGCACACAGCTGACGGCAGACACGAGGAGAGAGCGGGGGACACGCTGCGTCACTTAGTGACCCTCAAACGCAACCGAGAAATGTTTACAGCGGAAATGAAAGGAATGGAATGCAGAAGCTTGATGACAGGGCGTTCTCCCACACAGCTGGTAGTGTTTTCAACACAGGAGGGGATTAGTAAATGTCAACAATAGAAAATACAGCGCATAAAGCAATGCTCTGCTTAGTATAATAAGAAACAATGTATAAGATTAAGTAAATAGAGTTAAGAAGGTATAATAATAATAATTGTGTAATGGTGTATCAATATTTCAAATGTAAAAACAGTTTAAAAAGAACCTATCAGAGCGTGAACAACAACCCGTGACAGCTGATAAACCAATAAGGGTAGAGTGTCATTAAACTAGCGGAAAAATACAGGGCGACGTCGCTTACGCGCTCAAAGCACTTCAGTCTGCATTAAACCACCAGTTCGAGTAGTCCGCTTTAAAACACTAGTTCGGAAAGTCTATGTTAAACAACCAGTCCGAGTAGTTTGCAGTAAAACACTAGTACGGAACATCGGTTTTGAATTACTAGCCCGAGCAGTGCGTAGTGAGTAAAATCACGCGACAAGTTAAACTTAAAAACCCTCGAACTTAACGTGAAAGCGTTAATGTTCAAATAAATCAACAGTACCGTAAAAATAGCATCTGAACGTACAAATTCCACATCAGGGAGGCAGTACAATTCCACAACAGGGAGCTGAGGACATATCCACATCAGGAAGGCTGTTCACACCAGAATCCAAGGCTCCACATCAGGGAAGCTGTACACATATCCACACCATGGAGACTGGATGAACAAGAAGAGGAACAATTGGAACATTCAAACCCAGAAACGCCCATGAGATAGACGCCGGAGCTACAGTAACAAGTAGAGTATTAAACATTTAAGTTTGAATTCAAAAAGACAGTAAACAAGAAAGAGAACAATTTCAGAGACTATAAAAAACAAATTTATGTAATTAGTAAAGTAAGATAACAGAGCAAATTTAAGTAGAGTCATTTAAAGAAGAGTTAAAGTAAAATAAAAAAAAAACATTAAACAAAATTCTTATAATAACTAAAGAGTTAGAAGTAATTATTTCAAAAATAACACCCATCCATCACATTCTCACACACAGGTCTACAGAATATAAGTATAGCAGAGAAGTAAAAGTAAATTCAGTTAAGGTAAGTCTAATTAAAATTGCATTGGTCTTTGTATGTGTAAACTGAACAGTATTAATACTCGCTGTTGCCCAAAATTGGCGATACCAGTAAAACACACCAACAAAGTCCAGTTGCAATATATATATGATGGAACAAAAACTGTTATTGAAAACATACACATCACATTTAGTAATTATATATAGCCCTGTTACACAGTTTCCCTAAATTTTATAGAAAAGTTACTTATATTTTCTTATTTCACATTGAATTTGTGACATTTAGAACATTAAATAAAATGTGTTGTAGAAAATACATTCTATTAAACGATTTTTGAGACATGAAGGACGAAAAGAATTAGAACATTAAATTAAATGTGTATGTAGAAAGTACATTCTATTAAATGATTTTTGGAACATTAAGAAGGACACAAGGAATAAACTAAAAACTGTAGCAGGTTTAGATGTCTCACTCTAAGCAATCTTAAAAATTATGTATACACATTCCAGTACCTTGTACAAGATCATCAGTATTCATGAGGTCCATAGTTGCCTTCCAGTCAGTTGTCAGCCGTTTGAGAAGTAAGTATGCATTGATTGGATTCGCAAGATAAGCTGTCACATCTCTGCTTGCTTCTTCATGTTCTTTGCTATAATCCGCAGCACGCCTGGAATATCATTATACAGTATCATTAGTGGCAGCTTGTAACTTCTTTTTTATTAGCAAGGCCACATAAATAGGGCACAAATGATAGCATGTAAAGTTCATTATTAATTTGGGTGATCTATTCCTGATTTTTTAATTTCAAGCTTTTCTTTAAATTAAAAAAAGCAAACAGCATGTTTCAATACAAAATTAACCTTATTTATTAAAAATTTCTTATTTAAAAATTAAACTTGTAAGGAACACATGAATGAGAGACAGAAACAAATGAACATGCTCATGGAAGCTAAATAACAAATAAAGTCAACAAAGATTATTATCATAAATACTTTAATATCAAATTCATTAACAACCTGTGTGTTGACATAGGCACAGATGCAGTAACTCACAATCCAAAAGTAAATTGAATGTAATGCACAATACACATTCGACTGGCCCGTCTCTTGACTGACATTATGTGCTGTATGATTAGTGTGATGGGTAATGTCTTTTGTAACTCAGTATCTTGTAATCTATGTACGATCTGCTACTTTGATGAACAACCTGCAACTGGCCCAGTTCATGTGGACACTACACATTCTTCACCCTTAAGACTGTCATATAATAAAACTATTCTTATGTTCATGTTTAACATCACAGAAATAAAGAGATACTTTTCTAAATATGAAAGAATATAACTTATTACAACATAAATATTCGTAAAAGTTATTGAAAACTTGGCTGATATATGTGACGCAAGAACTTCGTCAATACATTATCAGTTTCTAATTTACTGAGGAATCTAGTTATAGTGGCATAACTGTTGTGAGGATTCAATTACCAGTTGGGATACTGAGAAAGAGTATTAACACTGTTGCACACTACTACAGAAAACTATTTCGATTAACACTTTCAAGCTTCACAGCTCATCATCAGATCGGATGATGAGCTGCGAAGCTTGAAAGCGCTATTCGGAATAATTTTTCTATAGTGGTGTGCAACAGTGTTAATTCTGTTTGTGATTATAACCATTAACACAACTTTCTTAACTAAAAATACAGAGAAAGATTCAGCTTTATAACTGAGAGGTCCTCAGCTGACACATTTTCTGAAGCTTGGTAATGCAGTTCACATCTATTTACACCTTCCTAAATGTTTGTATATTTAGATATTATATTTGGATACACAGAAGGTAAATTTATAAAAACAGAAGGTATAGATTTAATTATCTTCTCGTCCACAAAATTTACTGACACTTTGTATCTTAACATCATAAACGTGAACTAACACAATTCTACACCTGATACACTTGTAACGCAAAAAAAACGAGGCAACTAGACACTCTTCTCACTGAAAGGAAGGGATCGACCAGATGTATTATGAACAAAGGACATATCCAGTAAGATACGGTTACAATGGGTGAACCGATTAACAAAGACAGCGGGAAGCGAAGTAAAGTGAGAGGTTTCTAGCTAAGACACTGAGAAACAGCAGCAGAGATGACGGAGCACGTTACTTAGAAACGACCACACCAAGCGCGTGAAAACTAGCAGGGACGCAGATGGACAGAATAAGACAATGCAGAAATTGGTCACGCTTGTGTGTAGCAGAAGTCAGAAGGTGCATTATTGGGAAATTTATAGCTACGTTAAGTGTACTTCTTAAGCAGATGCAGCTGTCGCAATTAGAGAAATTTGTCTAAAAGGAACAGAAGAAAAAATGTCAGGATGATCGACATGCGTGAAATTGGACTACCGCCAGAGACGAGGGATGTATCCAAAAAGGAAGGTAGGAAGGTGATGGGGTAGGAAAATGAGGTATCCTATCAGAAGCCGGAGCTCAACGGAGGCGGGTTTCCAAGAGCAGTTTCTAAGAAAACTAGAACGAAAACGAATGGGAATTTGACAGAGTATCAAGTGAGGGAAAATAGGAGGGAATTCCCGTGGAAGAGACAAACGATAACCAATGGAAAGGAACTGATGGGCGAAGAGAGTCTAGAGTGGGAATTCGGTGGATTGAGTATATAAAATAAGCCGAGAATGCGAACGGGGGAGTCTAAGATAAATTTTTGAGAGAGAGAGTCAGAAGTCTAATAGTAAATTTTCGGAGAGACGGTCATAAGTGTTGATGGAGTCTAATAACAGTATTATTTCGAAGAGACGGTCGTGAGTGTTGACGAAGTATGATATAAGTTTCTTAAAAGCGTAACTTAACAGTTAGGAGTCGTGACGGAAGTTCAGAATTCATTGATAGTGAAAGTCCGCGAATTAACTGAAAACGTACTAAGATCTGATATGTATAAATGATTGTGAAGCAGTGTTACTTATACGTTATTTCATAGAACAAAGTTGGCAACAACGTATGTAATACGATCGATATTAACAAGTTCGAACTAAGAATATAGTAATACATAACTTATAAAATGAATGACATCGCAATATGTGTCTATAACAGCCTTGTGAAAACTGTAAATTGAATTACAAAAATTAACGCTATAACTGGTTACCTGTCAGTATTCTATTGCAATATCGGAAGATGCCGGGGTATGATATTAGAAGTGAAGTGTGTATACAAGGATAAATCACGAGATGAGTTACATACCTTCAATGACATCACCAATCTGAGGAGTGAGCGATGAACTCAATAACTGTAAAATGTCAATAACTTATCAAAAGTAAAATTTTATGTATTTATTAATAGTTAGCAAACACCTGTCTGTCCTATTAAAAGAACTCACGTAAAAATTATGGCATACTAAAAACACTCATGTGTGTCTTAGTAAAGATAATTCTCATATCTTAAAAACATGAATTCATTTTTAGATAAATTATGTGTAATTATTAAAATTAATAAATATTAGCGTTGAAATTCAAATTAAAACCTTGAGATAGAGCTCGTAAGATGAATTGCTATTGAAGTAGAGTGTATTTAATATTGCGAATGAGCATAATATGTTGAATAAGAAGTAGTATGAGAATAATAAATGTCTCAAGTATACTAAAATTTGTGTGTGCGTTTATTTATTTAATACTTACCTGAGATAGGGAACAACTATCATTATTCTACAGAATAACATAGTATGTATAATCATCAAGCATAGGTTAACTAATAAAATTATCTGTAGCTTCAGTAGAATTCATTATAACTTTAATTACCATTGCTGGATATAAATCATATAATTTATTAATTAACATTGTCTTAACATTGTGTTTTACACACAAACACGTGACTAATTAACACCCAGTAAAGATAACGTTGTATTTAGCGTAGTGCTAATTAATAGTAGCGGTAATTAACGTTGTACACTATTTCATGATATTTTGTTAGGCCTATACTCAGTAGTACAGCATTGTAGTCAAACAGTATGTAACTCTGAAAAAGTACAGTTTGTGTATGTATGTCCAAACAATTTGAACTAATATGTTTAGAGCCATGCTGTTTAAAAAATGTTATTGATCTGTTAGTCAGCTGACTGTATGGTAACCATGGAATTGCAATTGCTTGGTCTTTCTCTTTTCTTCTTTACGGGAAGAGAGAGAAGACACAAAATTGCATACATTATTTCTGTGGAACTCCTTTATAAAGTATCTTATGTGTCTATTTACATGCTTTAAGTGTTGGAAATTTATTAAACTGAGTCAGAAGTATTGTGAACAACTAGTTTCTATTCATGTGGTATATATATGCTATTGATTTTAATGAGCCTTATTTGTTACTGTTGTCTTTGTTTAAATAAAGACAAACTGTATTAGTTGATATAGTGGGGTTTCTTTATATTTAATTGCCCACCTACGTCATTGCAAAGTTTAAGCATTATGGCTCCACTTACTGAATTATTTGTGACAAGAATGAATATAAAGCACCGATGGATGACCATACAGTAGCTAGGTAGCCAGGGACCTGACTGCTCATAATGATAGACAGAGGGTAAAGAACTGATTAAAAAAAAAAGTGTATTTTTACTTGTTGCAATTCTGCTTGTTGATTGTTTCAAAGAGTATACTGAAAAACTTGTTGCATATGTTATTTTACTTCTTAAAATGATTATCAGTTATTAATGGTACATCAAAAGTACAAAAGCAAATATTGGGAATCAATTTATCAAGTGTTGAAGATCACTCAAATTAAGAAAATACTATACGCTTACTTTTTCAACAATTCCAGTCTGTGCTCTTGCGCTGCAATGTAGTCCTCAAAAGCACGCAACACTACAGCTTTAGTTTCTATGAGTTCTTCAAGGTCTGCGATTGCTGTGTATAGCTCACATTGAGCTACACACGAAATGGCAACAAGAAACAAGAACACCTGGCACACCTGCTGTGGCATTGCTGTCATCTGTAACACAAAATCGTACTTAGATTATTTGCCATATTTGAGTTTCCTTACAGCCGCTACCAAAAAGACAATTAGTTAAAATTTAATTAAGAAAGTTGTGTTGGTGGTTATAATCACAAACAGAATTATCACTGATGCACACCACTATAGGAAAATTATTCCGATTAGCGCTTTCAACCTTCACAGCTCATCGTCAGATTGGAAATAACAATCATAAAATCAGATTATTTCCAATCTGATGATGAGCTGTGAAGCTTGAAACCGCTAATAGGAATAATTTTTCTATAGTGGTGTGCAACAGTGATAATTCTGTTTGTAATTAGTTAAAAACTTACCATGTTCCATTGCTCAGACAGTAATTTATGTTTTTATTTTTTATAAATATTTAAACAAAATTTTTATAAAAAGTTGAAAATATATTTAAATTTATTTCATCAACAATTGAAAATTAAACAATAATAAAATATCAGCTTTTGTTCTCACTTAATCCCCATTAACCTATCCCCATCTCGGCAATGGATTGACTTTACATTCCTATGAGCAACATTACTACACATATTTTTAATTTGAACCCACTGCCACCATCTTGACTGCTATTCACCATTGTTTTGCATATAATACTTCTTACATAATTATTTGCTTATTAGTACAAAAAAAAAAATTAAAATTCATCCACATCTATTCCTTCATATAAAAATGTTATCGCAAAAAAATGAACTGAAAGCAAGACACCAAATTTTTTTCACTCTGGATGTTAGAATACTTTTAGCCAGCACAACAATAAACTTCCTGTAACATATTTAACATCAAAACTTCCATTCATGTCTGTGATAGGGATGTAAAAGATGATTTGATATAAGGGCAAAGGCAGTTGCCCAACTAGACTAAACAAACTGTTTCCAAGCATTCAAACAATGCATCTCGCTGTTTACCCTCCTTATCAGTTAACTGCTCGTTAATACCATTTAGCTGCAATAAGATGCACAATTGATGGGATAGTTTAATGAGTTGAGAGAGTGTTTTGATCTTTAGCAGATGAACTGTAATAAAACCATTTATGCAGCAGTCTTCTCTGTTTTGTTTATATTAGAGATAACAACCATTTTATATACACTCTGTTAATATTATTGTGGTTTTACATTCACAGCTACTATTAGGCCTATATGTTTACTATTGTTCAAAAAGGAAAACATAACATATGAGAAAAATATCTTATGAATTCTAAATGAATGTATGTTGGAAATAATAATAAACCAACAGACAGTTGCCCCTGACGTGTTAATAAAAAGTGTTTGAGACCAACGGCAACTTGTGGCTTAAAAACTAGAAGAGGCTCTCAGGATATACTGGGAACATATCCTTATACATAGGAAATTTTATACTGCTGTTTATGTGCGTTTCACTGGCCTTATACTCACCAATATGTCCTGAAGCCTTATAAGCTTGTGAATGCTGGAGAGTCTTTTCCATAGAAAAAAATATTAAAAGTAGAATGACAAATATCAAGAAAAATGTATGACCCAAAACAAATGAAAGATTTTAAATTTACATCAAGGCGAAATGAAGAAATTTACAAACATTTCTCTAAACTTTCCACAGTGACAATTTTATGGACAATAAGAATGGAAAATAAAAGCTGTATTAACCAAACAGCTACTTCATTACCTAAGGAACACGAGCACAAAATTTGGATGGTGTAAAGATGCTCAGAAACATTTAGAACAGATCCCAAATACAGACGAAGAAACAATTAAGTGCAGGAATTAATACAAAAAAAGAGAGAAACATCAGAAGTGAAAGAATGAAAGCCTACTGGGGGAAAGAAAAAAGTATGCAGGCAGTCCAAAATGGCCTTAATCGAAAAAAAAGTGTATTTCGTTCAGAATAGTGAGCGAGTTCTGCAGCTCAGAGAACTTATTAGTTAACATTACAGCTTAATAAATATATTGCAACTGCCACTGTTTTATGTTAATTTCTTTAATTCACCTGGTTCGATTGTTGTGTTTATTGTATTAGTAACTATGGACGACTGTCCTACGTGAGGAATTTTCTGCCGATTTTGAGTCAGTGTCGTCCATGGATCCTTCTAACGTTTTTTTGCAATGTCTTCACAAAAGGTTATAGAATAAAGTTAAGGAAATGTTTTGGCCCGCTCTTAAATTTAAGGGTTGTTTTCATCCCTTTTTCGGGGGTTAAAAAAACAAAATTTAATTAACCCCGGTAACCAATAGACAATCAAATTATATGCAGAAAGGTGGAATACACTTTTTTCGAAAAAATACATTGTTTGCGAGTTACAAGGGTTCAAAGTTTTGCCAACAAAAAATTAAACGTTTTTTTTAACATTAATCTGGATATAGCTAAAAAAACAACGCCATTTTGCAAACAATTTGTATAAGTCAAAATTAAAGCTTCTTAACAGACGAACATTTTAAACTTTTTTTAGTTTCATTATGTCAAATGATTCTTGAGATACAGCCAAAACAAGATGCCGATTCACGTTTTTTGATCAAATCACATGACTTTAACTCGGCGAAAAATGGTTAGATCGTAATTAAGTTAGTATCAAATGAAAGCTCTGTTAATTTCCTAAACAACAGTGACATAATCACTTGTCTAGCTTGAAAAATAAGATGTTCTGTAGGAAAATATCATAATTTCTGCAAATTTTTTCCAAGAAATTTAAATATAATTATTTCACTACCGACTCGTAGTGAAGAAGAACCGACTCGACTTCTTCACTCTGAAGAAGCTTTTTAAAAGCGAAAACCGGTTCAGGTTATAACGTAAAACTCTGTGTTCCGAGTCGGTAGTGAAATAATTATATTTAGTTAAGTAACGGCACGTCATGCACAACGAAATCCAACAAGAAATTTAAAAAGAAACGTCCGTCATTTTGTCAAATATGTATATTAAGTCCAGATACTGTACTCTTCAGTTGTCTATTATATTAGCAATGTCCTCAAATTTTTTGAAGCATATATGTAATGTTGTACAGTAACGCGTAACGTTTTAAGAAAATTCAAGGTTTTGGATTTTCGCCAAAATTTCGCCTTTTTTATTAAGTATCTCAGTAGCGATGCGTTTTATCGAGAAATTGATATGAATCACAAATAAAGCTTATAAAACACCAACAAATTTGAATTTTGTTTCATTCTTTTATGACTAAAATTTGATGAGTTATTTAAAGGTGTATTTTGCTGATATCGTGTAAAACATTTTTAACTTCTAGGCAAAATATCTAGTGTACAGTAGGTTTTTTGACTATCATGTATAGGAAAAAGTTGTAGCTCTTTAAATACGGTATCCTACAAAATACATTTTGTTTAAAGTTTTTTTCTTAAAAATTGACCGAATTATGACCAAAATTGTAAACGCGCTCCAACAGTTAGATTTTGTTATCGTCCGTTATATGTTCAGGTGCGGTCCTGAGAGTCCTGAAAGTCCAAGTAAATTTTTAAGATCACAATCCGAGAAAGTGTTTAGGAAAAGTTTTGAGATATCAAGGATGTAAGCAGAGCGTAGAGGAGTATTAACAGAAAAGGCGGGAGCCGTGTTGTGCTTAAATGTATACGTGGTGGGGTGGGGTGTGTAAGCTTGGATGTTATAATATTAAACACACACACACACACACACACACATTGTTTTCTTATACGCCTATTTCGTTGAATCAGTATTGTTTAAAATCGTAAAACAAAATTTATAGTTTATAAACAACGTTGACTATACTGAACAATTATGAGTCAACGAAATATGCGTTGAAATAAGAAAATCAAATAAATACGAAAAAATTCGTATAGTTTTTTCGCTGTTTAATATTTCAAAGATGCAAATACTCCGATATGAAAACATGAGAGGTCTCTCTCTCTCTCTCTCTCACACACACACACACACACACACACACACACACACACACACACACACACACACACACACACACACACACACACACACGGACGCAACACATAATTCGAAGAATAGCCCAATCTATTGCATACTGAAAATGTAAAACACGTTTTGAAATAAAGTAAATACAAACTAATATCCTAAACATCGTAAATATAACTTACCATAATGTTCAGGACACCCAGTACTTTATTTTTATGAGCTTCTGTTGTTTCCACCAAACACTCGATTTCCTTGCACTATTTTTCGTAAAAAATGCATTACAGTAAACACTGCATACAAATTATTTACATATTATATAACGATGTCTAAATACACGTTTGCCGTAAGAGTTACAGGGTAAATTAATACAGTAACTAAATTAGAAATATTATAATAGACGCACTACTAAAAAGCACTATCTAAATTATCACGACTGATGTCTACTGAACTTCCTTTCAGTCAGGAAACATTTCGATACCGCACATATCTGCGTCGGAATCCGTTTCCGGCTTACAATCACAGTCACTCTCACTACCTAATGAAATCACAAACCTATCGGTTTCTTCGTCAATAATAATTATGCCTCTTTCACAGTATTCCCTCTCTAATCATTTAAGAGGTCATCTTCGGACAGTTCAGCAAATTTTCGTTCACACAAGGCAATTACATAATTTATTTTAAATGTAGTATTGTGTTTTGCAACATGCCCTTTCACGATAGACCATATCATCTCGATTGGGTTTATATCGGGATGATATGGCGGAAGTCGCAGTGTTTTCAGTAGCTCGTCAACTACGTACGTTTTCTTCTTACTCTGGTGGTTTTTATAAGCGTTACAAGTTCAGGCTTAAACATATTTGTCGAAAATGGGACACTGTAATCCTCTAACCATTTTATCATATCCTCCTTTTTGGAATTCGAGGTGGGTGGCTTATTTATCTCCACATTGTGATAGGCTGCATTGCTGCATTATCCATTACAACAACACATTCAGGAGGTAGGTTGGGAAGAAGTTTCTCTTGCAACCATTTGATGTAATTGTCTTTATTGATTTGAATAATTTATACTAGAGGCCTTTACTTGATGAAAATCCATTATATTAAAGAATTAAAGAAAACTAAAAACTTGTTTTCGTGATTTTCACTCGTCAATTTATTTAAAAAATAATATACCACGACAGCTGTTTCGGCACACAGTGCCTTCTTCAGATGGTAAGAGCTGACTAGTTACTTACAATAAAACATCACATAAAGCCAGTGCTATGAAAACGATAATCGACTCAAGTTCGAACAATAAACAATACACATTACATATACACAACTATATACAAATTAGAAAGGAACATACATTTACTTATATAATTTCAAATTTAAAAGCGGAGAGCTATTTAAATCAGTTTGGTTGTTCAAAAGCAAACCTAAATCTTTACGCTTATTAATTTCGAGGGCTGAAAACGACCTTCCAGACTGGCCAATATAAATTTTGTCACAAGACCCACACGATAACTCATATACCCCTGACTTTTGGAGTTTCTCTACTTTACTCTTATTGTTCTTAATATATCTACCAAGAGAAGATTTCGTCCTAAAAGCTATATTTACATGTTTTTGAGTAAAGTATTTACCAATTTTATCCGATACAGTACCTATGTAATTAAGTGTGTTGAACTTTTCCTTATGTGTTGGAATAGGATACACCAATCTTAATGTTTGTAAATATAGTTTTTTATTCAACAACTGATCTATTAGACTTGACTGATAACCGTTTTTAACTGCTATTTGTTTTATAATGTTAAGTTCTTTTTGAAAGTCTGAATCTAAAAGTGGGATACTACTAAGTCTATGAATATAACTATGAAAAGCTGCTAACTTGTGTGAGTATGGATGTGCAGACGTGTTGTGTATAACCATATCCGTATGCGTAGGTTTATGGAAAATGCTAAAATTGAGTTTATTATTTTGTTTTGTAATTGAAAGATCTAAAAAGTTAATACTATCATTTACTTCAATTTCTATTGTAAAGGTTATGTTTCTATGTAAATCATTAATAAAATTAAGAAAATTCTGTAATTGCCTTCGCGTACCAAGAAAGATTGCCAACACATCATCCACATATCTATACCAAAACATGAACAATTTAAAATACGGATGAGCTCTTATTTTGGTTTCTAAATAATCCATAAATATTTCAGAAGCCAAGGGGCTGAGATGGTTACCCATAGCAAGCCCTTCTTTACCCATATAAATTTTCCCATCAAATTCACAATAATTTTGATTCAAACAAACCTTCGATAAATTTAAAATATCCTCTCTCATCCTAGGATTATTACAATTCTTTTCCAATAATTTTTCCACAATGTCAACATCAGCCGGTGGAATACTAGGGAACAAATTTTTAACGTCAAAAGATAATAAAATCGTTTTATCTGGTATATACAATTCCTGAATTTTATTGACTAAATCTAATGAATTTTTAATGCTGTGTGTGGATATAAATTTGCATTGGGTCTGGATAATTTTAATTAGTTTTTTGGATAATTTAACATTAGGTGCATTTACATATGACACGACTGGTCTAATAGGATGGCTATCTTTGTGCAATTTAATTAAAGAATAAAGTTTAGGAGGTTGAGGGTTCATTACAGATAAAAAATGTAAATCAGAAACATTAAAAAATTAACACTCCTTGATAGCCTTTTTAACCTCTCTTTGAAATTTAAGCGTTGGATTAATGTTAATGGCTTCGTAAGCGTTCAAGAAATCAAGAGTTTTATTGACATACTCGGCTTTGTCAATAGCAATAACCGTGTTACCCTTATCAGCACGAGTGAATATTATATTATGATCTCGTATTTTTTTCCCGATGGAACAAATAGTTAATCTATTTTTGTCATTAAAACTCTTTTTAATATTTTGTTTAGAATAAAAATTATTTAATTTATCAGCTATAATATGCTTATTCAATAGGTTAGGTTGAGAAGAGTCTTTTTGTGAGTTATTGTGATTATTGCATGCTAACTCACAATCCACACCCAAAATTTCAAATTCTTGTTTATAATTTAACGGTTTTATATTATACTTGAAACCCTTTTCAATTAATAAAGTTTCTCTTTCATTAAAATTAACATTAGTTAAATTCATAAAACGATTATAAAATGTATGATTCGAAAATTTCCTTTTGCTAAAACTTTTCTTATTATTATTAACAACCGAAGACTTTAAATTATTTAATTTCCGAACTTGATTCAAGAATTTTTTATGAACAATCTTTTGTACATCAATTCTAACCTTAAAATCTAAAATGTCAAACTCTATATTATTTCATCTTTTTAATAATTCTGTATGAGTAAATTTCAGGTAAATGTAACAAACGTCTCTTTTGTTATATTCTAACTTCATATCTTGTACAATCCATCTTCTAATCCCCGCTGAAATAGCTTTCGTCGCAGAAATACTCCTATTGTTCGTCTTCAACTTCATATAGTGTGGCGTTAAACTATTTGTTAGACTAGACACTGCTTGAAGAACCAAATGTTCTGTGATGTAATTTTTGTCCGGAGCAATAATTTAAAATACCATAAGGCCAAATTACTAGTTTTAGCATACTTCAAATAATTTATACTAGAGGCCTTTACTTGATGAAAATCCATTATATTAAAGAATTAAAGAAAACTAAAAACTTGTTTTCATGATTTTCACTCGTCAATTTATTTAAAAAATAATATACCACGAGAGCTGTTTCGGCACACAGTGCCTTCTTCAGATGGTAAGAGCTGACTAGTTACTTACAATAAAACATCACATAAAGTCAGTGCTATGAAAACGATAATCGACTCAAGTTCGAACAATAAACAATACACATTACATATACACAACTATATACAAATTAGAAAGGAACATACATTTACTTATATAATTTCAAATTTAAAAGCGGAGAGCTATTTAAATCAGTTTGGTTGTTCAAAAGCAAACCTAAATCTTTACGCTTATTAATTTCGAGGGCTTTAAGTAAATCAAGTTTTTTACCTTTTTCCAATACATGTAAAAACCAATTACCTTTTAAATAAATTGACGAGTGAAAATCACGAAAACAAATTTTTAGTTTTCTTTAATTCTTTAATTTATTGATTTGGTCATGGTAATCGGCACTCTTTCTTCCAGCCTTCCACATTAAAAGACAACTCGGTATGCAACCCATTTCACCTCCAGCCTTGATAATTATCAGCCTTTCGCCTTTAGATACTGGCCGGTGTATACATTTTGCACTGTCGTCTCTCCACGATTTAGATGACACATGACTAGAGAGAATATATGACTCGTCCACATAAACAATTGGTATTTTCTCTTCCCTGTGCTTAATGAGACATTTTAAATAGTGAAGTCACTATTGGCGTAAGTCACTCTTTTCAATAAGAACTTTCCTATTACTTGTGGTAGCTTTCCACTTAAAACCTAGCGATTTCAAAATGACTCTTAAACTACGGTCGCAACCTTTAAAATTAATCTTTTCTTCAAGTTTTTTTCCTAATTATATCGGCGGTTGGAAATCTCCGTTCAGCCACATACACTTCATGAACGGTTCTAAGAACAACGCATTTATCGAAATTGTCAATACCAGTAACGGGTTTGCCCCTTTTATATTTCTTTGGAGTCGAAAATGAACATGTTGGACTGCCATCCTCACTCATTTTCTTGGCTTCTTGCAATATTGTCTGAACTATCGTCCTTGAAACTCCACATGCAGCTGCTGTTCTCTCTTGGCATATTTGAATGGGTACAATAAAGCCGTCGTTACATTTTCCAGTTTTCATTATTGCTTGTGCTTCTTTTTTCATGAAATCATAAACCTTTTTATTATTTCCCTGCTCTCACTATGCAGTTTCTTGCCTTTTAATTTTGATACAAACTCTGACATATTTGTCAAAATTGCGAAGCACAAACACAAAAAACATGAATACACAATTGAAGACTCACTACACTAACAAGACGCACCAACGAGCATAGGCGTGCGCAGCATCCTTTATTAGAGGGTGCACGAACCATTGTACCAGGGGGGGGTCTGGAATTTTTTAAAGAATATGCTGTCTAAAACGTATTTTAAACAATTTTTTTGTTAAAAATTAAACCAAAAATCTAACACTCTTGGGCTACAAAAAAGTTTTAGTTGAAGTTTTTGAACTTTAGTTCTAAGCAACATGTTTTTTTTAAGTTGAATCTTAAACTTTGCTTCTATCTACTGTTTTATAGGAAAAAAAAATTCTGAGACATACACTAAAAATAATTTATTTAAAATAAAGACAAACATTTTGTAAGTTTACAGTAGCATACGCCTTTCTCCAGGAATCAGTACTTTAAATTCTTCAATAATGTCTTTATAATCCATATTTACTGCTAACTCTAGCTCAATAAAAGGAAGCATCAAATATTCCAATCTATCTTGAGTCATGCTTGTTCTGAGTTTTGATTTTACAATACTCAGTTTGGAGAAGCTTCTCTCAGATGAAGTATTTGTTACTGGTATTGTAAGAAAAAGTTTTAATGTGGCGTAAAGCTCGGAGAACAAGTTAACACGATTTTCAATGCTTAGCCAGTCCAACCACTTCTTCAAGGCTGTCCTTGTCGTATCTATCAAATAAAAATATGAATTACATAAACACAGTGCCATTAGGCCTACTGTATGTATTTGGAAACCTTCTGTATATTTAATTACACTTGGACAGGGTTTCACATTGGAATTGACAGAAATGGAACCCTGTCCAAGTGTAATTAAATATACAGAAGGTTTAAAGCTTTTTAAGTTATTATGCTCACCTTTCGGAGGAGCTCCATTATCACACTTGTTGTTTTGTAGTAGTTGTCGTTCTGCTTTGATACCATAAAAGTCAACCTGAAGTTTTTTTGACACTAGTTTCAAATCATTCTCTTCTGCTTCCAACTTGAGAAGTTTTCCAATTGCAACTATTAAATCACACGTTTCTTGCTCAAATCGTTCGTCTATGCCCATTACCAGTGAGTCTATAAAAGGGTAAAATGTCAAACATCTGTCTTGATCTTCTTTACTATCAAAATAGTGAGAGTTTTGGACAGCTTCATCAATGCATGAAGACACTTTTCTTTTTCTCAAAACAGGAACCTCCATGTCAATTTCTTCACAAACTTCTTTTGCACAATTATAAATTTTGTTAAAAGATGTTTCCTTCCTGTGTGACGAAAGTGACTCCCGGAGCATTTTAACCCCGTTCATGGCAGTCAAAAGGTCAATGTCCTCACTCTGAAGTGTTTTGCTTACTTTTAAAATCAACAAAAGTATCGGAAGAGTGATTTCCAAAGCCAACACAAAATCGAATGACTTCAGTTCATGTAAGAGCCATCGACCTTTTATTTTCACATCAGCTTTGTCAGTTGTTGATATAATTTCCTGTGAGGCCTCAACAAGAACAACAAAATTTGTCTTCACTGATTTAACAGCCTCTGCCCTACAAGCCCATCTGGTTGTAGATAGGGACTTAAGAGTCGTTAACTTAGAGTTAGCTTCTTTTGCCATTGCAGCAAACACTGCATGGCGTGATGTGCTTCCTTCTACAAAGCAAAATAAGGTTTGTACAATTCCAAAGAAGTTGAAAATTATGCGATTTTCTTTGCTTGAGGTAAATGCATCAACCAAAACTAGATTCAAGCAATGCCCATAGCACTGAACATACATGATCTCTTTACACATCTCCTTACACTTTGCTTGAACTCCGTTATAGCATCCAGACATTGTTGATGCACCATCAAAACAAACAGAAATTACAGAGGACCAATCCTGCACCATCAAAACAAACAGAAATTACAGAGGACCAATCCATTTTTAAAGTATTTACAAGGACATCATTTAGTTTCTAAAAGACGGACTCTGCATTTTGTTTTGTTAATCTTTGTAAA
Organism: Magicicada septendecula; assembly: GCA_034769895.1. NCBI lineage: Eukaryota > Metazoa > Arthropoda > Insecta > Hemiptera > Cicadidae > Magicicada > Magicicada septendecula. The sequence goes on along the minus strand of CM068372.1, from coordinate 234,057,143 downwards.
CAGACAAATTGCTCAACAGCACAGTTTTTTTCATCATCAAAATGTCGTACTACCACAGACATTAGTTCATTATGACCTAAATCAGAAGTTTCATCAGCAATCAACGAAATTTTTTCTTGCACAGAATTTACAATATTACGCTGAATAATGTTGTGCAATGCTTTGATTAAATCATTTTGAATGTGATTGCTTGTGTACATGGCATTTCGAGGCGATTCCTTTAAGTGTCTTTTCATAACAGGGTCATACTTCCTTAACATATCAACTAAGCTTAAAAACAGCCCTTTGTTTACGTTACTTTCATTTCCCCTGTGTCCTCTGAAAGGGTATCCTGATTTTGCTAAACAAATAACTATATCTATAAGCCTTTCCATAACGCTTCGGTTGTTATTTTTTTCAACTTGTTTTTTTACCAGAACCTCTTCTTTTTGTTTATCTTGAATAGGATCGTCAGGGTGAGGAGTCGTTGGCTCATGTTTGGAAGTCGGTGTCGATGGCTCATTAATAACATCATGCAACGGAGTTCTATTGGTGTTACTACTTAAACTTTCACTTTTACTACTTTCACAAATTTGCACTTTTAAACTGACATTACTACTATTCTGTGTTAGTCCGTTCTGTTCTGTTCTTATAATAAACCTATCTAAACTATTTTTCTTCATTTTCACACACTAACTAATTACGCACTATTTCACTTTCACTATTTGTCCCTATTTAGTACCTATACTGCACTAAATTATCACGATTCTGTACTAATGCGGTGCGGTGCAGACTACAGAAACTTTAGCGCGCACGTGAAGTCAGTTAAGAACAGCTGTGGAATGTGGGAGTGGGTCGGTCGAGCCAAGGCCAGATGTCGAGCCAGTAGACCGGTTGAGTGGTGGCGGTGAGAGGCGAGAAAGGGAAGGGAACAACGCACCACACACGCCTTCCCTACACCACTCCGCTCCGACTCATGACTGAGTTCATTACCTTGATAGTTTCAGGTTTCATGTTCGTCTTGTTTAGTGAGATTCCCCGTATTTCAAGGCTTCTAGCCCACTTTTCTCACACAAGTTTGTTACTCAATGAAATAAAAATTACGAAAACATTGAGAATGTAAATACCAACAATACATAAAACTTTTATTTATTTATTTAAATATAACTTATTAGCAGGTGCCTGTGCACCTGTGGCACCCCCCGTGCGCACGCCTATGCCAACGAGTATAAACAAAATGATACAACACAGATTACGCAATACACTTCGAGGCGTAGCCGTACACTGAAGTAAAAAAATCCAATCATTTGCAAGCCGTTGACAGCGGATGTTTTCAGTTACAACTGCATACAACCCGTCCTTCCTTACCCCGCCTGTCGGAACTTTTCTAAGGTCAAGTTCTCAGATTGGTACCGGCTTGTATACTGCTGGTTCTTTATATATCAATCGAATATTTAATTTAATAAAATAATGTAATGTTTATGGTTCGACTTTTCTTTGATTAAATTTCATAATCATGGATGAAATATATATATTTTTTACTGAATTGTGAATTATGACCGCTAAAATCACGGAGCCTCTAGCGGAGACCAGAAGAGACCTGATACTCACTGCTTACAGCTGGCACGTGTTTTTTGGAGCATCAGCTGAGCGTCGGAGTTGTTTGTTATTGTGCAGGGGTTGTAATATTTTGTTAAATATTATTAATGTTGTGATGTTTAAGTAAATGTAGGTTAAACATTAAACATCCCCCCAAAACCTGCAGGGATCCAATTTAAGGACTTCAAAATACATCCTCGCGTTGTTTAATGTTTTCAACCCTTTAGGGGTGGTTTTTAACCCTTGCGTCGGATGTATCCCTTGACGTCAAAATCGTAAACAGCACTCCCAAAAACCTATAGGTACTCGCTTTGGAGGCTTTGACCGGTAATCTCGCGAAGTTTAATACCTACTTACACCCCCTGATTATAGTCTCCTTCAACCCTTTAGAAACTACCCTTTGCGTCGAATATAGTTTTGGACGTCAGAATCGTAATAAGTACCCCCAAAAACCTGTAAGTACCTAATTTCAGGGCTTCAAAATGCATCCTCGCGTCGTTTCATATTTTCAACCTTTTAGGGGTAGTTTTCAACCCTTTAGGGGTGAGAGCGGGCCAAAATTTTTCCTTAAGTTTTTTTTTAGAAACTTTTAGGAAGCAATAGCAAAAGGAATCAAAAAATTAAATGGACACTGACTCAAAATCGGCAGATAGGCCCTTTGTCACGCCTCACGTAATAGACTAATATCACGCTGTTGACTCTTAGCTTTAAGAGTCGTACCTTTTATTAAGTTCGCATTTATTAATTTTTAATTTTCATTTTTATTTTCTACTTCTTTCGCTTATATTTAACGCAGAATCACTGACTATATATACCCCGAAGTGAGGAACGCTAGTCGGTGCGCGCGCGCGCCTGTAAAATCACGATAAGTGCTTGTAAACCTTGTGCACATCACAGGTACACGGTTTAAATGTCTCATGACCTTCTATGAGCTTCCTTGTTGTCACAAGATAGTATCTACAGTACAGGCGTGATGACGCTTCTTCGTTTCAACTACCACACACACACACACACACACACACACACACACACACACACACACACACACACACACACACACACAGAGTTTTCTTTCTAATTTTATTTTCATAACAAAACGGAATACGTTGAAAGAAGAAAGTAACAAACAATAGGTTTTGACACGGGAAACGGCGCAGCGTAAAGCCGGGATTACATAACGAAGGGAATCGTGATAGGTCAATAAAATGTCGACTTCCTGTAATCCTGTCCGCGTTTGTTTTCGTGTTCGCAAAATAACGGAACGACACCTGTAGTGACTTCGGTTTCTCACACTCCAGTATGTCTTATCAGACAGTAATAAACGTAGCTGGGTATTAAAGCTGTTAACGCTTCCGTCATTTCAATGCGTTGCCACGCATCCAAATTACATAGTTGTTCTTTAGTACTACAACGCTGGGGTTTTGGTATCCTCAACCAATACGGACCGCCAACTCTTGTTTTCACTTTGCAACGACCATCCATTCCAGCCAAGTCATTCTTGGTCTTTCAGTTTCAACAGGCTTTTTATTCTGCTATTTTCTTTATACCGTACGTCCGTTATGTATCAAATTGCGTTACAACGGACGCATGTCCCACCACGAAAACACATAACAGCCCCGCCTCTTCCACGTTTATAACAGCCTTGAAGTACCGAAAATTTAACGGTAAGTGCTTGTAAACCTTGTGCACATCACAGGTACACGGTTTAAATGTCTCATGACCTTCTATGAGCTTCCTTGTTGTCACAAGATAGTATCTACAGTACAGGCGTGATGACGCTTCTTCGTTTCAACTACCACACACACACACACACCCACACACACACACACACCCACACACACACACACACACACACACACACACACACACACACACACACACACACACACACACACACACACACACACACACACACACACACACACACAGAGTTTTCTTTCTAATTTTATTTTCATAACAAAACGGAATACGTTGAAAGAAGAAAGTAACAAACAATAGGTTTTGACACGGGAAACGGCGCAGCGTAAAGCCGGGATTACATAACGAAGGGAATCGTGATAGGTCAATAAAATGTCGACTTCCTGTAATCCTGTCCGCGTTTGTTTTCGTGTTCGCAAAATAACGGAACGACACCTGTAGTGACTTCGGTTTCTCACACTCCAGTATGTCTTATCAGACAGTAATAAACGTAGCTGGGTATTAAAGCTGTTAACGCTTCCGTCATTTCAATGCGTTGCCACGCATCCAAATTACATAGTTGTTCTTTAGTACTACAACGCTGGGGTTTTGGTATCCTCAACCAATACGGACCGCCAACTCTTGTTTTCACTTTGCAACGACCATCCATTCCAGCCAAGTCATTCTTGGTCTTTCAGTTTCAACAGGCTTTTTATTCTGCTATTTTCTTTATACCGTACGTCCGTTCTGTATCAAATTGCGTTACAACGGACGCATGTCCCACCACGAAAACACATAACAGCCCCGCCTCTTCCACGTTTATAACAGCCTTGAAGTACCGAAAATTTAACGGAAAAATAAAAATGGCCCCATCTATACTTAGATAATTTTCGGACTGCAGATGATGTAGCTAAAAGAACACTTGTGCACACAATAATTAAAACCCTTTTAAACGAATTATACGATTATACAAGATACCATTTCTTCTTCTTAACGCAAACTAACTTGTTCCTAAACCGACACATGTATGCACATTGTTTACGACAATGTAGATATTTAAGAGATCTAATACTGATATGTATACAGTTTTCCATAGAACACTAATATTCCATTTCCGTGGAACACTAATATTACGTATAGAAAAATTTAAAAAAATTACCTTTGCCTTAATAAGCTTTCGCTCATTGTGAGCTTTCTCAGAGGCTACAACGAGCGAAAACTGGCTAGGACAAAGGTAAACATTTTTATCTAAAATATTATATTACTGTTCCGTGCCGAAAAAGTGCTTACATTAATAATGATACGCGGACACATCATGGACAACAAGATCCAAGAGATCTAATATGTTCTTAAGTTTCCCTGAAAATATAAGGAACCCACAATGAGAAAAGCCTTTAAGAAAATTAAAAAGGAAAATGATTGAACTCGGAAACGTGTTAAACCAGGACCCCCTTAGAACAGGCACTGCAGATCTGTTAGTGACGGGAATGCTATACCACTGAATGTACTATTCGCTTCATCCGTCTTATTGTCTGAGACTTTATAAATTTGACATTGTCTACGGTATTAATTAATTAATACAATTTCCTCTAAGTTTGTTTGCATTCTCCAGATGCCATACTATTCACTGACTAGATTTTTCCCAACATCTTTCTTTTCAATCGTCTCAATTAATCTTCTTTACTTTCCTGAGCATCCACGTACCATTACTATACTTACTACAAGCCTTGCAGGGCTATTTTAGATTCTTATTTTTTTTGTTCAGTACCCAATAGTATAACTGAGGATTGGTCCTTGAAATAACGTATGAACTGGAAATAGATGTTAAAGACTGGCTTCCACCAACTACATAAAAAACAAATTCTAAAATTCTTCGGGCACAATTTAAGTTCAAAATCTATTGAAAGGCTGGTCGTTCAAGGCAAAATAGATGACCTGGTTAATCGACCAAGTTGAAATACAGACAAATTTGCCAATGGAGGGTGTTACGAAAACAGCCACAGACAAAAAGCATGAAGAGCCGGGTTTAGACACGTATGCAATTTTTGCAAGCACGGTTATGCATGAAATTGTAGACATCACGAGGTTACGTGTAAGTTACATGATCAGATCTTTTTATTTAGTTATTCAAAGAAATTGGATGAAGAAGAGTTAATTTTGTGTTGTTACAAAAAAGTTACTTGTTTTCTACAGCTCACTTGGTTGCTGTAGGAGCTGCTGATTACAAAACGAAAACAATGGGTTGAGAGCGCATACTAAACGTAAAACTGACTTGACTGAAACCGTTTACACTTTCAGATGATTTCTACCAACCTTATTTTTTTTTAATCAACGATTTTTTTTTAATCAATTTATTTGAGCTATTCTTTTTGATTTGCACAAGCCATCGTAACCCGTTTACACAGTCGAATTACTTGTGTAAATAGTGAGTAACAGCAGAATTGTGCAAACTGCATGAACATGTAACGGCCAGTGGCAGAAAGATGTTTAGATACAACGGATTACAGCGTTTGGAAACAAACAAAGCCGACCAACGACCCAACAGTATGCAAACGCAATAATATAATAGGCTTCTTCCTCGCTCCTTACTGTGCTTACAAGACAGTGTAATCAATCAGCAGTACGCTTTCACCGCCCATTATTTCCCACGATGTTTTTCAAGGTTCTCATTTTCAAAGTCTGAACCGATCTGCTGTTGTAAAATGAACATCACATTTTGGGCTTATAGTAAATTAACTTCATTTTTTTTTTTTCCTCGGCGCTACAGCCCAGTCCGGGCCCTGGCCTCCAAAAGAAATCTTCCCCACTGGTCTCTACTCCCGGCCAATGTCCACCAGTTTGCTGCACCCAGCCTCACTGCCTCCTTACCAACCTGGTCCAGCCATCTTGTACGCGGTCTTCCCTTCCTTCTCCTTCCCATCGGCAAATAATTCATCACTCTTTTTGGGATTCTATCCTCCGCCATTCTCTGCACATGACCAGCCCAACGCAATCTGTTAATTTGTATGAGTTGCACGATCGGAAGATCTTTAAACCTTTCGTACAACTCTCGATTATGCAGTCGCCTCCAAATGTTGTTTTCCCTCACAGGGCCATAGATTCTCCTCAGTACCCTCCTCTCAAAAACGGATAGTCTCTGCTCATCTAGTTTTTTAACACCCAGCATTCCGAGCCATACATCAGGACTGGTCTAATCAAGGTCTTGTATAGGGAGGCTTTTGTATCTTTAGTTATTAATTTTGATTTAAAATGTTTCACCAGTCCGTAGTAACACCTATTAGCAGATAATATTCGTCTTTCAATATCTCTAGAGGAGTCATTTCCAGAGTCCACATATGACCCGAGATATGGAAAACCCTGAACCTTTTCAAATTCATAATCGTTAATGCGCAGGGACAGGGCACGAGTGTTGGCACCTACAACCATATATTTGGTTTTGCTTTGGTTTATAACCAAGCCCATAGCCTTAGCGGACAACTCCAGTTCCTGAAAGGCTTCCTTTAAGCCAGATTCAGACCTACTTATGACGTCAATGTCATCGGCATAGGCCAGAAGCTGTACCTCCTTGTGAAATATGTGTCCGCTAGTTTGAATTCCTGAATCCCTGATGACCTTTTCTAGAGCTATGTTGAACAATAGACACGCTAAGGCATCTCCTTGTTTCAACCCATTCAATGTTTTTAAGGAGTTAGATAGATTTGATTGTATTCTGATTTGGCACTTAGAATTGGACATAACTACTCCAACCATACGCACCAACTTAGATGGTATATGCAACTCCTTCATAGCTCTATATAGCATTTTCCGGTTGATTGAATCATATGCCGACTGGAAATCCACAAAGAGATGGTGAGTGGGCACTCCATATTCCAACGTTTTTTCCAGGATTTGCCTTAGTGTAAATATTTGGTCTGTTGTTGACCTATTCCTAGTGAATCCACACTGATATTCTTTTATGTTTTCCTCAGCGTAGGGAAGCAGCCTAGAAAATATGATGTTGGACAATACCTTATATGCTGTATTAAGTAGAGAGATGCCCCTATAATTTTTACATATAAGCGGATCCCCCTTTTTATGTATTAAACACACCACCCCATTGTTCCACTCATCAGGCATTACCTCCTCCAGCCATATTCGCTCTATAAGATGGGCAAATTCCTTTATGAAATCTCCTCCTGCGCTCTTTAGTAGTTCCCCTGGTAAACCATCGGAACCTGCTGCCTTGTTATTTTTAAGCTTTTCTAGAGCTTCATACACCTCGTCATAGGATGGCACCAACTCCTCTCTATCATCCTCGAATTCTCCTACTTCCTCTTCATTCTCAGATGCCTCCATCGAAGCCTCCCCAACTGAGCCTAGCAACTCTTCGAAGTGTTCTGTCCATCTCCTGATCACGCCAGCATTATCACTCACTAGGACACCATTATTATCCCTACAGGCATTTGTTCTAGGCTGAAATTCCTGTCTCATATCATTCACCTTCCTGTACATATCTCGGCTCAGCCTTTTACTCTTATATTCCTCTATCTTTTCCATCTGTCTCATCATATATTCCCTCTTTTTTCCTCTATGAATCTTCTTTTCCCTCCGCCTGGCCTTCCTGTATTCCTCTTGAACAGCCCTAGTGCATTTCCTTTGGATCATAAATTTGTATGTCTTGTTTTTGAAGTCAGTTGCCTCTTCACACTCCTTATCAAACCACTCATCTCGCCCATGTCTCTTCTTCAAACCAACGATTTCTTCTCCCGTGGTCACTAACATGTTTTTTAGATTAAGCCAGTGGTTTTCTATATCTTGTTCTTCACGGCATTCAAGTCTCCACTGTCTAATTTTCTCATTAGTAACTTCCTCGAACCTCCGTTTTATTTCTTCTTCCTTTAGCATTTCTGTATTGTATCTAACAGTCTTTATTCCTTTTTCATTTCTATTATTGGAGATTCTAGCTCTCAGTTTTGCAACTACGAGATAGTGATCGCTATCCATGTTGGCACTTCTATAAACTCTCACGTCTTGTAAGTCTGACTTATGGCGGCCATCCAATAGGACATGATCTATTTGATTGACCGTTCTCCCGTCTGGAGAGATCCATGTGCCCTTATGTATGTCTTTGTGGTCGAAGAAAGTCCCTCCTATGATCATATTTTGACCAACTGCAAAGTTCAATAGTCGGAAACCATTGTCTGAGTGTTCAGAGTGTAAACTATACTTTCCTATATTACTAAAGGCATGGCTGCTTCCCACTTTGGCATTTAAGTCACCTATGATTATTTTTATGTCATGTCTAGGGCTGCTAGCATACGCATTCTCCAGCAAGTCATAAAAATCATCTTTCTCCTCCTCAGGCTTATCATCAGTTGGGGCATGCACGTTTATTATAGTATAGTTAAAGAAGATTCCCCTAAGTCTTATTTTACACATTCTAGGTGTAAGGGGTTTAAAATCGATGATATTTGCTTTCATTCTACGGCTTACCAAGAAGCCAGTTCCAAGCACATGGTCCCGGTTCTGACAGCTGTAATACACCGAGTAGTCCCTTCGATCCATGATTCCAGCACCAGTCCACCTCATCTCCTGCATAGCCAAAACATCTATCTTATATTTGAGAACCTCTCCTATTAATATCTTCAAGGCTCCAGGTCTGTATAAGGAACGCAAGTTCCATGTCGCAAGTTTAAAATCTTTGTCCTTTTTACACGATCCAGTCCCAATTCCATTAATCCGTCCGGCTTTTCCTTTTTCTCTTGGTTTCATAACAATCTTATTTTATGGAGTGGGTTGTTAACCCTACGCCCAAACCCCAACCTGGAGGACCAGGGGTTTTATGTTTAGAGTTCCCGTCTCTTAGATGAGTTGCCTTCACTGAGCTAACGAGTCTCATCCACCCGTCCGCAGTAGACCATACTCACTAGATCTATGGGTGCCGCCGTTGACATTTTTATGTTCTTCCGCCGCCAACCCCGCCATGCATCCTGCTGCCGACACACTACATCTTGGTAAGCCGGGTCCCTGATTACCTCAGGGCCACCTCGCCCAGACCCCCATCTCTCGTTGCCTCGCCGACCCAAGCTGCCGAAGGGATTGGTTACCACAACCTTAGCATGGGTTGCTCGACTTAACAGGGCCCACCGCTTGTAGGTGAGAGTTGGAGTTGGAGAGGAGAGGCTAGTGACCAGCTCTTGTATGCAGGCCATGTATTACGCATCACTCCCCCATTTAGGCCCCAGTAAATTAACTTCGCCACCTCTAAATTAAAATGGTTTAATAGAATAGCGCTCCACAAAAATTACCGTAAAAACCAAAAAGATATCGGCAACGATATTGACTCAGTCTATGTAAACGTGAACCTCATGTATCTACCAAGGTGTACTATAGTCACACTGCTTTCCTCATAAGCTTTACCGTACGGCTTACACACGCACCATATTCTTCTTCTTCTTAGTCATCCTCTTATACCCGTCGGGTGTCGAGGTTTTCGAGAGAGTTCTTCTCCAACTCGTCCTGTCCAGTACCAAAACCTTGGCACGGGCCCAAAATGCTTCTCTGCCTTCTACACTCTTCTTGATCTTATTCACCCATTTCGTTCTAGACTGTCCTCTTCCTCTTCTGTCTTCTGGTTTTGCCCCCCCCTCATGCTCGTCTCGGGTACCTTTCCTCATTCATCCTACAGAGGTGGCCAAACCAACGCAGTTGCGAGCTTCCAATTTTATCATTTGAAGAGAAAAATCAAATTCTTCCGGATGTTAACGTTTCTCACCTTATGTCTACGAGTTTTCTTCTCAATTCTCCTCAGGAATCTCATCTCCATTGCTTGTATTCTCCTTTTACGTCTGTCATTCAGAGTCTCCCCATATTCTGCACCAGTATAATATTTTAGATGACATAATAAAAGTTTATTATTATTGTGGTTGCTCTTGTTGTATTATTATTACCTTCAGATCGATAGCCAAGAACTACACTTAGATTTCCGACGCCACCATGAAAATGGCTCGGCACCGATTTTAATAATTATAACGATTCCGAATATATAGGCCTACATTTTTTTTTATCTGAGGACTTTTTAAGGGTTCTTGTGATCACCACATTATAATGTGACCAAAAAGTTTCGAAGATTTGGAGGGGGATGTCACGTCCTATTCACTATAAAATACCAAAACTATCTAGTCAATAATAACACTTGCTTTCCATAAATGAAGGCTGAAGATGAGTGTTCAAGTAAGTATTTAAAATGACTCGGCAACGGCAACCTTCTATTCCCCATACCGATTTTTGTAACATGCGGGGGGACAGAAAAACGTCATCGTTATGAAATTAGTAGTAAATGTGTGAAGAAACCCATGGATTTATCGAAAAAAAACAAAATAAATTGTGTAGAATGTGACATGGTGAGAAAATTCGAATGATGCCTTAGTTACCACTTATAAATCTTTATTTAAGCATACAACTGTTGATGTAAAATCAAAACTATTTTGGTGTCTTTTAATATCATTGTATTTGCCGGTGGTATCTCAATCAACTGGTGATTCTAATCGTCTACCGCTAACAGGATGGTTTATCTCAAGCCATAAACTTTTGGCAGTCGTCCAAACGTCTCGGAAGCGTTTCAGAATATGCATCAAGTTGGCGACGCCACACATGTAATTAGAGTGATAGATAGAAGACGAACGGGTTTCTTCGATCAATTTCTAGGCAGAGACAATTAGAAATTTCTCGATTATTAAGCAAGTGGACAAATCCGGTTGAAACTAAAACGTGATAAAACGAATTGGATAAATCTACGAGACGTGTTCATCCAGTAGGTAGTGTTAACGGACTGAAAACATATGGCCAAAGTCTGAAAAGTACACAGGTATTTATCTCGAATGACATAAACACGACTGAGAGATAGCATAGTACTCTATACAATTTAAGACAAGCATCGCGGATAATGTGCAACAACTGCTACTCCGGCTCTTCCGCAAACTTCTTGCTCCTAATTCTTTTGTATCTCTGCGTTTCCTTGTTTCTGGATCGGCCTCTTGATCTTTCTCTGTGGCTTTTTGTTCTTTAGGTTTCTATGCTCTCCATCCTTATTACTCGACCAACCCCCAGCCCACCTCAACGTTCGTAGTTTGGCAAAGGAGTCTCCTTACGCTAACAGTATATGATTCACGACTGAATATGATCCTCCAGAATCATACGGCCCAAATATTCATCGGAGGACTTTCCATTCAAAGATGTTGACTATTTTCTCATATATCTCGGGGGTAAGTTCCCATATTTCACAACCATACCAAAAAACTTGCCTTTCTTAGTTTGGTTTCCTTGTGCACGTGTTTGGATTTAAAACTTTCAGAGAGGCAAAGAAAGCTTTGTTGGCTAGTAAATTTTTCCTCTTTATTTCCGATAATTATGATTCAACCCTTGTAATTCTGAGTCCCGCGTATATGAGAAGTTCTTATTGAAGATGGAACGGAACCGTCGTTAATTGCCTCTGCCGCGCCAATAAACGCTATCTCTGCCGCATAAACATTCTTATCAGTCGTAATTAATTTTTTAGCTCCACCAATATAGTTGTCGACACTTCCTGTATCACTTAACCAAAGGCCCACGCACACAGCAGAATGACGACAACACGACGGGTCAGCTTCACAGAACGTGATACGCTGCAGTTGCTGAATGCAGATAACTGGACAATCTGATTGGCGTACACAGACTTCTGTGAGCACATTGTCACATCAAAGAGCTGCGCATGTAAACTTTCTGAGGGCGCGGACTACACCATTGACAGACAGGTATACAGTTAGATTTCGAACATCAGGTAAGAGAAAAATAATGAGTAACTCAGACATTTTGAGTTACCAAACTTATTGATCAGTTGCCCAAATTTACCATTACAAAAACCATACAAAGTTTTACCTAAAAACTATTTAACCAAATGAAACTTAAGTTAATAATTAATAAAAAACGAAAAAAATGAGAAAGAATATAAAATGCGACGGAAGAAAGAAAAGTTAAATTTAATTTAACGATCAAGATTAGGCTAAAACTTTACTTTTTACAATTATTGGTTAGCTAGACGCTTTGCAGTTGTTTTTCGTTGCCACCAGCAATTCATATTTAGGTACAGTCTCTTATGAATTTTGTCTGTTGTGTTCTTTCCAGTTCGTTTAGTTTTCAGTTTTAAAAATAGTTTTATTTTACAAAAAAAAAATAATCAAAACATTTGCACGCGGTGAAAAGATGTCAGTGCCATTAAACAAACAATTGTTTGCACCGACATCACAGGTGCTAATTGCATAGGAAAGCCGCACCGGCTAGCAATAAATGTTGCAGTCAGTAGAAATGAAGGCGTTGATTACTCTGCGGTTTCGGAACACTGCGCATGGCATGAGGCAGGTGCATAACAATTTCAAGTACTGTCCGAATAACCGTACACGCACTCATTTTCAGTATTTCGATTAAGCGATTATTGACATCGATATGTAGTGAATATCGCATAATTTTAGTTGGATAACAGAAATCGTGAAAATTTATTTGTGTATGTTATAAAATAGTTTGTTACAATCGTGTTTAATTGTCGTATTTTTTCGAAAAATGTTTCTAGTAATAATATAACTGCGATGTGTGCCTGTGACACCAAAAGTTGGCGTTGTTAGGTTAACATACAAACTAAAATTACACACGGAAAGCAATATGTCTTTAAAATCATACTGGCGTTTTTTGAAATCCAAGTAAAAAAACAATTCGAAGTAAGGCGAATGCTATACATATTTGTTACTATACATGTCTCCATTTTTCTGTAAAAGAACTCGTTTTCCAACAGTACTCATTTTTTCGATAATTCTAGTTTTTGTGCGCATCACAGACAAAGCAGCCAACTCGAAGTAAGGCCTACTACTACACATGTCTCCCTTTTTAACGCATAACTCGTTTTCCGCTAGTACTCGTTTTTGTGCAGATCACTGGAAAAGCAACCAACTCGAAGGAAAGCGGGATACAATATATGTTTCCCTTTTTTTTTAATATTTCGCACAAAATTTTGCTTCCAGTGAAGTTTTCGAGATTTTACTGAACAATATAAAAGAATATTGACCGCCTAACGAATAACAAATCTTGTTTTCATTTGTTAATACGTTGTTTTTTTTTAATTTAATATTACTATTCAGAAAAAATTGTATTTTCACTTTTTTCTATTATTTTTTGTTAAAAATAGGTTATGTTCTTTGTTTTTAATGGTTCTATTGTTCAAGAATTGTGTGAATACATGAAATGTCATATTTGTCCGAACCATGGCTTTTATTTCTTTAAACAGTACGCTAAAAACCAAAAACCACTATTACCTAATCCCACAAATGAAAACAACACGTATTTTCGCTTTACATTAGGATAAAGAATAATTTACAATTAGTACACTTCTTCTCCTTCACATCGTAGTATATCGATACAATCGCACATTCAAAACATCGAAAACGCTGTTCGGGTACGGATATTGGGACAGTTCCCAATTTCACGCAGCCATCGATCACTGTTTCAATAAATTTTGACTAACTAAACGTATCGATTTTAGTACGGCACATGGCCAACGTTTTGCTAACTCTATGAAGCGATACAAAAACGATAACTATACGGCATTTAGCTTTTTAAAGTAACCAGAAGAGATGTGGAATGTAATGTCTGCTGCCTCTGTAGTTATACGTTAATCGAACCTCAACCTGACATCGAGCAAAGCCGTCAGCATTTGAAACTTAACATTTAATAGCTCTGCGTTTCTGTACCACCCACGATAGCTATATTTACAGTGCTGTACTGTGTCTTGGGTGAGGTAGGTACATGGCTTAATATTGCTCCTGAGTGTTGGACTGTTTACGTTAATGGAGACTGTCATAAAAACGGTCTTTGCGTGACTATGAGTGCTCATTATAGAAGATCAGGTTGACATTATATTATGAAGTGTGGGAGACGCGCGCGCGCACGCATAAATTAGGCTTACAGCATTTGATATGACGGACAAAGGTGTGTTCTTTAAGTGGAATAAGAACCTTTGAAGACGCACATTGCGGTTATATGTTGCCATCATTCCGTGAACAGCCACAAGCCGTAAGTAGTCGGACGCAAACGCCAACAGAAAATGATAACGAATGTTAGATACTGTTCAGAATAACTCGCGTTTTGGATCACGAGACAGAGCTCAGTGGTCATGACGTTGTGTACAAGAGTGCAAAATCAAGGGAAGAAATAATTTTAAAATACCAGACACGATATACACATATCAGGAAATAAAACTGCTTACATAACCGCAAAATAGACCATGAAAGTTTTAACTCAGGCTAGAGAAGAAAACAACAAACTGTCTCAGTCGAGCCACTGAGGATGTATGGACGAAACGTTTGGTTTAAAAGAAATAAAAGACGCGTGTTCAACCGAAAAACGGTGTTATTATTAAAATTTGGTTTTATATGGCTGATGACTATTCTGGTACGAAGTAACATTAGGTTATGCCAAAATTAACAGACGAGTCTCACATATGTATATCTCTGCATTTTCATCTTCTTTCTCTGGAGCTCAACCCCAAGAAGCTTTGGCTATCTGTACTATACACATTCGCTTGTTTCTCTTCTGTCAAGTCTTCTTCAATTATGGGTCCCCGTTACCTTTAAGATTTCTCTACGTCTACCAATTACCTCTTTCTCGGTCTTCTCTTCTTTTTTATTTCTGGTTTTTAATCTTCTGGTGTTTTTAAACGGTCCCATTCGATAGACACCAATGAACTACAGGCTCTCATGCATGGAAAAGACATAGTGAAATTCATCAAATCACAGAGGTTGCGTTGGCTGGGACATGTGGAAAGAATGTCTGAGGAAAGAATGCCTAAAAGAATACTGAAACGAAGACTATATACTACTAGACGCAGAACAACGAAGGATGAGATGGTTGGATGGCGTAAACGAAGATCACGCCAGCATAGGAATCAAAGGGTGGGAGGAAGTGCGGAGAACAGGGAAGGAGAGGAGTATTGTTGAGCCCACCAGATGCTGTAATGCCAGATAAGAAGAAGATTCGATAGACACGTCCTAACCATCTTACCATTTGACAGTTCATGAGTGTGACAATACCAACATTATATTTTTCTGCACGTCGCGCATAAATTCTGCCACAATGTCTCACATCGAACCGTGTTTGTAACTTAATGACAAACAATACATCACCCTTAACTAATATACCAGACGACATTGTCAGAGAACCAAAGAATGACAGTAGGAAACTGAGAAACGGATAGACAGAGAAACTTGACTTGTGAGCATAACGTCTGCATATAGGGGTATGCCACTTCAGACATAATGACAATCTGACATACATACATGCATGCGTTAATGCGGACATCTGACACACATACATAAACATGCATAATTAAGTGATGAATAATTTAAACCTAACAGTTTCCATTCACACATATCACCTCTACACATTGCAGTTTGATTGCAAATGTAGGCCTACTCGATTACTAACTCGTCAAAACACGTTGCAATTAAAACTAAATGCAGCGACATAATAAATGATTTTTCACTCACTCGTGCACGATCTCTTCTCTCACTCTCATGACGGGAGGTAAGTAACTACAGTGGTCACCAGTTAATGCGTTCAGCGATTAATCTGATCGGTCGCTTATTTCTAGGATACTCGCTGATTAAACACGGATTGTAATCACAAAATTACATGTTAATTTTTACTAGTTTCTATGACCACACTTCGATATTGAAGTATACTGGGTTCACGGTTGAATACAGATTTAGAAACAATATTATAATCAATGAAATAAGGCGGGAATTGTATTTTCGTTGTCGTACGGTTAACGTTTAAAGCGATACCAATCAACACCACCGAAGTATTGGAATTGGGTTTCCGAAAAATGCATATAAACTGACTTAAAAAAACTGGGTAAATTTACTCCTCAAGAAACGGAACAACAGTGGAACGTAAAAGGCCAGTAGGTATGGAAGACGAAGCAGTTCAATTCATGGATAGGAACTGACAGAAGGTTACGCCGTTACAAGAGTGTTGTAGATAACGCACAACCAATTATTCAGAACATGCAAGAAGAAAATGACGATAAGGCAGAGGACAAGAGCTACGCAGAGAATTGATAAATAAAACGAAGGTCCGATAATTCCTTATTTACTGTCAGAAAAGTTTGAAGGAATGTGGGAAAAGGAAAGAATATAAGCATTTGTATAACTTAGACACATTCTTAAATGAAACAGACGCAACAATGGAACAAAAATAAACGACTTTTTTATAGGCGTAAAAAGTAATATGTAAGGTTTCGCAATACTCTCAAACTATTATCAACACATTAAAACGGGAAACAGTATCATTAATCTCGTATTTCTACTGTAATTATATTCGTTTGTCGACCCGGTTATGTTGTCGTCGGCTCGATTTCCGGATAACTTCAATTTCTGGATCACTGCTTATTAGGATCAATATCTGAAATCCAGATATGATCATAATAAACGGCCGAACCGGTCAGACTGGATCAAGACACTTGGAAATACGCATATCACTCACTACCAGGACCATTATGTACCTCTATAGGAAACCAAAAACGTTGAGAACACTAGCAAAAAACATAAATCTGCGAGGGATGTGATGGGAAGTCGGAATGTGACAATCTGGTACGCCGCGAAATCTGTTGCTACTTTCACTAGTTTTCGTTAATTACGTGTGTCTAAGTATGCCACGTCGTTGCACAAACACAATACTACTGGGGTGAAAGAAAGGTTAAACACGCCAACTCGTTACGTCATTGATGCGTTTGTTTTTGCCGCTTCCTGCACATTAATTGCATGTCTGCACTTCAACTGCACGTCAATTAATTGAAGTCGGCTTCTATTTTTAATTTATCAGTTCATTCCTCGACACGTTTTTTTCAGTATATCTTGATATTTCTACTCATCAGAGTCAACGACATTGATCGAATAACGAGTTCAACGCTGTAATCGGACAGAATCATAAAAACTGATATTGAGAACCGGCTGGCAAGAAATTAGCAACAAGCTGACCGCCTATTTGATCAGATCCTTTGGCCCTAGTCCGTCCTAGCCCTTAACAGAATAGGGTTTGGCGTTGGTAGCATTTAATATGAAAATTTAATTTACTTTACTAGATACGTGTTTCATTTTACGCAAAACGTCTGGTTCAATCTTTCTGAAAGTTTTATTGCGTACAATCTTCAGTACGCAATTCTTGAAAGTTTATAACCTGTATAAAGCAACAAAACAACAAAATCCGTTTCACACACGACTAATAACTGATAATTATAATCCGAATAAAAAAAAATCATTATTTGCTTTGTAACAAATTAAAAAATCTTCTTGTATACTGTTAATAAAAATAATTCTTGTTGTTTGGTAACAAACAAATTTTTATTATTTATTATTTTATATATTTTTTTCTTGTTTTAATTTTTAATTAATTAAGTATTAAATATTTTAAACTGTTTCGTTGTATTTTGAACTTCTTATTAATTGTTTTTGTCGACTTATATCCATTGGTGTATTTAGAATCCTTTTACTATGTTAATAGGATTGTCTCCAGGAACAATCGATTGGTGATCTTTCCTTATTTGAAGTTTATCTTCCTTTAAAGTTTTTAAATTCTGGTAGTTATGTCTCAACTAATGTGTTATATTATTCTATTTATAATTTAGGAATAAATAGGATTCAAAATTATAATATTCAATGATTTTTATTAACAATTAGTAAAGTAATCGATTTTATATCGATTGATGAATCGACTCTCTCAGGGCAAATCAATATATTATACAAATTATTTATTCTCGGGTTCTTTGAACTGTTATTTTATATATAGTCAGAGAAAAGGGCATAGTATAGAAAGTATAACATTACAAGTTACAAGCTTATTAATTAAAATACAAACATATCATTCAATATATAATGATTAATAAAGAAATTGTTCCAACCATTCGAAGGTATACTGGCCGTGGCGCTTGGAGTTGTGGGAACTCAAAGATGGCCGCTCCGTAGTCAGATGTTGTAGACGAATGCACCTCGAAGAATCTGCTTCAAATAAATGTTGCTTTTCCAACGGTTTCTCGTTCCTGCAGTTGTGATTATTCCTTCTGGTGTTAGTGGAGTGGTCCTGGTTCAGTGTTTGTGATTCACTTCGATAAAATGTGTTGGATAATGTTATAATTCACTTTTGTCAATAAGGTCGACAATTGCACCGTTTGTTTCTTTATTCGGAATTATTGGTTTTAAAGGTTTAAATTATGAATTCACTTATTTTCTGTTCTGTTTAAGTTAGTTTAATGTTTGTATGTGTTAATTCCACTGAATTTAAAGTTTAAATGAAATTTTACGAAACTCGCGATTTCCACTGCAGACTAGGCTTGTCGAATGAACACCATATTTGTCTTCGCTATTAGGTTATTATTTAGCCAAAATCACGTTCAAGTGTGCTCGACAAAGTCTAATAATCAACTCTTCTAACTTCCTTCGTCATCTAAAAACGTCTTAGCCAATTTAATATTAGCAATACATTGTTTCAAATCTTTTTTGCTTCCGTTACATGTATGAAATTTACATGATATTACTGAATATATTTTTGCTATTATTTAAATTTATTAAATACTAAATACATAATCTCCTTCTTTAGTTCGTTCTGCTTGATTTGATACCAAATAAGATAGTTTTACTAAGTTTTTTTATCTAAAATGCTATATTTACTTCATTTTGAAAATGTAGGCCTTAAAATTTACTTCCTGTCCTTCTCAAAATGTTTGCCATTTTATATGTTATATTTATGATTGTACTAAATCTCAGATTGACATAAAAGGTTTATTTTCAACTAATTTCTTGTAATTTAATTAATTGGTTATATTTTTAAATATTATTCATTAATTTGTGACTCTCCACTTTCAATTTTCAGTTATTACATTTGCATTTTTTCCAATAATTCTTACTATCTTTTTACAATATCTTTCTTAATTATAGTTCCAGTTATATGACTCTGTGACTGATTTACCTTATATAAATTTCATCAGTTTAACTATTTTACTGTACTTAATTCATCAATTATAATGTTGTTTAGATTTACCATTTGGCCTAGATTTTATCTGTTTTTACATACAAAGTTTTTGAATAATACATCTTGTTTATACCCCTTCTGACTTTCTATTCTACTATAATATTAATTAACATTCCTTACTTGAACAATAGAACATTTAGTATATAATTCATACTATTTATCCATAACAAAAATTTGAAATTAACAATGGTATTTAAACTCAGACATTCTAATCTTGAGTTACTGAACTTATTATAAACAAAACATATATGTCCTTCCATCATTTACACTATTTCTTATAACTAATTTTATTTTCAGTCTTAGCTGTTTTTGTTTGGTTTTTGGGTATTTATTTGGTCACTTCACTTTTTTATTGGCCTGCTCTAGTTTTATTACTGTCATTCTAATGAATGTTGTATATAAAGAGTGGCAGTTATTTAGAAACACTTGTATCTTATTTGTCATTATAATACTCTATTAAATATTATTCCTTGACACAATATAAAAACTTTAAAGTTGTATAAATGCACAATTTACTCAGTTTATGAACTCCAACATTGACACATTAAGTTTATTTAATATAATATAAAAACTTGCACTGGTCCCCTTTTATTCTTTGATTTTATTTCTAATTAGTTTTATAGTCTTATTAAAATCAAGAAATTTATTTATAGAGGATAATGAAGGTTTTTTTCCATTATATAATTAATTCACATTGGTTCACTTTTAATTCTACTTTATACACTTTTGTTTATATCTATTTTACATGGTTTTCTAAATTTGGTTTTTTGTTATACTTTCATTGGTTAGTTTTTACTTTCTTTTGGGGTTTCGTTTTTGTTTCTTTCAAGAGCATTCCTTCTTATCGTGGATGTTGTCTTGTTCTTGTTTCTTCCTTAATTACTCCTATCCTCCTTGTTTCTTATAAAAGCATTTCCTTTTATTGTGAATGCTGTCTTGTTCTGGTTTCTTCCTTGCTTACTCCTATCCTACCTGGGTATTTCCTTACTTTATTTTTAGCCTTTTGGTTTATTTTGATTACTCATCATTCATTGTATATCTGGTTTTAATGAAATTCTTACTTCAAACTATGATTGTGCTTTACGGTGGTTCTTAATTAATTTTTAATGTTGCTTTCTTGGATTTAAATTTGTTTTTATTTTATTTTATGATCTTTCTTTCCATTTAGAACTATGGGCATTATCTGTCATACTACAGGTTTAAATCACAAACTAAGTGATTACTCGGAAACCACTACACTAACGTTCCGAGGTAAACAATGGGCAACTTCTACACACGAGTCAACAGTTTCACCGGAGACTGTCGGAAAACACTGCCGCATCCTTAAAGCCTCAAGAAGCGTCACCTCAGAGTCGGGGTTTGCACCTTCTACAAGAAGGGCTGTGCTGCTCTGAAGGGATCAGTGGAAACTTTTCCGGACATTTCCCGTGGTCAAAACTGTTACTCAGTTCACGGTTGCCTCAGGACGTAGGCCGACACACTGCACGGTCAGGAATGCGTGATTCTTCAACACGTGTTCTTGGAAAAGCCTTAACTACGAATGGTTAACCTGCACTGAGACTGGCGAAAGGAAATGATTTTTTTTTAAGCCTTTGTACCTAGGGGCGACTAAATAGTTAACGTGTAGGCCTACAACGTCATGCGCACGATGACTCGATAATCGGAAAGCAGCAGTGAACATGTACGTCGGGAGTGTATAAATTAAACGTGGACATTATAGTTAACTGTCAGACATCTACAGAGATTGGTTGACAGGGTTGTGGCAACAAGTAAAGTAAATTGATTGGCACGGAACTTTAAAAAAAAAATGTATGACAGTTTCAAAGGCACAACACCGTGGTAATTTGAGAGTTAATGGAAAAATTGGTAGGAAAAGTAAAAAAGTAGAAGTATTTGGGAACAGTTGTAAAGGACAGAAACGACTACACTGAGTAGACCAGATCAAGAAAGAACAGTGTTTAATAAGATGCACAAACTATTTTGCAGTAAAGACCTAAGTCTGACTTTCAAGATGCTCCTCCTCCTCCTATGGCGCTACAGCCCAAGTCGGGCCCTGGCCTCCACCAATCCCCGCCTCCAATCCACTCTATCCACTGCAACCCACCTCCAGTTTCTTATCCCCATGTCTCTCGCGTCCTCTGCAACGCCATCTTCCCACCTCTTCGTCGGTCTACCTCTAGGTCTCGTTCCGTCCCATGTACCCAGCAAAGCCCTCTTGGGGTTCCTGCCATCCTCCATTCTCATAACATGTCCGGCCCAACGCAATCTTTGTATTCTTATAAATTTTGAGACTGGTATCTCTTTATATATTTGATACAGTTAGTTGTTGTATCTCAGTCCTCATGAGCCATTTTCTTGTATTGGGCCTATAATGCGTCTGAGGATTTTCCTTTCAAAAGTGTCTACTATGTCGACTGTTTCTCAAGATGCTACGTGTTGTCAGTTTTGGTGTATGGAATGCAAGCTTGGACTCTGAATAAGATAGTCACTAACAGATTAGTGGCGTTCAGAATATGATCTTACGGAAGAGTTTTAAGAATAAGTTGAATAGATAAAGTCCTAATATAGAGGCGATGAGAAGGATGCAGAAAAAGAAAGAACTTATTAACACCGTTAAAATAAGGAAACTAGAAAATCTAAGACAGGTAATGCGCGGAGGAAGATATAACATTCTAAAAGTTATTATACAGGGCAAGATCTCAGGGAAAATTAATCCGAGAAGAAGACACTTCCTGGTTAAAGAACTTAAAAGAGGCTGGTTTACTGGTTAAATAGAGTGGTTCAACTGCAGACCTATCGACTTAAACGTAATTTAGAACTGCCGTGTCTAGAGTTCTCATTGCCAACTTTATCGGCAACCTTCTTAGAGGAGATGGCCTTTGAAGAAAAAGTCAAATATCTATGGGCATAGTACACGAGGAAGACTTTCGATGTCCATCATTTTGAAGTCCTAACCGATCACGCGG
Source organism: Magicicada septendecula (assembly GCA_034769895.1). NCBI lineage: Eukaryota > Metazoa > Arthropoda > Insecta > Hemiptera > Cicadidae > Magicicada > Magicicada septendecula. The sequence goes on along the minus strand of CM068372.1, from coordinate 234,034,836 downwards.
TCCAATGCATGCGACTAACGGTTGAGCTGTCATCAACTTAAGTAAACTGCTTGCCAAAACATGCAAGCTTGGACGCACAGTGTAAGGTAAAAATTTAATGTATTAAGTAGGTATAGCATAATTTAATTATCAACACGATATAATTATAACAATAATTATAATTATACGTTGCCAAACGGATCCCATCGTGTAAACAAAACGCGCACCTTGTCTATGCATTAACGATACTCAGCATTTACGTCTGTGTACTGACGAAGATGCTCAAGAGCGTAAGAAAAAGAAAGACGAAGTGACTGGATCACCGGGTGAGGCAAGACTGTCTGCAGAGGGCGGCATTTGAGAGAGTGGATGAGAGACGCGAGGAAGACAGTAAGAGGCTGGCGCAGATCGGGAAGTACGGAGATCCGTCATGCGACGATCTTCCAGGGTAAAACAGAACTCGATTGATTGACTGAAGAATTAATAACTTGGTTATGTCTAATGTAATGTGATTGTAGCTATAAGGAATATCACGAGCGTAAATAGCACGATGAGAGACGATGATAAATCATCATTAAACAACGAACAAAAGTATATACATGACTAGTTCTTAAATACTGAGAAACAGAACAATACTGACAGATACACTTTTATACACAGCGACGGACACGGTTACCAAAGCAGAGTAAACATATCTAACAGCACGGAGTTAAAATAATGACAATACATTAGACCTATACTGGACAGAAGGAAACAGCCTACATTCAGAGAATTGAGGAAGACCTACGTCCAGGAAAGTGGATAAGAATTAAAAAAAAAAAAAAATTGTTTAACACAATGCCTGCAGGATAGATTTTATCGAGGCAGTATTGTGTACGCTGAGATTCAGCAGCACGGGACTTTGTCTCGAAGACTTTGACGTTGACGCGGTGGCGTTGGCAAACGACCTGAATTACTACGTCTAGGGGTCTCCAGCTTGTCTATTTGAATGGTGCAATAATCAAAAGTCACAGCTCCGGCTCCAGAACGGAAGAAGGGTAAATAAGAACAAGGCATCCTACTCACAGCATCATTTGTAAGTCAAGCAATGCATTGGAATAAGTCGAGCATATCGAATCCGTTCGAATAGGTTTATAATTTATATATAAGGACTAGTGCAATATTTTTAAGCTAGGATAGTAAACAAAAGAGGGAGAAATGTGTAGTAGCGCAGGTCGCATTCTGAGTTCCCGTTCAGTCTAAGAGTATACTGTGGTGTTAAGTGTATCCAGGAAAAGTAAACACGTTCGTCTGTCTAGTATATCTGATGCACGATATCATAGGAGAGAAGACTATCAAGGCTTAAAGAAGACTACGCTCATAAACTTGTATTACTATAACTTTAATTTACAGTAATGACAATTAAGGCTACAACAATCGTGTAATTGCCATAACACTAACAGCAACACTAACAATAATAATAGTAATAACTATTATAAGTTATGATTATTAAGAAGAAAAGCGAAATAATAATAATAACAACAACAACAATAATATTAATAATAATAGTCCCCACAGAAATACAACCCTACGCCCTGCCTACAACATCTAGATCTCGTAGCGGGCGGGCAAAAGCTGTTACTCTTTAGCTGGTTAACAGGGCACTGGTAGATGAGTTTACAAGGTTGTGTGTACCGCCTGAAAACACACCGTAACCCACGGTGGAACCGATCGTGCCAATGGGTGGATAACTCTATGTTAGTGAATCACGAACGATGGACTCAGGGCACCAGGACGAACTCTGTTGTAATTAGTTCTAACCGTGGTACTCGAGGGGCTCTACCGCGGTTGTCTGTTACTTCCCCGGTACTCGTGGGAACACGATTCAAAATTCTCCAAACATTTCTCGGGTAGAAGGGTCCCTTAAAAACCCTCGTCTAGAAAAAAAGCCCTCCTCGGAGGGTGAAGAGAAGGAGACATTTCGTCTCGGTTGACACAGAAAGATTCTTGACATTGTCTGCCGCTGTGACGGTGGTGCCAAGGTATCTGGTAGTCAGACGGAAGGAAAGTGACTTCACAAAAGTCAGTCCCTTCCTTATCGAAAAGCTGTTACTGGTTGCGCTGGATCAGCCGTACAGGAAATCAGAAAAGCAGCAGATGGACAACTTGTCGAGACCCTAGACGATCAACAGGGCTCGAGGTTACTGAAAATGCAGAAGATAGGGGACATGGAGGTAGAAGTCGTTGTTCCTCATACCACCCTGAACACTACAATGGGGGCGGTAGTGTGCAGGACCTGCTGAACTGCACAGAGGAAGAAATTGCGACTGAGTTCGTCCCACAAGGCGTCATCGTATGTCGAAGGCTAACGGTGCGAAGGGCTGGACAGACGCTCCCATCTGTGTCCAATGTCCTAACCTTCAACAGGACAACTTTGCCAGAAAAGGAAAGAGCGGGCATTTATAGGCTGAGTGTGAGAGCATTCATCCGTCACCCGATGAAAAGTTTTCATATTGTTAAATAATAATAATAATAATAAAATAATGATAGCAACAAAAACATAAACTTGTTTAATTCAAGATAACGTCTGTGATCTGTCTAAATCGCCTAGTGATGTTTAATCGCATTTCAGAAAATGCCAATTACCTTCACCGCAAGGGCGATAAAACAAGCGGATTTAAGATGTGATCGATAACAAATTTTGCTTACAAACATACAGTTAAGAAAAACTAGAGTGCTTACAAAAAGCAGTTAAGAAAATAAGGAAACTCCATACAGCAACGGCGAATACGGTAAATGTTAACTGAAGAGTCATTTAATTTCCGTATTTGTTAGCGTAGTGTCCTTGACAGCGTGTCCGGGCACCTTGGAGATCGGATTGCGCTTTACCGTCACATGCCACAACGTTTTATTCCACACACGCCTAACGGTAAATTGCTGGTTACTGCACCATCCAAGTTCACGATTGATTGATTACTTATTGTTCTACGTAGGCTACTACAACGCTAACGGCTTGTTAACTTAATTGCAGCTATATAGGTTACAGTCATAGGCGTGCGCAGCATCCTTTATTAGAGGGTGCACGAACCATTGTACCAGGGGGGGGTCTGGAATTTTTTAAAGAATATGCTGTCTAAAACGTATTTTAAACAATTTTTTTGTTAAAAATTAAACCAAAAATCTAACACTCTTGGGCTACAAAAAAGTTTTAGTTGAAGTTTTTGAACTTTAGTTCTAAGCAACATGTTTTTTTTAAGTTGAATCTTAAACTTTGCTTCTATCTACTGTTTTATAGGAAAAAAAAATTCTGAGACATACACTAAAAATAATTTATTTAAAATAAAGACAAACATTTTGTAAGTTTACAGTAGCATACGCCTTTCTCCAGGAATCAGTACTTTAAATTCTTCAATAATGTCTTTATAATCCATATTTACTGCTAACTCTAGCTCAATAAAAGGAAGCATCAAATATTCCAATCTATCTTGAGTCATGCTTGTTCTGAGTTTTGATTTTACAATACTCAGTTTGGAGAAGCTTCTCTCAGATGAAGTATTTGTTACTGGTATTGTAAGAAAAAGTTTTAATGTGGCGTAAAGCTCGGAGAACAAGTTAACACGATTTTCAATGCTTAGCCAGTCCAACCACTTCTTCAAGGCTGTCCTTGTCGTATCTATCAAATAAAAATATGAATTACATAAACACAGTGCCATTAGGCCTACTGTATGTATTTGGAAACCTTCTGTATATTTAATTACACTTGGACAGGGTTTCACATTGGAATTGACAGAAATGGAACCCTGTCCAAGTGTAATTAAATATACAGAAGGTTTAAAGCTTTTTAAGTTATTATGCTCACCTTTCGGAGGAGCTCCATTATCACACTTGTTGTTTTGTAGTAGTTGTCGTTCTGCTTTGATACCATAAAAGTCAACCTGAAGTTTTTTTGACACTAGTTTCAAATCATTCTCTTCTGCTTCCAACTTGAGAAGTTTTCCAATTGCAACTATTAAATCACACGTTTCTTGCTCAAATCGTTCGTCTATGCCCATTACCAGTGAGTCTATAAAAGGGTAAAATGTCAAACATCTGTCTTGATCTTCTTTACTATCAAAATAGTGAGAGTTTTGGACAGCTTCATCAATGCATGAAGACACTTTTCTTTTTCTCAAAACAGGAACCTCCATGTCAATTTCTTCACAAACTTCTTTTGCACAATTATAAATTTTGTTAAAAGATGTTTCCTTCCTGTGTGACGAAAGTGACTCCCGGAGCATTTTAACCCCGTTCATGGCAGTCAAAAGGTCAATGTCCTCACTCTGAAGTGTTTTGCTTACTTTTAAAATCAACAAAAGTATCGGAAGAGTGATTTCCAAAGCCAACACAAAATCGAATGACTTCAGTTCATGTAAGAGCCATCGACCTTTTATTTTCACATCAGCTTTGTCAGTTGTTGATATAATTTCCTGTGAGGCCTCAACAAGAACAACAAAATTTGTCTTCACTGATTTAACAGCCTCTGCCCTACAAGCCCATCTGGTTGTAGATAGGGACTTAAGAGTCGTTAACTTAGAGTTAGCTTCTTTTGCCATTGCAGCAAACACTGCATGGCGTGATGTGCTTCCTTCTACAAAGCAAAATAAGGTTTGTACAATTCCAAAGAAGTTGAAAATTATGCGATTTTCTTTGCTTGAGGTAAATGCATCAACCAAAACTAGATTCAAGCAATGCCCATAGCACTGAACATACATGATCTCTTTACACATCTCCTTACACTTTGCTTGAACTCCGTTATAGCATCCAGACATTGTTGATGCACCATCAAAACAAACAGAAATTACAGAGGACCAATCCTGCACCATCAAAACAAACAGAAATTACAGAGGACCAATCCATTTTTAAAGTATTTACAAGGACATCATTTAGTTTCTAAAAGACGGACTCTGCATTTTGTTTTGTTAATCTTTGTAAACAGACAAATTGCTCAACAGCACAGTTTTTTTCATCATCAAAATGTCGTACTACCACAGACATTAGTTCGTTATGACCTAAATCAGAAGTTTCATCAGCAATCAACGAAATTTTTTCTTGCACAGAATTTACAATATTACGCTGAATAATGTTGTGCAATGCTTTGATTAAATCATTTTGAATGTGATTGCTTGTGTACATGGCATTTCGAGGCGATTCCTTTAAGTGTCTTTTCATAACAGGGTCATACTTCCTTAACATATCAACTAAGCTTAAAAACAGCCCTTTGTTTACGTTACTTTCATTTCCCCTGTGTCCTCTGAAAGGGTATCCTGATTTTGCTAAACAAATAACTATATCTATAAGCCTTTCCATAACGCTTCGGTTGTTATTTTTTTCAACTTGTTTTTTTACCAGAACCTCTTCTTTTTGTTTATCTTGAATAGGATCGTCAGGGTGAGGAGTCGTTGGCTCATGTTTGGAAGTCGATGTCGATGGGTCATTAATAACATCATGCAACGGAGTTCTATTGGTGTTACTACTTAAACTTTCACTTTTACTACTTTCACAAATTTGCACTTTTAAACTGACATTACTACTATTCTGTGTTAGTCCGTTCTGTTCTGTTCTTATAATAAACCTATCTAAACTATTTTTCTTCATTTTCACACACTAACTAATTACGCACTATTTCACTTTCACTATTTGTCCCTATTTAGTACCTATACTGCACTAAATTATCACGATTCTGTACTAATGCGGTGCGGTGCAGACTACAGAAACTTTAGCGCGCACGTGAAGTCAGTTAAGAACAGCTGTGGAATGTGGGAGTGGGTCGGTCGAGCCAAGGCCAGATGTCGAGCCAGTAGACCGGTTGAGTGGTGGCGGTGAGAGGCGAGAAAGGGAAGGGAACAACGCACCACACACGCCTTCCCTACACCACTCCGCTCCGACTCATGACTGAGTTCATTACCTTGATAGTTTCAGGTTTCATGTTCGTCTTGTTTAGTGAGATTCCCCGTATTTCAAGGCTTCTAGCCCACTTTTCTCACACAAGTTTGTTACTCAATGAAATAAAAATTACGAAAACATTGAGAATGTAAATACCAACAATACAAAAAACTTTTATTTATTTATTTAAATATAACTTATTAGCAGGTGCCTGTGCACCTGTGGCACCCCCCGTGCGCACGCCTATGGTTACAGTAAGGCCGGCTGCAGCTGAAACATCGGTATGATATGGAAAATATGGTACTTAATGGCGTACTTCCAGGATTGCATGCGCGCGGTCAAATCTCCAGCCGACCGCAAGCGGGCTTCTGAAAATCCAACTGAAATTATAGGTTACTAGCTGTTATCCGCGGCTTCGCACGCAAACATTTGACTTTTAATAAGTATTTTAATATAATTTTTATTGTCTATGTCTATTTGGCGTTCTGTCTGCTCGAATAACAATTTTTTACTCATTAGTCAAATTGTCTAATATTTGATACAATCGCATATTAAAACATTAAAAACTGCAGGAACGGATAAAGGTACATTTCTGATGCCGCTAAATATAATTTGTTTATTTACTTGTTACTATGGTATATAAAAAAAAAATTATAATTAATTCTGGTCTCCACGGTGTTGTTGACATCTTTATACGCGTCAACGAAAAGGCATAATTAAAAGGGCCTGAATCGTGCGAACGGGGCAAAATATCAAATTCCAAGTTAGATAGTATTTTGCGCCTTGTGTCAATGGTTACCTGTGCAAAATTTAGTGGCAATCGGTGTAACGGTGTGGATTTGTATTCAGTACCCATAAATCTTCAGACTGAATTTTATATATCCTCAAACTGAATGTTATATACATATAGATTATTTTGTTTTATTAGTCGGTGACGAAACACTCAACGTAGCATTGGACATGAAATACTGTGTCCAATACTATACATTAACACGGTATACTGTATAGTGTTAATAAACATATTAATAACTATGAAAATTAAACATTAAAATATCGTAACGAAATTTAACGTGAAATGAGAGCCAACGTCCACGGTACGAATTCACTTCAACATGATTATTTACATGATTGTTATGATTCTTATCTACAGAAAAGCAATTGTGTAATAGTTTAGAATTATGAACTGGCCAACACGATACCAAGAAAAGAGCTGCCTACTTCTTAAGTCTAACTTTAAGTCTCTACACTTTTACTCTTGCTTGATATCTTCTATATTTTTGTCAGATAGAAATTAAAATAACTGTATAATATATACGCAAGGATTTATTACTACCTCTGTCAACTATGTGTAGTTGTCAGTGAAATATTTTACTACGGGTGTTTCTAGTTAGAAACTAATACGCGTGTGTTAAGTTATGAATCTATTCGGGATCCGACTGATAGAAGAGTCCACATATCTCTAGCACGCGGACTAACGGTACAAAACCAGCCTGTCATTTGCGTACATCTGCTGTTCTGCAATGACGTTAATCTAGCTGAAGGTGTCGGTAGGTTCCTTGGACAGTCCTACAACAAGAACACCCCAAACAGTTTTGAGAGCTCTGCAATCTTACACAGCGTTAATAAATTACAATGCAATTAACGCACTTTCGCGCCACCATTATCATGGACACGCACGAGATTTGTTTCTCTTATACACGTGCCAGTTTTTGTCACTTTTATAGTCCACGAGCTGTTCAGTTGTTCTGTAAATGACTTTTCGTACTATAAACGTTTTTTTGAAGAGAAAAACTCAACTCCGCCAGCCACCCACTTATTTTAAGGAATCAAGAGACTAAAAAGGAGTAAGAAATATTTGTTTAAAATAAACGACTTTCTGTTGTCTGATTTGTTTCTTGTTCTCTATTTTTAGCGTAAATTACGATAAAAATAAAGTGCCAGATGAATCCGCCCATTCTGAAGTGGAACACACGCTCGAAAGGTTTGAAGTAATTCTGAAAGCTTTTTGTAACTTAAAAAGTTTGTGTTACTTTACTTAGGCCTATTTATGCTCTCTAAACAGAAATGGCAGAGGTCTTCGCAGTTTTGGAACAAAAGTACAAAGGTCAGCCCCTACATACCGAAGTAAATAAATCTTAGAATATTATTAAAAATAATATTTTGTTGCATCTGGCTTGAATTATTAATGATGATAATTGCAACAGTTTTTTAAATAACAATCTTGGCAGACATCCACTTTTATGGTAAACAAGTAAAAAAATCTACATAACCACACTCGTTGTTATACAACCAGAGGTAGTAAACCTTTGGGCTGTATCACAAGATTGCAGGTAAAGACATTTCTTGATTTTTCGCATTCTCTATGCGCTCTTTCCATTCTTGGTTTACTTTTCTATTATTTAATTAAGTAGTGTCTACCCCTCTCATACCCAGTCGTAACTTGCTTTCGTCAGGGATGGATTCAACAAGTAATGGGGGGGTAGTTGACTTTGGGGGGTATATGAAAAGTTGGACCATTTTTTAATGGTTTAAGTATAAATGAGAGGAATGAGTGAAGATAAAAATACTGTACAGTGTGTTATTATCAACGCAATAAGTTTCTTAACGTACAAGTTTAAAATCATACCTGTGTTTGTCAGTTCGTTGTTCTGTTAATAATATTCACTTACAGTTTAAAATACACATTACTCATTTAAGTTATGTGTCAAACAAAAATTAACACGGAGGTTAGGTACAATTACAATTTAAAGTCATTTTAGAGTAAAACCACGAACTTACATAACGTGATATATTCACATTACATTATCACATTAACAATCACACAACCATTCTACAATCATAAGACGATGAAAAAAAGTCGTCGGAAATGACAATTTGGAGGGGAACCCCCCCCCCCCCCCCGCCCATGGATCAACGCCTGGCTTCCGTGAAGCAAGTAGTTAATATGTACGAAGAAATTGTGATCAGAGCAACTGTCACAAGTGCTCGCGCAAGCACACACACACACACACACACACACACACAAAATTTAAATAGACCTCTATATAAACATTTATATAATTAGGTAGAAATAGTGAAGGAAACTTAATGACTGAAATCACTTCGGAACGCCCCGGAAGTACGGTTGAGATAGTTAATAATTAATTATTACCGATACTTCTGAAAGCAGCACAAAATAGTTTCTACGCAGTTGACTTTCAGGTCAATGATAATTTCCAAGTTACCGAGGTTGTAGCACGTGATTGTTGCAAAAGCAAAGCCGAAGTATGATATCATTGAAATGACTTCTCTTTAATGCTACTTTCATTCAGAGGTTTGATCACTCAAGCTTGTTCTGTAACCACCCTCCGCGTTGCGTGCGGTGTGCCGAGCCTCATCGTGGGTGTGATAAGCCCACGACGGGGTTCACAGCCATTTGCTGCAACTGCGGCGGGGCCCATCCGGCCAGTTATAGAGGTTGTAAGGACTTTATATCGGCCATGAAGCTGCAGCGGACACCTGCTCGCCCTGGCGCGCAGGCAGGCCGTGTTGCAGATCCCTTCCCTAACCGCAGAGAGGCCTTCCCCCCTCTCTCCGGAACATCATATCAGGCCTCGGCAGCAGTTCCGGCTGCTCCCAGAGCCCCAGTTCCGCCTACAGTCGTCGTTTCGCCGCCGCCTGCAGCACCCTCTGTCCCGGCGCCTGCCGGAGCGCCCGGTCCTTCTTACGCGGCTGTGACCGCTACATATGTCCCGCCTTCCGCTCCTCGGAGCTCAAAAACCAAGCGCACTCGTGGCCGTCAGCGACAAGTTCCACAGGCCTTGCCTGTAAAGCCTCAGCGGGCCCCGCCCGCCCCCAAACATCATGCTACGCTCCAACCTGAGCAGACCGCACGTCCGTCCCCGAGCCCTGCGCCATCTACGACACCGGCAGAGGCCAGCCAGGCCCGTCTTCCGGAATCTCGGGAATCTTCCCGGGCCCCGGTCGACCCTCTGACTGCCTGGGCTGAAACTTTGGTAGCCAACAACAGGTCTGCTCCAGATACAACCACTGTTCTCGCCCTGGTGTTTCAATCCTTGTCAACCCTCTTTCCTCTTCTTCCTTTGAATGGCTAGGAGTCTTAGGGTCGTTGCGTGGAATGCCCATGGGGTAGTCCCTCGATGATATGAACTGATGACTTTCGTAACCGAGTACGACGCTGATGTCGTCCTCCTTTGCGAGGCTCATCTGGCTCCCTACTATATCTTCAACCCTTCACATCTGTTTTCGTCAGGATCGTCCCCAGCGGCCTTAGTCCACAGGCAGACATCCCACAGGCCACTACCCCCTTTAGATACATCTCTTGTTGAAGGTTGCGCGGTGGCGATAGACGCAGGCGGATCGGAGTTGCGCGTTGTTGCGGCGTATCTCCGGCCCGGCCTGCGGATACCTTCACCGCCCGAGGAGTGGGACGCTCTCCTCGATCCATCCCCTACCAACCATTGTAGCCGGCGACTTAAATGCCAAGCACCCCTCTTGGAACAGCGGAGTAGCCAACGCCTACGAAAAATCTCTGTATCTGTTCGTCTCCGACGACCCGGTACTTCAAGTCATCGGCCCAGAAGACTCTACCCACTTCCCCTTTTCCGGTCATCGACCGGCCGTCTTGACATTGTCATTGCCAAGGACATGACCCTTCACATCCAGGTCTCGTCAGTGTCGGATCTGTCGTTCGATCACAATCCCCTTTTTATAACTGGCCGTGAGATGTCGGCTTCACCCCGACCTCCCGCTCAGATTTTAGGAGAGTCAACTGGCGCTCCTACCATGATGAGCTCTCACGGCGGTTTCCATCGCTCCCCGCGGACCCGATCGTCACTCGTGACGATTTAGATCTCCGAGCCACTCATCTAAAGTGATCTCATCTCCGAGCCACTCATCCGCAAGCTCCGCCGCAGATGGCAAAGAACCCGTGACCCCGGCGTCAAAAAGCGCTTTCAGGCCCAGTCTCTTTACGTCCAGCAGCTACTGTGGGACGTAAACTCTGATCGATGGGACTCATATCTTGAGTCTCTTGAAGTCGATCACGCTTCCGTCTAGAGAGCGGCGAGTAGACTGACCCGCGAGAAGAGAACTCGCAACCCGCTTGAAATTCCGAACAGGGTTGTGTCTTCGGCAGAAGGCAAGGCGGAGGTCTTCGCCGACTGGATGGAGGCGCAATTTACTGTTCACCAAGGCGTCTCGGACCCTGCCCACTCGGCAGAAGTTCGAGACTTCCTATCTGGAAATTTTTCTTGCCCTCCCGATGTCCCAGCCCTGCCGTTCGACAGGGATGAACTAGTTTCATCTATCTGCCGACTGAATCGCCGACGCGTCCCCGGTCCTGACCGGATCGGGGCCGCTGCTCTACGAAATCTACCGGCCTCAGGCGTTGACCTCGTTCTTGAGCTGTTTAACTCCTGTCTCCAGCTACAGTACTTTTCCCGCCTGTGGAAAACAGCCAACATCGTTACGATACCGAAGCCTCGCAAGCCGCGAATACTATCGCCCAATCTCTCTCTTGCCAGTCATCTCGAAGGTGTTCGAGCGTCTCCTGCTGGCTCGCATCTCGCCGCTGCTCGATGGTTTCATCCGCAGCGAACAGGTCGGGTTTCACAGAGAGCACTCGACCACGCTTCAATTGGTCCGCGTTATTACGCACTTGTCAGACGCCACCAACAGGCGCGCGGGTACGGCTGCCGTACTATTAGTTAGAAAAACGCTTTGGGTTCCTCTGTAAATTTTAGGCATTCGTGATTGATGGAGATGTACATTTTAAGGAACAGCTTTTTCAAATCAAAATTAAGTGCACAGTGCTTGCAAAACTGTATCCACATGACTTAAACAGTGAAGAATTGTTCAGTGACTTGAAAGACGTCATACTCTAAAAAGAGCAAAGGTTAAAGGAAAACAAATGGACTTTACACCTCAGGGACTGCTACAATACATTTCTTTAATGGATTAGAAGCCTACAAAACAGTAGCAATAGCTTCAAAAATTTTCCTACCTTATCAGTGTCTGTGTCTTCTTGTGGGAGATCGTTTAGTAAACTTAAATTGATTATATCGTACCTATGATCAAAAATATCTCAAGACAGTGTATCAAATCTGGCGATATTTCCAATTGAAAATGACATCGCTTCGTCTTTAGATTATAATGATTTAATAACCGACTTTGCAGGAATTAAGATCAGGAAAGTTACATTTTAAAAAGTCTCGTTTTAAATACAGTATTTATTAAATATTAAAAGTAAATACTGAGTGTTTATTAATATAAAACGGAACCATTAACCTGTAATGGTAAGTGATTTATTTTATTACTTTTAATGAGTCTTTGTTTAACTTTATGTTGCTTTAGGATATTGTTTTAACGATATCCTTTAGACCTACAAGGAATTTGCATGTTTATTAGAACATTTTTATGTTATAAATTTTGTATATTACTACATTTTTTATAGTCTACATTGGTTTCTAATAAATGTATACAAACTGAATGCCGGTAATATTATAATATGTAATTTCTTAATTTTGTATAACAGATGTTCTTAAGACATTTGCTGGACGTGCTTTCATACAAAAATCTACACGTTTGCATTTACTGTGTACTTTGTTCACTAGATGAGCCTTCATTTTTGCTCTTTTGTCCCTTTTTAACTGTGAAGGTGAGGCGGCCGACGATCTCCTTGCCCCGGACGCCAAAAAGCCTAGCTAAGTCACTACCCTACAGAACCCTATTGTTTTTTAGATTGATCCCTCCAAAATAGGGGGCCATGAGGCAGAAATGTGAGATGTTAAAAATTTTTAAAAAATCGCAAAAGTCAAGTGAGGTGTCAAATTAATGGGACTTTTAAACGAAATATGAAATTAGTATTCATTTTTGAAAATTTAAAATTTTTGGAACGTCGGGGGTCAAAAAATCCAGAAACATGACACATATGGTTCTGAAAATTTTCTCTGTTAACATGAGTCACGTGGTAAATGTTTTAATGGTGTTTGAAGTCTACGGTATTCCTTAAATGAAGGTTATTGGTGTTAATGTTGCCGTAATCACTGACATAGAAACGGCTGAACACCAACCGTACTGAATAGAAACAGGCGTGGAAAGAGTAATCGATCTGCTAAAATGGATTTGGGATACTTTACCTGATTCACGCCATTTAATAGTGGTTTCATTTCAAAACTTTTTTGTGGGAGTTAAGCAGAGCATATTTTAAGGAATTTGCACTAGACGGCACTAAACCAAAAATGTACATTTTTATATAATATTGAAAATTATGAATTTGAATTTATAATTTTATATTACAGACTGAGATTGGCAAAAGCTTGAACACTATAAGTTTATTTAATTTTAAATCATTTTTTAAAAATGAAAAATGCATAAACATTTCATATTAAATTGCTTTACAACTAAATAAGTTAGTTAAGAAAGAAAAAGAAAAAATATGCCAGTAACGAAATATTTCCTTAATTCATACAAGCAAGCCTTCGTGATTTGCTGATTTCTTCCCTTTTTCTCACTTTTCGGCACCGGCACTAATACCTGCCACTAGCCGGTACTAGTGCCGCCTAGTTTATTGCTTAAAATATGCTCTGGAGTTACGGTACTCATTAAACCAGTTATATCGATGATGATGAAGAGGAGATATGGCAATGTCCGGTTGGATACGATATAATTGAAACGCTCGCAGTTCCCCTTCAGCAAACACTTAAACCCATCGGTGTTGAGAATAAGCAGAAAAGAATCACATCGATAAATTCAAAGTCTTTTGAAATAAATTTCTCAGATATCTTGTGGACAATCCGTGGTATTTTATAAATTTATAAGTAGATATTACCTCTGAATTTGACAACTACATTCAAGATAAGGAATATCTACCGTCAGTACAAGGTCACATTATGTAAAGTTGTGATTAGACCGGTGATGACATATGGCAGCGAGACTTGGACTCTGAATAAACAAGCCGCTAGCATAACCAATACCTTTGAAAGAAGAATTTTGAGAAGAATATATGGACCACTCCAAGTTAATGGGGTATGGAGAATACGTCACAATGAGGAACTATACAAGATATATAAATACAATGATCTGGCCATCACCATCCGACTGCATAGATTGCAATAGGCAGGACACATCGTTAGGATGGAAGGCAACCGAATACCTAGGAAGGTACTATTTAGTCAAATCGAGGGTAGAAGGCCTGTCGGAAGCCCCAAGCATCACTGGATTGACGCAGTGGCAAAGGATGCTAATACTTTGCTTAAAATAAAACGATGGACATCAATTGTCAATGACAGGGAAAAATGGAGGCGGATGGTTATGGAGGCTAAGGCTCGATTCTGAAGTGTGACGCCATAGAAGATGAAGATTACTTCTGAATACCTACAGTAATGAAAAAAATCAAATGGTTTGAAACGAAACATGAAGTGAATGAGGAGGTAGTACAGTTTATGAATAACGCCAATTCATAAAGGTGGTCTTTAGTGTTACTAAATCCTTTGATATTGTACAGATAAAGTGGGTCATTGTTCATTGGTTACTGTCTGGAGTTGAACATTTGGTATGACACTGAGCCTAAAACGTTCATTCATTTTAGGATCATTCATTTCAGTGGCATCTTGGTACATAGGCTATTTAATTTTCCCTCAGGAGGTGTGAGGCGAAGTCTAAGAAGTAAAATTTTGAAAAAAATCGCAGAAAGCCGTGTAGAGTACTAAATTAAAGACAATTTTCAAAAAATCTAAATACGCTGTTCAATTTTGCAAATTTCAAAACATTTTGGAGACCAGAGTCCATAAAGTGATCAAAATTTTAAAAATATTCGAAAAATCGGGGTTCAAATTAAAAAGAATTTTTATAAATCTAAATATAGTGTTTGGTTTTGGGAATTAAAAAAACTTGAATATCAGTGTCCAAAAAACGTCAAAGGAAAAGTTATGAAAATCTATGACTAAAGGAAATTCAGACTAAGGGAATTTTAACCCAAACCCAACATAGTGTTTACTTTGAACATTTTTTAATTTTATAGGTGCCACGAGCAAAACAAAAGACAAAATTTCGAAAAAAATATAACGTATATCAACATCATGATAAATTTGGGCGAAAACCGGTTAGTGTGTTCAAAGGGATCATGAGAGATACCCCAAGCATATAGACACATACCAAATGATCGATTTAAAACTGCGAATTCACTTTGCTCGTTAAATTAATACATAATCAACATTTTTAAAAACCAAACACTTGTTTTGCAGCTGAATATTTGTGATACGTGATGGGATATACATATTTCAAATTTAATGAGGCGATTCGAAAAATTAAAAAAAAATATTTTTTATTATGTGGTAACGAACTTTTATACTTAAAATATTCTTAATTTGTGCATAGTACAGCTATAACAAATACGTAATTTTAATTCAAAATTAGAATATATCATATATGTAAATGTGAGTAAATATATAAATATATATTTATATATTATAAAATTTAATACTTTTATATATACTATTAAGTAAAAATACAAATTTTTTTTACATTATAATATTTTTAAAAAATTATATTACATAACACTCAATTTCGATAGCTGTAGAAATATTGTCATCCTTAGATTAAAACAAATAAAATAAATATTTTCAATATTTTCCATACACGCGAACGCGCGCAAACACACACTCGCACACACGCACACGAACACACAACATGCATATATGTCTGTTTATTTTATATTTCCAGTTTTATTGTTCTTAAAATAAAATTCAATTTCTTTTTTAAACTATCAAATAATTTTTAAATATTTTTCCGAGCTGCTATAATTTATAGATTGATCTGATATTGATACAGTGTGTAGTAAATTGATTACAGGTTAATAAATTAAAGAGAATAACTTGACGATAATAGTGAGGTAGGTTACCTTTGACAGATGGCTTTCGGTAATGCTCGGTGAACCCTATGTAACCAGCAAAGAACTGCGACAGTCACATACGGCCTTAGGCTATATATAATGCTCCAAACTACTGTCTTGATATTACTTAAACATCTGTACAAACACTGCAAATCACATATGGTGTAACCTTACAATATTTCAAAAATTCACACAAATACACTACCATGTACTCAACGCAACTATAAAGTGTGTTACACCGGCCAGGTCGCAGGATATTTTTATTCTCGTTGCGTCAAGTATATGTAGTTGCACAATAATTAAATAATTTTCAAAGAGGAGTGAGATGTTGTTGACATGAAATAATTAATTAAAACCGTTTCCAAATAATCATACTAAGATTTATTAATGTCAACTGAAAATATTCAAATATTAAAATTTCAAATCTTTGATAAATAAAATATGCTCTTTTATAAGTTTACATAAAGTACCATATAACCTTCTCTGCTATTCATGACATATTAAAATAAATAACCATATAATCTTACTAGCTAAACAGACATGTTAAACAAACTATCTAAACTCTTTTTATTTCAGTGTGTCTGACTTTTACTCAAATTTTTAAATAATAATAGCAACTCATATACAAACAAAAATAATATTAAACTCAAGAATAAAATTACTTGTTGCTATAAACAAAAATAAAATAAAAAAATTTACTTTCAACCTATTATTTAATTCTACTGACACACCCAGATTTTAACATACAGCAGAAGATTAGTATTTTTTTTAATTTTCTTATTCAATTAAATTATTTACTTTAAGTACTATTTAAATTTAAAATTTTAAGTCTTTTTGTTCATGTATAATTTCTTTTTTGAAAGTTCTTTTCACGAACAAAAAAAATATAATTGTTTATTCATCACCTGCGTACATCCGCCGTTACCGTTGCGCGCGCGCGCGTGTGTCCGTGTGTGTCCTGAATCCTGAGAATTTGATGATGATGATTATGCTGATGCTGTGTTCTCTGTCTCTACGGGTTGTTGTTTATGATGGTCCAGAATTCCTCCATACGTCGCAGTGTGTGTGGACTGTCGCAGTGTGTGTGGTCCTGATCGATCGGCAGACCGGCAGCGTGACGTTGTGTGAAGATTTCTTGAGTCTGAGACCGCTCCAAAATTGCCTGTGGTATTTATACTGGACGGTGATCTGACAGGTCCAGGACTGTTTTCGACCTGTTAGATATTGTCACTTCGTGCAAAGCGTCCTTTTAATTTCAAATATCTTTTTGGTTCATTTTCGCGATTTCGTAAACATACTCGTAGCACGAGCGATATCATCGTTTGCGTAATTTTTTCCTGGTCACTCACATATAACACACTTATTAATTACTATTTAATTACACTAGTAATTAACATTAAATTACCCAGCCTCTTTATTATTGCGCATGTTTCAATAATTTTTATATCACCATATTCGTTAAAAATTCCTTAATGTCTTTATAATTTGGGTAAGTCTTCGTTCACAGGTTTAAAACGTATTAATTAGTTTATTTTTATCCGGTTAAAACCTGATTACAGAGAATTCGTAAGCATCACCCCAATCGTAGATTCGTGCCTGTCGTAGCTTGCGTTCACACACACAAACACACAAGCGCTGTATTCACGCGGGGCAGGTGTACGCTATCTGACAATTCTGAGACTGCATAATATTGTTAAAAACTGTTCATCATATATTTTCTATGCTAAGCAAACGGTTGATGAGGAAGATGGAGGTTGGTGTTGGCCGGTTTAGGAGGCCGCAGCTAGGAAGCCTTCAAGGCGTATCTGTGGTTAAGGTTGTGGAGGAAGGAGACGAGGTTAAGGAAGTGTAGAACAGCATTGATACTGCGTCACACTATGTGAGTGGCAGTGGATTAGATAGAGGCCACCCCGTCCCGATGATCGTGTAAGTTTTCAGGCGGTTGGGAGCGACAATCAATAGGATTAGGTGTGCACAAGTCAAGATTGGCTGCAGGCTGTAAGTGTATATTCTGCTGGGGGTCCGCCTGGAGCAGGCGTTACCACGGCTAAGTAGACGGACCGTCCGGAGACTTGGGCGCGCACGGAAATTAACCGTTTTGTTGTGATTGTCACAGAAAAGGAAGGAGTTAAGCGTGACGCCGAGGTATTTGCGAACAGGGTTAGGGGTAATTATAGAAGGGCCAGAGCAGAGTGGAGTTTGGTAAAGATGTTTGCATGTTTAGTTTAAAATACAGATCTACTTTCTGTCCGCATTCACGGTGGTATGCCAGGTATTTCAGTAGTCTAGCGAGCACTATAATGCACTCTGTAACCTGGCAATAAGCCAATGGTGTTAAAATAAAACACTAAGTTCTTTTATTCACACATTTTATACTGTTGTGTTCGAGTATTACTTCCGGTTGCACTTTGAATCTTACAGTTTGAAATTACTAAGTCTGCATATTATAACACTGAGTTTTCACTAAGACTGATAAATTTTACAAGACTGAGCACAGTAATACTGAGCAACATATACGTTCAAAAAATGTAATAAGACTGAGAGTCCTTCATAGCACTGAGAAAATTTAAAACACTGGGCAAACTTAAAATATGACTGACAGAATTAAAAAATATGACTGAGACTCCTCCGTGTTAGACGGTCAGTTTTTATCAACTCGTCCCTACCCAAATTTTGTCTTGAGGCTGTCCACGCCTTTTCTTACTTACGATAGGTCTCGATATTTTCTTAGAATATTTTATCCTACTTCTTCAGCGTTTTTTGGTTTCTGTTCAATGATTCGCTTTGACTCCTGGTTACCATAGAAACTCTCCTCTCCACCGGTTCTTCGCAAGACGCTGTACCCTGATAGGTTGTTAGACATCCCCCAGATTTCTTCGTTCGGACGTTGATCTCTTTCGCAGAATTTCTAGTCGTTGCGCGCCTGTCAATCACCCTTTTGTTTGGGACTTACGGAATGTTGTTCTAACTTCACCTCCCGCTGTGCAGGATCCTCGAGTCTTTTCAACTAGTTATTTCTTTTATTGTCTCTGTAAAGTGCAGCACCCTCAACTCTTTTGTGACCTCCTGTTGTTTTTGCAGTATCATCGTATTCTGACGTAACCCGAGCGGAGGTTCACCTTAGTTATCCGTAAACGTGTGAGTGACCTAGCATGGCATTGTGTAGTTTGTTGTGGGGTAATAAATTTTTAGCCAAGCTTCTCCTGTCATCTTGAACTTTCATATCTATTGTTGCGTGGAGTCTAACTCCTTTCTATTGTCTGCTAGCGACGCTGGTTTGACATCTTCAAATTAAGCCTTATTTATTGCTTTAACTTGAAGTCGTTGACACGTCTGCGTGTGAACAAAATCGGTCGAGAAGAAAATTTGAAATTTTCAAATTTTTCGCACGCTATAACATTAATATAAGTAATAGCTGTGCTTATAATACTGTTAAAGGCCTTTTTTTTGCCGTAATGATGAAATTAGATTATGTATAGATAAACAAAGAATAACGCAATGAACTAACACACAACAATGTACTCTAAATTTGATCCTCTTCAGTTGTTGGTATTTTGTCATTTGCTATTTTTAACTCTCAGTAAATTGGTTATAGTCACGACACTGTCACCAGTCTGCATGCTATACGGAAATTCACGTTTCTTCATCACGTTTTCTTTTGGAATTTACATCAAACAGGAAAAGTTAGGATTTTCAAGAATCTGGTCTACACGTTGTCTCTGCAGCAAATAAGGCAATAGAACATAATGCAGGAGAAAGAAGAGACACATCTGGCATCCATCTAGTAAGTAGGCCTACATACGTATATGACTCAGCTGAGTGATTTGTAAAGCTAAGTTATTTATCTTATACTAAATACGTCTTGTACAACTGTCTATAAGCTTTCCGTTCTTAGTTCAATCCTGATGTAAACAAACCCACGTGGCAAATCTGAAACGCTATTCGTCAGGGGCGTTGACACTGTTCACACAGTAATGAATTATGCGCATGTGCAGAATGTCTGTATAGTCATGTGAGAGTTATCTTGCACTTAATTCGGGGCACGTCGTTTTAAGACTTCTTCCTTATCACTCGATTCTGAATCGTATTTAATTAATATGGAGGCAGTTGATAGGATATGTTTCCTGTCACAACACAGCATTAGTTGCTTGATATAACACAATTTATTGAGAAGGCGGTAAATGAAACAACGGCGGTAAAAGACAAGTAGAGTCATTGTGTGCATCATATAGTCAAGAAAGATGATAAGCTACGGCAACTGACTACACCGACAGCAGAATGCCGGCGACACGACGGGTCGGCTTCATTGAAGGTGATAAGCTCCAGTTGCTGTATAATAATCATGGCGACGTCTCATCCACTTGCACTAAAAGTACTCATGCCATTTTACTAATGTAACAATCCGATTGGTGCGTACTCACTCAGTCCTTACCGTTCTAAGGACACATTATTGTATAAAAGCGCTCCGACCGTAAACCTTTTGACCGAGACAATTATATAGAGACATAATACGACGCCATTAACAGTACTACAACAGTTTGTACGTATTGTTACGACGGTCTACCTTATCGTCGTACGGTACAGTGGAAAACAAAATACAAGACACCAATTAAGTCACTAATCACCAGCTTTAATTATCACAATTATACAGTTTATAATTAACTCGTACAATATTTCCAGTTAGATTTGTCCACACGCAAAAACAATGTCTATTAAAAGAGTTTTACACAATTATTAACACAATACTACATCACTTCGACAAAGACTCAATCCGCATATAATGCCAAAAAACGCGAAAAAAAAGGAAAAGAAAGAAGAAGCAGGTGTCAGACTTTGAAATGACAATGATGTATACGAGAGGAAGTTAGCACAAAGGCGTGTGAAATCCTTCAATGTCGACAGGCATGTTTATGGACATATCATAAATCCAACAGAGCAGCTGGTCACTTGAAGAAATTCGGGCTTGTTCTAGCTAAATGCATAGAACAACGCCAGAGAAAGAGTCACGATTGTAAGACTGAGAAAGATACAGTTAGGGTGACTGAACGAAGTACCAAGAACGCCACAGCAGACTAATCAACGGTACAGCTGGAAGTATTCTTGCTGAAACGAATGGAAAAACACCAGAGATAAGTATGAAGGGACATACCCAGGAGAATGCAACGAAGGTGATTGAACCAATTAACAAGGCAGCTGGAGGCTTAGCGAGACTAAGGGTTGTTCTGGTGGAAAGGCGTAGAAAAAACACCAAAAGGGAGTACAATTATGACGTACTTGGAACGCCACAAGTAGATGTGAATAAACTAACCAACTGTGCAGCTGGACACTAGGAGACAATTAAGGAATTGTTCTGGCCAGAGACTATAGGAAAACGTCAGAGAGAGGGTTACGAGATCAATATCGAGAAAGCTATAGCAGAGGTTGGTGAACTCATTAACAAGTGCAGCTGGCAGCTAGGAGGGAACACAAGTAGGTTCTGTCTAAATGGGATATAGAAAAAACGACAGAAAGGTTTACGAGTGTGAAATTGGACTTAACGTAGCAGGAGGGGTTGGACCAGGAGAAAAGAAATAGAGTAGGGAATGAAGATGTCCTATCAGAAATCATCTTTCAACGTAGGCGGTTTCCAGGAGTGAATTTTATTAGAAATAAGGAACTTAGAACCAATGGAAACGAAGCAGGATAACGAAAAGAGACTTAGTGGGGAATTCGGTGTATTGACTATATGAAATAAGCCGAAAGCGCGATCGAGGAGTCTATTAGTAAATTTTCGGAGAGTCGGTAGTAACGTATCGATGAAGTCCGTCATAATTTCCGTGGAGTCTTGACTTAAACATTTAAGAGTCTTTATTTAAATTCGGAAGTAGTCGGTGGTGAAAGTTCAGACAGTTAACTTAAGACTTATATAGAATTAACATGTGTAAATAGTTGTGAAGATTCAGAAACTTATACTGTATTTTCATAAAGTCAAATGAACGAATAATGTATGTAATATAGTTCATATTGAAAGAGTAAGAACTAGAGTTTTATTAATTTATAACTTGTAAAAACAATTAGGATCGTATCATGTGTTCAAAATCAGTCATGTGCGAACTATAACTCACGTAACGAGAATAGATGCTATAAGCTAGTGAAGGGTACTTATACTAATGTAATGTCGGAAGGTGCCGGATATTATTAGTTAAAGTGGAGTGATTAAAACTGTAAGCAATCAAATATTACGAGAGTAAACCACGATATGATTCAGCAAGGTTCATGGAAAGGAGTGGGAAGCGCATCTACACTTACGACGCAGATATAAGGAGCTGGAGATGGGATCACTGCAGGTCCACACACCGTAGACAGGAATATCGTACCAACAGTAACTTTTATGTACTAATTACTATTTTACAAAACCACCTGTCTGTCCTACTAAAAGAACCTACACATAAAACATGTCCTACTAAAATAACTTACGCAAGTAGTAAACATTAAAACTTGAAGTAGTATGATTACATCACTTCAATTAAGAATAAATTCATATCTTAAAAATTAATCCATTTGGAAATAGAATATGTTGTAGTATGATATAAGTATTAATCATGCTTGGATATAAATTAAATTGCACCTTGAGATATAGAGACCTTAGTATATAAATGTCTATTGAGAGAAATCATGTTTTAAAATAATCAATGATCATAATATGTTAAGGGTCAAAGAGAATGGATATTAATGACAGTTAACGCAAATTTAATAAATGCATTAAATTTGATTGATAAATGTGTATATGTTTCATTATTTAAATACCAACCTGAAGGATGATACAACAATATTACTTAATTAGTTTTTCGTGAACACGAATATATAATTTGTACTCATCACTTCTAAGTAAATTTTATACCATTACAATTAACATAAACAGACATCTTTGTAACACATAAATAATCGTTCCACGCACTAGCGAAAATCGCTCACGTAACTGAACTGACAACCCGGCTGCTATGGCTTATATAGACTGCGGTGAGGTCCAGTACAGCTTTTCCTCCTTACTGCACGCCGGCGCCTTAATGTGTATCTCAAATGTTCCTGGAACTCACTAGAACCACCTACTTGAATGACGCAACACAAGCCACACAGACGAGGAGAGTGGAGAATGTTCTGGGTTGTTCGGCAGGTTTCTCGTAAGCGTATAAACAATTTACAAACACGTGAGTAGTTGGATGTGTAAAACCGATATCCGGTAACTGACAGTAAGTCGAAGGAACAAATATAAAGAAATGTTAGGAATCTCCTACGGGACTAAGTCAGTAGTCGGCGTTGACCGCATTGCCAGTGCGGTGATCAGGAGGAAGGCTTGCCCCACTATTGGCTTCATACCAACGTCTGTGTAGCAACTCAGCGTGTCGAATATTGTGTCCTTCAGTCTGGCTCGAATATTTGGAGTGTTTGTATGTTGTTATAGCCTTGGAATCGCTATTATTTTAAATTAATTGTTACCATCGTCCGTGATTATAGGTGCGCTTCAAAATGACATCGATCCAAAAAAGAACAAACAATCGTTAGCAAGGTT
Organism: Magicicada septendecula; assembly: GCA_034769895.1. Lineage (NCBI taxonomy): Eukaryota > Metazoa > Arthropoda > Insecta > Hemiptera > Cicadidae > Magicicada > Magicicada septendecula. Next base: position 234,011,515 of record CM068372.1, on the reverse strand, counting down.
AGAGGTTTCCTTTTATCAGAAACCGATATATTTACCTTTATATTTGTGTCCTCAGGATAGCCAACGAATTATCTTCTAACAGTACAACTGCCAAGGCACTGTTATTCGCAATCAATACTTGGAGGGCTTCAGCGGTGTACAATTCATGGGTGCTTAATTTACAACTACTGTTTAGCAGTGGCTATCCATTGTTGTATATGGGCAGTATACCCCCCCCCCCATTAGGTAATCGCCAATGAGGTCTTATAGGTAAAATCTGCAGGCAACTAGTTCATCACTAGCGGCCGTGATGTAGCATTCACTGGAGAATTTCCTACTCCCTTCAACGCCCCCTCCCACCTTATATTGAATAACCCTTCGCCATGGAAAAATCTTGGAATACTCTGGCTACGCTGCTGAATTGACTTCTCTTGTTAGGTCTTTATTACAGAAGATGGTTACAGTGAACAATGCGGTTAAGCAGAATTCTACTTATAATTTCCTTACTGCTACGTCCATAACTTGTAATTTTACTCCCTAGATAGTTATATTCCTTAACTGCCTGGAGAACATTATTTCCAAGAGTTATTCCGACTTGATCTTCCTCCTTCCGACTACAAACTAGGACGTTGGTCTTTTTTTCATTTATTAAATCAAAACATTTTCTATATCCGTAATACATGTATGTCTGTAAACAGTCTACAGTCAAAATTGCATTAATAACCTCTATTCAAGTGAATAAATCATACGACTCTACGTACACAAGAGAAATTGAACTGAGGGTATCTATAACTTTACACCTCATCTACGCATTGCTCCATTTCCTTAACCTCAATTTCATTATTGTTTTGAAAATGGATGTTTACAATAAAATTCTAAACACGGCCATCAGCGGTTTGATAACAAGCGGTTTGATAACAGCAGTTTAATCGCGTCGTCGGCTCGTTAACAAGGTTAGAAGCGATTCCGAAAACAGAACAGAACGAAAATTTGTTTGTTTGATACCGTTGTAGGTGTCATCATTAACAGCTGTGTCATCGGAAGCTGTTACGATAAAAACGCGCTCGGAAACGGTGATATTTTAAGCGCGCAGAAACCCAATACGCATGGGCTCGGTGTCACCGGGCGGCGCACAGCAACAAATGGCCCTACAGGTGTGTCGTGTAGATAGAATCTAGGTTAGCACACGACACGGCCACGTGCCTCCCTCTAACTCATAACTCGTTACACGTTGATAACTGTTCTCTTATCAGTTATGTATAAATGTATATACTTGTGTGTGTCACACGGATAAACAAAAACAACTTTTAACGGTTGAACCGAGCGAAACATTTAAATAATATTTTCATAATAAACTCAGATGAAAACTGCAGGAAAGTGAAAACCACGGCAGAACTCAAGGAAAACGAGTTCTGCTAGATTGTCTGCTTTAATCCCAATCACTTTATTTGTAACAAAAATTGCATTCTTTCATATGAAATGAAATTAAGAAGTTAGAATTTTTAGGTGAAGGTGTTATAAACAAAAACGGCAACATATGCCAGCATGTGCCGTAAAAAAATACATTTAACTACGCTGGAATAGGAGGTCGGACTGCAAAAACTGCAAGTGTCACCCAAGAGTGGGTACGACCACTGTGAAGAATTTTTCCTGGCACGGATTGTATATTTTTGACTTTGAATCAGACCTCGATTCTCTTCTTTTGCTAACACTGAGATCGTCTGCCATGCGACAAAATTAAGAACGGTTTGAATGTTTAGAGTGAAATATTATTCAATCAGTGTGAAATGCTGACTTGTTCTTTTAAGTATTTAAGACTCTTCAGTATCCTTGAACATAAGCGTTTATGAGCTCTAAATGTAGGGTATAAAATCATTATGCTTTTATACCGTAACGATGTAGAGTATTGGCCCAAATTTATTCTGCTACCCAAAATTCCTCTTTTCCTGTTGAATGTTTACTAGAGCAATTCTACTTGAAAGCTTTTGCTAACTTGGTCAGTCCTTAATCAACACTTTTCTAAATACAAAAACTTGGTACGTATTAGTGCAAGACTGGTTTATTATGCCAGAATTGCTGTTGAATCTAACTGGTGAAAAGAGATTACTAATAAATAAACTCTTTTGAGGATTTTGGTCTTGCTTTTTGGGAATATAAAAAACATATTCAGGTAAGTGTTCGTAATGTTCTAAGAAATGTAAATAGGTAGCTGTACCTCTGGTGCTATAGGCTTACGGTATTCTGGTACAATACAATCCGTGATATTTCAATGTCGACTCTCGCCTCCGTAAACACAGTAGAAGTGCTTGAACTTTAAAACCGATATTGAAGAAGTGCTACTGCAGGTACTACAGACACAAAGACAGTAATAAACAAAGAATCAAAATGTCATTTATTCAGGGCAATAATTTGAAAACAGAATACTAAACTTTATACGGGTCACTAGCAAAATATTATGTTTAAACTTCTACAATTAGAAACATACAATTTTGTGACAATTTGCTGAAATTTGTCTGAATGGAGTTACATTATGAGAGATGTTAAGGGAAATTTGTTGAACTTTATTCCTAATATTTGTGCAAATTAATTTTGTAAATGTTCAATTGAAAATAATAGGTTTCAAATGGTTTTAATAAGTTGTGTGTAGTAAATGCCAAGTTAATTCTTATAATTATTTATTTTCAAGGGACCGCACACAGCTGCCTGAAGACCTCACATTCTAAAAACAAACGGTTTATTAGATAATAAATTTTTATTTAAATGTTTTATTCATATTTATTTATTGTAAAACGTAGATACGAGTACCTACAAAGGTTTTGAGATTGTTAGATACTCTCCAGGTAATTTAATAACGAAGTAATTATTATAGTGCTATAATATTCTTAAAATAAATTGTAAATCGTTAATTGAAATAGTGAAGGGATTGACTCAAAATTGTACATTAAATTTAACTTTTCAAAAATTCTTGCCGTAACGCAGACGTGTAAAGAAAAGAAAAAAGAAACTGGTTATTGTGCAATGTTAGAGCCACAAATGGCAGTTTCGCTGGAAGAGTATGGAAGCAGTTCGAGTGCAACAGTTCTACAGCGCACGTGATAAGTGACGTCAGGCAATACTGCAGCAATTAAATATATATATATATATTTTTTTGAACACTGCATTTTCATAACCCGACAAAAATTAATTAGATAATATTTGTTTATTTCGAAAATTAAGTACAAACAAGATTACCGTGACATCAGCTTTAGAACGTAAGTTTTGCGCAGCAAACCTTTTTTAACCGTCATTAAATCAATAATCCATGTGGCAGTAATTTTCCAACTGTGAGTGCTGATAAAATTCGAACAGTCAGTTTCTCCAAAGGGAGCCAGATTCAGCAAAGACGTGGAAGCATTCGAGATTTCAGTGGTTACATTTCTTACAATGTAGTCTACGTTAACTGTGCTCTTTATTGTCATGATTGGAGTCGATGTAGAGCATAAGATATTATGTTGTTTACATCCCTTAGAAATTAAAAATCTCAACACACTTCCTTCTGAAACGTCCGTATCTAGCTATGCATATGCAAAATTAAGCGTTATCAATTTGTAACTTTAGGGGAATTGGAACAGACAGATGTGGATGTTATGTTTTACCAGAACTCTATTTCTTGCCATGTACAATGATCGAGATTATTTCGTCACGTTTCCTCGTTGGATCGAAGTCGATTTAACGTGCTTGTGTCACAACTGAATAGAGTTCTGCTGGTCATAAAATTGCTTTTAAAAATCAACGTTATGATCAGGAACAACTTTTGGACTCATACATTACAGACAGGTCTCTGACAATAAAACAGAATTCGAATGGGAAATTATTGTCATTGTATGGCATTGTACTGACTGCAACTATCATTAAGACAGTTGGATAAAAAAGTAGTAACAAGTAACAAGAAAAAGGAAGTAACACATAATAAAAGCAAAATAATTCATGTTAATAAGGATGACAGAACAAGAAATATGCCAATAATTATTGACGGAAAACAGTTCAGCAATACAGAGATGTACGTATGTTTTGGATTCATAATACATAAATACGGAGAAATGGATGAAGAAACTAAAAATTCGACAAGTAAAGTTATTAAAGCGGATTATGTGTAAATAATAAATACGTCTTTACTAGGCGTGTCACAATTGTCTGGACTCGTATAATGTACCTTCTTCTTCTTCTTTTTCTTCTTCTCTGCTTCTTCTTTTCCCTTCTGCCTCTCAGAGTTGTGTATTCGTTATAATGAAGCTTTTAGGAAAACGGTACATTTTAATGTGGGGTGGCTTTTAAAAAATTGTTCCAATAAGTAAAAAAATTTTCTTCTATCCGTAACCAAAACTTTATTTGAAGAAGATTCTCTAGAATTTCTCCTCAAAAAATGTTGATGTTTTTCCTCAAACCAGTTAAAACGAACATATCTACTGGTACAGAGTATAAAATGGTTAGAATCCTATACCTAAATGCTTACTTAACCCTATACCAGAATTTATATGTAGCCTACATTAAATTCTGGAAATACCCTAACCCTGTTGTCACTGTAATACTCATTATACCTAACTGTAAAATAATATTGTAACACTTATTGTAATAACCTCATAAGTAAAAGAGAAATCAGCATAAAAACGAATGTCCTCCTATATACAGTAATACCATAAACTTCAGATCAAGAATAACAGCAGCGGATATGAAATACCTGAAAATAGTAAAACTTCAAGGGACATGATACGAAAACCGAAAAACAAGAGACGAACTAGAAAAGAAACAACTGTTTATTGAAATAGAAAGGAAATAATTGCATTGGTGTGAACATGCAGTGCAAGTGGAACAAGGAATATATATAAAAAATAATGTAGATAGAAGAAGACCAAGGGCCGATACATAATGCAATTAGAAGATAAATACCAGAGACTTGCCAATTAGTAGAGGGAAGAACATCATGGAAATGAGGCGAATGACAGGAGAGATAAATTTATACAGGAGATGGATAGAGGACCAAAAGAAGAAGAGAAAGAGAATGAAGAATGGATAGAGTTAAAGAGTTCAGCCTCTGTTAAAGTGTTCAGGAACTACCCAAATACTAACACCATAGGCTGGAGTTTACATGCATGTGTTCAGTAGCATGAAATACACATACCTTTTTTACGCAACCTCAAGCCGGAGACCGGTGGTTGGTTCGTCGGCCTGTATTTAAAATCCCTCTATCTTTCCAAGCCCGTTTCTACAGTCACGTGACACTAGAACCTATTTCTTGGCTTTCCTCACCATTTCTGTCATAACTTAGCCCTGTAATTCATCATTCAATTACTGTATCCATGCACCTCAAACTTCGATAGTTCTTCCTTACGAGACACTTCCACAACCTCACAACCTTTTTTCCATGTGTCCTCTCATATCACTTCGTCATGAAAGACTTTCCATCTCCTTCTACACCATCTTTCAAAAGAAAGTCCCGTAGCTTTTCCTAGGCTTGTGCCTGTGGAGTTGCGTCGTTTTGGTAAAAAGGTACTATATCTGTTATAAGTGAAGGAATTATGAATATTTGACAGAAAAATGATGATTGTAGTAGAAGCTGAAATTTTCTTGAAAAATACTACTGTTCAATGCGTAAGCCTGATAATTTGTATCGAAATTCCATCACGCGACGAACTATATTATTCCACGCTGCTTATTGTCCACATAGTAATGCGCCCTCTCACTTGGAACATTTTCCTGACAACGTGTGTCTAGTTTCGTAGCACGTATACCGTCATATAAATTAAAATAATAACTTGCTTAACAGCTTGTCTGACTTTAGCTTATGCAAGTAAAGGATTTTATTTTTCTATCAAAAATACAATTTCAGAAGAACATGCTTTTTATACTGACTTCCATGAAAGTCAGTAATAATATTATACTCAAGAATAGAGATTTATCACTTTGTAAGTATTTTAATGTTAGCACATAGCAATTATTTTTATACTACTAAGCATTACCTGCTTTGTTAATTTCAGATATTTCCATCGAAAAGCATGTCCTTGCTTACACATAACAAGAGTATATTTGGTTAAGATGCTGTGTGCGAAGATGCTCTGTCACAAGTTGTCTCGGTAATGTCTCGATAGTTTTATTTTTGCAGGAGATTAATGCAAGACAAGAAGGATAAGCTACAGCTAGCTGTAGGTCTATATACGTTGCACAGACTGACTATACAACATGAGATATCGTCACACAAAAGAAAAGTAAACGCCTTGGTTCGAATTTGTCCAGTCTAAGAGAGACATCGATAATAGAATATCACCATGTTAATCATTTTAATTATCTTGTGAACTACATTACTTGTCCCTAAAAAAGTACTGGAAAGGATGGGAACTATCTCTGGAAACCTAGTATAAGCTGTCCCCTCTACAAAGTGGCAACGGCCTCTTAAGCAGGTAGAGTCAAATACAGTTTCTTGCCCTTGGGGTAGGAAACTACTCCTAAAGCCAGAAGTGCCACCAGAAGCCCAACAGGATGGGAAATAGGAAACCACTCCATTAAAGGCTTCTTACGATATCCCAATCATACGCTAATGGGCTCTACATCCTTGGAAATCGCAGCCATCTACGGGAGAGACTGAAAAAAACATGCAAGTCTAGCTGGATTGAGACGACAACGCCTCACACTAGACTTAGCCAACGTAAGGTTCGTAACATCCCCTGGTGAACATCACTGATTTGGAAGCCAGACGAGTCTTCGTAAAACTGACTGGAAACGGGAAAAGGATATTCGATTTGGTATTTCGGAACACATAAATGTCATAACGAGGAACGCACGTGGGATATCACCTAAAGGAAAGGAAATTGGTGACTTGCTACTGGAAAGGAGTATGATGTTGCTTGCATAATTGAAACCAAGAATAAACTGAAAGGGAGTAAAGACTTTGGTATGAGTCATTTGAGTACAGAAACGCACAGTTTACAAACACCTCGTTGCAAGGCCAGCAAAATTTTCATTCACTTCGTACATAGAGCAATCTTTGTACAGTATGTCATAGTGCGTACATCGGTTGCAATAAGGTTGGCGGAAACATCAAAAGCATGCAAGCTTAGTTGTGAAGCGACATTACGTGACAGAGACTGTTGTCGCGTACTCTTTTCTCTCTAGTCACCGCATGCTACACATTTAAGTGAGGATGATTCTTTCGTTAGCTCCACGCATGTCACCGTTGGAAAACGATAGTCAGGTTTATGCCGAGCTCAAAGTGCTACCAAGTAGAATGAATTTCCTAACTAAGCCTGCAGACGGCCGATTGTGATAAATCTCTTTAACGCCACCATATGTCGAGGGTATTTCTAAAGTGTAGTGGGCATGTACAGTAGTTGCTGCGGCGGGTTATGAAGGGTCTCTTGCCACTCGGTATAAAACGTAAAAGGCGTCTCACGGTATCGTCGAATGATCAAACACCGAACCCGCTCCTCAGCAAGCGAGAGGCCGCTTATCAACAAAGTCGGAGAACTATTCTACGCGTTAGCTCTGTACGGAATTCGTGATAACATTTATTTTATGTACAGCAAAAGGTATCCTGTAGTTACGACCAATAGCAGGTACGCTCTAACGACAATTTTATACAATTGTCAGTCTATATGGAAAACATATGCAGGGGCTGTATGGGTCTACATGCCTATAGGGAAATATCACGCATTAACAAGAATAAATAAAAAATTAATAACCGAAAAATTCATATCAATACAAAACAACACACAAAATCTTTCAAAGGAGTCGCACATAACTCAAGAATTTCCACCAAACCAGTATACAAGTCAGAAGCAATTTCATTTCCCTCAAATTGGGGGGTATAATAGACTTTCAATGGTTTGATTCACACAGTACAATATGGTATACTCCTGTGACACGAAGAGCTCGAAAAAGAGGCTACAACTTTACAAAAAGCGTTAAGTCGTCATGATTACTCTAACAGTATATAAATGAAGAAACAGTTTGCAACTTGTGATTCAAACTTCCAAGCTGTTCCGAGGGCAAGACAGTGACAATACATAGCCGTGTCCAAAATATATTGTCGCATATAAATTATGACGTAAATACGATTGTATATAATGAAACAGATCAATAAATAAAACATTAAGAAAATGTCCACCCGTGTATAATACGTATGTCACTGGATGCACAAAGAAATTCTTCACTTTACGGTGTTATTATGCTAATTACGATGTGAATTAATTAGTTAGATCAATTATCAATTTTAATTACCAATTAGCATAATAGACAAGAGACTCTTTAGTATTTTAATCATGTTCTTTTGTTACATATGAAAATTGTACAATTATAAATATTCGTGTAATTGTGTTCTATGTAAAAATTTAACATGCGGGTTTTAGTAATAATGAACGCATTTGTTTAACTGTACTTAAATGACTAATTTATTATTCATTAAGTCAATTTATATTCATAACGCATAAAGAGTTTGCTGTACCTGTAAATACATCAAATAACACATACATCATTAAACAAGTTCTAGCTTATATGATAGATGAAAAAGACACACATACATAAATCATGATATACAATAAATCCAAATAATAATTAATTAATGCGTTCATTAATTCCAGATAGTTTCGCTTACTTGTTCATTATTTATAACTTTAAATTTATTGTTTTATCAAATTTATTTAAAACTCCCAGGGTGGGGATTCTTTGAAAGAGTCAGGACAGTAGTAGTTACTAAATTAATAGATTAATAAATGTTACTTGTATTAAGAATATCCACTCATGGTCCAACGGTGATCGGCCTCCTTGTTGTGGTGAAGTCTGATGAACACATCTTGTTGAATAAAGTTGAACTCACTGTCACTCGTACACACACGTGAACTCGCGTCATTTATAGAGTAGTGTGGATGTGATGTTGCTTTCAATGTTAGTTTGTATAGATCAGATCGCTTTTTAATGTGTAATCATTCTAAAAAGAGTGGTGTATGTTCACGCTCGCAAAGTTAATGTCGATGTCCGTTCATCACAGAAATTCACTTGACTTTGTGTTGATGTTTATGCGTTTATACTACTTGGTTGATTAGTTTGTTCAAGTATATATATGTTCTGTTATATTTAGTGTAATACATTAACACTGGCTAAATGTAATTCTTTCTAAGTTGTTCTGTTCACTAATAATGTTTCGTGTATGTGCCGAGATTACATGATAGTTCGCTTGAGTCGCTCGAATTGTTCACTCGGAAATTCCTAATAATGTTAATGGTTAACTAAGATGTTTAGTTCGCACATTTTATACTGTTGTGTTCGAGTATTACTTTCGGTTGCACTTTGAACCTTACAGTTTGAAATTACTAACTCCTAATACTACAACACTGAGTTTTCACTAAGACTGATAAATTTAAAATGACTGAGCGAATTAAAAATATGACTGAGAGAATTAAAAATATGACTGAGACTGAGACTCCTCCGTGTTAGACAGTTAGTTTTTATCAACTCGTCCCTACCCAAATTTTGTCTTGAGCCTGTCCACGCCTTTTCTTACTTACGATAGGTCAGCTCGATATTTTCTTAGAATATTTTATCCCACTTCTCCAGGGTTTTTGGTTTCTGTTCAATGATTCGTTTTGACTCCTGGTTACCATAGAAACTCTCTTCTCCACCGGTGTCTTCGCAAGACGCTGTACCCTGATAGGTTGTTAGATATCCTCCAGATTTCTTCGTTCGGTCGTTGATCTTTTTCGCAGAATTTCTTGTCGTTGCGCGCCTGTCAATCATCCTTTTGTTTGGGACATACGCAATGTTGTTCTGACTTTCCCCATCTGTTTCCTTGGTCATCTTGAGGTATTGTTCTATTTTACACCCCTTTTTTGTAGCTATTAATAATTTCTGACATGCGTTGGCTGGTGAAGCCACCCCGACTTTCTAATCGTAAATTGTGTCCGTCACGTAAACGTCACCTCCCGCTGTGCAGCATCCTCGAGTCTTTTCAAATAGTTATTTCTTTCATTGTCTCTGTAAAGTGCAGCACCCTCAACTCTTTTGTGACATCCTGTCGTTTTTGCAGTACCGTCGTATTCTGACGTAACCCGAGCGGACGTTCGCCTTAGTTATCCGTACACGTGTGAGTGCCCTAGCATGGCATTGTGTAGTTTGTTGTGGGGTAATAATTTTAGCCAAGCTTCTCCTGTCATCTTGAACTTTCATATCTATTGTTGCGTGGAGTCTAACATCTTTCTATTGTCTTCTAGCGACTCTGGTTTGACATCTTCACATTAAGCCTTATTTATTGCTTTAACTTGAAGTCGTTGACACAACTGCGTGTTAACAAAATCGGTCGAGAAGGAAATTTGAAATTTTTAATTTTTAAATTTTTCGCTCGCTACAGCGTCCTCAATTTGGATTTGATGACGTGACCTCTAGGAACCATAGAATCCAAATTCTGCGCCCTGTTCGTCGCCACACCATGTCCTCCTTGATCTGGGAGGAATATAGCATGTTGACCTACTTTTCGTGATTTGTATTACAATTGGTGTACCCCCCTTTGGTTTTAATTGCATTTACGAATTTATTGCTAACCATCTGGAATGGTTGAATGTATTTAACATCAACGCATCTATGTATCAATTACCTATAAGTGTCTTAAATCTTATTATAAAACAAGTGATAATTTCAATGGATAGTTTTCACCCACTTAACTAAACGAATTATTTATACTCGTGACATAATATCTATACAATATAATTTTAAACAAGTCAATATTAAATTCAATTGACCTAATGTAATGCCTTACGTATACTAATAAAGAAAATCTTCTACAAAATGAATCTCATATAGTATAAGTAATCCTACTAATATTTTCGTTCCGTAAAATTTATTTATAATTCGATTGATAACTAACATATTTGTTATGTTACTTTATCTAATCTATACCCATATCGATTCATCAACTATATACATATACATAATCTCTGAGTAATGAGTAATTTATTTCATTCTAGCATCAATTCAGATCCTTAACCTATCCATTATACACATTCATCTTAACATGGCTTACTTGTAATATAATTATTAATTTACATCACTTATTCACCTTTAAGTGTCCTTTTTGTTCATTTTGTCTTTGATAATTTATTGCTAAACATTCAACTCAAGTTATTGTAAATAGAATGTTCTTTGCATTCGCTACTATACTTCATAAAGAATGTTAACTAAAGTATTCATTTGTACTTAGCAGCTAACACATCATCAGTGTTCTATTCGACATGTTATAATCTATGAACTACGTAAGTTCTTAAGTTATAATTTACATCAGATTACATATTTTCATTGATTAAGCTAGCTTGAATGAGGTTCACGCGTCATCAGCCCTAACTTAAATGACTTGTCTCATACAGCTAACTCATCAAGGTATGCTCTTCTACTTTCTCCCTGGTAGATTAAATTCTGTCCTTTGGTTCGTAATATTTCTTCATTTGCCTCACATTGAATTTCCCTCGTATCTTGCTTTCGTCCTCACAGTTGATGAGCTGGTAGGTAGCATCCCCAAGAATTCGATGTACTTTATAAGGCCCGCAGTAAAGTTCGCAAAATTTGTCAATCCTTCTTTAAACCGCGTCTGACTGATAATAAGTCCTTATCAAAACCTTTTCACCAATCTTGAATTTAGTAATGGTTTTGGTTTCATTACATAATTTAGCTTGCTTCTCTCATTTCTCTTTCATCCTCACAAATATCTGGTTGTGATCAGCTCCTCCAACTCCAACAATGTCTTTGTCTAGATATCTTTCACATACTCTAGTCGGTTTTCTGCCGAGATGCGCCTCATAAGGTGTTACCTCAATGGTCTCATGGTACGTCTCGTTAATGCAGCTTTTGATAGTAGTTACATATCGCATCCACTTAGTATGTTGGTCACACACGAAGATTCTGAATAAATTCCCGAGCTGTCTGTTAATCCTTTCAGCTAGATTTGCACATGGGTTTCTAATTGCGGTGTATCTTGGTTGAATGTTTAGCTCATTCAAGCCGTTCACCCATTTCTTTGACGTAAATTGTGTCCCATTGTCAGTGAGAATTGCTTTAGGTGTTCCAAATTCTTCACTATACTGTCTCACCCTTCTTAATGTAGCAGCGGTCGTTGCTCTCCGAAGTGTAAACAATCGTACGTACTTTGTAAAGTTGTCAACAATTACAAACAAGTACCTCACTCCAGCGGACGATACGGGCAGCGGTCCAAAATAATCCGCGCTGACTAACTCTCCCCTTCCTAACGGGACAATGGCCCTCGTTCCACCGAATAAGACCCGGTTACTTGTGTCTTTGCATTTTTAACACACGTCACACGCCCTTACATAATTCCTCACTTTCTTCAACATTTTGTCCATCGTAAAATGTTCTTGCAACATCTTCGTACATTTCTTCGATCCCAGGTGCCCATACATCCTGTGTATTTCGGCGATTATTTCTCCGGATGTACTGTTTGGTATGTACAGTTTCCATTCCTTCTTACGTTGTCTATATAACTTATCGTTGACATATCTATAAAACTTACCTACATCCTTATCTAAACATACTTCATTTATTTTATCAATAATAGTCTTAAGTTAAATGTCTTCAAGTTGATATTTTCCAATATCCTTGATTATTTTACTTACATTATTATCCATCTTAATCACCATGTGATTGATTAAGTACTTGCACACGTCATCGTTAATTTCCTCTAGCGTGGCGTCTCCTGGATTCCTACTTAGAAGGTCGGCAACAATATTGTCTTTGCCCTTGCAATGCACTATGTCAAACTTGTATTCCTGGATGCTTAAAATCCAGCGTGTTATTCGCGAATTATTTAGATGGCATTTGTTCATAAAGGTCAATGCCTTATTATCCGTGATAACGGTTAAAGGTTGCCCTAATATGTATATGCGGAATGTTTCCAGACATCCTACAATACTTAATAACTCCTTTTCAGTGGTTTAGAAATTTTTCTCTGCACCCTTGAATGTTTTGCTAGTAAATGCTATAACGCCGATTTTACCTTCCTCGTCCAGTTGATATAACTGTCCGCCGTATGCGAAGTTGCTGGCGTCGCATTGCATGTAGTATCTTTGGTTTATTCGAGGAAACTTCAAAATTACTGTCTCTATAAATAGTTCCTTCACTTGTTGGAAACATTTATTTAGTTCTGGTGTCCACGCGAATTTATGTCCCTTCTTCAACAACTCAAGTAGGGGTTGGGTTATTTCGGCATATTTGTCAGTAAAACGGTTATAAAAATTTGTTAGGCCCAAGAAACCTTTTAGTTGCTTTTGGTTTCGAGGTGTTGGAAACTTCATAATCGCATTAATCTTCTCATCCGTCGCCTGGATTCCTTGCGTAGTTAGACGATATCCTAGGTATGCAATTCTTGTCTAAAAAACTGTGATTTCTCTAAATTTATAGTCAAGTTCGATTTTCTTAGGTTATTTAATAATAATTCTAAATGTGACAAGTGTGTTTCTAAACTTTCAGAATAGCATAAGCAATCGTCTACATAAATGATGGGGTGTTTTTCTTAACTTCTTCCTCCAATACCATATCCAATCCCCTGGTTAGTGCAGCAGAACTGGTACTCAGCCCAAACGGCGTGACTGTGAAGCGATAGCATTTGCCCTCGTATTTAAATGCGGTGAGATTTCGGCACTCTGGCTTCAGTTGTACTTGCCAGAAACTACTTGTTATACCGACGGTGGATAAGTATTTCATTTCGCTACATCTGGCTAAAATATCGTTTATTGGAGAAACTAGTCCGGGATCGTCACCCTGTTCACTTTCCTCGCATCCAGACATAATCGGACCCTTCCATCTTTCTTTATAACTGTGACAAGCGGGTTAACGTAGGGGCTGTTGCATCGCTCGATGATCCCATATCGTAACATGCGACTTATCTCCTCATCCACCTTCACTTTGTACGCTAGTGGCACTGGCCATCCTCTCTGGAAGTACGGTGTCCGGTCTGTTACTTGGAACTCGTGAGCGTATCCTTCGATTCTCCCGGGGCACTCCGTGAATAAACTTTTATTTCTGACAAGGATTTCCCTTAACATCATCAATATCCTTTCATCTCCGCAGTCAATGCCCTCCACCTTCTTGTCGATGTTTCGCATGATTTCTTCATGTTTTTCTTTGCCCATCACCTCCATATGCATTATTGGCACTGTGCACGCTGCTTCGCCAGCGTTTCCTTTTAATTCGATGACTCTTTTTCCCATATCAATAAGACATCCTGCTTCTTAGAGAAAACTAATTATTAAAGTGTTGGTCATTGGTAAAATTTCATAAGGTGCTATGTTCTGCTTATTTTGATTGAACCAAGATTCCGATGATCCATTAATTACGCTCCCGGTGTCAGTTAATGCAGGCACCGTAATAACATTGTTGAATTTTATGATTACTTCCGGGCATTTTAATATTCGCTGAACAATCTCCTCGTCATCGTCGCATAATAAGTCGTTTCTCAAATCGGGTAGAATTACATTGACGTCATTGGTTTGACAGATATCCGATTTTACGGCAATCTTACTTACTGCAATTGTTGATTTTTTTTCTCTTCTTGTCGTTCCGTTTTCGGTTCATTGCCCGAAGTGGATGCTCCTTTATTAGTAAACTCTATTGTGTTAATGTGTTGCCTCTCCCCAGCGCGGTGGTGCTGTGTGCGTGCGGTCGGTTTGTCACCCCATGTTCGCTTCTGCACCCCAGTTCCTTTGTTTGGGTAGCTTTCACTTTCTCTATTGGAATTTCCTCCTCCGTTTGTTGTTTCGTAACTCTGCTCCCTATTGTTCCGCGGGTGAATTTGTCTATATTCCACAATCAGTGATTCGAAATTTGGAATCGCAATAATTCCCCTCGTGATAACAGCGAGCTGGATTTCCAGTCCATAATGACGCGCAATCTTCTTAATTAACTGGCGGTCCGTTAAAGTAGGCATTAATTGTCTGCTTTCCAATAATATTCGTTCTATATATTGGATTGCACTGATTTGGCCACACCAATAAAACTTCCCATACGCGAGATGATCACGGATGCTATCTTCTCGTTCTTGTCCCCAGTATTTTTGCGGAAATGCTTCTTTAAACTCTTCAAAGTTGGATATTTGGCTTCGTATTACTCTCCACCAAATTCCGGCGTCCATCTCTAAGTGTCTACCTATCCACTTAATATTATCAGTGGGGTAGTATAGCTCCTGTACCTCTGACAGCTCCTTAAGGAATTTTATGGGGTATCTGTCGGTACCGTTGTATTTAAGGTCGTTGTGGTTAGGCCCATTAATTCTATTCACCGTTCCACACTCACCTTCCATTAACTGTCTCTGTAGTCTCTCCTGGTTCTCCTTTACCTTTGTTAAATGACATCTCAATTCTTCTATTCCCATAGTCTTTTCTTTAGTGGTTTCGTCCAACTTTTGTTCCGTTGAACGCTGTCTCCCGTCGACTTCTTCCAATTTCTGCATCATGTTGTTGTTCGTTTCACCATGTTCTTGCTGCTTCTGCCGTATGGTATCGTGTATTTCGGCCTTTAACTCTTCAGTTTTCTTGTTAGCGTCTTTGACGTGAGCATCAATTTTACTGTAAATCTTTTTAACGGTTGTTTGGGTGCTCTGGATCGCTCCCTTCCATTCCTGGCGGTCGGTCTCTCGTGCTTCCCGTATCTCTTCGTATTTCTTATTCGCGTCTTCTTTCAACTCTTTTACTGTATTTTCTTGTTTCTTTTGTAATTCATTGATCTTCTTTTCCCAGGTATGCTGGTATTCTCGTAACTCAGACCGTATCTGCACGAGCTGTTCCGCTAAGGATCTATAAAAGGGAGTATTCGCACTCGCCATCTTTGTTCCGAGACTGACATAATATTATGGTGGCGCTTGTGTATACATGGGACGCAGTATATGTTTGTTTTCGATATTACATAAACTATTATAGTTTTTCGTGCCAAAAATATAATTTCAAAGTGTGAAATTATGTCCCACGTCCTTAAAAATATGGAAATAATAGTTTTCATCTTAAAACTTACTGATTCAGACCATAGTAAGAGGAGAATAATTTTGTCTAAAAAACAACAAATACTGTATTCTCAGATTTTACTTTTATTCCTGTTTATAATAGATGGCTGTTGAATTAATGTTTACTAAACTTCGTTTGTCCAAAAGTCCAAATAAAGTTACTAAAACTATTTTTAATAAACACGAATTTACATTTTTAACTTACTTACTATTAAGTTTATATTCAGGTTTTTTTGCTTAACATTTAGTTAAAATTAATAATAAAAAGTTTAGCTTAACATTTTATTAAAATTAACAATAATGTATTTTTCATTGCACTAGACATTTTATAGTCAAAAGTATTTTTCTCGGTTAGTAGGAAGGGTTAAACTTTGTTAGTACAGGCAAAAAATTTGCAAGTTACAACTTCTCACGGCCATATCTTGAAAACAACTCGTGGATTAAAACTCGGCCAAAACGCATTTTGTTTGTTATTTCGTATAGAATAATTTTGGTCCTATTCATTTTTACTATAAACTCAAACGTTGTTTAGTTATTCGCTAAAAATTACGCTAAAATCCTGTTTTTTGGGGGTAAAAATCGAAAATGTTGATTTGGAATAACTCGAAAACAACGCATTTTTTAAAACAGTTGCGTACTGCCTTTTTTGCTTAGAATTTGATTCTCTATTGGATCCTGGGGTTAATTTTTTTTTTTTATCAATCACCCTTGAAAAAGGGGTGGTTCTCACCCCCAAATAAAAAGCGTACAGTTTAACTTTGTTCTAGAGTGCATATAGAACATTCATATCAAATTTCGTGAAATTCCATCGACAGTCAAAATTTTGTTACGTCAAAAGCTGCGCTTACTGGACTAGAATTTCTTCGTGCTGATTTTGTTCTCGACTTTGTTTACGATCTGCGAGTATGTTTCGCGCTTGGCTATCGTGCAGCTGATTTTCGAAAAACAGGTAAATGTGCAATTTTGTGCATTAAAACTACGGAATGTGCAATTTTATGCAGTAACCCCCAAAACGTGCAATTTTGTGGAAAATAAAATGTATGTTAAAATGACTTACATGTCCCGATTCGGATAAATAACTTGTCACTGGCCGTTTACGAACTAGCAAAAAAAAGATGCAATTGCACGTGAATCCGGGCTTTAGTTATAGTCTAACATTATATTTATAATTAATGGATTAAAAAAATAAACCACCTTGTACAGTGATCTGCGTGGAACTGGGCCGATCCTAGGAGGTGGATTTGGTACGTCAAACAAAGTCGGTATGGCATTAGGCTTCAGTTTTTTCCAACAATCTACTCGTGCCTGTTCAAACTGTGAACTTTCAAAATGAACCTAAAAGTGCAAAGGTGTATTACATTTTTAGTCGTTATGATTAACATTCACAAACGTTTAAGGAACAACCATTAAATTTACCTCACACAGACGCATTCCCTTGCTTAGTATAAATTTGTCTCGTCTCATATTTTGAATCCATTTTGCACATCGAATAGGGTCTGCCGGAAATTTGAATGTTCTAAAATTAGTTTCTGTTCGATTTTTGCAATTTACAGCACAACAACCAGTCATTATGATTATGAGATGTAGTACAACAATCTGCAAAACATACTACATAACAAAGGTTTTGTAAAATATATAAAAAACGAAGAGGATGCAACAACAAGATAATATAAAAAACATATAAAATAAAATAAAAATATATATAAAATATATACTACATAACATTAATAATATCTCTAACACCAGTATTTATAACCTTGTTTTCACTGACAAGATGAGATGATTATTATACATATTCGTGTGTAATATATAAATCAAATTAGTACACTAAGGTTATAACCCTGATATGTAAAAATATTAATATTTACATACATAATTTACATTAAATAATGCAACGCACAGCGTGCTTACATTGCTCCCGCCACATTACATTTAAAAGTCTCGGAGCAAAGATGGCAGGTGCGAATACCTATATTATAGAGCTCTAGTTCCGCTGACTGTCGTTTCATCTCTTCCTTAGGCTGGTCGAGCTTTTCATTTTGTTTTTCTGTCTTTTCGCTAATTAATCTACTATTTTCTTCTTGTTTCTCTAGCTTTTCGTTAATTAATCTACTATCTTCTTTCTGTTCTTCTTTTTGCTTATCAAATTTTTGTTCATAATTTTAATATTTTCATTTATTAATTGATTATTTTCTTATTGTTTTTTACTCTGTTGTCGGATAAAATCCATTAAGACTTGTAGATTAATTTCTTCTGGTTTGGACGTTTGTCCTCGCGCCCTTTCCTTTTGACTCTCTACAGCGCTATTTGGGTCGCTACGTATGGTATCTTCTTCGGTATTTACCATACCTAACTGGTTATTAATTTCAAATTCTACGCTATCGGAATTGCTGACCATCTTTGCCTTCCTACGCGTAATCATTCAAGGTAGTTTATAACACTAACACTTATCTCTATTTCTTACTTTATGCTAATCTATCTACTACTGCCTGATCTTTACCAAACTTGTACGTATTAATTATATTTAATATTACGTATCATGAAGTGCGGTTTGGCGCCATTAATATACACTATAATTAATTACAGGTATTGTAATTATGGTATGCCACACGTTGGTTGCGACAATAATATACGGTGTTATTATGCTAATTACGATGTGAATTAATTAGTTAGATAAATTATCAATTTTAATTACCAATTAGCATAATAGACAAGAGACTCTTTAGTATTTTAATCATGGTCTTTTGTTATAAATGAAAATTGTACAATTATAAATATTCGTGTAATTATGTTCTATGTAAAACTTTAACATGCGGGTTTTAGTAATAATGAACGCATTTGTTTAACTGTACTTAAATGACTAATTTATTATTCATTAAGTCAATTTATATTCATAACATATAAAAAGTTTTGCTGTACCTGTAAATACATCAAATAACACATACATCATTAAACAAGTTCTAGCTTATATGGTAGATGAAAAAGACACACATACATAAATCATGATATACAATAAATCCAAATAATAATTAATTAATGCGTTCATTAATTCCAGATAGTTTCGCTTACTTGTTCATTATTTATAACTTTAAATTTATTCTTTTAGCAAATTTATTTAAAACTTCCAGGGTGGGGATTCTTTGAAAGAGTCAGGATTTAGTAGTTACTAAATTAATAGATTAATAATTGTTACTTGTATTAAGAATATCCACTCATGGTCCAACGGTGATCGGCCTCCTTGTTGTGGTGAAGTCTGATGAACACATCTTGTTGAATAAAGTTGAACTCACTGTCACTCGTACACACACGTGAACTCGCGTCATTTATAGAGTAGTGTGGATGTGATGTTGCTTTCAATGTTAGTTTGTATAGATCAGTTCGCTTTTTAATGTGTAATCATTCTAAAATGAGTGGTGTATGTTCACGCTCGCAAAGTTAATGTCAATGTCCGTTCATCACAGAAATTCACTTGACTTTGTGTTGATGTTTATGCGTTTATACTACTTGGTTGATTAGTTTATTCAAGTATATTGTAATATCGCGAGACGTCCGCCTCGTTTAAGCCCCGCGATGGAAGCCACTTTGTAATATAGACGTGAGTACGGCTACCGTTTTACTCTGTAAAATGTGGATAATGTACAATTTGTGTGTAATGGGTGTACGTGTCTTCTCGATCCGTAGTTCAAATGCGTGCAACTTCTGTAGATTTCGTTCGTTGCGAACGTACGAATAACCAGGTCTTGATGTTCTTACCTGATGTTCATTAGGGGTATGAAATTCCCGGTGGCGCCAAATTGTTTTCTTAAAACAATTAAAATAAAATTCAAAGGCGTATGACCAGCGCAGCTCAGGCGGTTTGAATAATTCAAATATTTCCGCCAGCTAGGCCCACTGTAGCGCACAGCAGTTCGATGCGTGGGCTGTGTAAATCGTTAGTCATTTGCTAAAATGTACATAAAATATTGTGCACCTCCTAATGAAATTATAACACCGTGGTTACACTCAATACTTACACATTTTTTATTAGTGATTGTTATTCATTTAATACAAATTATTCTAATACAAATGCTCCGGTTGTTTATATGAGACAATTACAGGGTTTGACAATCGATATTTGAATTGATAATCAGACGTTTAATGATGGCGTCTGTTGAAAATTGTATACAAGTTATTAATGTTGGTTTGTCATAGGTTCTTGAGGTTACGTTCAAAGGATTACAAATGTTTAAAAACAATAAAAATACACACCCTTACATCAAGTAAACTTAACTAACATATTGTGTAGGTATAATTTGTTTAGCGCAGTGTAGTAAAAGTGTTTACAAGTTATGGATCATTAACAACAGTTTATATTGGTTAGTTTATAAATTGTCAGTGACTTAGTATTCTTTTTAATCTCTGAAAGTAATTAATTTCAGTTCAGTGAGATTTCGACCTTTAGTGAGATAATTAACGTGAGTTTATTTATATATTTTGGGTAATTTAAGAGGTACTTATCACTTCCGTAGTTATGGCGAATTCATACGATCTGTTATTCATGGGTTATACTATAATCTTCTTTAATTTGCTGGGTTCAGGACATCAGGCATCTTTTCCAGTTTAATTGGTAGTAATTTATTTTCTTTTTTCGTTAATTTGGCCTCAACTTCAATAATATGGCTCCAGTCTTTGTCTTATGTCTTGGTATACACTTAGTAATAACTTCTTTTGATATTTTCTATGTTTTAATTGACAATTTTGGTCACTCGAAAATTAGCGTCTATACCATTAAAGCGTCATACATTCAGTAAAAAAATCTAACGGTATTTTTTGCTTGTTACTCCACAGTTTCCATGGTAACGTAATTATTCTACCTGGTCGATCTCAAAATAAACACATTGTTATCAAACTTTGAATTTTTTGTTTAATTTGAATAAATATTTTATAATGGTTATATTTACTTGGGGATAATTTCAATGGTCGTAATCTTTACATAGATGTTCCTATTTTCTTTCAAAGATTAGTTTGATATCTTACAAGATTGGTCTAAGTCATGTATTAATGTTTTAGTCCAAAATTGATAATACTATGTTAATACATAATTTACTTATTTCTAAGTTTTAATATAATTCTGCCATGTTCCCTTTCGTTACACATAATTAATATATTTTGCCTATTATTTCTTATAAAGGTATTGCTATTATTTTCTTTATAAATTCCTTACTTACTTAAAACATACTAACATATTACTGTAAAACTATTTCTTCTGGTATTTATTGCCTTAAACATTAAGCCAATAACTTCTTTCTTTAAATTAACAAATGAACAAATTTGGTGAGTGTTATATCTACACCATCTCTTTTACAACAGTAATCACCCTGGTGATTTTTATACTGAGATAATATTTTTCTTTTTTTTACATTCACAATTATTCTGTGTCTTTCAGTCTAATATACTTAACTTAATTGCTCATTTAACATGTGCTTATATTTTGGGTTTGTCACACTTGTTTAACTCTTTTTTCTTAAGATTATATGCTGTTTATTTTATTACACTTATCACTTCACTGTTCATCTTTGTCACTCCCTACCTATCTCTAATTACCCTTATATTTCTCACGATCTCACTATTATTACAAAGTTTTTGTATCTAATGAGTTCATGTCTCTTTTGTTAACTTCAGACTGTCACATATCATTTTATAATATGCAAACAACATGGTATTGTAAATACATCCTTCAAATAAAACATAACTTTGTATATATTGTCATTAAAGTGATAAAAATTGGTCTGAAATGTCATAATTCAGACCATGAGGAACTTATGAGTTCCTCTGACTGTTGCACACTAATCTGTGGATCTTGTTCTTCTCGTTGGAAGTTTCTGATCTCCTCCAGCTTGCTTGACCATAATTCTTCATTCTTCCAATTTGTCAATATTCTTTCGGGTGATTGTCGGCAATAATTGTTTTGGATCATGTTATAGTGGTTTGTTATCAATGGTAAGTTGCCACCATTCACTATATCGGCTGACCATATTCCTTGTTCTGTGGTTAGTGATACTTCTCCCTGCCGCAGGTTAATTATGGCAGAGTGTTGTCTGAGTACATCACATCCAACAAGTAATGAGAAAGGTAGGCCGCTGGCAACAAGAAATGGCATAGTTACTATTATACCTTTGCTATTAAGTTCCAAGGATACTTGTTTCCGGACGGTTTTGTTTTGTCGGCCGGTAGCACCAATGATAGTTATATTGTTTATGGGCAGGGTTGATATGGGTACACTACTTCCCTGCTGTAGTCTATTTAATTCTATTTGGTCGATCAGGGAGACATTAGACCCTGTATCGATCATTATGGTTGATAGAATTCCATTTATTTGGGCACTCACATACACTATTTCATTGTTTCTAATGGGCATCATGTTATCATTTTCTTCGATCAAATCGTCCCTTATATTTTTCAAATAATTAGTACATATTATTGTGATCTTCTTGTCATGTGTTGTCTTATATTCACCCAGAGATTGGTCCAGTGATGGGCTGTCCGCAGTTTTCACTGGCCTTAAGCGTTTAAATGAGGGTTGACCTCATTGCCCCCAACATCAGTAGTGTTTGATGGTTGGTTAGCGTTCAGCTCCTGTTGATTATTCCGGTTATCCACGCTGTGCCTGTGATCTTCTTCGAATGGGTGACTTCTCGTATCGGGTACCTGGTTATAGTACGTTCGCCGATAGTTAGATGAGGGATAGTTTCTTCTTGGGCTCCTTTGTCTTTGCCCCCTTATGTAATTTACCTGTGGCCGGTATCCTGGATTATTGTTCTGATTACTGTTGTTTCCAGGGCGATAATTGTTGTTGTAACCATTCGACGGGAAATTACCCCTGTGGTTGTTCCTGAAGTTGTTGTTATTATGGTTTCCACTTCTGTTAAAATTTCTGGGCGCGTTATTGCCCCGTGTGTTCCCTTGGTAATTGTTAGGGTTATTTATCGGTGGCTTATTATCTCCCTGTTGATTCTGTGACAATTGTCCCTCATTGGTTCTATTATTTCTGACACTGTACCCTCTATTTTTCCTGTACTGCCACTCATGTTCATGGCTTTCTAGTAAGCTAGCCATATCTTGGATGGTCTTTACCTGGCTGTACATCCGTGCCTTTTGGATGGCGTCGTCGTAGTGGTAAGATAACTGTATTACCAGACACTCTTCAGGTATACGTGGCTCCAAATTCCTGGCCATGCAGATTTTTCCCAAGAAGTAGGAGGTAAGGGATTGTCCATTCTGGTTTTCATACCTTCCATTGCTCAGGTTATTGCGGACCATATTCTGAGTTGACTCAGACCAGTATTTAGCCTTGAATTGAGTCTTAAAGTCTTGAAGGTTTTGGATGTCTGGTCGAGTGGCAGTCCACCAGTTGTCGTATGTCTCCTTGAACATTTCGTCCAACATCCCTCTTATTGTAGTCCATCGAGTCTCTCGATTCTTGATGATTAACTCTTCTACCCTCTTCAAGAATTCAATAGGGTTTCTTTTATAATTACGGAAATTAATAGTATCTCTGTTGTCTGTGTTCATTACATGATTATTATTACATGGTCGGTCACAACAGGCATCCACTTCTTCCCGTAATGACTCTTCTATTCTGCGCATTTCGTCAATCCTCTGTTGGTTTTTGTCTACTTTGCTATCTACTTTATTTAAGTTATTGTAAACTCCTTCCATTCGTTCTCCCAAGTCTGTTCGTACAGCTGCTACCTCTTTCTGGTTTTCTTCCCGGACTTGGTGTATGTCCTGGTCTATCTGGGTACATCTTCTGACTGTTTCTTCATGACCTTCCTCAATTCTCCTCTTATTTTCTCCTTCGAGACGGTTCATTTTATCGAGTACTTCCTTGCGGACTCCAGAAACATTTTCGTTGGTCTTCTCTAGCTTCTCCAACGTTTCCTCTAATTTGTCATTGATTTCCGTAACCTGCTGTTTTGCTTCTTCTCGGTACTCCATTAATTGGTGTGCCATCTGCAGCTTCATTTCTTCTTTATTTTTCTCGTGGTCCTTCTTCAGCTGTTCCTTCAATTCTTCCTTTAATTCTTCGTTTCTTTGCTGAATTTCCTCCAGCAATCGTTGTTGTAGTGTTTCATTATTTTGGTTGACTGTTTTCCTCAATTCTTCCTTAGTACTCACTATTTTTTCATTGATCTGTTTCAAATTGTCACTGGTTTCTTTCTTCATGCCGTCGAATTTATTGTTCATCTCCTTCAAGCTCTCCTCATTCTTGTCGAATTTATTGTTCATCTCCTTCAAGCTCTCCTCATTCTTGTCGAATTTATTGTTCATCTCCTTCAAATTATTGTTCATCATTTCCATTAATTTTAGTATGTTCGGGTCTCCTCTAAATTCTCCCTTGTCGCCCGCCTGTAATTCCATTTCTTCGTCTTGGCTTGGTTCTGTTGTGGTTATTATTGTCTCCACTTCTTCAATCGGTGTTCCTCCTCTTCTTCCCCTCTGTTTCCTTCCATCTCCTTCTCCTTTGCCAACTTTTTCGACAGTCCTCTGGTGTGCATCTTGTAACCTTTCGTAATCGCCGCTAGAATTTATAGGGTTTAATTGTATAATTTCTTTATTATTCTAGCCCTACTAGTTGGCGCGCCACTTTGTAATATCGCGAGACGTCCGCCTCGTTTAAGCCCCGCGATGGAAGCCACTTTGTAATATAGACGTGAGTACGGCTACCGTTTTACTCTGTAAAATGTGGATAATGTACAATTTGTGTGTAATGGGTGTACGTGTCTTCTCGATCCGTAGTTCAAATGCGTGCAACTTCTGTAGATTTCGTTCGTTGCGAACGTACGAATAACCAGGTCTTGATGTTCTTACCTGATGTTCATTAGGGGTATGAAATTCCCGGTGGCGCCAAATTGTTTTCTTAAAACAATTAAAATAAAATTCAAAGGCGTATGACCAGCGCAGCTCAGGCGGTTTGAATAATTCAAATATTTCCGCCAGCTAGGCCCACTGTAGCGCACAGCAGTTCGATGCGTGGGCTGTGTAAATCGTTAGTCATTTGCTAAAATGTACATAAAATATTGTGCACCTCCTAATGAAATTATAACACCGTGGTTACACTCAATACTTACACATTTTTTATTAGTGATTGTTATTCATTTAATACAAATTATTCTAATACAAATGCTCCGGTTGTTTATATGAGACAATTACAGGGTTTGACAATCGATATTTGAATTGATAATCAGACGTTTAATGATGGCGTCTGTTGAAAATTGTATACAAGTTATTAATGTTGGTTTGTCATAGGTTCTTGAGGTTACGTTCAAAGGATTACAAATGTTTAAAAACAATAAAAATACACACCCTTACATCAAGTAAACTTAACTAACATATTGTGTAGGTATAATTTGTTTAGCGCAGTGTAGTAAAAGTGTTTACAAGTTATGGATCATTAACAACAGTTTATATTGGTTAGTTTATAAATTGTCAGTGACTTAGTATTCTTTTTAATCTCTGAAAGTAATTAATTTCAGTTCAGTGAGATTTCGACCTTTAGTGAGATAATTAACGTGAGTTTATTTATATATTTTGGGTAATTTAAGAGGTACTTATCACTTCCGTAGTTATGGCGAATTCATACGATCTGTTATTCATGGGTTATACTATAATCTTCTTTAATTTGCTGGGTTCAGGACATCAGGCATCTTTTCCAGTTTAATTGGTAGTAATTTATTTTCTTTTTTCGTTAATTTGGCCTCAACTTCAATAATATGGCTCCAGTCTTTGTCTTATGTCTTGGTATACACTTAGTAATAACTTCTTTTGATATTTTCTATGTTTTAATTGACAATTTTGGTCACTCGAAAATTAGCGTCTATACCATTAAAGCGTCATACATTCAGTAAAAAAATCTAACGGTATTTTTTGCTTGTTACTCCACAGTTTCCATGGTAACGTAATTATTCTACCTGGTCGATCTCAAAATAAACACATTGTTATCAAACTTTGAATTTTTTGTTTAATTTGAATAAATATTTTATAATGGTTATATTTACTTGGGGATAATTTCAATGGTCGTAATCTTTACATAGATGTTCCTATTTTCTTTCAAAGATTAGTTTGATATCTTACAAGATTGGTCTAAGTCATGTATTAATGTTTTAGTCCAAAATTGATAATACTATGTTAATACATAATTTACTTATTTCTAAGTTTTAATATAATTCTGCCATGTTCCCTTTCGTTACACATAATTAATATATTTTGCCTATTATTTCTTATAAAGGTATTGCTATTATTTTCTTTATAAATTCCTTACTTACTTAAAACATACTAACATATTACTGTAAAACTATTTCTTCTGGTATTTATTGCCTTAAACATTAAGCCAATAACTTCTTTCTTTAAATTAACAAATGAACAAATTTGGTGAGTGTTATATCTACACCATCTCTTTTACAACAGTAATCACCCTGGTGATTTTTATACTGAGATAATATTTTTCTTTTTTTTACATTCACAATTATTCTGTGTCTTTCAGTCTAATATACTTAACTTAATTGCTCATTTAACATGTGCTTATATTTTGGGTTTGTCACACTTGTTTAACTCTTTTTTCTTAAGATTATATGCTGTTTATTTTATTACACTTATCACTTCACTGTTCATCTTTGTCACTCCCTACCTATCTCTAATTACCCTTATATTTCTCACGATCTCACTATTATTACAAAGTTTTTGTATCTAATGAGTTCATGTCTCTTTTGTTAACTTCAGACTGTCACATATCATTTTATAATATGCAAACAACATGGTATTGTAAATACATCCTTCAAATAAAACATAACTTTGTATATATTGTCATTAAAGTGATAAAAATTGGTCTGAAATGTCATAATTAGTAATAATAACAACAGTTTAATAATGTTAAAATATATTGTGCTAATTGAAACCTACTACATCTGTAGCAACAGCAATAATATTAGCGAATAAATAAACTCTCCCAAACCTTATACTTTCAAATACATAATGCTGAGATAACATACATACTGCTGAAATAATCCTAGTAAAAGTTCCAAAGTATATAGTAGACTATACAATTTGTTCTCTGATTGAACCACGCACACATTTCTATTCCCTGTCTGTATGAGTGTAATTTTAAACATAACAGCTGACACATCACCTATAGATAAGGATATACATACAATCATATCTACACATGGTTTTTTATGTATAACAATTGCTGAGATACTGTCATTTACAAGTTACCACTAATAAAAATTTAAACATAAATTATTAACAATAATAAAAAATTATGCTCTTTTAAAACAATCTTGTGAGTTAATTGTTATGGCCATGTAATTCTTTTTTCTTTTTTCTTCACTGTCTTCTTGTCTCGCTTTACTTTGGTTAATATCTGGCCAATCTCTGGGGTTGGGTCAATGTCAGTTGTCTGTCAGTCTAGTTCGTATTTTCTTGTTTTGTAACCACCTTTGGTTGTATTCTTCCTCCTTCACTATTGATTATATTTACTACTTTCATTCTCGTTATCATTTATCTATCAAAATATATTGTTTCTTGGCATTTTTTACATACTTATTTATATCAAATGTGATCAGGGTTTGGCAATGTTATAATATAAATGTTCTGTTACATTTAGTGTAATTCATTAACACGGGCTAAATGTAATTCTTTCTAAGTTGTTCAGTACACTAATAATGTTTCGTGTATGTGCCGAGATTACATGATAGTTCGCTTGAGTCGCTCGAATTGTTCACTCGGAAATTTCTAATAATGTTAATGGTTAACTAAGTTCTTTAATTCGCACATTTTATACTGTTGTGTTCGAGTATTACTTTCGGTTGCACTTTGAACCTTACAGTTTGAAATTACTAACTACGAATACTATAACACTGAGTTTTCACTAAGACTGATAAATTTAAAATGACTGAGCGAATTAAAAATATGACGGAGAGAATTAAAAATATGATTGAGGCTGAGACTCCTCCGTGTTAGACAGTTAGTTTTTATCAATTCGTCCCTACCCAAATTTTGTCTTGAGCTTTACTTACTTACGATAAGTCAGCTGGATATTTTCTTAGAATATTTTATCCCACTTCTCCAGGGTTTTTGGTTTCTGTTCAATGATTCGTTTTGACTCCTGGTTACCATAGAAACTCTCCTCTCCACCGGTGTCTTCGCAAGACGCTGTACCCTGATAGGTTGTTAGACATCCCTCAGATTTCTTCGTTCGGTCGTTGATCTTTTTCGCAGAATTCTGGTCGTTGCGCGCCTGTCAATCATCCTTTTGTTTGGGACATACACAATGTTGTTCTGACTTTCCCCATCTGTTTCCTTGGTCATCTTGAGGTATTGTTCTATCTTACACCCCTATTTTGTAGTTAATAATAATTTCTGACATTCGTTGGCAGGTGAAGCCACCCCGACTTTCTAATCGTAAATTGTGTCCGTCACGTAAACGTCACCTCCCGCTGTGCAGCATCCTCGAGTCTTTTCAACTAGTTATTTCTTTCATTGTCTCTGTAAAGTGCAGCACCCTCAACTCTTTTGTGACATCCTGTCGTTTTTGCAGTACCATCGTGTTCTGACGTAACCCAAGCGGACGTTCGCCTTAGTTATCCGTACACGTGTGAGTGCCCTAGCATGGCATTGTGTAGTTTGTTGTGGGGTAATAATTTTTAGCCAAGCTTCTCCTGTCATCTTGAACTTTCATATCTATTGTTGCGTGGAGTCTAACATCTTTCTATTGTCTGCTAGCGACGCTGGTTTGACATCTTCACATTAAGCCTTATTTATTGCTTTAACTTGAAGTCGTAGACACAACTGCGTGTGAACAAAATCGGTCGAGAAGAAAATTTGAAATTTTTAATTTTTAAATTTTTCGCTCGCTATAATTTCATGAACAATAAGTGACTACACGTGGTTCGTGGCTCGCATTACTTGTATACACATGCACTAAAGAGTATTATTTGTACATAAAAATCCTCGAGAGAACGCGGGAGCGTGCCCAAAATACGTACTAGGCCTACAGCCTCAAATACACCTGCCGAGTGCTCGGCCGAGACAGTGCGTTCGGCCAAGTACTCTACTAATGTGATCAGTACAGTCAGTACTCGGCCTAGTAACTGACGAGTGGTTTGACCGAGGACAGTGGATAGAACGTGTTCTATTTTCTCGGCCGAATGAGTTCCCCCTCCACCCACGCACTCTACTCGGTGCTCTACTCGTCTATCAGTCGGTCAGTGAGATCAGTCGAGTCAGTGAAGTGTTAAGTGAGTCCTGTTGCGGGCGCTCTTTTTTTGTTATTATTTCATTGTACATTTTGTGCTTCTACATTTTTTAAATATGTCCAAGTGGTCCAGTGAAACAACGTTAAAGTTTCTCCAGGAATACAAAACACACGAATGTTTGTGGGATTTCAAATCGGCTGCGTACAAAGACAAAAACGTGCGGGATGCTGCTTATCTCAAGTTGGTAGAAGCAATGAATTTACCCGACTTTGATGTGCCAGAAGTAAAAAATAAAATTAAAAATTTGCGATCGACATACATCCAAGAATGGAAAAAGTCGAAAATTCTAAAAACTCGAGTAGCGGATTAAATTCAGTTTATGAATCTAATGTAAAATGGCTCAAGGAACTGGAACCTACCATGAACATTGGGGAGAAGAGGAAAACATATGATAATGTAAGTTATATTATTTATTACATACAATATTATGTCAAATAGTTTAATACATAATTTTATAAATTTCCAATATTTACACTTCATGGTCAATGAACCATTCTGTTTTGCCATGGCACTGCTCCAGAGTTAATAAAATAGCCGGCATACCTGTCTCTAAGTTCTCTTGCTTGTCTTGATGTATGATTTGCCACATTATTACGATTACTACTTGGCAATTGGTTATTAACTTCTTGTCTCCACGATCCAGGAATTATAACACCTGCATCCACTTCTTCAATGTCTAAGCTGTCTTGTGGAAGATATGTATTCGTACTCGTAATTCTCAACCAATTATGCAATGCACATGAAGTACGAATAATTTTATCGGTTATATGTGCACTAGTCATTATAGGCTTTTGAAATATCCGAAATCTACTTGTTAGAATCCCGAAGGCGTTTTCTACTATTCTTCGAGCTCTCGAGAATCTATAATTGAAAATTTTTTGGTTAAGTCAGGGTGTAGGTTCTTTGAATATTACGAATAAACACAAAAGAATAAACAACTTTCACTAAGTAAATGTTCACCTATGAGATTGTCAGTGTCATATTCTGCGTTTCAGTCTTAAGTTTGTCCTTTGTTTAGGGTATTTTATGTTTTTATTTATTCATTTAATATATGCCTGTTCCATCTGTTTAATTTTATCTTAGGCCTATACCCAGGATTTCCATTCATCAATATAGAGGTTTTTATCAAAGTCTTATTAATATATCAAGTATTGTACTGTATTAGTCTAATCCCACAATTTAGGGAACATCATGTCACATAACAATATTCATAAATTTTCGTTCTTTTTATGTTGCAGATTAATGAAGGGCAAGAGATCGTGGGTGAAAAGGATAATAATGAAAAACCTCCATCGACTTCACCACAAGTCAGTGCAGAAGCCCGCTCATCCTACCCAAAACAAAAGAAAGCCAAAAGCCTCATTAATGCCGTGAAAGTCTCAAGCATTTACACGCATCTATCAATGCCACTGTGGATGACGAAGATTCTTTCGATGCATTTGGGAATAGTGTTGCAAAACAGTTAAGAAATTTATCAGAAGAACGAGCGCTTTTGGCTCAGAGTGCAATCCAAAATCTTCTGACGGATTACGGTATTCAGGATTTACGAGAAAAAAAACAACGTTCTCAGTCAACACTGGCCTACGATAACATCACCATTTATCAGGTGTATCTACGCCGTCATCATACTTTGTACCTTCACCATCACTCTCATCTACTCCTCAATACCAGTCTTCACCACAGTCAAGTGACAGCTACAGTTATACGCAGACATCGCAGTCAGCAATGTCTCAGTACCAGACGTTACCACAGTCAGCCAACAGTGCAAGTGAATTCAGTCCTACAGACTCCTCTGATAAACTGGTCTCGCTTATTTCTGCCACTTTCAATTAACTTTTGATTTAGAAACCTAAGTACTTGTGATGTTCTTATAATTAATTACATAATTCAAATATTTCAAATAAATATCTACTTCAATAGAAATATTAGTTTTAATTCACTTACCTTAATGTAATCCTTTAGGTGTTCGTAAATAGCATCCAAAACGTCTGGGATAAATTTAGTTATAGCTGGTTGGGACACTCTGAAGAAATATTGTAAAAAGCTATAACTAGCTCCTGTTGCAAGAAAACATAAAGTGACTTGTAATTTCACTTTTGCTGGAATAGCAGCTCGCAAAACAGTGTCTGTTTTTTGAATTTTAGGAGTTATAGCTTTAA
This sequence comes from Magicicada septendecula, assembly GCA_034769895.1. NCBI lineage: Eukaryota > Metazoa > Arthropoda > Insecta > Hemiptera > Cicadidae > Magicicada > Magicicada septendecula. The sequence continues at coordinate 233,980,067 of CM068372.1, read as the reverse complement.
GTAAAGAATCAAACTGCTCTAATCCCAGTCTCATAAAAGATCTATATTCTCTGAGATCTTCAGTTTCAAATTCTCTTAACAGGCTTGCAGTTGCTCCCCTAACATCTCTTCTCAATAGCCACGGTCTTGTCCATAATCGTTTTCTATTACTGCTGATTTCATGTTCGATTTCCTCTATTAAGGCAGGTATGATCAAGTTACAATACTGTTTAAAAACTGTCTTCACTTTTTTCATTTTGCCCGCTGCGAAACCATGTTTAACGTATTCGAACCGATCTCAAAACGGACTGACTCGTCCACTGTCCCTCCGCATGTAATCACCTCTCTCCACTAAAGTTGCTCGGCCGAGTACCGAGTAGCGAGTGACTCGGCCCAGTACTCGGCAGGTGTAATTGAGGCTTAAGCTGCAATTACACCTGCCGAGTGCTGGGCCGAGTCACTCGCTACTCGGTACTCGGCCGAACAACTTTAGTGGAGAGAGGTGATTACATGCGGAGGGACAGTGGACGAGTCAGTCCGTTTTGAGACCGGTTCGAATACGTTAAACATGGTTTCGAAGCGGGGCAAAATGAAAAAAGTGAAGACAGTTTTTAAACAGTATTGTAACTTGATCATACCTGCCTTAATAGACGAAATCGAACATTAAATCAGCAGTAATAGAAAACGATTATGGACAAGACCGTGGCTATTGAGAAGAGATGTTAGTGGAGCAACTGCAACCCTGTTAAGAGAATTTGAAACTGAAGATCTCAGAGAATATAGATCTTTTATGAGACTGGGATTAGAGCAGTTTGATTCTTTACTTAAAGCTATAACTCCTAAAATTCAAAAAACAGACACTGTTTTGCGAGCTGCTATTCCAGCAAAAGTGAAATTACAAGTCACTTTATGTTTTCTTGCAACAGGAGCTAGTTATCGCTTTTTACAATATTTCTTCAGAGTGTCCCAACCAGCTATAACTAAATTTATCCCAGACGTTTTGGATGCTATTTACGAACACCTAAAGGATTACATTAAGGTAAGTGAATTAAAACTAATATTTCTATTGAAGTAGATATTTATTTGAAATATTTGAATTATGTAATTAATTATAAGAACATCACAAGTACTTAGGTTTCTAAATCAAAAGTTAATTGAAAGTGGCAGAAATAAGCGAGACCAGTTTATCAGAGGAGTCTGTAGGACTGAATTCACTTGCACTGTTGGCTGACTGTGGTAACGTCTGGTACTGAGACATTGCTGACTGCGATGTCTGCGTATAACTGTAGCTGTCACTTGACTGTGGTGAAGACTGGTATTGAGGAGTAGATGAGAGTGATGGTGAAGGTACAAAGTATGATGACGGCGTAGATACACCTGATAAATGGTGATGTTATCGTAGGCCAGTGTTGACTGAGAACGTTGTTTTTTTTCTCGTAAATCCTGAATACCGTAATCCGTCAGAAGATTTTGGATTGCACTCTGAGCCAAAAGCGCTCGTTCTTCTGATAAATTTCTTAACTGTTTTGCAACACTATTCCCAAATGCATCGAAAGAATCTTCGTCATCCACAGTGGCATTGATAGATGCGTGTAAATGCTTGAGACTTTCACGGCATTAATGAGGCTTTTGGCTTTCTTTTGTTTTGGGTAGGATGAGCGGGCTTCTGCACTGACTTGTGGTGAAGTCGATGGAGGTTTTTCATTATTATCCTTTTCACCCACGATCTCTTGCCCTTCATTAATCTGCAACATAAAAAGAACGAAAATTTATGAATATTGTTATGTGACATGATGTTCCAGTTACAGTATAATACTTGATATATTAATAAGACTGATAAAAACCTCTATATTGATGAATGGAAATCCTGGGTATAGGCCTAAGATAAAATTAAACAGATGGAACAGGCATAGATTAAATGAATAAATAAAAACAAAAAATACCCTAAACAAAGGACAAACTTAAGACTGAAACGCAGACTATGACACTGACAATCTCATAGGTGAACATTTACTTAGTGAAAGTTGTTTATTCTTTTGTGTTTATTCTAGTTTATTCATAATATTCAAAGAACCTACAACCTGACTTAAAACCTATTATGACATATTAATATTGGTATTATTGTGTATAATTAATTAACTGAATTTACAGTAGCTCAGCATGACATTAACTACAGAATTTTTCCATGGTTAAATAATTTTATTTAACCTGAGATTATGACCAGGGACTGAAGAATTTCACAACACTTTTATTTCCAGGTGCCAACAACTCAAGAAGAGTGGAAAGTGATAGAAAATGGCTTTAACACTAGATGGAATTTTCCTGGATGCCATGGTAGTATTGACGGAAAACATGTTTCAATTCAAGCACCTCCAAATTGTGGAAGCGAATTTTGGAATTACAAGGGCTCCAATAGCATTGTGTTGCTTGCTATAGTTGACCACGATTACTGTTTTCGTTATATCATCGTCGGATCAAATGGAAGAAACGCAGATGGCGGTATTTTCAGGGACTCTCTAATGTACGAAAAACTTGAAAATGATTTGTTGCCGAATGGTGGATTTTTAGTTGGTGATGACGCCTTTCCTTTGAAGACGTATTTATTGAAACCGTATTCACATAAACCTTTAACATTTCAACAAAAAATTTTCAATTATAGATTGTCGAGAGCTCGAAGAATAGTAGAAAACGCCTTCGGGATTCTAACAAGTAGATTTCGGATATTTCAAAAGCCTATAATGACTAGTGCACATGTAACCGATAAAATTATTCGTACTTCATGTGCATTGCATAATTGGTTGAGAATTACGAGTACGAATACATATCTTCCACAAGGCAGCTTAGACATTGAAGATGTGGATGCAGGTGTTACAATTCCTGGATCATGGAGACAAGAAGTTAATAACCAATTGCCAAGTAGTAATCGTAATAATGTGGCAAATCATACATCAAGACAAGCAAGAGAACTTAGAGACAGGTATGCCGGCTATTTTATTAACTCTGGAGCAGTGCCATGGCAAAGCAGAATGGTTCATTGACCATGAAGTGTAAATATTGGAAATTTATAAAATTATGTATTAAACTATTTGACATAATATTGTATGTAATAAATAATATAACTTACATTATCATATGTTTTCCTCTTCTCCCCAATGTTCATGGTAGGTTCCAGTTCCTTGAGCCATTTTACATTAGATTCATAAACTGAATTTAATCCGCTACCCGATTTTTTAGAATCTTCGACTTTTTTCTTTTCTTGGTTGTATGTCGATCGCAAATTTTTAATTTTATTTTTTACTTCTGGCACACCAAAGTCGGGTAAATTCATTGCTTCTACCAATTTGAGATAAGCAGCATCCCGCACGTTTTTGTCTTTGTACGCAGCCGATTTGAAATCCCACAAACACTCGTGTGTTTTGTATTCCTGGACAAACTTTAACGTTGTTTCACTGGACCACTTGGACATATTTGAAAAATGTAGAAGCACAAAATGTACAATGAAATAATAACAAAAAAAGAGCGCCCGCAACAGGACTCACTTAACACTTCACTGACTCGACTGATCTCACTGACCGAGTGATAGACGAGTAGAGCACCGAGTATAGTGCGTGGGTAGAGGGGGAACTCATTCGGCCGAGAAAATAGAACACGTTTCTATCCACTGTCCTCGGTCAAATCACTCGTCCGTTACTAGGCCGAGTACTGACTGTACTGATCACATTAGTAGAGTACTCGGCCGAACGCACTGTCTCGGCCGAGTACTCGGCAGGTGTAATTGAGGCTTTACTACGCAGCGTTCCGACGTGGGTGGATGACTGATGGCTTCAGTTTCAAGGTTTCCTCGCCCATTACATCTTACCGCTGCTGGTAATTTTCCAGTCTTCGTTTCAATGCACGTCCCTGTTGCCATGACTACACTCTTTTATAAATAAACACTATGTGCTAAGTGCTATATTTTCCAGTGACACGCACATTTTCACAACGCACGAGTGACTTATTTAACCTATGCATGGTCAACCAAACATGCATATTCCGCTGCCGTTGACGATGATAAATTCTCAGCAGGGATATAAACAGCTGATAACTGAACGGCTCTCCAGCCTCAGCGTACATTGCCAGTGCTTGTTTGTTCTCTTGTTCAGCTGTGGAACGTTACGTGAACACCTCACTGAAAACGGAATGATAAATACTAATTATTCTAATTGTATTTTATTCGTATTATTCACACACCAAAGCCATTGATAAAGCCTTAAGTAATGTAATTTTTCATTAAGTGGAAGTAATTTGGAAGAATTTTTAATGTAAATTTTTTAAGTGTTCGAACTTTTAACATTGTTAAGTGTTCGTCATTGTTTTGAGACATAAAAATTTTGCCACTAGACGCTAACATTATTTGGATGACTGGTTGAAAGACTCGGTGAGCTGTTTCAGACATAGAAAACAACTCCAGTGACAGTTATGCCATTCTGCCCCCTCTCAAAACCCTAAGTGTTTCCTAGCATGTGTGCTGTAACCCATCATCCGAGTTTAACACGATTCTGATATCATTAATTCAATATTTTCATCGTCTCTTCCATCTTTCTTATTTAATGTAGATTATGTTGTTTGACAGATGAATTCGTTTTGTTTTATTTAACCTGAAATAAATTGTCCTTACCGTGAAAAATGATAATCTTAATTACTTAATTGTAGGTACGCAATTTGTGTCCCACAAGTTTTAAACTGAAACTCTTCTAATATCCATACAGAATATTTCCCATCAGTAGACTATTTAATAATAATAATAACAACAATGTTTAAAAATGTTAACAACAGTTTTATTATAGCAATATATATTATATTTTTGTAGTAATATTATTATATTATTATTATACCTTTGTAAGTAACTCGTTGAGTTTCCTGCAGGTCTCTCATGTAATATCTTCTAATAAATAGGCCTACGCTGCAGGTAGGTTTATTTTCACTTAGGCACGTTTCACAAGGCGTTTAATTAATTGTTTTGCAAACATATATTTCAACAAAAAGTGCCTAGAACTAAATATTCATCCAAAATACACTAAAATAATTGTAAAAGATAGAAACAATAATTTAAATAAATATATTACTCAGGCTCAGTATAATTGGATTAAAGACGAAATAGCAAATAATTATAGAAACATTGACTACCTTAATCAGCAGTTAATTAATTTACATCTCCTTTTAGCCAACACACTAGACTCTCCATACTTGGAACAATAAGTATACTAATATGTTAACAATTCTAAATAAACACAAAACAAATAAATTTAATACAATCAATAAAAAACTTAATGACCTAAAAAATAATAAACCTACTAAAAATAACCAAAATTTAGAAACACCAAACAATAGCCACACTTTTTATCCTAAATTTGTAAATTTATCTACCAGACAATTCAAACAAACCTCTGAAGATACAGAATAATTTCTGTGAAACGTGCGTCAGATGAGAATAAATCTACTTGCAGCGTATTTATTTGAAGATATTACATTATTATTAAAATATGTAAATATTATTGTAGCATAATACAGCTTTTGTATACGTAGACTTACACTGTTATGTACTTTAATCGTAAGTAATTATATTTTGCTAATATTTTGTTTTATAAGTTTTTATTGTAAGTTGTTTTCCTTTTTTTAGCTTCTGAGGGAGGTCCCGCGTTCTAGGGATCGAAACCTGAAATGAAAAAATATTACGATGGAGTCCTGTTATTTAGGAATGCTCTAAAAGTTAGTGGTGTAGTGTCGATGGAATGGTTGGAAACCCAGTTTGCTTTAAGAAATCCTCTATTAAAATAAACTTTAAATAATTAAATAACGGTCATCAGAATATTCAACGATGCGATCAGGAAGCAAAGAAGACAAATCGAAACGTAAGTTATATGTGTACGTTTGGCCGGCTGAGCGTGAATCTGCAGCCAGTCCAGCGCATGCGTAATTCGTCGTAAGGAAGCGATTGCTGTCAGTGCTGGCGTTTTATTTATGAGTGATAGGGTATTGGTTTCTATTCTTGTCTGCGCTTTGAATACGTTTTTATTTAGTCTGTAAGTTTTCAGTTTGCAAATTTGTGAAAATTATGCATTTTTAGTGTTGGAAATTATGTCGTGTGATAACATTTATCTTATATTTAACGTTTAGATTTATAATTGACACACTACAAAGCGTTGAATCATTCAACAGCAGTGGAGCTTCACTGGTAAGAGGAAATAGTCCATTCATTAACCATCACAGGTATTGAAGTTGTATGTAATTGTTCGCGACGGAAATAATCTTTTTACAACGATTTACGAAACTGTGGGACAGACACAAACAAAAGTCATAGGAAGGGATCCTAACATAGAATTTGTTGTTCCTTCCTCACATACATAGGAAGGAACAACTAAACAACTAAGGAACCCAGGTAAATTAGTAATAGTATGATAAAGGCTGTACACAATATTGGCACCTACTTAACTTTAAATATGCAATGAATACAATATGAAAATCTTCACTACGAAAACAAAGGTAATGGCAGGTCGAGGCAAGGAACCAATAAGAACAGAAATACTGATTAATGATGAAATGGTAGAACAGGTGAGCCATTTTAACTATATGGGAAATGGTATTGGTTATGATAGGAATTATGATTTGATGTTAAGTTAGGAAAGTTCCAGACAATCAACCGTTTTTTTAGAAACAAGGTACGTCGAGACACATATTAAAGTTTTACAAAGTTATGGCGGTCCTAGCACTGTCCTGTGGGTGTGAATTATGGTCAACAACCAAGAAACAAGAAAGTGAAATAGAGGCCTCGGGAATGACGTTCTTAAGAGGAATTAAAAGGAGTTCTAAACTTGGCCGTGTAAAGAATGAGGCCATAAGAAAAGAAACACAAGTTTTTAACTTGAATGAAAAGTTAAAAGATTACAAACAACGGTGTAAACTTACAAAGAACACTTAGAAAGAATGTCAGATTCCAGACTGGCCAAACAAGTCTGTAAATACAAACCTATAGGGTCTACGACACGAGTGTGTGGGTAGACCCAGGAAGAGATGGCTGGAGGACCTTTGAAGGGAGAATAGGCATCAGCTTGCCTACACCGTGTTCTGAGGATGATGATGATATGTAATGAATGAACTGAGTATTTTTGCATAATAAAATTTTCTTGTAAAAACTCGTGTAATAACATAAATTGAACATAAAATCATGTGGGGGAGGGTCATGTAACGCTTTCCCGTAGATCCAGATTCACGCTGGCCACTGATGATAGTGGTCCCCAGATATCCTGGAATTTATGCAGCTTGTTTTGGACATCCTGCTCTTGTCTAACTGATGTTGCTTCCAACGTAACTAGCTCTACACTTTTGTTGTCTCAACTCTCTTGGTACGAACAGATTCTGTTCCACAAAAAGTGATTACTTTGGTTTTCGTTTTCGAGACCATGATATTGAACTCGTCACATAATTTCTGAAGCTTGCAAATTTAAACTGTGTAGAACATATAAATTTATCTTTCTAACAAATTAGTTTAATCTTCAATACTTACGTAATTTATAATTTAGCGATATAATTACAATTCAGTAAGCCAATAATTTAGTGTTCCACCGACCGCCTGAACAAGGTAATTGAAATTAATAATTTCCACTTGTTAAAATGGTGCGCATGTCTCGTACATAGGATCACATATTGAATTAATTCACATGCGACAAATAATTACATAATAGTTTATTTATACAGTTGTGTGCAAAAGAATGGCGTCTGCCATACACAAGGTCGCTGAGATGCTCTACAATCTGCGTGTCACATATGTCAGCTGTCTAATCAAGGTCGTGAATAATTGCAAATACAGTTATCAGATTCGTCATACTGTAAATATGTAACTAGTACAAACACACAGCATATATGTATGTATTTTCGTATACTGTATATAGAAACGACGAAAAACTGCGAAGTACCTATTTCTAATGTACCGTAAAACCTCGTTACTTCGGAGGAAGTAATTTGTAATTTGTGGGAAGGAAGACTAATTCGGATTAATCAGAGACTGAACTAGTGAAACTTCGAATTAACAAAACAAGTTTTGTCTGAATGAAAAGCGATAAGCTATACCATAAAGCAGCTTCTTTCCTACATAATAAAATACAATTAATTATACACTCAGAGGCGGCTCAATATAAAATATTCACCATTTTTAGCGCCCACATCTTCATTCCACCCTTCCAACAAAAACATTGTCATTCCATATTTTTATAATGCCAATTTAGATTTAAAATTTTAAAGCATGTTTGCCTAATTTTATTCGAAAAGAACGCGTTTTCACATAGGCCAACATTTTTTGTGTTTGGTACGTGGAAGAAAAATTTTGAAAAAATTTTTGATGTTATTATTTTTATTTCTATTTGTAGCGCGGACCGGCAAAGTGGTAACGTTCGAGAGTCTCAATCTCAACGGCCGTGCTGCGATCGTAGGATGCTGTGAAGGTCCTGCCCACTCCTATCGCTGGGAGCAATAATTCAGCGGTCTTGTCTGGTTAGATGAGTAACAAAGCGCGCGCGCACACACACAAACCTCTCTCTCCTCCGTGCGGCTCGCTATCGCACGTGGTTACTAGATGGCTGTTTTCTCTCTGGTGGTGGTGAGTTGTACCACAGCCAGGAGGCCCAACACACCGCAGGCTTAGGACTAAAGCTTGAAAGGAGAAGAAGAAGAAGAAGAAGAAGAAGAAGATTTTAAATTAATAATGTGTGGATTTTCCGCAAAAACTCTAATGTAACATTTGTACAAATAAGAGTTCCAAGTTTCTAATATTTTAATGGTACCAAAAAATAAATACTGACAATAAGTGGTACTAGACTATAAATCAGAAATTCAACTACGCATTTAGCACAACGAATCTTTTATTCAGTGCTCTTGCGATAATAATTATACTTTACGAACAGAAATAAAACTGTTACACACCACTATAGAAAAACATTTTTCTCATCATTGTAGCAGCTCATGATCAGATCGGATATATCAATATCAATAACAATAATATTTCCGATCTGATGTTGAGCTGTTAAGCTTGAAAGCGATAATTGGAAAATTTGTTTCTATTGTGTGCAACATAACAAATTACAAAAATTCTAATTTGTGTGCAACAGTGTTATTTGTGTTTGTGATTATAACCACTTACACAACTTTATTAATTAATTATACTTTGACAGGCCTATAATGAGTTATTTTACTACTGATTACTAAATGTTTTGGTGTAGTAATTTTGCAAAGTTTTAAAAATAAGATGAGTGAATCCTTTTCAAAGTTTTCGGAAGCGCAAGGGACTTTGTAGGCACTTTTGTCGTATAATCTAGTTCCACTGTTAGTAGGCCTACTTTTTCCTCCTATTACTTTTAATGTTTATAAATTGTTTTCGCGAAAGCCTATAAATTAAATGTTCTTTAGCAATAAAGACATGTCATCGTCTTGTGTTGATGTAAGTATTTTACATTTGTTAATAACATTTACGATTATTTCAAGCACCTGACGTAATTTTTACCATATACAATTGTTGGAAAAGTGTTCGCGGATTGTGTGTGGTTTTGGATTAATCGAGAACCCCCGCCTCTCCCATTACCCCGGATAGTCGGGAGGCGGTTGTAGTAGTTTCGAGACCAAAGGCTCGACAGCCTTTGGTTTTCAGTGCTTATGAAAATCAAAATCCATAAAAGCCTTCGTAACTCTTTGTATATGTCATGCACCATGTTGAGTTACTATAGTTGTCATGTGCCGAGATCGTTTGGCTTACCTTTATTCAGTTGTAGACTGTATGTGCTTCCACAACGACATTGCAACAGAAGTAAAAACATGTGAAGTTTATAGTTCCATTGCGGTTTATGAGGGTTAGCGACAAGGATCTAACATTCAGATTCTGCAATGACGCCTTAAGTATGTTAACGGTTAAACTGACAGGCTACATGAAGACATATGACCAGAACTTTCAGTATTTTCTGTCAGTGGTAGAATAAACAAGTAAAGAGAAAAACTGGCACTTAAAGAAATGTCACAGAGTTCTATAATGAATTGTAGACTTTGTCCTGTCACGTAGACGGAACTTTGGAAAATTATAAAAAATGCAACTTGGAAGTAGAGCCTACTAACAGGTGATAGATTAGCATTAGTTCTTGAAAAGAGGTGATGGCTACAATGATTAACATGCCAAGTGAAGTGAAGCTCCCCCAATGTATCCGATTTTAGATTGGACAACTATGTGTTCGCTTACCACAGGTCCAGGCTGGCGTATGACTCACTGAATTATCAGTAATGCTCGTCACTAATAGCCCGTATCACGTCGTGTAGAGTCATTTAGTACGCACCGTATCCTATTCAAAAAAACCATAGAATTGGATAACTTCTTAGAATCTGATGACCCAAATTTAGTCCATTCAGTGGAGGAGAGAAGGTAAGTTTTAAGAGCACGAGGCGGAATTGTAGCAAACTTTGCAACTAAAAACTGGGACACCAATGGAACAAAATACCAGTGGAGTAAGAAATTACTATGGGATTTAAGAATAAAAGTACAGGAATAAAACGGAATATGTTGTATCCAGACCATGACGGAGGACGTTTTCTACAAAACATACCGTACACGAAACCTATGAAAACGAGACTACAAACGCGAGCGTTGCGTGTGTGTGCGTAACAATATTGACACCGTAAAGTATACAATCTTTTCGTGGCAGGATGAGAGAGAAGGCATACAAAAAGCGAGCAACATAGTGAGAATCATGACAAATCCAAAGAAGAGAGACAAATAGTGCATAATATGCTGAGAAGAAAGGGAAGAAAGAGAGCGACAAGCTAGAAAAGCAGAGTTGGGTCTGCCTGCAATACAGGACTATCCGTCGCCATCATGTAGATATCGAGCAGGCAGTAGTCCTACAGTCCGGCAAGGACTCCTCACCCCTCCAGGCACGCCATTAAAATCATACCTGCGCGAAAACAGTCTCACTTAAGCCGATTTTTAGGGGTCGCACATGAATCTCAAGCACCCCCTTTATTGTTTATTTGGTTTTGTTAATTTTGTTCCATTTAGTTGCTTAGTGACACGTGACAAGTCTGTAGGGCATGAAGTGTGGAAGTACCACTGGAGGTGACATATTTGCAATAAAACATTTTGAATAAGACTCTCTGTTATGACGCACATAGTAAATTTCATTACAGGCAATGTAAACATTTACTATAGGATGTAACTACTGCGCACATCTTGTGTGTGTGTGTGTGTGTGTGTGTGTGGTATTACTCATCAACCAAACACATGTGCTGTAATCACATGTTCGTCGTTATGTTTACATACCATAGTATGTTATCTGTGCAGAGTTAACTGCGCATAACGCTGTTGTATGCGACACGTTCGTGAACCAACAAAATAATAATAATAATAATATCTGTTGCCCCGAAGGTAAGGGATAAGCCAATGTCTAAGCGAGTTAGCATTTCTTGATCTGCAGAATGTCGTTGGCTCTGTTGTCTGTCAAAAAATGTTGCTGGTAATTTCCCTGTCAAAAACTTACTCTATGGATTTTTGTAGAATACCGTGAATCTAATAAAGAAAAACATTTGACTATTTCACCAGAAACAATCAAGTGAATACCACCTGAACATCATATAATAACATTTAATGTTATAAATACAATCGTCTTAAATTCAACTTCTTTTTTAAATAATTACATAAAACGTTAAGGGGATGAACTGCACCATGCATGAATCAGTGCGCGCGCGTGATGCAGTGAACGCACTAACGTGAGACAATCTATTTTTGCAAAATTCTCTTAGTAATTAAGGTTATGTACAAACTTCTGTAATCTAACAAATGCATTAATAATTGATTGAGTTGGAAATTCTCTTTTTCGTTTAACTAACTTCTGGCTTACAACAGTATATCTCAATAACAATGTGACATACTGACATCCCTCGCCAGCAGTAAGCATACGTCATTACTTGTTACACTTGAATATTAAAAAAAAATAAACTACTGAGGGAAAAGACAGAGAAAGGTTGAGGCGAAAGTTGGATATTCTGCGATTATAAATTTCAAAATGTGAAAAGATTTCAATATTTTGGTACAACGGACAACAATCAAATGTAAAACAAAGTGCACCATAGGTTGTATTCTGTCGAATTTTATTCATCCTTATGCACATATAGTGATAATTATGCTAATAATGAGTTGGATTAATTAATTAAATTAGTTATCAAATTTTTAAATACTCATTAGCATAATTGTCATGAGACTCACTGATACTTAAGTGTATTCAATCAATTCATATAAAATTTATTCAATTAGAAGAGCTTAATTAATTTGCATATTACGTTACACTCTAACATTAGGGTTTTCAGTAATAATGAACGCATTATTGAATGTGCTTAAATGCTAATTTATTATGCATCTAGATAAATTGTATTCCTAACATATAAAAATTCATAGCACCTGTAAAATACATCCAAAAAACATAAAAACATATGCATATCATAAAATGAGTTCCATCTTATTCAATAGCTGAAAAAACATACATAAAATGTCACATACAACAAAATCAAATAATAATTAATTTATTTAATGCGTTCACTACACTCCAGATGGTTTAGCTTTATTTAATCATTATAATACTTTGAATTTAATATTTTTAACAAAATTTACTACAATTTCCCAGGGTATAGATTCTTTTATGTGTGCAATGCTATGTAATAGTGTACGATTGCATAAGAGTTCTTTTAAATTGTTTTGATAATTCATTCAAGATTATTGAATATTGTTAACACATTATTAAGTCTGTTATTCACGCATATCGTATAGTGGTGTTCGTTTATATCGTTTTCTCTATGACTCGAGACAGTTTGTATTTTACTATTTCGATAAAGTTCAATCGACAAATTTACTAAGTCCGATAAAGTTCTCCATACCGCGCACTGTAATATTGTTAAACTAGAAGTTCAAAATATATAATAAGACAGAGTCCGCACTAAGCAAAATACACGTTCGAAAAACTATAAGACTGAGCACAAAATTTATGAGACTGAGAGCGTCCCGTGGTGGACAATCAGTTTTTATTAACTTCTCCCTACTAAAATTTGGTCTAAAGCCTGTCCACGCCTTAGGTTACACATGATAAGCCAAACAACTACCCTCTCTCGAAAATCTTGTCACACTACTTCGAGGTCCTATGGTTTCTACCCGCTGATTTGCTCTTCGTCTGGTTACCATGAGTAGAGGGATATTGGGGGTTCAAACTCACAAAGGAATGCCGCCTTCTTAAAAAACAATAAAAAAACGATAAAAAAACATGATCTAAGAGATGACACCGCCACCGCTGGACCCGCAGCATCCCGATGGACCACAGCATCCGCGAATTTCCGCGAATAAAAATTTTTTTTATTTTTTTATTTTATTTTTTTATTTTTTTAATTTGCTTTTTTTATTTTTTTAATTAAATTGATTTGCATATCAAGGGGTGGGTGGGGGGTGGGATGAGGTTCAATGGACCACCAGCATCCGTGAATATACTTTTTTATTTTTTTAAGAAAGCTGATTTGCGTATCAAGGGGTGGTGTTGGGTGGGTGGTTTCTTATTTCATATCAGTGGGTGGGGGGTGGTTCCAACTCGATGCATTATAGTGTATATTAAAATATATGATCAGGTGTACCAACCTTTGGAGGAGTTCAAATTTGTCGTGTGTTATAATGTATTTTAGCTCTCTCTCTCTCTCTCTCTCTCTCTCTCTCTCTCTCTCACACACGTTGTGTATGTCTCTCTCTCTCTGTGGTCAGTACCGTGCGCATGTATATGAAATTAGAAAGTTTATATTTATTCGACAAATATTAACGCCCTCTCTCTCTCTCTCTCTCTCTCTCTCTCTCACTCTCTCTCTTACCGTGTACATGGAGTAGTCGATGTGATGAATAAATAATTTTAGCTCTCTCTCTCGTTGTCAAAACGCCGTCTTCATTTTCATGTATTAAATAATTAATAGTTTATAATGCAGTCAGTGTGATTGATCCTTGTTAGAAATATATATATTTGGCAAATATTAACTTTGTATGTGTGTTGTTGTCAATGAACTACTTACCTGTGTGCTGTTACAGATGACAAATCCATACGTTAACGGCGTAGCAATCTGGTACAATACTTCTGTTTTAAGGTTGCAGTTTACACACGCACATAGGTTCAGTGGTGTATAGCGAAATAAATTAAAATTATACACACACATGAAAACGGTGGTTGAAATTCATACAAATCTTCTGATGTAACAGTTCACAAAAATAAATTAATTGTACACATGTTCAGAGGTGTAGAGCGAAATAAAATAAAGTCATAATTTGTTTAAATGATTAAATATATTTTAACATTCACAATATAAAATTCACAAGTCATAATTAAATAAATACATTATAAAATTGATATTTTTTTCGAAAGTTTATATATAATTGTGTCGTACTTGTAGGAGAAGCAACCTGCAACATAACAATACAACAACATTAAAATCATGTTAAATATCACACACACAGATGCACACGCAACGCGCGCACACACAGACGCATACGCAACGTAATCACACACATACATACATACGACGTGCGCACGTTTGGGTTACACCACACACGCAACGCGCACACACACACACACACACACACACACACACACACACACAGACGCATACGCAACGTAATCATACACATACATACAACGTGTACACGTTTGGGTTGAATCATGTACATGTAGGTCCAATAAAAAAGATAACAGATGTAAATATGATATAGTCATTGTAAGACGTTACAATCCTTGAAGTGTTTAATAAATAAATTGTATGTATGTATATATCACTGAATAATAATAATAATATAATCGTTCTAGTGTTATCGTTTGCTGCAACAGGTAACGCAGTTTACAAATAATTACATATAGGTTCAGAGGCGTATAGTGAAATAAATTAAAAATAGAAATTAATTTCCTCATAAGTTAATGTCCTTTCATCAAACTTTGTAAATTAGAATCTGCACTACATTCAAACACATGCACACACAGTGATAAAAAAATTGTTTATTAAAAGTAGTTTGTCACCTTAACGAGGTACTATTTCCACATGCGCTGTCTGGTTCTTCATCCCTCGAAACACAAGATGTAGGTCGCTGGGATTTATATGACGGAGTTCTTCATCTGTAAAGACGTTAGCATACCTCTTAGGTAGATATACACGATAGCGGCGCTCACAATCTTCCAACGTTACAAGCACAGACTTCCCATATCTCGTGTCCACATGCAACATGTTAACGATCGGATACTGCTTGTCCACTGTTAATTCTGCACACCGTTTGTACTCAATAGCAGAAACTGCGTTGAATTTTGTGATAAACGACATTATTTATTAGAAGTGAAGACGTCTGTATCAAACGAGGTGGAACCAAACAATGTCAGAATATTCGCTACAAAGAAGACTAGTGAAAGTAATGGTGGTGGTGGTGTGTTCATCAGGAAAGTTCACTTTCAGCGCCTGAAGCTTTGCATGTACATACACACAGGCAGAATTAGCGCTGTTACAAAATATATATATATTAGGAAAGTCAAGCCCACAGACTACTAGAAATAGTTATCGTCTGAAAAAAAGAAACCGCACATTACGAACTAATATGTATAAACACAAATATCGTTACAATAATAATAATAATAATACATAAACTTACGTTTACTGTCGTCCGAACTGAAGTATGGAGAGGCAATAACTATAGATATCACAGTAAGAATTTTTGTTGTTGTTGTTTTTAACAGATGGTGTTTTTCATCCCCTGAAGCTTTGCATGTACATACATGCAGAATTATGGCTGTTACATAATATATATATTAGGAAAGCCCACAGAAATAGTTATCGCCTGCAGCAAGAATTTTTGTTGTTGTTTTTAACAGGTGATGTTTTTCATCCCCTGAAGCTTTGCATGTACATACATGCAGAATTATGGCTGTTACATAATATATATATTAGGAAAGTCCATAGAAATAGTTATCGCCTGCAGGCATATACAAGTTTACTAACGAAATTAACAATGCTATGAGACACTCACATTAAAAATGTTTGTATAACAGAAAAATCATTAATTATCCACTCTCTAAGTGCGTGCACATTATGATGTTTATGGTATGTCTTTTGGGCAACCAATGTCATCAAGATTTATTATATGACGATGAATTATTTTCGATTCTAAAAAACGTTTTTTCTCAAGACCCTTCACAAACACATATTTATATATGTTCGTATACGTTGTTAACACTGAAACAAGATTGTCGTACGGTGTCTCTCCTTCACCCCATCTCAGCCCATGATAGTTTGTCGTTAACCAACAGTTGGTTCTAGTGTATTTCGAATTCGTAACGACTGTAGCAGGCGGGGCGAAAATCCAATGTCTGCATGCAAAACGTGTTACGTCCATAACCGACAACTCCTTTACTATATAATTGCCGTCGTCATCATAAAAGCAGTGAAAGTCAATTATTACAGCAGCGTTTTCCATTATGATTACTATAAAATAATTGCATGTATGTTCAGAGGTTTGGTGTCTAAATCGATGCATTTTACTTTCACCTTCTAATTTGACACATGGCTTACTTTCATACAGAAATAGCTATAGCTCATATCCGTCTACGAGTGTTGCTAAACGAAATTAAAAAAATGCTGTAATACATAACGTCCTACGAAATAGATATGGTATGTTTTTAGGACAGCCAAAAGCATGAAAGTATTATTATTTAAATCTGTTATCTGTATTGGAAGTCATCTATAAATATCAGGTCAGTGCGACACAACGTAATTGGACCTAACATGTGCACGTCGTATGTATGTGTGTGCGTGTGCGTCTGTGTGTTCGTGTGTGCGCGTGTTTGGTTACGTTGCGTATGCGTCTGTGTGTGTGCACGTCGGATGTGTGATTACGTGTGCGTATGTGTGTGTGTTCGTGTGTGCGCGCGTCGGATCATGACATAGTATTCGTAATGACCGAGGCACGTCCTTTATTGCATGAGAATATTCAGGTAGAACAGAGCAGACACGTTTACGCAATATCAAGTGCACACACATACACAAGAATCAGATGTTTTGTGTACGTTCTAGGTGAAAAACTACTGGGGGTGTCTCTGACTTTAGTTGGAAATAAATAACATTACAGATATTGATATGGTACTATGAGTAGCCTATACGTGAATACTATACATCAGACTGCCTGTATCTGTCATTAGCAATCTAACGTTACGACGGCAGCATAACGATAATGAAAGTCATACATTATCGTTATTTTGTCTAAGCTATGTTAACTTCACACACACACACACACACACACACACACACACACACACACACACACACACACACACACACACACACACACACACACACACACACACACACACACACACGGAAATGTAGGAAGAACTAGCATAGGAAATACAATTAAGTGTAACAATAAAAGAAGTGATTGGAAAGTCAACTGTGGGTGTCGAGACAAAACTCTTGCTTGTTCCTGAGTTGATAGAAGCGTCCGAGGGTAAAGTTATGCAAGAGGTTGTTGACAAGAACCAAACAAACTTGGATCAGCCAGTAGTGTTTAGGTCATCAGTACATGACGCAACGGGAGTGATAGGTCCAATTAGGTTTGTTACATGTTGTGTGGCAGAAAGTTAGTACAATGCACATTCACACATTCACAACATTCAGCACATTGCCAGTGTGAAATTGGTTCTGACATGTGCTAAGCTCCTGATGCTGGTGGTGAAGGTTAGGTTAGGTTGTGCAGTGTGCAAATTCCAGTAGTGGATTTGGTTGGAAATGTGTTTGATCATTTCAAATTAGATGGGGTTGGTTTATGTAATGTTTTGTGTATGTCTAATGTTTGTGTTCTGTTGCACACCAAAGTATATTCGAGGTAAAAGTAGAATCAAGACATGACAACAGCACTATATCAAAGACAAAATACACAACATAGGTACACAGACATCATCACATTTCTACCATTATTATACATTTTGAACAAGAGATAAAAACAAAACACAACAGAACAATTCAAAATATAGAAAGGTTTCATAAACCAACCTTATCCAACTTTCTCTTTGGTTTGCGTAAGTCTAGTTTTGTATTACCACTACACTACGCCTTGTATTATATTATTGAAGCTTTGATATGTTCTTAAACATTTATAAACGTTATATTGTTGTTAAACTTAGTTTGTTGAATTTTTTCTAATGGATCTCTATAAATAATTATGAATATTAAAATTAATTTACTACGATCTTTTGATATGGTATCAGTAATATTAACTCTGTTGATTCGAATAATATAACGGCCCGATGTAACTAGGAACGGACAAGAGGTCGTTAAAGGGCCGGCGACAGTGGAAGGGGGTCAAAGGGACTGTACGGGGCTCATCATGAACGACAAAATATTTGTGTATAAAAAGTCATTTGCTACGTTACAAAAATGACATGAATGGAGGGTGGTTTAGGGTTTAGTACAAATGAGCAGCAATACAAAATTGAATAAAGCACAATAACAATATTGGACAGGTCGAACGTGTTTAGAATGTGTATGTGCTATATAAGGCCACGTGTTAACTTTATTTTATTTATGTTCTGATAGGAAAATTAAAAATTCCATTTAAATCAGTTTGGCTTAGGTTAGTAATATCATATTATAGTGCAATAAATATTATACGACATTATCGTGTATTTTAGTCATTCCTATTATTTTAGTATTTCTGATGAGGGGCTAAAATTCTAATTCTAATTCTAAATTCTAATTAAACCGGGCCTCAATTTCTGTCGCCGGTCCCCCGTGGGTGGCCAATATCAGTTTCTAGTGTAACAAATATTTAACACATGCCTTACCTTTTCTTTCGACGCAGGATGGACAGTCGCTTAGTCTTCTTCGGTTTGTCAGGGTTCTTGTTGTTTTGCGCATCCTTCTCCTTCTGGCTGACGAACTCTTGAAGTAAACACAACATGTCTATCCGTATGATATGTATCATTCAACACCATTTAAACACTCGTACAATTGATCGTTTTCATTGAACGCAGTTTGCACTGATATCACGACTTCATTAACTCACAAACTCATAACGTCACTAACTCATGATGTCATCTACATTAAGTACAGGAAATATTACTTTAAAAACCGGTATAACGAGCATAGATATATGATATCAACAAAATATATTTTATAAAATTTAACTGCAATAAAAGTAATATTATAAAGTAACAGAAGCAGAATTGGTATTTGAAAACTCTGAAATTCGTAAAGTAGGCTATTCCTCCCGACTAGTTGCATATGTATAACTTTTGTGCTGAATTTTGTTGTTCAGCTCTGTCAGTCAATTCCAATCGGAGAGTGCACCGATACCTAGCGGTAAAACGATGCGAAATTAATGTATCTACCGTTGATAGTTAAGGGCAGTACTGAATTAAAGTAATAATTCGTGCTGCGCTCTTGTATCGAAATAAGACAGACTTATTACAGTGCCCGATCGCTGTCGCTATCTGTCGGCTTGTTGAGGCATTATAAAAGCCAGGTGCCGCTACCTGTCGCCGGAGTAAAGACGGGCGAAGTGCTTTACCAACTGCGTTCCCTGTGCTTGTCTCAACAAGGAAGCCTAACTGATGGCCTCGTGGTAAATTCCTTCGGTGGAGAGAAGAATTAATTCCATCTTCTACTTCTAACAACTATGGAAAGATAAATTCTTAAACGGCTGCGGGTTCGCCGAACAGAGAAGAAAGGCCTGCTACATGACTGAACAAATTCCATCTTAAAAGCTACACACTCGCCACCGAAGAGAATTAGCTCACCACAACAACATGCCAATCATAAGATCGCCACGTTACCAATAAAAGATCATCCTTCTGGACCCAAAAAAGCAGGTGGAAAACAACCATTTATAATTAACACGTAGAATCAACATGGCACCAGTTATACATAACCATCAGTTTCTACCGTTCAAGTAAACATTCATTTGGATCCCCAATTGATGGGACAGTTTAGTGTGTACACTAAGAAAAAGAATTAATTGTAAAATTTCAATATATTTATAGTAAATTGTCAGTTCAGAGACTGACATGGTTACAAGACAGCATCCAACATAGATTTCCACTCATTTCTTTATAGGGCTATCGCTACAGATTTAAAGTCAGTTTTGTTATTAGTAATTTTCTCAAGTTTAATTTACTATGCATAAAAACATATATTTTCTCTTAATTTAAAAAATCAGTTTTTTTCATTTGTATAAAAAGATTACTGGGGAGGTAGGCGAATTTTTAACTAGTTTCAACCAAGCTATGCATGTCGAAACACTTTTCAACTTGTTTGTCGAGATTTGTTTGTTGAAACAAGCCGAAAGTTGAATGAACATGTCCGTCTCTGACCCAAGTGTATTTTTTTATAAGGTGCTAATATTGTGCAATTTTTCTCTTTTCATTAACTGGCCCTATTTAAGTATATATAAATTCTTTATACTAATTCTGATAACTGGGGGGCGTTAATTATTTTAAAACAATTTTTATTTCTCACCGGAATTAGATACTTAAGCACTTAGCCACTTAGGCACTTACTTTTGAATTTTTATTAGGTCCTGGGGACATTTGTATGCTATACATTCTCTTATACACATGACGTGCAATTAACCCACACCATGTGGGTACTATTATAAATGTAAATTAATTATCCTAATTCGGATTATTATAAAAGGAAATGTTAGAATTTATATACACCAGAAGGGTAATATAAACAAGGGCGTGGCAAGAGACCTTTATGTATTTTATGTATTTTATGTATACTGTTGTATAATGTAATTTTGTCTTGTGGAACATGTTATGTCTGTATATTTCTCTGTACAATTTGGGGGATATATATATATAAATATTATGCATTACTGTACTTTTGGTGGGAACTTGGGATATAGGGATTTATTATTCAGGGTATTTTACAACAGAAAGTTAACACATGTAGTCATGTGGATATATCCTTTTTAGTTTGTTTTTTTAAGGGAGGTATTCTATCTCAATAATCGTGGCTGATCATTTCTTTAAATAAATTATTTATTTTATTTAACAGTATAACAAGTATAGGAATTGTCACCTTTAAAATTTATTTAATTTGTTGAGTAATTATTTTATTATTAATAGTAACAAGGAATGAAATCATTTATTTTCATTAATTTATATACAGTATTATAAAAGGAACATAAAAAATAAATTTTATATTTTATTAAATAGTTTAATGGGAGCTTTATTTTGAGGTTAATGGTTATTTTAAATTTCAATTCATTGATGGTGTGACATAGCAATTATTTTCTTGGATTCAGTTAATATTTTTCAGGTGGCCTTGTTGAGAGGGTATACTTCTTTATTTAACTATTTAAAGGGGAATTATAAATCACTGTTGTATTTTTTTATTATTGTTGTTATGAGATAGAATAATAAAATGGGATTGTTAATTTTTTAATTCTTGAGTTTTCATTGGAAGTCCCGTCATACTGGACCCGGCACAATTTTTGCTTCTCTAGGCCTTAGCCTAGTTTTAATTAACTTGTGGCCCCTCTTTACAAAAAGAAATATTCTTTTTGTTTTAACTACTCAAGATGAAGTAGGGGTTACATTTTGGTAGCAGAGCGTGGTTACGATGAGGGTCAACCCGTGGGTCCTAGTGTGTGACGGGGCTTGCAAACTTAGGAAATATTTTGGAACTTTCACAATGTTAAGTTCAAATAGAACTTAGAAAAATTTTAAAGGCCCTATATCCCAAGTTGAAAATATTTCTTGTTAGTTTTAAGGTTTGAAATATATGTACATGTACTTGCCCGCCTTGCATAGTGAATAGTGCCACGTGGTAGGAAATATTAGAAGGGGAAATCCCTGGGCAAGACTTATCGCAGTCGGTGCTTGGTTAGTTTGAGTTACCTTGCCCATGTTCGGGGAGGTGTTGCCGTTTTTGTGATTATGCGGTATGGCCCGATCGGCAGTCGGTTTCTTCCGATAAATGGTAGCCGGAGGTAACCTAAGAAGGTTAAAATAAATTTTCGTTGGTCGGTATTTTGTTTTTCGTGTTGTGTGTGTTGTGTGTGTGTCGCGTTCCTTTTGTCTGGTGTGATCGAGTGTGAGCAGTTCAGGTAGTGGGCTAGTTTCTCGCATCGGTAGGTGGACCCGCAGTCTACTCTTTGGAAGTATAGTACGTGAGTTTTTCTTATTCCAATCTTATTATTGTCAATATGTTTGTAGGTGTTAGGTAATTGTAGGGTGTTGTGTTTTGTTGATAGTGTTTTGCGAATTGTGTAATTCTGGCGGCGCTATGCTTTCAGAAATTGCCGTCCCCCGACCACCGGGAGGAACAGAAATTGCCCCACCCTCTCACCCCAGTTCTCCAGAAATTTTCGGTGGTAGATGCATTTAAGGAGGACCAGCTGCTGGTTTTCTTGGACCTTGTCCTGCAGCTGGCAGCCTATCCGGGTATATCCGATGGGGAGGTCTTGTCCCTTATATACCCGTATTGCCAGGGTACGTTGGCACAGAAGGTCACCAACACTTGGCGTCGGGGCGGCACGGTCGACACTTTTCATGGGGAAGTGTTGGATTACTTCATATATCCTCCACGACGTTCCCAGCTTAGGTTGGATTTATTCTATCGTTATCAGGCCGACGGAGAGGCGCTGGGGGACTACGTGCAGGACATACGAAAAGCTGCCCGGGTATTAAGATTAGGGTTGACCGACACCGAAGTCCTAGATATAATTATAGGAGGACTGAATTCCCAAGACAGTTCCCGTTTAAGGTTTGGGAATCGTCCACGTTGTTTCGTGGAGATGGCCCGGTGTTGTGTTGCTTCAAATACTGTCCGACCAAAGATCGCAGTAATTGTTCCGGTAAATCCATTTCTGCCCAAGGTGGATCCAGAGACGATAACATCATCATCGCCTACGCCGGAAGATGAGAAGTCACTTGATGGTGGAGCTTTACCATCGTCAGTAGAATTTAATTTAGACATTGCACATGGACCTGGACAGCTGGATTCCAGGTTGAGTACTGTTGAGGAAGTTGTAGTAGCTGAGAGTGGTGAAGAAGAGGAATCGAAGGAGGAGGCAGAAGAGTGGTCTGCACATGCTACGCAGGGGAGTATAAGTGTAAGTGTTAGGGAGGCTGCAAGTGTTTCTGAGGTCGCGGATGGACTAGGGGATGTCCAGTCTGCAAGTGTGGTAGAAGTAGATGAGGTAGAAGTTGGGGAGAAACTGGGTGGCAGCGTTGTAGAATTTGTGGGTGAGAATGATGTAGTGTGTGAAGATGTGCAGACGCTTTCTGTAAGTATTGTTGAGGATTCCGAGGAATGGAAAGAAGTTTCAGCTGGACCAGGTGAGCAACGAGAAGATGAAGATGTGCAGTGTCGTGATGGTGATTTGAATTATATAGAGGAGAAAAAGGAAGAGGTGGAAGACATAGAAACAGGGGAAATTGTAGAAGAGAAGAAGATAGAAGCAGAGGAGTTAGAGGTTGAGGATAATCCAAATCGGGGTAAATGTAGAAAGGTAAGTTACCTTGATTATAATTCAGATGAAATAAATCAGTATTGCTCAACACGAGATAGTTTCTCAGAGAGTGACGTCCACAAGGAACGGCTTCCTAAAGTTCGTCATAAAAGGGTGAGACAAAGCGGTTGACGGGTAGCGGGTACATGTTCCCCACAATCCCAGTGGTGTCCATCTACTTCAGGGTTGCGCCCCTGCCTCCGCGAGCCTTGGTTTTCTCCACCCATCCTCATTTTCGGAGGGAACCATGTCCATTACCTTAGTCCTAGCGGTTGAACTTTCAATGATCCTTGCCCTTATCATCTTCCCAATTTTCCTACCCCTCCCCTCAGAAAACAAAGTAAAAACCAAAAAACAAATAAAAATTAGAAAGGAAAAAGCAAAAAAAATTAGAAAAGGAAAAAGAAAAAAAAATATCCGAGAGGAGTCAGAGAGAAGTTAGTTGGAAGAGTTGTGACTACGTGGGTAGTGAGTTTAGTGTCGTTTTCATTTTTCTTTGTTGTAGTTTGTCGTTGATTTTGTAGAGTCCTGGCCATGCCGCATTCCCTAGCTGCTTTCCGTGGTAGTTTATTTTTGATTAAGTGTAGGTTGTTCGACGAGGTCGTACTGAAGTATACCCCCCCTCGTTAGTTCTGCAGTATTGAAGACCTAGTAAAGGGATTGATGTTCGCGTGCCCTCTATGCGGTTTTCTCTGTCCGGCTAATAGGGGCCGTCCGCCCTAGTATAGGGATATTTTTTTTTAACGACCAGTTAGATATGTCAAGGATATGTGATGCCTTGTTTTAGCATATGGCTGGTCAGTCCATATGTGGACAATAAAGTTATGGGCGCTCACATACCAAGGTATTAGTTACCTTGTTTTGGTCTTCGGACGCGTGTGTGAGTGGCAGCAGGAGGAGTAGGTGGGGGTCACCAGGGAGTGTGACGTATTGGGGCGGTCCTGTGGGGTTGGTCGGGCGGAGAGGGTCGCATGAGGATGGTTGCATTGGCGTTGAGATTTCCAATCCAGTAAGAAAAGGGGGGGTAGTTGTTGTCCTGAGTAGGTATCAAGTTGGGCCTCAGTTGGTGGGCAAGCCTCAGGAGATCGGAAGATCTACCTAGGTAGGAATCTTTCTTTTGTCTTTTGCTGTCTCTCTCTCTTGTGCTGTATGCGGACTCTGATCAGGTCAGCATGCAGCACCCGCACACTTACATTATACATATCTTCTTTCGTCTCTTTCATTTTCCTTTTTGATTTCTGTTCTCCTGAGAGCAAGCTGAGCTGAGCCAACCCAACCACGACGTCCACCGGTATCTTTTGGGGAGAGGTATACTGCAGGGTACCCTCCTTCCCTTTAACGTTGGGGCAACTACGTTGCCCTTTTGGGGTGAGGGTGTGCTGAATTTTGTTGTTCAGCTCTGTCAGTCAATTCCAATCGGAGGGTGCACCGATACCTAGCGGTAAAACGATGCGAAATTAATGTATCTACCGTTGATACTTAAGGGCAGTACTGAATTAAAGTAATAACTCGTGCTGCGCTCTTGTATCGAAATAAGACAGACTTATTACAGTGCCCGATCGCTGTCGCTATCTGTCGGCTTGTTGAGGCATTATAAAAGCCAGGTGCCGCTACCTGTCGCCGGAGTAAAGACGGGCGAAGTGCTTCACCAACTGCGTTCCCTGTGCTTGTCTCAACAAGGAAGCCTAACTGATGGCCTCGTGGTAAATTCCTTCGGTGGAGAGAAGAATTAATTCCATCTTCTACTTCTAACAACTATGGAAAGATAAATTCTTAAACGGCTGCGGGTTCGCCGAACAGAGAAGAAAGGCCTGCTACATGACTGAACAAATTCCATCTTAAAAGCTACACACTCGCCACCGAAGAGAATTAGCTCACCACAACAACATGCCAATCATAAGATCGCCACGTTACCAATAAAAGATCATCCTTCTGGACCCAAAAAAGCAGGTGGAAAACAACCATTTATAATTAACACGTAGAATCAACATGGCACCAGTTATACATAACCATCAGTTTCTACCGGTCAAGTAAACATTCATTTGGATCCCCAATTGATGGGACAGTTTAGTGTGTACACTAAGAAAAAGAATTAATTGTAAAATTTCAATATATTTATAGTAAATTGTCAGTTCAGAGACTGACATGGTTACAAGACAGCATCCAACATAGATTTCCACTCATTTCTTTATAGGGCTATCGCTACAGATTTAAAGTCAGTTTTGTTATTAGTAATTTTCTCAAGTTTAATTTACTATGCATAAAAACATATATTTTCTCTTAATTTAAAAAATCAGTTTTTTTCATTTGTATAAAAAGATTACTGGGGAGGTAGGCGAATTTTTAACTAGTTTCAACCAAGCTATGCATGTCGAAACACTTTTCAACTTGTTTGTCGAGACTTGTTTGTTGAAACAAGCCGAAAGTTGAATGAACATGTCCGTCTCTGACCCAAGTGTATTTTTTTATAAGGTGCTAATATTGTGCAATTTTTCTCTTTTCATTAACTGGCCCTATTTAAGTATATATAAATTCTTTATACTAATTCTGATAACTGGGGGGCGTTAATTATTTTAAAACAATTTTTATTTCTCACCGGAATTAGATACTTAAGCACTTAGCCACTTAGGCACTTACTTTTGAATTTTTATTAGGTCCTGGGGACATTTGTATGCTATACATTCTCTTATACACATGACGTGCAATTAACCCACACCATGTGGGTACTATTATAAATGTAAATTAATTATCCTAATTCGGATTATTATAAAAAGAAATGTTAGAATTTATATACACCAGAAGGGTAATATAAACAAGGGCGTGGCAAGAGACCTTTATGTATTTTATGTATTTTATGTATACTGTTGTATAATGTAATTTTGTCTTGTGGAACATGTTATGTCTGTATATTTCTGTGTACATTTTGGGGGATATATATATATATATATATAAATATTATGCATTACTGTACTTTTGGTGGGAACTTGGGATATAGGGATTTATTATTCAGGGTCTTTTACAACAGAAAGTTAACACATGTAGTCATGTGGATATATCCTTTTTAGTTTGTTTTTTAAGGGAGGTATTCTATCTCAATAATCGTGGCTGACCATTTCTTTAAATAAATTATTTATTTTATTTAACAGTATAACAAGTATAGGAATTGTCACCTTTAAAATTTATTTAATTTGTTGAGTAATTATTTTATTATTAATAGTAACAAGGAATGAAATCATTTATTTTCATTAATTTATATACAGTATTATAAAAGGAACATAAAAAATAAATTTTATATTTTATTAAATAGTTTAATGGGAGCTTTATTTTGAGGTTAATGATTATTTTAAATTTCAATTCATTGATGGTGTGACATAGCAATTATTTTCTTGGATTCAGTTAATATTTTTCAGGTGGCCTTGTTGAGAGGGTATACTTCTTTATTTAACTATTTAAAGGGGAATTATAAATCACTGTTGTATTTTTTTATTATTGTTGTTATGAGATAGAATAATAAAATGGGATTGTTAATTTTTTAATTCTTGAGTTTTCATTGGAAGTCCCGTCATACTGGACCCGGCACAATTTTTGCTTCTCTAGGCCTTAGCCTAGTTTTAATTAACTTGTGGTCCCTCTTTACAAAAAGAAATATTCTTTTTGTTTTAACTACTCAAGATGAAGTAGGGGTTACACTTTCATATGCCTTTGTATACGTTACTCTTATTTTTATAATCGTAAATTTTGCGGTATTTGTATGTGTAAATGTTGCAGCGTATACATACTGTTGTCATGTTTCTTGGTTCAAACGGCACTTGATAAGGTGTCGGCGTTCACGTTTTCACCGCCTGGTCTGACAGTGAGAGGTCTGCGTAACGCTTGTGATACACATTGTAGTCCAGCTTATAGTCATATCAAATTATCACATGTTATGTCTGGCTGATCCAAGTTTGTTTGGTTCTTGTCAACAACCTCTTGCATAACTTTGCCCTCGGGCGCTTCTATCAACTCAGGAACAAGCAAGAGTTTTGTCTCGACACCCACAGTTGACTTTCCAATCACTTCTTTTATTGTTACACTTAATTGTATTTCCTATGCTAGTTCTTCCTACATTTCCGTGCGTGTGTGTGTGTGTGTGTGTGTGTGTGTGTGTGTGTGTGTGTGTGTGTGTGTGTGTGTGTGTGTGTGTGTGTGTGTGTGAAGTTAACATAGCTTAGACAAAATAACGATAATGTATGACTTTCATTATCGTTATGCTGCCGTCGTAACGTTAGATTGCTAATGACAGATACAGGCAGTCTGATGTATAGTATTCACGTATAGGCTACTCATAGTACCATATCAATATCTGTAATGTTATTTATTTCCAACTAAAGTCAGAGACACCCCCAGTAGTTTTTCACCTAGAACGTACACAAAACATCTGATTCTTGTGTATGTGTGTGCACTTGATATTGCGTAAACGTGTCTGCTCTGCTCTACCTGAATATTCTCATGCAATAAAGGACGTGCCTCGGTCATTACGAATACTATGTCATGATCCGACGCGCGCACACACGAACACACACACATACGCACACGTAATCACACATCCGACGTGCACACACACAGACGCATACGCAACGTAACCAAACACGCGCACACACGAACACACAGACGCACACGCACACACATACATACGACGTGCACATGTTAGGTCCAATTACGTTGTGTCGCACTGACCTGATATTTATAGATGACTTCCAATACAGATAACAGATTTAAATAATAATACTTTCATGCTTTTGGCTGTCCTAAAAACATACCATATCTATTTCGTAGGACGTTATGTATTACAGCATTTTTTTAATTTCGTTTAGCAACACTCGTAGACGGATATGAGCTATAGCTATTTCTGTATGAAAGTAAGCCATGTGTCAAATTAGAAGGTGAAAGTAAAATGCATCGATTTAGACACCAAACCTCTGAACATACATGCAATTATTTTATAGTAATCATAATGGAAAACGCTGCTGTAATAATTGACTTTCACTGCTTTTATGATGACGACGGCAATTATATAGTAAAGGAGTTGTCGGTTATGGACGTAACACGTTTTGCATGCAGACATTGGATTTTCGCCCCGCCTGCTACAGTCGTTACGAATTCGAAATACACTAGAACCAACTGTTGGTTAACGACAAACTATCATGGGCTGAGATGGGGTGAAGGAGAGACACCGTACGACAATCTTGTTTCAGTGTTAACAACGTATACGAACATATATAAATATGTGTTTGTGAAGGGTCTTGAGAAAAAACGTTTTTTAGAATCGAAAATAATTCATCGTCATATAATAAATCTTGATGACATTGGTTGCCCAAAAGACATACCATAAACATCATAATGTGCACGCACTTAGAGAGTGGATAATTAATGATTTTTCTGTTATACAAACATTTTTAATGTGAGTGTCTCATAGCATTGTTAATTTCGTTAGTAAACTTGTATATGCCTGCAGGCGATAACTATTTCTATGGACTTTCCTAATATATATATTATGTAACAGCCATAATTCTGCATGTATGTACATGCAAAGCTTCAGGGGATGAAAAACATCACCTGTTAAAAACAACAACAAAAATTCTTGCTGCAGGCGATAACTATTTCTGTGGGCTTTCCTAATATATATATTATGTAACAGCCATAATTCTGCATGTATGTACATGCAAAGCTTCAGGGGATGAAAAACACCATCTGTTAAAAACAACAACAACAAAAATTCTTACTGTGATATCTATAGTTATTGCCTCTCCATACTTCAGTTCGGACGACAGTAAACGTAAGTTTATGTATTATTATTATTATTATTGTAACGATATTTGTGTTTATACATATTAGTTCGTAATGTGCGGTTTCTTTTTTTCAGACGATAACTATTTCTA
Organism: Magicicada septendecula; assembly: GCA_034769895.1. Classification (NCBI taxonomy): domain Eukaryota; kingdom Metazoa; phylum Arthropoda; class Insecta; order Hemiptera; family Cicadidae; genus Magicicada; species Magicicada septendecula. The sequence goes on along the minus strand of CM068372.1, from coordinate 233,950,598 downwards.
GTAGTCTGTGGGCTTGACTTTCCTAATATATATATATTTTGTAACAGCGCTAATTCTGCCTGTGTGTATGTACATGCAAAGCTTCAGGCGCTGAAAGTGAACTTTCCTGATGAACACACCACCACCACCATTACTTTCACTAGTCTTCTTTGTAGCGAATATTCTGACATTGTTTGGTTCCACCTCGTTTGATACAGACGTCTTCACTTCTAATAAATAATGTCGTTTATCACAAAATTCAACGCAGTTTCTGCTATTGAGTACAAACGGTGTGCAGAATTAACAGTGGACAAGCAGTATCCGATCGTTAACATGTTGCATGTGGACACGAGATATGGGAAGTCTGTGCTTGTAACGTTGGAAGATTGTGAGCGCCGCTATCGTGTATATCTACCTAAGAGGTATGCTAACGTCTTTACAGATGAAGAACTCCGTCATATAAATCCCAGCGACCTACATCTTGTGTTTCGAGGGATGAAGAACCAGACAGCGCATGTGGAAATAGTACCTCGTTAAGGTGACAAACTACTTTTAATAAACAATTTTTTTATCACTGTGTGTGCATGTGTTTGAATGTAGTGCAGATTCTAATTTACAAAGTTTGATGAAAGGACATTAACTTATGAGGAAATTAATTTCTATTTTTAATTTATTTCACTATACGCCTCTGAACCTATATGTAATTATTTGTAAACTGCGTTACCTGTTGCAGCAAACGATAACACTAGAACGATTATATTATTATTATTATTCAGTGATATATACATACATACAATTTATTTATTAAACACTTCAAGGATTGTAACGTCTTACAATGACTATATCATATTTACATCTGTTATCTTTTTTATTGGACCTACATGTACATGATTCAACCCAAACGTGTACACGTTGTATGTATGTGTATGATTACGTTGCGTATGCGTCTGTGTGTGTGTGTGTGTGTGTGTGTGTGCGCGTTGCGTGTGTGGTGTAACCCAAACGTGCGCACGTCGTATGTATGTATGTGTGTGATTACGTTGCGTATGCGTCTGTGTGTGCGCGCGTTGCGTGTGCATCTGTGTGTGTGATATTTAACATGATTTTAATGTTGTTGTATTGTTATGTTGCAGGTTGCTTCTCCTACAAGTACGACACAATTATATATAAACTTTCGAAAAAAATATCAATTTTATAATGTATTTATTTAATTATGACTTGTGAATTTTATATTGTGAATGTTAAAATATATTTAATCATTTAAACAAATTATGACTTTATTTTATTTCGCTCTACACCTCTGAACATGTGTACAATTAATTTATTTTTGTGAACTGTTACATCAGAAGATTTGTATGAATTTCAACCACCGTTTTCATGTGTGTGTATAATTTTAATTTATTTCGCTATACACCACTGAACCTATGTGCGTGTGTAAACTGCAACCTTAAAACAGAAGTATTGTACCAGATTGCTACGCCGTTAACGTATGGATTTGTCATCTGTAACAGCACACAGGTAAGTAGTTCATTGACAACAACACACATACAAAGTTAATATTTGCCAAATATATATATTTCTAACAAGGATCAATCACACTGACTGCATTATAAACTATTAATTAATTATTTAATACATGAAAATGAAGACGGCGTTTTGACAACGAGAGAGAGAGCTAAAATTATTTATTCATCACATCGACTACTCCATGTACACGGTAAGAGAGAGAGAGAGAGAGAGAGAGAGAGAGAGAGAGAGAGAGAGAGAGAGAGGGGGGGGTTACTATTTGTTGACACAGTTGACACAAGTGAGAGTGAGAGAGAGAGAGAGAGAGAGAGAGGGCGTTAATATTTCTCGAATAAATATAAACTTTCTAATTTCATATACATGCGCACGGTACTGACCACAGAGAGAGAGATACATACACAACGTGTGTGAGAGAGAGAGAGAGCTAAAATACATTATAACACACGACAAATTTGAACTCCTGCAAAGGTTGGTACACCTGATCATATATTTTAATATACACTATAATGCATCGAGTTGGAACCACCCCCCACCCTCTGATATGAAATAAAAAAACCACCCACCCAACACCACCCCTTGATATGCAAATCAATTTAATAAAAAAAATAAAAAAAGCAAATAAAAAAATTAAAAAAAAATTAAAAAAAATTTTATTCTCGGAAATTCGCGGATGCTGTGGTCCATCGGGATGCTGCGGGTCCAGCGGTGGCGGTGTCATCTCTTAGATCATGTTTTTTATCGTTTTTTTATTGTTTTTTAAGAAGGCGGCATTCCTTTGTGAGTTTGAACCCCCAATATCCCTCTACTACCATGGAAACTTGCCTCTCCATCGGTCTCTCCGTAAGATGCTTTACTCTGATAGGTCGTTGGACATACCCCAGAATCTTCTGTCCGGACGTTGATCTCGTTCGAAGAAATGCAGGTCGTAAAGTGCCTGTCAATCAATGTATTGTCTTTAACTTTACGCAAGGCTGTCCTAACACCCTCATCTGTGCCTCGTACATCCTGGAGTATTATTCTTACTTGCAACCCCTTTTTCTGGGTATTAATAATTTTCTGTCAAGTGTCAGTTGGTGCCGCCACCTCGCTTTCTCGTCGTAAATTTCAGCACGTCACGTAAACGTTACTTCCTGCTGTGTAACATCGTCGATACTATGCACTGGTTATTTCTCATATTGTTTCTGTAGAGTGCATCACTCTCAACTCTTTTGTGACTTCTTCTCGTTTTTCCGTACTCTCGCATCCTGGCTGACCCCAAGCGGATGCTCGCTTCAGTTCTACGTAATCGTGTGAGTGAACTCTCGTACATTGTGGTGTCATAATTTTCAGTCGAGTTTCTCCTGCCAACTCAAACCGTCGTCCCTTTTGTTGCGTCGAGTTGAACATATCTCTATTGTCTAATATTGGCGTTGGGTTGTCGTCTTTCCAATTAAACTTTATTTATTGTCCTAACTCGGAGTCGTTGACACAGCTGTGTGTGAACAAACTGGTCGAGAAGGAAAATTTAAATCTATTCATGTTTTACGTACCGAATCACTTTATGGTTAATATAATTAAATTACCTTATTCGGTCCACCTTAGTGACACTAGCTTCTTTCGTTCAATGACGCGTTTCGGGATGAAATCCCATCTTCAGATTCACAATATTAATTCAAAACGTAAATGTATACCACATTTTGTGGTTATGTCATAATTTAAAATGTTTAAAATCTTTTAAATAAAATATGCAAAACGCAACAACTGAATCGCTCGGAGCGCTCGCATGCATGCACGCTGTACCGCGATTTCCTTACGACTGGCTATAATTATCATTCAACCGTATAGCAGTGTCAACCAGGTTATTCGATCCGAAGTTCATTTGATCATTTAATATATTATTTTTGGTTGTTGCGTTTTTTGTAGCTTTATATATTTCGAACTCCTCTAGGCTATCCATTAATTTACCATTAATTAATATTCAACATGACTAACATGGTTGTCACGAACACAGAGGAAAATCTTATCAATAAAGGACTGAATTACAATTTTCCACAGAATTTTAAAAATAAAAATAACATAATTAAAGAAATAGTTGAAGCCGAATCTGTAATTAAGTGTGTTCCCGACTTAAATGAACGAAATGAACTACGAATATTAATAAATAATAGATTCAAAAAAGCAATTAATAATAATTATCATAAACAAAAGAAATTAAATTATACAAAAACAAAACATGAACAACTAACAGCTATACAGCTAAATAAAAAACTCTTAAAAAATAACATTTACTTAACGAAGGTTGATAAAGGCAATACTATAGCATTGTTAGACTTGGACGAATATAAACAAAAGATATACAAATTCATTAATAATAACAACATAACAAAGCTAAATAATGATCCCACCAAAAAATACACATTAGTATTGAATAAAACAATAAATAATTGTACAGATCTATTTGAGAAACATATATGCTACTCACTAAAACCAATAAAAGCTAGTGCACCATGCTTAAAAGGTCTACCCAAAGTACACAAAAAAGACACACCGATTAGACCTTAGTACATTTTACAACCGCTCCAAGCTATAAAGTAGCAAAAACCTTGGTAAAAATAACCAAACAACATATAAGCTTAGACAATAACCAGAGTATAAAAAGTTATAAAGATTTTATTGAAAAATTACGTCATATTAATATTAAGCCTAGTTACAAGCTAGTGTCTTTTGACATAGTGGATCTGTATACCAATGTCCCAATTGACGAAAATTACTCAAACAAAATTTAGTAAATAATAATACCTTGGAAATAAGAAAAATTAATCAGCTAATGTTAATATTAGAAATAGTACTTAATCAAAACTATTTTTCGTTTGATGGTTCGTACTACAAACAAAATGAGGACCTAGCAATGGGCTCTCCACTCTCAGGTATCCTCGCTGATATTTATTTGAATCATTTAGAAAATACTAAAATTTTAAAAAACAATTATTTTGACAATAAAATAGTATATTATTCAAGATATGTGGACGACACCTTTGTTATTTTCAATGGTAACAATAGACAGATCGAGTCATTTAATAACTATTTAAATAAAATACATAAGAAAATAAAATTCACTATGGAAATTGAAGATAACAAAAATATTAATTTCCTGGATCTAACCATAACAAATAGCGGTAATGACCTGAAATACAAAATATACAGAAAGCACAAATGCACAGATAAGGTTATACATGCTAAGTCATTTCATCCTCCTGCCCAAAAAATGGCTACATTTAACAGCTTTATTGACAGATTACTTTGTGTTCCCCTTAATAACGAAGACTATGATCAAGAAGTAAATATTATAAAACAAATAGCTCTAAATAATGGTTACAGGCCAGTAATAATTGATAAAATGATAATGAAACATAAAAATCGTTTAGAAAATAAAAATACCAACATTATTAACCAACATAATAAAAAACATAAAAAATTCATTTCAGCTAATTATACTGGTTTGATGCAAAATATTTTAAAATCTGTTTTTAAAAGTAAAGGATATAATATTCCAATCAAAACATGTAATAAGTTAAAAAATTTTTTCAAAACTAAAATAAATATTCCTTTAAAAAATAAATCAGGAGTCTATAAAATAAAATGCGATAATTGTGCAGCATTCTACATCGGCCAATCCGGCAGAGATTTTTATACAAGATTTTTTGAGCATATTCCTAAAACAAATAATAATAATTCCAGTTTTGCACAACATTTAATAACAAAAGGTCATAATTATACTAGTTTCGAAAACAATTTCGTAGCGTTACATACTTGCAAGAAGGGTAAATTAATGGATAGCCTAGAGGAGTTCGAAATATATAAAGCTACAAAAAACGCAACAACCAAAAATAATATATTAAATGATCAAATGAACTTCGGATCTAATAACCTGTTTGACACTGCTATACGGTTGATTGATAATTATAGCCAGTCGTAAGGAAATCGCGGTAAAGCGTGCATGCATGTGAGCGCTCCGAGCGATTCAGTTGTTGCGTTTTGTATATTTTATTTAAAAGATTTTAAACATTTTAAATTATGACATAACCACAAAATGTGGTATACATTTACGTTTTGAATTAATATTGTGTATCTGAAGATGGGATTTCATCCCGAAACGCGTCATTGAACGAAAGAAGCTAGTGTCACTAAGGTGGACCGAATAAGGTAATTTAATTATATGAAAATTTAAAATTATAAAATTTTTCGATCGCTATAGCGTCCCCAATTTGGATTAGATGACGTGACCTCAGGGAACCATGGAATCCAAATTCTGCGCTCTGTGTTTCGCCGTGTCCATCTTCGTTTGTGAGGAGTATAGCTTGATGACCTACTCCTCGTGGTGTGTATTGCATCTGGTATACCACTCCCTTTGGTTTAGATGAAGTATTTTAATTTATTGCTATCCATCTGGATTGATTGAACGTATCTAACATTAACGCATGTCTGTGTTAATTACGTAAATGTGTTTTATATCTTATTATAAACAAGTTATAGACATTCAATAAATGTTTTCATCTAATTACTAAACAATTTGTTATTACTCTTAAAGAATACATATGTAATGTAATAATAAATGAGTTAACATTAAATTCAATTATTTGAACACTACGCTCCACGTATAATGATAAAGAAAATCCTTTACTAAGGAATCTTATATGATCTAAGTGTTCCTCTAATTACATTCGTTACATAAAATACATTTATAATTTGGTTAGTAACCATCATAATGTTGCGTGATTATCTTCAATTCATACTACTATTGATCCTATTAACTATACATATACATATAGTCTTTGAGTAATCATTAATTTATTTTATCCTAACATCAGTTCAAATCTTTAACCTAGTCACTATACACAATTCTTTCAATACGGTTTAATTTGCACTAGAATTATTGATCTACACAAATCATTCACTTCTGGGTGTCCTTCTTTTTATTTATTTTGTCCGTGACAATTTATTGCCATTCATTTAATTAGAGTTTTTGTAATTAGAATGTCTTTTCATTGACTGCACTCTCTATAAAGAATGTTAATTAGAGTGTTCACTTACGTGTATCATTTAACGCATCGTTAGTGTTCTATTCACGCATATTATAATTAAAGAACTACATAAATCCTTAAGTTGTATTTTACAATACATTACATGTTTTAATGGTTGGCTAGCTTGAATGAGATTCACGCGTCAATAGCTCTAACGTATGTGACTCATCTCAGACGGCTAACTTAACAAGGTATCTTTTCTACTTTCTCTTCGTAGTTTACATTCCATCCTTCCCTTCGTAATATTTCTTAATCTGCCTTACATTAAACTTTCCTCGGACCTTGTTTTCGTCCTCGCAGTCGACGAGCTGGTAAGTAGCGTCCCCAAGGATCCGATGTACTTTATAAGGTCCACTATAGAGTTCATAAAATTTGTCAATTCTTTTTTGAATTGCATCAGATTGATAATACGTTCTTATCAAAACTTTCTCCCCAATCTTAAATTTAGTGATTACCTTATTTTCATTACTCAACTTCGCTTGTTTTTCTCTTTTCTCCTTTATCTTTACAAATATTTTGCTGTGATCCGTTTCTTCAACTCCAATAATATCTTTGTCCAAGTATTTCTTCCATACTCTGGTTGGTTTTCTGCCGAGATGCGCTTCATAAGGTGTTACCCCAATGGTTTCATGATACGCCTCGTTGATGCAGCTTTCAATTATATTTACATATCGTGACCATTTAGTATGCTGGTCATGCACAAAGATCCTAAATAAATTACCGAGTTGTCTGTTGATTCTCTCAGCTAAATTGGCACACGGGTTCCTTATAGCGGTGTATTTCGGTTGAATGTTCAATTCATTCAGCCCATTCACCCATTTCTTTGAAGTAAACTGCGTTCCATTGTCGGTAAGGATTGCTTTTGGTGACCCAAATTCCTCACAGTATTGTCTCACTCTCCTCAATGTTGTAGCGGTCGTCGCCCTTCGAAGTGTAAACAATCTTACGTATTTCGTAAAGTTGTCGACGATCACAAACAGGTATTTTACTCCGGCCGTTGACGCGGGCAGGGGCCCGAAATAGTCTGCACTAACACGCTCTCCCCTCCCTAACGGTACAACAGCTCTTGTTCCGGTGAATAAAGCTCTGTTACCGGTGTCTTTACACTTTTGACATACATCACATGTTTTTATATGAATTTTCACTTTTTCTAACATCTTGTCAAACGTGAAATGTTCTTGTAACATTTTCATGCATTTTTTTGATCCCAAGTGTCCGTACATTTTGTGTATTTCGGCAATTAATTTTCCGGATACACTATCAGGTATATACAGTTTCCACTCGTTCTTGCGTCGTCTATACAATTTACCGTTAACATATTTATAAAATTCACTTAATTCCTTACCTAAGCTTCCTTCATTTACTTTATTAATAATAGACTTAATTTTAATATCATCAAGTTGGTACTTTCCGATATATTTGATGATTCTGCTCACATCCTTGTCCATTTTAATCATTATATGGTTGATCAAGTATTCGTATACATCATCGTTGACCTCTTCTGGTGTGGCGTCTGCTGGATTCCTACTTAAAATGTCGGCAACAACATTGTCCTTGCCCTTGCAGTGTACAATGTCAAATTTATATTCCTGGATGCTTAAGATCCATCGTGTTATACGTGAATTGTTTAAGTGACATCTGTGCATGAAGGTCAACGCCTTGTTGTCAGTAATAACGGTCAAAGGTTGGCCTAAAATATAGATGCGAAATTTTTCTAAACACCGTACGATACTTAGTAGTTCCTTTTCTGTTGTGTAGTAGTTCTTCTCAGCGCCTTTGAACGTTTTACTCGTAAATGCAATAACGCCGATTTTCCCTTCTTCATCCAATTGATAAAACTGACCACCGTATGTGAAATTACTGGCGTCGCATTGCATATAATACCTTTGATTGACTCGAGGAAATTTTAAAATTACAGTTTCAATAAACAACTCCTTGACTTGTTGGAAAAAATTATTCAGCTCCGGTGTCCAAGTGAGTTTACATCCTTTCTTCAATAACTCAAGTAGTGGTTGAATTGTTTCAGCATATTTTTCCGTGAAACGATTATAAAAGTTGGTGAGCCCTAAGAAACCCTTTAGTTGTTTTTGATTTTTAGGAGTAGGAAAGCTCATAATAGCATTGATCTTATCCTCTGTCGCCTGGATTTCCTGCGTTGTCAGGCAGTATCCTAGGTAAGAAATTTCTTGTCTGAAGAATTGCGATTTTTCTAGATTTATAGTTAAGTTTGTCTTTCTCAAATTGTTTAATAATAACTGTAAGTGTGATAAGTGCGATTCTAAACAGTTAGAATAACATAAACAGACATCTACATAAATTATAGTAGTTTTCTTGATTTCTTCTTCCAATACCATGTCTAATCCTCTTGTTAGTGCCGCAGAACTGGTACTCAACCCAAATGGCGTGACTGTAAAGCGGTAGCACTTGCCCTCGTACATAAAGGCTGTGAAATTTCGGCATTCTAGCTTTAATGGTACCTGCTGGAAGCTACTGGTCAGATCGACTGTGGACAAGTATTTCATCTCGCTTCATCTTGCTAATATATCATTTATTGGAGAAACTCCCTCGTAGTCCGGGATCGTCACAATGTTTACCTTCCTCGCATCCAGACACAATCGGCCCTTCCATCTTTCTTTGTTACCGTTGCAAGCGGGTTAACGTATGGGCTGTTGCAACGTTCAATCACCCCATATCGTAATATACGGCTTATTTCTTCATCTACTTTCCCCTTGTATGCAAGTGGCACTGGCCATCCTCTCTGGAAGTATGGTGTCCTGTCTGTTACTTGGAATTCATGTACGTATCCGTAGATCCTTCCGGGGCACTCCCTGAATAAACTCTTGTTCCTTACTAAAATCTCCTTTAATCGTATCAATATATTTCCATCTCCACAGTCAATGCTTTCCACCTTTTTGTCGATACTCCGCCTAATTTCTTCATCCTCTTCTCTGTCCATCACCGCTATATGCATGATTGGTATTGCATACTCTGCTTCGTCAGCCTTTCCTTTCAGTTCGATTATTCTTCTTCCTATATCAATACGGCATCCTGTTACCTGTAGAAAACTTATCCCTAAAATACATGGCTTAATAAGATCCGGTATAATTAAAAACACACATTCACTCCTAACCCCATCTATATCTATATCGCATAATATTTGTTTCCTAATTAATTTCGACTTGTTCCTACTGCGCTAATTACTAAAGTGTTAGTCATGGGTAAAATTTCGTATGGTTCTATGCTCTTCTTATTTTGACTAAACCAAGATTCTGACAAACCATTGGTTATACTCCCGGTGTCAATTAGTGCCGGTACTGTAATACCATTATTAAATTTTACAATTATTTCAGGACATTTTAACACTCGCTGAACTATTTCCTCTTCGTCATCGTATAGTAGGTCACTTCTTAAATCAGGTAGAATAATATTTACATTATTAGTATCGTCCGATACTACGGCTATCTCACTCACTGGGTCGGGGAATTTTTTTTTCTTCTCGACGTCCCGTTTTAGGTTCGTCGACCGATGTGGATGCACCCTTATTAGTAAAATTAATGGTGTTTACTGGCTGCCTCCCCTCGTGCCGATTGTATTGTGTCCGGGCGGTCGCTTTCTCACCCCAAACTCGTTTCGGCATACCATTGCCTTTGTTCTGATAACTTTCACTCTCGGCGTTGACAATTCTCCTCTCGCCTGTTGCTTCCTACTGCAATTCCCTGCTGTTACGTGGTTGAATCTGCGTATATTCAATAATTAACGATTCAAAATTAGGAATTGTGGTGATTCCTCTCGTAATAACCGCAAGTTGAATATTTCTACCAAAATGACGTGCTATCTTTTTAATTAGTTCGCGGTCCGTTAATGTGGGCGTCAACTGCCTGCTTCCTAATAAAATGCGTTCAATGTATTGTATAGCGCTAATCTGGCCGCGCCAATCAAACCTTCCATATTCGAGGTGGTCACGAATGTTGTCCTGACGTTCCTGCCCCCAGTATTTTTGTGTGAAAGCTTCTTTGAATTCATCAAAAGTAGATACTTGGTTTCTGATGACCCGCCAACAAATACCGGCGTCCATCTCCAGATGCCTACCAATCCACTTAATATTGTCAGTGGGGTAGTACATCTCTTGTAGTTCTGACAATTCCTTAAGGAATTCCATGGGATACCTATCTGTCCCATTACACTTAAGGTCGTTGTGATTCGGCCCATTGATTCTACTTACCGTTCCACACTCACCTTCAATTAATTGTCTTTGAAGTCGCTCCTGAGTTTCCTTCATCTTCGCTAGGTGGCACTTTAGTTCTTCTATACGTGTTGTTTTTTTTTTTTTTTTGGATGTTTCGTCTAACTTCTGTTACGTCGAACGTCGTCTATCATCAACTTCTTCTAGTCTTTGTTTTATGACGTTATTTGTGTTGCCCTGTTCCTGCTGCTTCTGCCGTATAGTTTCGTGTAGTTCGGCCTTCAGCTCTTCCTGTTTCTTGTTACTGTCTTTGATGTGTGCTTCTATTTTGTTATTAATCTTTTTGATGCTTGTTTGGTTGCTCTGGATTGCCCCCTTCCATTCCTGGCGATCTGTTTCACGTGCCTCCCGCATTTCTTCATACTTCTTACTTGCGTCTTCTTTCAATTCTTTTACTGACTCATCTTGTTTCTTTTGTATTTCGTTAATCTTCTCCTCCCAGGTATGTTGGTACTCGCGTAATTCCGAACGCATCTGCGCGATTTGCTCAGATACCTGTTGCTTCATTTCTTCTTTGTGTTGGTCGAGCTTCTCATTCTGTTTTTCTAGCTTCTCGCTAAATACCTTATTATTCTCTTCTAGATTTTTGTTAGTTTCTTCGATAATTAATCTATTATTTTCGCACATTTGTGTCTTTATTTCTTCACGACTTACTCTATTATCTTCGTTTTGTTTGTCAAATTTTTCGTTAATTAATTCCATTAACATGTGTAGGCTCACTTCTTGGGGTCTAGGCGTCTGTCCCCGCGCCCTTTCCTCTTGAGTCTCTACAATGTTATTTGGGTCGCTAGGTGCGTTGTCCTCCTCGGTATTAGGTATACCTAGCTGATTATTGATCTCGAACTCCATACTGTCAGAGTTACTAGCCATTTTCGCCCTACTACGTGTGATCATTCAAGCTAGTCTTACACTACTAATTATTTCTATTTTTACTTTAAGCTAATTTATTCTACTGCCTGCTCTTTACCCAAACTTGTACGTAATACCTCTATTGCGTATCAGGCCGTGCGGTGGGGCGCCATTTAGTATAGTGATAATTGTGCTAAATAATGGGTTGGATTAATTAATTAAATTAGTTATCAAATTTTTAAATACTCATTAGCATAATTGACATGAGACTCACTGATACTTAAGTGTATTCAATCAATTCATATAAAATTTATTCAATTAGAATAGTTTAATTAATTTGCATATTACGTTACACTCTAACATTAGGGTTTTCAGTAATAATGAACGCATTATTGAATGTGCTTAAATGCTAATTTATTATGCATATAGATAAATTGTATTCATAACATATAAAAATTCATAGCACCTGTAAAATACATCCAAAAAACATAAAAACATATACATATCATAAAATGAGTTCCATCTTATTCAATAGCTGAAAAAACATACATAAAATGTCACATACAACAAAATCAAATAATAATTAATTTATTTAATGCGTTCACTACACTCCAGATGGTTTAGCATTATTTAATCATTATAATACTTTGAATTTAATATTTTTAACAAAATTTACTACAATTTCCCAGGGTATAGATCCTTTGAAAGAGTCAGGTCAGTAGTTATAATTATACTAATAGAATCATAAAGTTTTACTTGGAGTTTGATTATCCATTATGATCCAGCGGTGCTAAGTCTCTTGTGGTGGTGAGTTCTGATGAAGGCATTCCGTTGAATAATGTTGAAATCACTTTCACTGGTCAGTACACTTGTGCACTCGCGTTGTCTACAGAGTAGTGTGGGTGTGATGTGGTTATTAAAGACAATTTGTACAGTTCAGTTCATTCTCGAATACAACCATTATTAGTTAGTTGTGTGTTCTTTGTGATCGTAAAATATAATGTTTATTCGTAATAATGTTTGTTTTGTTATATCATATCAAATGTTCAGATCCATTTAACGTGATTCTTTTATGTGTGCAATACTATGTAATAGTGTACGATTGCATAATAGTTCTTTTAAATTGTTGTTATAATTCATTCAAGATTATTGAATATTGTTAACACATTATTAAGTCTGTTATTCACGCATATCGTATAGTGGTGTTCGTTTATATCGTTTTCACTATGACTCGAGACAGTTTGTATTTTACTATTTCGATAAAGTTCAATCGACAAATTTACTAAGTCCGATAAAGTTCTCCATACCGCGCACTGTAATATTGTTAAACTAGAAGTTCAAAATTTATAATAAGACTGAGTCCGCACTAAGCAAAATATACGTTCGAAAAACTATAAGACTGAGCACAAAATTTATGAGACTGAGAGCGTCCCGTGGTGGACAATCAGTTTTTATTAACTTCTCCCAACTAAAATTTGGTCTAAAGCCTGTCCACACCTTTGGTTACACATGATAGGCCAAACAACTACCCTCTCTCGAAAATCTTGTCCCACTACTTCGAGGTCCTCTGGTTTCTACCCGCTGATTTGCTCTTCGTCTGGTTACCATGGAAACTTGCCTCTCCATCGGTCTCTCCGTAAGATGCTTTACTCTGATAGGTGGTTGGACATACCCCAGAATCTTCTGTCCGGACGTTGATTTCGTTCGAAGAAATGGAGGTCGTAAAGTGCCTGTCAATCAATGTATTGTCTTTAACTTTACGCAAGGCTGTCCTAACACCCTCATCTGTCGCCTCGTACATTTTGGAGTATTGTTCTTACTTGCAACCCCTTTTTCTGGGTATTAATAATTTTCTGTCAAGTGTCAGTTGGTGCCGCCACCTCGCTTTCTCGTCGTAAATTTCAGCACGTCACGTAAACGTTACTTCCTGCTGTGTAACATCGTCGATACTATGCACTGGTTATTTCTCATATTGTTTCTGTAGAGTGCATCACTCTCAACTCTTTTGTGACTTCTTCTCGTTTTTCCGTACTCTCGCATCCTGGCTGACCCCAAGCGGATGCTCGCTTCAGTTCTACGTAATCGTGTGAGTGAACTCTCGTACATTGTGGTGTCATAATTTTCAGTCGAGTTTCTCCTGCCAACTCAAACCGTCGTCCCTTTTGTTGCGTCGAGTTGAACATATCTCTATTGTCTAATATTGGCGTTGGGTTGTCGTCTTTCCAATTAAACTTTATTTATTGTCCTAACTCGGAGTCGTTGACACAGCTGCGTGTGAACAAACTGGTTGAGAAGGAAAATTTAAAATTTTTAAATTTTTCGATCGCTATAAACAGTACTCTTCAATTTTACTTGAGGCACGTTAAAACAAATACAATTTAAGTAACTGAGTGTGATCCGGTTCTTCAAATTTTAAATTTCAGAGTAAACTTATGTTTAGATTACAGTAAACGGAAAACACATCTTATTTATTTAGAACAATTTTTAATTTTTCTACATACCATTTTTTAACTTAGGCTGTCGATATAAAACACATTCAGTAACATGTCATCAAGCACTCAATTCAGTAATACCAGAATACACATTCAATAAAATTTTAAAACTACAGACCCAGTTTCAAGTTTTAAGAAATATCTTTTTCCTAACAACATAAATAATTTCGTTTGAAATATATTCACAATTTCTAAATTAGTTATAAGTGCTTTATTACTTGCTTCTTGACTAATGATAAACGTAGGAGAGCCTAGTTCTAGCTAGTGGGAAAATAAAATATTTGAGTTAGCAGTTACATCCATTACACAATAAACGTTTCTTAATCTTGCTATACTATACAAGGTTATAAACCCTAACTGAAACATTCTTACCAGCCGGTAGTTATTCAATTAGTGCCATGTCAGACTCACGTTAAATATTAATTTGACATTACCTTCCATAAGGCCCGACTCTGCCCTGTAATTTCAGATAATACCACTTTCCAAAAATACAAAAATACAGTTTTACCTTCTTACAAATACAGTTACATCATATGCGTACCTTCTTTTACACATTTATCCTAGTTAAAATGATATAAGGCATTCTGAGATAGCTTGCTGTCTTCGAATTCACAGAAACTAATGACAACTAACGAGACTAATATCCCCCCGTCGTATGTGTATTCGACTAATGAGAAGTAGGGAATGTGAAGTTACCCCCTAATTACTTCCATGTTCCATAAGGAAATGGAAGTATGGTCATGGCGAAAAAAATCGTGTTCGAGATAATGCCAGATTCTGATTGTACTACCCTCAAAACATGAAAAAAAGTAATTTTTTGAAATGTGTGTGTGTGTGTGTGTGTGTGTGTGTGTGTGTGTGTGTGTGTGTGTGTGTGTGTGTGTGTGTGTGTGTGTGTGTGTGTTGTAGAATTCTTTCTATGGTAAACGATAACTGCCGCAAATTCAAACAGAATCAAATAATTTTGTGCATACAGTTCTGAATTGTAGAGGACTCGAGGCCTATTGATTTTGGTGAAGATCGGTTTGTTAAGGGGAAGGGGTAGTTTACCTTTAACCTTTTACGTTTTAACAAGAGTAAAGTGCTTAGTTTTGATAAATAAAGTATCCTTAAAAGAAGGTCATAATTATCCACTGTAGAAAGGTAGATGAAATATCTATAAATGAAAAGGGTAGTTGAAGGGGAAGGGGGTAATTTTCTATAAATTAAAATGGTAGGTGAGGGAGGAGATAATTTTTATAAGTTTTATATGTGTACTACGTTGTTGACAACAAAGAAGTAGTTTCTATGGAAACATTTTTTTCATTTTGACAAAATTCTATATTTTTTTAGGAATTATCGAACCGAATTCAAGTAAATGATTGGAACTGTATGAGTACCCGCAGTACATTTCGATGTTTTTAATGTGCGATTGTATCGATTACGGTGTGGAAAAGAAGAAGTGTACTAATTGTAAATTGCCCTATTTCTTAATGTAAAACAAAAATACGTGTTGTTTTCATTTGGTAGTTAGGTAATAATGGTTTTGGGTTTTTAATTTACTGCTAAAATAAATAAAAGCTGTGGTTGAGAAAACATAACATTAAACGTGTAATAGGCCTACAATGCTTATAACAGTGTAACACTTAAAATAAACAACCTAACGTTTTTAAGTTTACAAATTGGAAAAAACAACAGCAAATACAAAATGAAAAATACAAATATTTATGGTTAATGAAAAAACAAAAAACACTGTATTAAGGAATGACAACATATGCTCTACAAATTATACATAATGGATGTTTGTTTTTTGTTAGTCACAAAACGAGTACTTGTCGGAAAACGAATTTTACCAAAAAAAACGAGTTCTGCCACAAAAAAGTGACATGTAGGCCTACAATAATAGGCAAGGGCCACTCCCGTCTTACTTCGAGTTGGGTTTTTCGTGGTTTTAGACAAAAAATAGTTTTACATTACACACGTATTGTTTTCCATGTATAATTTCAGTTTTCATGTTAACCTAACATAATCAATTTTTGGTGTCACAGCCACGACCCGGTGATAAATTACTACTACAGTCATTTACCATTAAAAAATGACAAACGAAATCAATTTAAATCACCAGCCAACTATTTTGCAACATACAAAATTAAAATTTGTATAATTCTTTCACTACATAAAATTATGTGCGATATTCACTGCATATCTAAGTCCAAAAATCGATTATCGAAATAACTGCGGGTATGCGTAAAAGGCAGTACCAAATGATTTTATATATAATCTGAAAGCATGGAAGTCATGTATGGTTCTCCATACCGATTTTTATAAATTGGCCTCCTTTGACATTATCAACTTGTATACTAACATATCCGTTAGGGACACACTGCAGATTCTAAGGAATAACTTGTTTGAAAGTAACAAATTAAACGCCCAAATGACAGAAGAGCTAATGGGCCTACTTGAAGTCATTTTAGGACAAAATTATTTTACTTTCAATGACCAATTGTACAGTCAAGGTGACGGTTTAGCAATGGGCTCGCCGCTGTCAGGTTTGCTAGCTGACATTTATTAGAAATTCTATGGAAACATTTATGTTTCTAATAACATTTAAAAAAATATTTTATGCACGTTTTGTTGATGACACATTTGTAATATACAAAGGTACTTTGCGACAAATTAAAAATTTTAAAAACTTTATGAATAATATAAATAAAAACATTCACTTCACTGTTGAGACTGAAACAAATAATAAATTCAACTTCTTTGACTTAACAGTTACTAAACACATTGATAAACTTAAATTAAATATCTATAGAAAACCAACCACCACCGATTTAACCATACCTGTCGACTCACATCACCCTTTTCGCAAAAAATGGCAGCCTTTAATTTCTTTATACACAGACTCTTAACAGTACCTCTTGAGGACGAGGATTTCAATGACGAACTAATACGGTGTTATTATGCTAATTACGATGTGAATTAATTAGTTAGATCAATTATCAATTTTAATTACTAATTAGCATAATAGACAAGAGACTCTTTAGTAAATTAATCATATTATTTTGTTACACATGAAAATTGTACAATTATAAATATTCGTGTAATTGTGTTCTATGTAAAACTTTAACATGCGGGTTTTAGTAATAATGAACGCATTTGTTTAACTGTACTTAAATGATTAATTTATTATTCATGAAGTCAATTTATATTCATAACACATAAAAAGTTTTGCTGTACCTGTAAATACATCAAATAACACATATATCATTAAACAAGTTCTAGTTTATATGATAGCTAAAAAGGACACACATACATAAATCATGATATACAATAAATCCAAATAATAATTAATTAATGCGTTCATTAATTCCAGATAGTTTCGCTTACTTGTTCATTATTTATAACTTTAAATTTATTCTTTTATCAAATTTATTTAAAACTCCCAGGGTGGGGATTCTTTGAAAGAGTCAGGACAGTAGTAGTTACTAAATTAATAGACTAATAATTGTTACTTGTGGTAAGAATATCCACTCATGGTCCAACGGTGATCGGCCTCCTTGTTGTGGTAAAGTCTGAAGAACACATTTTGTTGAATAAAGTTGAATTCACTGTCACTCGTACTGCCACGTGAACTAGCGTCATTTATAGAGTAGTGTGGATATGATGTTGCTTTCAATGTCAGATTGTATAGATCAGTTCGCTTTATAATGTGTGATCATTCTAAAATGAGTGGTGTATGTTCACGCTCGCAAAGTTAATGTCGATGTCCGTTCATCACAGAAATTTACTTGACTTTGTGTTGATGTCTATGCGTTTCTACTACTTGGTTGATTAGTTTGTTCAAGTATTTAAATGTTCTGTTACATTTAATGTAATTCATTAACACTGGCTAAATGTAATTCTTTCTAAGTTGTACAGTACACTAATAATGTTTCGTGCCAAGATTACATGATAGTTCGCTTGAGTCGCTCGAACTGTTCACTCGGAAATTCCTAATAATGTTAATGCTTAACTAAGTTCGTTAATTCGTACATTTTATACTGTTGTGTTCGAGTATTACTTCCGGTTGCACTTTGAATCTTACAGTTTGAAATTACTAAGTCCGAATATTATAACACTGAGTTTTCACTAAGACTGATAAATTTTTACAAGACTGAGCGCAGTAATACTGAGCAAAATATATGTTCACAAAATGTAATAAGACTGAGAGTCCTTCATAGAATTGAGAAAATTTAAAATACTGAGCAAACTTAAAATACGACTGAGAGAATTAAGAAATATGACTGAGAGAATTAAAAAATATGACTGAGACTCCTCCGTGTTAAACAGTCAGTTTTTATCAACTCGTCCCTACCCAAATTTTGTCTTGACCCTGTCCACGCCT
This sequence comes from Magicicada septendecula, assembly GCA_034769895.1. Lineage (NCBI taxonomy): Eukaryota > Metazoa > Arthropoda > Insecta > Hemiptera > Cicadidae > Magicicada > Magicicada septendecula. The sequence goes on along the minus strand of CM068372.1, from coordinate 233,932,082 downwards.
TTTCTTACTTACGATAGGTCAGCTCGATATTTTCTTAGAATATTTTATCCCACTTCTTCAGGGTTTTTTTTGGTTTCTGTTCAATGATTCGCTTTGACTCCTGGTTACCATAGAAACTCTCCTCTCCACCGGTGTCTTCGCAAGACGCTGTACCCTGATAGGTTGTTAGACATCCCCCAGATTTCTTCGTTCGGGCGTTGATCTCTTTCGCATAATTTCTGGTCGTTGCGCGCCTGTCAATCACCCTTTTGTTTGGGACTTACGCAATGTTTTTCTAACTTTCCCCATCTGTTTCCTTGGTCATCTTGAGGTATTGTTCTATCTTACACCCCTTTTTTGTAGTTAATAATAATTTCTGACATTCGTTGGCTGGTGAAGCCACCCGACTTTCTAATCGTAAATTGTGTCCGTCACGTAAACGTGACCTCCCGCTGTGCAGCACCCTCGAGTCATTTCAACTAGTTATTTCTTTCATTGTCTCTGTAAAGTGCAGCACCCTCAACTCTTTTGTGACATCCTGTCGTTTTTGCAGTACCATCGTATTCTGACGTAACCCGAGCGGACGTTCGCCTTAGTTATCCGTACACGTGTGAGTGCCCTAGCATGGCATTGTTTAGTTTGTTGTGGGGTAATAATTTTTAGCCAAGCTTGTCTTGTCATCTTGAACTTTCATATCTATTGTTGCGTGGAGTCTAACATCTTTCTATTGTCTGCTAGCGACGCTGGTTTGACATCTTCACATTAAGCCTTATTTATTGCTTTAACTTGAAGTCTTTGACACAACTGCGTGTGAACAAAATCGGTCGAGAAGGAAATTAAAAATTTTCAAATTTTTCGCTCGCTATACTAAACACAATAAAATACATAGCTCAAGCCAATGGCTACAATAGTACAACCTCCTCAAAAACATAAGTACAAGCGATCTAAACCTCGTATAAAAACCCACTAAAACTCGATCTAAAAAAGACACAAACCCACATTTATTTCAAAAACCTACACCAACATATTGCCAAAAATTATAACTAGTGTATTAAATAATAACAATAGAACCGTAATATTTAAAACCAACAATAATCTTATGAACATACTGCGTAATAAAATAACTGTGCCTTTAGAAAGAAAACGGGGGTGTATAAAATTATCATACCACGGTTGTGAGTGCTTTTATATCGGCCAAACGGGAAGGAGTTTCCAAAAATCTTTTTATTGAACACACACCAAAGCACAATTTCAAGGGTCAGACAACACTATCCAACATAGAATCCAACTACGCACGTCACTTGATAAATGAAAATCATAAATATACGAGCTTTAATTCCAACTTGAAACCCATATATGTTTGTAGAAAGGCGCTTACATGAAGGCTTTGGAAGAATTCGAGATGTATAGAGCGTACAATGATGTACACAGTAGTGACTTCGTGCTAAACGATCATTTAAACTTCAAATCAAACCCGCTTTACGATACTGCAATAAACCTGTTTACACAATAGCTACTAACAGACAGTATCCGATCGGTCCCACTCGAGTGCGCGCTCATGTAACGCGGATATGTGTGGAATTGTTTTCAATATTTGCAATTTTAATATTTGACGACCTCACTTTGAGTGATTTTTTTATTTCTGAAGACGAAACATATGTTTCGAAACGCTTAAATCAATCGAACACAACAAGAAGTCACACGACGGAAGAAATACGTTAAATATTATATATATATAATGAGTAGCTATCTACAAAACAAATAAAACTGTTTAAGTTAGAAAACCCACTCAGCGCCAGCTACGTACGAGAACCAGCTACCTCTGAGTACCGCTCTATCTACATGATGGTCTGATTTGGCCAATCACTGATGCAGCGTTTTTATCTGATTCCTCAATATATATATATTTATCTATAAATATTGCTCTCTCAATGATGGCATCGTCACTCGTCAATAAGGACTATAATCTAGAGTCGCTGTAAAGAGGGCTACATACGATCATTTCGGTGTGTCACACCTATGTGTAGGGACAAAATGATGTGAGCTCACACCAAAAGTGTGAACTGACGCAATGATGAAATCGCATCATGCGGTGTGTCGCTTCGACATGACATCAAGTAGAAATGAGCTTGTGTAGGAGACAGCTCAGTTGAGTACATCCAATCCTTCACACTGGGAAACAAGTGAGAGCGGTTTTAAATAAGTTTCTTCGTCCATCCTTAAATAATTGTGCCTGCCTTTAGGATGCAGCTTCAGCTATGTCAAAACATTTATGTGTGAATATTTTGCTCGTTTTGAAAACCAATCTTTATTCCACAGTTTTCGTTTATTCTTCTTTGTTTCTACAAGTGCACAGGCTACAGCAGCCCTCAGTAGCAATTCCCCTTCCGTTGACATGATAAACTATCAAAACCAACGTTTGGCACAACACGCAACTGCGACTACATCACGGCGAGTGCATTCCAACAGAAGACGTCGGTAGACCGATGGCATACCGATGCGACAACGCATCACTTCAGTCCGACGTAGTACATGAAAATAAACACTGAAGTGACTCACCGAACTTATCGTGTGTAGGCCGCTTAATGTTTGTACTGATAGTTAGAAAACTTAACTAAACCTACATTACATATTCTTCATCCATATATTTGTAACTATTAAAACCATCATTAATAAAATTGTTGTTATTAAATAAATATTTACGGAAATGTTTTTTATTCTTAATAGCTCTAAATGCTTCAACGTAGTCAATTAGAGAAATTTAAGTTAAAAATTTAAGTGACGGGTTACTTGCAGAAATAGTCATCGAAAAATTCTTTTTCGTATTTCTAGACGATTAAGTTGTTAAAGGTTTGGTGATTTTTAAAGTCTTCTCTGTTCTGTGGATGACAGGTTTCGTTGAATGGTATAAATAAGAAAATGTTCATCGTATCTACGGGGTAGTACCAATACCAGTTTATAATCAACGTCATGGGATGCTGATTATAACAGCACACTTTTTTCTACGAAAGCTGATATTTCGGACACTCGAATAAAATCAGATCTGGCTAGTGTTCAACTCCCAACAAAAAAAAAAAAGAAAAACAGTCTGTAGTTACCTGTTTCCTATTTTGACAACGTGTAACCTACTTTGAGTTTCGGGAACAAAACTAATTTAATTTACGGTGTAGGCCTATTTGTACGCGTAATTTAGAGAAACTAGAATTACATATGCATGTTAATTGTATAAAATCTTGGTATAAATGCAACGTGTAAAAAACATATATGGAGTTTCTCCCAACAAACAGTGCCGTAACACATGCTCTATAGTCAGGCGCTTTTTTGTTATTTTCATTCATTTTCTACGACTTCAATATCGATTATAATATACATAACATAATGAATTGTAAACCATTTTATCATAATAAGAAAAACTGACCTTGTTTGTGCATCAAACAGAAATAACACCATAAAATTAATTACTGTGAAAGTGTTCATTATCTTTTTTTTAAATTTACCACAAAAGGTAAAGTCAAAGTGGCGTCTTCACCAGTGAATGAAGTAACTATCGCTGAATATCTCTTTATACTGTATAAGACAAATAAGGTAAAAATAACGATTCGTGTTACAGTAAAATAATTACTGTGTTAGCAATGTAATCGAATAGAGTTACGTACTGCAATTAACTGGAGAAATATTAAAGACTCTTCTGAGCATATAAATATCCTTTTGCTGAAAAAAATGGACTCTAAACAATAAAATAGGCTTAAAACGTGGTTGTGATATTAAGTTACAGATATTAAGTAATTATTGGATACTATAGTTTTTTTAAAGAGATAAATAACGACATAGTTTTGTTATGCGTATACAAGTACTGTTATGCTCGTATGTTATAGTTTTGTTATGCTCGTATTTCTACACTGTACTGCAGCATATTTTGGGAAACTGTTAGGAAAGCTTTTACAAAACAGTGTAGGTCTATAACAATGCAAATGGTCGGTAAGAAAAAGTAGTACTTATATCGATTTTTAAAGCCTCGTAATAATTGTAATAATAATAATAACAATATTTCCTCGAAAAAATAAATACAGTCGCACACTCCTGTACGCAAAATCAAAGCTGAAACTGAATCGATCGTCAAGTGACTATTAAGTAAAGTAGATTAGAAGATTAATCTCATTTAAAAAGGCAAAGAAGATTAAAATTAATAGTAGTGTTACGTCATCAGATTAGTACATTTCACATTCCTAAAAAGGGCATTAAAATTAATTAGAAGGCTTTTATTAACAGTTTATAAATAGATAAATTCCTTTATCAACCTTTAACGTCTCTATGTGGTACAATAAATACAAATCGTCCAGAAACAATAAAATAGGATAACGCAGACATTGTGTTTCTCGAGTCGAGGTGGGCAAATGAAGAGAATAAAATAATATCACTTATCAAACCAAATGAACATAAGTTAACGTTAATAACTGGACACACTCGTGTATAGTATGATATGCAAAATAGTGTGTAGTATTATATTCTGCCTCACACGGGCAGTATGGAAACATCTAAGGTCGTCTTCGTCAAACATTCATAATTGTTAAAAATCATCTACTTCTGTTACCTAGCGATAAAATTAGAAATTAAAAATTGTTTCAGTTAATTTAAATCGTGAAGATGTACTGTTCCCGGTCGGCAAGTATATCATCTCCATTATGTAATGTTTACGTTTCCAAAGTTTTGTTATGTATGATAGTCTCCATCGGAATGCAGGTGGAGCGCTCACACACACACCATGTTATTTCTGACCTCATCATATGTCCGGCTGGCTTCTCGTGATGTCTTGATCCTTAGTAGGGATGAAAGCGTCGAGGGGAACTGTAAAGATGACATGAAAAACATAATAAACCACATTAAACTGATTGTAAAGAACAAAGGTTCTCGTAGTAAATATTAGTAAACGTTGCATCAGTAAAATACTTTCACTGAAAGAATATAGGCTAAATTTAAATTCTGTATTTCAGTCTAATAATTTGCATACATGTACAAAAAAAAATGTTTCGGATACTTCCTTCTTTAGTTAGGTTTAAAAAACACTTGTGGTTTTCTATGATTTCTTCTAACCTTCTCCTGGGTGTTTTAATCAACGACTTACTATAACGAGTACTTTTGTTAGTGCTATACCTTTTGACATCTGTACCAACTCCTTAGTCGGCAATCAAAAACAAGTACAGGTTTTAAATACCATCTTTCCATATAGAGTCCTCTTGCAAGGATACCACATTCTGGTAGCATGTAGCAAAAACATGTAGGCCTATTCGAATATTCTCCCGTTTAACTTCTTTCGCCATAATTTATGGCAATTAAATTGAACTTTTTTACATTATCTTCTTCTGGCATGTTGTTTATATGTACTTAAGTTTCCTCAATGTTACAAGTTACAAAATCTTTATTATCACGACTTTAAGACACAGTTTCCCTGTGTTAATATGTAATATAACAGTGATTAATTATTAATATAATTAATCCAATGTAATTGGATATAAATTATTTTCTTTTCTTTCTGTAACGCTAAACGTGTAGGTACATATAAAAATATCTCTATATTAACAGCATCAAGAGCTTTTTCTCTGTTGTCTATATAAATATCCTAACCATCCCTCTTTGTGCAAATTAAATATAAATATTATGATTGGTGTCGACTTCTTCTGGGACTCATTGATGACTTTACCCGACTATTTTAAGATCACAATCCTGTGATTCCAGTAACAATATTTAATATAAGTTTATAAAAAAAAACAATATTTTCTACTAATAGCCCTCTGAAATTCTGAGTTCATTGGATTAATTTACTTATTTCTTTTTAATTTTACATACAGGATAAGCCATTAGAATTAACATATATAGAATATATTAGATATACTTGTTGTTTTAAATACTGTATATATTAATATCATCTCTTTTTTTTTATTCCAATACATTAAGTTAAAGTTACCTGTTTTATATATTCGACAGGCCAGACCATACATTATTTTAGCCTTACTATACAGAAATAGAGTAAGGAGGTTATCACGGAGCTGATGAGGCCACGTGCCCACTAGGGCTCTGTGAGCACATGGTGAGCACATGGTGAGCACATTCATGCAAGATGCATAGAAATCATCCTCGTGAAGGACTAAACACGCGGTATCCCATTTGGACAAACAACATGTCACACAGTTGTCTAATGTCAAGTTTCAATATCTTAATTGCGTCAAACAGCTGCAGAAGCTCAGAAATATAATAATAATTCGTTACTATCGTAATTGTTAAGACGTTTTCTATAATTCTGTATAAACTTTATTTAAAACATGTTTCTTACTGAAAGTGCATATTGTTACGACATCACAGAACAATCTACGTGTTTGTCGAATGTGCTAGAAGAATCTCGATGTAATGTGTGTGCCATACGTGACTCTAGACGCATTCTCGAGAGTTTTATCGAAGCCGCCAGCCGCGCGGACTGTGTCAAGGCCGCAATTAATTACGTAGTTCTCACTGGCGCTAAGACGTAGTTTGGAAGGTTTTGGTCTCTGAGCGGAGGTATAAATACAGGGCGGCAGCTGCCTTAGTTTTCAGTATTAGTCGCGATATATTTACAGTGCGGTCCGAGTTTATTGTCGGACGATTACAAGTGATTATCTGGCGATATTACTGTGTGTGTTCAAGTGGTTATTAGTTAAGTGTTGTGTTTTATAACCGGACGGTATATTGTAATACAATTATGTTTTAATATTAGTTGACAATTTGAACAATATTAGTTGACAAGTGTGAACAATTTTTATTTGATTTATTATAAGAGATTGTATTGTTAATGACTAACTGTTTAACTGTGAAAATTAAAGCTGGTGATTAGTGACTTAATTGGAGTTTTGTAATTTGTTTTCCACTGTACCTACGACGATCAAGTAGACCGTCGTAACAGTGGTGTCAGAAGTGGGATAGAACGGTAACAGTGGAAACAGTGGACACTTTGCACGAGACGAGGTAATTCGTAACTAATCGGTAAACAATGGATGCCAGTCAGATGATGGAAGCTTTCCAAGCGCTGCTGCGGCAGACACGGGAAGCGACAAAAGAAGAACGAAGATAAGAAAGAGAAGAAGCAGAGATAGAACGCAGGCAGGAGGCGGAAGAAGCAGAAAGACGACATAAAGAGGAACGAAGGCAGGAAAGATAAGAGGCTGAGGAACGTCAGAAAGCACTAGTGCTAGAGATAGAGGAACGACGACAACAGGAGGCAGAGGAACGGAATCGTGGAACAGAAGAAATCAAAGCATTAATACAGGAGCAGAAACAGATGCAAGAACATAGTACCGCAGAATTGGGTCTCCTACGACGAGGTGAGCTTTTTGTTAAACAAGTTACTAAAATATCAGAGGTACAAGAATCAATGACATTAAAAATGGCTGAAGTAGAAAAATCTGTCTCGAGTGTTGAAGAATCGATGTCTAATAAAACAGCTGAAGTAGAAAGATTTGTCACGAGTTTGGAAGAAGCTATGTCAACAAAAATAGAAGACTCGATTACAAATATAAAGAGCAGATTAATAATGAAGTCTAGCAGTGACTGAAGTTACAACCAAAACAACTTTGTGAACAGACTGTACCAATGATACAGACAGAAAAAGACACAGAAAATAAGTCAATAGAGAAACTCACTTTGCCTGCAGTAGGGACAGTTCATGTCAAAGCTCCAACCTTTGACGGAAGCAGTCACTGGGCAACGTACCTCCGCCAATTTGAAGCTGCTGCATATGCAAATAAATGGACAGAGAAAGACAAGGCAGTTTCACTCGTTCTCTCATTAAAAAGACCCGCGGCAGAACTACTACAGAAAGTGCCACCTGACAGCCCGAACATCAATGCCGAGTTGAAAAGAGCTCTAGAATTACGGTATGGTGATAAACATTTGCGAGATGTGTACTTCATCCAGTTGAGAGCAAGGCGACAGCATTCCGGGGAGAGCCTTCAAGAGTTTGAAGCAAGTATCGACAGACTAATTAGACTGGCCTATCCTGCAACACCAGAAGATTTTCGAACGAGTTTTGCGATGCAGACATTTACTGCCGGTGTCCAAGATAACGAATTACAGCAAGTGTTACGAATGGCAAGACACCAAAACAGTGCGGACGGCCTGGTATATCCTTTGCAATTTAATGCCGCCAAATCAGCGTCTGGTTGGACAAGTCATAAAGTCCGCGCGATAAAAGATCGCGACGGCACAGACAATAAGGAAGAAGAACAAGGAAAAGAGACTCGACGGTCGGCGCCACAGAATAAAATAAGAAAGGATGGAAGACCGAAGTGTTATAGATGTGGGAAACCTGGACATCTACAACGAGATTGTCGGGTTAGAATTCAGCAGCAGGGAAACGAGCAATAGTCGGTTCAACGGGGCGTGTGCTGACTAACTGGAGGAATGAAACCCCTAGACAATACGCAATTTCTACACTTCAGAAAAACAGCGGGAGCTTGGTAGTTACCGGATTTGTTCAAGAAAGGCCAACCTCGATTACAGTTGACACAGGCGCAACAGTTTCTATTGTGCGCCCCGACGTGGTGAAAGATCTCAAGCCAATCTGGTGCTCTTGCAGCTTCCGAACAGCTACTGGACGGCCTGTAAAAGCGTATGGAAAAGTGGAGATACACCTACGCCTCGGTCGACTTGAGTTTAATTATCAAGTACTTGTTGCAGAGATTGTGGATGAAGCAATTCTTGGTGTGGACATTATGAACGCATATGGATTTATAGTCGACTTCAAAAACAATGTCTTGAAAATCGGAGGCGAAGAGGTAATGCTATCAACAATGACAACAGCAGAAAAATTGATGGACGTCATAAACCAAGTGGCCGTAACTGTTCCGCCAAACTCCGAAAAGATCATCATGGTAAGAACCGAGGTAGATTCTAGGGGCAACCAGTGCTCTATATTCGAACCCCAGGTAGTCAGCACACTGGGCATACTAATTGCCAGACGTTTAGTAAAATCTGACGAAACCGGAAATGTACCTACTAGAGTGGCGAATATTTTGGATCAAGCTATCACTTTACAAAGCAATACGGTCCTAGGCAAATTGACTCCTGTGGCCTGGGTAGCCGGAATGACGCAACGAAGATCCAGTGCTTCGGATAATTCCAAATTACCAGAGGAACTGCAAGAATTATTGAACAGATCTTCTAACGACCTCTCAAGTGGTGAGGTAAAAGAACTCAGACAGTTTTTACATGAATTCAAAGATTGTTTTGGAGTTCGGGGACAGTCACTGGGAAGAACCTCTCTTGTGCAACATCGCATCAATACCGGGGACACAACACCGACACGCCAACCTCCTCGAATGCCTCCATTATCTAACCAAGAGGAAATGTCTCGGTAGTACAGGACATGTTGGCAGAGGGAGTAATCGAACCTTCGTCATGTTCTTGGTCTTCTCCTGTAGTGCTGGTAGCGAAGAAGGATGGTGGATTGCGTTTCTGCTTAGACTACCGGAGGTTAAATGACGTTACAAAGAAAGACAGCTATCCATTACCTCGCGTTGACGATACACTCGACACGTTGTCCGGAGCACAGTGGTTTTCCACATTGGACCTGAAGAGTGGATACTGGCAAGTGGGTCTTCATCAAGAAGACAAGGAAAAAACCCCTTTCTCGACCCCAAGTGGCTTATTCCAATTTAACGTCATTCTATTTGGACTCTGTAGTGCACCGGCAACATTTGAAAGATTGATGGACATGGTACTCCGAGGCCTGACATGGAAAACTTGCCTTGTTTATTTAGACTATGTCATAGTCATCTGGAAGACTTTCAAAGACCATTTGGAAAACCTTAAGGAGGTTCTAACTAGAATTCACGGTGCCCAACTGAAGCTGAGCCCAAAGAAGTGTTCTCTATTCCAGGAGGAAGTACACTATCTGGGCCCTCTGGTTTCGGCAGCGGGTGTTATTATGGATCCTAATAAAGTAGACACCGTAAGAGACTGGCCAGTGCCGAAGAGTAAACACGAAGTTCGGGGTTTCCTGGGGTTATGCTCATATTACAAACGTTTTGTGAAAGGCTTCGTTACAATTGCTAAACCACTACATGAGCTAACGAAAAATAAACGAAACTTCCAGTGGTAGAGGGAGTGTGATCAAGCATTTAGGACTTTGAAAATTGCATTATGATCGCTTTCCCAGCTTCCGAAGAGAAGTACGTTGTGGACACAGACGCAAGCAATACTGGTCTAGGAGCAGTTTTGTCTCAAGTCCAAAACGATGAAGAACGAGTAATAGCGTATTACAGCAAGACACTTTCTAAACAGGAGAGGAATTATTGCGTTACAAGGAGAGAATTGCTGGGAATCGTCCAAGCGTTGGAGCACTTCCATAAATACCTCTATGGAAGAAAGTTTTCACTACGTACCGACCATGGCGCGATTGCAAGGCTCTTGAGATTTAAAAATCCGGAAGTTGGCAACGTGGCTTGAACGTCTGCAAGAGGACAACTTCAAGGTACAACATCGACAGGGGCGCCTGCATGGCTTATCAAAAAGACCGTGCCCGGAAGACTGCCGACATTGCCACAGAAAGGAAGAACAAAACGCCAGCGAACATGTTCACGCCATCACAGTAGATTTCCTGGCAGACGGCTGGACGACAGAAGATTGTCGACAAGAACAAATGACTGATGAAGACATTGGACCGACCTTGACAGCAAAAGAGGAAGGTCGCCGCCCGGATTGGCAATATATCTGCCATGGTTCCGAAGTTCTGAAGGGCTACTGGGCACAATGGGAATCTCTTACCTTAGAAAACGGACTGCTGAAAAGGGTTTGGGAAAGTGCAGATGGACGAGACATGGTCATGCAGTTGATAGTTCCCCGAAGTAAAGTGCAGTCTGTTTTGAAGGAGATGCATGATGGAACATCTGGAGACCATCTTGGCGTTAACAAAACCCTTGATAAAATACAGAAGCGATTCTATTGGTTTCATCTTCGCCACGACGTAGAGGAATGGGTTCGGACGTGTGAAATATGTGCTGCAAGCAAGGGTCCACAAACCAGAAGCAGGGGGGAAATGAGACAGTATAACGTTGGACTGCCTTTCGAGAGAATTGCCATAGACATTGCTGGACCATTCCCAATTACTGACGATGGAAACCGGTACATCATGGTTGTAGGTGACTATTAAGTGGGTGGAAGCCTACGCAATTCCAAATCAGGTGGTTACCACTTTGGCAAATCAGTTAGTTCACAACTTCTGTTGCTGTTATGGAGCCCCTATGGAAATGCATACGGATCAAGGGAGAAATTTCGAATCAGGAGTGTTTAAAGAATTATGCCGTCTACTCGGAATTCGAAAGACCAGGACAACGCCTCTGCATCCCCAGTCGGACGGGATGGTTGAGAGATTCAATATGACACTTGAGCAGCATCTTTCGAAGGTTTTTGACGAGAACCAAACAGACTGGGACCAACGTATACCACTATTCCTCATGGCGTATAGATCATCAGTACACGACACAACCGGCATGACTCCAGCAAAATTGGTGTTTGGGCGGGAGATTCGTCTTCCTGGGGACTTAATGTTCGGATCACCTGAGACTCAGTCCCAAGAGCCACAAAACTATTCCTCGCAATTAGAAAACCAACTGCGAGAAATGAATCGCTTGGTAAGAGGACGGCTGAAGATTTCCAGTGATAAAATGAAAACTCGGTATGACATTCGCAGCAATAGTGTGGGTTTCCAAGAAGGAGATCAGGTCTGGTTGTTCAACCCAAAGCGCCGTCGTGGTCGCTCACCTAAGTTGCAAACTAACTTGGAAGGACCCTAGGACCCTATACTGTGAAAAAAAGAATCAACGATGTTGTTTATCGGATTCAACAGGAAGGACAGCGAAAGTTCAAGGTCGTCCACATAGATCGCCTGGCTAAGTACTACTTCAGAGACGATTTGCCAGTTCGGGACGAACAGGCTTAAGGAGGGGGAGTGTTACGACATCACAGAACAATCTACGTGTTTGTCGAATGTGCCAGAACAATCTCGCTCTAATGTGTGTGGCATACGTGACTCTAGACGCATTCTCGAGAGTTTTATCGAAGTCGCCAGCCGCGCAGACTGTGTCAAGGCCGCAATTAATTACGTAGTTCACACTGGCGCTAAGACGTAGTTTGGAAGGTTCTGATCTGTGAGCGGAGGTATAAATACATGGCGGCAGCGGCCTTAGTTTTCAGTATTAGTCGCGATATATTTACAGTGCGGTCCGAGTTTATTGTCGGACGATTACAAGTGATTATTTGGCGATATTACTGTGTGCGTTCAAGTGGTTATTAGTTAAGTGTTGTGTTTTATAACCGGACGGTATATTGTAATACAATTGTGTTTTAATATTAGTTGACATTTATTTGCGTGTGAACAATTTTTATTTGATTTATTATAATAGATTGTATTGTTATTAAGAACTGTTTAACTGTGAAAATTAAAGCTGGTGATTAGTGACTTAATTGGAGTCTTGTAATTTGTTTTCCACTGTACCTACGACGATCAAGTAGACCGTCGTAACTTGTAAGGGATACCGCGAACAATTTGCAAAACAGCTGCCGCAGGGTGTGACCAGAATGACTATTCTCATTCCTTCTACTCTGCATCGTGCGAGACGTTTAATATCTCTAACTGCGTCGTACGTTATTGTTTGTGGTGTGGGGCGTTTTCACCCTCATTTCAAGTTGTACACCCTTTGTGCTGGACGATTACTCATCAGCGTCATTGTAAGTGCACGGTAACTACGCAGTTCGTCTGTTTCCTGACTACGTCGAATTGTTTGTTGGCAATTGTCTTCTGGTCACACCCTGCCGCAGCTGTTTTGCAAATTGTTCGTGGTATCCCTTACAAGTTATCAGTTACCGATATAACATGTTATCCGTGGCGATTCTTTTGTTTTGTCCCATTTGTCTACTCTGAGACTTCTTAACGTCACCGAATCTACATTACCCTCTTCCTGTACACGTTGGACCTGGCTGTCCTCTACACAACTACGCTGACGCCTATTTGAATAGGCCTACTTTTCTCGTTGTGCTTGTTAGAACACGTCCATATCATATGACAGTATGATCAAAAAACGGCATTCGTTAGGTTCCCATAGGTCTCAGTAATTCTTTGTCAACTAATATATTTGAAAGAGCGACGTGAGCGGCTTTAACTCGACCGTTTGACATTTATCTGTCTATTTAGGGGGTGTCTCACGATAACTTTTGAACACGTCTATCAAGTTTTGTAAAAATTGGCAAACATATCCATACTTTTACCCTACGGAACTCTAACGTTTTTTTGATTGATTCCCCCCAAAATAATTGGCGGGCGGAAAAATTACGAGGGGTCAAAATTGTGAAAAAATCGCAAAAGTCCATGCCGGACATTAAATTAAAACGAATTTTAACCACAATCTGAGCATAGTATTGATTTCTGAAAATTTCAAAATTTTTGGACTTCAGGGCTCAAAAAGTGGATGAAAATTCTGATAAGAATCGCAAAAATTCATATGAGGTATCAAATTAAAGAGACTTTTTAACTAACATCTGAATGCAGTGTTGTTTGGAAATTTCAAAATTCTGGAACCCCAGGGAGCAAAAAAAAGCTCACAAATTTGAAAAATGGTGAAAATCCAGCAGAGTGTCAGACTAAAAGGAACTGTAACCCAAACACGAATTTTTCGAATTTTTAGTGTTTGCTATATGATTCTGTGCTCTATAGTTGTTATATTACTACAAAAATAGCAGATTAATCGGATGTTTGTAATTTTCCCATATACAAGACTTATCTAATGTCGAAATTTGTGTAATAATAAATGTACTTCGGAGAATATAGTGAGTGAGTTCTGCAGCTCAGCGAGTAGGCCTATAACAAGTCTATATTGACGTGATACGCGATGTTATGAACATATCCAACTGTACACCACGCAACTTTCTCTCCCTCACCATTTATCATCCATGTTCACATTCTGTGAAATAGCTACTACTTATCGTGGCAGTACGTTAACTCAACTTTTTCTTCTACCAATTCCTATGCTCCGCAATACGTATTGACTATTAAAAGAAAATCAAAAGATAAAAAAATATTGAAATACAAAATTCAGTTAATCTTATAGGCTACACACACACACACACACACACACTCACTCACTCACACCGACGTTTTCCACCGATTGATATGTTTTAATTCTGGTGGCGGCGCGTATTTTAAACCTGTTGATTGGTAACCACCCAATTTGATATGTTTTAATTGGCTACCTCTTATGCCGTCGTTCATGTTTTTCGTAATATATTCTTCTGACATCATCTTTCAGCCTATTTCTTTCGTAGATAAAAATGGAGGATGATTAGAAATGAACACCAGGGAAAGCAAATGTCGAAGAGGGAGGGAAAAAGAGTGAGTCAGAAGTGACCGAACTGCAAAAAATGAACAGAAATTACACTGTTGCACACAAATTCCTGATTAGTGCTTTCGAGCCTCTCAGCTCATCATCATCAGATAGGAAAAATGTCTGTATATGTAAATACAGATGCGTACATCTTCATCACGGCATCATCATCATTATTTGTGATTCCAACAACTAACAAACTTTATTAATTAAATATTGCAAACAAAATACCCATTTGCACTCAACCTATGTGAACGCCTGATCCAACTGATACACTCATGAAAATTTAAGTCTACAGAGTGAAAGATAAAGCCAAACAGAGATATCCAGACGGACTGAGGCAAGGTGGGTGAACACCCACACGTCCACTTCTAGTCTTGTTAATACTTACTACAACCTACGAACATTCACTTCCTAAAAAGCGTCCTGTTGCTTTGATCTGTTATGTGATTAAGATGCTTACGAGATCCGTATGTAACCTGTTAAAAATATATTTTTATGATGCGTCGCCAATATTCGCAGCTTCGCAGTGTGACTTGTTATCGGTTAACGAGGTATTTATGAAACTTTAAGCGTAGTAAAACCTCAGATATCCTGCACACTCTAATCGGCGTGTTGCTGTTTGACCAAATTTGTAGATCGTAATTTAACAGCTCAAACGTTTGTATAATTCGTCCATAATAATCAGTAGACCTAAGTTATGTGTACGCACTGGAAAAATAAATAATCAGTTGATATTCACCAGTAGCGTGGCGTCCATGTAACCGCTGTTGCCGGCGGCAACAGTACTGGAAATAAGAGAAAATAATATTAATTATATCATGGAATAAATACTTTAGTTATTGAATAATTTGAAATCCGAACAATATTAGTAGGGAAACTTGAAGAAAAACGTAGCATTGCTTTTGAACTGCTGGGGACTTGCACCGTCTTGTGTTGCCGCCTCAGATATCGGCAATGTTGTGTTGCGCACGGTCATTGACCTTGTAGTAGTTGCCACTGTACAAATTGGGAGAGAGGGACACATTCGTCCACCCAATGTGTTGCCGCTGTATAAACCCGCAAAACGCTCAGTTAGCAGCTATGTTCATTTCGGAACCAACGTGCAGCAGTTACTACTTGTGTTTTGTTGTTTAGTTATGTGTTTCTCTGTTTGTCTTTATTATTTTTAATTCCATTATTTGTGTTCTGATTTATGTTGTGTGAGTATAATGGGAGTCAGATCCCGTTGAACGGGAACCCTCTTCTTCTGCCAGCGAATGATAGAAAATACTCTAAAAAATATTTTGCCTCCAAAAAGTATATTTTGGCCCTAAAAAAAACACTTGGTACTAGAAAAAATTCGAATTAATTTTTAGGTAAAGTTTCAGGCCTATCACAACCGGCAATAGGTGTTATGTACCCACGTCACGCCACTGATATCCACGTTTTATTGGTACATTTAATACCAAACGTTTCGCTCATTATATCGTGTGACTTCCTGAGTAGGAAAGCTGAGGCTGACCATAGAAAAGGCGAAACGTTTGGCGTTATGTTGTCAACAGTACGTGGTTATCAACGAAAAATGTTGTTATTAAAATTTCTGTCACGCAGGTATACGAACGGTAATGTAAAGCCTCTAATTACAGTCGATTTCGGTTCAAATACTCTATAGTATCTTTTAAAACTGCATTAGATTTGAATACCACAAAAATGGTTTCCAGTGTAAGAATGAGTGTACGCAAGCACAAAAAAAAGAAATGTCAGTGATACTGAGACTGAAGAAATTCAGGATATCCGCTTGTCTCCTCGATATGCAATGTTGTCGTCTTTATGAACGATAAATGAAACATTTGTAAAATGAGAAAACAAAATTAGAATACATAGCTGACTTTAAGATCATTTTATTAGGACTACATTTCATATATAAAGGTATTTTCAGATTGTTACTTACTCCTTCACCCAAAGGCTGTATGACACACCCTAACAGTAGTTAAAGTAACAAATAGAGGGCTTCAGGTGTTTTTAATTGACGAGACGAAGTGCAGGCATTAATTATTCGACAGAAAATTTGCCAATCAACTGAGAATTCTGGGCAACAGAATACCACATATCGGAGCTCTATGTCGATGAGCCGTACACGTGGTGCCAAATCCACTGAGAAGCAACAGACAAAATCAAATGGCAAAGATAATGACAGAGGCTGTGTACACTATAGCACGCATGCGCACGCTCACACACACTTACAATGTACGACGCCAGACATACAAAACAAAATCATGTGGGCAAATTAGCTGCCCGTACGTTTATATTATGTTTTTTTGTTGCACTTTTCTTTCTAAATTTCGTAATCGTAGTCTCAAGTTTAAAGAGTACAAATTTTTCTTAAAAGATGCTGAAAAATTTAAGCTGTCAAAGATATTCAGGCGTCATCAAATCCCCTATCACCTTATTACCATCCGCTGCTGGTAAAACCTCAGATATCCAGCGCACTCGGTGTTGATGTTTACCGAAACGTTTTCTTTGTACGTATCTAGGAAAAATATCACATGAGAGAAGAGTTCATCAATATCAGTCTGGACTATGTCTTTCATAGACAAAAATGAGCAGAAGAAAAGAGTTAAATTGTGTAAATATTTCAGTGATCACTGGGAACATGTGTCTCCTCTCCCCAAAGAGTCTGTCCCGGAGTTAAAATTACCGAAACTATTTTCTGAAGCATTTTTAAAAAGGACCCATTATATCCAATATTAGAAGGCGCCATAAACGAAGATCACTCCAATCGGAAAATTTTATGTTACCGTATGTGTTTTTTCGATCAAAAATAACAGAGGACTGACTGTCAATGTTAGTAAATCTGCACGGTAAAATTCCTGACTTCTCCTTAACATAATAAGGAGTGGGGGACACAAACATGAGATTTCGCACATGTAAGCGGAACCCGTAGAGGACAAATAGGTTTACATTATATGCACCTAAATAGTTAGCGTTCATATAAATCAGAAATAATAAAAAAAATTGATCACTATAGTGGTCGACTCCCTCCTCGTCTGGCAATTTGTAAAGTGACGGTAGCAAGCGTATACAAAATTTGGGAAACGTATTTTCTTAGTTTTCGTGTTGGAAACTTAATCTTTGCATTTAACCAGTTTTTGTGTAGTGCGTTGTTTCTTTAATGACAGACGTTTCGGGTGTAATTGCGTATTCCGTCTGCAGTAGCCGTGATAGAAAAACTAATGCACCACCGTCTGACACCAGGTAAGTCGAAAGAAATCTGTATTGTAAGGACCGTGTTGGTAAAGACTCAAAATACTAAAGAAAATTATGAAAATTGGTTCGGGGATACGAATATCTATACGTATATACAGTGACGATATTGTGTAGTATCTGTTAGTTAGCTACAACTTTCAAGTGCCTTGAAATAGGCAAATACGAATTACTGAGAACGCGTATATTCTGGCAGTTGTAAACTGACCATTAGTAATGTTCTTTTTTCTACACTTCTCCCCTTTACACGTGGAAAAGGGTTTTGTACATGTTCGTCCAATTGGTGTGGGATATTGGTTTTTCAGAGACCGGGTTCCGAATTTCACAAGGGTCCGGTGCGCAACGGAGAAAGGGACTAACACGAAATTCGGCAAGGACAACATTTCAACACTGTACGTCCACTGATAGCAGCCAGAAGGAGGAAATTCGCGGCGTTCTACACTTGATAATCTGTTATCCTTACAACTCTATACAAACACAACGGCAACTTACAACTCTATACGACAACTTAGGTGAATGTCGGAAGCAAGCGGTTCGGAAAATGTATAATGACACAACAATATCTCGCAAACAGTAGGCGTATCTCGACAGCCGTAAAGAATAGATCTAAGAACATGCGGAAACACACTGGGAAAGAATAATAATACTACTAGAACCGAATCTGGATAAGTATCCAAAAAATATATCACGTTGGAGTGAGTACAGTAGAGCATCGATTATCCGAACACCTATTAACCGAACGGTCTATTATCCGAACTCAATAAAAAGTACAATTATGTACTGTACTTTACAGTAATGTATTGGACACGTGTTAACCATTGGCTAAAGGTGGATGAAGCCGATCCCAGTTTCCAGTTATTAACCGACGAAGAGATAGTTGAGTCATTAAATGAACTTAATGAAAACGAAACAAACTCAGATGAAGATGGCGAGAATGCCACTAATACAAAACCACCGATGGCAGCAAAAGCTTTTGACGCACTTGAGAGTTTTCTAAAGCAGTCCGAAACAGAAGATTGTATTATGCTTATGAATCTTAAACGACTTCAGTCTTTAGCAACGATAACACGGGATATCGGTTTGAAGCGGACAGTAATTGAACAATTCTTCAAAAAATGTAAATCCATAGTACTGTAGGTTTTGTTTTGTTTTTTAATTTTTAATTAATTTTATAGTATAGTGTTTGTCGTTAAACTCTAATTTTGTTTAAATTAACTTTTGGTTTTTATTCATTAATTTTTAGCCTCAGTAATACATTACAGTATAGTACAGGTTGCTGTAATTAAATAACAGTATGTTAGAAATGATTTTGTAATAAAAACCTTTGTTTTTGTAAAGAGAAATAATGTTTTCAATTTACGATCTATTATCCGAAATATCGATTATCCGAACGGGCCCTCGACCCAAGATGTTCGGATAATCGATGCTCTACTGTATATATGTTTACTAACGACACTCGATAATGTTGAGTTTTAATCAGAAGGTAATGTCTGTAAAATATAAAACACGTAGAAAAATCAAGCTTATTTATGTAGTGAAATATTTACAATCGTGATTTTAATTTAACGGGAATAAACCGCGTTGTCGTGTGTTTATTAGCTTTCCTACATCATTAGTTTCTTGGAAAAAATATAATTCGAAAGCAAGAGAAGGCACGACCATGTGTCATCGGTCAGCAATAAATCTCCTGCCACACAGAGCAACCACTCTGCGTAATGAAAAAATAACACTAGACTGTTATTTCTGTACGTTCAGATAAAACATAAATAAAGACGCAAATAAAAATGTCAAGTTCGTGTGACCCACACATGCGCCAAATTCAAGGCAAGGCGTCATCATCGAGTTCCTTCCCGATGGTTACATTTATGTGCATACGCGAAATGATATTAAAATGAAAAATAGTGTTTATCTGCTCAGCTGTTACATCCGACCAGTCACAAAGAGATATAGTACGTCCAACTTATCGAAGACGTGCCACGGGTTTGAGAACATAACAATGAAAGTAACGCACACAAGCGGGCTAGCGTTGTTTTACAGCCTGCTATTTGAAACGTCATGGTAATATAAAATATGTTAACCGATGTACTGCTAGCTATGCTTTATTTGCTCGCGTGAAGCAGCGCGTAGTTTGTTACTTCTATATACGCAGGGACGGATTAAGCGGCTGGCGGACCTGGCGGCCGCCAGGGGCCTCCGAATCTCCAAGGGGCCCCGAGATCGATAGATTCCTTGTTAAAAACTGCGACAACAGAAAAGCGAAAGATGCAATATTTAATATTATTCACGTATTCTACATGTAAACGCAAAAGCCAAAAGCGAAAGACTCGTAACTAAAACTGTTAATTTATTATCTACATCAAGTATACTATAATGTCAAATATACATCTTAGTAATAAGAAGTGATTGATTTTACAAATCTCTTAGCAGTATGAAAAGTTGCATTTGAATCATTTTAAATAAATACGTGAAATCCCGCCTGAAATTGCGACTGCGCGTTGCGATCGGTAGCCACCGTTGGCATCACTACACTCTTGTAACTCTTGCAGCGCTCATGTAATCCACTGTGTTCGAGTTCGAGTTTGAGTCCACGTAATCAATTGTGTTTTAAGAGTTTGAGTCTGTCTCTCAGTTTTTTGTACCATTAGTGGTAAGTAAATAGTAGTACGTTTACATAGTATATAATAATGAAATAGTCCCGTTTCAGTTGGGTTTTCTTTACGGTGTGGCTGAATTGCACAACATGGCCGCGAGATCAGCTGATGGGGAGGCAGACAAGACGAATATTTTGCTCTTTTTTTCAAGAAATAAAAGGATTTATTGTTGTTTTTAAAAAGTAATTATTTTTAGAGTCTAATTCACGTAAATATATAGTGCGGATGTGAACTTATTTAATGACAGTCTCTGGCATGTTCTACTACCCTTTGTTTCTTTCCTATAGATTGAAAAGTTTCAGATTTCAATCTCTATCCAAACTCTTGCAACATTTGACTACTCTTAGTACTGTTCATTGTTTACTCATCCAACACTGTCATTGTCAATTCATTTTATGTCATATGCGATAGCACCAAGGCAGAACTATCTCGAAGAACTCAGACGTATGAAGCTGTTATAGAACATTTTAGGGTATTTTTTGATCAAAGATTACCAACTGAAGCAAAAAAGAACGGTATTAAAAAACTGAAGGATATTTACAAAAATGCCATTGATATTTCTAATTTTGACGATGAACTGGACCAGTTCTTACAATTTCTACAACAAAACAAAGATACCATCAAAACCGTATCAGAAATTTATCGAGCTGCAAGAGAAATGTCTTCAACTTTTCCTAACGTAAAGATTATTTTGAAAATATTTTTAACAATACCGATATCAAATGCATCAGGTGAAAGATCTTTCTCAGTTTTGAAACGCGTTAAAAACTATTTAAGGATACAATGGGAGAAGACAGATTGAACAACATGGCCATATTATACATAGAACAAGGAATTTTGGACGAAATAGATACAGCAAAAATAATTGATGAATTTGCCAAAGAGAAAACAAGATGCCAATTCATATAGAAAACCTTTTTTAAGCACTCAGGTAACTTAGTTACTGTTAAATTTTTTGAATAAATTTCTGATTTTCCTTGAAACATTGAATTTTATTATTAGCTACATATTGCTGGTTTAAGCAAGTCATTAAAAGTCTAATACTGAAATATTTCCGAAAAAGCCATCACTTCCTTAGCAAAACCATGTTCATTTCTTCCTTGATATTAATGGCATTTTCCATAAGGAATTTTTGCCTACAGGACAGACTGTCAATCAGCATTTTTACCGAGAAATTCTTGAAAGGCTGAGGAAAAGAGTTGCCCGCGTGAACACCTGGATGCTGCATCATGACAGTGCATCTTGTCACACATCACTCTCGGTTAATGAGATATTGGCAAAAAAATTCCTGTCGTCTGTGGAAACTATGTTGTCGTTGTTGATAGACAGCAGAGTACGCTTGACAGAAATGCAGTTTTGATAACGTCTAATGATGAAACCTTGTGTGAGGTTCGGTCAAATTTGTTTTTGATTAACACAATTTAAACATTTGTGTCGATGTTTCGACAAAAATTTATTGTTATTGTGATGAGTATACATATGTTATTGTATTGTTACGTAATACTGAACGTTCTACAAATATCTCGGGTATCCCAGCAGAGCCCAGCTGTAGTGTGTGTGTGTGTGTGTGTGTGTGCGTACATATTGCTGCTACGTTGAGATGAAAGACAATTACGTGACACTTATCACGCGTCAACAATCGAGGCTGTTCCAGACCTCACCAGTCCACGCACACTGTGTTCAAGGCCAGACACGACACTGTTTCTAGTGCTTTCGAGAGCGCCCGTAAGAGACAATTTTTTAACACGTCATCCAAAAGTGACAGATTAATCTGGCATTTCAGCGGTGTATAAATATAAGCATCCAGCGACGGTCAGTTCAGTTCACGTCGGGCGATTGCACAACGAGTTTAAGTGGCGATTTATTCAAGTGAGGTTCGAAGTATTGTGGCGAAGCGTTATTGTGTTATAATTTTGCGGGACTCTATTAGTTGACATTATTATTGCCCGTGGACAATTTTTACTTAAATTATTGTAAGAGATTCTCTTGTTGATTACAAATTATTAATTGTGATAATTAAAGCTGGTTATTAGTGATTTCATTGGTGTCTTGTATTGTTTTACACTGTACCATACGACGATCAGGGAGATCGTCGTAACAGTAGGCTACACATTTAATGATTATAAATATGGAATATTATAAATATATCGTCTTAATATAAGAATAATAATGTAATAATTGTTATAATAGTTAGCCTATTATTATTCTTTATGTACCCCTCCACACACACACACGCGCGCGGGCGCGCGTTTAAACAAAACACTCATAATATGTGTACAAATATTCCTGTATTCCTGTGCACAATACTATATGTCAGTACTTATGGTCCTGACAATAAATTTTGTCAGAACATCGACACAAACATTTTGAAATTGAGTCTAGTTAGTGACTGAACGTCATAAAATCTTTAATCATTAATTAATTCACGATCACTACCAAATTAAAGTTTGAATTGAGCCTTTAGTTTGTTATAAACTGTACCCATTTAGATGAAATAATGTAACTTTTTTTCTTTGATGGACGACGTTCGCAGAAGCCTTAAATTAATTACAGTCAACTTAATAATTTGTCTTTTAATATTGCCACTACAGTAAGCCCTGTTCCTTTTGTTGTCTACTAACTACAATAAATAGCCATGGTTCGTAAAATATCGAACGTGTCTCTCTAAAATATGTCATAGTAATGCTACGTTATCAGTCTTACAGAACTTTGATTTTAATTTTGTAATTACATATTAACATTATTAACACCGGTAGCAACTGACAGTTTCTAAAGAATAGTAGGCTTAAATTGTATGTTAACTCAGTTTATTAAAAAATGTTGGGTGGAGCAATGCAATTACGTCTCATCACTTCTGTATTATCATTTAAATTTGATTTTTTTTACTTTGCATACTCTGTATTAGTGTCATAACAACTAATGGCCCCATGTTTTATATTATATATTTCCTGTGTCATTTCCTTTATTTATACCTGTGATTGTGATTGTGGTGCGTTCTATATCGGTCAATCAGGCAGAAGTTTTTATACAAGATTTTTAGAACATATTCCCAAGCCAAGTAATACTAAGTCCAATTTTGCACAACATTTAATTTCAAGCGGACATAAATATACGAGCTTCGACGAAAATGTAACAGCGTTGCATTTTTGTAAAAAAGGTAAACGGATGGATAGTCTGGAGGAACTTGAAATTTATAAAGCGATAAAAAATAGTACCACTAAAAACAGTTTACTAAATGACCAGATAAATTTTGCATCAAACTACTTGTTCGACACTGCCATCGGTTTGGTTTAATCTTTGACCAGTCGCGTGACGATCGCGGTTGTGAGTGAACGCATGCGGGAGTTCCGGCCGTGGTTAGTAAAACATATCACATGCGATTTGTAATTTATTTTATTCATTGACTTGACCAGTATCATGGTCGCGATTTTTTTAATGTATTAATTTATTAAATTAAGCGTTATCTGAGGATGGGACTTTTTCCCGAAACGCGTCATAACTAACGAAACTTTGTATCGCTAAGTGGATAATAAGGTAATTATTTAATTATATAATTTATTTATACGAATAAATGAAGGAAACCAAAAAAGTGAAAATCAGAAATACGTTAGCATTATGTATTTGGAAACTCTTGATTCGGCTAGGATCAAGTTTTTAATACCACTGGAAACGATTTATGAAACCATCGGCAAGAAGAATAAGAACAAGAATAATAACAGACGGGAAGAGGGTACTTCGTCTTGGATAAAATCTTGAAGAGGAGGTTAAAATCACACAATCAAGATAATAATTTCTGATACTACAATCAAGCCTCTTTTCTAATGTATCAGGATACTACATAAACCAGAAACAAATCTTCTGGATAGATTCGAAAGCAATCTCCTTACTCTTTAGACAGATTATAAGTTTAACTCGTACATTAAAGTGTGGAGACTGAAATAGCTGGTTAAATAAAGGAAGACAGTAGGACAGTTAAGAGGCTGCTTAAGGGTATATCATTTTAAATGCTACTTAGTGGGTAAAGGGTGATGAAGAGCCAATACGTTGGATGATATCAGGCAGCACATGAGGATAAACGTCGCACTTGCCAAGGGAAGTAGCAAATTATCAGCAGTGGTGAAGTTAGATACAATAAATTTGGAACGAATTCCCTGCCGTCTTGTCCAGCCGATAGAAGGTATAAGTATTTAGTAATTTCAAGAAACACGTGATTTAGATCACTTTGTGTGAGCGAATGGTATATTCTTGACAAGGAAATAATAATTCTTGGCGTGTGCACCGTAATAATTTACTTTTCCAAACGTCATTTAACTTAATAGTAGGCTATTACTGCAAATTTATTTACTTTTAATTTCTTTGCATTCCACTTATTTCCACCGATTCGATTCTTTCTTTAAAAACTGCAAAGATTAAAAGCCTTTATTATTAACTGTACGATTGTTTTAACTCTCTGATATTACGTAAATCGTCGTTTCTGCTTCCGTTTCGTTTTCCCACGAAGCCGTACAGTATCGACTAATTACAAAGTTTTGTTTGCTGCTTTTTAAATCGGAATCTTTTTTAGGTTTGTGTTACTGCAAATAGAGAATAACAGGAAACGCGTTTGCAGGAATTACTATCATTACCCAAGCACAAGTAACGTCTATTTCACAGATAGTATTCCTTTCATAGGAATTCTACACTTTTCACCGTAGTTTCTCAATACATATAGGAAGTGACACTTGTCTATTATGTAACATTTATTAACCCTGCTTATGTTAATAACTTGTCGACATATTTTTAACGGACCTGTTGTTGCGTGACGTCAATCTGTCTATTACGTTTTCAACAATAATCCATTATCATTTGATTAACCTTTTCTGTTAGTTTTGGTTTATTAGAAAAATCTAGAAATAATTACAAGAGTACGGATTTCGTAACTCCAAGTGGTCTTACACATATTTATTGTGTAAACAATTTTCATTATCATCATCTTCACGGTGAAACAAAAAATGGTTTGTTTCGGTCTCAAATAGGAAAAGGTTATAGCTGGTCACTCCAGCGCGCTTCCTCGGACGTCCCACACCTCTCCGTCCCTCGGCTGTTCCAGAGTTGTTTGGGGATGGCAGCCATCCATTCGGCAAAGATGTTCCACCAATTCAGCCGATACTGGGCGATCCTGTCGAGTATACTCATAAAATTCAATTCCTGCCGTATATCTGTGTTTCTTCTATGATCATGGAGAGTATACCCTGCTACGTGCCTGAGAAATCTCATTTCAGCCGCTTGGATGCAACTGGCTGGGCTTTTCGTTAAAGTCCAATTCTCAGACCCATAAAGAAGAGTGGGAAGAGCCATCACCTTGAAAACAATTTTAATACATGTAAAATATAGACCTAACCTTTCGTCTGACCAGTCCTGAGGCAAGTGACAGATCACCTCGTCTGCGATAATCACCACCACACTGACGAGAGCACCAATACAACGTATTTTGTAAAAGACGGCGCAGGACAAAGCACATTTACAGGCACTGCCTTTTGTGGAAAAAAAGAAGCACAAAAGCAAACAAACTGACAGAAAACTTGTTTGAATGACAGTTATTTGCGAAGTTAAACACTCACTACAAATCATGGTGGAGAGCAGGTGCTTTCGTGCTTATTAGGCTTGAGACTGATGATGTTGACGAGTAACTTCAGGGATAGGAAACAGAAGGTGTTGAAGGCTCGTCTGCAATGGCTGGGGAAGGCAAACTTAAACTAGTAGATTGTATTCAAAAAATATATAGCAGGAAGATGACAATCCTCGACACAAATTTTTCTGAAAATAGAATGTTGATTCCTCCTCGGCAGAGCTACAAGAAACTTGCCGGTAGAAACTCCGGAAACAATACCATGCAATTTGAATGTAAAGTGTGAGGGTTGTGTGTTTGTGTGAAAGCTGAAAACGGAAACGGAAAATTTCCTGAAAAGAAAATTTGAAGACCGACGATAGTATAAAGTCAAGAAACAATTCGTGAAAATATTTTGTTTCCTGTCTTGCTTTTCGTCGCTTAGACTTGGAAAATTACGGGAAAACCTGAATCCTACGAAGCTTGGTGTTGGAGAAGAATCCTATATACCTCACGGACAGACATAATGTCAAATGAATAAATCTTTAACATGAAGAAGACATACAGTCTTATAGAGTAGAAATAAGGTACGAAGTGATTGGTGTTTGGGTACCTGTACTAACCATCTCCTACATAGTAAACATGGAAAGCAAAATTCCAGAAAACGGTGCACAAAATTTCCTATTTTTCATTTCACTAACAATGTAATGTGACATCGAAGGTTAAACAGATCATTCCGGTTTGAATAAATTCGGAGTACATAGGTTCAAAGATAGAATATAAGGGAAAGGAGAAAAGTGCTACTGACCAACCTACAGATTGAGGAGGAGGAGGAGGAGGAGGAGGTGAAGAAGAAGAAGAAGGAGAAGGAGAAGGAGAAGGAGAAGGAGAAGAAGAAGGAGAAGAAGAAGAAGAAGAAGAAGAAGAAGAAGAAGAAGAAGAAGAAGAAGAAGAAGAAGAAGAAGAATTGAAAGCGTTTATTAGCTATCCGCTAAGTAAGATTATGTAACAATCCGACCACTGTTATATATAATGTAAACATACTTGTCTGTCATAGTGTTACTTCCTATATAAGTAGGTATCAGTCGTACGAATCCATATTATACGCATAGACGTGAAGGAACAAATAACTTACAGAACCATGAACTGGAACAAACATGACAAGCGAGCGACTCTATCGGTCTCCTGTTTACACATCAAAATTTAATTGCTTCTTAATGTCCATGTGTGTGTGGTCGGGTCGGCAGCTGGCCGTCTAGCGCCAAGTCGTTTTCAGCAAATAACAAGGAGAGATCAAATGATACAATCGGCTTAATACATTTTGTTTTGGTATTCCAGTATCTTAAACATGAAGGCAAATTCACACCACACATAGTGAAAACAACCACACACCTAAACACCAACATAACAAGTGTGTGTCAAAATTCTTCCTTAATCATAATTTCTGCGTTCATAAGTACAGCAATCCAAATCAAAAGTATTCTCAGTGCTTATACTGTTACACTCATTTTATCATCGTAAATAATAATTATACTAAACACTTATAACTACACGAAATGATTGGAAAAAATGTATTTGTATTTGAAGATTCTGAGGAAGGTATACACGTAGAGCAAAAGAAAACAACGAACAAAAAACACATCATTGTCAAAGAAAGGCAGCAATATAGAGAACGTAGCTGAAATTACAATATTAATAATTATGTGTTAAGCTTTTTTGTTGAAAACTTTCTTGCGCTCTTTATTAATTTAAGTGATACAATACTCGGTAGGTTTTCCCGACTTTAAAATTTTTCGCCACAGTTTGACGTATACCATCCGCCAATTTGTTTTTTTATAAAATTCCCACAAATTCAAGGTGACCAGGGAATCCGGCACAAAGGGGTGATAACCGGATACGAAAAAGTAATGAATGGATATGTTGGGCAGCAGACGTAGGGAAGGACAAGGACTTACTGGCTGGACTACGTATTGCAGAGTGCAAGAGAATATAATATTGCTGACATTCGAATTGCGGCGAAAGCTGCGTTAGACGAGAAAAGGGGTGCCGATCTCCCCAACCCCTATGACGCTTCCCCCAAATTTTATTAAAAAATCCCCCTTTTTCTGACAAGACCTTTTTCTCTCTTTTACAGTAAAATTTCTTACCTAATCGGGCAGAGGCCGGGGCTTTCTAACTCAAAACTATTACAAAATATTACCTTTTACCGATATGTTGATTGTAGGTAGTTATAAACTAAAAAAATAAGAATCAGAATGATCACAGTTGCACACCACTATATAAAAATTATCCCGATTAGCGCTTTCAAGCCTCACAGCCCATCGTCAGATCGGAATAGGCAGAAATTATTTTAAAAACAAACCCTTCACCCCTCTCCCCCACCCTGCTCACACACAACAAGCTATAATATAAATGACCCTTCCCCACCCCCTAAACCCTGTCCACACCATCTGTACAGTTACATATTTTTCTAGCAAATTCCTTGTGTTTCAGTGTGTGTGTGTGTGTGTGTGTGTGTGTGTGTGTGTGTGTGTGTGTGCATCCTTTTAAACTTACCCTACTTCCTCTCCACACACATGGGTCAGTCACACACCCTTATTTTAACCATCCAATTAGTACTATGCAAATAATTCTTAATCTTATCTATCTGTCCTCTATCATTTACTTCTTAATCATGTTATAAAATATTTCTTCATTATCAAATTTAATTTTAATATTAATTAAATTGTCTAACCCTTTTTCTCTTTCTTTTAATATTTCTAACTCCTCTCTAAGCTTCCTTTCAACTGTGTTATTTACTACTTTTACAATTTCGTATTCTTCCAAAGGATTAACAAACTTATGGTTGTCTTCTATGAAATGTCTTGCATATAACGAATTGGTTGTTCTATTACCTTCTCCACGTTTGTGGTCAGACAACCTGCATACGAATTTTCGTCCTGTCTCACCTAGGTACACTTTGTTGCAGTCTTTACATTTTAATTTATAAATTCCGCTTTTCTGTAATACTGGAATTTTTTCTATATTCTTATTCCTTATCTTATCAAATACCGTTTCACATTTTTTAATAGCTATATCTACTCCATATTTATTAAAACATTTTATAATTTTTCTAGTATGTGAACCTATGTATGTCAATGACCCTGCATAATTCTTTTGTTCTGGTTCTATTTTAGCTTTTTGTATGTTAACCCTTTTCATAACTTTATCCACTATGTTGGTGTTATAATTATTATTCCTTACAATTCCCTTTATCGTTTTTAACTCCCTAACTTTTGATTCGGTCTCTTTTAAACACTTCTGAGCTCTGTAACAAAATGTATTGATTGCCGCCATTTTATATCTATATGGGTGGTAAGACTCTCTTGGTATAATTATATCAGAATACGACTCTTTCCTAAATATCCCAAACTGTAGTTTCTCATTATCCTTAATTTCTATGTTCAAATCTAAGTAATTTATTTTCTTACCTCCTATCTCTTCTTTAAATTGTAAGTTTTTATCCTTATTATTTACCTCATTTATAAACTCATGCACTTCTTCCATGCTTCCTTCCCAAATTACTAATACATCATCAACGTATCTAGACCATAATTTTATATTGTCTTTATACTTAGTGGAAGTTATTAATTGCTTTTCAAAATCATTCATGTATATTTCAGCAAGAATAGGGGATAATGAAGACCCCATAGGTAAACCTTTTTTCTGTATATAAAACTTGTTATTAAACCTAAAATAGTTTTGATTTACACATTCTTTAATTACTTTCATCAACTGCTTTTTATACCTGTATTCTCCCATATTATTATCGTTTATTAACTTAATAACTTTATTTACTGTGATATTGGTAAACATGTCCTTAACATCCAGTGATATCAATTTTGTATTCACATTAATCCTAATATTTTCTAATTTTTCTATCAATTTTACATTATTCTCTATGTTGTATTTTGTCCCAAATTCATATTTCTCTCTCAGTACTCTGCTAACTTCCTTTGATAATTTATAAATAGGTGCATTAATAAAAGAAACAATCGGTCTAATTGGTTTTCCTTCTTTATGTATCTTAACCTGACTTTTAAAAGTTGGTGCTGTTGGATTACTTTCCAATAAATACTTTTTCTTATTTTCTTCTATAAATGTTATCTGTTTCATCATTTGTTTTATCCTTGACTGGTACTTACTTGTATAATCATACTTTATTTCCTCGTATGGTCCTTCCCTTATAAATTCTTCCGTTTTCTTTATGTATTCGTCCTTTCTCAGTAGTACCATTGTATTTCCTTTGTCCGCCTTCGTAACTATAATATCATTTTTCTTTATTTTATTCTTTAGTTTAGTTACAGTTGATTTGATTTTTTGAATTATACAAACTTTTCTTAAATATTTTATCTACTACATTCCCTACTTCCCACCTTATTCTTTTTTTATCATTTTCATTTCCTAGTTTTTGTATTATGCTTTCGCATTCAATAATCGTTTTTTCTTGATTTAATTCTGGTGGCGGTGCGTATTTTAAGCTTTTTGCTAACATTTCTTTTTCTTCTGTATTGAAATTCACCTCTGTAAGGTTTATTACTCTTTTTTCATAGTTATTCTTAGAGAGGTGTTCCTTTTTTACTTCGTTCTTTCTTATTAATTTATTTAACTTATCTACCATTTTTTTATTTTTATTTTCCAATTTCTTTTCTACGTACCCCAAACCAAAATTATATAATATTTCTTCTAACTCTACATACGAGTATATTCTTAACAATTCTATGTGTCTGTCATATAATTCCCTATTATATCTATTGATTAAGCCGTAGAGTGACCTTATTTCCAGTTTTATCCACAACTTCTCGCTTTGTTCTTTTACTTTTTTGGCTACACTGTTCTTATTTTTAATTTTAACTTGAGCGTACTTTGGGATGACATTATTATCCAGACATTGTTTATTAAACCATATTTTACTTAAAACCCTCTTCAATTTAACTTTTAACTTAAGATATTTAAAAACTTTACTTACCTTATTGTTGTCGTTTATTACCTCATTGTTGTTGCCCATTACCTGTAGTCGATTGCACATCTTAACAGACGTTTAATGAAGAAATTTGTGTTAGTGGTTGAAATCACAATCAGAATGATCACAGTTGCACACCACTATATAAAAATTATCCCGATTAGCGCTTTCAAGCCTCACAGCCCATCGTCAGATCGGAATAGGCAGAAATTATTTTAAAAACAAACCTTCACCCCTCTCCCCCACCCTGCTCACACACAACAAGCTATAATATAAATGACCCTTCCCCACCCCCTAAACCCTGTCCACACCATCTGTACAGTTACATATTTTTCTAGCAAATTCCTTGTGTTTCAGTGTGTGTGTGTGTGTGTGTGTGTGTGTGTGTGTGTGTGTGTGTGTGTGTGTGTGTGTGTGTGTGCATCCTTTTAAACTTACCCTACTTCCTCTCCACACACATGGGTCAGTCACACACCCTTATTTTAACCATCCAATTAGTACTATGCAAATAATTCTTAATCTTATCTATCTGTCCTCTATCATTTACTTCTTAATCATGTTATAAAATATTTCTTCATTATCAAATTTAATTTTAATATTAATTAAATTGTCTAACCCTTTTTCTCTTTCTTTTAATATTTCTAACTCCTCTCTAAGCTTCCTTTCAACTGTGTTATTTACTACTTTTACAATTTCGTATTCTTCCAAAGGATTAACAAACTTATGGTTGTCTTCTATGAAATGTCTTGCATATAACGAATTGGTTGTTCTATTACCTTCTCCACGTTTGTGGTCAGACAACCTGCATACGAATTTTCGTCCTGTCTCACCTAGGTACACTTTGTTGCAGTCTTTACATTTTAATTTATAAATTCCGCTTTTCTGTAATACTGGAATTTTTTCTATATTCTTATTCCTTATCTTATCAAATACCGTTTCACATTTTTTAATAGCTATATCTACTCCATATTTATTAAAACATTTTATAATTTTTCTAGTATGTGAACCTATGTATGTCAATGACCCTGCATAATTCTTTTGTTCTGGTTCTATTTTAGCTTTTTGTATGTTAACCCTTTTCATAACTTTATCCACTATGTTGGTGTTATAATTATTATTCCTTACAATTCCCTTTATCGTTTTTAACTCCCTAACTTTTGATTCGGTCTCTTTTAAACACTTCTGAGCTCTGTAACAAAATGTATTGATTGCCGCCATTTTATATCTATATGGGTGGTAAGACTCTCTTGGTATAATTATATCAGAATACGACTCTTTCCTAAATATCCCAAACTGTAGTTTCTCATTATCCTTAATTTCTATGTTCAAATCTAAGTAATTTATTTTCTTACCTCCTATCTCTTCTTTAAATTGTAAGTTTTTATCCTTATTATTTACCTCATTTATAAACTCATGCACTTCTTCCATGCTTCCTTCCCAAATTACTAATACATCATCAACGTATCTAGACCATAATTTTATATTGTCTTTATACTTAGTGGAAGTTATTAATTGCTTTTCAAAATCATTCATGTATATTTCAGCAAGAATAGGGGATAATGAAGACCCCATAGGTAAACCTTTTTTCTGTATATAAAACTTGTTATTAAACCTAAAATAGTTTTGATTTACACATTCTTTAATTACTTTCATCAACTGCTTTTTATACCTGTATTCTCCCATATTATTATCGTTTATTAACTTAATAACTTTATTTACTGTGATATTGGTAAACATGTCCTTAACATCCAGTGATATCAATTTTGTATTCACATTAATCCTAATATTTTCTAATTTTTCTATCAATTTTACATTATTCTCTATGTTGTATTTTGTCCCAAATTCATATTTCTCTCTCAGTACTCTGCTAACTTCCTTTGATAATTTATAAATAGGTGCATTAATAAAAGAAACAATCGGTCTAATTGGTTTTCCTTCTTTATGTATCTTAACCTGACTTTTAAAAGTTGGTGCTGTTGGATTACTTTCCAATAAATACTTTTTCTTATTTTCTTCTATAAATGTTATCTGTTTCATCATTTGTTTTATCCTTGACTGGTACTTACTTGTATAATCATACTTTATTTCCTCGTATGGTCCTTCCCTTATAAATTCTTCCGTTTTCTTTATGTATTCGTCCTTTCTCAGTAGTACCATTGTATTTCCTTTGTCCGCCTTCGTAACTATAATATCATTTTTCTTTATTTTATTCTTTAGTTTAGTTACAGTTGATTTGATTTTTTGAATTATACAAACTTTTCTTAAATATTTTATCTACTACATTCCCTACTTCCCACCTTATTCTTTTTTTATCATTTTCATTTCCTAGTTTTTGTATTATGCTTTCGCATTCAATAATCGTTTTTTCTTGATTTAATTCTGGTGGCGGTGCGTATTTTAAGCTTTTTGCTAACATTTCTTTTTCTTCTGTATTGAAATTCACCTCTGTAAGGTTTATTACTCTTTTTTCATAGTTATTCTTAGAGAGGTGTTCCTTTTTTACTTCGTTCTTTCTTATTAATTTATTTAACTTATCTACCATTTTTTTATTTTTATTTTCCAATTTCTTTTCTACGTACCCCAAACCAAAATTATATAATATTTCTTCTAACTCTACATACGAGTATATTCTTAACAATTCTATGTGTCTGTCATATAATTCCCTATTATATCTATTGATTAAGCCGTAGAGTGACCTTATTTCCAGTTTTATCCACAACTTCTCGCTTTGTTCTTTTACTTTTTTGGCTACACTGTTCTTATTTTTAATTTTAACTTGAGCGTACTTTGGGATGACATTATTATCCAGACATTGTTTATTAAACCATATTTTACTTAAAACCCTCTTCAATTTAACTTTTAACTTAAGATATTTAAAAACTTTACTTACCTTATTGTTGTCGTTTATTACCTCATTGTTGTTGCCCATTACCTGTAGTCGATTGCACATCTTAACAGACGTTTAATGAAGAAATTTGTGTTAGTGGTTGAAATCACAATCAGAATGATCACAGTTGCACACCACTATATAAAAATTATCCCGATTAGCGCTTTCAAGCCTCACAGCCCATCGTCAGATCGGAATAGGCAGAAATTATTTTAAAAACAAACCTTCACCCCTCTCCCCCACCCTGCTCACACACAACAAGCTATAATATAAATGACCCTTCCCCACCCCCTAAACCCTGTCCACACCATCTGTACAGTTACATATTTTTCTAGCAAATTCCTTGTGTTTCAGTGTGTGTGTGTGTGTGTGTGTGTGTGTGTGTGTGTGTGTGTGTGTGTGTGTGTGTGTGTGTGTGTGCATCCTTTTAAACTTACCCTACTTCCTCTCCACACACATGGGTCAGTCACACACCCTTATTTTAACCATCCAATTAGTACTATGCAAATAATTCTTAATCTTATCTATCTGTCCTCTATCATTTACTTCTTAATCATGTTATAAAATATTTCTTCATTATCAAATTTAATTTTAATATTAATTAAATTGTCTAACCCTTTTTCTCTTTCTTTTAATATTTCTAACTCCTCTCTAAGCTTCCTTTCAACTGTGTTATTTACTACTTTTACAATTTCGTATTCTTCCAAAGGATTAACAAACTTATGGTTGTCTTCTATGAAATGTCTTGCATATAACGAATTGGTTGTTCTATTACCTTCTCCACGTTTGTGGTCAGACAACCTGCATACGAATTTTCGTCCTGTCTCACCTAGGTACACTTTGTTGCAGTCTTTACATTTTAATTTATAAATTCCGCTTTTCTGTAATACTGGAATTTTTTCTATATTCTTATTCCTTATCTTATCAAATACCGTTTCACATTTTTTAATAGCTATATCTACTCCATATTTATTAAAACATTTTATAATTTTTCTAGTATGTGAACCTATGTATGTCAATGACCCTGCATAATTCTTTTGTTCTGGTTCTATTTTAGCTTTTTGTATGTTAACCCTTTTCATAACTTTATCCACTATGTTGGTGTTATAATTATTATTCCTTACAATTCCCTTTATCGTTTTTAACTCCCTAACTTTTGATTCGGTCTCTTTTAAACACTTCTGAGCTCTGTAACAAAATGTATTGATTGCCGCCATTTTATATCTATATGGGTGGTAAGACTCTCTTGGTATAATTATATCAGAATACGACTCTTTCCTAAATATCCCAAACTGTAGTTTCTCATTATCCTTAATTTCTATGTTCAAATCTAAGTAATTTATTTTCTTACCTCCTATCTCTTCTTTAAATTGTAAGTTTTTATCCTTATTATTTACCTCATTTATAAACTCATGCACTTCTTCCATGCTTCCTTCCCAAATTACTAATACATCATCAACGTATCTAGACCATAATTTTATATTGTCTTTATACTTAGTGGAAGTTATTAATTGCTTTTCAAAATCATTCATGTATATTTCAGCAAGAATAGGGGATAATGAAGACCCCATAGGTAAACTTTTTTTCTGTATATAAAACTTGTTATTAAACCTAAAATAGTTCTGATTTACACATTCTTTAATTACTTTCATCAACTGCTTTTTATACCTGTATTCTCCCATATTATTATCGTTTATTAACTTAATAACTTTATTTACTGTGATATTGGTAAACATGTCCTTAACATCCAGTGATATCAATTTTGTATTCACATTAATCCTAATATTTTCTAATTTTTCTATCAATTTTACATTATTCTCTATGTTGTATTTTGTCCCAAATTCATATTTCTCTCTCAGTACTCTGCTAACTTCCTTTGATAATTTATAAATAGGTGCATTAATAAAAGAAACAATCGGTCTAATTGGTTTTCCTTCTTTATGTATCTTAACCTGACTTTTAAAAGTTGGTGCTGTTGGATTACTTTCCAATAAATACTTTTTCTTATTTTCTTCTATAAATGTTATCTGTTTCATCATTTGTTTTATCCTTGACTGGTACTTACTTGTATAATCATACTTTATTTCCTCGTATGGTCCTTCCCTTATAAATTCTTCCGTTTTCTTTATGTATTCGTCCTTTCTCAGTAGTACCATTGTATTTCCTTTGTCCGCCTTCGTAACTATAATATCATTTTTCTTTATTTTATTCTTTAGTTTAGTTACAGTTGATTTGATTTTTTGTTCATTTTTTGAATTATACAAACTTTTCTTAAATATTTTATCTACTACATTCCCTACTTCCCACCTTATTCTTTTTTATCATTTTCATTTCCTAGTTTTTGTATTATGCTTTCGCATTCAATAATCGTTTTTTCTTGATTTAATTCTGGTGGCGGTGCGTATTTTAAGCCTTTTGCTAACATAGAAAAATTAGAAAATATTAGGATTAATGTGAATACAAAATTGATATCACTGGATGTTAAGGACATGTTTACCAATATCACAGTAAATAAAGTTATTAAGTTAATAAACGATAATAATATGGGAGAATACAGGTATAAAAAGCAGTTGATGAAAGTAATTAAAGAATGTGTAAATCAGAACTATTTTAGGTTTAATAACAATTTTTATATACAGAAAAAAGGTTTACCTATGGGGTCTTCATTATCCCCTATTCTTGCTGAAATATACATGAATGATTTTGAAAAGCAATTAATAACTTCCACTAAGTATAAAGACAATATAAAATTATGGTCTAGATACGTTGATGATGTATTAGTAATTTGGGAAGGAAGCATGGAAGAAGTGCATGAGTTTATAAATGAGGTAAATAATAAGGATAAAAACTTACAATTTAAAGAAGAGATAGGAGGTAAGAAAATAAATTACTTAGATTTGAACATAGAAATTAAGGATAATGAGAAACTACAGTTTGGGATATTTAGGAAAGAGTCGTATTCTGATATAATTATACCAAGAGAGTCTTACCACCCATATAGATATAAAATGGCGGCAATCAATACATTTTGTTACAGAGCTCAGAAGTGTTTAAAAGAGACCGAATCAAAAGTTAGGGAGTTAAAAACGATAAAGGGAATTGTAAGGAATAATAATTATAACACCAACATAGTGGATAAAGTTATGAAAAGGGTTAACATACAAAAAGCTAAAATAGAACCAGAACAAAAGAATTATGCAGGGTCATTGACATACATAGGTTCACATACTAGAAAAATTATAAAATGTTTTAATAAATATGGAGTAGATATAGCTATTAAAAAATGTGAAACGGTATTTGATAAGATAAGGAATAAGAATATAGAAAAAATTCCAGTATTACAGAAAAGCGGAATTTATAAATTAAAATGTAAAGACTGCAACAAAGTGTACCTAGGTGAGACAGGACGAAAATTCGTATGCAGGTTGTCTGACCACAAACGTGGAGAAGGTAATAGAACAACCAATTCGTTATATGCAAGACATTTCATAGAAGACAACCATAAGTTTGTTAATCCTTTGGAAGAATACGAAATTGTAAAAGTAGTAAATAACACAGTTGAAAGGAAGCTTAGAGAGGAGTTAGAAATATTAAAAGAAAGAGAAAAAGGGTTAGACAATTTAATTAATATTAAAATTAAATTTGATAATGAAGAAATATTTTATAACATGATTAAGAAGTAAATGATAGAGGACAGATAGATAAGATTAAGAATTATTTGCATAGTACTAATTGGATGGTTAAAATAAGGGTGTGTGACTGACCCATGTGTGTGGAGAGGAAGTAGGGTAAGTTTAAAAGGATGCACACACACACACACACACACACACACACACACACACACACACACACACACACACACACACACACACACACACACACACACACACACTGTATTATACACATGTGTATTATAGCTTGTTGTGTGTGAGCAGGGTGGGGGAGAGGGTGAAGGGTTTGTTTTTAAAATAATTTCTGCCTATTCCGATCTGACGATGGGCTGTGAGGCTTGAAAGCGCTAATCGGGATAATTTTTATATAGTGGTGTGCAACTGTGATCATTCTGATTGTGATTTCAACCACTAACACAAATTTCTTCATTAAACGTCTGTAAAAAAATAAGGATTTCTAATAATAAATCACAAATTAATATTTTCAGTAAAACGTGATTTGTTTTACAATACCAGTACTCTATAACTTTATTGAAAAGATACTTAGTTTTGCAACTTAAACGTCTCATTTAAATCTGTTTTTATCGGTAAAATGCTATAAAAATTTTAGTCTGTTTTTGGACCTTTTCGTAGTGTACTAAAATTTAGCAGAAACCAAGATAAATAAAAATACTTTTTTACAATTTTGTAAAATTGGGAAGATTTTTCATGCAATAGTAAAAAAAAATCCCCCCCAAAATTTTCCATTGGCGACACGCCCCCCCCCCTGTAGGCACCCCTGGACGAGAGTATATAGAACAGAACTCTGTGCAGACTGAATCCTGCTTGCCCTTTTGGGGAAACGATAGCCAAAGCGAAGTGGCGAAGTATGTGCAATCGGAGCATCAAATCCACAAACCCCTAATACAGTATTTCTCAACCTTTCGGGCGGAACCGACTGCGCGAAGGGGCGTTTGGTGGGTCGCGAAGTCGGGCTCGAAAATTTATTAACTGTCTTAAAAATATATTACACTTAAGTTTAATGAAGAAAATTGTGTTAGTGGTTAAAATCACAAGCAGAATTATCACTGATGCACACCACTATATAAAAATATTCCGATTAGCGCTTTCAAGCTTCACAGCTCATCGTCAGATCGGATATGAAACAAAAATCATACAAAGATTTTTGTTTCATATCCGATCTGACGATGAGCTGTGAAGCTTGAAAGCGCTAATCGGAATATTTTTATATAGTGGTGTGCAACAGTGATAATTCTGCTTATTACACTTAAATTACTCAGATATATTCTTTTAAAAATTTCAATTCAACCCGTTTTGTACGTAATCTAAACTCTGCGTTTCTGTTATTTGAGCTCTACCATTGGTTTTTACCGGCATCTCTCTGATGTTTAACTCAAGGAATCGGATATCTGTCATTTCGGTTGCAGCAACGAGTTCTTAATTGTCTGTGTGTCAAATGCATGTCGACTTCAGGTGTCGCTTGGTATTTCCGCCCACCTCTTTGTGTGTGTGTACGCGGTTGCCGACGAGGGTCAACTGTCATCATCTCACATTTCTATCCAGACTGCTTTTTTTAGATTCAGACTTAAGTTTTGAGTATCTTTAAGAGGTGAGTATCCTAAACTATCGGATGACGTATTAAAGTTGCTCATGCCATTCTCCACCTCATATTTGTGTGAAAAGGGATTTTCATCTCTGATTCAAGTGAAAAGTAAGTACAGAAATAGACATGACGCGCAATCAGATTTACGACTTGAGTTAACCAGCCTTGAACTCAACATACCTCAGCTTATGCGGAAAAGGCAGCCCCACCTGTCACATTAGTTCGATGAGTAAAAAAATGGTTTTGTTTCCACTTTCAGAATGTGTTTAGTTATAGTAAGTTAGTTTTCTGAATTACATATTTACTTTTCTAGAATTAATAATGTATAATTTGTTTAAGCGTAAAAGAGGGCTTAAAGTACTCGACGTTAGCAAAAATATGATCAGGCGTATAAACTGGGTGCATGCTCCTACAAATAATTCTACCGGCGCCCATGCTTATGGGTCCCATGAAGTGTAATATACTTAAAGGTAGGTACCAGACTTAAAAAGTTCGAGAACCACTGCCCTAATGGATACGTAGGAAATTTAAGAAGGCCTACGTGGTTGAAGACTTTTGGTCTGGTTAGGTACGACTAGAATAATGGAGTCGTACCAACACATTAACTTCAAATCCTGACAAGAGTATAAAAGTGATAACTTAAAATTGTTAACTTATTCGTGTATTTCAATCAAGTTACTTTTATCAGCAATTTTCGTAATTCCAAATTTATCGTAATTTGTTGCAGACCTGGTTCGTGCTGAACGAGGCATTTCACCGTTATCAAGTCTTTAAACAATGGTCATGCCTAGAGCCAGTGGCGCATTATACAAAACGCTAGGATATGCTGCAGCACCGGGCACCAGGGCCTCAGCTGACAGATGGGGCACCACACAGATGAATTGACAAAACGAAGCAAAGCTTATGATCACATTACGCAATTGTTTGGTTTTCTTATGCAGTTATTAACCATAGAGAGTGTCGAGTTGGAAAATCAAGCGAAAGCTTTTATAGAAGTTTACTCGAATGATTTGAATAATGATCTTCTAATAGAATTGAAGCACTTTGTGCCACGAATAAAATTACAAGAGAGATTTTTTCAAATTGTTCGAATGAAGATGATAGATTCCATGATAACACGTTTTGTCCGCTCAAAGTATTAAACTGGATTATTGATTGTAAAACGATTGATGTTTTTCCGAGTATATGCATTGTTTATCGTCTGCTTTTTACGATTCCAATAGCTAACTGCGAACATGAAAGATCATTTTCTGTATTAAAACGCATTAAAGATATGTTGATTTCAACTATGGGAGATGAGAGATTATCTTCGTTAGCAAGTTTGAATGTTGAAAGCGAGATACTTGAATCGCTCGATTTAGAAGAAATTCAAGGCAACTTCGTTAAGGCTAATCAATACAAAAATGGATCGATTAGTATTTTCTAAGCTTAAGTACTACTATGCTCATTGTAATAACTATTTAGCTAAATATTTGTTGTAATTTGAAAGTTTAATAAAATAATTGTTAACTTTTTAAATTGTGTATGCCATTTAGCAGTGAAAATAATGGTTAAAATGTTGAATTTTGAATCGGGGTGGGGCACCAGTCTGATGGCAGCGTAGGGCACCACGCACTTCTAATCCGTCCCTGCCTAAACCCTGCTTGTCGTTGTTTGGCACTTGATTAATGCGATGACACCGAAAGGCCTCGTCTAGTAAAGTAGCCGCGGTCAAAACGTATATAGACGGAAGCCTTGGATGTAATTATTCTTAAAACTGAGACGTCGTCTTTGTGGACCAATCAGATTGTCCCGTTAATAAAATAACATCCTCACATCGAATCCGCGTGGAATTAGAATTCATCAGTCGCAGGTTCTTGGAATGTTCTGGGGAGGGGTTAGATTGTTGTGAATAAGACTACAAAAATTAAAAGAAACAAAATAATTGTAGTTGTCTTGATTGTTCATCATCTTTTTTCACAGCACTACACTTTATATAATAATGAAACTTTCACTTGTGAACTTACTTGTCTTTTCTCGTCGAACGCGTTTCGGCGTAGTGTTCGCCTTCGTCAGCTTAGAGACAGAATGCCCTAAGCTTGGCAGCTTGCCAGTCTGTCTCTAAGCTGACGAAGGCGAACACTACGCTGAAACGCGTTCGACGAGAAAAGACAAGTAAGTTCACAAGTGAAAGTTTCATTATTATATAAAACCAAATAATTGTTGATATTTTTTTTGTAATCATAAAGGTAAGTGTGAAAACGTACGGGTTACATTGAATCTAAAATTTAAAAAGTCATGAACACTAAAGATGTGTTCTTAC
The DNA here is from genome assembly GCA_034769895.1 of Magicicada septendecula. Lineage (NCBI taxonomy): Eukaryota > Metazoa > Arthropoda > Insecta > Hemiptera > Cicadidae > Magicicada > Magicicada septendecula. Next base: position 233,890,752 of record CM068372.1, on the reverse strand, counting down.
ATTACAATATAAATGAATTAAGGGGCAACATTTTATCCTGTCTTCTGCAGAAGCTGATAGTGTTAAATGTTTTGTACGAAATTTTTTTATATTTTTGGCTTAGTGAATTCACGTCTGTAATTATGTGTAGACTGAATAAACTACGAACAGAATTAATACTTTTGTACACCACTATAGAGAAATTATTCCGATTAGCGCTTTCAAGCTTCACAGCTCGTCATTAGATCGGAAATGATGAGGTGTGTAGATTTCCGATTAATTGAATAAACTACGGGCTGAATACTCGAATACTCGAAATGAATATTCGAATACTATCTCTCCTCTACTCGCTGAGAGGATATAACGTCAAAAAGTAGGATAAAAATTTGAACAACCCCTCAACCACCAGAGAGCTAGAATTGCTTATAGGAAGTGATTTCGTACTGGCAAGACGACTAATGTACCGGAACTAAAAATTAATCCCCCCCCCCGAAAAAAATCTCGCTCCGTTACTCCGTGAACTTATAAAACTTGGCTGATTTCATACTGTGTGACACGCTTAGAACATGACGTTTTAAAAAACCGACAGTGTTTCAGTTTACAGGAATAATTTCTTTGTCTATTGTACACAGGTGTTTCAGATTCAAAGCCATCAAAGCCCAGATAATTTTTACGTGTATATGCGATTCCTTTGTGTAATTTGTTTTTCTGTAGGCTCGTGCAGATGTAAGTAATCCATGGCGGATTGCACGTGTATTGATTCCGTTGTGCCATCTGTGAAACCTTTGCACGTGGAAACATTGGTAGGATAGAATCGCAGTTGTCAACAAAAGTTTTGAAGTTTTTGTAATATCATGTTTTTAACACAGATAAGAATGTCGTGATTATAATTTATGGCAGAACTGTCCAACACACGGCTCCGAGGTATTTTTGTGCGGTCTTCGTTAAAAATTGTGTCGAAAATTGACAGAGAAAAATAAAATTTCTCTCTGGTTATTGTTTAAACTAAAATGAAAATTACTGCTCACATCTAAATTTTTTAGTCCGTATGAATAGTAGCGGTTTTTATTCGAATAAAACAAACTCTACTGCTTTGTAGTAATGCAAAATATCTATGTTATTAAATTCATACTAAGTAACATTAAGTTCAAAGAAGAAACTGTATGACACAGTTCAAGTACTGTCCTATATATGTGTACTCAATCGAATAATCTTTCTATGTTGAGTAAATAAAACGCCTTTGCCTTAATACAGTGTGAATCGTTTAACCAGACATTTGAATGCATTTAAATAGCTGAACTTACGTATTAATGTTTAAGAACGTTAGCGCACGTAAGTATAATCCTCATGCATGTTTGTTATCTGTAGTATGTATACAGCAATGTGATAAAAAAATGATACATACGCTGAATAAGTAAAGCTATCCTCCAGACTGGATACTTAGATGGTAAATGGTTATCTGGGAATGCAGAGTTGGACACCCCTGTTTTATGGAATTAGCGCTTTGAATTTATTACGAAACATTGTTAATGCCTTTCAAATGAATTTGAACGTGGTTAAATTTGAATGTTTAAAGACCAACATGGTTGTATAGCCTACATACCAGAATGTATACATCAAAAATGTAATAATCAATTTTTTAATTGGCTTTATACAACATTTTGACGTTTTCGATTCAGAATATTAACAACACACATACACGCGCGCCCACACACACACACACACACAGCGAAATGAGCCAACACATTGTAGTAGAAGAAAGTACTTTTACAACCGACTGGAACATATTTTCCATTATCTGTGATACAGCTTACAATGTTATTAATTATGCAAATTTATTGCATAAATTAATTAATTATCTTTTTAATTAGGTCGTAATTAAAGTGTAACTAACCCCAAGTTTGGGAGGTCGTATACAACTGTTGATTCTTCCACTAAAGCTCGCTTGCTTCCCCACGTTGGGAGGCCATATACAATGTTTATTAATTAATCAAAATTAATTAATTGACATTCTTTTTAATTATAGGAAATTACTGTGATATACTTTGCATATCTTTCATCTAATTACGCGCCACGTCGTTGCGCCATGTACACTGTAATTATGCAACGCGTTGGGCACTATATACGATGTAATTAATGATGCTGATTTAATTGCATAACTTATTTACTAAATTTATATATTATTTCATCTGTATTTATGAAAATGCTATCTGTACGACTCTGTCGTGTTTCTCTACTTTATTTGGCCCTACAGTTGGATGTCATATACAATGATAATTAAATATATTTCTTTAGTTAATTGCATGAATTAAATTATTATTAATTTGTAAACCACAATCAAACTTGTTAAACATGAAATTGATTTTGACTTTAACTGCCAACCAAGCTTCTAGTCTGAGTATATTTGTAAGCAAGGTAATTGATAAACTATATTAAATTGAATCATGAGTTATAGATTCTATTTAGTGAGAAGTTAACTTGTGAGTCAGGTCTTACACAAATCAATATAACACGAACGAATCCATTCTAAAATACGTTTATTAAAATATCGTATCTCATCCGTATTCATATCATAACATAAATCATATAATAAGAGCACTTACAAATCTTTCTAAAAGACAATAAAATTCTATACCACGTTTAAATAATTGAAAGAACAAGTTTTAAATAATTAAAAGAACAATCAAATATAGGCACTTATTCGTGCGTAGTGACGTTACTAGCTACCAATGTGGTGTGCTCATAATTTGCATTAAGTAGTTTTACGTCAAAACACATTAAACATTTATATACATGAAATACTCATATACTAACAATACACATATTAAGCATATGCATAGTTAAAATCATGTTCCTGCAACAGACATATTAGAACACATACGTAGTTACAATAGACATATACATACACTAACAAGAATACATGTGCAATACTCTATAACATAATGATCCCTACCTATAGATTCGTATTCTATCTGACTCTTGTTTATAAAATTCTCAGGTGGTTTGGTTCTAAGTGTCAGGTCAGTGGTATTTTGATAAATTAATAACTATAATAAGAGATTGATTTTGTACGTTACTCGTTCTGTTGTGATGTATCGCTCCCATGGTGTATCCATGCAGGTTCCTTCGTTGACGGTTGATGTTAATCCATATAGCACGTGTGATTGACACTTTCGATTTCTATACGTACATCGTCCGAGAACACTAGTCCGCACTCCGCGACATTCGCTATGAGTTTTGAGATTGCCACAGTGTAAGTTGGGGCATAGCACTTAGAATCTGTCGACTATGCGTATTCGCGTGAGTTTATTGACGCGATTAACAGCTTGATACCGTTACGCACTTAATAGTCTTTCATCTTGCGCGTTTTACTCTCCTGCGACGCCTAGATTGCTTTCAAGTTCATTAGGCAATTATAATCATTGCTATCACTTGACTTTATTACGAAATAGTGTAGTATCACTACTTTATGTAAAGGTTCAAGAATGTCACTGCTAAATATTATCACCCTTTATGACAGTGTATTACATATAGTTTATAAAGTTCGTTATTCGCGCGTCATCGCGAACACTACCGTTCCGTTTTGGCGTTCTAAGTCTTATTCACGCACTTCCATTAAGTCTGAACAAAGTCTTTATAGTATCTAATGAAATACTGCGAATTACTGGGTTACTGAGATACTGAAAATAACAATGTACTGGAAGAAAACTTTGACTCACTGAAATTGATGAAGTACCGATATAACTGAAATACTGCGCAAAGTTTTTATGAACTGAGTACAGTTTTGAATGAACTAAGTAAAAATTCGAATGAACTGAGAACTGAGAGCGCGTCCCCTTGAGTATTCAGTTTTTATTCCTTTCGATATTCCCACTCTTGTAACTCCGATGATCGCTCCAACTTACCACCAAATCATCTCTGATAGGCTTATTGCATGGACCTCCCTGTGTCCTCTCGTCTCCAGTCTGTATTTCTGGCGAATTCTCCACCCAACGCCGTTTGGAGAGGGATGTCCTTACTCGGGATTTGCTCTCTGGTCGCCGGCTTCTGTCAGCATCATCCCTTTCAGTTGCTCCCTTCGGAATTCTCGTTCCTCATTGGCTGGTTGGCTTTCTTAACTTGAGTTTGACGCAGTCCACGTGGACTCGACGAGTTGCTGTCTTTCGTCCGTTGCCCTGTTCTTGGAATCTGTGTTAAGGCCTTGCTTCCGAAATCACATCTGCTACTTTTGGTGTAGCGTGTCAAATTCCCTTATTGTTGAGACACTATCGACTTCCTTCGATGAACTACGGGTGGCATAACATCTGTGTTCTCCACAAGCGTCACTCAGTCGCATTGTCCATTGTCTGTGCACCAACTATTGTTTTACTATAAGTCGCACACATGGTTTCGAACAAAACTCTTACCGTTGGCTATGTATTTTTCTCGTTACTGGACAGATGTAAGGGTAGCATTCCTTTGTTATAATTGGAGTCAAGCGTTCCCACGCATGGTCCAGTTCGTCACAACGTGTGCTGTACTGCTCATCGTTGGTTAATGGTTTTTACGTCATTTTAACGGAAAGGAAAGGTTTGTTCCTTTTCGTCGCCCACCCTCGAACAAAGCTAACATGTGTCACTTTTGACGGGCTCTAATTGCTGGTGTACTTCTCTCGCAATACTCAAAATTTCAAAAAAAAAATCTCGAAATAATAATTACATTATAAGCTGCTCATTAACATTTTGCAAAAGCGCATAGTTTTACACACCGGTTATACGAGTCTCAAGGGATATTTATATGACTGTTCGAAGATTGATGTATAGAAACAAAATTTCTGGCCGTCGAAAGTGATGAAAATGATAGATGAGGACACTGTGTTCTCGTCATCTCCGAGATCATTTTCATACGTAATCAGTGGTTTCCAACTAAAAAGCATCTGAGGGTCACACTTACACTCGGGAACCTACTGGTGGGCAGCATCATAAGTGATCAATTTTTAATTTTTAATAAGTTAAAAAAGGTAATTTACACATTTAACATATCTTATTACATCCCTTTAACGGACACTCTTTACTACGTCGATATAATAATAAAGATATGTAAATGATATTAAACATTGTATATTTCCGTGAAATCTTCAGTGTGAAAACTGAGATCGACCTGTTGCAGCCATTAAAGCAGGAGTGTTTATACTGAGCTGAAAACATGTAAACGTAAATTTGAATAACAGATGCAACTGATTACGAATCAAGGGCGAAACATAAGACAAGCGCTTCTGTTTTGTCTAGCCGAAGGATGGTAGGAAGTGGATTGGATCTTGTAATATGATGACAATAAAAGAGGACTGTAGCAAATACACAGTCCATTAAATAAATAAACTGTAACCTACTGTAATCTACTGTACGTGTAACAATTTCTGGAAGACTATTCTCACTTTAAGTAATACTTTTATCCATTTACAATACTTATTAGATCCATGTTTTCCGGTATCCAAGCCACTTATAGTATATAATTAGTAAAATAGTTTACCTTTTTCTTGTCCGTCTAGTGGCCTTTTCTCTATATTTCATTCAACGCGTTTCAGGACATATGCCCCATCATCAGGATATCCCTTGTTGAAGTTCGTCGGTCGTTAAAATATTAAAAACACTGTATATACAATTCTACACATAACAATAAATATAATATAAACATAAAAACACATAAAATACCCAGATTTTAGATACACACGATATCGGTGGTGCGCACCACGACATGCTATAGTCGACTGCAGTGTTCATGTTGTTATATGTCGTGCACTATGGACCTTGCTCTGTATTCTTATAGCTGTGTCGTATAATAGATTGGACTGGAAATTCAGCTGATCGTTAAGGATGACTTCTTCTGTTTTTTTATTTTTGTAGGCCTTATATATTTCGTATTCTTCGATAGCATTCATATAATTTCCTTTTCTGCATATATGGAGGGGTTGAAAGTTCGTTGTGAAATCAGTATAACTATGGTTGTTGTCCATCAGATGGCGCGCGTAATTTGACACTGTTTTACTAAATTCTTTTTTAGGTAAATGTTCTTTGAATCGTTTTTTAAAAGGTCTACCAGTTTGGCCAATGTAAAAGCTGTCGCAGTCATTGCATATTATCTTATAAACGCCCGTCCTGTCTTCAATTGATTTTGAATGTTTAGGTAAGAGTATCTTATTAATGTTATTATTAGTTCGGTAAGCCATTTTTATATTTATCCCACCGAATACTTTGTTTAAAATTTTGGGTAGGGTGTTACCATATTCTGATGCTATATACCTAATTTTATTTCTATTATTTTCTTGTAATTCTATGTTGTTTTTCTTTTTTCTGTGTTTAACTTAAATAATAAACTTAACTTCCTCGACCTGACAGTTACAAGACTAGATGATAAATTCCAATATCAAATATACCGAAAACCGACAACCACGGATCTCACGATAAATGCTGAATCACATCATCCCTTTTCTCAGAAAATGGCAGCTTATCATAGTTTAATACATAGGTTACTTTCCATACCATTAGAAGACAAAGATTTTCACGAAGAACTGAACACGATCAAATACATAGCTAAGGCTAATGGTTATAAAAGATCAATCGTAGATAATTTAGTCAAGAAACACAGAAAAAAGAAAAACAACATAGAATTACAAGAAAATAATAGAAATAAAATTAGGTATATAGCATCAGAATATGGTAACACCCTACCCAAAATTTTAAACAAAGTATTCGGTGGGATAAATATAAAAATGGCTTACCGAACTAATAATAACATTAATAAGATACTCTTACCTAAACATTCAAAATCAATTGAAGACAGGACGGGCGTTTATAAGATAATATGCAATGACTGCGACAGCTTTTACATTGGCCAAACTGGTAGACCTTTTAAAAAACGATTCAAAGAACATTTACCTAAAAAAGAATTTAGTAAAACAGTGTCAAATTACGCGCGCCATCTGATGGACAACAACCATAGTTATACTGATTTCACAACGAACTTTCAACCCCTCCATATATGCAGAAAAGGAAATTATATGAATGCTATCGAAGAATACGAAATATATAAGGCCTACAAAAATAAAAAAACAGAAGAAGTCATCCTTAACGATCAGCTGAATTTCCAGTCCAATCTATTATACGACACAGCGATAAGAATACAGAGCAAGGTCCATAGTGCACGACATATAACAACATGAACACTGCAGTCGACTATAGCATGTCGTGGTGCGCACCACCGATATCGTGTGTGTCTAAAATCTGGGTATTTTATGTGTTTTTATGTTTATATTATATTTATTGTTATGTGTAGAATTGTATATACAGTGTTTTTAATATTTTAACGACCGACGAACTTCAACAAGGGATATCCTGATGATGGGGCATATGTCCTGAAACGCGTTGAATGAAATATAGAGAAAAGGCCACCAGACGGACAAGAAAAAGGTAAACTATTTTACTAATTAAATACTTATTACTCAATTTATCCGCTGACTTGTTACAAGAATAATACTCAACGACGTGTAAGTTAGGAAAGGAGAATTCTTTGATACAGAAAACACTCATCAACAACTGCAAGGTGTTTTAAGTATTTAGGCACAATATTAAGTGAAATACCAACTTCAGAGAGAGAAACAGAAAGTCGTGCACGTCAACGACGTCCAATAAACAAATGGAATTTGATGACAATAATAGACTACCATACGATAGACACGGGTAAACTTGTACAACTATATAGTGTGGAAAATAAGAAAAAATCTCACGGAAAGACTGCAATTCCTAGAAGTGGAAGCGCTCAGGAAAAGTTACAAAACATTGAAGACTCAGCACATCCCAAACGCTGACATAAAAGCAATAATGATGGTAGGCTTAGGTATATAATAGGTAAAAAATAAAAAATTAGGCTGATTTGGTATAGACATATTAACAGTATGGACGAATCAAGATATCCACTGAAAATGTTACAGTGGACTACCGTTGAAAGAAGGAAAAGGGACGACCACAGAGGCCATGGAACCAGGGAGATAAAGAGGCCATGATGAGTAGGCAGTTGGGAAAAGAAGTTATCAAAACATATCGGATTGACTGAAAAATTTAAATTAAATGAAAGGTGTATAAATCAAATTAAATTAAATGTTCTACAATGAAGTACCATCATATTCCCCTTCGCACCCTCTTAAAACTAGAATATGACTTCATAACTAGATTTTCACTGGAAAATTCGAAATGTAGTACTGTTAATTAATGTGGAAGAAATTTTGTTGTAAAATGTTCAAGGTATACGAATAACTGTTAATGTATTTGAGTTAGATTAAAATAGGCGAAATGATTCTTTTGCTAAAATATGAGTCGTAAAAACGATCTTCATCTTCCCTGTCAAGGATTCACTGTCGCCAACCTGTCCCCGTTTCCGCCACTGTTCTTAGACCTCCAAAATGGTACATTTTTCAGTGGAACGTAGATAAACACTTGTTTATAATTCTTTTTGTTCAATAATATTATTTGTTCAGTTAATGAATATTTTTAATACTTCTCTGATATTTTAATTCCAGCCACATGCATCATAACCGATCTGAAACCATCTTTCTTACAGCCTGATGTGGCTGTCTCTTTCTTTCTTCGTTACCCAACCACCACTTCATAAAGGAGCTCTTCACAACCACTAAAGAACATTAGTTTCTCAAGCTTAGGAAGGGAACAGCTGTGCTGCTGTCGTGGGATCGAATCCAGGTTACGACTGCCTGTCCACTTCTGTCGCTATGGACATAATACAGCGATCTTCTCTGTTAAGTCTAGGCTAGACAAGTAGCACACACACACAACTTCCTCTCCACCGTACCCCTCGCCACAGTTCGTGGTTACTAGATGGCTGATTTCTTTCTGACGGTGGTGGACCGTAAGTTGTACCACACAAAGTACCACACGTATGTTGTCGACACAAAGATATCGCCAAAATTGAAGCTTTCGTATAGCGGATAGACAAACGTATTCTTAGAGTCGAATAAGTGCCTCCATATTACACGAACTGTGAAAAAGATAGGATATTGAAGAAGATTAGTAACGCATAGCTAACCTGCTATGGGTACTTTACCAGAAGGTTAGGCCAGATTTGAAACCTTGTTGTGTAAGGTAAAACTTGTTGTGCCTAAGGGCAGGAGGGCATTTCCTATATATACGATGAAGTACAGCTGACCCAGTATCAGAGGGAGATTACGGGGCGTTACATTGGATTAGTTGCTAATGGAGTCTTATAGGTGAGATCTGCAGACACACAGTAATATTAAATATGCGCGTGCACAGTTCATTGTAACTGACGAATCATCTACTACTGCAAATACCTTTACACCGCCCCGCTTATCACTGATAACTATCCCCTATGGAAAAACCCTAGGCTATAACTACCCCGCGGCAAAATTGTAGCTCGCCACCGAGTTGGCCAAATATAGATGGGATTGGGAAGAAAACATAGATGTTGTAAACATGCTAATATTAACAAACTCTCACGATGGAAATCACAGAGGAAGAGAATTTAGAGCCGGCAGACATGATAAAAACGATCTAGATCAGTGGTTCCCAAAGTGGGGTCCGCGGACACTTTTAAGAAAAAATAGAATATACCGTAATTTTCTCCGATTTTTTGTAGTCTAAAATCTAAATTTTAGAATCGTAAAAACACTTAGTAGAAGATTCCAGTACTTTTTTTGGTGCAAAATAATTGTAATTTTAAAAGTAGTTTCAAACTAATGGCTTTAATAATGTCTCTAAATCATGTCGCGTAGCAAATCTGTTTGTCACTCGAACTGACTATAGCGCCGCATCAACGCACAACTGATCGCGCTGTTTTAGTCTACGTATAAGCACTGTATCTCGCGTATAAGCACTGTATCTAAGCATAACTTTTTCCATGTAGCTGGTTTTACGCCTAAGTTACTGAATTTCGACACTTGGTGGAAAAATTAAGAATCACACTGATGATTCAGCTTTTATCGTTTAAAATAATTCGATTAAAATAGGTGATCTGCAGTGTGTTTATATGTTACGGTTCTCTACAGAGACATTAAGAAACGCATATTGTGTATAAGAGTTCAGTGCTTGGGATACAATCTTTTAAGTCAGGTACACCTCTCATCCATAAACCTTACCTTACAATGCTTTATAAAAAACGTGGTTTATTCAATCTTGTACTCATGTTCATATGTAGGCCTACTAAACCTTAACCTTAAACCTTATGTAGGCCATTTGTTCGTAACGTAACAAATGGCCTTTCATTCACAAATATTTTGCCTTTCATGACTAGGCCACCTTATTATGTACAGCTGTCCCCTTCGACCCCCCCCCCCCACTAGGCATGTGAGAGTTTATTAAACGTTGGTGTTAAAGTGTTTGCCTAAGAAAAGTAAAATTAAGTGTGCAAAACAAATGAGGAATTGAAGTACTCTACCTTTTACGATCACACGGCTAATGGTCTGAAGTCGTTTCTTCGTATACTAAAAGTAAAGGAATGTGTAAGGAAGGTACGCTACATAACTGCGTCAATTAACGCTACGAGACTGTACAAGAGTATAGAGACATCAGATACAGGAAAGACTTAACATTAGAAAGAAACCAAAGATAATGACTATTGCCAACAGGACAGATTGGCAGGGATAACTGGACTTGGGCGAAACGGACGGCGGCCAGTTAATGCTGTTTCTTTAGATTCCTTTTTGTGTTGAATGTTTTTGTTTATAAGACAAGAAATGAAGTAGGTAGATGCTACAAGAGAGTTTTGTTAGTTACAGTTATTCTAGAAAATATTATAGTTTTATTTAAAATGTTTTTTGACATAATTGAGGTTCCTTCTTACAATGGACAACTTTCAACCTACAACAGACAAGCGGTTATAGCGATAAACGGAAGAGATCAGAAACACAAAGCCATGTCTTAGACATGAATACCTCACGGAAGGTGGTGGGAATTCACGGGAAACCGTGAGAAAACTGGAAACTAATGTTTTCTTCATAATTTTAATTTTTTGACGACGTAGTGCAGCGGGTGATGTGATATAATAACATTTGTTAAAGAAGGCTCACAGTTCTGCGTACGTCTCTATCGTGATAGCATTACTGTCACCGCCACTCGCACACACTACCAATAGTCTTGAGGTTGTTGCTAACTATTGAGAAGTATCACTTTAACTCTCTAATGTTAGTGCTGATTAGTTGAGGCTTTTGTCTCATACTGGTAATTTCTCCACGCATACAGGATCGCACTTTTCAGTTATCAGTCTCCACTAATATCCTACTCCCAAGATACTGTTTTCCGCCCAAGCCATGTTATTTCAGTAGGTTTATATTATTAATTTGGACCTTATGAAATTTTATTTCTTTTACTAAGAAATCGATTAGAATCTTTACTCACATTGTAACCTAACGTTCAGAGACGTTGTGTTTGTGTTTGTATATTTCAGTGTTTTAACGATATGAAATCATCGCCATATCTGTAGCATTGCGCATGGAGATCATCGTATTTGCGTTAACAGACGACCAAATTGACAGAATTAATTTCTAATATGAATACGGTGTTTCCTTAGTGCAGTAATTAGGAAAATTCACAAAACAAAGCAAACTAACAAAAAAATGTCCATTAAAAAAAATGTCCATGAGCCTCTGATGAAGCTTATAATAAGCGAAAACTGGTTCAGGCTATAAGGTAAAACGTTTACGTTTTTACCCATAAAAAACTTTGTGTTCGGAGTCGGTAGTGATTTAATTATATTTAGTTAATCAACGGACACGTCATGGACAACGAAATCCAAGAAAAAAAAAGAAACTGTGTAACCCACAAATACAACAACATAGGTTGCAAATAATACCTAATAAATATTGTAAATCAAAAGTGCTTACAAGCATTGTTGCCTAAAAAAAAAAAAAATAAAAACAATTCACTAACAATACGTTTCATGCATAAGTTCAGTGTGGATATTAAAAATACAATGAAAATAAATAAACATCGTTAGAATAAAACCACACTATCCTACATTAGAATGTTATGTTGTTTAGAAACACTGAAAACATCTTCGTTTTTTGCACAATCTGAGTTGGAAAAATCTCTTTTTAAGCTTCATCAGATTTTCAAACAACACAATATGAAAATCTCTACGTATGAATATTTGTGTGTATAATATATATTTGCGTTTATTTCTTGAGAAATATTATGTACATGATGACACAGCAAGGCCTGTAGCTAGTCTGTCATCTGTTTGTAGGCTATATACACTATACTAGAATTATAATTATACTTCCATTATTAATTATACTAGTAGAGGGAAAATGGGGGTTCTAACTAACAAAGGATGTCGCCTTTCCCACGGTCTAGATCAAAGAGATGCCGCCGTTCCCACGGTCCAAGATTTTTTCCCACGCTCTCCCCACCACCGCTGGACCACAGCATCCCAAAGGACCGCGAATTTCCGCGAATAAATTTTTTTATTTTTTTTTTAATTTGATATTTTTATTTTTTTAATTAAATTGATTTGCATATCCGCGAATATTTGCCGCCTTTCGCGAGCCTAAATCACTTTCACTTTCTAATTTCCGCGAATATAATTTTTTATATGCAGCCTTTCGCGAGCCTAGATCACTTTCACTTTCTACTGGACCACAGCATCCGCGACTTTTTCGCTGATCTGTGTCAAGATCCGCGACTTTTTCGCGTATCTGGACCACAGCATCCGCGAATATAATTTTTTTTTTTTTTATATGCCGCCTTTCGCGAGCTTAGATCACTTTCACTTTCTATCACTTGATGTATTATAGTGTATATATTAAATATATGATCAGGGTTACCAACCTTGCATGATTTCAAATTTGTTATAATGTATATTAAATCTATATGATCAGGTTTACCAACCTATGTATGGGTTCAAACTTGATATGTGTGTGTGTATTATAGTGTATATTAAAATATATGATCAGGGTTACCAATCCTGCATTATTGTGTGTGTGTATAGAACAGATCTGCCAACATTTTTCTTCGGTGGGAAATTCAAACTATATTATAGTAAATTGTTGACGACGACTTCGATATCAACTCTCTCTCCCCTCCTCTCTCTTTGTCTCTAGACACAGTTGTCATCAGTTTTACATAAGCGTCGTGCTACTTATGGATTATTGTAATTAGCGATACTAAAATGTAATCACCAGGAAATATATATTTATCACCTATCTCGTGGCGTCCTTTTTTGACACATGACAGTCATTGGACTACGATTTAGAAATTAATATACTGCCAAGTCTGTGTGTGTGTGTGGTAAAGTGTTACGCATAAAAAAATCTCCTTGAAATAAGGTATTTTCAAAAGTTTTGTGTACACACACATTGTATAATAATTTTCGTAATTGTAAGATACAACCTGCAAATTATTAAAATGTCTCTCTCACACATTTCTGATTACTATACAAATAATTGGATGCATATTCGAAGATTTCCCTTATTCAAACGATTTGTATGTGTGTACACGAACTTAAATACAGACGATTGTAATTTTAAAAATTCATTTTTTGCATTAAATATATATCGTAAACAATGAAATAATAATATTTCGACATTGTAAGATTTTAATAAAACAATTATCAGTTTAAATAATAATTTTCATGATTGTAAGATACAACCTACAAATTATTAAAATGTCTCTCTCACACACATTTCTGATTACTATACAAATAATTGCATGCATATTCGGAGTACGTTGACAGCGAAACAAGTCTATGCACACACACACACACACACACACACACACACACACACACACACACACACACACACACACACACACACACACACACACACACACACACACACACACACATACACACAACGATACTGAATTAGATATAGTTATTATTCGCTAAATTAAACCAGAGGTCATTAACCTTGTGTACGACGTCCTACATTCTAATTTCACACCTGCTAGTCATTAGCAGTAATTAGGATTAAAAAGTATTTACTCTAAAAACGGACAACTCTACTTTCTAATTTGACACCTGTCAAGCATTAACACCGCTTACAGTAATTACTCTAAAAACGGACACACACACACGTGCTTTCCCCACTACAGAGTACACTATATATACGCTAAGTAAGTTAGCGGCAATTTCTTATTTGTCGACTTGTACATCCTGATACTGCACGTATTACGTGTCTTCCAGTATACACATCTTCTTTTGAAAGACTGTTTGTACGTCTTCAGTGTAGACAACGCACATACTAGTTTGGCTGATACTGTACGCCTTACGTGTCTTCCAGTATACACATCTTCTTTTGGTAAGTGTATAGATTTTATTTAAACGTAAAAATTATCAAGTGCATTATTTATTGAATTTAATACATGTGTGTGTGTACGCGTGTGTGTATGATCAAATTACAATTTCTGAAAATATATTCTTACTGTATTTTTATAGTGGCAATTTCTCACCAACGTGTGCTGATACATCGTGAAATCTCTACATCTTTTTTTAATAGTTGAAAGACTGTTTGTACGCCTTCAGTGTAGACAACGTACATACTAGTTTTGGTAAGTTGTACAGATTTTATTTAATTTTAATTTTAATGTATGTGCAGATTTTTATTTAAACGTAAAAATTATTTGCATTATCAAGCGTGTTATTGAATTTAATACATGTGTGTGTGTATGATCAAATTATTATGTCTGTTACAAATTTTCTGAAAAATTGCTTTAAACAAACGTTTTTAATGTAACAAATTTAGAAAGTAGGTCACAGCGTATGATGACATTTATATCTCTCTCTAATTCTGTTGTGGACATACATAGCTGTAAGCGGTGACTATCTCCTTATGAATGCGGAATGTAGACTTTCCTAAAATTATTTGCATTAAAACATTATCAAACGCATTATTGAATTTAATACATGTGTGTGTGCGCGTGTATGTGTATGATCAAATTATTATGGAGTGGGTTATACAAATAATAATAAAGTGTGTGTAATATATATATACATTTATTAAAATACATACACACAGCTCCAAGATTATATTAAACAGTTTTACAATTAAAAATACATACACAGCTCGAAGATTATATTGTTACAAGTATGAAAATATATCTAAACTAATATTTACAATTTAAAAAAAAAACATACACAGTTCCAAGATTATATTGTTACAAGTATTAAAATATATCTAAACTAGTTTTACAATTAAAAATACATACACACACATAGCTCCAATATTATAATGTTACAAATATGATGAAAATATATATATATTTAAAACTAGTATTTACAAAATATGTATAAAATAAGACTTAAACACGTCTATGTACTGTGTTGGACAATGGTGTATATTCTACAAGCGAATCATGTAGTATCATACAGTAGGCGGTTGTCTGTCTAGGAAAATTCATTGACGAATGAAATTCTAAACGTACATCAACTGCTGAAGACTTAAGTGTATCGTCTTGCTTGCTACAATCGAAAACAACCAGCGGGGCTTTTGATTTGAATAATTCCGGTGTCAGTACTGGGCTGCCGTCTAAACGGTGGTAATACGAACTTTGAAAACTGGTGTACATATTGTACAATAATGCAAAACGGTCTTTCCCAATATCCAAGTTTAAATTATCGTAAGGATAATACTTGTCGTTTAGAAACAGTCTCGCATTGATCACGTTACAGTGATCAAATTCATCAGCGTGTGCTGTCAGTACATTTTTTCTTGCTGTCTGAAACGCTAACACAACAAAGCGTGGTTTTTCCAGCTGACTCGAGGTCTTGACAATCCAATTCTGCCTTTTAGTCTGTGGTAAGGCAGGATACTCATGCAACTCCCAGGTCCTAAAAGGCATAGTTATCGGGTGGTCTTTCTCTATGAGTCGTAACAGTGGTAATCTGTACACATTAGCTACATGTACATAAGGCATTTTCCAGTAAACTTTATCTAGTTCAAGAACACAATTAGCAGTCGTTTGTCCGCTTACTAAAACCATAGCATTTATGTCGGTAGAAGCGCGTAGGAGTATAAGTTCTTGTTTCACGTTCAGCACGATGCGTGTATAGTCTTCTGCGAATCCCATTAGCATTTTCAGTGGTATACAAAAATTGAATTCGCCGTCATCATTCACTTTTAATATGTTCGTGGTCGGTGCCACCCAACCTGGTTTTCCATTGCGTTACGTGCGTTGTTGTTGAGTGATAGAAAAGTTTTAATAGTTGACGTAACACCGACGTTTCTGGTATGGTCCACTACCACGCCGGCCAACTCGTAACGAATCTCTTCAAAGAGAAATGCTATAGCATTGTTCACCAGTTCCACATTCAGTGCAGTATCTGCAGCCGGACTAGGGTTTTTTTTAACCAACTTGCCTTCGATGTAGAGGAAACTTTCTGACGGCAGTGTAAAGACGTCCTGTTGTTGTATTGGCACACGTATTTCATCATTGTTTCCATATCTTGTTGTTGCGTACGGTGCGTGTGAGTGAAATGAAAAGTGTGTGATACTGTCTTCAAAGAACGGTTGCTGCTCCACTGATAATATTCCACTCGCCATGTTACTTGTTTACAACAACAAAACCCAGTGAAATCAGGAAACGGCGGTTAACTGATGTTAATCGTTTCAGTTTCGAACGAGTACTGATGCGTTTCCTAACTGATCTTTCTTCTTCTTTTATTACTGACGACGACTGTGGTAGCAGCGGTGGCGAAGAAACAAAGTACAAGCCCATGTCTTTAGTCGTTTTAGATGTAAACGCACAGTGATGACTTCTCCACGAAAATCTATTACGTCACCGTCCTGATCGTGTAAAGATAATGTTATGTTGTCCAAACGACTCACATTCACAGGTAGGTATATGACGTTTGTAGGCGATTCAATTATTTTGAATCCTGGTTCGACTGATGGATAGAACGAGTGCAGTGTGTGCTCGGTTTTACCGTTCTTGTATGATCCTTGCGCTATATTACACCTTATCAGTATACTGTTCACTTTTATAATGTTAACTGTGGCGTCAGACGTGTGAGTTTTATTCGCTTCAAGCAGACGCTTTCCCTTGAAACCCAACATATCACCGATACCGTACACTGTTTGTTGAAAGTCAATATCCAGTGCACAAGTCAGCTCACATTTCAGTGTATTGTTGTTAGGACGTAGACTAATCTTTGAGTCTCCTAACCGCTTTTTGAGGAAGGCTTCTATGTCACCGATTTCATAAGCACCTGTAGGTAAAGTTATCAAGTCCCACGTTGTTCCGTCTCGTAGTACTGGAAACACGTTGTTTTTTCCTTCAATCACGTTCGGTATACTGTTGTATGTAGTAAAGTCCAATAGACCTACATACCATTCGCCGTTTGTTAGTTCGAGAGGCGGGAAAAAGTCACATACAAGAGCAGCAGCATTCGTACCTGTTAAGGTGACCGACAGCGAAGACATCTTGTCGCTTACTGATCACTCGCGCGTTAAGAAGTCCAAACATAAATGCCCGCAGATGACTGTGTGTGGTGGCTGTTCACGTTCGTAATTGTAGTAAATGTCAGTGTCGGTTCCAAAATACTGTGTCAGCTCAAGAGGTGGCTGCATATTACCATACGCATCATAGTAGTAAACTTGTTTGTTTCGCTTCTTGTAGCAAACCCAGTGCGTACCAGGTCCTTCTGCACTGTCTAGATTAACAACTGCACTCTCATTCTTCCATGGTCGTGTGTGTGGTAAAGTGTTACGCATAAAAACTCCTCTGAAATAAGGTATTTTCAAAAGTTTTGCGTACACATACAAATCACTGTCAGACAATGCACGCACTGGTATGCAAATTAGTTTTTTTGTCTGTAAGGACGTAGGTATAGACCTGACGCTATTTTTTTATTGTTACGTTTATGTCTTGGGACTGTTTTGCGTTTGCAGGTCGTTTTGCGTTTGTTCACGGATTGACGTTTAATTCCTGAACCCTTCTTCTTCTTGTTTTTTCTGCAACCACTACGCGAGCTCCCTCCACCCACTGCCGATTTCGCCTTCATCGCTGCCGCTACGGCCGCCGCGTACGCTCTTTCGCTGATGCCTGAATTCAAAGCTTTCACTCGATCCCACGCCTTGCCGGCTAGCACACGATCCGCTACGCGTCTTCGTTCGTTGTCCTTGTACTTAGCGTAAGCGATATCGTGTTCGCGACAGGCTTCGTCCAACTGGTTGATTCCGCGCTCGCCACGTGCCAATCTCTCTTTGAGTTTTGTTCCAGGTCCACAGAATCGGTAGCCCGGTAGGTGTAATTCTACTGGTAATGCGTCCACCGCTCGATTAATCAAAGTAGGTACTGACGAAACGATAGCGGGCACAGTGTTTTTAAGTATTTTTCCAATTACACCACGCCCCATTCTTCTTTTCTTACGAAGTACGTGCATTCTTGTAAACAGATCTCCAATCCTTGATTTCCGTTTCCGTATCGAGAACGTCTATTAAACGCCCCACCTCTTCAATATATTCAGACAGTACTGAACGCTGTGTCGTGCTGTCTTGATATTTATAGACAAACTTTATTAGATTGATTATATGAGCGTGAAATACCTGAGTGACCTTGTACAATTCGGTCTTTATATGTAATTTTAATTCATGCATTTGTCGTACAGTGACTGCGTCTTTGTCATTGACACCGTTCGCTATATTCGTAATTTTTCTTCCGGCAGCGTAGAAAGTATCGTTTTGCAAACTGATTGTGTGTGCATGTAAAAATTCCAAATTCACTGCGTCTTTGAAGTCAACAGGCGCTTGCACATGCGTTAGTCGACAGTCATTAACGATTACGTTACCTGCACGATCTTTTTTCAAACTCTTCTCGTCTACGTATCGTTTTGTGGCTGCATCTCTTGATTTAAGCGGATCGTTTAGCCTTATTATTCGATGATCTTTTGCGTCTACGGTAGCGTTGTCGTCGTTCTTGTACTGTAAGCATGTGTCCTTTACGTACTGTAAAGAAACAACATCATGCAACTCTTCAGGATCACCCAAGTTGCATATCTTTTTGTTTTTCACATCAAAGTGACCGTCGTTAGTCACTCCTAAACCGATATCCTCACGCAGACTTCGATGAGTTTCTTTTCGCACTCTTACAGCGCTGTCGTGTCTACCGAACTTGTCTACACTCATATTTATGAAGAAGAACTGATGGTTATAGAACGGTGCGTCTGCTTTTATATGATAATGCCAGTTTCACGTAATTCTTCCAATATCGAAACGATTTCATTCCTATGACCAGTATGGCCGCTATTTTGAGACGCCATTAACAGTCTCAATCTATTAACCAACTCGTTAGGATCATCCCAATGCACGTAATCGATTGCAGTGTTCGGTTTCATCTCCATATAGCCACTCCCTGTACGTTTTCGTGCAAACAATTTAGATATTACTAGTCGGTACTTGACGCCACTGTTACTGTTTATTCGTGTATTGTGTTTATATTTTTGTTTGTGTCCGTTGGTTGCTAGTAGTATAGACTTATATTTCCTCATATCATCATTATTGTATTTTTTCGGTAGTTTCATAAACAAAAGTTCATACAGACCAGGTGTACCCTCGTAAATTTTTCCTTTGACATGAAAGTTGTCGTTATCATCGATTTTTACATTTGAATCACCTATCATAAATTTACCACCTTCGTATCGAACACCATACATGCGATCTATAATCCGTTTACAGTCCGCCGATTCACACAAACGCATATATTTGTTTGCTAATGAATCCTCGCTGAAATTTAAAGCGTTAGGGTTCCATGCGCTATTGTCACTGAAATGAGAAGCGTTATGACTCTGCGTGCCACTTTCGTTTTCTGTTATTACGTGTTGTGTAGGCTCTTCTTGTTTTATCTGCTCCTCCTCCTCCTCCTCCTCCTCCATCATGTCACCACTTAAATTTCGTGAAATAACTTCTAACGGTTCCAGAATCGGTCTGTAATTTTTTCTAAACGCCTCGTCGCTTTCTCTGATACCGTGTTGTAATGCATGATATTTTTTCCTTATGTTGTCGCTTATCGTGTCTATATCATACGCAAGTCGTTCCTCCTTATTCATTGCCATCGTGTGTTAGCAAGAGGACTGATTACATTACTACAGTGCAACCACTTTTATACTTCGTCGGAAACAATTATGAATCGATCAAAGCCGATTCTATATCTACCTTCATTTATTGACGAGTCTTTGTCTATGACTAGAAATCCATAACGATCCTTCCACGCTTCCATGCAGACGTCTTTGAAAGCATCATATTTCATATCTATGTTAACGTGATCATTGTATGCATGTCATAAATTTAGATCGTCTTGTTTGAACAATATCAACAAGTTAGCGTTGTCACGTACCAATTGTTTCGGTATCTGGCTATATGTCTGGCATAGATAGAATGTGTCCACACCGCTATGTCTCCCCATAGCAAAATACTTTCGAATATTGTTTTGTCTTTCACACGATACGTCATCGAATACGATAACAGAGTCGAGACCAGTGATTTCACTCGGTAGCGGGACTTCTTCGTTCTCGCTGTATGCATGATAACCTAAACCTTCATCAGCGAGTGATTTCATCACTGTTTCTAGCATTCTGTATTTTGGTTGAAATAATGATTTTGAAAACACGTATACGTTGCGGAAACGTAGTCCGTTGGCATCAAACAGTAGGTTGAATAGCACATTTGATTTCCCACAGGAACTTGGGCCTGTAACGATACAGCGAATACTGTTCGGTAATAGCGGGCCATGTTTACGCTTAGCACTACCTTCGTCACCAGCCAAAAAGTCCATATCCTTTATTGGTAATTTGTTTGCTTGCTGTACAATCTTCATCTTTGTGAATACCGAAAGCATACTGTTTTCAGCACGTGCTGTCACCTTTTTTATATTAGATCTTTCTTATGTATCCACGCATCGTGTTTACCATCGAAACCGAGCCAACGAACACGCACTCTGTCACCTTTGCGTTGTAACACCTTTTCCACTAGGTATACGTCGCCGACTTTGGACTTACTAATCTCGTGCTCGTAAAAACCACCTTTCAACACTTTGTTTAGATGATCTTTTAGCAGATAAGTGACGGGGATAGTAGTGGATTGTACTTTATCCACAGTGAATATTTCGTTAGTCCAATTCGGCGTATAACCTTTGACGAACGTCATTTTGTGCTTACTTATACGAACACGGTCACCGACTTTAAATTTGGGTGGTTTCGTTGGACTGATTTTAGGCGCTGTGTTCTTCCTTATTCGTTCCAACACTATATGTTCGTTGGCGTCATTCACTTCACTCGGTTTCATACCAATGGTTCTGTGTGTTGTATTGTTGTACGATTTCAGTAATGTAGGTAGTAGATCCAACCAGCGGTAGTGTCCTTGTTCACTGAAAGCTCGATACATGTGTGTCTTCAGTGTGCGATTAAAACGTTCCACTATGGAAGCTTTTTTCTCACTGTAGGTTGAGTAATGTTTCACATTATACTTTTTTAGCAACGCTTGTACTGTGCTGTTGTAATACTCCTTCCCGTTGTCTGTCTGTAAATATTTCATTCGATTAGCAGTTAGTATAGGCTCTAGTGCATGCTTTACTTCTTTTCCTGTCTTTGTTTTCAATGGTACAGCGTACGCGTACTTGCTAAACGCATTGATCACTGTCATCATGTACTTGTACCCTTTGTTCACTCGAGCGTATGGTATCATCTCCACAAGATCTGCCTGGTACAAGTCGTGTAGACCCTTCAATTCAACCGCGCGTCTAACGAAATTCCTTCTCGCTGCTCTGTGTAGCTCTAGAGCTATAGTCTTGCGTGCGTTGTTCATGGTTTAAGATACACTAACATAATACCGGCGTTAAAAATACTATATATATCTATAACAGTTTCTTTGTTTTTCAGTATTCATTCACACATCTGAATATCACCATGGCTGACCTTCAACAGAATCCAGAACAACATCAGCAGGAACAGGGACATCCTCAACAAGGTAAAAATTTTTTTTTAAAATACCAATTGTCTCTCTCTATAATTATGCAACAAACCAAATTTGTTTGATATGAATTAACTCTGTCTAACCTGTACAAGATAGTCTCTTGACGTTGTTTAGAAATTGATATGACGGAGAAAATTTTTTATGTTCTGACATAGGTTTGTCACCTTCTCCCCAATGTATTGTCTCTTGACATCGTTTAGAAATTGACATGACGGAGAAAATTTTTCATGTTCCACCATAGGTATGTCACCTTCTCTCCAATGAACTAATTCAATTCCGCAACAAAAGCATTTAACTCTATCGTCTATGAATGACATACTATGTCCACAAACATCATAATTTAGCGGATAGTAGTAAAACCCAGCAAACGCTAACTCGTCGGGACTGACAAACGTCACTTCCCAATACTTAAACGATTTTCTTCTTTCACTTTCAATGCTAAAATCATGAGTAGCTGCCATCTTCACAGTTTGCAATAAACTAACGTATTACTAACGTGTACTATCTATTTATTTACCACAAACATGAATTTGTGTGTGTTATTCATCATTCCTATTAGCTAATACATGTGTTTCTATTGTTTCAGATATGACACGATTTTATATTGTGCGAAACAGTAGTATTAGAGGATGTCTCACAACTTTTAATTACCTGCCTGTGTACACAGAAGAAGAAGATCAAGATATAGTACCGATAATGACCGAGGTGCGACCTTTATTGTGCAAGGATATTCTGGCAGAACAAGCACGTTTACGCAGTATCAAATGGCATATTGCGTGCAGGATACGTTTCACTAAAACTGTGTTAGATGGTGACAGCGGCGAAGAAAAAGTGGTAACCAAAGACGCCGTCTTCCACGGACGTTGTCGTACGTTGCTCACGGACGACAACGACGAGTTGAACTGTCTACTCGATGAATCCTACGATAAAATCATGAATAGCATATCCAATTTTACCCGTGACGGGAGCGGATGGTCGGTGGATGCTGTACTGAAGCTGGAACTAGTTGTTGGACGGTACCGACCTCTAGCAGCATCCTCCTACCTTCCAACCCCGCGAAAACTTGCACTCACCAGGGCAGTAGTCAACATCAAGAACTCCCAAGATGAAATGTGTTTTCTATGGTCCGTACTAGCCCACATACACCCTCAACAAAGGAATAAAGAATTTATTTCAAACTACATCTTATTCAAAAACACAATAAATATGTCCGGTATCGAGTACCCTGTTTCTATAAACTCACTTTCTAAATTTGAAGCACAGAATCCCAACATTTCTATAAACGTTTTCGGCTATGATATAGAAGACAATATCAGAAACGAATCAAAAAATGAGGTTTATCCGTTAAGAATTACTCCCAATAAGGGCAGATTACATCATGTTAATCTTTTACTTCTGTCCGATACAAATAGCCGAAAACATTACTGTCTTATCAGTAACATAAGTAGATTATTATCATCCCTTACAAAACACAAAGAAAAATCATTTTACTGCGACTACTGCCTGCATCGTTTCTCCACAGAACATGGTCTGTCCGATCATCTCCCCTACTGCACACCTCACGGCGAGCAGAAAACCAAAATGCCTACAGAGGAGGAGAAGTTTATGTCATTTAAAAATTACGCGCACTGTCTTAAAGTACCCTTTACCGTCGACGCCGACTTCGAGTCCCTCATCACTCCGCTTCAATCGTGTTCACCTGGTAACAACGTCCCGACGACAGTGCACGAGTTAGGCGAATTCTACTCAGTTGATAGCAACGGTGCCCGTCAGAAAATAACTTCTCCTCCTGTATCGTCCACATCATACGAAGCGATGCATATTCCGTCAGGTTTCTCCTATGCTATCGTGGATCATACACACAGACTCTGGAGAGAGGCTAAAGTTTATCGAGGTGAAAACGTCGTAGACACTTTCTTCTCGTGGTTGATGAAAGACGCTGAGGATATGATGAAGGTAGTACGACATAACGTGCAAATAATTATGTCCGATGATGACAATATTGCGTTCACTAACGCCACCGTTTGTCATTTGTGTGAGCGCCCTTTGACAGACGATGACAAGGTACGCAATCATTGTCATCTTACGGGGAAATTCTTGGGAGCAGCCCACAATAGCTGTAATCTAAGCTACAAGATGCCTCGTCATATCCCCGTCTTCTTTCACAACCTTCGTGGCTATGACTGTCACCATTTAATGCAGGGTTTAGGAAAATATAAGGACCAACACGTATCCTGCATTGCAACATCCAGTGAGCGTTACGTGTCGTTCTCCCTGGGTCCCTTGCGTTTCGTAGACTCTTTTCAATTTTTTAATCGCTCTCTGGACACACTCGTTACCAATCTGTCCACGTCCGGGAGCCAATTTCCTTTGCTCAGAGAGGAAATGCTTAGACGAGGTTTCGACGAACAGACCAATCTGCTCGTACGCAAAGGAGTATACCCTTACGAGTACGTTGACAGC
Organism: Magicicada septendecula; assembly: GCA_034769895.1. Lineage (NCBI taxonomy): Eukaryota > Metazoa > Arthropoda > Insecta > Hemiptera > Cicadidae > Magicicada > Magicicada septendecula. Next base: position 233,866,343 of record CM068372.1, on the reverse strand, counting down.
ATTGATCGGTTCAACGAAACAAGTCTACCCGCTCGTGAACACTTTGATAACCGGTTGTTGGAATCGGCTATTTCGGACGCAGATTACGAGCATGCACAAAACGTGTGGAGTGCATTCAATCTGCGTACGTTTGGAGATTACCACGATTTGTATTTGTTGACAGACGTAATGCTGCTGGCCGATGTCTTTGAAAGTTTCCGAGACATGGCCTTACGCGATTACTGCTTGGACCCGTGTCATTTTTACTCGCTTCCCGGACTCGCTTGGAACGCGATGCTAAAAATGACAGGGGTCGAATTAGAGCTGTTAACAGAGATAAATCTGCATCTGTTCCTTGAGTCTGGGGTCCGCGGAGGCTGCGCGATGATATCCAACCGTCACGCAGTCGCTAACAATCCTCTGATTCCAGATCAGTACGATGTATCGAAACCGACCTCCTTCATTTTGTATACAGACTGTAATAATTTATACGGTGCAGCCATGTCGCAACCACTCCCTTACGCAGACTTCCGATGGCTCGATCGTAACGAAATCGAGTCCTTGGACGTACGTAATGTGAGTGATGATTCCGACATCGGGTACATCCTCGAAGTCGACCTACACTATCCTGATACCTTACACGACCTGCATTCCGACTACCCACTTGCACCTGTGCGCCAGCGCGTAACACCCGATATCCTTTCTCCCTTTTCCAAACGTTTACACGAGAGTATATACAGATCATCGTATAACGAATCAGGGTCATCCGTAGAGAAGTTGTTAACAACTTTGGAGGACAAACAAAATTACGTTCTCCATTATCGAAATTTGAAATTGTATTTAAGTCTTGGCTTAGAGCTGAAAGCGACTCATAGGGTGTTGTGTTTTAAGCAAAGCGCTTGGTTGAAACCGTTTATCGATTTCAACACCCGCAAGAGGCAAGCAGCCGTCAACAGCTTTGAAAAAGACCTTTTCAAACTGATGAACAACGCCGTATACGGTAAGTCGCTGGAGAACGTACGGAAACATATAGACTTTGAACTAGTCTCGGATGAACGACGGCTTCAAAAACTAGTTTCCACACCTAGGCTAAAACGTATGATTCGTTATACGAACGATCTGGTGGGGCTCTCACTTCGTAAAAAATCCCTTGTTCTTTCCCGTCCCGTGTATGTCGGCTTCACGGTGCTTGACGTTAGCAAAACGATAATGTACGACTTTCATTATCGTTATGCTGTCGCCAAGTACGGTTGCAACGTTAAATTGTTAATGACAGATACAGACAGTCTGATGTATAGCATTCAAACATCAGACTTGTATGCAGACATGAAGAAGGACCTACACGTTTTTGACACATCGGATTACTCTACGTCTCATCCTTGTTATAGCCTTAAGAACAAAAAGGTTGTCGGTCTGTTCAAGGATGAAACGTGTGGTCGTCCTATTAGAGAATTCGTGGGTCTCCGAGCGAAATGTTATTCGTTCCTTGTGGCCCACGAAGATCCCACCCAAGAGTGTCAAAAACGTGTATGTAAAGGTGTGCCTCGAGTTGCGATTAAGAGGAGTCTGCGACACGATATGTATCGCAAGTGTCTCACTGATCATTGTCAGTTTTCTACCAGTGCGCTTTGTTTACGTAGCGATCATCATACGCTGTACACGATGCGTGTAAATAAGCAAGCGTTGTCACCGTATGATGATAAGCGTTATATATTAGACAATGGTCATGATACGCTTGCATACGGTCATTATCGGATACGACAACGCATCAACATGGAGAACGACGACACCTCCCCACCTACTAAACAAATTTGTCTCCATGTATAGTAACCCTCCTCAACACTTGTTTCTTTCGTCAGTTGACGTCTCTCGGTGCTTCAGTCCAGACGTCTGTAAACGTAAGTTCACATATTAATATCGCAACGATATTTGTATGTTTAAACATAATATATATATATATATATACATATATAGAGTTTGTAATGTGTATGGTTTCTTTGTCTTACAGTATTATGGATAACACTGCGGTTATAATCGACTTCCAGTGCTTTTTCGATGACAACGGAAAATATATTGTGAAGGAACTGTCAATCATGGACGTTCTGAGATTTGCTGGTAGACATTGGATTTTGACACCGCCTGCTACATCCGTTACGAATCCCAAATACGTTAGGACAAACCGCTGGTTAACGTCAAATTATCATAGACTTAGATGGAGCGAAGGGGAGACACCATACGACAATCTTGTTTCATTGTTAACATCACATACACGTATATATAAATATGTGTTTGTGAAGGGTTTTGAGAAAAAACGTTTTTTGCAATCAAAGATAATACACAATAATATCATCAATCTCGATGACTTTGGTTGCCCTAAAAACATACCGTATATAATTCATGGAACAGAATGTCTTAGACATTTCAATTCTTCTGACCGTTGTGCCAACTATAAGGTGCATGCTATTCGGGAATGGATGATTCATGATTTTTGCTTTAAACAAACATTTTTAATGTAACAAATTTAGAAAGTAGGTCACGGCGAATGATGACATTTATATCTCTCTCTCTCATTCTGTTGTGGACATGTACATACATGCATAGCTGTAAGCAGTGACTATTTTCTTATGAAAACGGACTTTCCTAATGACATTGTTATATTTTTGGTGTCTCTAATTTCGTCTGTGGGACATGTTCATACATGCAAATGAAAGTGGGACACCGACGTTACCACCACCACCACCACCACTATCACATTCTACTGTCCTTTTGTGACGAATATTCTGTCATTGTTTGGTTCTCTCTGGTTTGATGCAGACGTGTTCACTTGTGTCTTCTAATAATGTCGTTTCTTGTAAAGTTTAATGCTGTAAGTGCTATCGAGTACAAACGATGTTCAGAATTGATAGTGAATAAAAAATATCCCATCATGGTCTTAACAAATGTGGACACGAAGTATGGGAACTCTGTGCTTGCTACGTTGGAGGATGGCGACCGTCAGTATCGTGTCTATCTTCCCAAGAGGTATGCAGGTGTCTTCACGAATGAGGAGCTCAGACATATCAAACCTAAAGAACTACATTTAGTGTATCGAGGGACGAGAAATCAAACAACACAAGTAGAGATTGAGTCCTAACGTCGTAAGTAGCAATCGTTTAACAAACAATTTATTGATGTGTGTATGTGTGTGTGTGTGTGTGTGTGTATGTGTGTGTGTGTGTGTAGTTTCAACTCTCTGTACTTAACACTTTAATAATTGAATTTGTATGTACATGATAAATGTATCATTGATTCTATTTAGTTTCGTTGAATAATAATTGGCTCGATTAGAAATTATTTGAAAGTACATTACCTTTATGCGATAAATGTATCATTGATTCTAAGTAGTATTTACAAATTTCCAGTGAATAATATTTGGTTTGGTTTGATTAGAAATTATTTGAAAGTACATTAACTTATGAAAAATGACATATACTTGAAAAAGTTTACTTACTTAACACATTTGATTCTTTCCACTAACTGTGTGTGTGTGTGTGTGTGTGTGTGTGTGTGTGTGTGTGTGTGTGTGTGTGTGTGTGTGTGTGTGTGTGTGTGTGCATGTGATAATTGAATATTATCGTATCAGTGATTCTAATATCAACTGTATTGTTATGTTACAGATAAACTTCCTTGTGAACTGTATCTACAACCGTGAAATTATTATTTTAAAATCTTACAATGTCAAAAATTATTAATATTTATTTTATATAACAATGTTTGTTTGTGATATATGTATATTTAATCAATGTAAAATGTATTTTGAATAATTGTATTATAACGGTTTGTAAACTATATTTTAAGTTTGTGTACAGTGCTGTAAATATATATTTAATCATTTAAAACAATATTATTATTAATATTTTATATATAACAATGTTTCTGATATATATATATATATTTAATCAATAATTGTATTATAGCGGTTTGTAAACTATATATTTTATGTTTGTGTACAGTGTTGTAAATATATATATTTAATTATTTAAAACAAATTATGGTTTATTTTAATTTATTTCGTTATAAACCTTCGAATATGCATCCAATTATTTGTATAGTAATCAGAAATGTGTGAGAGAGACATTTTAATAATTTGCAGGTTGTATCTTACAATTACGAAAATTATTATACAATGTGTGTGTACACAAAACTTTTGAAAATACCTTATTTCAAGGAGATTTTTTTATGCGTAACACTTTACAACACACACACAGACTTGGCAGTATATTAATTTCTAAATCGTAGTCAATGACTGTCATGTGTCAAAAAAAGGACGCCACGAGATAGGTGATAAATATATATTTCCTGGTGATTACATTTTAGTATCGCTAATTACAATAATCCATAAGTAGCACGACGCTTATGTAAAACTGATGACATAAAGAGAGAGAGAGAGAGTTTATATCGTGATCGACAACTGTGTCTAGAGACAAAGAGAGAGGAGGGGAGAGAGAGAGTTGATATCGAAGTCGTCGTCAACAATTTACTATAATATAGTTTGAATTTCCCACCGAAGAAAAATGTTGGCAGATCTGTTCTATACACACACACAATAATGCAGGATTGGTAACCCTGATCATATATTTTAATATACACTATAATACACACACACATATCAAGTTTGAACCCATACATAGGTTGGTAAACCTGATCATATAGATTTAATATACATTATAACAAATTTGAACTCATGCAAGGTTGGTAACCCTGATCATATATTTAATATATACACTATAATACATCAAGTGATAGAAAGTGAAAGTGATCTAAGCTCGCGAAAGGCGGCATATAAAAAAAAAAAATTATATTCGCGGATGCTGTGGTCCAGATACGCGAAAAAGTCGCGGATCTTGACACAGATCAGCGAAAAAGTCGCGGATGCTGTGGTCCAGTAGAAAGTGAAAGTGATCTAGGCTCGCGAAAGGCTGCATATAAAAAATTATATTCGCGGAAATTAGAAAGTGAAAGTGATTTAGGCTCGCGAAAGGCGGCATATATTCGCGGATATGCAAATCAATTTAATTAAAAAAATAAAAACATCAAATTAAAAAAAAATAAAAAAATTTATTCGCGGAAATTCGCGGTCCTTTGGGATGCTGTGGTCCAGCGGTGGTGGGGAGAGCGTGGGAAAAAATCTTGGACCGTGGGAACGGCGGCATCTCTTTGATCTAGACCGTGGGAAAGGCGGCATCCTTTGTTAGTTAGAACCCCCATTTTCCCTCTATTTATACTCGATTTCATCTAGTTACCTGTAATTTTTTACAATATTCCGTTACTTTTTTAACGCAGATGCAGGATTTCTGCATGTTCTTAGATGATACCTCACTGGTATATTACTGTTGTGTTATTAGTAGGCTATATTAGTAAATATTTTGTTAAAGTATAATGACTTAGTAAATTTTATTTGGGATTAAAATTAGAATAGAATTTGTAGGCCTATTCTACGTTTTCGAGGGTCCCGTAAGTTTTTTTAACATTCACTTTCCTTGTTGAATTTAGCACTTTTTAATATACATTTTTAATTTACTTTTGAATAGCGTAGAATTAGTCTGGTTGATGAATTTTATAGTTTACTGTTAGGATTAATTTTTATTGTTTCTTGCATTTACATTATCCGCTTTGTGATCGTTAAATTGTTACATTCCGGGTTTCTTCATTATTTTTGACGGCGATTCATTACATTAATCGGTTTAATTGTTTGGAGTTTCGTAACATATTGTCTGTCTCCTACTTCTCTGTTTCATTGTGTACAAGCATAGTTTTCTTAAGTTCCTTATTAATCGTACACGCGTACAGACTGAGTGACGTGGGTAGAACCAGTAGGCATAGCTATAGCTTATTGGCACAAGTGTGCATTCTCTGCACGCCTATTGTATTGCCAGTGTACAGCAGCATGCAGTGGGCTCTGACAAGCGACAGTTGACCTACATGCCCGTTATTGGCACGTTTATGGAAGGTTTTATTTCTTTGCATAAGTACTCCGTGTCGTCGGAACAGAAACAAAGTCCACAAATATGTTTACGAGATAAACCAGTAATCGACGTCGGCTGTCGATTCAGCCAGTGAATCTTTGAGCTTGGAGCCTGTAATAGTTCTGACCTACACTTTCCTATGAGCTGGCTATTTGCAGTGAATTAATGAATAGTATTGGTATACGTATTAATTGAACGCAGAATAACATTCATACCTAATGCTCAACCGTGTGACTCGGAATAGTATCAGAAACAAATCCTTACCGTGAGCGTCGCGTCGACTAGCAACCAAACCGATGTGCGGGCGGTGAGGATATATAACCTATAACGTTGCCTGCACTTGAATCGACGTGGCTCTAGACACTAAGTATTTAAGAAATATCAAAATTGTTCGCTAATTTTGTGAGTGAACGAACCATAAGTCGCCAAACCAATCAGCCATTTTCTCAGCTTAGATATGCTTGAATTTGCGACATCGAATCCTAGGAAGAATAATCAATGCCTTGGAGCAGGGGTCTCCTAACTACGGCCCGCGGCAACCCGGTCGATGCTGCGTGCAGTTTTTAAATAGGTCGTCAAAATACTTAAAATATTATAACATTTTACTAAATAATTAAACAAAAAATAAGTTCAGTAAATTGTTATAATATTTTGTACAAGTTTAAAACATTTACGTGGTTAATGTGCTTGTTCGTCTGGCTGCCTTGAATGAATCATGGATCAGCCTATATATGCGAACAAACGTTTTCAAAAATGAACTTTGTAAAATCAAAGTACAGGGCTAACTTGTCAGACGAACACTTGAAATCCATTCTAGCGATAGGAGCATCAAAATTTGACCCAAAATGGACAGAGATTATTAAAGCAGACAACTTCTCAGTACAAAAAAAAAGTTTCAAACTGTTGCATTCGTTTTTTAGTTAAACTTATAACCAAAATGACAAATAATTTAATCCTAATATTGTTCTAAGGACCACGGCCGGTGTCAGTTATATTAGAAGTATGTACCGGGATGTTTGGACGTGATCCAGGGTTTACAAACAAACCAAACGTTTCAGCAGCACCACTGGCTTCCATCTTCAATGGAATTCGAGTCTACCTGAATGCGGGGTGTCAAACGTCAGTACTGTGATGAAGGCTAAAGATGTCCCGCGATGCTACATGTACTTATAAATTCAGCAAATCCCACGTACAGCTAAAAATTACACCATCAGCCAATCAGAATAATGCACAGGTGAAGAACTGCACCATCAGCTGATAACTGATGCACAACTATGCATAACTGGCTTCTGGCTATATACATATACTGTTACGACAGTCTAACTGATCGTCGTATAGTACAGTGCATGCAAAACAAAATACAAGACACCAATTAAGTCACTAACCACCAGCTTTAATTATCGCAATTAAACAGTGTGTAATTAACAAGATTGTCTCTTACAACAAATCAAAAAAAAATTGTTCACACGCAATAAAAATTTCCACAAATAGAATACCGCGTAATTATAAAACACATAATACTTCACCACAATACTTCAAACCGCACTGTGTAAATCGCCACTTAAACGCACTGTATAATCACCCGACAATAACTAACTTGACCTTCGCTGAATGGCTGTATTTATACCCCCCCCCCTATTTCTAGAATAATCTGTCACTTCGGATGACTTGTTAAACAAACAAGCGCTCTCGAGAATCCACTAGAAACGGTGTCCTTGAACACACTGCGCTGACCCGTATGGTCTGCTATAGACCCGATAGTTGATGCGTAATTGTCCACCGCAAAGTAGCATTATGTACGCACACACACATTACAGGTGGAATATTCGAGAGACTTGTAGAACGTTCCATATTATGTAACACTTTTTCCGCATTACATAACACTGTATGCGGTAAATGTAGTATTTCTTGTAAATGTAGCTTACAGACGTTTTGAAAGTAATCCAAAATTTGCAAGAAGAATTAAGAGATATTAATTCTATCAAATTATTACAGATACTAAGTTTGCATTTTGAATAAAATTGTAATTTGATCCCCCGCATAAACATTTACAATAATCTTAAAATGTTCAGTTTTTTTTTGGGCCTTGGTGCTCCCCGAGTTAAAAATTTTGACAGTAAACACTACACTCTGATTTGGGTTAAATTCCTCTTAGTTTGACACCAAAAGTAATTTCAAAAAAATCACCCCCTCCCCTTCGACTATCCTCTCCATTTATAGATATCTGATTTACCATTTTACAGTGGATTAACATGACTTTATTTTCAGTGCACTTATTTATCGAAATTAAGTGCTGTACTCTTCTTAAAACACAAAACAATGCAGGTAAACTACCCCTCCCCTTAACCTAACAACCCCATTTTTAATATTTACACTTTTATTGAGTAATAGTTTCATTATATGTAATTACTAAGGTATCTTATTGTTCAAAATGAAGTGCTTTATTCCACATCAAAATAGTAGTTTTTGAAAAATTACCCCTTCCCCTTTGACTACCCTTTTTATTAATAGATATTTCATCTACCTCACTACAGTAGATTATTATGACCTCCTTTTCAGGATATTTTGTTTCTCAAAATTAAGTACTTTACTCTTGTTTATACATAAAACATTGCAGGTAAACTACCCCTCCCTCTTAACCGATCTTCACCAAAATTAATAGGCCTTGAGTTCTCTACAACTCGGGTACATATGCAACAAATTATTTGATTCTGTTTGAATTTTGAGCAGTTACAGTATAGTTCGCCATAGAAAAAATTCTACACACACACACACACACACACATTTTGGAAAAATGAATTTTCTTCATGTTTTGAGGGTAGTAAAATCAGAATCACCCCTTATCTCGAACACAATTTTTTTCCGCTCACCATACTTCCATTTCCTTAAGGAACATGGAAGTAAATGTGCAACATTTTAAAAATAACAAAATAAACAAGCTCAAAAAGGAATAAAGGAATAATTTTTAATGATTTGTGCTTCCTACACCAACTGATTGGTGAAAAACATATATAATGAACGTGACTGTGCATAGAGAAGTATGGAAATGGCTAAGACAGGAAGAACTAATGACAGAAAAAAAAGTTAAGTAAGTATGCACAGAAATTGAAACAGATTATATCATTTACAGAATGAAAAAATTAAAACTTACATGAGCAGGACAGTTAGTTAAGTGAAAAGATGGCAGATGGTCATGAAAGTCGGATGATGAGAGACATAAAGAAGCCATGAAGATGGAAAGTTGAAAAACATGTTTGTGACTGTAAGTTATAGGGACGATCCACCTTAGGATACAGTGAATTGGTCAAACGTTGCTCGGAAGAGAAATCAGTGAATGACAGGGGAGTATAACATGGATGGAAACAGTTATGTATACTGATAAATAAGCAATGATGTAAGCAAAGACGAAGTGATCAAAAGAATCAAGGAGGCACAAAAAAAACTCTACAGCAGTGGTTCTCAACCTTGTTTTGTTCACGGCATACTACCCCTTGTAGTAAACTTCCACAACACATTAACATACGGGTTGGCAACAAGTCTTCCCTCTATCACTGTTGCCAAGTATGACTGGTGCACAGTATGGTTGACTCACAGTTGGCGAGTTCTCAGAATCCACCATCAACTTCCCTCTGGAGAAAGAAGAGCAACTCACAGAACTTCAGTCAGACAAAACACTTCAAATGAAATATGGTGACTTACCATTTCTCAGGTTTTTCTTGTGAGCAAAGAAACAGTACCCAGTAATAGTAGTGGAAGCCCTTAATACCACCTACTTGTGCGAACTGGGCTTTTCAGCACTAACTAACAAAAACAAGAAACACGAGAGACTTCGCTCAGTTAAACAGGAAATGCATGTGTGTTTGTCTTAAATTCCACCATAAATTGAAGTTTTGTGTAAGAAACGATGAGCTCAAGTTTTTCATTAAAAATTCCAATTATTTATTGTAAAACATAAGTCTAATCCTGTATAAAATAAACATGTTTAAGCTCTTGAATATTTTTTACTTCTCCTGTTTGAAAATAAATATAAATTAAAATTATATTATTTACTTTTATCATCGATATCACAAAGTCTCGGAAGTTTCGTGGCACACCTGTTAAGAACCACTACTCCAGAGGTTATAATGAGGAGAAAGGGAAACTGAATTGAACATATTCTGTGGGCCATGTACATCTAACAATGGTTTATGAGGAAACAGTGGAAGGAAAGAAAAAGAGAGGGAGAAGATCGATGCTTCTGGATATGAGAAATTTTGTATGAAGAGGTGAAGGCTCATGCTTGGAATATATATGAATGGTGACTGCGGCCTGCCACTTGATGGTATGAAACTGTATGATAATGTCTACTAAAAATGCTATTTTTATAGCATTTGAAAATAAAAAATGCTACAAGTGCAAAAACAGTGTAATGAATTGTATTTCTCAATTACCATTGCATGTGTCAGTAGATCTGACAACATAGTTCACACAATTACCTTCACGGTTGCAGACGCAATAAGATATTACTCATCATAAACATGTCCTCATTTCACTTGCCTGTAGTAATGCATATAGTGATTATACAATCAGTGTTTTATTGCTGAAATTCTTTATTACAATCAGAGTTGTAAATAAATATCTTTGTACCATTCTGCTCTGCCTTATGACACACATACCTTAAGTACAGCTAAGTTCAAAATGTTTGTAGTTTACAGTTATGTCTACTGATTTGTACTGTGTGGCCACAAAAACGTTTGAACTTCGGTTTTGCAACCTCAAATTTTATTTACTCAAGTCAAGTCAAGGTCTAGTGCAACCAACATTTGCCATATATGCACAACGTGAGCTGTCAGTTTCTCTTGAAGAGTGGGAGTTGTTCCTACACTACTACACTGCTGTGAAAACATATTTTACCATTAAATCACTTAAGTCCTTCAAAGCCACTGATATCACTATTCGTATTTTTGCTACATTTTTCAATAGGTGTCACTGTCACTACCACTGTTACCATTTTCAGATACAATAATAATTTTATCTGATATGTCGTCAATCACAGATTCTGTAAATATTTATTTTCTAAATGTATTACATGATTTACTCCAGAAGCCCAGTCTCTTCACTGGTTGTACTGAACTTCTCTTCAACTAAGTCAATTACATTATTTAAACTAAAAGTTATATTTTTTTATGTAAATAATATTTCAAATCCGCCTACATCTTCTCAGTTTGGTTTGTGAGAGTACAAAATGGGTATAATTATTTTTATAATGTGCAATAACACGATCTATGTAAAATTGAATCAAATATGACTTTTGAAATGGGACTTGTATTAATCAGCCAGAGTGACGTAGGCATCATCTTCGAGCTATAAACCGAGCCATATATGGGCACACATTTTTATATTCGATCTGATGTCACAACAATATAATGACATGAACGAATGTTTTATAACACTGAGAAGGAATACAAGCTTCGCCAAGGTTCTAGGCGTTTCGAGATGACGTCGCCAGCAAGGAAGGGGTACCACGTGACCAGCCTTTATAGAGTACAAACACCAGTCGCCATCATCCTGTTCAAACTACATAGTCAACCCGTACAGGTGTGTTAACCCAAGTCCGCAGACAAAGTCGATTTAGGTCTTTCAACAAGTGAAAATGCATATAAAACAGTGCTAAATAAGTTTCTCTGAGTACACGAGTTAATCATCAAAATTAATTAACAGTTTTAACAGTTCAGTGAGTGTTGCAACAAAAGTGAACTACAAGAATTATGACGCCACATGTGGAATAACGTCTCCAGGTACGTAATTTCGAAACTAAGTCGACCAGACAGCTATCAACAACTATGTATGCTGCATTAAAACAATAAATTCAGATCATAATGAGAGCTCAAATCTAAGGGGGGTTTTCAAAGAGTGAGTGAGAGTGTGAAAGCGAAGTACTGGTTCACCTTTATAGATTTAAATAAAGTAATCTTGTATAAATAATAAATATATGTTCAATGTTGGGTGATTTACTAATCACATAGATATATAAGGGCAACGCCCGTTTGAATTGCAAAAAAATGAGAATAAAAACCAATTGCTATATCACAAAGACCACGTGTTGAATGTAATTATTGCGCTGCAACCTTGTCTGTTTGCTGCATCCAAATCTCGCCTAAACGAATTCTAGAGTCTTCTGAGTCCAGGGAAATAAAGCGTTTAAATCATACAGGTATTGTTTAATGAAAGGAGTGGAATAGTTTGCATATTAACTACAAATATACTGGCGACCCTATGACGTATTGATGAGATGTAAGGTAGGTGCAAGAATTAAATCGCTAAGGTAGGTGATGTTTTGGGCGGGTATATTTTAAAAAGTTATAGACAATTACAACTGGCGGCACTGCCAGGATTTTTATGTATATTTTACATAAAATAGGGCTGAAATTGGATGACAGGAAATAGGCTGGGGAGCGGCGGCAAACTTTGTAGGTTAAGACGTTCAAAATAGCACGTGGTCTGAAAAAAGTTTTTGTTTAGTACATTTAAACACTCATTTATTTATCTCAATAGTAAATTGTAAACAGTATTTAACAAAAATAAGTAAAATATGGAGAATAATGAGGAGGAAGTCAGCTTGTCTGACTCAACCGTCATTAATGAACCAGAAAGTCAGTCAACTGGTGTATTAAATAAAGAGAGCAGGTTAACCGAATCAAAAATAATGGATGACATTGAAGTTCATTCCACACCAATATCAGTTAAAAAAATCTGATGATTATAAGATAGTTAAAATGTTACAATCGATGCTAGATGTAAAACTTAATGAAGCAAAAAGTAATTTCAGTGAACAGAGTGTAAAGCTTAATGAACTAAATAGTGATAATGTCAAATTCGAAATTAATATGAACAAACGTCTAAACAAAATTGATGAACATTGTAGTACCATCGTAAAACAAATGCAAGATGACGTCAATGACATTAGAAAGAGAAAGAAGAGTAAGAGAGAAACAGGTAAGAGTAACGAAAATAATAATAATGAAACAATGGAGAACAAGGGAATCGGTTCTGATAGTGAAAATACAAGTGATAATCATAATGAGGACAAGTTAAGTGCAAATGAGAATATAAATAATGAAGGAATAGTTGACAAGGTAAGTAATGATGTTAATTATAATGATGATTATAATGGTGAAATAATGTTGAATAATAGTAATAAAGATATAGCGGAAAATGGGGTATCTAAGAATGATACGGTAAGTAACAGTAGAGATGATGAGAATATAATGAGAGTTGAGGTTAGTGAGGGGGTAATAATAAGTGTTAATGAGCTGGAGAGAAAGTGGAGGGAGAGGAGAATATGGGGGGGTGGAGGGCAAATTTTCCCAGTGTTGTAGGCTTCACGAGGGTTGTGGGAGGACAAAGGTTCCTCGACAACTTATTTGGGAGAAAATGGTCTACAAATAATCCCTTTATGCTTTATGATTTCCCTGGTAAAGCCAGGATGTGTTTGAATGATGTAGTATTGCCCTCTGCGTGGAATGAGAGACTTAAATGGGGTTGGGAAAGTGATTTTGAGAGAGAGAGAGAGAGAGAGAGAGAGAGAGTTGTTTAAAATTAATAGTATTTTATGAAATACTATTTTAATAAAATTCAATGGGGATTTTTCTAGGGAATTATAGAGTCTCCATGGATTTTCGTAATTTTTTTTTATTGTCTTCCTTAAAGCTTATAGAAAAAAGTTAAAAAAGAATTTTTTGCCGCTTTTAAATTTAAGGGTGGTTTCCACCCCTTTTTCGAGGGTAAAAAGAAAAAAATTAAAATGACCCCAGGAATTGATATAAAATCAAATTCTAAGTAAATTATATAGAGTAAAGTTTTTTGAAAAAATGTGGTTTTTCAGACTTGAAAATTGCTTATTTCTGCAAAAAATTCGATGTTTTTGGAGCGTTTTTTGTACTTTACTCGAAAACTATCAACTTTTAGAAAAAAACTTTTAAGAATCAAAATAAAAGCTAATTTAATAAGGAACAATTTGCACTTTGTTTCGTCCCCATATATTGAATCGCTATAAAGATATGCTATAAACAAAATGTCAACTCTTAATTTTTAACTGAAGAAGCGAACTTAAACTTGGAACTTAAACTTGATATTTATCAATGAAAAATAATGCAACTTGCAATGATATTATTATTATTAAATGAAAGCTCTTGAAATTTCCTACAAAATGGTAAGTCGATATTTTCCATATCTTGAAAAAACAACGAAGTTACAGAGCAAAATAGTAAAAATTCTTAAAATTGTTTTTAAAATAAAAAATAAAAAATGGTCGTCATTTTGCCAGTTTTGCATATTGGTGCGAGATATTGTAGATTTAGATTGTCTATTACATTAACAATGTCCTCAATTTTTTTTTTATTTATTATAGATTAGAAAATCTACGTACCGTTTTCATAAATTTTAATTTTTTTGATTTCAGAGAAAATTTGTCGTTTTCAAAAAATATCTTGAAAACAAAGTGTTTTATCAAAAAATTGATATTGACCAAGAATATAGCACATAAAAAGGTGAATATTTTCATTCTTATTTCATGTTTCTGTAAGTATTTTTCGACAAGTTACAAGGTGTGTTTATAAGATTTTATGATACAAATTTTTTGTTTCTAAGTACAATATCTCTTAAACAGTAGGTTTTTTGACTATGGTCCATTCTAAAAAAGTTGTAGCCCTTTTAATTTTCTACAAAATGCATTTTTTTATTTTTTATCTTTAAAATTAACCGAGTTATGGTCAAAAATGTGAGCGCTCAACGATGATAAAATTCGGTAACTTCTTATTTTATCTACGGCTACTAAGTGGAAGTCGAAAATAAATAATAAATATGAAGTATTTTGTATATTATAGTTTTTAAGATATAAATATTTTTTTATTACTTATTTTTTTGCGGAATTTGAATTTTAACATATATATACCCATTTCGAGATCTTTCGAGCGAAATATTACGTTATCAACCCCTAATTTTGGCTATTTTCGCCCTTAAAACCACCCCTTTGCACCACAAGTGCAGTCTGACCTCGGAATCGTGATCAGCGACCCAAAAAACCTATATATACCCATGTCAAGAGCTTTCAAGCGAAATATTATGTTATCAACCCCTAATTTTGGTTATTTTTGCCCTTAGAACCACCCCTTTGCACCAAAAAAAGTGGTCTGACCTCGGAATCATGATTGGCGACACAAAAAACATATATATGCCCATGTCGAGGGTTTCAAACGACGTCCTAACATTTTTTTACATTTTTAACCCTTTCAGGGCGTTTTTCAACCCTTTAAGGGTGAAAGTGGTCAAAAAAAAATTTCTTAACTTTGCTGTATAAGCTTGTAGGAAGACAATAAAAAACAAATTACGAAAATCCATGGAGACTTTCTACAATTCGCTACTTTTGCCGATTATATGACTCATTGAATAGACTATAGAGGTTATGGAGAGTTAGTGGAGAGAATAAATATTGAGAGAATTGTTGACAATGAAAACTTACCTTGTGATGTAATTAGAGCAGCAGTAGATGAAGATAATAAGCACTGTGACGATTTCATTAAAAAAAAATATGTTAATTAATTAAGTTGATAATGTATAAGCTGAGAAATTTTAAATTCTTAATAAAATCTCACATTTTAAACTCAATCTTATTGCTATCATTAAATAATAATAATATTTAATATAAAGTCTAATAATAAAATAAAAGGGAATGGAATTGTACAGAAAGGGTAAAGCTTGTTAATTAATCCTGCATAAACAGGCACTGACCAGAATTAACTTGTTTTCTGACCCCTAAATAAACTAAGTATTATTGTAAATTTTTTATTATTTAAATAATTAAATAAGACCACTGTTACGTACTTTGATAACTTCTGTATCTAAGAATATCTCTAGTTAATAATTTAATCAAACTTTAGTCCTTTAATTAAATTAGAAACATGGAACTACTTTTATGTTGCCTAGTAATTGTCTTGAGATTACTACTCTCCCCCTTAACTATTTCTGCCACTTGCAATGGAGCGCTCACGCCGTAAGCAGCGTAAAGCGTTGTTTCGCTACGTGTATATAAAAATGTGAAAGGGTTGATTCAATGACTATTTAAATAAGTAAATTTGTGCGGTGATGACATCTCTCTCTATTATCAAATAACAAACTATGTAATTTATACAGTACGAAAAACAAGAAGGTGATATTCAACTAATCTATAATCATGTGAAGTGTATAACAGTGAAACAAACTTTGTATTTATTTATTCTAACTACAAGAATTACTACAGTCGCCTGAGATGAGTGTATCACCCCCTGAATGATTTGACATACTTCTGGAACTTCACCGTCACAGGATGATAAGGTAACGACAGACCTTCAGGAAACACCCGGAGGACCGAAGAACCTATTCTGCAGCTACTTCAGGAAACACACAGGTGACATGGAGGCTTGTCTTCCATGGTTATGAGTTACAAAAATTATAATCCACAAAAGACAATTTAACTTATCACATTAAAGACTTAAAACTTCTGTTTTAAATGTAATAACTTTAAAAGACAGACATTATATGTAATATGTAGTCTGAAATCTAATAACACTGGTTATAGCAAAGGAGTAAAAGTTTAAACTAAAAGTTTTGTTGTTTTAAAAGATTAATAAAAACCATTCTTCAAATGGTTAAATTTTCAATATTGTACATGGCAAGGTGACCATTATTCGTTAATATATTCAATCCCGGATCCGTGGAATAAATAAAATAGATGTACATCATATTTTGAGGGCCCTTTGTAAAGCAGTAATATATATATATATATATATATATATATATATATATATTATCATATAGTAAACTATATTGTTTGAGAACTTTCAATAGAGAACTTAATCACCAAATGTAATAAAGAGATGTCATCTGAGTACCGAGTAAACTGAGTGCATAAATCAACAGTCTCCCCTTCCTAATATCCTGCTATAAGAATTGTTTTATTTGTTGTGATTATTTTCAGCTCGTCACAACTAAGGCAGCCTGTATAATTGGCAGATCCAATTATTGCAGGTTCCCTAAGTTATAACACAAGAGTAGTTGTTATAGCACTTTCCTTGCAATGTAATTGATGTAGTAGTAGATGACTATGATGAGGAGATCATAACTTACCTGGTGATGACAAAAAATACTAAAGGCGACTTGACCATACCTGATGTTGACAAGTTTTATGATAGAATAATATGGAGTAATCCTGGGGATTATTATTATTCTGGTGTACTGGAACAATTTGAGAGATTGAATAGTTGTTATATTGATAATAATAATATAATGAATTCAATAAAAAATGAAATGTGTTATGGTAAGATCAGATTAATTTTTGATGATGGGGGTTAGATATATAGTGAATGAATATTTTAATTATTTTAGCTAATGGTGTAAATACTTGCCTAACTTAGGTAATGCGTTTTGGTAAACAATGACATGGTATGATGTAGATTGTATATAAATTTGTATTGGTGTTAAATGTACTTATGTGTTACGAATAAGGTTATGTTGTTATGGTATGGTATCTGAAAATACACAGTGTGTATGATGTGTACTCAATGTTAATAACGAGGATTAATTGTTAATAACAATTGACAGTAATTATGAATTTTTATAACGGAATTAAACTAATTTGAGATGGTAATTAATGTAAAACATGGAAACGTTGGTAATAAGTTTAAGTTATTTTTTTGAGAGTTGAATTGTATTATAAATGATAAATAATTAAAGTTTGATGTTTGAAATGTTTAATAGAAATGCAGAGTTGAAGTAATAATAAGATAATGTGAGTATGTAATACAGTAGAGTAGAGAATTGAAATTAAAGTTATAATGTTTGTAATTTTTATTCAATTACAAAGGTGAAATATTTGTTTTAATGTAACATTGATGATGTTTATTTTGAGCTGAAATATTTGTGACACATAAAGTGTTTATTTGAGTAGGATGTAATTGCGTATAGAAGGGGGGGAATAGTAGAAAATGATGTGGAGGAGTTTACAATGAAAAATAAGATAGAGAGAGTGATGATTAAATCACGATATACGATTAATAATACAGTGTTAAAATACACATTTGGTTGACTGTACTAGTTGTATTGTATAACTTTTGATTGTTGTGTTAATCATGTATCGTATACAGATAGCAGGAGTAATCTGCATAAATGATTAGTAAATCATTGAAATTGAGATATAAAATGAGATGTTTAAAAAGAAAAAAGTAAGGTGAATTTGTTGTTTACTTGAATTCAGACTTGAATTAGTAAGTCATTGTAAATTTGGAATGATAAATCCCAAGAGAATGTCAATGTTAGATGTTTAGACGAAAGTGTATTCTGTTATGTTAAGGATATTTCTATTAAACAATGTTATGTGTACATTTAGAAGTTAAGAAAAGCCAGTACTTCGAAAAAGGCAAACCAGTACGGCTAAAAGGAAACCAAATCAGTTCAGGATCTGGAAAATGAAAGGCCATTTAGTGATGTTTTATTGATTGTTTCAGAGTCTGGTGACACTGTGGTGGCGACCCTGTGCTGACCAGTGTGTCAGGGTAGGGGCGTCTAGTGCCTGTCTGACTTTATGGTGTTGGGATTCTACAACAGGAAGTCCAGTAAAGTCATGCAGGTACGGCCGCAATCAATGGATCAGGGGGGTGAGTTACCCATCATGTTAATAAAAAATTAAAGGGGGTCATGGCGCCATATCCGAACTGATCCTTTTAGGTTATTGAGGGGGTATTGTGACGGTACAAAATGGGTATAATTATTTTTATAATGTGCAATAACACGATCTATGTAAAATTGAATCAAATATGACTTTTGAAATGGGACTCGTATGAATCAGCCAAAGTGATGTAGGCGTCGTCGTCTTCGAGCTATAAACCGAGCCATATATGGGCACACATTTTTATATTCGATCTGACATCACAACAATATAATGACATAAACGAATGTTTTATAACACTGAGACGCAATACAAGCTTCGCCAAGGTTCTAGGCGTTTGGAGATAGCGTCGCCAGCAAGGAAGGGGTACCATGTGACCAGCCTTTATAGAGTACAAACACCAGTCGCCATCATCCTGTTCGAACTACATAGTCAACCCGTACAGGTGTGTTAACCCAAGTCCGCAGACAAAGTCGATTTAGGTCTTTCAACAAGTGAAAATGCATATAAAACAGTGCTACATACGTTTCTCCGAGTACACGAGTTAATCACCAAAATTAATTAACAGTTTTAACAGTTCAGTGAGTGTTGCAACAAAAGTAAACTACAAGAATGATGACGCCACATGTGGAATAACGTCTCCAGATAAGTAATTTCGAAACTAAGTCGACCAGACAGCTATCAACAACTATGTATCCTGCATTAAAACAATAAATTCAGATCATAACGAGAGCTCAAATCTAAGGGGGGTTTTCAAAGAGTGAGTGAGAGTGTGAAAGCGAAGTACTGGTTCACCTTTATAGATTTAAATAAAGTAATCTTGTATAAATAATAAATATATGTTCAATGTTGGGTGATTTACTAATCACATAGATATATAAGGGCAACGCCCGTTTGAATTGCAAAAAAATGAGAATAAAAACCAATTGCTATATCACAAAAGACCACGTGTTGAATGTAATTATTGCGCTTCAACCTTGTCTGTTTGCTGCATCCAAATCTCGCCTAAACGAATTCTAGAGTCTTCTGAGTCCAGGGAAATAAAGCATTTAAATCATACAGGTATTGTTTAATGAAAGGAGTGGAATAGTTTGCATATTAACTACAAATATGCTGACGACCCTATGACGTATTGATGAGATGTAAGAATGATGTATTGATGAGGTGCGACAATTAAATTGCTAAGGTAGGTGATGTTTTGGGCGAGTATATTTGAAAAAGTTATAGACAATTACAGGTTCACAGCTGGGTGATAAAAGGTGGAACCCAGAATGCTGTATTAACATTGTATATAATGTTCTCTTGTATATAAACTGGAGCGGTCGTGGCGTAGTGGCTAGCATGTGATGCTGCTACGCTGTCGGCACGGGTTCAATTCCTGCCAGGGGCCATCTGATTTAGATACGACCATTCCCCCTCGCAAGGTAATGGCAACCCAGCGAGAGGTATCCTGCCTAGTAGAAACCCTCAAAAAAAAAAATTGCTGTTCGGATCCGGCGTTAAACTGTAGGTCCTATATACCTGTGAGAGACTCAGTACCAGAAGCACCACGAGTATATGCGGGGAGGGTACAAACCAGTCGAAAGACTGAAGGACTACGAACTGAACTGTATATAAACTAAAAACTGATTTGCAATTTTTTTATTATTCTGTATAATTCTGTTTTTATCTACTTTCATTAAATGGTAACTGATTCTCATAAATGAACTGAATCATTTATAATTTTCTGCTTCTAAGGATGGTGCCAGGTTCAGGATACTATTGTAGTAACACGTTGGCTTCTAATAATGATTCTCCCAGTGAATTTGAAATACATTTTTCATGTTACCACTTTTCATAATTATGTGAATTCATTTCATTATGTTCATCACCTGTTTTTATAACCAATTTAAAGATTAACAATGCATTTTTATGCAACCTTTTCCATAATCACCATGAACTGTAATAGCATATTGTCCTTTAGGCTAACAGTCCAGGTTGGAAATCATTGGGCCAAGTTTAACACATTGTGTGTGATGCATTGATATAGGTCTACATTCCACCCATGTAAATTACTGGATGACCTTAACAAAAATGCTTTACTGCTTTCAAATATTATAATCAAGTTTATGAATTCTGATGTTTACAGTTAATATTTTCTATTATCTTGACTTTTTTACTTAAAACTTCGTGAATTACCGGTATTATTTTTTTTTAATAACCCATTTACTGCCACTGATTAAGTTTTTCGCTAAGTAAACTATTGTGATTATAAGTTCACTTTCACTACATTTATTGGGGCCTTCATTAATAATCCACCAAACAGCATACTTATCAAAATCATCGCTATCAGCCTTTGGCTATCTAGTTTTTAACATTGAAAATGTTTATAAGGACGTGTCACACATTTGCGGCCAATCACTGGTGCATGATTGAAAATGGGAACCGGTGAGTTTCCATAGAAACTACTTCTTTGTTGTCAATAACATACAAAATTTTGAATTTTTATGAATGCGACTACATTTAACTTATAATCTGTACATTGGTAAATGAAGAAAAATAAATATATATATATATTTTTTAGATTTATTGAAGCATTTTCAATGCCCTTCTCTGTGCATTGCATTTGTGCGATGCCTGTAAATTTTTTATCTGGCATATCAAATGTTTTAAAACTATTAGCTTTCACTCCTTAAACATTTTCTTTTTAGAAACTCTGTTTTCTTCAGCCATTTATTCATGTAATTGTCTGTCTATTGTAGGTTTGTTATTTTATTCATGTTTAACAAACATATAAATGTTACAAAAAATTTCATATCGCTGAATGCCAAAGACTTATTTGCTTCCAACTTTGTTTATAATTTTTGAACTAGAACTGGCTTTCATCACATTTTAAGTACACTAACTAAACTAACTAAAATGTGTTTATAAATTCCTAACTTAATTTCACTAAATCACAAGAAAAAAATCAGTAACACTAAAGAGGGCTGGCAGCTTACGAATTAAGCAACACTGTATGGAATGATAGTTTCATAATTTCAAAAATGACAATAGTTGGAAAGGTCAACCCAAAATACTCACACTTCACACATCCAGGGTCAGTGACACATTGCGTAAGGGCTGATGTTTACAAAACACCATGAAAAATGTAATGTTGCCTAAACTGAACCTCACTACAAGCAGCTGATTCACGCTTCCTGAGACATGGTACAATTCCTACCTATATAAGGAATTTCGCTTGCACTAGTTAAAGTTTTAAGTTTGAAAATATTGTTATAATGTTTATAGCAGTAAACTCGAAAGCAAAACACTAAAACATCAATTTAACATGAATATTGTCACACTGACAGTAAAAATTAAACTAGACATGTACGAGGTTTGTCTAAAAAGTAACGAGACTGAATTTTTTTCCCCAGGAAGTGACAACACTGAGAGACCAACAATGCAACAGCTGATAGCTGTAACATCTGTTTACATTCATAAAAATTTTCAGCTTCTTAACTTCAACAGATTTGGCTGTGGTATAGCTTTTGTGTTTGTTTTGTCTCATGTCACAAAAATAGAGCTTAGTAATATTGACCAGCGTTATGCAATCAGATTTTGTGTCAAACTCCAGGACAGCACAACAGATACATTTAACAAGTTAAAACAAGCTTACGGAGATGAAGCCATGGTATTTTTGGATGGCCATGAAACCGTGGAGGACGAACATCATTCTGGACCAAGCACAGCATGAACTGGCAGAAATGTGTTGAAAGTGAGAGATCTCATCAAGTCTGATCATGGTTTGACAGAGAGAATGACTGTTTATGAACTAAATTTAAATAACCAGACAGTTCATAAAATTTTGACACACGATTTTAACGTGTGCAAAATCTGCGCAAAAATGGTTCCAAAAAATCTCACTCAGCAACAGGACAACCGAAAAAAATGTGTCTTGACCTTTGAAAATGACACAAATTTTATGAAAAGTGTCATAACAGGTGATGAATCATAATTTTTTAGTATGATCCAGAAACAAAATGCAAAGTGAAGAGTGGCACACTAAAGACTTGCCACGACCACAAAAAGCAAGAAAGAGCAAATCCAAATGCTCATTACTTTTTTCGACATTCGAGGTATTGTGCATAAGGAATTTGTGCCTCTAGGACAGATACATAATGTAATTTTAAATAAATACTAATAGTATGTGAAGCATTTACTATATTATTTGTAGTTCAACCGAATCCTTTGCTTTTTACTTGCGATGATGTCAATCACATCATCGTAAATGTTTTCCATCGCAGTTTTGTGAGTAGACCCTTTTCTATGGTGATGAGAGCAAGTGAGGAAGAACACCCTCTCCTGACCGTGAGTGTTGCGGAGGTATGTTTTTATGTACTTTAAAGCAGAGAATGATCTCTCAGCTGAAACACTGGACACAGTTGGGCTAGTCTACAGACTTCTGAAAGAACTTGATAAGATCAGATTGTATTAGATGTATGTGAAGGTCAATGATCGATTCTTTATGTAATGTTTCATCACTAAATAGCAATAACAGCTCTCTTCTCAGTCAAAAAATTGCTGCAATTCCCTTTCAGATTTACAAGTCCTTCTTCCAGGAATGTATTTTTAAAATTTTGTAATTGCCTTGAATCTAAATGGCTTAAAAATTTTAATTTAGCAACCCACTGGATCTGTGGGTTATGTTTGTTTAAATAACATCAGTAATTTCATAAACAATCTTCTGTACTAAGATTTCTTATCTTCACTGGAAAGGATGTCTTCTATCTTTCCTCTTCTAACCACTGGAAACTCAACTTCAAAATAAGACATAGTTTCTTAAGTTTTATTCTATAACCAATCAAAAATCTTCCCCAAGTTTTATAAAATGAGCTGAAAAGCATTTAAATTTTATTTATACAAAAACTGACAACAAACACTTTTGTTGAAGAATATGAAATAAAACTTCTGAGTGAGGAAAAATATAATATGAAAAAAGTTGAAATCACCTGATAATATGCCTGACACTTAAGAATCAATCCGGACACATTAATTATAGTTTCAGTACTCCAATTGTTGGTGTTTTCTGTCATGGACGTCAGTAAATTAATAATGTCAATTTTGTGTTCATCATACACTGTCTCTAAAAGCCTGCAGTTATAGTTCCATGTAGTAGCAGCCATTTTTGGAAACCGCTTTTTGACTTCTGTATCCAGTGCCTCAGTGCTATAAAAGAAAGTTCCAAAACCTGCTAAAGTAAAAAAATTACACTCTTTAATACCACTAACCGACCATAACAGAACCAAATTTAGCTTATGGTCACAGCAGTGGACGAAAATCACTTGTGGGCATTGTTCGTGTACTCGAGACTGAACACCACTGTATTCCCCAGCCATTAATACATCTGTGCTACTAATTTCATCCCACAGGCATATTCTTCTAATGTGTTAAAAACATGCTGACATGAAGCATTACCCTAGTGATAATTACTAACACTCTGATATCTCCAAAACCTTTCTTCAATATCTCCGTCTTTTTTTTATATAACAAATTACTGTAGACAACTGTGATTTTGTAGCTACATCTGTAGTTTCATCCACAATTGCAACAAAGGAAGAATAATTAATTTCATCTTTTTTCAAGCATCATATATTGTGAAATAGAAGAAATAATGTCATTTTGGATATCATTTCACAACCCTCAAAATACAGTAGAATTATTAAAGTAATTTTTTATCTCTTTATCGAAATCACTCATTTCCTGTAGCACCTTGATATAATTCCCTCTATTTAAAGAATTGTGAGACTTATTATAACTTATTATGAAAAGCCAAGTTCTTGATTCCCCCCAAAACAAACAGCTTTAATTAAATGGTTTGAAATATTCCTGTTCTTTTGAACGAGTTCATTATGAGCTCTATTGACAGACAAAATTGATTGTTTGAACTAAATTCTATGCGTGTTCTCCAAAACTTCTTCAAGTGAAATTGGGGCTGTGTGTGACTCTGGAAAAACGAATGTCTTTCCTGCAGTTTTCTAAAAAACATAAATCACTAAAACCAGTTTTTGACCCCATACTGTTCTCATTAAAAAGAAAATAGAAAAAGCCAACAAAACAAACAGGAAGATTCAATACAGCCACTAATTTAAATCTACACATGTGTAGATTACCTAACGGCCTGCAAAGTTTAATAATATCAAGTTTCTCTTGGAAAGGTAATGAACCAAAACCTTGGCAAAAAGTTTGTTGATAGAACAACAGTCCTGTAGAACAGTAACTGCGACAGAATGATCTGACGCAGATTTCACTGAATGATTGTTGAGGAACATTCTCCTTATTCATGCTTCCTGGCTCCATTACAGCACCAATCAACTATTAAACGCTGTTTAAATATACACAACTCATACTTCGTGTCTGCCACATTTTGTAGACAAAACAAATATATTTACAATTGCATACACAACAGATGTAAACATAAACATTAGTTTAATGAAAAAACTTCACAACGCACCATTATAAGGAAACATAGATGCTATACAAAGTGTTAATAGATTACCAGGGATAGACGTACTGAGCCCTAATGCGTTCCTCATACATATACTCCTACTTACTCCACGTGCTGGAACTGCAGCACTATGCCTTCGCCTAGTCACAATATGTAAACATGTCTGATGTTAACAAGAGCTGACAGTTACAAACGTGCTCAGACCTGTCACATTCTCACCCATACTAAGCTACAAATCCGTGCCACTATACATAGTCTGTCTGTCAAACAATCTTAGTTAGCAATTTTAAATTTATTGTATGAATAAAATCTTTTAATAAAGACAGTTTGTTCCTCGAAACATTTTATAAAAATTCTCATATATTAGGGGAAGCAGCGCTTCCCCCCACATCCATTGACACTTTGCCACGAGATAGTATTTGCCCCCACAAATTTGGTCCGTTACAGCCACTGCATTTAGTAATTATCCTCATTTAAAACAACATTTATCAAACTGTGATCAGCAGAACAGAACTTACTATCAGATAACAGGAATTTACTAAGACTGTGGAAAATTTACTTTTCTCAGCTTTAATTTTTATTTTTTCGTAGTATACCTGAAATGTGTTGGTACTTTCCTAGCTTAGACAGTGGAAGTTACATACTGACGTCAGCCATTTCTCTTATCTTTGCCGACTTGTCAGTTGGCAGTGACCTCACTCACATGTTACTTTTCAATATTTGTAGATACATTGTTTAGGATATGTAATAATAATGGCTCCCATCATGGGCGTAGCCAGCGAGGGGCAGGGGGCAGCTGCCCCCCCTAGAGGGAAAAGAAAAATACAAAATGACAAAAAAATAGAACAGAACAATGAAATTTGAAATGACGAAAAGACAAATGCAAAAATAAAAAAGCGAAGAGCGACAAAAAAATACAAAAAAGTAAAAATTTAGTTGAAAATCGCGCCAAAACTAACAATCTTTGTCTTTTATGTTGGCAAACTTGAAGACAGCATAAGGTACCGATCAGTCGACCTGAACCTCGGTGCGTGGGCTAACCTAACAGTTCGGTTCAGAGTTTTTTGAGCCAGTTTTGTATTTATAAAAAATAGAGTTCAGTTATTAATATTCCGTATTTACAATTCATGTCGTTAGTGTTTAATGCTGTTTTTCCGTTAACATGGATATCAGGAAGTTCCTTACTAGTGGTAAGTAAATACTTATGCAATATTAAAGAACCGTAACCAAACCCTTTTCATTTGTATAATGAAAATAATAAATTTTGAGAGAGAAAGAGAGAGAGAGAGAGAGAGAGAGAGAGAGAGAGAGAGAGAGAGAGAGAGAGAGAGAGAGAGAGAGAGAGAGAGAGAGAGAGATTTGCCTAAAACGTTCCTGTAGGTCCTTTGTCTCTGTTTAAGAATTTCTCTGGTCCACAGAGATGACGCTGTTTTATATTAACATCTATATTATATGCACGCCGAGGGGCAGTAGAGGTGAGGAAGTGTTCAAATTTCATTACTCTGTGCACGGAAACGTTTTCACTGTAATACACAGTGCTATCGAGCACAGTAAATATCAAGTATAAGGGTCGGGTCACCGTGTTGTTCGATGCTTGGCACAATGTTTTTCCGTGTACGTACATCGAATGTTTTGGTGACTATATAAGAATCTTGATGCTGTTCATCGAAAAATCAAGTGAACGGCATCGAAGGAGTGCGTGACTTAGTCACCAAAACATTCGATGTAGGCCTACGTACATCGAATATTTACACGGATATTTACTGTGCTCGATAGCACTGTGTATGACAGTGAAAACGTTTTCCGTGTGTTAAGTAGAAGCCTTGAAACAAGAGTCTGAATCATGAGTGTGAAGAGTAGGTGACGATTAACTAGGCGTTTGTAAAAACAATTGAATGAAAATAATAAAGCAACTTTATTGTGTAACCATATTACACCAGATTTTGTATATTATATTTTCGGACAGAGGGAGTAGTATAATACGTATATTCCTACCTATTGACAACTACATAAAATATTTTCTTTTCTAATTAATTTTTCTAAAGAATTTAGAGTGGCTTACACTATGTTTTGTTTATTCATTGTTTTCAGTGACTTTAAAGAGGAAAAAACCAGCAGACAATGAAAAAAGCAGTAGCGACGAAGACGACGGCAATGCGAAGGCCCAACAGTCAGTGCAAGAGAAGACACCATCCACTATTATAGATGCTGTGGGAGCGGGACCCAGCTCCTTAACGAGTTCAACTTGTGATGCTGTAGAAACAGGAATGGATGATAGTCATGAAAATGACTTGGGCAGATATTTGGGACGATCGTCTATGATCTCAGAAGAGAAAAAAAGACACTTGCTGACAGATTGCTGGATTCCACCTAAGACCTACGACTTTGCGGCCGATGCTACTCACCTGCAGGGGCGTATATTCTAGGCTAGCTAGGCTAGCTGCGAAGCCCAATGATTAAAGCACAAAAAAATCTATTAGGAATTTCCATAAAATTGTTCATTTTATCGAAGTCAGATGTGTTTCCCTCACGTGTTTACTTCTGTTTCGTAGTAGCGTAATTACTATTTACAGACAATACAACTTCGCATATAACGGCGCCTGAATCGCTGCAACTTGCTTTACTCAGGCTTCGCAAGTAACTTTCCTCGTCACGATTCAATGGCGTTGCTATGACAACGCTGAGGGACTTGGTGGGGGCAATGATGTTTATCGTAGGCTAGGCTTCGCTCCTTGGAGAGCTAGCCAACAGTGTGAGACAGTAGGCCGTGTGGCACGCAAAGCAGTGGTTCATTTTAAAATTAGTTATAATTTTGTGAATGATATTTTGTGCTGTGCGGTTTGAATAATAAATTAAGATGAGTGATATAGTTAATAAACTATTGACAAAGACACAATTTGCTTAGCTTCCGTATGAGGATAAGCTTCAAATTGTAAAGATAGGTAGACCTCAGCCATCCCTTCTAGAACTTAAAAGTGAACATAAAGAAAAGAACAGAGTGTATACTAGATGTTTTAGTGAGGCCAACTACAAAAAATTCCCTTGGTTAACTGGATCGAGTACAACTAATAAATTGTACTGCTGGGCGTGTTTGCTTTTTTGCACCGATACAAGTCCTTGGAATAAGACAGGATTTAATAATTTAAATTATTTGCTAACGGCTTGTGATAAACATCAAAAATCACTTAGTCATATACGAGCATTCAATACGTTACAGAGATTCGGTTTTCAAAGAATCGATCATTCCCTTAATTTACAGAAAAAGATTGCCGACAGCCTACATAATGAAAAAGTAAAGGAAAATAGAATTATTTTAAGAAGACTGATTGACGCAGTAACATTCTTAGGGAAGCAAGAATGTCCATTTAGGGGCCACAATGAGTCTAGCGATTCAACAAATAAAGGCATGTACATAGAACTCTTGGAATTTTTATCAACGTATGAGCAAACAATAGCAAACCATTTAAAAACCGCAACAATTTTTAGAGGAACGTCACCGGTAATACAAAATGATTTAATTGACGCAGTAGGTAGCGTAATTACAGACAAAATCAAATCGGAAATATCTAATGCAACATTCGTTGCAATATTACTAGACGAGACAACTGACGTAACCAATAAAAGTCAATTATCAACAGTTTTACGATTTGTCGATAATGAAGGAAACTGTCAGGAACGATTTTTGCACTTCACTGATGTCAGTTTAGACCGAACTGCACAAGGATTGTTCCAACATGTCACCAAGGTTGTGGATGATTTAGAATGTTCAAAAAAACTTATAGCCCAAACTTTCGATGGAGCAGCTGTTATGGCCGGCCATGTGTCTGGACTTCAAACCTTGGTGAAAAATACGTACCCATCAGCAACTTTTATTCATTGCTGTAGTCACAGGCTGAATTTGGTTTTGTTAAAGTCTACAAATTTTGTAGCAGAATGTAAACGGTTTTTCATCACTTTATCAGGAATACCTAGCTTTTTTCACATTCTACAGTCCGCACAACTGCTCTAAAAAACATTATGGAGAAGAAACTACCGAGAGTGGCACCAACAAGGTGGAATTTCTCATCAAGGCTTGTAAATACTGTCAAAGAATATAGAAGGCCTCTTATCATGTTCTTTTCATCAATAGAAGATGAACCCAGTGACTGGACAGGTGAAGAAGTGAATACTGCTTCAGGCTTTGTTTGTTTTTTACATAAATTCGACACTAGATTTCTTCTTCTTAGTTTCAGCAAAATATTTGCAATTTCTGATGTTCTTTTTGACATAATGCAAAAAAAATGTTTGAACATTTCTTACTGCATGAACAAAGTCAATGAATTCTATCATACTCTGCAGAAAATTAGAGATGAGGATTTTGATCTTGTATGGACAGAAGCTACAAGTAATTCTGAATATGAAGATAATGAAGATAAAGAATATGAACCAAGACACAAAAGACAGAGAAATGATGACCGTTCCAAATGGCAGCGTATTTTTAACGAAATTCTGGACACAGTGATGTCCCAGATAAAATTCAGGTTTGAGTCCCAAAAGGATCTTAAATTCATGTCTTTATTGGATTCAAACAATTTTGATACATTTTGTAAAAGTTTCCCACAAAATCTGATAACAGAACTTAAAGAACCATATAGTTCATACTTTGACATTGTTCGCCTCAAAAATGAACTAAATGTGCTTTATACTCTAGATGAGTATAAGAAAAAATCAGAGAATGAGATTACTATTTATATGAAACTCAATAATTTGGACATAGTGTTTAGTGAAGTGTACAAACTAGCAGAATTAACATTGACATTTCCATCTACAACTGCAACTGTTGAAAGAAGTTTCTCCGCTCTAAAGAGGATTAAGACTTACTTCAGAGCCACACAAGGACAAGTCCGGTTAAGCAACTTGGCTGTTATATCTATTGAGAAAAACATTCTTCTTAATATGAAAAAGTGATCAGAAGAAACATTTTATTAAAATTAATCCTGAAATTCACACAAAAGGAGAGAAGAATGGAGTTCTTGTTCAAATAAGTCTACACAGAGCTGTCGTCGAAGTAAGTCAAACTTTCTTCAGTATAATTATATATTATTTCCTCATGATGTAATGATATAGTTCTTGCTTTCTGTAATCTTTTATTTGTTTCACTACCGCCGTCCGGCCCTAGTGACTTCGGTGGAACAAATGTATGCTATAAATAAATAAATAAATGAAGTATTGAAGTTCTTTGCTTGCTTTTGTCTTTCTAATGATGCCATTTCATAATTATTGTTGAAGTATCAGTCATTATTATATAAGTTAGAATGCATTGGCATGGTGTCACAACAACACATCACTTCAAAAAGCTTGAAATATGAACGAGGGGGACCCCCTCCAGTGCATTTTCTTCAATTCTAAGGTGAGCTAGCCCAGGTCTCGAACTCAGCATACGCCACTGCTCACCTGAAAAGAAAGTTTAATTATCAGTGGCTGGATACATATTCCCCATGGATGGCATATTCCAAGCGTCTGAAAGGTGCATTGTGCAAGTACTGTGTCTTATTCCCACCTGCTTTAAGTACAGTCAAAGGGGTTTTGGGATCCTTCATTGTCAGACCTTTCACGAAATACAAACATATACATGAGGCTTGCAGAAACCATTCGACTAGCCAGTGGCATATGTTGGCAACTGAATCGGCTAGAGCATTCACCCATGAAGTTCCAGTTGATATTCAGGTACAAAAATTTCACCATAAAATTGCAGAGGAAAACGGGAAGGTAATGTCTTCTATCATAACCTGTATTGCTTTTTCTGGCACTCATGATCTACCCCTAAGGGGAAAACATCAAGATGAAGGAGTACTTGAAGACTTGTGTCGCCTTCGAATCGAAGCTGGAGACCTACCATTGAAAGAACACTTTGAGCATGGTAAGAAAAATTCAAGCTATCGGTCACCTCAAATTCAGAATGAAATAATTAATTTATGTGGCAGTGTCATTAGGGATTACATTGTTAAAAGTGCCAAACAAGCATACGCATATAGCATATTAGCTGACGAAACTGCTGATATATCAGGTAAAGAGCAGCTCTCTATTGGCCTCCGCTTTTATGACTTGATGCTGAAAGAAATTCGAGAAGAGTTCGTTGGCTTCGTGGAGTTAGAAGCACTTGACTCTAAGTCAATTGCAAAGGCTATAGCTGATTTTGTTACAGAACAGGAGCTCCTTCCCTTAGAAATGCGTAGGTTTAGGTTTTGATGGTTGCTCCACAATGGCTGGCAACGAAGGTGGTGTTCAGGCCATACTGAAAAAAAAGTATACTAGAGCTTTATTCTTTCATTGTTCATGGCACAGACTTAATCTAGTAGTGAATGATCTCAATTTGATACCCGGAATTCGGAACACCGTTGCGACTATAAAAGACATCATCACGTATTTTAAAGAATCAGTTCTGAGGAGGAAACTCATTCCAAATATTCCACGTCTGTGCGAAACGAGATGGTCGGCGAAATATAAGTGTATAAGAATTTTCAAAGAAAATTTCCGAGAAATTGTTCAAGCCTTGGAAACGCTCTCTGTTCAAGGAAATACTAACACTCGCAAAAGTGCCTTCCAACTTCACTCAGCAGCCAGCAAATCATCATTCATAATGGCTATGGTTTTGATTGCAAAGTATTCTGCTGTGTTAGAACCTGTCGTAAATGCTTTGCAATCAAAAACTCTCGACTTCAAAGTTTCAGACCACATTCATCGGATTGTGGATTTGTTAAAAAGCCATCGTGAGAATGTAGAAACAATCGCAGATGAACTGCTGAAGGATGCCAACCATCTGGCAGAGCAGCTGGGAGTGGAACTGACCATCGCGAGGACTGTAGGAAGGCAACAGCACAGGAGCAACCCTCCAGCGTCTAATGCATCGGAATTCTGGAGGAGGTCCCTGATCATACCGTACCTGGACTCCATAATTACATCTTTAAAATTGCGATTTTCCAATGGAACTAACCAGCCTTTGCACTAACTTACCTGCATCCTTCGCACATGTTAACTATGAACATCGACCAGTTGAAGCAAAAGACGAATTCTTTTACCAGCCTCTATCATTTGGATGGCTTAGATGCCGAAATAGAAATCTGGTACAAGATGTGGATGGACAAGAAATTAACAGAAGAAGAGCTAAGAGATCTTAACGTCTCAGAATTTAAAAGAAACTGTCTGTTTTTTCCCTACGACAAAGAAAGCTCTTTTGATACTTCTGGCACAGCCATGCACCACTAGCACAGTTGAGCGCTCTTTCAGCAGCCTTAGAAGAATAAAGACTTGGCTTCGAAGCACGATGGGAGAGGATCGCTTGAACGGACTTGCCATGATGAGCGTCCATCGGAAATTCATCTTCCGAAACTATGAAGAGTTCCTAAAGGAAGTCGTTGACAAATTTGCTGCCAATCCACGGAAACTTGTTTTTTCTTAATTTCATTATTTTTAAATCTTTCTTGTCAATAAATTTGTTTTTGTTGTTGTCTATTTGTGTCATTCTATTTTAAATATTTTTGTGTGTGCATGTTTAATACAAACATCAAAATTTCACATGTAAATGCTTAGTCACTATTTTGTAGAGCCAAATAAATCAACATTTAGGATAAAGTAAGTTAATAAGAAAGGGTTTTTGAGATACTACAGCAACAAAGCATTTCTTGGATGTCCGCCATTATGCTATATGGTACCGCTAAGTATGACTACTCTTGCATAGTGACAAGGTATCCCCAGACCAGGGCAGCATAGGTAAAAAGTACATGTTGATGATCAACTAACCTAGCTTATGGGTGATAGCCATGTTGGTGAGTATTGTAAACAGAGAGAGAGAGAGTGAGAGAGAAGAGAGAGAGGGGGGAGATGGAGAGAGAGAGGGAGGGAGGGAGGGAGAGGGGCGAGAGGGGGGGGAGAGAGAGAGAGAGAGAGAGAGAGAGAGAGAGAGAGAGAGAGAGAGAGAGACCAGACGAACTGATGATCAAGGTGGACACAGAGATACTTAACTTCTGTGTGACCATGGCAGGTGCATTCTGTCGATTCTCACTCTGCCTCGAGGTTCCTTCTGGTGCTTGGAGAGTAGCACCATGGAGGTCTTGGACACGTTGACTGCAACTTTCCAGTGGTCAGTCCAGTCCACAAAGGCACAGAGTTGACGCTGTAGTAGTATGATTGCCCTGTTAGTATTAGGATCGGAGGTATAAACCACTGTCATTGGCAAACATGGCTATCTGGACTCCAGGCTCCTTGGGTATGTCGTTGATATAGACGGAAAACAGGAGAGGCCCTAAGATGCTACCTTGATGTACCCTGGCTACAACGCATGTCTTGGAAGAGATGTGCATGCAGAAGGTCCTCTCCATCAGAAACTAGTGAATGTAGCAATTTGGGAGCAGGATTTGCCGGAGCTTGAACAAGAGCCCATCATGCCGTTCACTGTCAAAAGGCTTTTCCACATCTACGAAAGAGACTACGGTCTGCTCTTTGTGACACCCGGCACCTGCAATGCCTTCCACCGGTCTCATCACCTGATGGCCTGTGCAGTGGCCGAACTGTTAGGGGACCAGAATGTCAAAGTTTCAGTGATGATGTGGTATTCACCACTGTACGAGGCGTTCGAGTACCTTTGATGTGGCTGACAGGACAGGAGACTAGTGGCCTGATGCTTGTCAGCATGGGAAGCATCTTTTCCCTGCTTTGATGTCACTATGACTGTAGCCTTCCGCTATTTCTTGGGACAGTAGGCCACTCTGAGGCACGCATTGGAAAGTGCAACCAAGAAAAGGATTCCTGGCTTGTGAAGACGAATAAGAGAAGTGTTCAAAATGCTGCCCATGCCATGAGTTTTTCTTGGTTGGAGTCCACTGAGCCGATCTGAGACCTTGTCCCTAGATCAGGATTTGGGCATGGCAGTGATAGGAAGAGACAGTCATTAGCACTCAATAAATACTGGTTACTGGCACTGAAAATGGTAAGGTAGCCAAGCCAATCAAAACAAAAAAAAAGGTGAGCGATGTGATTGGCCAAAAAATGACAAACCAGCACCTTATAAAAGTGTGTAAATAAGCACTTCAATGGGTCATAAAAGTCATCGTTTATATTCATTCATGTGTTTGTGATCTTCATTTCCATGCCACTAAAGATGGCCGTCATGGGTATCTTCCAAAACAACTGGAAGTAAACACATCCAATCTGGACTGGCCCAGAAAATTGTGATAGTATATGTTAGATTTGCTAATTATATGTTACAATACAATTTATGTACATTGACATTTGTCGAAAATTCAGAAAACAACAGAAAAACATTCAGAATTGCAAATGAATTTCCATATTAAACAGAAGTTTATCTAAAATTTATCATTTCATTTCTGCATTGAGCAGACTCCATGAACACAAAACAAAAAACACAAAAATAAACACATATAAAAACCTATAACATTTACTATGACACAAGACTTTTTCTGCATTTCGTAAGTTTGTGTTTTATTCAGGTTTGCTTTGAGCAAGTTTTACTGTACCTGAAAATAGTATTCACCCCCCTAGTACTATTCAGAAAATAGTAATAACAGCCCAATACAAATATTCACAACCCACTCTATAGATTCTCCAACTGAATTTATTTATGTATAAGCTTATAAATGTACATAATATACAAACATCTGTTTTTATTAATAATCAGAATACAATGACTAGACATTACTGTTAATAATTCAGTTTACCTAAATAAGGACAACAAAATTAGAACATTCCGTTTTTCTGTGTTGTCCAGATCAACACTTATATCTCTCTTTGTACTTAAGCGATACAACATTTATCACAGAATATCTGACAATAATTACACTTAAGAAAATATAGGCTTTATGTGCTTTAATCAAAATATAAACACATCATATTATGTCTAAACATTTATTCTTTATCATTTAACTGCTTTTCAAGTTTTTCAAATTCCAATTTTGTCATAATTTGCATCTCATCTTCCACTTGCTCAACTCCAACAACCTGAAAACAAGAAATGGACAATAAAAAAGGTTATAATATTCTAGTATATAATGACACAGTTATATAAAGTATTGGCTGTTGAGGTGTCTTGTTGTTCAGTAAAAACTTGATATTCACAGGTATATGCGACTTCTGGCGAATGACATCACAAGTAAGATACACTCAGAACATCTATTACTTGGAAGATAAGTTACCCAGTACATTATCAGACAGATAAAAAAAATGGCACAAGTTAAAAGGGAAGAAGTTAACAAGGATAAATGAAAAGAGACAATCTGATGCATTCAGGGCCGGATTAAGGTATCTTGGCGCCCTAGGCTAGTTATATTTTATCGCCCCCTTCACCTCCCATAGGCTACTCTTATGTTTATTTCCAAGGGGCTGAATGAAGCTTTAAACACCCTACAATATATTTCTTAGTTAGGAATATTTCAAATATCTTACTGTTTTTGGAAATACTGTCAAGAATTGAAAACTGAGGCTATTTTTCAGAGATTGTTTTAGAGTTACACCTTCAACCATTTGTAGTTTGCATGGCTTTTAAAAGGAAAAAATTAACTACATAGTTACAGAATTATAACAGTTTTATTAAGAGTACATTTTACATCATTTACACAAAGAAGACAATCAGTTAAATATCTTGTAGATTTGTTAAGACTCATGTAAAGTTCAAGCTACATTCTTTTTTCTCGCTTTAGATTGAGCAAACGTTTTAATCACCTCACTGAAATCAAGTCCTTGCAGAAAGTCACTTTCAATGAACAAGAGGGCTACACCAGTGACTCATACCCGGAGTAAACAGTTTGGAAAGCACTTCTATTATTTATTTACAGTTTTACCCATAATTTCATTTAGCTGTATATTTTGTTTACATTTAGCTGTAAAATTTTATTATTTTTTAGCTAAAATTTTGTGCCCCCAAAGTGCCGCGCCCTAGGCTACAGCCTAGTCAGCCTAATGGTTAATCTGCCCCTGGATGCATTCCACAAATGTCTAATGGGTTGAATATTCTTGTAATGGGGCGAATTAGGAGTTTTTTTTTATTTTTTATTAATTTTGGCTCTGATCTAAGTAAAATTGTACAATTCACTTCATATATGTGAGCCACCCCATTTTTAATTTTAATATAAAATGTGAGCCACCCCAATTATCAATATAAATCACCCATTCAATCACTTTCAAATTGCCAGACTTCACCTGTAGGGAGCCTCAGTACAGCAATGCACAGTGTTAGCCAAAACAATTGTACAGACGTATTGCGTAACCGCCCAGCAGCAGCCTTGTGACACAGTCTACAGTCTGCAGTTTGTCACCACTGAATGAACATTAGCATTCGACAGTAAAGTCTGTTAATTTAAAACAGTGGCCTCGGGAGTGTAAGATAGGCCGTAATAATTAGTCGGCCTATCTATTCTATTTTATAAAACGTACAACAGTATAACGTGCGGCCAGATCATCTCACCTACAGACTGCGTGCGGTCCGTATAAAAGTATCGGCCGACCTAGCCGGTAAAACCACGGAACCGTTATCTAAAAAGTGAAATTAAATCAGAAAATGAAGTAAGTGAGTTGAAATTAAGATAAACTTATAACTTTTGGGACATGTAAACGAGGACTTGGTGCTGTGCCGAGTTTTGGAATACTCGGCCATTTTCCTAGTTAATTATGTGACGGTCATTGCGGGGGTTTGTGAATTAATTATTTGCGCGAAGTATAAGCCATTATCTGCATGCCTTGTTCGCGATCCGTGCGCGCTC
The DNA here is from genome assembly GCA_034769895.1 of Magicicada septendecula. Taxonomy (NCBI): domain Eukaryota; kingdom Metazoa; phylum Arthropoda; class Insecta; order Hemiptera; family Cicadidae; genus Magicicada; species Magicicada septendecula. The sequence goes on along the minus strand of CM068372.1, from coordinate 233,829,464 downwards.
TATGAGGACTGATACGTAACGTTTGACTTGTCACTGCTCTGGGCAGTATTCGTCAGGCAGCCGAACACGAAACAGCTACCAATTTCTCCCGGCGGCCATCAGTTTGATTTTGTTGTCTGCGAAAATCTATCATGACTAGATAAGCGACTACGTGACTCTTCGGTAAGTCTGTTCAAGGTAACTTATTTATTATTTAATAAAAGAATTGCTATTTAGCTTAAAGTAATGCCGATGCAATGCGATATAAATACGAAAGTCACCACGTGGCGAGCGCGAGTTAAATTCTGTGTATGCATGTCTTGAAAGTTAACACTGGCTGAGCTAAAGCATTTATAAAGTAATTATGGCTGTGTATTTTTCCTAATTATATCATAATAATTTCTTTATAATCAAAGGGGGGCGTAAGAGAATGTTTTATGAACAAAATGTAGAGGTATATGAACTGTATATGTATTATGAACCTGTTTAAGTTTGCAACTCATCTCGAAATTGTAATAAGGGTTTATTTAGTTGACGAACTGTCCATAAATACTAGTCATTTAATTCTAAATTTTTTTTACTGAAGGTAATTTCTGTGCTTCTTAAAATTTTCAAAATTTTCTTTTAATCTGAGCATGTGGAAGTATGTGAATTATGCTGGAGTCATGAATATTAGGGGGGATCGTGAATTGGGTAACATTTGAGTAATTGTCAATATATATAATTGTTCAGGGTTCCCGACCTAAGACGATCTCGATCCACTTCAGCGGGTGGCCGATCATCTGCCACCAATGGTATTACACAAGTGATTCTCCGTCTGTGCCGTCGGGAGGAAGAAATGGACAATACATCAGGTTTCGTGCGGATTTTACCAGGTGACATTTAACCTATATACATATATTTTGGCCTCTACAATGTAGAACATCTCATTCTCTTCCTGGAACTTCTCCAGTTAAAGTTGTTGGGACACAAGTCCAGCGAGACAATTAGTGCTTTTAAATTTTGTCAGTGCATTTTACTAAGGCTTATGCCCCCTGAGTAAGTGTGAGCCCGGACGGGGTCATGCGCTACCGAATTTTGCTGAGAAAATTTCTTTAAGGGTAAAAGTGTGTGTGACTTAAGTTTACTGATTTATAGGGGGTGAATTATGCTTACATTGATTAAGAGTATTCATAGCTATATGGGTTTCGTTTTTTTGTAGATTTAAAGGTTTGGGGAGGTGCTGTAACCTGTGGACGTCACCCGTAGGTGCCGTTAGCACAGGTCTATAGCATGTTTTAGGTTGCTGGATCTGGTGGTGCGCATGGCCTCGCCTGTGGCCAAGCCAATTCTGTAGAAACAACTCAAATGTGTTTTATTAGGGGCTGATGTTATAAAGTTTTTTTTAATTAAAATTGTCTTTATATATATTTTATAAAAATTATCTCAACTCAGTAATAATTCAATATAAGTGATATTTCATTCAGTTCTTTTACTGCCATAGCCAGTGTAATACTAGTTCAATTGTTAATATGAGCACACTATTGGTTCAATCATAAACCGTATTATATATATTTTATAAAAATTATCTTAACTCAGTAATAATTCAATATAAGTGATATTTCATTCAGTTCTTTTACTGCCATAGCCAGTGTACTACTAGTTCAATTGTTAATATGAGCACACTATTGGTTCAATCATAAACCGTATTATATATATTTTATAAAAATTATCTTAATTCAGTAATAATTCAATATGAGTAAAATTTCATTTAGTTCTTTTACTGCCAGAGCCAGTATACTACTAGTGCAGTTGTTAATATGAGTACACTATTGCTTCTTACTTCTAATCATAAATTCTGTTATACATTCGTACGGCCGTGCAGCCATGTTGACCTGGCCATGGCGCAGTCCTATCTGGGGGATCTTTTCTAAAAGTTTGAATTCTTGTGATAATTTCATTGGTTGCAAGCAGTCATAACTGGACTGGTTAATGGATTGGTTTATGAAAGTTTATGGAGGCTGGGCACTTGACCCTTTTACTGTAGTTTGGGATGGGGAGCTAGGTCACTGATACTGAAGATGGTATTCTTCGGTGGCATGGTTAAATGTCTCTGAGCTGCCTGCCAGGTGAACATGTGTGTAGTATATATATGTGTGTATATCGATATGTGCGCGCCATGTGTATTTATGTAACTATTTATTTGTGTGTAATTATGTGTCCATATTGATTGATGTTATATTTATTTATATTTGGGAGATATTATTATGCTGATGTCTATATGTAATTTAATTTGATGAAAGGATACTTGCATATTTTCAGAGGATTGTACACTGGGGGTGATACTTGCATGTTATTTGAAATAGCTAAATAAAATTGTTATTGTTGTTTAACCACGAGTTTAATTGCAAGTCCCGTCATACCGGACCCAGCGCAGTTTTGGCTTCCCTAGGCTCTGGCCTAGTTTTAAATAACTAGTAGCCCCTCTTTCAAAAAAAAAAAAATAAAAAAAAAAAAAAAAAGGTTTTTCTTTATAAAGTCTAAAGGTTGAAAGAGGGGTTACAGTGCGGGTCACGCAACGAGGTCGGAGGAGACACCGTTACACAAGTAAAAGTATTTTAAATTGTTAATGAGGCCAACAAACTTAATCAAGTAAATAAATACGGGGTTTTTAGAAATTGGTATGTGAGTTGTGTGTGGGCATTGCTGGGCCGCCTTAATAAACTAAAACAAGAATGTAGAATAAGTTAGTTGAAACATTTAATTTTTTTGTTGTGTAGGTATATGTTTAAAATTAGAACGAGAAAAAGTAACGCTATCAATTCACTATTTTAAAGAATTAAAATCAAGGTACTTTTACAAGAATGTTTTTTAAATTATAACTTGAGATAAAGAGCTTGATGAGAATTATAATTGGAGGAGAACGTAAGATTGAAATTAATGTTAATAAAATGAGTTAATAGCGTAACTATGTGTTAAGCTAATTATTACGCCACATTACCAACACCTATCCAGTATGAAAGATTTCGTCTAACGAACCTGGCAGAAAGTGTAAATAGGTTTCGATTTTGAACCATAAAAAAAAAATCGTGGCGACCAAAGAATAGTTGGGGATCTTCTGAGTGCAGTAAGTCAGAGTGGCGTGTATTAAAGGTAAGTAAAAGAGTAGACGATAACAATTGGCGACCCTGCCAGGATAACTCAGATGAATTAACAATTCATATGAGTTAGGCCTAATCTGAAGTATGAAATAGGTGGTGGTAGTAGGCGGATTTTGTAATAAAAAGACTCTATTACGAGACGTGTGAATAGAGGTTAAGACGTAAAATATAGTTAAAGAGTTATGAGATTTTGTTCAGATAATAAATAAGTTATATAATAACAAATAATCAAGTTATAAAAAAGAGTATAAGTTTATAAAAATGGAAAATGTAGAGAATGAAGTCAGTTTGTCCGACTCAACTGGTATAAGCGAAATAGCTGAATTTGATGAATCAGCTGTTATGAGTAGCCTTGAAGTACATTCAACACCGAATGTAGGTCAAGACGACAAAACTACAAATATAAGTAACACGAATGAATCAAATAGTACAGATGATTCGGGGATCCAAATGACCCCAAAATCGAATAGAGAAAGCAAAATCAATAATAACGAAGTCAGCTTCACTGACAATAAAACAGAAAGTCAGTCGACACCGGTCCAAGATAAAAATCTGACGATAGCTATGAAATGTTTAAAATAATACAAGCAATGTTAGAAAAACAGAGTGTAAAATTTGATGAACAGAAAAACGAAATGCAAGAATTTAAAAGTAGTGTCAATGAGAAACTAGATGTACAGAATGATAAATTTAACGAATTAAATAATCGTTTTGACAATAACGATATAAAATTGAATGAAATTAAGACCGAAATTAAAAGTGAATTTAATTGTAAATTTGATGTACTCAAATTTGACATTGATGAGGTAAAAATGAACTTTAACGAATTGAGACGAGACATTGAGAAAATAGTAGAGTCAGTAGAACAGAGTAAAAGTAAAAATAATAATGATAGTAAGAAATTAACAAATGATGACAATAATGTCGAAAAGGAGAATGTAATTAAAAATGTGGTATTAGAGAGTAAGGTAACAAATGAAAATAGTATTGAGAATAGTAATGAAATCGAAAATGTAGTACCTGAGAGTGAAACGTTGAAAATAGATAGTGAAACAGTGAGTGAGAGAGAGAAAATTATATGTTGTAACGAGTTAGTAATTAGTGTTGATGAATTAGAAAAAGAATGGAGAGAGAGAGTAGCTGAATGTGTAGGGCAGAGGGTAAATTTTCCCCTTATTTGTGATGAACCAGAGTGTTAAAAAATGTTAGCATTGGAGGGCAAGAGACCCTTATTAGTGAAAGATTTGAATTGTTTCCCTTTTCTGTATAAATTAGTACCCTCTGTGTGGAATGATGTTGAAAGTAGGATATGGTGTTATGATGAGAGAGATTTAGACGGAGAGTTGTGTGTTGATAAAGAGATAGAATTATATAAACTAATGAGAGATTATAATGAGTTGAAAGAGATGCTAAATGATTTGAAGTACTTACCTGTTAAAATTGAGAGTGAAGATTATTCTGATGATACCTGTTTAAATAATAATAATTTACCTTATGATGAAAAATTAACTGACTTGATAATGAATGTAATTACTGATGGAGACTTAACCGATGTACTTAACGTTGACTTGTTTTATGATTATCTTGGTAAAATGAATGAATTTGGTTTTTTTGGTGACGACACACAAGACAGTAAGTTGTGTGTTAATGAAATTGAACAATGCTATATAAAACAAAGACTTATCTATGACGATGGAGGTTGAGCCTTAAATTCACAAAGGGACAATTTTAAATATATTGTTTTATGGTTCTGACCTCGCAACCTTGGACAATGAAGGGTGATATAACTGAGCAATCATTGATGAAGAATTGTAAATAAGTTCTTGGATTTCGTTGTCCATGACGTGTCCGTTACTTAACTAAATATCACAGTTTACCTTACAGCCTAAACCGGCTTTCACCTATAGAAGGCTTCATCAGAGGCTGTCGTAAGTAGCATTGTTCGTCTTGTTGTTGGCGACGAGATAGTGTTTCGAAAGATCGAAGCTGTTTGTGTGTGGTGAGATGTGTTCGAATAATGCATGCGATTTGAATTGTGTCTGTTCGTTTAGGATGTCGTTTTTATTTGTTTTTGTGTGTTTGTATATTTCTAATTGTTCTAGAGTGTCTAGTTTTCGGCCTTTTGTGTGTACGTGTAGTATGTTCATGTTATTGTCGATGTTTTTAATCGCAAAGCACTAACACTACACCTACATATCGCCAACACATACGGACACAATTACATGACTGAACTAATGCATCACACAAATGAATGGACAAAAAAACAAATACATAACATACAGACAAAACACGACAGAAAAATAAAAAACCTGACACCAATCAAAACAGATATAATTCCCTCGCACAAATTCTACCCACGTACAGTAAACCTCACGAACGTCACACTCACAAAAAACGAACAAACACTCCTTGATAAAGGCCTAAAACATAACATACATTACAAACATAACAACCAAACACTAACAAAGCTCATAATTGACACAGAAACAAATATACAAAACACAGCACCAGAACATCAAGACACATTAAGACATAATATAAACAACACAATAGGAGTACATAAGACACCAGACAACAACAACCACAACTCAGAAATACACACAGCCATCAAACTGAGGGAAAAAGCACACAAACACAACATCACATTTGTAAAAGCTGACAAAGGCAACACGATTGTAATTATCCCCACAGACAACCTACACAAAAAAGTACAATTCTTCATAGAACAGAACAACATCACAGAACTAAAACACGACCCCACCGACAGATACCAAAACTCAGTAAAACAAATAGTCAACAAAGCCAAACACATTATGACACATAAACAAAAGCCCTACGTGAAACAAATCCGACCATCAGCACCTACACTCCAAGCGCTTCCCAAAATCCATAAAGAAGACATTCCGATCCGCCCCATTATCAACTACCGTAATGCCCCTGCACACAAACTGGCAAAATATCTAGACAAAATTATTAGACAACACACACAAATAGACAACAACATTGCAGTAAAAAACAACACTGACCTAGTAACAAAAATAAAAGACATACACATCCCCCATAACGCCACATTAGCCTCCTTTGACATTAAAAACCTGTACACAAACATCCCCATCTCTGAAACAATCACCATCCTACAAAACAAACTCAAACAGAACAACACACCAGACAAACTTATCAATGAAATAACAGAAACTCTGAACATTATCACAAAACAAAACTACTTTACTTATAACAATAAATACTACACACAGAACGATGGCCTACCCATGGGCTCCCCCATATCCAGCATTCTAGCAGAAGTCTTCCTCCAACACTTAGAAAAAACAAAAATACTCACAAACAATGACAGACACTCACATAAAATACTATATTGGCACAGATACGTTGATGACATTCTAATACTATACAGGGGAAACAAAAGACAATGTGAATAGTTACTAACGCACATAAACAAAATACATAAAAACATAACCTTCACTGCTGAATACGAACACAACAATACCATAAACTTCTTAGACCTCTCCATCACAAAACTAGAACACAGGCACAAATTCAGTATATACAGAAAACCAACTACAACTGACACACTAATACACAACACCTCCAATCACCCAATACAACACAAACTAGCTGCTTTTAGAACCATGATACATAGACTTAACAACATCCCCTTAGATGAAATAGACTACAAAGACGAACTAAACACGATAAAATATCTAGCAGAATCTAACGGTTATGACAGAACAATAGTCAGTAAACTCCTACACAAAACACAAAACAAACAACAGACAAAGACAGAAACAACAAATTCATAACACTAACATACATCAACAAACAAACAGAAAAAATTACCCACAAATTCAAAAAAGCAGGATACAGAATCGCTTACAAAACTACTAACAAAACAGAACACACACTATCAAAACGCATGCCCAAAGCACAAAACAAATTCGATCTACCCGGTGTATATAAGCTAAATTGTTCAAATTGCAATAAATTCTACATAGGCCAGACAGGACGTAGCTTCAAACAGAGATACATTGAACACACAAAAGCACTCCACACCACTACAGAATCTACCTTCGCAAACCACCTCATTGAAGCAAACCACACATATAAAAACATCGACAATAACATGAACATACTACACGTACACACAAAAGGCCGAAAACTAGACACTCTAGAACAATTAGAAATATACAAACACACAAAAACAAATAAAAACGACATCCTAAACGAACAGACACAATTCAAATCGCACGCATTATTCGAACACATCTCACCACACACACACAGCTTCGATCTTTCGAAACACTATCTCGTCGCCAACAACAAGACGAACAACGCTACTTACGACAGCCTCTGATGAAGCCTTCTATAGGTGAAAGCCGGTTTAGGCTGTAAGGTAAAACTTTACGTTTTTACTTATAAAAAACTTAGTGTTCCGAGTCGTCAATATTATAGTGATATTTTGTAAATAAGTGTAGTGAATTTAAGTGTATGTATTATAAAATGTTAGAGAAACAATGTATGTATGTAGTAGAACTTGTTGTGATGATAATAATAATAATATTTATATTTTGCAGCCTAAATAAATAACAAAAATAATTTGGAATGAGTTGTAATTATTGCAATGAGTGAAAGTAATTAAAATGTTGCGTTTTCAATAATTGATCTAATTAAAATAATTTAAAATGTTTAAATATTTTGCTTGACTTAAACGTTATATGGTTGAATTTTCCAATAGATTTAAATTGTTTTATGAGATTTGATATTAATTAATAAATAAATGTCAAATTGTGTGATATGAAATAACATTGTTGTTAAATGTTTCAGAGGTTACGTGGAGATATTGGTGTGTATATTTTGTTTTTGTGTTAGTAGATGAATAATGTACTGTAAGTATAAAGCTTCCAATACCAATTAGATAAAATAAAATATTTACTGGTGTGAAAAAATTTTGATTCAATAATAAAAATGAATTGAGATAATGGTATTAAATGAAAACGGTAATTAAAAAAAAGTAATAATAACTAAAAGGGTGAATTAAAATTATATTTGGTTTGAACTGTAATAAATAGACCTTGTTAAATATGTGAACTGTGAGATTTATAAAAATTGAAAAGTGCAGTACAGCTGTTAGAGGTGAGGTAAGCAGAATGTTGAGTGGTTATATCTGTGTTTATAACACAAGTCTGGCATACAAGTGTTTATGTAAACAGTGTGTTGAATGTTTTGACTAATGTGCATAGCCAGGTGTGGAAGCTGATAACTGCTGTAGCTTGATGAATCAGTATCTTGAGTAAAATCTTATTGTGACATAAAAGAATTGAAATTAAAATTTTACAGACAAAATAATGATGAGGTAATTACTGCAACTCAGAGTGTGAGAAATAAATATAATTACATTAATTTGGTAATTAAATTAATAGAGAAGATGATTTCAATAAGGAACTTGTAATAATGAACTGAACTTTATTTTCATTCGAATTCAAATTGGAATTATAAAGTAAATACTAATTGATGTAAATAATGATTTAAATTATTAAAATATTCATTTAAAACTGAATACTGAAGGAAATTTTGTATGGGTATAATAAAAAATGTTCAGGCTAAGATAATGTGTGGGAACCTAAGATGTGTATATTACTGTTCAAGTAACCTTTTATAAATGTCAACCTAGTTTTTATGTTTTAACTGTAGATTCCCCACCTAAGTGCGGTCATGACCTCACCGGATCATGACCGTGAAAGTAGTTAATTGTGGCAAATCATAAATTTTACTCGATATAACCGGCTTGTGGTTTGTTTTATTTGGTCAACCCGGTGGTTTTTTAGATTTAGTAGGGGGGTTATTTTTTGGGGAATCTACCTAATTTTGGAACAGGGCTATTTTCACCCAGATAGGGGTGGTAGTCCATTAGGGGTGTATAAATAGAGACTAGTAGGTATAATACCGAATTTTATTGTAACGCCGAAGCAAGGATGGGGGTGGAATAAAAGAAAAAAATGTCCACCCCTTCCGCATCAGTCCTTGTGAAAGCAACTAGACGCCATAGTCTAGGGGGGGGGTAATAGTGAGTGTGGATGGGCGGTGACCCAGTTACAGGTCACGAGGGAGATGTGATTACGGCTAGATTGAGGTCTGCGAGGGCCAAGATGCCTAGCGCAGAACACATGAATATGTAACGGGTATCAGGGGTTAAGGGATTAAAAGGGGGGTAGTAGAGAAAAAAAAATATATATATATTTGTATATACTTTTTGTGCCTGCCATTAAATTGATGTTTTGCATTTTTGGTAGTATTATTATTTATGTGTATTAATAGTGTTATGGAATTATATTGTTTACGATATATGTATATAATCAAATGTTAAGATAAGGCAGTTCATATTTTAATTAAATATTCAATTTATTTTATTTTTTTTTTGTAATAATAACAAAGAGATTTAATCCATTCAGATAAGAGATTTTGTTTTGTTTTGATACAATCTGATTTTGAACTTTTAAAGGATGAGTTTGTTTAAAAAATATTATAGGTGTATGTATGCGCCCAGTATTTGCCAAAGGCGACCCAGTTTGCATGCAAGGGGGAACATATCGGTTGAGGATCTGGCATGATATAAGCCGGGGATTTGGATTTTTGGGATAGCATGATAGAAGGTGAGGTGCGCTGTGGTGCGTGTCTGGTCGATTTTTCGGTGTTGGTATCTCTTACAGGGAAGTCCAGTGATCTCGTTCAGATGCGTCCATAGTCACCGAGCCAGGGGGGTCGTTTACCCATGAGGTATAAGAACAAATGGGGGGTTGTTGGCACCATATCCTCACCGGTCCTCTTAGGGGTTTTAGCAATGAGAATTCTTCTGTTTCGACAGAAGACTTCTCATTGGGGGGGGGGGTATTGTAATGGGGCGAATTAGGTTTTTTTTATTTTTTATTAATTTTGGCTCTGATCTAAGTAAAATTGTTCAATTCACTTCATATATGTGAGCCACCCCATTTTTAATTTTAATATAAAATGTGAGCCACCCCAATTATCAATATAAATCACCCATTCAATCACTTTCAAATTGCCAGACTTCACCTGTAGGGAGCCTCAGTACAGCAATGCACAGTGTTAGCCAAAACAATTGTACAGACGTATTGCGTAACCGCCCAGCAGCAGCCTTGTGACACAGTCTACAGTCTGCAGTTTGTCACCACTGAATGAACATTAGCATCCGACAGTAAAGTCTGTTAATTTAAAACAGTGGCCTCGGGAGTGTAAGATAGACCGTAATAATTAGTCGGCCTATCTATTCTATTTTATAAAACGTACAACAGTATAACGTGCGGCCAGATCATCTCACCTACAGACTGCATGCGGTCCGTATAAAAGTATCGGCCGACCTAGCCGGTAAAACCACGGAACCGTTATCTAAAAAGTGAAATTAAATCAGAAAATGAAGTGAGTGAGTTGAAATTAAGATAAACTTATAACTTTTGGGACATGTAAACGAGGACTTGGTGCGGGTCATGCAACGAGGTCGGAGGAGACGCCGTTACACAAGTAAAAGTATTTTAAATTGTTAATGAGGCCAACAAACTTAATCAAGTAAATAAATACGGGGTTTTCAGAAATTGGTATGTGAGTTGTGTGTGGGCATTGCTGGGCCGCCTTAATAAACTAAAACAAGAATGTAGAATAAGTTAGTTGAAACATTTAATTTTTTTCTTGTGTAGGTATATGTTTAAAATTAGAACGACAAAAAGTAACGCTATCAATTCACTATTTTAAAGAATTAAAATCAAGGTACTTTTACAAGAATGTTTTTTAAATTATAACTTGAGATAAAGAGCTTGATGAGAATTATAATTGGAGGAGAACGTAAGATTGAAATTAATGTTAATAAAATGAGTTAATAGCGTAACTATGTGTTAAGCTAATTATTACGCCACATTACCAACACCTATCGAGTATGAAAGATTTCGTCTAACGAACCTGGCAGAAAGTGTAAATAGGTTTCGATTTTGAACCATAAAAAAAAAATCGTGGCGACCAAAGAATAGTTGGGGATCTTCTGAGTGCAGTAAGTCAGAGTGGCGTCTGTTAAAGGTAAGTAAAAGAGTAGACGATAACATTCTATAAAATTCAGAAGAGTTCTTTATTCTACTTTCTATGAAGCTACTTCACACTACTACTCCCTTCTCCAAACCCTACTTCTGAATCCAGTCTTATGATCAGTTACAAGTTATGCGGTGGTCTAATTTGGTTCATTTTTTTATTGTGGACTATGTGAGCAATAAAAGTGTACAATGTCAAAAAACGTTGCTTTCCTTGGAACAGATGTTATTTAGCATAAAAAGAATTTCTGTCCCTCTTGGCAAAGGTGCAAAGTTGGTGTGTGTTAACTATATACGATAATACTGAGAAGAATGCAAACACTAGTACTGAATTTGTTTAATCAGTGGGTATTGAGGCAATCTCAAGTTACTGAAATACGTTGAAAGTAGAAAAAAATTTTTATCTTGACACAGTAAACAGTACTTATGATTTCTTTAAAAGAGAAATTTATAACATTGGTCGAAACTGCTTACTTATTTGTAAAAAATTTCTCTCTCTTAATAAGACAAAAAAGGTTTTTCAATTATCAAGAAAATCAATTGAAAATCTATTTAACTGGAAAATTGCTAGCTCCGATTATTCCAGATAATTGATGTTTTAGTTTTAAATTTGCCATTTATACCACTACAACAAACACTACATACAGTAAAATTGAAAGATAAAGGCATCAGTATGCGTGAGGCGCATACGTGCAGAGGGGTATGCTGACGTGGAGAGTCACTATAAAATGTAAGCCTGTAGGAGTTTCAGTACAGCCAAACTATGAGTAAGACATCTAAGAGTAAGCAAAACCCACGTATTGTTGAGGGTTTTCTCTGAAATCCCCCTTGTATATTACATTTAAATAAAATAAATATCAGGACACTTATTTGTTTGCATTTATGAACAAGTGGTGATAAATACACCAGTAAATATAATTAACATAATACACCCACCTGAATTTGCTGCTGTTACTTATCAGTGTTTTATAAACACGTCTCTGTTTCCATCCTTCAAAATCTTAACCAGAAGTATACATTTTAACAAGGAACATCATGGTGGGCAGGGTTAGCTGTGGGCGGACCCAGAATGAATTTGGGTAGACTAAAGTTAGTTTTTAGTGTATTAATTTAATTTACATCGTGTAAGTAAATCTGAATGAGGTAATAGTTTGATCAAACTCTTCTGATAATTTGTAAAGTTCTGTTACATAATGAAAGTCACATACTTGAATACACACGGCATCACAGTTGTTGTCTAAACAATACCAACCGACAAATTTAAAGGGGTATCCTTTAAGTAAAGAAATAAACATCTATAATTGAAAAAATATCTAATTAAGGTAAGATACTCAAGTATAATCTGGTATGTGGTTCATAAACTTAATATTCACAACTTACATCAACAATTTAACAAATGAAATAATTTAACATAGAAATATTAGGGTTTCTTCACTTTAAAAATATAAATTATATTCAAACATAGCAATATTTAAATTATAACTCCATACTACTAATTATACATTAACCTATAAAACAATATGTATAGAGACATCCCTTACTTCTGGTATATAGAACTGTAGCATATTCTGAACACCATTTTTCAAAGTGACGACAGAACTGGGGCAACTTGTGCATGAGCCTTGCATCTTCAACTTTACTATCCCATCTTCAAAACTCTAAAACCAACAAAGTTTATCAACTTGTTTTTTATTAATGACTAAATGAGATATGAATTTTCTGTAGTAAGAAATATATATTAATATGTACACAACACGAACAGTAACACTTAAAACCAATTATAAATTTACATTCTTGGTTTGTAATAAAAATTTTAAGTTCACGGTTTCTAAACTAAACAATCTTAGAACTTTTGGGCAATTTTATATTACCATACAATATAAGGCTAGTTTTGTCTCATAGGGTGGCCAATTGATTCTTTCTATAGTCACATCTGCATGTTTGGTATGTCACTGAAGATAGCACCTGTTATGCCTACTGCATGCTAACATAGTGTATGATTAAGTTAGCTAAGGGTAAAATCTAGTGCTGCCATGCAGCCTAATCCTACTGAAACACATCATGTGAGTTTTCCCTAGCTTCATGCCCCCATCAAATGGACAAATTATTACTTACAGGCATCATTTGTATCCTATAAGACAACATAAATCACAAGAAAGATAGCGGTTGGGAGCCTAACTACATTTTTCTGGGGAACCCGTATAAAGAAGATTTGCCATTGGCATGACCAGTAACTGGATTACAGTGACTTTCAGTGATGAGAGAAAATTAAAACACTCATAACTTTATTTAATCACTTTAAACGAATTAACACTTAATTCAAAATTCTTCTTCATAAATGAAATAATATAATATACACTCAATATTGACAACACATACACTGGTATAACAATTTAATGCCATGTTACGTGGACACGTTTCATTCTTCCTAGCAATTTGCCTTAACCTCTCAAGACTGACATGCAAGTGAAAAGTCCATCAGTTCCCAACATTTCCATCAATTTTCCATGGACTTCTATACTCACTTACTTCACTTCTATACGTCATATCTTCTACACATAATTTTATAAATACTCCTTGGTGTCTATAAGTATGTGAGATATAACTTCCTTTCTTCAACAATTCATTTGGTTGCAGAAGTAAGAATTGATTTACTATTTCTTTGTACAAATTTTATTTATTTTTATTATATTCTATTTCTATTGCAACGATAACAGCAAAATGAAATAAAATACTTAATACTTAAATAAGTGGACAGAGCATTGAACATGTGAAAAGCTTTAAATATTTCGGATCAGCAATATACGAGGAATCCAGCTTTAAATATAGAGAAGATGGTATGTTGGATAATGAAACGAATGAAAGGATAGGAAAAAATAGAAAGATTAAATAATACGAGGGCTATTTTTTTTTTTCAACCTCCGATAGACCAATAAACAGACACATGAATGACATCAGTAATTTTATTATACACAAAAGTTTCATATATGTAAACTACTTTTCTACATAGTCACCACCATTGTTGAGGCACTTATCATAGCGAGGCACCAACTTTTCTATGCCCATGTTGTAGAACGTTCGCTCCTGAGTAGTCAGCCAATCTGCCACACTGGACTTTAACTCATCATTGGAGCAAACCGCTGCCCACCTAACCACTTTTTCAAGTCAGTGAACAAATGGTAGTCACTTGGTGCCAAGTCTGGTCTATAAGATGGGTGATCAAGAACTTCCCAACAAAATTCATGAAGCAGGTTTTGTGTGAGTGCAGCTGCGTGAGGTCGTGCGTTGTTTGGGAACCTACCGAGCACAGAGTTTCCTATACCCAAGCTTCTGAGTAAGAATATCATAAAGAGCAGACCTAGATATTTCAGGAAAATCAGCAGAAAGTTCAGTAATTGTGAAACAACGGCGCTCGAACCATCCTGTCTACCCTTTCAACAATATCAGTAGCCACGGACTTTCTTCCTTGCCCTCCTTCATCATGAACATCAATTCGCCTTTCTTTAAATTTTTGACACCATTCCCGAACTGAACCATCACTCATCACATTTTCTCCATACACATTAGACAACCTTCGATGAATTTCTGTAGCACTATGACATTCAGCTTGAAGAAATCTAATAACAGACCGAATCTCACACTTGGAGGGAATTTCAATTGTAGTTGCTATAATTAAACTGTCGTCACCACAGTAATAGACAAAATCGCTATAAAACCAGTGGTTATAGGTTAGAACAATGCCTCAAAAACATTAATAAGCAATCAGATTGTTGCTATAACAACAGAATCAGGTTTGCCAACTCACCGGAGGTTGAAAGAAAAAAATAGCCCTCGTATAATGAGAAGTACTTTTTCTAGGCAAGAGTGAAATCCCAAAGATTGTTAAGATGGAGGTCATGAAGAAAGGTGTGGGGTAACAAATCTACACGGCAGTGACAAATGGAAATTGTATGAGAAAAATTTATCTAGGATCAAGTTGAAGAGATTTTTGAGAAAAATCGGAGGACAACAAGAATAGACCAATACAAAATTAAATTACAAAACCACAATTCAAGATAAAAATTACACAAGATAAAACAGTAGGGGGATGAACCATGAAGAGGGTATATAAACAAAGTAAATGGAAGAAATAAAGAGGATATCAAGGAGAAACTGTATACAAGCTGTGACATGCTGTGTAAGGAGCATGTGACAAAGAGAGAAATAAAGTGGGATGATATTAGGGAAGACGTGCAAGTGAAAAGATTGAAACAAAGTCATGCACATAAGAATTTTGGAGATATGCTTTATGATATAGGGGATTTACTTAATATTAGCATTTTAATCAGATCAAAGTAGTATAAAGATGTACAATGATGTTACTTTTTGTATTGGACTTATTGAGTAATGTAGGATGTTTACTCTGTGTGTGCGTGCGCACACATTTGTGATATGCTTATGAACAATGTAACATTAAGTTTCATGTTATACGAGTCATGATTTATTTTGTATTTTGACATCTTGCAACTGTCCTGTTCCCTACACTTCACAATTGGAAGATATTTGAATAAAATAAAATAAATAAATAATAAAGTCTACTTTTTTGGCTTTATGTATAGTTATACCAGTAACAAACCTTTCTTGTCTTTTTCTGTATAGACATTAATTTTTTAAACCAATCAGTGAACAGCTGAACTATTACCTTCAAGACACACAAAAGAAAGAGCCAGCATTCCTATACAAAGTTGGTAAGGTACAGAGCAATACCCAAGAGGGGAGATGAAACTTAAATTTGGGCAAATAAAATTATGAAAATTATTTTGTGCACAAATTAATATTTTACTTGTAGCTTTCTTGTTGTAACTCTTCAAGTTCTTGCAGCTGTTTTATATTATATTATACTATATTGCATAAATACAATACCGGATTTCTTCTACAAGTGGATATTTATTTTATTTTACGAATCTATGTTATGTATTCATTTTATATTAATTATTTTGTGTATAATACTAACCATAAAAACAATGTCTCCACCATCTTCCTGAACTGTTGGCCTGATTCTTGTGTCAAGAAGTTCTTTAATCATCTGAACTGTTTCATCATCGTCTTCATTGATTTCTACAACAATCATACATACACTGCAAATAACTGACTATTCAAAAATAACAGTAATAATGCTACATTCAGTAATTCAACTGTGATTACTCATAAACACAGATAATGCTTTGTCTTTCTTTGTAAAGGATTTTCATTTTAATTCTTATAATTATAACTTGAGTTTTATCCTATTCACCAAAAATTTTCTGGTATTTCCTACATCTCTTTGTACTGATGTCTATTTCTGTAGTCACACACATACACACAAAAAGTACAACAGTACTTTAATTTTTGTCGATATTTATTGAGAGGTTCAAGTATCATATATCTACTATATGCGTGTACATCTTGGAATTTCACTATATGTTATAAAACTGAGTCTTAAAGACATCATAACTAAAGAAGGTGTAAGCAATGGTACACTCATACAAAATAAATTTAATTATATTATTATAATTCCATAATGGTGCTTATTAAACATATTATAATAATACATACGAGTATCAGATGATGGTTTAGCATCTGTTAAGATGGGAAGTCCACTTGCAAAAAAATCCATGATAGTTGCAAATATTTCTGGCTTCATTAACTTCCAATCCACATCTTCATCAACCTGAACAATAACGAGTCCTGAAATTCTTTGTTTACAATGTACAAGTTAATTTTTTGTTCTTAACTCGATGCATAGGAGTAAACAACATTTTATGACATGTATGAAGCATACCGTGGTGGCTGCTGCCTAGGGGCTCAAGGGCTCGAGGTTCCCAGTCACATTTATTGGGAAACAATAACTATTAGGTCATAAACTTTCTCAAATTAATGTTTTTTAATATTATTTTATTGTACAACTATATAACATCATATAGTGTAAGCCACATGTACTGTTAGGCCTACAACTATTCTAATACGAGGGCAGTCCAGAAAGTAACTTACTTTTCAGTGTGGGCAGCGATGGGGTGGGGCTAGTGCTGCCCAAACATTTTTTATGTTTAAAAATGGGCGCACCAATGTGCACGATGATGAGCGAAGTGGCCGGCCGAGTGTTCTTACTGACAAACTGGTGGAGAAAATCAATAAAAAAATCCGTGAAAATCGCCGCTTTATGATTACTGAGCTATCACATGAGTTTCCGTAGTTTGGTTCATGAAGTTGTCACGATAAAGCTTGGTTACCATAAGTTTTGTGCGCGATGGGTTCCGAAAATGCTTACAGAAATGCACAAAAACCAGCAGATGGCATCAGCACTGTCATTTCTTGATGCCTATGACAAGGATGGTGATTCTCTACTGGACCGTATTGTAATGGGGGATGAAACCTGGGTTAGGTATGTTAATTGTGAAACAAAAAATCAATCCATGGAATGGGGCCATACTTACTCACCCAAAAAACCGAGTAAGTGTTTGCAGACCTTGTCAACAAGGAAAATGATGATGACAGTTTTTGGGACAGAAAAGGGGTTCTCCTGGTAGAGTTTATGGAACGGGGTACCACAATCAACTCCGAGGTTTACTGTGAAACCTTAAAAAAGCTGCGGAGAGAAATCAAAAACAAGCGACGCGGTAAGTTGAGCTCCGGGGTATTGTTCTTCCACGACAACGCCCGACCGCATACAGCAGCACGAACGCAAGAACTTCAGTGAAAATTTGGATGGAAGATTTTCAATCATCCCCCATACAGCCCTGATCTGGCACCGAGCGATTATCACCTGTTCATGCGTATGAAAAAGTGGCTGGCAATGCAGCGCTTTGAAGACGACGAAGAGCTGAAGGCAGGCGTTAATGAATGGCTGAAATCGCAGGGGGCAGATTTCTATGACGAGGGCTTTCAAAAACTCGTAAATCGTTACGATAAGTGTTTAAACTTGAATGGAGACTATGTGGAAAAATAGTCTAAGAATGTAGTTTTCAAGTGTGTAAATAAAAAATTTTTCATTTTTTTTTATTACTTATTCTAAAACGTAAGTTACTTTCTGGACTGCCCTCGTAATAGCACACACCGTTAATATCATCTACTGAGTGCACAAGTTGGTAGAGGCTCACACCAGGTGAGCCACTGCTCATATTTAACTTACATTAGTAAAAACGAACCTAGCTGAATGGTTTCTGTACATTACAAATACGACACGAGGTTTACTTAAGATGGCTCTCTCACTTGTTGGCAGTGTGCATTCAACAACCACGTGTGAAGTATTGTACTGAGAGTATTTGTAATCAAGTTTCTCTCTTTTTTACTTTGTGTTATTTATATTGCTACATTTTAAAAATACTATAACGTTCTGTGCAAAAAATAACAGAGAGTAGTGTAAACAACATTCTAAAAATTAATTTTAAAACACTTTCCTCAGAAGACAAATTAAGAAACTAAGAAGTTTAAATTGTTACATTCAACCCAGCAAGATAAAGTGGAATATGTACTTTAACTTGGTATTCTGTAAAGAAATTTACAACTTCAAGTGGATTTCTGGATATTAACCTCCAGTTTTGTGTATTTTTTTTACTGTCATGGAATGGACAAAACATGCTCAGTGTTAGGCTTTTGGACACAAAAAATTTTAATCAGAAGGCAAGGAAACACACAGGAAGTTTCTGTAATAATTTAAATTGCTATACTAAATTAGCTTTATTAGGCTCAACAAATGTAGCAGTTCAACTAAATTGAATGTACAGGTACAATATTATGAAGCATTACAACCCGATAGCTAAAATAGGTATATATTAAAGTGAATAATTAATTGTATAAGCCTGTAATCTGCAACCCATGAAAGTGTAAAAAAGTGCATCATATTCCAATTGTTTTCAAACTACATTACTAAGTAAAGTTAAATATATAATTATTTTATTTTTACTATTTCTTTTATGAATTTGCTAACTGCTATAATTTTTATTGTTCGACTAAGCTTTTCGTCATCACTGACATCATCAGGTCTTCAACAACGTCTATCTACTGTACGTTGTAGGCTTTTATACTTTAGGCCCCTCCCCTTATGTCATCGCCTCTCCTATTGGTTCTAGCTGCTGCCGCTCTTCACGGGAACTTTGTCTACATTTTTCGGTTAGGCATTTTTCTAACGTCCGTCAAATTGTTTTAAGAATCTCCCGTTAATTTCTTCATTCTTAACTTATAATTTTTTTGTAACCTTTTACATTTCGTCATTTTTAGTGTGTTATTCTTATTATTTTAATTTATTGTTTAATATATAATAAAATATTTCTTCATTTGTAAAATCCACTTTTATATTCATTAATTTATTTTTATCTTCTTTTTTAACTTTAAGTATTTCTAGTTCTTCTATTAGTTTTCTTTTTTGCGGATTGTTTTCTATTTTGATTATTTCCATATTTTCATTTGGATTTATGAATTTATGGCCTGATTCATTGAAATATCTTGCATATAGTGAGTTCGTTACTCTAACCCTTTCTCCTTTTGCGTGTTCATTCATTCGAATTTTAAATTTTCTTCCAGTTTCGCCCAGATATATCTTATTACATTCCCCACATTTTAATTTGTATACGCCGCTTTTTTCTGTTAATGGAATTTCTTCTGTTTTAGCATTTTTTATATATTCGAATACATTTTTCGTTTTCTTTATTCCTATCTGTATTTCATATTTTTCGAAGCATTTTTGTAACATTTTTGTTTGATATCCTATGTATGTTATTGCTCCTTTATATTTCTTTTCTTCATTTGTTTTTTCTTTTTTGTTCTTTTCTATTTCTCTATTTTCCTCTATTTTCTTAACTATTCTATTAATTATTTTAGAGTTGTAATTATTATTTTTTGCTATTTGTTGTATTTTCTTTAATTCTTTTTGTTTGAGTTCTTCATTTTCTAGATAATTTATAGCTCTATAGCAAAAGGAATTTAATGCTGCCATTTTATAATTGACTGGATGATATGATTCTTGTGGAATTATTAAATCTGAGTATGTTTCTTTCCTATATTATCGAATTTGAGTTTATCTTCAATTTTTATATTGATATCCAAGAAATTAATTTCTAATCCTCCAATTTCTTCTTGAAATTTTATTGTTTTTTCTATGTTATTTAGTTCTTCCATAAATTTTTTAAATTCATTTACTTCGCCTTCCCAAACTATTAGTATGTCATCTACATACCTGATCCATTTTTTAATTCTTCTTTCTTTATCTATATCTTTTAAAATTTTGATTTCAAAGCTATTCATGAATATCTCTGCCATTAATGGTGAAAGCGGTGATCCCATTGGTAATCCATTTTCTTGTATGTAAAATTTGTTATTAAATCTGAAGTAGTTCTGGCTTAGGCATAATTCTAATCCTTTTATTATTTCGTTTTTCCATTCTACATTACTTAATTTGTTTTTCTCTTTATTATTTCTACTGTTTTTGCTATTGGTATGTTAGTGTACATATCTTTTATATCTAATGACATTAATTTTGTCTTATTTGTTACGGTTATTTCTTTTAATCTTTCTATTACCTTTTTGCTATTTTCTATACTGTGGATTTCATCTTTTTCATATGCCATTTTGATTCTTTTACTTATTTCTTTTGATATTTTGTATGTTGGCGAATTTATAAATGATACTATAGGTCTTAATGGCATTTCTTTTTTATGTAACTTAATTTGACATCTAAATTTTGGAGCTTCAGGATTATGTTCTATTTTTTGTTTCTTTTGCCATTCTGTTAAATATGTTGTCTTTTTTATCAATTTCTTTGTTTGTGCTTGAAATTTACTTGTGTAATCATATTTTATTTCTTTATATGGTCTTTTTTGTATAAATTGTTCTGCTTTTTCGATATAATCTCTTTTGTTCATTACCACTGCTGTGTTACCTTTATCGGCTTTTATAACTATCAAATTGTTCTCCGTGATTTTCTTTTTTAATTCTCTTATATTTCTTTTTATTTGTGTTTCGTTTTTATTTCTTACATTTTTGTTTTTCTTACATATTTTTTCTACTATTTCTTTTACTTCACTTCTTAATTGTTTTTTAGTTTCTTCATTTTTTATTTTATCGATTATTTCTTCACATTCTATTATTGTATTTTCTTTATCTATGTTTGATTTTGTTGCATATTTTAAACTTTTCCCTAATAATTTATGTTCATTTCTGTAATCTTTGTTTCTGTTAAATTTAATACTTTTTCAGCAAATTTTATTTCTTTATCTTTTTCTTTATTTTTATTTCTTGTTCCTTCTATTAATTCTTTGAGTTTCTTATTTAATCTCTCTTCCATTTTTCATATTTTCTTTTCTATATATTTTTCACCAAACTCTTTTCTCATTTCTTCTATTTCTATATAATTGTAACTTGTATATAATTTTTGATGTAATTGATACATTTCTTTGTTATATTTATTTATTTGACTGTACAAGTTCTTTATTTCAAGTTTTATCCATATTTTTTCCTCAAGTTATTTTATCCATATATTATTTCAAGTTTTATCCATAAATAAGAAACTCAAAGAATTAATAGAAGGAACAAGAAATACAAATAAAGAAAAAGATAAAGAAATAAAATTTGCTGAAAAAGTATTAAATTTAACAGAAACAAATTTTACAGAAAATGAACATACATTATTAGGGAAAAGTTTAAAATATGCAACAAAATCAAACATAGATAAAGAAAATACAATAATAGAATGTGAAGAAATAATCGATAAAATAAAAAATGAAGAAACTAAAAAACAATTAAGAAGTGAAGTAAAAGAAATAGTAGAAAAAATATGTAAGAAAAACAAAAATGTAAGAAATAAAAACGAAACACAAATAAAAAGAAATATAAGAGAATTAAAAAAGAAAATCACGGAGAACAATTTGATAGTTATAAAAGCCGATAAAGGTAACACAGCAGTGGTAATGAACAAAAGAGATTATATCGAAAAACAGAACAATTTATACAAAAAAGACCATATAAAGAAATAAAATATGATTACACAAGTAAATTTCAAGCACAAACAAAGAAATTGATAAAAAAGACAACATATTTAACAGAATGGCAAAAGAAACAAAAAATAGAACATAATCCTGAAGCTCCAAAATTTAGATGTCAAATTAAGTTACATAAAAAAGAAATGCCATTAAGACCTATAGTATCATTTATAAATTCGCCAACATACAAAATATCAAAAGAAATAAGTAAAAGAATCAAAATGGCATATGAAAAAGATGAAATCCACAGTATAGAAAATAGCAAAAAGGTAATAGAAAGATTAAAAGAAATAACCGTAACAAATAAGACAAAATTAATGTCATTAGATATAAAAGATATGTACACTAACATACCAATAGCAAAAACAGTAGAAATAATAAAGAGAAAAACAAATTAAGTAATGTAGAATGGAAAAACGAAATAATAAAAGGATTAGAATTATGCCTAAGCCAGAACTACTTCAGATTTAATAACAAATTTTACATACAAGAAAATGGATTACCAATGGGATCACCGCTTTCACCATTAATGGCAGAGATATTCATGAATAGCTTTGAAATCAAAATTTTAAAAGATATAGATAAAGAAAGAAGAATTAAAAAATGGATCAGGTATGTAGATGACATACTAATAGTTTGGGAAGGCGAAGTAAATGAATTTAAAAAATTTACGGAAGAACTAAATAACATAGAAAAAACAATAAAATTTCAAGAAGAAATTGGAGGATTAGAAATTAATTTCTTGGATATCAATATAAAAATTGAAGATAAACTCAAATTCGATAATATAGGAAAGAAACATACTCAGATTTAATAATTCCACAAGAATCATATCATCCAGTCAATTATAAAATGGCAGCATTAAATTCCTTTTGCTATAGAGCTATAAATTATCTAGAAAATGAAGAACTCAAACAAAAAGAATTAAAGAAAATACAACAAATAGCAAAAAATAATAATTACAACCCTAAAATAATTAATAGAATAGTTAAGAAAATAGAGGAAAATAAAGAAATAGAAAAGAACAAAAAAGAAAAAACAAATGAAGAAAAGAAATATAAAGGAGCAATAACATACATAGGATATCAAACAAAAATGTTACAAAAATGCTTCGAAAAATATGAAATACAGATAGGAATAAAGAAAACGAAAAATGTATTCGAATATATAAAAAATGCTAAAACAGAAGAAATTCCATTAACAGAAAAAAGCGGCGTATACAAATTAAAATGTGGGGAATGTAATACGATATATCTGGGCGAAACTGGAAGAAAATTTAAAATTCGAATGAATGAACACTCAAAAGGAGAAGGGGTTAGAGCAGGGATTCTCAACCTTTTTGTGATTGAGAGCACCTTTCATAATCCGGGGCAAGTGGGAGAGCACCATGAAAATTTAATAATAATAATTATAAATACACTCACCAGGCTAATGAGATCCTTGGGCCTGAATGTTACTCAGAATTTCACTAATATCTAAGGAGAAGTCGCTTGCAGCCACACGTAAACAGTCCTCCAAATGTGAGTCATTTAATCTTGATCGTGCTTTGTTCTTGATGTATTTCATTAATGAAAAACATTTTTCACACAGGTAGGTTGTCCCAAACATCGCCAAGCATTTGAGAGAAGCATTTCGCAATGTCGGAAATTTCATTGTATCTTTTGCACCCCAGAAATCTGTGATCCTTTCCTTTTCGAAAAGATGTTTTAAGGCTTGAGAGGACTGGAGCTCTAATAATTCAAGTTCCGCGCGAGCAAGATTGTGCTGTTGAATAATCTGAATTTTTCTGAAAGAGTCCACATTGAATTGAAATGGATTGAACGCCATATTAAACAACGGCTCACTTTCTTCGAGTACATGAAAACGTGTAGCAAACTCTTTCAACAGATCTTGAATTGCCAGAACGACAATTTTAGGACACTCCGAGTGGGGACGACCAAGACTCGAGAGTGTATGTGCCAGTTCAGGAAAATCAACCAAGTCATTTTTACTTGCCGTCCCGAGGAATCTTTGTAACTTTGATCGAAAGGAAAATATAATTTCTTTCAGTTCACAAATTGTGTTTTTCTGACCCTGAAGACGTTTGTTCAGCTCGGTGAGATATTGAAATAGGTCTACCATGAACACAAGATTGATCTTGAAATCATCCCCGAATATTTCTGGAAAGTTAGTGACATAATCGTTGGCAGAAATAAATGCTTTGATTTCTTCGAAAACTTTCCAGACCCTTGTAATTGCTTCCCCGCGACTTAGCCAATGAACATCCGCATGTAGGATTAGTTCTGAATGTGGCGCTGATAAATCATGCAAGAAGACTTTTAGTAAGCGTTTATTCAGGGGTTTAGAAACCAAAAAGTTGATCAACTTAACTATCAGTTTTAACTGTTCTGAAATTTCAGGAACAGATATAAGATGACTGGCTAAGTTTTCAACGTGAATTAAACAATGATAGTGAACAAAGGGAGGAAAATGTTCATCATTTTTCAGAAGAGCGACAAATCCTTTATTTTTACCTACCATGGAAGGTGCGCCATCAGTAACCACACACACGAGCTTTGATAAATCAATGCCATTAGGTTTCAGGAAATTCGCGACAGCGTTGTAAATGTCTTGCCCCGTAGTTGTACCCGGGAGTGGTAAAATTGTTAAAAAGAAATCTTCTACAATTCCCACATTATCTATGCAACGTATAAAGCACGCCAATTGTGCTACAGAAGCAATGTCTGTTGATTCGTCAACAGCAAGAGAAAAATAACTACATTCAGAAAGTTTCTGGAGTGCTTTTTGTTTAATTTGAGCCGCGATGAGGTCAACGCGCCTGGCAACAGTGTCATTACTAAGTGGCACATTTTTTGCTGCATTAATCAAAACACTTCTGTATTTCTCAGGTATACTTTCAGCGAGAGTAGTCACTGCGGAAACTATGCACTCCTTCACAATTTCTCCACTTGTAAATGGCATCCCATGCTGAACAAGTTTATGAGACACAGATACAGACACTTCGGTTGAAAGTTTGTTGACAGAACTATTAACATTAAATGAAAAAGACTTCTGTTGACGTTGGAGTTTGATTTTAACTCTTTGATTTTATGTATCCTTGCATCTGATCACGTGAGATACTGATCAGAAAACACACTATGATGAGTTTCATAATGTCTTTGACAATTTGCTTTTCTGAAACCCGATAAAGGTGCATTACACAAAACGCAAATAACTCCGGTATTCTCGTCATTAGTGACCACCAAAAAATCTGTCTCCCAGTTACCTTGAAAAGAATACAGTTTCTTTCTTTTTGCTTCGTTACTTTTGTTGGAATCTTGTGTTGATGAAGAAGGTAACTTAGGTATCGATTCTTCACTACGTTTTCGTATTACAAATTTATCCATGTCTCTTTTTTTAAGAACGTTCACAACACACTTCGAGGCGAAAGGAAAATTGCAAACTGACAATAATTACACGTATTTCACAAATAACAGAACAGCAATACTACAACCAAAATACGTCACAAAACTGGTGTACACCGCTACACTATGTCACTCCAGTCACAATCTAAATAAAACTGATAAATCAACAACACATCTAATTTCTGCTTTCCGTGCCCTCAAACGGGATGGGAGGAGAGTAGTGGCCATAGAGGTATATAGATAGAGGGGCAAAGTATAGGCGCTCGTGTAAGTGGAAATGTCCATGCAGAAATATTCATAGAGGTCATTTCTATCCTTGTCTACTGACGCATGCACGAGAGTGGAACTTGCGCGGATCAGCTGATTCAGCGTCAGTTCAGTGTTAGAGGCAGACAAGGACAGAAATGACCCCTACGTGATTCCATCTCTCTTTTCCAGCCGGACGGTTTCTCAGCCAGTTCACCACCTCTATCTATATACCTCTATGGTAGTGGCTGCTCTTAAAGTCTCATTGGCAAATTTCAAAATTTCTATTTAAAATCTGAAAATTGATTGGTTGAGCTAAGTGTAAAATGCTAGGTGACTATTTCTGTAAGAACATACTTAAAGCTGCCAAGTTTAGGGATTTCAGAGGCAATAAAATTAAAATATTTTGAATAACTGCTTCTTTTGAGGGTATTAGTACGTGTTTAACAGCCCATTTACAAGATGAGACAACCTGGCACCTACGGTAATAAACCCCTCATAGGCTGTCTCTGCCTTTTAAAGCTGCAAACAATAGAGTCGGTATCGGCTTGTAAACTACGGACTATTCCGGAAACCATTGCAAGTAGTGCTCTTAGAAGTAACAAAGGTTTCCAAACAGTATTCTGCTATACTCAGTTGTTGGTGGACAACAGCTGTACGGCCGTGCTATATAGTTCCTAATTGAAAATTAGGGGTCACTGTTGATCGCGAGCACATTTTTATACATCCATGATGAGCACCATTTTTAGTTACAAGCACCAGGTTGAGAATGGCTGTTGTAAGCTTGTAAGTGAGTAACGAACTCACTATATGCAAGACATTTCAATGAATCAGGCCATAAATTCATAAATCCAAATGAAAATATGGAAATAATCAAAATAGAAAACAATCCGCAAAAAAGAAAACTAATAGAAGAACTAGAAATACTTAAAGTTAAAAAAGAAGATAAAAATAAATTAATGAATATAAAAGTGGATTTTACAAATGAAGAAATATTTTATTATATATTAAACAATAAATTAAAATAATAAGAATAACACACTAAAAATGACGAAATGTAAAAGGTTACAAAAAAATTATAAGTCAAGAATGAAGAAATTAACGGGAGATTCTTAAAACAATTTGACGGACGTTAGAAAAATGCCTAACCGAAAAATGTAGACAAAGTTCCCGTGAAGAGCGGCAGCAGCTAGAACCAATAGGAGAGGCGATGACATAAGGGGAGGGGCCTAAAGTATAAAAGCCTACAACGTACAGTAGATAGACGTTGTTGAAGACCTGATGATGTCAGTGATGACGAAAAGCTTAGTCGAACAATAAAAATTATAGCAGTTAGCAAATTCATAAAAGAAATAGTAAGGATGGCTGTTAATTTAAACAATACGAAGAATATTTTATTTTTAACTTTTTAATATAAACATACTTTTCTTTTAATCTATGTGATAAGTAAATTTAAAGTGACAATAATAACTCAAATTTGTATTTTTTATGTCAGGGATGTCACTTAAATCCCAAAACTTCATAAAATAAAAACATAATTAGCTATACTTTTTTATAAAACAGTAATCCTAGTTATTATAAGCAACTTATTTGTATCATAAGCTATATACAAAAAGTTAAAAGAAACAAAAAATCCAGCACAGGGGGCCACAATTAAGCCAAACAAATTTACAGTCATTGCACAAATACAATGCACAGAGAAGGTCATTAAAATGCTTCAATAAATCTAAAATATATATATTATAACGTCACCAAATCTCACTGATTTGGAGTTATATGTTAAAGCTTTACTATACTAATGTTTAAACAAATTTAAAACGTTGAAACTCAACTCTTATAATGTAGCGTGCATCTTAACGCATTTTACACAGCCACACGGCAATGCCAGCTGCCGTTACGTAACACACACACACTATAAACCAATAGGGCTACGCCCAAACTTTCAATTATTAATATTTCGGAAACCAGTAAATTTAGGAAAAATCTAAAATAGCCAAAATGTTTGCCGAAATATTAATAATAGGGTGTGCGAATTTTATTTAATATAATTAAACATTAAGGGAGATAATTGATTTTATGTTAATAACTTCCTTAGTAATTGAGCTACATAGAAGAGCTTTTAATATGTAATAGTCATAACAATTAACAACAAATTGTATATTTTAGAATTAGCATAACTTGGCTTGCAGCCAAGATAATCGCAATATAAATTGCGACCGGACGTCCGCACCGACATTCAAAATCCGGTGTGTTAAGAATATTAAAAATAATATAAATTCTCAGACTGTGGGAATCAGTTTTGTTCTCACGGAATGAGGTGACCACAAAATTCGAGTAGAAGGGAGAGTGGGTCAGCCAATCAAATCATTCACAGAAATTGGAGCTATCGCGGAGTTTTCGGCTGACAAAACACTCCACTGCCAGTACTCAAGAGGAACACACCTACATCTTCAATCGTCTCAGTAACACACATTTTGTGAAGATACATCTGTGAAGACTCGAAGTGTCAACACGCATTATTACGATCATCTTATTCAAACAGATCAACTGTAACGACTCGTAATAATAGCGACTATTTAAGATACTCTTACTTATCATCAAATAAGCGTATCGCGCATTACATTAACTGTTGGTGTACGCATGCAAGAGATCAACTACGCTACAAGAAACTACTTCAAGAGTATGACAGAAGAGGCCGTCTATATCCAGTGGTACGAGCAGAACAACAGAGAGCAGAGCGACAACCCGTGACGAGACACACACGCCGAAGTGGAACGTGAATCGAACGAGGAGCCTGACGCAGTTGTAGCAGCCAAAACTACAGACGTAAAACCATCACCAGTTGCAGAAGGAGCAGAGTGTTGCTGATTCCCGAACTCATCACCAAAATCCAGGACGCTCAGTAGATCGTCGTCTCTAGCAGATTGGACCAGGACAGCGAGGGATTCCCGGAGCATCTCTACATCCTCTTCAGAACCAGGGAAGTCAAAATCAAATTATTCACTTCTCAAAAGAACAATTTTTCCTTTTTTAAAATCATTGTAAAACAAATAATTCAGTTGCCATTAAATCAAAGACTCTAAATTAATAAGTAATATTCAATTGTGATAATCTGTATAGCATGTATGAGTAACTAATAAGCCCTAGATAAGCATTAGATATTAGATAAAAAGAAAAGCGCTATACAAATCTTATTAGAGAATTAAATGATTGCTTATACTGCAGTATACCAGAGTCAAATCACTTGAAATAAAGCCAAGTTGAACTAGATTCACTGCTAGTTTATTTCAGAATATTTACAAGAATTTTAGAGTAATTTAAAATCATTTTAAAGTCATTGCTAATTAAATTAAATTCATTAATTAAATTATTTAAAATTAACTTCTTTGAAATCAAGTAAAATACAAGTAATATAATTTGAAATAACAAGCTCTTTTGCTGAAGAATACTAACCATTCAGAAAATATCATACTAAATTTTATTTACTGTTTTAGTTACTAAGAATTATTGTAACTGTAAGTTTTCTTCATTCTTATGTGTGTTTAGTATAATAAACCCCGATTTTTATTACCCCACACTGTATTTTTATTGCTGTACTACGGAGCCTACCAACCTCACAAAACTCTTCACTATAATTATAACAAGATTAGTGTTCTGTTGTTGTACACTTGAGTTAACCTACTTGCGAATTCAAATCCAAAATCCACACGCCCATAGTCGGAAGAATCCGCAAGAACGGACAGCAGGTAGGTGCTCATTAAACTCAGAAAACATTACATTGCAAAAACACGAACACAGTTTATATTGTTATAATATATATATATATGTTCATTCACCAATCAATGAATTCATTCTTGTGATAGTACAAACAATCTACCAAATAATACTTAATACAATTACACACTTTTACATACTTTTTACCTTCATTGGGTCCCAAGGTCTTCAAGTAAACTCGTGACCTACAAGTGATTTAGGGTTATATGTTATTAAGAAACTCGACTCTCATTTTCACTGTTACATAACTCAACTTTTATTGAACATTCTTGTTTTTATTCTCTTTAGTGCATAAAACAATAATGCAACTTCTGTTTTATATTATATTCAGAATTCAATCCGATAGATTTGAACATTGAGGCATAGACCCCATTCAACAAGACACACAAAATTTTCACATTTCTTACCCCTTATAATTAAAGTGAATGATTACTTAAATTAAATAAAGGCAACCCAGTAATTGCTTACAGGCACACTTTCATACCTTTTATGTTTAAAGCGCTTTTTTGTTTTTTAAATTTTCATAACTAATTTTGAATTACACTGTTACTTAACTGACGTTGTTCCTGCCGACCACGTGTTGCACTCAGTATATTTTTAGTCACTTGTTTGTCCAAATTGCGTTCTCCCGGTTTAATTTTGATACCACTGAAGATTAATAGATGTCCCACAGTTTTAGACCACTTTAAATTTCTAGTTTAACTCACATTTTGATACTTTTAATAAATTTTCAGCTCACGAGCCTGTACATTGAACCGGCTGAGTTTCCCCGACTGATGTTTTCTACTGTCTATGTACACATTTTCTGCCGGTCGGTCTACATTTTAAAAGTAGATTTTAGGCGGAACGCGCACCCACACCTCTGCGCGGTTCCGAAGTTATTAGGCGACTGCCTTTGTTCTCTACCACTATCATTTCAACTATTTTACCTTTATTATTTGTCATCTCACTACCAATATTACTTTCACTATGCTTTTTAATTTCGGCGAATATTTCCTCTTCTTGTTCTTCAATTCGTCTCAAATTACTATCCAGTTTACACCACTCATCTTCTGTCATTTTATCCACAATCCCTCTGAATTCGCCTTCCCATTCTTCCCACACGAAATCTATTTCGTTTGCTTATGCCTTATCCATGTTAAACAAAATTATTTAGATTATTACCCTTAATGAACTACCACCCTTTTAATACACAATACTGTAATTACATTCCTTATCAACATATAGACGTAACCATAATAATCACATACGTTACACTACCCAAACATAACCTAGTCACATACGTAAATATATACGCTAAGTCTTACAAATACGCCATTACCAATTCCTATTTTCTGTGCTTAAAACAGGTCTACCTCGTATAAAGTTATACCAGGATCCTGGCAGTAGTCGTCATTTGTGAAGTTACACCCAAATTTCTAAATTTAAAATAAAAATAATACTCTGCCAGAACCTTACCTTGCAATCTATCTTCGCTGATTTACCTTCTAACAACACCAAAGCAAGTTCAGGGCCGCCAACATATTTTTTAGTTGAAATACAGTAAAACCTCTCTAATTCAGATTATATGGAGCGAAGCCTAGTCCGAATTAGAGAAAAATCCGAATTATAGAATATTTTATAGAAATTCATACTACTGTATAGGTAAAGTGCCGTAAAAATAAATAACTAAATTCACGTAAACAACAATCTTTCACCATCAATGTTTTCAAGTTAAGTTCGCACGCAAAAAGTTTATAAGTAATGCACACCTGCAATTATTAATGTACGTAAATATTAATGGAAATTTAATTTTATTGTATTTTACAAAACAGAAGAATAAATAATTTCACGATACCAACAAAAAAAAACTTCACTGACAGTGTTTTCACTTTAGCACACAAAGAGTTATGTAATATTAATGGCTGGTCCCTGAAGTTGACGGTTTTGATTCTTCCCGAACTGAAGCTACAGGCTTAAAAAAGGTTGAAATTGTACAGGGTCGACCACGAGGAATAGGGCGTTTTTAAAAAAAATTATACTCGGTTAATGTTGAAGTGAAAAATTATTTATTGACATAAAAATGTAGTACAATGTATGCCATTGAAGTTATGTTTGGAAAATAATGTCTGAGAGATGTTTACCTTCTTCATCGATGCACTCTTCCACTCTGCCTTTGAAGTTCTCCCATGCTCTTTCCAATGTTTGCTGATCAATCAGTTGGATCTCACGTCGAATCGCATCTTTAAGTTCCTCTACTGTGCGAGGTTTGGCCGCATAAACATGAGATTTTAAGTAACCCCAGAGGAAGAAATCACACATACTGAGGTCTGGAGAACGCGGAGGCCAAGGCACATCTCCATACCAGGAAATGAGACGACTGGGGAAGGTACGCCGAAGCAAGTCCATAGATATTCTTGCAGTATGGGCTGTTGCACATCTTGTTGGAACCAAATGTCATTTGTGTTTAGTCTCCTCCTCCTCCTACGCAACTCTCTTAGGAAAAAGTTTCTGATCATTTCAGTATACCGGTCAGAATTTACTGTCACTGTACGCCCACCATCCTCGAAAAAATAGGGACCGATGACACAGCGGCGCGATATCGCACACCACACTGTGACTCGTGGTGAGTGCAGAGGGCGTTCGTGGAGCTGTCTGGGATTTGTCTCTGCCCAGTACTGACAGTTCTGCTTGTTAACTTCCCCGCTCAAATGAAAGTGAGCCTCATCTGACATGAAAATTATGACATCGTTGTTTTCTTCAATCAGTTGCACCATCTGTACAGCGAAATCTTCACGCTTTTCGTAGTCCGCTTCATTCAATTTCTGCACGAACATGATTTTGAATGGGTGAAACTGTAACTTTAAAATTTTCCTGACCGATTCATGTCCCATGCGCAAAGCAAAAGAGTGCCAACGAACAGATCAACGTGGACTCTGTAACAGCGCTACTCTTACCCTTTCCACATTTTCTGGCGTCCTTACTGTCCGAGCAGACCCAGGTGGTTTTATTTTCATCAACAATCCTGTTCTTCTTAAGTTGTCGACCCATCTCAAAATCGTTTTTCGGTTGGGGACCGCACCGTGTCGCTCAATATTGAAAAGACGCTGGAAAAGACGTTGGGTTGCTGTCACTGACTCACCAGTTTTCACAAAACTATCGTACGCAAATACGCGGTGTTGCAACGTCCACTGCTCCATTGTGACTGAAACGGCATACCTTTGCGAGCTCAAGCCCGTCAACTCAGTCTTCCTCCCACCAACCACTGTCGAGTACAGTCCCAATCAAAAACGCCCTATTCCTCGTGGTCACCCTGTTTTGCCCTGTTGTATTGTTTTTTAATAATTTCTTGACGCATTTCTTTGATGATTAAATAGTATTTTTGAAATTCTGGGTCAGTGTCAATAAAGTTAATAACTGCATCGAGATTTTCCCGCACCTTGGAAAGTGTAGGCTTAGGAACATTATCGTCGTCCTCTTCATCGTCACTATCATCTCCAACTTCTTCTTTCTGACCTTGCATTTGATAGACAATCTCTTCCTCTGTTAAATTCTGGTAGCCTACGTCATCTTCATCAGCACCCAACCATTCTCTTATGTCTTCAATGTTGGTAGCTCCAAAAGCACCTGAATAATCTTCATCTTCCAAACCTTGCAGGTCGATCTCTGGCTCTTTATCGTACAAAATCTTATTCCATGCATTGCATAATGTAGATATTTTGATCTCATTCCAGCTGTTTGTCCAATTATAAATAGCACTTTTAATACTGTATTCCTTTATTTTTTAAGAGTATGTTCCCTATTGTCCATTTCTTCATCGTCCATAAAAAATACCATGCATTCGTCTAGTTGTTTACGTCTGTAAAGGAGTTTGCAACTGAGGATTACTCCCTGATCCATTGGTTGGATAAGCGAAGTCGTATTGGGAGGCAAGTACATAGTTTTGATTTTTCCATCGCTGCTAGTCAATAAATTACTGGAGGGATGGGCAGGAGCATTGTCTAATAGTCTAATATCAACAAAGCTTTGACATCCTCTTTTTTTATTTTTAAAACATCTAGCTGGAATTTTCTAACCTCTGGCACAAAATTATGAAAAAAACCAATCGCTGGAAAATTTCTGAGTAAACCATGCAGTCTTGTTTGCTTTGTAAATAACTGGTAGGCTTCCCATAATGTTTTTAATTGCTCTAGGCTTAGCTGATTTTCCAACAACGACGGATGTTAGACAGTGAGACCCATCTGCGTTTGCAACATAAGAGAGCAGATAGTCTTTGTTTATTTACCTTTCGGCCTGGTGTGGAATTGTCCATTCTATAGGCCTGAGTATTCTGAGGAATGGATCCCCAAAACAAGCCTGTTTCGTCACCATTATAAATTTGGGAAAGAAGAAGTTTTTCATCAGTAATTACTGCTTTAAGTTTTTGGCGAAACGGTTCGACACTAGAAACATCGGAACTTAAACTTTCCCCGAATATTTTCCGGTTTACAATGGAATGCCGCTGCCGAAATTTAAAAAGCTATCCTGTACTAGCTTTAAATGTTTCTCCAAATTTTTGAGTGAATCTTTCTGCCGCTGCCTGTAATTCTACACCTCTAACTGGAACACCAACTGAACGTTGCTGCTTGTACCAAGTGTATACAGCATCGTCAATATTATTGAACTTTGCTGCAGTCATTCGTTTTCTTTTAACAATAGTCACATTTGGCGTATCTTGCTTTAACACAAAATTGGAAATTTTTTTCTGTCTTTTTTATATCATAAAATGTAGACTTACTAATTCCAAACTCGTTTAAAATATTCTGCACAGAATAACCAGCGTCTAATTTACTCAACACTTTCATTTTGTCTTCTAAAGTTAAAGTCTTGTATTTACCTCTAGCACTCATATTGTAATACAGTACTGTAAATTAATATTAAACAGTGTTTGAAGAAAATGTGGTTTGAAAAGCTGTACGCAACTAAGAAATAACTTCAATACAATAGAACGCACACGAATACAATAACAATGACGCACACACTACCAAAGCAGCAGTTGAAACTGGACTAAACCCAGTCGGGGTGGGGGTGCGTATCGCACATTTTGCCAACATAACACTTTAAGAATTCCCTAAAGGCAAACGTTTTCACAAAGAATTCAGAAAACTAATTTTTTTTGTGACTTATAATTTTTTTTTAGGGAGTCCGAATTATCGTAAATTGCGAATTAGAGAAGTCCGAATTAGAGAGGTTTCACTGTATATAAACTTTTATACGCTTCCTTAATTAAAATTGGATAATTTTGCAATCTGACTTTCCCCCCAATTCAGAAGATTCCATGGAAACGTCTAGACGAATTTTTCAGCACAGAACACCAGGAAATGGTAACGACAAAATAACTACACTAACACATGTTATATTATATTAATAACCGAATATGTTTATATTCGGTTAAAACAAATCTTATTCCTTTATTCAAATTTAATTACTTCTTTCTTTCTCTTATTTTTCTATACTTCTTTATACTGACATCTATTACCTAGTATCTTATTATAAGAACCCCTACTTATAAACCAGTACTCTTACTTTATATTTTCCCCTGTTATTTTTTACGTACACACACACTCTCTCACTCTATTACTTAATTTCATCCCCCGTTTTATTAATGAGTATGAGCTCATTAATGATTTATAATGTTTTGGCCAAATGAATCTGCCTTTACACTTGTTACCTATTTGCGTAATATCCAAATGTGCACGATGTTGTCCGGAACTGTTTTCACTAAACACTCTCCACTCCGACCAAGTTTAACGTTTTTTAATCGTCACTTCATTATTTACCACTGGTTGTACATTTTATACTCCTTGGTAGGCCTACTTTAATACTTTTTCGGCCTACCAGGAACTCATCCGAGACTATGGTTGAATTAACGACTGTACAGGTTGAAGACTGGCTTTCCAATATCCAGCGTCAAGCGAAGCGTGGGTCCGCTCGGCAGCCCATCTCGCTGGCCACGTGTTCATAAATTCGAACGCTGATTGACTCTCTCCATCTCATGTGCGGCTATGGAATGTATGTACGTGTCTCACGCTGGGAAAGTTGGCCCACACATGCGCGCGTATGCATGAATACGCACCCTTGCTGATAGTCTGCATTCCTGTAGCATTCCATACATCACACGGAGCTATAGTTGGTGACCCAAAAATATACTCTGGTTAAATAAAAGCTTTAAATTGTATACTCTCATTGGTTTGTACCGTTACATTCTTCATTCACCAGTCAATGAATTCATTCTTCATTTACCAATGTACAGATTATAAGTTAAATGTAGTCGCATTCATAAGCGAAATTTTATGTGTACTACGTTATTGACAACAAAGATGTAGTTTCTATGGAAACTCACCGGTTCCAATTTCGATCACGCACCAGCGGTCGTTTTCAAATTTGCGACATGTCCTTATAAACATTTTCAATGTTAAAAATCACAGCCCTGAATACAAAAACCTAGGCCTGTTTAAATTTAAATTTTAGCACCCACGACACCCATTGTAACTGTGTGATAGACGGTGCGCAGGGCTATGATGGC
The DNA here is from genome assembly GCA_034769895.1 of Magicicada septendecula. Taxonomy (NCBI): domain Eukaryota; kingdom Metazoa; phylum Arthropoda; class Insecta; order Hemiptera; family Cicadidae; genus Magicicada; species Magicicada septendecula. Next base: position 233,793,281 of record CM068372.1, on the reverse strand, counting down.
AATACCAGTATAAAATTAAACAAAACAATGTATGAAAATAAATAAAGTGGTCTTATATAAAAGAGAGATGGCTAAAAAATTAGTGAGTTGTGCAAAAAGACGTAAAATACAATATCATAACGGGGTGTTGTACAAAGCGACGTCATGATCAAGTTTACGCATACGCGATGAAATCGGCAGGGGTTGTATGTTTCAGAGAGTTCTACGAGATGGCTTGACCAGCACTGTCATGGTTTTTGTTAGTGGAAAGGTAATCCACTTCAAACAAGAAACGTACCGATCAGGGGACAATGATTTTGTAAACTCGAGTAAATACATAAACACACACATTACATATACATATATGTAAACTTCACATATAATAAAATATTTCCAGATGGGTTCTTTACAATTTACTGTCTTTAAAATACAAGACAAATCAAATGGGAGCAGCCTTAAAATTTCTTAATGGATGAGCTCAAGAATAGGATAAGTTTTTTAATCACACTGTTATTGGTAATGAGTAGGGCCCGGATTTTTATGCAGCAAAAAATGGCAAAATATGTACATAAATATGTAGGAAAAATAAGGAAAATATGTAATATTTAAGAAATATGTAGTATTAAAATACTTTCACGTCAACAATGTAATTTACATTTTTACGAGAACATAACAGTGCCCTCTTTGAAAGGTTTTGAAAATAATAGGTGCTTCATTTTAAACTTTTTAAAATCACTTTCAAAACATGCAAATATATTTTGAGCAAAGTCAATGTAATCCATAAAATACTAATCAAGTTCGGGGCTGACACTAATCACCAGTTAGATTACCACTTCTGTTACAGAAATTAAGTTAACCCTCAGAATACACAGTATCTGAAAGTTCAACTCTTTGTTGAAGAGTTTACAATAAGACAGCATGCATAAGAAATGAATTACTTTTCAATTGTTTATTGTACTTTAGAAAATTTATGAAAACATATTTTAGAAAACAGAATTAAAAAAGAAATCTTGATATTATAAAATTAACAACAAAATATTTTACCTATGGATTTCTGTAGTATAGGACATGAGTATAAAGTAAAAAATTGAGAATTATTAACTATTTAACAAAGTATTTTACTAGGAGAGTTGAAATTACTATAAAATTAAAGGTAGATTTTTGACTTGAAAATCTATATTGTATACATATAACTCTACTATAACTCTGCATAAGAATAAAGTGTCCACGTAAGTTTTTTTTACCACTGTTTAGTTGCACAATTAATTATTAAATACTTTTCTATATTGTCTGTTGACATGGACTGTCTTCGGTCTGAGAGTATGTTTTTATATATAGAAAAGGATATCTCGACATCACATGTCGTCACCAGCACATATTTATACAGAGGAATCGTACTTGGAAGAATATTCTCAATCGATTCTACAGTTTTGCCGTTACATATGCGATAAATGGTATGTAAAGTTGAGTAACCAGGGTTTCTATTCAGCACAGCATTTAATTTAGTGGAAACTTTGTCACCGACTTCACCCTGCACAGCATTTAACTTGTTAACTGCCTCTTCAACTATTCCTATGGCTTCTTGGAGAGTCAGACCTGCAGTCTCCAGTTTCTTGATACTATCGGGAAGCCAACCGAAATGCGTTTTGATGTACGAAACTGAACATATTACCTTAGAGTTGTTGAATGCAGACAAGGATTCACTCACTGGCACTGCAGAATCGGGAGATAATGTTTCCACCACAGACTTCAAAGTTGTCACTGTAGAAATTTACAGCTTCGATCCAGGTTCCCCATCTTGTAATTACGGATTCTGGAGGCAGAGGTGTGTCAGGTAGCCTTTGTTTGTAGCACTGGATACGGTAAGGAGCTTTCAAGAACACCTTTTTTGTTGCTGATTTTAATGCATTTACTTCAGAGAAAAGGTCTCTGACAGTTTCAGCTACTCGATGCAATCCACGAGCCAGGCATGTAACATGTAGTAGGTTGGGGTAAAACACATTTAGAGAATTACCTGCTTTCAACATGTATGCTGCTGCATCTGTATACAACAGCAGTACCTTCTCTTCTTTAACACCATTTGGCCATTAACACTTTCAGTCCATCATTAATAAATCGAGCTACTGTTGAATGATTTGTTTGCTCCACGGGCTTACAGTAAATCAAGTAGGGCTTGGCTGGATTCTCGGAATCTAACTTACCCACAATAAGATTTGCGATGTAACGACCTACAGCGTCCGTTGTCTCGTCAACACCTATCCATATATAAGAATCACTGATGTCGGCTCTGATTTTTTCCAAAGTCTCAATATAGCAAACGTTCAAGTAATTTTTTCTGAGTGTAGATTCATCTGGAATATTACGTTTGAAGTATTTCTCTAAGAAAGACTTAAATTGAGGCACTTGAAGTTTGTACCAAGGCACATTAGCAGCAATCATTGCTAAAGCCATGTCTTTATAAAACTCACTATTAGATGATGAAGATTGCTGCTGCATCTTTGTAAGTAGTACCTGTTTCAATGAAGAAGATCGTTCTTTATTTCTAGTATGTAAATGACTTCGCAATGTTGTTCCAGTTGAGACTTCATGGAACAGCCAATATTTTTATCACAAACTTGGCAAAATACAGCTTTACCGTCAGTTGTAAAAGCACTGTCAATCTGTACCCATGATTTTAACTTAGATGACAAAGATGATGCGGTCGGTGCCATGATAAAACAAGGATATTTGTATTTCAAACTCTTAAGAACTTGCGTTGAACAATACCGCACAATCTATTATTTAAGACGTCTTTTGTCCAACAACGAGAATCCGCCAAGGCAAGAAACAAGCAAGCGCAGAAGTGTAGGCGAAAGACAAAACACTGACTTGACAATAACTTCAACGCACCACACTGCACACCAGATTGTTATTTACGTGTAGGCTTACACTCCGAGAGCGTCGATAATACTGGCATTAAAAATCACATTGTGCCCTACAATAGCATAGAGTTATATAGATATTTGTTTGTTTAGGTAGATAGAATCCGTTGCGAGAATTGCAAGATCTGCGAAGAGTATTTATTTACCGCAGACAGCACGTTCTTTCCCCACCGAGTCTGCTGAACATGCGAACGAAACGTAAATAAGGAGTGGGCCACGCATACCATTCTCATCTAACATCCCGTGCGAAATGCCTTACTTGACGCTTGAGTTTGTAAAAAATTTTACTTCTTGAAAGTAGAATCTATGCGTGCAATTGCAACAGATGCAATATTTTGCCTTTTCTTGCATAAATTTAATTGCACCTGATTCTGATTAATTGCACATTTGCGCATCTGAGTAATGTTGTTATAGGCCTAACTATTTTTTACCATTTCAATTTTCAAATTGAAGTAAAGTATAGTAAAATAGCTAAAATATGTAGAAATATGTAAGATGGAGTGAAATATGTAATATGAACAAAATATGTAAAAATATGTAAAATTAAACTCGCGGATAAGACACCTATTGGTATGATTCGCCGATATCTGGCTTTTCCGTGTAAATATTCACTCAGAATTCAAATATGTAATTACATAAAAATCCGGGCCTTAGTAATGAGATATAAATCTCCGTTTAAATCTCTGAAAATAAAGAGTCAGCGAGTGGAATTGTAGCGGGGCATTTTTGGGCATACCTGGGGTAATGACATAATTTGTATCTTTTCATAAATAATAAATAACATAATTGGCAATAGGGACAGAAATTATAGACTTGGGTAAATTTCCTGTTTAAAACAAGAATAACAGTGGCAGCATTGACTGTGACAATTATTTAAGGATATTGTGTGGACAGTTTTAATAACTGCAACTGTACCAAAGTCAGTTCAAGGACAATGACGAACCCGGAAAACGTAAACACGTTATGCAACAGACATCAGGCGATGTGTTGCGTCAGCAACTTATATAACGAGGTGTGTCACGCCAGCAACATTGTGACACAACAGAACAAAGTCAGTCGGAAATTAACATCTCAGCGGACCAGACGCAAAATAAACTGTCGCGTCTGCCCGGCTCTCGCCGGTTTTCGGGCGAAGTTGTTGTGTGTTTGCCGACGCGCCCGCATACGATAAAATGTGATCTTAAATTCAAATTAATAACTTTTAATAGCCATGAAGTAAAATGAAGTGACAGTTTTTGGTGATATATACAAAATTATAAGCAATAGAATTGTGCGGGGTGGACGGAATTACGTAAGGAGGCTGGACTGGGTCGAATCGCTAAAAAATGGCAAGATAAGTAACCGACATGGGGTAAAACCCAAGAAATTGTCAAAATTGTAAAACCTTTTAATTTTAAAAAGAAATGGCAGCCTAAAATATCTATACATAAATTAAACTAAATATGAGATCTCTAAAATAACTTGGTATGTGTGTTGCGTGTGTACGGGAGAATGTAACTATATTAAGAAGTCTGGTTTGCGTTTTCTTAAAAGATTATTTTAATTTAATATCTTGATTCATATAAGGTTTATATAATATTTCAATGTTGTTTTATTCTTTTTTACACTAAAAGTTTTTTTTTTCTTTACTTTAAAAGTTTCTTTCTTTCAAATTTATTTTATGTGCGTTTCTTTTTGATTTGAGAAATGTTAATAAATTTTAATTAATGTGTAAACGTATAAAGTTTCTTTGTTTGTTTAAACAACCATTCTGATCTCCTGTTCGCCTAAAAAGAACCCTCATATATTTTTTCTTTGTACGTAGTTGGTAACAAAGATGGCGCCCGACAATAAACAGTGAATACAGTAACCGTAGAATCAGTTTAACCATGTTTTGATATATTTTATAATATCAAGAGATTATTGAAAAGTATCAATGGCTTCCGAACGTAGGGACGATTTATATAATATAATTATATAAATATAGGCCTATGGGGAGAACAGAATGATTGTTTGAAGTAGAGAATAAAATTTTTATGCATACGTAAATTAGACGTAAGAGGTTATGTTTAATATGGGTGAGTAGAATATTTGTCAATAATTATATGTTACGGATAATAAGATTATATAAAGAAATATATATAAAAAATTCTAAGAAAAATGGCGGATAATAATGATATCAGTTTATCTGATAGTCAGATAGCAAATCAAATAAGTAGCGACTCCGGAATTCAAACAACTGACAGTAGTCTTGAGGAGTCAAAAATAATACAGACAGTTGAGATTCATTCAACACCTATTTTAGGAAATCAAAATAAGAAACCTGATAATGATACTATGTTAGCAAGATTGTATGATATGATGTACAATAGTGTAGAAAAACAAGATGGTAATTTTAGAGAATTAAAAAACCAAATTAATGAAATAAAGAGCGATTCTGACGCTAAATTTAACATGCAAAATTCAATAATTAATAACAAATTTGATGAATTAAAAAGTGAAATTAAAGAAATTAATAAACATTTAGAAAGCACTAACGAAACAATAAGAAACAGTCTAAATAAATTAGAACGGAATGTTGAGAAATTAGGTAACAATGTTTTAAATATGACAAAATGTAAAAATGACGAAATAGTAGACAATTTTGAGAGTATAGTGGGGGTGAAGCATAATGTAGAAACAAATGATGAAAATATAATAACGAATAGTACTGATGAAGTTTTAGAATGCGATAATGAAATGTTAATGAGTGTTTATGAAGTAGAGAGAGAGTGGAAGAATAATGTAGTAATTGAATGGGGACAGAGGGCAAATTTTCCCCTTATTGTTTATAATGATGATGATGATTTAATGTTGTTTTTTCAGGGCAAGAGACCCTTATTGTTAAATGAAGTAATGTTGTACCCTCTGTCCGTAATAATTGTGAGAGTGTGATGTGGTGCTATGAAGAAAGAGAGTTATATGTTGAGAATGAAATAGAAATATATAAGTTAGAAAGAAAGTATGATGAATTGAGAAAAATACTAGAAGGGGTGATGATGAATCATGTGAAATACGAACCTGTTGAAAGAGAGATAGAAAATAATTTTGATAATATCTTACCTAACTATGATGACTTACCTGACGTAGTAGTTGAGGAATACAAAAATGAGAAAACGATTTACCTGACGTTAACAAATAACACTGATACAGACTGGACAATTCTAACTTATGGTAACAAGATTTATAGTGGTACAATGGATGAAATAGAGTTGATAGATTATTATGATAGTAATGATTATCATAATTTGTGTGTTGATAAAAATGATGAATGTTACAAATATGTTAGATATATATATGACGATGGTGGGTGAGCTAAAAGATCAGTGTTGGGACATTTTTAAATATTGTAAATTTTTGGTAATGACCTTGCTGATTTGGACATCTGAAGTGAGATACACTTGAACAGTTTTGACGCATATTTTGTAAATAATATTGAATTCATTTGTGTGTATTGTGAAATGTTAGATAAGTAATGTGTATATGTTTTGGAAAATGTTGTGTTAATAATAATAATATTATTAATATTTTAGCACTCTAATTAAATAACAAAATAATTATGAAGACAATAGTTAATGATTTGTAGAATGTTGATAATAATTGAAATATGTTATTTTAATAATCAAATGAATTAAATAAGTTGAGATGTTTAGATATTGTGATTGAATGTTATATGCTTGAATTTTTTGTTTGTGAATGTAAATTGTTTGGTGAGATTTTGATTTAATAATAATTAATAAGTAAATAAATGTTAAATGGTCTATTTTGTGGAATAACTTAATGGTTAAAAATATATGTTAATAATAAATTTTAAGCAATTTTGAAAATCTGATTGCAACACAGGATAAATAAATAATGAGGATAAATAAAAAGAGTTAATGAAAAATTTTAAATAATGTCTATAAATTTTTAGATAAATCAGTTAAAAGAGAATTGTTTGTTCAATGTATATTTGTGTATTATGTTATGTAATGTATTATACAAGTGTGTGTAGCTGGGAGGTTATCCAAGGGGATAACGTATTAAAAATTTGATATATTTTAATTAATAATGATGATTTGCTACTCAATAATTTTGTTTGAATTTAAAAAATAGATGCACTAAATACTTCTTATATTGTGTTATTATGTCTTATTGTGTTGATTGCATTAGTATGTTAGGAATAAGTATTATAAAAATATAATAATATGTTTTCAATGTGTTTATAGATTTTAAAATAAAATGAAAAATAGTTGTAATAGGTAAAATTTTCAATAGGTTGTAAAAGATAGAAGTGGGTGATAGTAATTGTTTGAATAAAATGTTTGAATCAGTTCAAGTTGAATTTTGTGGGACATAGATTTGTCCAAATCGAAGTAAGAGTTAAAGTAATAGTGGAAATGAAAATAATGCAATATTGTTTTGAGTTAATGTATGTTATAGAATTTTGAGAAGTATAAGTGGAGACACAGTAGAAATGGAGAATTTATGTAGAGTCTTGAGTGATATATTGTTGTTTATTTGTTGATGTTAATTTGTTGTAATTGTAGTGAGGTTATGAGATTGAGATTTTTTGGGGATGGCAATTTTGTAGTAGTGGTAGTGTAATGTGGGAGTCCGCAACATAAGGGTTGGGACGGGATTTGGTATAGTTTTAGTGGGAAGGGGCCGCCTTAGGTAAAAATCCAGGGGCCAGAGAACGGGAATTGAGCTTTTGGGGGGGGGGGAAACACGTATCCTATGTACAAAGGGTTAGAGAGTATTTTTTTTTATATAAAAGTAGAAGGTGGCGATTGGAGTTAAAATAGTAAGTAGTTAGAGGTAGAGAAGGGTTAGTAAAATTTTGATAGAGGGGTGTCATACTAGTTAGAGATTTTGTAAGGGAACGTTAGAGTAATAAAGGGGTAAGATTATGAGTAAATGCCAAGTGGATAAAGTAAATTATAAGGAATAACGTAGAAGCACCCAAAGTAATGAAATGGAATAATGATGGCCATAATTGAAAAAAAAAAATAAAAATAAAAAATAAAATAAAATAAATTTTTGTAATTTTGAGAATAGAATTAATAAGAGTAAAGCAAGTTTAAAAGTAATTTTTTGATTTTATATGCCAATTTAATGATGTAAAGTGTGTAACATTTTAATTGTAAGTTGTTTATTTTAAAATGAATTATTAATGTACTATGTTTTCTTATGTTAGGTTATGTTAGGTATTCTGATATATACATGTTAGCGATAAATGAAAAACAAAACCAGTGCTTCTTAGCGCAAACCAGCACCGCTAGGGGGAACAGATCAGTTGGGGATATGGTGTTGTATAAGGCCACTATTTAATATTTTGATTTGTTGTTTCAGTGTTTGGTGGTGCTGTGGCGGCGGACCTGAGCTGGCCTGCGCGTCAGAGCAGGGGCGTTGAGTATCTGTCTGACTCTACGGTGTTGGGATCTCGAGAGAGAAGTCCAGTATTGTCATGCAGATGCGGTCACAGTCACCGGACCAAGGGTGAGTTGATTATTCTTTTGTGTAAACCATACAGGGGGTTGTGGCGACATATCCTGGCTGATCCCTTTAGCAAGTATGAATGTGTCAATGAGATTTTTTATGCTTCGGCATAAAATATCTCATTGAGGGGGTATTGTAGCGGGGCATTTTTGGGCATACCTGGGGTAATGACATAATTTGTATCTTTTCATAAATAATAAATAACATAATTGGCAATAGGGACAGAAATTATAGACTTGGGTAAATTTCCTGTTTAAAACAAGAATAACAGTGGCAGCATTGACTGTGACAATTATTTAAGGATATTGTGTGGACAGTTTTAATAACTGCAACTGTACCAAAGTCAGTTCAAGGACAATGACGAACCCGGAAAACGTAAACACGTTATGCAACCAGACATCAGGCGATGTGTTGCGTCAGCAACTTATATAACGAGGTGTGTCACGCCAGCAACATTGTGACACAACAGAACAAAGTCAGTCGGAAATTAACATCTCAGCGGACCAGACGCAAAATAAACTGTCGCGTCTGCCCGGCTCTCGCCGGTTTTCGGGCGAAGTTGTTGTGTGTTTGCCGACGCGCCCGCATACGATAAAATGTGATCTTAAATTCAAATTAATAACTTTTAATAGCCATGAAGTAAAATGAAGTGACAGTTTTTGGTGATATATACAAAATTATAAGCAATAGAATTGTGCGGGGTGGACGGAATTACGTAAGGAGGCTGGACTGGGTCGAATCGCTAAAAAATGGCAAGATAAGTAACCGACATGGGGTAAAACCCAAGAAATTGTCAAAATTGTAAAACCTTTTAATTTTAAAAAGAAATGGCAGCCTAAAATATCTATACATAAATTAAACTAAATATGAGATCTCTAAAATAACTTGGTATGTGTGTTGCGTGTGTACGGGAGAATGTAACTATATTAAGAAGTCTGGTTTGCGTTTTCTTAAAAGATTATTTTAATTTAATATCTTGATTCATATAAGGTTTATATAATATTTCAATGTTGTTTTATTCTCTTTTTTACACTAAAAGTTTTTTTTTTCTTTACTTTAAAAGTTTCTTTCTTTCAAATTTATTTTATGTGCGTTTCTTTTTGATTTGAGAAATGTTAATAAATTTTAATTAATGTGTAAACGTATAAAGTTTCTTTGTTTGTTTAAACAACCATTCTGATCTCCTGTTCGCCTAAAAAGAACCCTCATATATTTTTTCTTTGTACGTAGTTGGTAACAAAGATGGCGCCCGACAATAAACAGTGAATACAGTAACCGTAGAATCAGTTTAACCATGTTTTGATATATTTTTATAATATCAAGAGATTATTGAAAAGTATCAGAATGTCATTACTCAAGATCACGGTCAAAACTGGAGAAATTCAAGCAAAGTACATGAAAGTAATGGTGAGTATTTCCTGTGACCAGAAAAGCTTTCCACTCATTGATTTAATATTGTATAGAATAATAGTAAATGTATAGATTTATGCTATGTAATTTAAAAGAAACAATGTGGCCTTTTGTTAAGTAGATTTGTTGTTATTTATGATAACATTCATCCATATTCAGCTGCAACAACTTAGTCTTTGACTGGGAACTTAAAATCTGACTGGGAAGTTTCAGGCTTCTGTCAAATACAGTTCTGATCTGGACCCCAGAGATTTCTATCTGTTTCTAAATAAGAAACAGATTGAACTCAGAAGTTATTTCTGAAATGATGATAAGACTCAAGAAGCTTTGACTAAGCTGAGAAGACTCGTGACTCATGAACATAATATGATCAGTGCCATGTGCTCCACAGATAGCTGCATACCCTACAATAGTCTTGGATCTTTTATAATAATTTTTATATAGTGGTGTGCAAAAGTGATAATTCTGTTTGTGATTTTAACCTCTAACAAAACTTTCTTCAATAAACTTCTGTTAAGATGTGCAATTGACGACAGGTAATGGACAACAACAATGAGGTAATAAACGACAACAATACGGTAAGTAAAGTTTTTAAATATCTTAAATTAAAAGTCAAATTGAAGAGGGTTTTAAGTAAAATATGGTTCAATAAACAATGTCTGGATAATAATGTCATCCCAAAATACGCGCAAGTTAAAATTAAAAATAAGAACGCGGTAGCTAAAATAGTAAAAGAACAAAGCGAGAAGTTGTGGATAAAATTAGAAATAAGGTCACTTTATGGCTTAGTCAATAAATATAATAGGGAATTATATGACAGACATATAGAATTGTTAAGAATATACTCGTATGTAGAGTTAGAAGAAATACAGTGAAACTTCACTAATTCGGACTAATGTGGACCAAGCTCAGTCCGAATTATAGAACATTACGAACTGATCGCGAGTTTTTGCGTGTCTATCGGTTACCAATAGCAGACAATATAAAAGAAATCATTCTGAAACCCAATTTGAATCTACAAGAGGTCTACTGCATGTTCTTGTTAAAAATACTGTATTTAATACTCTATTAATTAGTAGTAGAAGAGGTATAAAATAAGAAATAACGTATAGTACCTGTTTATGTGATGTTTACTAAAAAAATTCGATTCAGTTTTATACTGTAGTACGTAACTTACATACAAAACACTCTTATTTTCACTGCACAGTACGTATTCTAGCAAGCCTACAGCTTCTTGAAAAAATCAACTTTTTTCTGCGTGTATTTTGTTTTTAGCTGTTTCCTCACAAAATCCTGTTTCATTTCACTTAAAACAAAAAAATATTTGCTTAAGTCAGAGTTTGCAGGCATTTCTACGAACTTCAACAAGGATTGTACGTTTTTTATTGCATCACTTATTTTAACATTCTCACTTTCTTCGTGATCGTTTTCTTCCTCATCGTCATCATCATCGCCATTTTGATCGTCTGTCTGGTGACCTTCTATAGTAGCAGCTATTTCTTCTTCTGACTGCACAACATACCCTACCTCACCAGCATCTTCATCCAGCCACTCTTGAATATTTTCCATTTTCCGTGTTTGTCTCATGTTCTCCTGCATTTTCTAAAATATTTCTGTAATCATCTTCTTCAATTCCATTAAAATTCTCTTCTTCGTTATCTTCAGGGTTAAGAAGTTTTTCCCAAGAATTAGCAGTCGTCGTGGCTTTCACCTCCTTCCAACTTGAAGCCCAGTTAAATAAAGCATTTTTTATGTTGTAATTTTTCATATTGATTAAAGTCTGTTCACCTAAACTGGTACTGCAACCCTCTTCATCTTCAAAAAATATGAGACAGTCTTGTAGCTGTTTCTTTCTGTACAGCCGTTTGCAACTATAGATTACTCCTTGGTCCATTGGTTGTATTAGTGCCGTGTTATTAGGAGGCATGAATAGACATTTTATTTTTCCATTATCACTTCGTAAAATGTCCTCTGCAGGATGCACTGGAGCATTATCCAATAACAACACTGCTTTAACTTCTTCCCTAGCAACATTTTTTTCTTCCATCTGAAATGTTGTGACTGATGGAACAAAATTGTTATGAAACCAGAACTCTAAATTTCACAACTGAACCACGCGTTTCTGTGAGCTTTATAAATCACAGGAAGATCAGTCTCGTTTATGTTCTTCATTGCTCTTGGGTTTTTAGATTTTCCTACAACAACAGATTTTAATTTATGCGTACCATCGAAATTGGCACACAGTAATGCAGACAGCCTCATTTTATTTATTTTATGTCCAGGTGTATGGGTTTCTTTTCTACTCGATTGTGTATTTTTTGGCATTGCCTTCCAAAACAATCCCGTCTCATCAGCATTGTAGATTTGCCACGGTTCAAGTTCATTATCATTAATAATCTTTTGTAAATTATCCTTATATGGTTGAACTGCTTCATGATCTGCACTTAAAAGTTCTCCACAAATCGATCGGTTTGCTATGCCATGTCGATTTCTAAATCTAAACAACCACCTTGTACTTGCCTTAAAATCTTGGTTTTGAAATCGAGTAGCAAAACGTTCAGCAGCAGTCTCCAATTCTATCCCACGGATTGGTACACCAGCAGCTCGTTGTTGTTTATACCACGTCCAAACAGCTTCGTCAATGTCAGACGTTTCGGCAGGAGTCATCCGTTTTCGCTTAATTTCACTGGCACTATCAAAGTCTCTATTCAATGAAAAATTTGTAATTGCTGATCTGCTTTTTTTAATATTGTAAAATGTCGATTTACTGATACCGAAATCGCGTAAAACACTCTGAACCGAATCACCTTTGTCAATACATTTTAAAACTTCTATCTTTTGTTCTATCGTGAGCGATTTATACGAATCACGTTTACTCATTTCTGAACACAGTAATAGGTACGAACACTACGGAGTCAAAACGTAAAGTGACTGGCTATGGGACGAACGTTCACAATGATGACAAATGTGAAAGTCCGTATGAGTCATATCCGTTATGAATTATACATTACTGTTCAGAATTTCCAGGAAATGTATACGACACTGCTTTTCGTTATCGCTGACCTACCAATTAATAATCCCAGTTCATGGAATACACTATGTACAGTATTTCCGGCCTTTCTCTTCTCAAGTAGGCTAAATCTACACTTGATTTTGAGTTTTTACATATGTACATATAAATTACAGTACTGGAACCCCAGTCTGAATTATAGAAATTCCAAATTAGTGACGTCCGAATTAGCGAAGTTTCACTGTATTATATAATTTTGGTTTGGGGTACATAGAAAAGAAATTGGAAAATAAAAAAATGGTAGATAACTTAAATAAATTAATAAGAAAGAACGAAATGAAAAAGGAACACCTCTCTAAGAATAACTATGGAAAAAGAGTAATAAACCTTACAGAGGTAACTTTCAATACAGAAGAAAAAGAAATGTTAGCAAAAGGCTTAAAATACGCCACCAAAATTAAATCAAGAAAAAACGATTATTGAATGGGAAAGCATAATACAAAAACTAGGAAATTAAAATGATAAAAAAAGAATAAGGTGGGAAGTAGGGACTGTAGTAGATAAAATATTTAAGAAAAATTTGTATAACTCAAAAAATGAACAAATAATCAAATCAACTGTAACTAAACTAAAGAATAAAATAAAAAAGAATGATATTATAGTTACGAAAGCAGACAAAGGAAATACAATGGGGCTACTGAGAAAGGAAGAATACATAAAGAAAACGGAAGAATTTATAAGTGAAGGACCATATGAAGAAATAAAGTATGATTATACAAGTAAGTACCAGTCAAGGATAAAACAAATGATGAAACCGATAACATTTATAGAAGAAAATAAGAAAAAGTATTTATTGGAAAGTAATCCAACAGCACCAACTTTTAAAAGTCAGGTTAAGATACATAAAGAAGGAAAACCAATTAGACCGATTGTTTCTTTTATTAATGCACCTATTTATAAATTATCAAAGGAAGTTACCAGAGTACTGAAAGAGAAATATAAATTTGGGACAAAATACAACATAGAGAATAATGTAAAATTGATAGAAAATTAGAAAATATTAAAATTAATGAAAATACAAAATTGATATCACTGGATGTTAAGGACATGTTTACCAATATCACAGTAAATAAAGTTATTAAGTTAATAAACGATAATAATATGGGAGAACACAGGTATAAAAAGCAATTGATTAAAGTAGTTAAAGAATGTGTAAATCAGAACTATTTTAGGTTTAATAACAAGTTTTATATACAGAAAAAAGGATTACCTATGGGATCTTCATTATCCCCAATTCTTGCAGAAATACACATAATGATTTTGAAAAGCAATTAATAAGTTCCACTAAGTATAAAGACAATATAAAATTATGGACTAGATACGCTGACGATGTATTAGTAATTTGGGAAGGAAGCATAAAAGAAGTGCATGAGTTTATAAATGAGGTAAATAATAAGGATAAAAACTTACAATTTAAAGAAGAGATAGGAGGTAAGAAAATAAATTACTTAGATTATACATAGAAATTAAAGATAATGAGAAACTACAGTTTGGGATATTTAGGAAAGAATCGTATTCTGATATAATTATGCCACAAGAGTCTTACCACCCTTATAGATATAAAATGGCAGCAATCAATTTGTTTTGTTATAGAGCTCAGAAGTGTTTAAAAGAGACCGAATCAAAAGATAGGGAGTTAAAAACGATAAAGGGAATTGTAAGGAATAATAACTATAACACCAACATAGTGGATAAAGTTATGAAAAGTGTTAACATATAAAAAGCTAAAATAGAACCAGAACAAAAGAATTATGCAGGGTCATTGACATACTAGAAAAATTATAAAATGTTTTAATAAGTACGGAGTAGATATAGCTATTAAAAAATGTGAAACGGTATTTGATAAGGAATAAAAATATAGAAAAAATCCCAGTATTACAGAAAAGCGGAATTTATAAATTAAAATGTAAAGACTGCAACAAAGTGTACCTAGGTGAGACAGGACGAAAATTCGTATGCAGATTGTCTGACCACAAATGTGGAGAAGGTAATAGAACAAAGAATTCGTTATAAGCAAGACATTTCATAGAAGACAACCATAAGTTTATTAATCCTTTCGAAGACTACGAAATTGTAAAAGTAGTAAATAACACAGTTGAAAGGAAGCTTAGGGAGGAGTTAGAAATATTGAAAGAAAGAGAAAAAGGGTTAGACAATTTAATTAATAATAAAATTAAATTTGATAATGACGAAATATTTTATAACATAATTAAAAAGTAAATGATAGAGGACAGATAGATAAGATTAAGAATTAAGTTGCATAGGACTAATTGGATGTTTCTAAAACAGGGTGTGTGACTGGCCCACAAGTGTGAATGAGAAAGGCGGTTAGGTTTAAAAGGAATGCGCGCACGCATGTGCACACACACACACACACACACACACACACACACACACACAGAGGAATGTGCTAGAAAAATATGTAACTGTCCAGATGGGGGTGACAGGGCTCAGAGGTTGGGAAAGGACATTTGAATTATAGCTTGTTGTGTGTGAAAAGGTGGGGTGGGGTGGGGGTGAAGGGTTTGTTTTCACGTCTGTTTGTTCATTTCTGATCTGACGATGAGCTGTGAAGCTTAAAAGCGCTAATTGGAATAATTTTTATATAGTGGTGTGCAACAGTGATAATTCTGTTTATAATATTTTGGGTTATAGACATTAATTCCATGATATCTTGATAATTAATTTGGAAGTGAAATATATTTAACAAAATTTTTTAATTATCACTCAAATAATTATACAGTATGAGGTGCATTATTGTTGTGAACTGTAGCTATAATTTAAGTTAACCGTGAGTTAACCATTTATACAAACAAAGAATCCATGAGATAAATTGTAAAGAACCCATATGGAAAACTTTTTATTATATGTAAAGTTTTTTTAGCATGAACAATTTGTACTGTTTGCAAGAAGCAGTTGGGAGAAAACATTGGCAGGCTAAGTTAACTTAAGCGTCTAAGCTCAACGCTATACATATCTTGGCTCTAGTGTTCAAACAGAAAACACAAGCTGTCTCAAGTGTACAGGAATGTCATTTACTGGTTACATTAACAATTATTATTTTTTAAATTGGTAATAAAATATCCAGTTTTATTCAATGTGGTAATACATAATTATTTGTGTGGTGGTACCAGTATCTAAAGACAGCGTGCAACAACCTACTCAGTGGAAAACAAGAATGATCTCCATTAAAAAGCCTTTTTACTTTTACAATCTAGGATGAAAAGTCAGGATTACTTGACTAAATATAAATTTCAGTTACTTTCGCAAATGGCTAACAGAGAAACTAATAAAAATTTTTAATGGAATTCAAATGATGAACAATCACAATGTTTTTTTCTTTAAATCCAGCACCAACATCATCGTCTAGTAAAGCAGATGTGATCAAATGGTTATTAGAACAGTTTGCCTCTATGACCATCTCATATTACTTTCCTTAAGCCAGAATTATACGGAATAATTTAAATCCCACAACCTTTCCTATAAACTTACAATGCTGATTTACTTCTGAAAAAGATTCATTATTCAGTGCTAATATTGCTACCTTACCACCCAGACTTCACATAAAAGAACTAATCCGGGCTATTATAAATTTATATGATTCAAGAATTAGCATATTTTCTTGTGTACAATATGAACTTTTTCTCCAGATTTTCTCTCAAAAATGTGAGTGCACATTATAAACGAATAATATAATTTACATGCTAAATTGTAAATCAGCACATGTATGGTCAGATTGTGCACAGTTGACAACGTTTCTTAAAACTGAGAGGCTTGAATCTAGTAATTATAAAATTACATTTACCGGTAATTTGGTTCGCAACTTTCACTTCTTCTCCATAAGTTATTTGTTCATGATGTAGACTTATAACGGTACTCTCTTGCAGCATTCTGTTGCTGTACGTATTTGTCGTCATTAGTCTGTTGTTTTTTACAGTAGTTCATTACCGGTATTGTGTGTGTTATGAAGAAACAGACTGTATATTGATAATGAGTGCTACAACATCTCTATCGTTCTTTGCAGTTCAGTTTAAATTATCCATATTAAAATTCACAAAAAAAAATGCTAATCATCCTGCATTCACATAAGTTTGATATAGCCATGTGGGAATTTGATATAGCCGTATCTAACGATCGGGTGTTACTACTTGTGGTTGGCGTTCTTTCTGTAGGAAAACAGCTAAGTTTTCAGAAGTAGAAAAGCATCTGGTCGAGTTTATAAAAGTGGGGGTTTCGCTGTTGCTACTGAAAGGTACAGATTCAAGCTAACAAATCACTCAGCGTCTTGAAATAGACAATACTCAATTTTGTCCCAACCTTGGTTCGTCTGTACAGTTTCTTTGCAGACATGTAGTTTTGATTCAAAGAACTACTGTTTACCTTAATGCTTAATGTTTACCTCGAGAGTATGAAAATAAAATTATCGAGTTCCATCGATTTATTGTACAAACAATGTATACGAACAATTTCGATTCACCTCAAGTTGGGAACGCAGACCAGTGTTTTGTCTTTTACAATATGCCAATGGCCACGAACATTAATGAAAACGGTGTGAAATCTGTGCCAGTCAGATCAACAAGACACAACAAACAGAAGTCTAAAATCAGAATAATCGGAAGAGGAGAATAATTCAATAATGCCTTCTTCAGAAACAGGTGAAGCTCTTCATAAATGCAACTGGTATGTGCTAGTGAAAAACTTAAAACATAACAAACTACACAAAAACTATGACTTGTGAAGTTTTAAGTTGTTTTAAATGTTATAGTATTTAAATAATATTGCTGTTTTGTGTTTGCAAATAAATACCCATAGCAAGTATTTTATTCTATTACTTTGTATAAAACACTTTTTCTGTATAGTATAACATTCAAACAATATATATTTTTCTACATCTTAATAAATATGTTCAATTCAAATACAGATGCACCTTATACACGAATTGCATTTTTTCTGGGAAATATTACAATAATGTGCGAGGGCGCATTATATACACGAAAATATGGTAATATGATATTTAATTTAAATGATTACAACTGTAATCAACACAACTGTTACTATAAAATATTACCTCATTATAACAGTTGATTAATTGTCAAAGATATCAAAAAGCTATTGAAATTGAAAAAAAACTGTCTTAAATCTGAAAATTCTGGAAAATGTTTAAAAGACTTAATACACAATACTCACAGAAGTAGTAAAAAGATGACGGTGACAACTGAACATTTATTCGTATTGCTGAAAAAAGAATTTTAATATCGGTATTTTAAAAACCGCTGTGCCAATACCTTAAAATAGTCATGTGATCAAATATTTGTTCTTTCTTTATTTCCCATAGATACTGTCTATATAACAACGTAGTAAAACGTTATGAAGTAGTTTTACTATAACTAACAGTGACGCCAATAAAAAACTGCAGTTTCATGGTAAGTTGGTGTTTATTTTCCAGCATGGTGATAATAGTTTTCCTATACATATTTATTATTATATCTTCAAAAAAAAAATGTTTGATAAACACAATAATGAAGTGCATGATTTCAAATAAGAGAAAAAAAAGAAATGACACCAAAAATTCATGCTCATGTAGTCTGGGAAAACCATCAAACATGGTTTTCACACATCACATCAAGTGAAAACACACAAGTGTTTCAAAACGTAGTCAAGTATCTGCTACTTGAAAAAACATGTCCCTTGCATAAATATTTGTCCTACAAATACTTCACCTAACATTATGATCATACATTTCCTTCATTTATTTATGAGTTTCCACAGGGCATGTGTTTCTTGCATTTACAAACAAGAGTACACCTTGAATTTTATATTTGAAAGGATTTTAAATATTGTCACTAATTGTAAACATATGCTGAAGAAATGCAGTTATTACAAAACTTGACAGAGACTGAGCTAGGACAACAATGAACCAAATGGACACATATCACTGGTGGAAGATTATTTATACGAGTGGCGTGCACAAATGTTCTTTACTTTCCAGATGATTCTTTTATGTAGTACTGGTTTATTCAAAATTTAGATCCTCTGAATGAAATATTGGCTAATATTTCAAAGTACTGATCACCTGAAATACATCATATGTGACTTGATTTGGTTAAGTATAAATTTCTTATTTTTAACCAAAAAATTGGACTGACATCCAATACTTTTATGGAATCCATATTTTTATTCAAATATGCATGAATTACAACTACAACAAAAGAATTTTTATTGTAAGGAGAGTTAAAAATTATCATCATAGCTTTTACCATTCGTATTACCCTGACATATCAGTAAGAGTAATCTGACACACAAAAATATTAATATTTTATACTGTCACATTAAGAGCACTAATATATGAAATAAGGCCAACAAATGATATGTATCACATGCCTGGAAAAATCAAATAAGTATGATGGATTAGCTGATCTGGTTCAATATAATTCTGGTTTAATCTACTCTGCTCACTGGAGACATTAACATCTGAAAACATTCATAGCTAATCAGAGTTTCAGTTTTAAATAGCTAGTCAAAATAAATAATTTCTACCATACAAAAAATATAACTGCAGTAGGCAGCGAACAAATCAACAAAAATTTGTCTATATGTTATTTGTACAATGAAACAACTTCCAGAAATTATTAGTTCAGAATAATTTTTAAGAAATCTAATTTATAAGAAAATGTTAATTCACCAATTAACATAAAACATTTTTTTTACTTACAAGCAATGTTATATAAAATGATTTTACCTTAGTCACAGTGATAAAATCTGGACCAAAGAAAACTGATTTAACACCTTCAATACGGAATAATAATTTTGCCAGTGGTGAACAGTAAGCAGAAGGTCCATTAGGAAAGTCCATTGTCTGCCCTGGTTCCAAAACCTAAAAACATTGTATTCTTTATAAAATAACTGGTTACATTCACTCCATTCTAATTGGGGTATTTCTGTGGAGTTTACGTCAAATAATAATTCAATAGACTAGATTTCTTGAACGTTTAGTACCAATCAATTTATTAGTTTATGCAACCCTCGAAAATTGTTGGCGTTTCCCACTCGCCAGATACCGTTTCCCGGGGGGGGGGATAAAACTTTATTATTTAATATTTAGCATGTACCGCTACATTATTCATTAGCCCAGTTTATATTCTGATAGTCCCTTATCGAGTTGAAGATGAAAAATAATTGATTAAAAATAATCAAGCTGGACTAGGCTGAATGTTTCCTCTTGTGGCCACTAACATGGCGAAGTCCCGACGAGAAATACCATTTGTCTATTGCTACACCAGGGTTGAAATCTTCTAAGGGTGGTCCATTTACTGCCAGCTGCATTAGATCTCCTAATGAATGATGTCCAGGGAAAGTCTCTGTTTCACTTTTATCCTGTTAACAAAGCTAAACCCCCGTTCACAAGATGCTGTTGTTACTGCCATGCATACAACGCCGTAAAATACTTTCTTTAGCTCACCAAAACGCTCAGGAAACTTGTACAGAGTTTTTAATAGCTCACCCAGTCCTTTTGAAGTTATTTGCTCTTCTTTACCCATTATTTTTAATTGAAGCCATTCCGATAGCAAAACATCCTCATTTATATCACCAGTTATAAAAACATGCGCCAATTTAAGAATCTCCTCATTGCCATATGCAGTTAGGGTGTCATCTTGAGGAAGGCACAACAAATCCAGAACGTGGCACTTGGTGCCTACTACAGTCTCAAGTGTATCAAGACGGCACTTCAAGTAATGAACTGTGCTTTCGATCAGCTTATTACGGATTGATTTGTATTCTTCCTCCCCTTGAGACGTGTTTGTGAGAACAAATCCTTGGTCGCCTTTGTATTTTGAGCAATTCAGTTTCTCTGAGTCTGAAGTGTCAGAAAGGAATTCTTTCACACTGGATCCTTCAGATGAAAGCAAGAACTGAACCATTTCCACCGTTACCATCATTGACGATCGTACCTGTGAGACCAGTAACTGTTTCAACTGTAAAACTTTACAAAATGGCTCTAGTTTCCCATACAGGTCAATCAAAAAGTTTAATGTTTTTACAAACTTGTATGATGTAAGGATTTTTAGATAGCCTTTTGCTCTAGCTGCATCCGTAGCTTCTCCTGTTGTAGCTTTCCGGTTCGTTATATCCTCAAGATGGATGACCAGAGATACGAGATCACGCCGCAAAGCTTTCAAAGCGTCAGATTTACTACATAGCCACCATAAATTGTGAATATTTCTGAGTTTTACTATCTCACTTTCTAAAGTTTTCGCGGTGTTTTTAAGCTCATGGAGGCGTTTTGAGGATCGTTTGTAAAATTTGTATATGTTCTTCACAGTTTCGTCAAGCTTTTCTAGGTAAGGGATGGAATTGGCAGCATCAAGTATGGCCAATTGTAGACGATGCGCGGCACAGTGAATGCTAATTAAATGCGGAGCTTCTTCTTTCGAACGAAGTACGAAACCTGACTTTGAGCCAATCATAGACGACACCCCGTCAGTTCCCACACTAACCATGTACTTTTCTCTTCTCCAATCAAGCCCTAAGTTATCCAAGAGCCCAGTAACAGCAGTGAAATACGACTCTGCCCTACTGCTCTCGAGAGGCTCCAGGCCTAAAAGGTCTTCTCTTATCTCCCCTTCACACACATAACGAGCATAAACAATCACATGTTCCTCAGCACTTCGGTCTCCGTGGAACCATCAATCAAAATACTGAAACACTGAGCATTTTTTAATTTTTGAACCACATCTTCTTGTAACTGTTTAGCAATAAAATTAATGAAAACTTGGCAGTTTTTATCGTTTACATATTGTTTTGTCTCCACATTTACACCTAATTTAGTTGCAAGGGCAACTTGCTTAGGGAAGTCGGTAAATGGTTTTTCATTGATGCCTATAAAATAGGCTATGTTGAATAAAGTTGTTAGATGCTCAAACATAGAAGACTCTATTTTCTTAATACATTTGGCAAGAGGAGCTTTTCCTGGTTCTGACTCTACTTCAAACCCCGTTAAATTGTCCATATGTACTAGGCTTTTACCACGAAACACAAAAGTTTCCTTTTTCATGGAACCAGAAAATCCTGCTACCCATTTTGGGTCACTATTTTGAGGGTATTTAGCGCATATAGTACATTTTGCGTGGTCGGAATCGTAAGCTAGCCAGGGGAAGATATCCAGCCAAGCTCTTTGAAATTTTCGTTTCCCAGAGGAACCGTGAGTAGGCCTAAGTCCACTAGAACTCGCGTTTTCCACAGTAGGCATTTCAGTTTCCCTACTAGGCCCAGCACTTACATCTCTAGCAGTAGACGTCGCACTCGCAGACTCACTAGACATCGTCGTACTGACAGTAGAACTTTTTTTAAAGAAATAATGAAGTTTAATCTGTTTCATTATGAATAAAATAACACACGAAAAATAAAATACACGCTGAACATGATCTTAGAAATTGAGAATACTCTTAGTACACGAAACAATAAATCACACACGTAACACATCCGGACAACTCAACAATAATTAGCAGACTGTACAACTTGGAAGGAGTGACAAAGGCCGGCGGCCCGCGCAGAACAGCGTGAAATTTCCGCTCCCCTCTCTCAGCAACACTATTTTGTTCGAGTGTTTTAAAATGTTTATATCCAACAGAGCAGTTTTGTTTATAAAATTCACACGGTGACAGCTAACTGACAGCCTATGACTTCAACACGCACCTTTACTAAAACAAAAACATGACGTGTTTTGGTTTAATAGACGTCCTTCTTTTTTCCATTTTTCATTCTTTCTCTCCTCTTTTCTCCTTTTTTTCACAGTCAAAACCCATTCGCCACTGGCGAGTGGACAAGTGCAATTTTCGAGGGTTGGTTTATGTCAAATACTAAATATTTCATGTTTTATTAAAATACTCAGATGATTTTTTCAAGTGGACAAAATAACTACAATACTTTCATAGCTTAGTGTGCCTCCTTTCATAAAAAACTCAAATATTACAATTAAAAACTATAAACATAATAAACATTTGTTAGGAAATTAAAATAATCTGTTAGAGTGGAAATTTAGAAGTGTAGCTTTTTAACAATCAAATGTACCTAATACTTACACCCAATTAATTACCTTTGTCAACAAATACCATGATTAAAACAACATGTGTGTGCTGTGATTATAGACAGTCAATTGCTAATCTCCTGAAATATCCAGTTAGTATCCTCTCAAGTGTATCTGCCCTGAATAAATATTTTCAGAAAATAATAATACAACCCAGAAGGGGATTAAATAATGTTTTACTTACTACATAATTTTACTTCATACACTTAACCTTACATAATTAAGAAAATTATCTATAAAAATATAATAAATTAACTGTTCATGAGAATGCTTCAAAACATCATAATTAAGTTTTATAATAAAAATGATCAGCTATGTGAGCTAATATCCAGTGGGAATTACAGACATCTAGAAACGTCCCTTATGTTCACCCATTTGAAACGCTGTATACTTATAAGGTTAAATGGATGTTCACACATGATTTAATTTATAACAGTTTATATCTATTACTCTGAAAAATGTAACAGTAAACTCCTTCACTATTAAAATATAAATAACTATATTTTAAATATTCTTCATTCCTTCAGATAAAATAACTAAAACTATTAAGCAATGGTGAGGTAACCACCTCACTTAGTTTAGTTGCACAATGTATATAATAATTAAACTACTGTTTTCTATAAATATATATTATTTATATATTATTATATATAATAATACCATTAAACTATAATTTATTTGTTAGTACTCTAGGCAAATTAAAAAAAAAATATCCAATGAGCTTCTTGATATTGGGAAGTAAAAAATGTACTGTCACATACACTACAATGCCATGAATTTACCCAAAAAATAAATACACATACATTCCCACTGTGTGTGTGTGTGTGTGTGTGTGTCGCAGTGTTATCTATATCACTGTTGGCAACTGATAAGAAACTTGGTCGACAAGAGAGGATATGTAAGGAGTACCCAAATTATACACAGCTCACTTAGCATTCTAAAAACAACTCTCAGTTACTGCAACTATGACAATCTTATCATGAACAGTTTTATTCCTTATCCTTACATTGACACCCGGCAAAAATTTGAGGCTGTTTGGGTTGGGTGTATCTTGTGTTTGAATAAACATAGACCTCACAGCTTCCCATGATGCTGGATTTTTGTTATCCAATAATGAATGGCGTGCCCCAGTTCTAAAATTGCCGCCAAATAGCCGCTTTGGTGCATGAAATGCTCTAGAAACATTCAAAATTTCAAATTATTTTATAGTGACGGATGTTAAACTTTACCTAAAAATGTTATCACAAAATTAGTTTTACGAATAGCTCATATATAATTAGTTTCATATAATAACAATCAACAATTAGGTTTTACTGAGAAAAAACACACACAAGCACATACACACAGTGCTTAGTTATTAGCTCTGTACATAGTCACATTGGATTTCCTACTTACTGAATAGATATTTGACTTGCATTAACTTTTTAATCAAGTATTTCATTAACTATGTCCATTACACATGGCCAGAAGACACATCATAGAAGACAAGGCATAAAAGAACTAGTACTTATTCCACTACCATAAATACTGCTCATATAACTTCCCTTTTTTTTTTTTTTTTTTTTTTTTTTTTTTTTTTTTTTTTTTTTTTTGAAAAGGTCTTCAAGAAGATAGATAAACACGTGACTTGAACGTGCAATAGCTCTGTAATCTACATTTGCTCTAAAGGTTCTTTAGCACAGTTGAGTGAGAAAAGAAGAAGAGTTATTACGAATTATTATTATTATTGTTGCCTGGAGAAGTTATTATGCCAATTTATAAAAACAGCAATGGAACTATAGTATTATTAACAAAGGAATTGTGTTATCAATATTTCAGGAGTGGTAGAATGAGAAAGAGCGATGTAAAATAAAACTTGGTAATTAGAGAGAGACCAACATCATTATTGTCATTACTTACCTTAAGTATAGATTTAAACTTTTAAATGCAGCAAATACAATTTATATTTTGATACATTACTACAAATCATTTTTTTATAAATTACATACTGACTTAATCCATTTCAAATCACTCAAAATAACAACACTATGTTGCATATAACATTTATTAAGGTTAACCTAATGTAAATGCAAATTATGTATTCATTAATTCATGCCAATTAATTCAAATATCTACATCGGTATGGACATCTTATCCTCTATTAATAGGCCATTCTGAAAACTTTATGATTCATTTATGATATACAACATTTTTGTTGCGATACTGCAAAATTCAGTGAGCTTTATCGTTCAGCTGATCTATAATTTCGTACCAGTTTGGTTTAATAATGACAATAATAATATATTTCTGCTTAATAACACACTTTGTTTCTTTACAGTTTTTTTTCCATACCGCCACGCATGAGACGTCCGCCTTACTGAAAACGATATCCGTGTTGTATTAACAACATAATACTACCATAATCAATGTTCATACATTCAATGCATTTATTTTATTTATGAACTTAAACTGGTAACAAATAGATTTATTTACTAAACTTATTTTAAAATGAATATGTCTACAAAAGTTGGGTACACAATCGCCTTTCAAAACAACAGGTTATGCTTTAATTATATGTTTATTGCAAACAACAACGTTTATATTATGACTTTTCTGAATCTCCACTTTTCTTCTTTACTTACAAGTAAGGACAAGCACGAAAAATACCACATGATGTGAACATTTTGCACTAAATTACACAATTTCGCAGCAAGTAACTTGACAACTAAAAAACAAACATCAGCTGATTGAAGTGTTTACTTGGTTTCCCAGGCCAAGTACTACTATATATTACATACGTAATACTAGTTTTTGGATTTATTACACAAAAAAAGACGGGTTAGAAAGGGAATTGGGTCTTTTTCAAAATTATGTAGAATACGTGTGTAATGCTACCTAAGCAGTGCTTAAATATTTACTTATATAAGTTATTTTTTTATAACCGAGAATATTTATAAATATACTATTTGCACATAACCTTTGTATATGATACCGTACGTTGTAAGTTGTAACTATCTAAATATAATGGGTCTTTCACTACGACGAATATAAAATTTTGTGTTCCGAGTCGTAGTGAAATAATTATATTTAAGTTAGTTAAGTAACGGACACGTCATGGACAACGAAATCCAAGAATTGTAACTATCGATTTAACCGAATGTTTCGATGTCCCATTGACTGACAATATAACCAGAAGCGTAAATCCTTCCAAGTTTCAGCTGTAGTTCAGTAGTTGTATTCTTTTATTCTCTTTGGTGTCGCTGAAGTAGTAGGTTTCAGAGGTAAGAAAGGGTTTGTTTTTTATGGTTCCGTATGTATTCCATAATACAGAAATTTTTAGAATTTAGTTTTGTTATTAATACTGATTAATTTGCACCTGTTGCTGTTTTGTGTTTCGTAAATCGAAAGATGATTCTTTGATGTAAGGTTACATGTTGGATGTAAATTTGATAACAGTGTAGGGTTTTTTAAAATTATATAGCCTGGAATATTTTAATT
The DNA here is from genome assembly GCA_034769895.1 of Magicicada septendecula. Taxonomy (NCBI): domain Eukaryota; kingdom Metazoa; phylum Arthropoda; class Insecta; order Hemiptera; family Cicadidae; genus Magicicada; species Magicicada septendecula. The sequence goes on along the minus strand of CM068372.1, from coordinate 233,766,841 downwards.
GTTAATACCATAAAAATTGATTAGGATTTTAAGAATTCGTATGCATAATACATACGGGTTAATTTCCTAACAAAATTAAGCATATTAATCAATAATTCTGCACTTTTTCAGAAGCATTTTCCTGTTTAATCATGAGTAGAGGATAGTAAATTTGGAAAATAACAAAATTTCCAAGTAAATTTTGAAAGAAAGTTAATTTGTAAAATTGTTTTCAAAACATGACATTTGCTTAGGCCTGTTGGTGAACAAACAAAATTATCACTGTTGAGCATTTCCGATCAGACGATGAGCTGAGAAGCTTGAAAGCGCTAATCGGAATCGTTTCTATAGTGGTGTGTGCAACAGTGATAATTCTGTTTATGATTATAGCCACTAACACAACTTTCTTAATTAAACTTCCTATTGGTTAAGTTCATATTCACTAAATGCGCTTGTCTGTGAATTAAAATATATAGGTGTTTCATTAGTAGTATGCTTTCTTGGTCTGAATTAGTACCCTGTGTGATGTATTCAAGATTATCCTATGTACTTAAAATTACTTATTGCGACTCAGTGGATTTCCCTTCACTGACCTTAGATGATTTCATCTGGTGATTTTAATTAAACAGGAAGAGAATTATTAGTTGTAACCATAGAAATTCTTTGTTAGGGTGAATTTTTATTAGTTTTTACTTCCATATTCCTTAAGGAATGGAAGTATGGTGATGGCAAAAAAAAAATCGTGTTCGAGATTATTGCAGATTCTGATTGTACTACACTCAAAACATGAAAAAAAGTCGTTTTCCGAAAAGTGTCTGTGTGTGTGTCTGTCTGTCTGCTGTGTCATGTCATGTGCCATAGATTTTTTTTCTATGGCAAACGATAACTGCCGCAAATTCAAACAGAATCAAATAATTTTTTGCATACAGCCCTGATTTGTAGAGTACTCACGACCTATTGTTTTTGGTGAAGATCGGTTGAGGGAAAGGGGTAGTTTACCTGCAACGGTTTTTTTTTATCAAGGGAAATTTTTTTTTGGCAAACGATAACAGCCGCAAATTCAAACAGAATCAAATAATGTTTCGCATACAGCCCTGAATTGTAGAGTTCTCAAGACCTATTGTTTTTGGTGAAGATCGGTTAAGGGAAAGGGGTAGTTTACCTGTAACGTTTTATGTTTTAACAAGGGTATTTCCTATGGCAAACGATAACAGCAGCAAATTCAAACAGAATCAAAAGATTATTTGCATACAGCCCTAAATTGTAGTTTTCTCAAGACCTATTGTTTTTGGTGAAGATCGGTTAAGGGAAAAGGGTAGTTTACCTGCAACGTTTTTTTAACAAGGGTATTTTCTATGGCAAACGATAACAGCCGCAAATTCAAACAGAATCAAATAATTTTTTGCATACAGCCCTGATTTGTAGAGTACTCAAGACCTATTGTTTTTGGTGAAGATCGGTTAAGGGGAAGGGGTAGTTTACCTGCAACGTTTTTTTATCAAGCGTATTTTCTATGGCAAACGATAACAGCCGCAAATTCAAACAGAATCAACTAATTTTTTGCATACGTCACTGAATTGTAGAGGTCTCAAGGACTTTCGATTTTAGTGAAGATCGGTTAAGGGGAAGGGGTAGTTTACCTGCAACGTTTTACGTTTTAACAAGAGTAAAGTACTTGAAAATTCATTTAAACTTTTTCAAACAATGGTAATTTTTAAAAATAAAATAATTTTGTTACCAGGCAATAAAATTATAATTTTTTCATTCTAATGTAAATCTGTACATAGTATAAAGTAAAGTCGGTCCGTTTTCTCTCTGTGTTTGAAATCGCTAATCTCAGGAAGTACTGAACGGATTTTATTCAAGTTTTCGCCAATAGATAGTGTCTATCGAGGAACATTTATGTGTATAATTAATACATATATGTTGTACATTAGCTTAGCTATCACGGTTTATGTCAAGTAAGTGGTATAGTTTACATCTTATATATAAAAATGAATGTTTCTTTGTTTGTCCCGTATGCGTTCCTATACCATTCATCCGATTGCGATGAAACTTCGGTGAGTTGTTGTGCGCACGTCCGCGAATGTTTCTTCCACATCTCCTCCTAAACCACTGTACCGATTTCAACCAAACTTGGCACAAATATTTAACGCAACGGGAGAACCAACATAGGATAGGTGTTTTTTCGATGGGGTCCTTTTGGGGGTTCTTTGGGGTCTTCCACATCGCCTCCTAAACCACTGGACTAAACCCTTAACCAACCAAACTTGGCACAAATATTTTACACAACGGGAGAACCAACATAGGACAAGTGTTTTTTCCGATACGATCCTTTGGGGGGGTCCTTTGGGGTCTTCCACGTCTCCACCTAAACCATTGGACCGATTTCAACCAAACTTGGCACAAGGGTCATTCCATATCAAATCAACCAGGGGTCTGAACCTCAGTGTCTCAAATATTGGTAATTTTTTGTATATTTGTTGTACTTATAAAGTACTTCAAAAATACAAAGTTTCAAATTTTTTTGTTGGGTAGTTTTTTTTTAAGATTTTTTAAAAACTGCACAAAACGCCATTTTTCACATTGTTTTGAAACAGAAAACTGTGTATAATTAAGGAACCGTTAGACCTAGAAAGCTCGTTTATAGCTCATTTTAAAGGTCTTTCTAAGGACTTTAATTTGATATGTAACACAACCTACTTTGAACAAAAACCTTTTTTTGGGATGTTTTCAAAAAACGTTTTTTTGAAAATTTCAAAAACACCATCATCGAATTTTTTCAAAAAAATATATGTTATTTGTAAAGACATTGACTAGAAATATGCAAAGTTTGAAAGTGGAGAAATGCTGTTTTTTTTTAACAAAAATTTAAAGGCATCAGTGTGGAGGTCGTATTCACGTAAATTTGCATTACAATACCAACAGTTACATTTTGTCATTTTTAGTTTGCCTTAGTACCATAATGATAAATTACAAACAATTACTAAGACTCACCTACAAATTCTCTTGAATAAAGTGTCCCATATTGATCTTGCAGTGAAATGATTTTAAGCAACAAAAAAACTCATTTATTAGTTGTATATTTTACGAATTAAAACATATCTGTAGAAGATTCTAGTCTATATATACACTACACAGTGCAGTCTTATAAGAACAAATCATGTTTGTAAATTAAAATAGTGCTTTTGAATATTAATCATTTAGAGTTCACACATAAGTTAATAATAAGTTGTTCACATTTTCTTCAACTGTTGTTCAAGTAAGTGAGATGAGTCTGCCATTTCTTCTGTGGTCAAAGTATACGTTCTTCCTGTAGCGGTTCTAGGTTCAACCTTTTTCAGAAGGGTGTCTGTTGACACATCCAAAATATCCAACCGTGGTTGAGGATAGAAAAATGATGCTGCAGGTCCTCGGGGATGTAAAAAGCTCACTTTAACTTCATTTGTCTCGTTGTTTTTCCCTAGGATGCATGCAAGCCACCAGAAGTTATCATACATGACAGTTACAAAACCTGATTCAATTTCTTCTAATTCAGCGGTTACACTATCTGTTATAACTGGTCCTTGTAGCTTTCTTTCAGTACTTGAAGAAAACAATTTTGTTGTCATTTGTGTGTCAGAAATAGGGATAACTGCATGTAAATTATGGGTCCCTTTTATAGTTTTTGTTTTATCAAAACGTGTTGCTAACCTTTCATTGTGTTTCATTTTCATTGTGTTCTTCTATTGTACAGTATTTAAACTTGATGCCTGGTATGTTGGTTGCTGCAAATTCATATAATAATTGATGCGGTGTCATTATTTGCTGGTCATACGGTCGCTGTAAACTTGCTTTCATAGCTAATCTTTTAACAGTCCCCCCTAGACCATCACAGGCACTTTTACCATGTGATGTGGCAAAGAAATGCCACTCAGCATCAATGCCAAAGTCTTTTTTGTGCAAACAAATGTTCTGGAAATTCTTACGGTTTTTATATTGTCCTGCACAACCATCTGAGAAGTAATAAATTATTTTAATCCCTGGGATGTCTTCTTTTAGGGCATTAATCAGGTGCGTCTGAAAGAGATTGAATGCAACAGTGTTGTGGGTAAGGCACTCTGATATAAAAACGTAATTTAAGTGCTGTATTTTACTGTCTTCTCCTCTATAGTAGACAACAAAGGGATGGAGTGTTGCCTGGCTATTGGTCCAATGGTAAGATTGAACCTCATCTTGGAGGACAAATGAATAATTTTCTGAAAAATCACAGGTTACAACCACTTCACCTTCCTCTAAGTTAGTTTTTGTTTCACGGTAAAACTCTTTTTGCATGTTTGCTAAAAAAGAGTGTGTCTTTAACTTTAAAATAGCTTCACTGAAATCTTCTATGAATTCATCCTTTTCTTTTACAACAGTCTCTAATGTACATCTATCTACAGACATCCACTTTTTAATTGTTACACTATCTATCATCTCATCTTCAAACTTCTGGCGCAGTAAAGCTTTCAAAGGTTCTATCCCGGGACACTCTTTGCATGTGTTCAGATAACAGATAGGAGATGCCGGGTTGCACATAATTTTGTACAGGCAGGTTTGGTAGTTTTTTAATGCCACTTCATCTCCATCCAGTACAAAGCTGTGCATTTTTGATCCATTCATCATCAATTTTACATTCTGATAAATTAGACAGACACATACTGTATGGGTGCCACTCTTTCCGGCCAAAATGCAATTTTTTGGACGCAAATCACAAAATTTTGAAAAACCTATTTGGTGGCCTGGGTTTTCTTCCTTAAAAATTGTATATGCTTCATTCAAATTGAGTAAAATTAATCTTTTTTGAAGATGAAGTTTGTCCTCTTTGCCTCTACGCACTGTGACAACATCTTTCTTACCAGGCATCACTCTACTTATGTCATCACAATTGTAAAAATCAATAACTATCTCTACTGTTGTTGTGTCTAGGGTTTTACCTGGTTTGGGATTAGGAGTTGAAAGGACACCTTTTTCTTTAACTAATTTTTTCACTGCTCTTGCCATATAATCACTGACACCAAATTCATTTGTAATTCTACTTCGGCTCCAGCTTTGTGGCAAAACCGAAAGTATCATCATTTTTTCACTTCCCTTTGTTGTAGTCAAGAACTTTTTTTTCAACTGTGTTATTATTTCCGATTCATCTTTTTCAGCCTGAATTTCCTTAGTTTCAGGCTTGGCAATTTTAGTACTGACAAAATTCTTTTCAAGAGATAGTTTAACTTTATCAAATTTTTGTCTAGCATATGAGTCTGTTTTCAGTTTTTTTTTCTTTATTGTGGACTCGCCTACCAATTCCAGTGATTTATTCAAATAGTCTAATGATGAGGTGGGATCTGTATAGCTACAATCTTCCTGACTATTATCCCCTGTCAATTTATCATCATCATTTGAATTTGAATTATTTTTGTACGGTTTGCAAATTTTAAGCCTGCAACAATCACAAACCTTCATTCCTTCCTCAACACCTTCGAGGCCTAAAGTACACATCCAGTTAGTTACATTCCGCAGGTTGCGGGACTTAAAATGGTGTGTCTCCTTCAAAGGATTACAGCATTTTACTGAAAACACAGCCCAGTTGGCTAATTTTTTTAGTTTATCATTGTCAGCCATTGTAAATAAATGAGCACAAATATAAAATGAACCCAAAATGTAAATATTTTCAAAATAGAAGTTTTCCAAAAAATTTTCACTAGGTCACGTTCACAATCGGAATAAACACGCACTACACCAACAGCTATAATGAAAATTAAGAGTACATTTCTTAAAAAAAAAAAAAAAAAAAAAAAAAAAAAAAACAATTTAACACTATATATTATACCTATATTGTACCACAACTCACAACTAACTTGGGCAGAGAATGAAACACAACTGATCTGAGTGAGAGAATTTGCGTCGTTATCGATATGTGCGCATTACGATCGCTTATACAACTTTGTTGTTGTATTTTCACTAGGTCACGTTCACAATCGGAATAAACACGTACTACACCAACAGCTATAATGAAAATTAAGAGTACATTTCTTAAAAAAAAAAAAAAAACTACAATTTAACACTATATATTATACCTATATTGTACCACAACTAACTTGGGCAGAGAATGAAACACAACTGATCTGAGTGAGAGAATTTGCGTCGTTATCGATATGTGCGCGTTACGATCGCTTACACAACTTTGTTGTAGATACATTTCACTCTCGCATTCGTGTTTGGATTTCTCCTGCCGCTCTGCCTATAGAAGCGGCCTCGCCATAACGTCTCTACGTTTTAACTCTATTACTATAGATTCTTTGCTGGTACGTTTTCGAGATTTTTTCAACACCGGTACTTTTTGGTTGATCTACCGGCCGCTCGGTGCGCTCGAGAACATGGCGTTCTAGCGTGCGTGGCATAGAAAAATAAATCAATTGGTGTCATAAACTTTTAAAACTGTGATTAATTTCATCAAAATTTTTTTAGGCAAGTCTTGGTAATTGTTTGTAATTTATCATTATGGTACTAAGTCAAACTAAAAATGACATAAAATGTAACTGTTGGTATTGTAATGCAAATTTACGTGAATACGACCTCCACACTGATGCCTTTAAATTTTTGTTAAAAAAAAAACCATCATTTCTCCACTTTCAAACTTTGCATATTTCTAGTCGATGTCTTTACAAATAACATATATTTTTTTGAAAAAATTCGATGATGGTGTTTTTGAAATTTTCAAAAAAACGTTTTTTGAAAACATGCCAAAAAAAGGTTTTTGTTCAAAGTAGGTTGTGTTACATATCAAATTAAAGTCCTTAGAAAGACCTTTAAAATGAGCTATAAACGAGCTTTCTAGGTCTAACGGTTCCTTAATTATACACAGTTTTCTGTTTCAAAACAATGTGAAAAATGGCGTTTTGTGCAGTTTTTAAAAAATCTTTAATAAAAACTACCCAACAAAAAAATTTGAAACTTTGTATTTTTGAAGTACTTTATAAGTACAACAAATATACAAAAAATTACCAATATCTGAGACATGAAGTTTCAAATTAAATTCTTCATTGGTTGATTTGATATGGAATGACCCACAAATATTTTACGCAACGGGAGAACCAACATAGGACAGGTGTTTTTATCGATACGATCCCCTGGGGGGTCCTTTGCGGTCTTAAAAAACTATTAGATCTGGTTACTATGGCAACCCAATAGAATAGTGTAACCACAGTTACACCAACATAGACACTAATCTTGAAATTTTACATTACATACCCAAAGGTCGAAAACTCAACACAACTGAACAATACGAAATATATAAACACCACACAACACAACCAAACAACATACTCAACGATCAATTACAATATAAATCACATACACTTTTTGACACAATTATACAGAAAACAAACAGTAAGTTGAATCCCCGCGCCAATCCCCTTCCTCCACACACCACCCCCCACTTCACCTTCCACACAACCGTTACAAAATGCTGGCAGTCTGTTACCAAAGCTGAAGAAGGCGGATACGAGAGCCGAAACGTGTCCAATAAAACAGTAAGTTTTCACATGAAAAAGTTCATTTTTAGTTAAGAATAGATTCTGTTCTAAATATATTATCGCATTAAATTGAAGACCACGCGAACGAAGTTGTGGGCAACAGCTATTTATTTTTAAGAAGCGTACTTTAATTAAACTTTATTAATTAAACTAACATTTTCATTACGTACAACGTGAAACTCCGTAGCGAAGCACGGGTATTCTGCTAGTCATGTATAAGAGAAAATATATCGTGCGTGGCAGGCAAGCATATCTCAGTTATGTACTGTTTACGTTTCCATTTTATTATTATCACTACCGCAATAAAAAGGCAGGGAAGACACACACACAATTCGCGTTATTTCTGGCCTCATTCATGTTTATTTTCTTACATTTGCACGGTTTTTAAATGGAAAGTGCCGAACCCATACCAACATAACGCATGCAAGCCGAAAAAGTGTCCAGCGTGGATAGCGATTTGCTTCCTGTGGATCGCTGGGCAGTGTAACGGCACGTGTTTACAGAGGAACGATTCATAGACAGACTTTTCGTCTTTAGGGAATGAACCCTCTGCAAGATGCTGAGGGTCCATGAGTGACTTCGGAGCGCTCCTTCTTTTCCGCGTGTTTGTTCTGTGAAACGTACACTGTAGATTCACAGATTTATTCTAAGCAACGCTCAATAGGAAATGTTGAAAATTTTTGTCCACGGTGAACCCTCATACACACTAAACCTGCTCTGATGTTTTAATTACGGACATCATAATATTAAAACTTTGGAAACTTGAGCACTACTTAATGGAGATCAATCATTAACTTATACAAGCCATTAATTTTATGCATATTTTTTATATATATGTGTGTGTACAACGTTATCGGCAACAAAGAAGTAGTTTTTGTTAAAATTCCTTCCCGGGATATTTGGCCGTAGTCCAATGTTTTCTACAAAACCAGACGTTTCGGCAATGCCATTGACTTCCATCATCAGTGAAAATCGAGTGCGATAACGTGAGGTGGTATGTTAGTGACCACAGTACTGTGGTTAAGGCTGAAGCAGTAAGTAGAAAGAAGTAGTTTCTATGGTAATATTTCATTTCGAAAATGATTTTAAAAATTAAACTTAGAATATGGAAGTCATGTATGGTTCTCCATACCGATATTTTACTTCCATATTCCTTAAGGAAATGGAAGTATGGTGATGGCAAAAAAAAATCGTGTTCGAGATTATTGCAGATTCTGATTGTACTACACTCAAAAATGAAAAAAAGTCGTTTTTCGAAAAGTGTCTGTCTGTCTGTGTGTCTGTAGATTGTTTTTCTATGGCAAACGATAACAGCCGCAAATTTAAACAGAATCAAATAATTTTTTGCATACAGCCCTGATTTGTAGAGTACTCACGACCTATTGTTTTTGGTGAAGATCGGTTGAGGGAAAGGGGTAGTTTACCTGCAACGGTTTTTTTTTTATCAAGGGTAATTTTTTTTGGCAGACGATAACAGCTGCAAATTCAAACAGAATCAAATAATGTTTCGCATACAGCCCTGAATTATGGAGTTCTCAAGACCTATTGTTTTTGGTGAAGATCGGTTAAGGGAAAGGGATAGTTTACCTGCAACGTTTTATGTTTTAACAAGGGTATTTTCTATGGAAAACGATAACTGCCGCATATTCAAACAGTATCAAATAATTTGTTGCATACATCACTGAATTGTAGAGAACTCAAGGCCTTTTGATTTTGGTGAAGATCGGTTAAGGGGAAGGGGTAGTTTACCTGCAACCTTTTACATTTTAACAAGAGTAAAGTACTTGAAAATTCATTTAAACTTTTTCAAACAATGGTAATTGTTAAAAATAAAATAATTTTGTTGCCAGGCAATAAAATTATAATTTTTTCATTTTAATGTAAATCATGTATGAGAGAAAATATATCGTTCGTGGCAGGCAAGCATATCTCAGTTATGTAATGTTTACTTTTCCATTGTATTATTAAGCATATCTCAGTTATGTAATGTTTACGTTTCCATTTTATTATTATGACTACCGCAATAAAAAGGCAGGGAAGACGCACACACACAAAATTCGCATTATTTCTGGCCTCATTCATGTTTATTTTCTTACATTTGCACGCTTTTTAAATGGAAAGTGCCGAAACCCATACCAACATAACGCGTGCAAGCCGAAAAAGTGTCCAGCGTGGATAGCGATTTGCTTCCTGTGGATCGTTGGGCAGTGTAACGGCACGTGTTTACAGAGGAACGATTCATAGACAGACTTTTAGTCTTTAGGGAATGAACCCTCTGCAAGATGCTGAGGGTCCATGAGTGACTTCGGAGCGCTCCTTCTTTTCCGCGTGTTTGTTCTGTGAAACGTACACTGTAGATTCGCAGCTTTACTCTAAGCAACGCTCAATAGGAAATGTTGAAAATTTTTGTCCACGGTGAACCCTCATACACACTAAACCTGCTTTGATGTTTTAATTACGGACATCATAATATTAAAACTTTGGTAACTTGAGCACTACTTAATGGAGATCAATCATTAACTTATACAAGCCATTAATTTTATGCATATTTTTTATATATATGTGTACAACGTTATCGGCAACAAAGAAGTAGTTTTTGTTAAAATTCCTTCCCAGGATATTTGGCCGTAGTCCAATGTTTCTACAAAACCAGACGTTTCGGCAATGCCATCGACTTCCATCATCAGTGAAAATCGAGTGCGATAACGTGAAGTGGTATACGTTAGTGACCACAGTACTGTGGTTAAGGCTGAAGCAGTAAGTAGAAAGAAGTAGTTTCTATGGTAATATTTCATTTCAAAAATGATTTTAAATATAAATCTTAGAATATGGAAGTCATGTATGGTTCTCCATACCGATATTTGTAGTTTTTAGTCCATTTTCTTTATATTTAAAATTAATAATATAGTGTTGTAATTGAGCAAAGAAAACTACAATTTCAGGTATAATTTTCATCCAGGATGTTTTAATTAAGATTTGGATAATTCTAAGCAAAGCTGTCTGTATCCCTTGACTATTTTCTTTTGATATGTTGTTTTCCTATTACTTGGGAAAGAGAAATATAACAAGGAAGCAGGTTAGGGGTATAGGGAAACTAGCTGCATACCCGTGCTTCGCTACGGTTTTTACTGAATAAACACATTGGTTCGGTGGTTTTTTTTTTTTAACCTTGGGTAACCAAGCACATTGTATAAATGTAATATTTACAAATTTTTAAAAGCATAAATGGGTGCTAATACTAAGTCTACTGAAATCGTTTTGTGAAACGAAATACGGCACTTATAAAACTTCCTTGTAGACAACGTTCTTTGTTTGACCCTGTGGCTGAAGGATAGTTAAACTCTCAGAAGAGCTAACTCGTGAGCAAGCAACATACAACTGGCCATGGGAGAAGCAGTCTTCCCTCAGATCAACACCGGCCATTTTCAAAGACTGCCCTTGTGATTTATTTATTGTCATAGCAAAGCAGAGCGTGACAGGGAACTGGAGTCTTTTAAACTGAAAATGGTAATCCGATGGAATTAAGGGAATGCGTGGAATGAAGACTGCTTCCCCCTGACCACATCCAGTGAATATTGTTGCTTCTATGACGTTGTTGTGCAACGATTTAATCTGCAGCCTAGTACCATTACAAAGCTTAGGCGGTACCAGGTTTCGTAGCAGCATTATTGGAGCTCCAACTTTAAGGCAAAGATTGTGCGGTGGAATGCGTGGAGGATTAAGCGTGTGGAAGAACTCTACTGGGTAATGGACCGCATCTTCTACTTCCACCACAGAGTCCACGGATTGGTACTGGACAATCTCAGTTGGTAGTTTTTCCAATAATGTGTTATTGATATTTGCAACAGTGTCATTCTTTGGAGTAAGGATAGCTCTTTCTTTCAGCCAAGATACATCTTTCAAGTAAAATTAGTTAAATCTGGGTAAATTTTTTCAGCCAACGTTGTCAAGTCGCATACAACTTCACATAAGTCTTTTGTAATATTGACTTTGCCATTTTCTTCAGGTAGATTTCCATTACCGATCTGTAAAAGTAAACTTGAAAACTCGTCTGCCTTTAAGATGCACCCGCATGTTGACTCTTAAGGAACGAACTTGGACTGAACTCTTTAGACAGGCTTTAACTTCATCTGCTCGAGTTCCCCTAGGTACAACAGGTAAAGTCTGTCTGAAGTCTCCGGCCATTAGAAGTGTGACTCCACCCATCAGGTTTTTATTGCTTCTAATGTCCTGCAGAGTTCTATCCAAAGCTTCAATTCCTCCCTTGTGGGCCATGGTGCACTCGTCCCAAATTATCAACTTACAATCCTTAAGTACCTTCGCTGTGTCGCTTTGTTTTGATATGTTGCAAAATGGGGTCTCAGAGTGGTTTAAGTTGAGAGGCAGTTTGAAGGCAGAATGAGCTGTCCTCCCTCCATCCAACAACGTTGCTGCTATACTTGATGAAGCCACAGATATAGCAATTTTCCTATCTTGTCTTACCGTGGCTAATATTAAATTAATCAAGAAGGTTTTCCCTGTACCACCTGGTGCGTCAAGGAAAAATAGTCGTCCAGCCTCTGATTCAATGCTCGCGATTACTTCATTGTAGACATTTTTCTGCTCGTCGTTCAGTTTAGGCACGTTTTCAGCAACCAATTCAGATAGATGACCGTGTTGTAAGAGAGTTCTTTCAGGTACTCGCGGTTGACTGCAGAACTGTTGGGCTCTTGACTTGGAGAAGGAAGACCGAGTTGTTGGAGGGATTGATTGGACATTGAAGAGACTAAGTTTTCTAATGAATGTAGGCATTTGTTGTAAATGATGTTGTTCCGTAGTTCAAGCTCTAAGCCCGAACATTCATACTCCATCTGTCTCTTGAAGTCCTCTGACATACTCTTGTGTTTCTCCCATAGCACTAAGGGATCCGCTGCTTGACAAAACACCAAAATGACAGCGAACAGTTGTCTGATTTTCTGTGGTGACTCTGACAGAGCAGCTTCCTCCAAGGTGATGCCCCAATGTCATCTTGAAGTAAACCCAACGCTCTGCAGGCAGACTGATAAGTGGAGTGAACTATGCCAGATACCCTCTTAAGATCATTAAAGCTCGTAGGCCCTTTATCTTCATGAAGGAGAAGACGTAGGTAGTAACATTCTGCATTGTTAGGGTGTACAGTATAAACCCGACCGAGCACTTGATCTTTTTTCACTCCTGGATGTCCGGGAACGGCTTTGCCTTGTTTCCGCCGACTAAACTTATTGTTTTTCCAGGTGTAGTAAGCAGGGACTTCACTGTAGATTATGGTTCTGGCAAAATTGTCTGATTTGCATAGTTCAATGAATGCCAGTAGAGTGGTTTTGGGTGGATTTTGAACTTTGTCTTGAACGTTTCCGGGATTAAAATAAATTCTCTGACCATTTTCAAGGTGTACAGCCAAATGCATTACGGGAGGATATCTTTCATGGATTGGGAAGCAAAATATACACCATGCCGCTTCGGAACTACTTATGTAACGGCCTGCTTCATATTTGGACACTTCGTCCCACTCATTTTCCAACAAAAAAGCTGCTTGATCACTCCCCTTGTTCACGTATTTGCAAATATACTTTATCGATTTGACAGAGTTACACAACTCGACATTGATATGTGCCAAAAAGGTACGTGACACAACAGGATTGTACGGTACCACCCACCGACTGTCTAGGTCTACTCCATTGATGTTGACTGTAAAACCACCATCAGCAGGAGACCTTTGACGGTACTGGGGTCAGCAGTTTGGGTTTCTTTAGATAAGGGACGTGGATATCTTTTGGAGCATGAGCCGTTAACCATGCAGGGTGAGTTCCTGTTTAAGCTTCCGCAAGGGCCATGAATCATTGTCGACTTAATAATTTCATGAAGTTCAGGGTCAGGTACCTCTGCGCTTATGACACTGTCAGTTTGGTCGGCCATGATCCTGTCCTGCAGCCATAGCAAGATGTGTGCGTGAGGCAAGCCCGCTTCTGCCACTCCACAGTATACATGTAACACCTACTTTGACCGAAAATGGAACCTTTAGTTAAAAGATGAATAAGTTTTTTAACTTTCAAATGAAACACTCGAGCTATGATGTCATGTCTGTCTTGAGGCTTTTGTCTGTCTCTTAAGGCAGCTCCAATTTCAGACCATTTCGGGTTACATGTAAATGTGATAAACAAATCAGGACGACCATAGTGACGAACATATGTCATGGCGTCCTGAGTTCTCTCGTGCATATAGTGGTGCCCACCAGTAAAACTGGATGGTAACACGACCCTCTTTCCCATATCTGAAACGTTAGCATCCCCCTTACACATGGCGTCTTTAAGATGAACATAGTTTTCCGCTCGCAGCTTACTCTGGTTGAATCTTATAAAATTAAGCCTTTCTGTCTCTATCTTGGCATACATATCAACCAAAAACTGGTTGAAAAGACTACGATACAGCAATAGGTAACTTTCTTCACCTTGTCTTTCCATTATTCTGTAAGCGTAGAAGTCTGAAGCGGAAACTGTTTTCTAGAGAGATGCTTTAGATATTGGATCATATTGTGGAATATTGATAGAGTAGCCGTCTTCTCCATGGCAGAACATAAGAGGGTACTGGAGAGCGTCGTATGCACGATGAGTTTCGCTGATCCGTACCAACTTTGTGTCTGTGCTGTGAAGAATTATGTCTCTCTTTTCAAACTCCTGTCCCACAATAACCAAAGCTAGCTCGCTTGTACCTGGCACGTTGTAACGACCCCTATGTTCAACTGCAGACTTCCTGTCTGCATGAATAACAACTTTGAACTCCTGCCCCTCCGGAACATTTTCCATTGCGGTTTTAAAATCTTGTATGTAGGGATTGTTATTATGCAGACATTTTTGAAGTTGGCCAACTAACCAAGGCTTAACCACAGTAAAGAGGTTGGATCTGATTTCTGTTTCTTTTTCATCGTTTCCAACAAAATAAATTTGTAGAAAAGAGGGGTCTTGCTGGGGAGAAGGTAACAAACTTCCTATTCTATGGTAAACCTGCCCTTAGACCTTAAAAGTTGGCATGAAATTTCCTTCGTGCACCTCTTTAACTCCAAATGAAGTCATTTGAAAACATCCGTTATACTTTCTGGTATTTGCTAAAAAATGCTGAGACTGGCGGTGACTGTAAGTAAGAAGACTATGGAGCGGCTCAGGAAGCTGTTGAGTAGAAGGAAGACGAACCTTGCCATTGCTGCAGCATAAGCCAGGGCTCTCTTCTTTCCACTTTTTCGCATGGCACCACTTGCATTCAATGTGGTGACCAAGAGAAACAACCTTGTCATTATTGTAGTCTGTACTACGGTCATATTTAAATCCTGATAAAGACTTTGTTTTCCATGGGATCAGTTGCCTCTTCTCAGCGTACCTTCGAACAGCTTCCTGATTAACTTCCGGATGTTTCTTTGAGTATCTAGAAACTGAACCCCTGTTAACGTCAGGGTTTGCCTTGTTGTATCTTTTAACAGCCTCTCTATGAACTTCAGGATTTTTGCTGTTGTATTTTCTTACGGACTCCCTATTTTTGTGTCTTTTGATTCTGTCATTAACTCTTGAACGTCGATTTTTTCTTCTTTTCTTCCCAACACTCGAATCAACTGTAGCACTGATCTCTGAGGAAGACGAAATTAGGTCAGTAGGGGGCGTCACACAACAGTTCTGGATATCACGTTTAGCAGAGTTTAGCAAATAAATAAGTGGTATATCATCCTCGGATTGGTCTTGGGCAGTTTGCTCGACAACGAATTTTTCTAGGCTCTCAGTACCAAGCGAGGTGCAGATGGGACGGTTAATAACAGTAAGTGGTATATCATCGTCGGATTGGTCTTGGGCAGTTTGCTCAACAACGATTTTTTCTATGCTCTCAGTACCAAGCGAGGTGCAGATGGGACGGTTAACAACAGTTGATGTATGAGGAGGAATGTATTGAGGACTAAGAGGTTCAAAGTGGGCATTCATCATGGGTCCAGAACACTTGAATCGCAATATGGGCTTTCCCTCCTCATACTCATCAGGCTGTACAATCACCTGACCATCACGATACACCACCAGATGGTAAGGGTA
Source organism: Magicicada septendecula (assembly GCA_034769895.1). Classification (NCBI taxonomy): domain Eukaryota; kingdom Metazoa; phylum Arthropoda; class Insecta; order Hemiptera; family Cicadidae; genus Magicicada; species Magicicada septendecula. The sequence continues at coordinate 233,751,234 of CM068372.1, read as the reverse complement.
TATTTCGGCAGCAGCCTGAATTTCACAGTGGGTGGCATATGTGGTGTACAGAGACATGTGAGCACGGTATTCAGCCAAACTTCTATAAATGTTACCACACGCCATCATTGTATGGTCCTCAAACCGTTGCCAGTTGTTACAAATGTACTGTACAACGCTTGTTCGCACTTGAGACGCATGGGAGACAGTACCGTACATGAGGTAAGACAGGGAGTAAAAGAAGTACGACCCATCTGCACCCACAGGCACAATACGGTGAGGTACCATGATCTCATCAACTTCAATTTGTTCCATCATGTATTAGGGATACCGTATAGAATTTATATAAAAAGCAGAAAAGAAAGCCTATTTAAAACAAACTAAAACAAAATTATTCTCTTCTTAACAAAAACTGTAAGAGCAACAACAGCGATAGAACAAAAACCTATTGATTTAAATGGAATAAATCCTATTGTAGTCCCAAGCCACGTGTTTGTTAACCAAATACACTGTACTCACCGTCTATGGCTTTTTTCCTTGATGTTTTTTCCAGTTTACATGTTTCAAGGCACTTGCCTCATCATCAGAACTTATAAAATCAATCTATGTCATAAATAATGACATTTGTCAAAATATTAAAAACACAATATGGCAATTAAACTATGTACATGAATTCTCTTTAAAAATGTTCGGTGTGCCTTGCAAGACACACCGAACATTTTTAAAGAGAATTCATGTACACAGTTTAATTGCCGTATTGTGTTTTTAATATTTTGACAAATGTCATTATTTATGACATAGATTGATTTTATAAGTTCTGATGATGAGGCAAGTGCCTTGAAACATGTAAACTGGAAAAAACATCAAGGAAAAAAGCCATAGACGGTGAGTACAGTGTATTTGGTTAACAAAAACCTATTTAATAAAGTGGAATCTACACACTGCAAAAATTAAAAAAATAGTCAAACTTGACAAATAAACTAAAAAATAAGATACAAACTAATAAAACAAATAGAAAAAGTAGAAAAGAAAGCTTATCTAAAACAAACTAAAAATTATTCTCTTCTTAACAAAAACTGTAAGAGCAACAACGGCGGTAGAACAAAAACCTATTTAATAAAGTGGAATCTACACTGCAAAAATAAGAAAAATAGTCAAACTTGCAAACTTGACAAATAAACTAAAAAATAAGATACAAACTAATAAAAAATCAAGAATATCCAATGCTCAAACTAAAACTAACAAAATAATCGTCTTAAACAAAGTAGCAGGAGTGTGCAGTGGCAGTGTAGCGACTGAACTGAACTGAACAAAGCAGCATTCTGGCCTGTTATCAGTGGCCTTTACACTGAACCCCATGACACAAGTGTGTCTGAGTTGTGTCCAGATCAGATTAAACATAACAACTCTCTATGGACTACATTGCAACGTAAACAAATATGTTACGTAAATTGTGTGATAGTACTTCTGGGAACACGTTCTTATCACAGGAATGCATAAAATTCATGCGTTCATAAGTAATTAATATTTATTTAAGACAATAGTTAATATATCGTATAATATTGTTTTCTACCGACAAATGTTTTCTATATATTTATTATGCTCCTTTTACAACTTTGAATCAATTTACTCGGAAATATTTTCTTTGTAGGCCCTGTTGTTCTTGAGATACAGTGATGACTAAGTGAGTAAGTGGTATTTAGCAAATATATTATAGATTTCTTGAGGGTAGTTTTAATTAAAATTATTTAAGATTGACCTTTGTGTTCTTTAAAAAGTGTTAAGTTAACTTGTAGAACAAATTTCATGTTTCTATCTCATCTAGAAGCTGCCTAACAGTTGTCACGTTTTAACTGTCATGTATTTCTTATGAGAATATTCAGTCACTTTGACCCCTCCAAAACCCACCTAAAATTTTGAATTTTGTCAAACCCCGTCTTATTGCACATCTACAGTATCTAGTGAATATCTATGTAAAGTTTCATCTTTCTAGGCCTTGTTGAGATACAGTGATGAGTCAGTGAGTGGGCTTTGGCAAATATATTATAGATGTAACAGTCAAAAACTGCAAATTTAGGGACTTTAAATCTGAAGAATTTGTGATTGCTAGTAATCTTTTTAGGTTCTTGTTACGGTTATTACAAATAATAATAATGGGTACAAGGCAAATCATTAATTCAGTTTTTGAAAAATAATTAGTAGGCTAGTTGGAAAAGTATGTGTATGAAAATGAGAAAGTGTGAGTAAGATTGATTGATTGATGGGATGGGAGTAAGAACACAGGTACAGAATAAGGGTCAATTTTATAGACAAACTTGGTTTGTACAAAACAATTTTGTGCAAAAAAGTGATATTTTAGGTAAAAATTGATATAGCTTGTTATGTTGTATTTTGTAGTTTGTCAATAACTTGATTGAAGCCTAACTATATGCTGAGTAATTTTTGTTAGTAAATGAAAATAAATATATTCCTAATAGTAGTTACAGTAATTATTTTTTGGAAAACTTTAATTCTGCAGTATACAACAGAAATTCACTATAATATTTCTTTAATATCCATATTAATTCTAGTTCTATAACTATTGTTTAAAATAAACAGTATAAAGAGACTTTAATAAACTAAAATATTGGGAAACTATAAATGTTGTGTACCCAGTCTTGAAAATATAATGTTTTAGTAAGAACCAGCATTTCTTTTTTTCTCCAAAGCCAAAACAAATTTTAAAACCACAGTATAATGTGATTGCTCTGTGTTGTTATGTAGTACATATCCCTTTGGGCAGGTGTTTTAATAAGTTTTTTTTGTGAAAAATAAGTTTTTTGTATTGTGAAAAGGCAATTATTTGTTGCACGATTTGCATTTTGAACATAAAATGAAGCAAAGGTGTTTTACATTGTTTGCATATTCAAACGATAGAAGATAACTTAGAGGAGCTAAACAAAATGTTTATGTTTAAACAGTGTCAGATAAAAACAAATCCACATAGAAGATGCTATGTCATCATAATAAATTCATAAACTCAGGTATGAAATTTCTGCTTCTGTGGTTTTCAATTTATGTTTAAAGAAAGAAATAATTTGTAAATCCATGTAAGTGTGATAGGCTAGAAGAAAAAATTTGATTCTATTAAACAACAGCTGTAATGAAGCTTTAGAAGAACAAAGGATAGAAAGGGAATCCTAATATATATATATATAAATATAAGTAAACAGACTATATAAGATATCAGATAAAATACTGATACAGAAAAGAGGATGGTAAGTAGGTAGGCATCTTCTATCAACAAAGCTGTTGTCAACATTATTGGAGAATGGGTCTTAAGAATCTGATCTCTGTAGACAGTAGATCTCTACAATGTTGTTTAGAAACAAATTCAGTTGAGATAGGTAATGGTTAATGATCCCAATCTGAAACTGTAATGACAATTTTAAGAATACATATGAAATAGACAGTCATAATGTTTAATAAGGTTCCAACAGCTGAGGAGGTAAGATGATAAAAGAGTCTGGAAATCAATTCTTGTAGTGATATACTTAGATAAAATAATTAGGTACACTTGCAGCAGATCACAAGGCCAAAGCTTGAAGAAGAGGAGGAAGAAGAATTACAAACAACAGAGAAATTATGCCAAGAAATTGTGTGTCAAATAAGTTAAGGGTGGATTGTCTATAGAAAGATGAGTTACATTATGTAGAACAAAACCTCTTCAGATGTTTAAAAATGAAAGATTTTAAGCAATATGCGCTCCCTGAATAGACTTACTTTGTACAGTGATACAACAGGGAATATAAGAACGATAAAGAATTCCAGACTGGGCAGAAAGAAAGAACTTTGGTATGTATAAACAGGAGGTACAGGAAAACAATGGATACACAACTATACTAGAATATATTATGACTTGCTGAATTAAGAAAATTGAATGAAGGTGTTTAGAACATTTGACTATATGAGAAGATAAACTTTTCTAGATAGCAATCCAAGAAACAGACGTGTCTTTCAAGATGGAGGTATGATCAGGTTAACTACTGTTATGTAGGTAACTGAACAGAAATCAGTAGAGACTAATTAGGGATGCACCCAAAACTCCACTGGGGAGGCACTACACTCAGCAGTGTTACATTACGTAACTGTTTTTGACAGCTGAAGTAGTATTGTAAGTTGTGCTAAAAAAAAACCATGAGATCCAAACTGAAACATATTGCACGCGTTGAAAACAAAGCCATGTTTGTTTGGCAATACAAACATTCATCTGTTGCTATGGGAGTGATATATATATATATATATATATTGTAGTAAGACCCTTTATATGGCTGTAATCCTTTCAAGCCCCACTGTTTGGGCTAGCCACTTGGTCACCAGACCGCTGTATGCCAAAGAATAAAAATAAAATGGAAATTTCAATAATAATAGAATTTCCAAACAATAAAATAATTTTGTTTATGTTTATAGAGATATGTATACAAGATAAATCTGTTTTTTAAAAGGTTCTGGTAAAATGTTAATAACAGGTAGGTATTTATTGACCGTCGAGCACTTCTTGAAGATTTGCACCAAGTCTGGAGTTAAATAGATTAACTCCAGGTAATGATCGATTGGTGACTTTCCTTACTGGTCCAATATCTTGTTCAAAATAGAATATATTCTTCTCACTTAATGCCTTCAGCCTTATAAATACCCTTAAATTACCCTGTGAAATAAGTACAGATACAAAATAATGGAAATATAAAGATTTATTGACAATTTTAAATAAATAATCAATATTTTATCGATGGAGAGCAATTATCGACTCTGTCTCAGGAATTATCGATTGTGTCATACAGAACAAAATTTTATGTTATATTGTATTAAAAGACAGGTTCTTTGAGCGATTAGGATTAATAGTCAGAGAAGGGTGACGAGAAAGTATAACATTAACAATTAACACATAAATACAATAATTACTATTTAATAGTATTTCAATAATTCAGGTTATGATATTAGAATAAATGTTTTGTCGAACCAATGAAGACTGGTGTGACGTCAGTGACTACGATGTAGTAGGCAGATTTCGTTTTCAAGATGGCCGCTCCTTGGGTTGGTCTTGGCGATTGCATATGCGTCGAGTCAGAAAATTACTATAAAATTACCTTCATCAAGGTTTAAAATGTCCCCGCACTGGTGTAATATGTCTGTTAATCTATTTGGTGTATTCTGGTGAAGTGTTCTGTGTAAACTTGCGTTAGTTAGTTTATTTTCTATTTGTTCAACTACTACGGTTAAGTTTTCAAGTTACGGTTAGGTTTGTAGAGTGAATCAGTTGTAATATAATGTTTTACTGTTTACTGTCACTCGTATAGTGAAGTTAGAGGTTTGTTTTCACTATTGTCGTGAATGTTTTTATAGTATTGGCTTCAAAAAGTGTCTAATTTGTCTAACTCCCATTCACTGATTTTAATGGCTAAACGTTAGCATCATGTTCGACTCGATTTTAAGAACGTTTTTGTCACACACCTATTCAGCTTGATATTCAACAAAAGACTAATTAACTTGGTCATAAATCTTGCCCAGTTAATCCTTGAAAAAGTATTGTTAACATTTTTCGACTTCATACACATTAGAAAATATTACATTATATATGGAATTTTTCTATTTTATTCCTTACTTTTATGAATTACTAATCTTATTATTAGTTTAATCATCTTATTCCCTTTAAATTGATGTATTATAGTCCATATCTGTAGACATTTTGTGGAAATTAACAAATTTTGTTCACACTTTGGAAATATAGGCTCAAAATTGGATTTCCGCCTTTATACAAAATTCCTTCCATTTTAAATATTATTAATACTATTATAATAAATTTTAATTAGTCATATTTCTCTTCCTTTCCTTAAATACATATAAATTACACCTTTGAACTGGTTTTTTGTGTTAATTTGTAGATTTGATATTGCTCTCTAAAATTAATTAATTTATATATTTTGACAATTTACAAAATGTTAAGGTATATTTCCTTATTGTCATTTTAATTCATAGGATCATTCCTAGTAGTAGTTAATTGTGTTATCTTATATAAATCTGGGTAGTTTACAGGATTTATAAGTGAATTATATTATTTTATACTGGTTCTCTGATTTCACAAAATGGCCTAGATTTTAGAATTTTATATTTCTTTCTTTCTCAAATAATTTAAACTTAATTCCTCCTCTGACTTTACATAATTACAATTATATCAAAATAACATGATTTATAACTTATTGTTTTATGTAGTAGTTAATTAACACTACAGTTATTAAAATAATTAATTATGAACATTGTTTAGTAATCTGCACAATTTAACATATTGCAGATACAGCTTAAACATATCTCTTTTAACTATTTTTAATCTAACATAGCATACCTCTTAGAACATTATTATTGGTATGTAGGTTATTATTTATCAAACATAATTCTTTTTTAAAACACATAATATAAATCTTATTTTCTAATAAACCTTACCAATACATTTATTTAACACATTGATTTTAGGATTGTGAAATAACAGTCTATTTAAACATGTTACACTTATTCATACTATATTAGTACCAGTCCTTTCTGGTTCAAACCATTACTACTGTGATCCCCCACATCAGCAAACACCAACTCCCATACTTTATTTATTATCATTTTTTATAAATGTCTTGTAAATAAAGATTTACATTAAAATAATAAAATACTGGAAACCTTCCATTTTATTATGCTGTTTATTATTTAGATTTTAAAGTTGTGATATAGCATACTACTAAGTTATAGTATCACCAACTTTAAGTTTATTGCTTTTTTTTTTAAAAAAAAGACACTTATACAAATTCACTTTCACTGTTGGTTCTGATATTCTGAGTCTTATTATCTCAGACCAGACCTTTAGTAATCATGGACCGTTAAGACTAGTTTATTTCTTTATTACACAATAGCTTTAGCCGGTGCACTTCTTATAACGCTATACAACACTTTAGTTTTCTCAATAATTACATTTTTATAAGATTTTGGGTATGTTATACTTTCTTTGGCATAGTTTTTGTGTGTTTGGGATTGATAGTAGTTTATATAATAATAGGTTTTACTACGGTGTTTCTTTCATACTATGTCTTCCTCTCCTCCTGTCTTCCTTCTTGTCCTTCTTCCTATCTTCCTTCTGGTATTCATTCTTGTCCCTCTTCTAGTTTTCATTCTTGTCCCTCGTCTAGTCTTCACTCTTCTGGTCTTCTTACCTCATTCTTGGGTAAACCAAGGTACTTGGTGTTATCACGACTGAGGTTTAGTTTGGAGTATTTAATTTCTTCACTGAACTTATTTTATTCTTCTATACAGGGTTCAGGGTATTATTTTCTTCCTGTTCACAAACTTTATTCTTCCCTCTTCTTGTTTTTAGGGTATTTTGGTATTCACCACTCTTTGATTGAGTCTCTTTTTTCGGGATATTGTCTTATGTAACTGGTTTACTGCTCTGAGCTTCCTGGGTAACTTACTGGTATTATACTATGAGTTGATGAGTTGCTTCAATACTTTCTTTGGTTTCTTTTAACAGTGGTTTTGATATATTATATAGTGAGGATTTTTATCTTATTGTGTTTCATTCCTCTGATTTATTTAAATGTCATTTAATATTATTACAACATTTGTTGATGTAATTAAACTTTATGATTTCATATGACTTGAAATGTAGTGGATTTTCTGTCACGCTACAGAATGCCCTTCTCCAGAAGTAATTTTTTCAGACTATACTTGCTTTGTCTGAAACAATTGCTTATGATAATTATTCAAAGTTTGTTATTATTTTGGACTTCCTTCCATTTTAAAATTCTCTTATTTATATCTGAGTTTATATCACTCTCACTTGATCTTCCTTGATAGTAATAGTCTTCTGAGTTTCATATTTATTATTTCATTTTTATATTTCTTCTTAGTATTTTCTCCTTGGGATATTTTCTCCCTATCGTTCCCTACTTTGTGAGCTGGTTCAGTTCAGAGAGGCACTGTACGCTACTTTCCTCTGCTGTCCAATACTTAACACATATTTGAGCACAGAGGCAAATCATCTCTGCTCAAAAAAAAATATATTAATCCTGCTGGAATTATCATCAGACAGATTAAAAAATTATTCAGAATAGTACACATTTGTTACTATTTAAAAAATATCTTTGGGATACTTCACTTATTACTTATTATACTTCTCAGAGATTTTAATATTTCTATCTCAGTTGTTCATCTGACTTATTATCTGGATGTTTCTTTCATTTGATATTATGGTAGGAAGCTCTTCTGTTATTACCTTTTTATACTTTTATTATCATATAAATCTTTTGGTTATAAATTCTTTATTACCTTCTGGTTTTTTCATTATAATCTGCATTATTTGTAGTAGCATATCTTTGTGACATTTTTAGAATGTTTCTTAGTTCTTAAAATTTCCACTTGTTCTATTTTCTAGAATTTTTTATAACTGTCATTATCATAATTGTCATTTAATTTATAAATCATTTTATATTAATTCATTTAATTACATACATTTTTGACATTATTTTCACCTTATTCCGGTCATTGCGATTATACTTGCAAATGCTGGTTTTTTTATTTATTTCATTATGAGGTCATATTTTCTCCTCATACCACTTAAAGTTTCATTCTCTCATAATTCCAAAGAAGTTTTTGTACTTTATTTTATTCAATCACTTAAATCGTATTAAAGAATTTTTTCTTTTTTATTTCCTTCAACAACATTTTACGGAAAGGTTTTTACTCTTCATATTGAACTTAGACATGATTAAACTGGCTAGAATTATTTGTTTTAATTCTAATTCTGTTTCCTCTTATTCATCCCATTATGATCCTTTGTTACCATGGTAATTATCTTCTATGCTTACCATAAATCTGGTAGGAAATCTCATCAGTTTATCACACCATAGTGTTTTATTTATAATTGGTTGGTAAGTTGTACTTATACTTGGTTTGGGAAACTTGATTTATTCATAATTCAAAATTCATTCTTCTTATGTTATTCTATAAAGTTTTCTCAAATAATTTGTATGTAAGGTGGGCTTATATGTTTTTTGGCTGGTTTTATTTTTCTAAACTCTCTTGGTATTATTGTCAAAATGTTTCTCTTCAAATAAATATTTAGTAAACAGTCCTTATTTGTTTTTTGACCTTAGATGGTTTTATTTCTAAATTCTCTCCTTCTTTATTATTATATTATAGCCATAAAGTTTTTCTTAGATAATTGGTATGTAAGGTGATCTCACGGATGTTTAGAATCTTGTGGTTTTAAACTCTAATTCTTCTTCTTCTATCATCACCATAAAGTTTTTCTTAAATAATTGGTATGTAAGGTGATCTCATTTATGTTTAAAATTTTGTTGACTTATTTCAAACTCTTCTTATATTATTCTTCTTTTCAAATAATTTCTTTCAAATAATCTTTATGTAAGATTGGCTTACATGTATTTTAGAATTTTGGGGTTTTTATGTTTTTAAACTTCTCCTCTTCTATTCTAGCCATAAAGTTTTTCACATTTTCTTGGTATGTAAGGTGAACTTACACCTTTTTAGAATTTAGAGGATATTATGTTTTTAAACTTCTTCTCTTCTATTCTAGCCATAAAGTTTTTTCACATTTTCTTGGTATGTAAGGTGAACTTACACCTTTTTAGAATTTAGAGGATTTTATTTTTTTTTAAACTTCTTCTCTTCTATTCTAGCCATAAAGTTTTTTTCACATTTTCTTGGTATGTAAGGTGAACTTACGTATTTTTAGAATTTAGAGGTTTTTATCTTCTAATTCTGTTTTATATTACTGCCACATAGACTTTTCATAAATGATTGTAATAGTTTTCATAATTATATGGTAAACATATCATATTAGTTTCATAAATATTGTATGACTCTTTTCTTGTCTTTATTCAAACGTATTTCTTATTATTATTTTTGCTTTATACCCAGGTGGATGCTTTTTATTATAGTGCATTGTTGCTCATAGTTCCTTTATAAGGTGTAGTTTCTTAATTAATTTATTTCTTAAATTCCCATTTTGGTTCTTTGTCCCTTCTTCTTCTCATTTTTCCTCAGTGGTAATTATTTTCATCTTCTTTGTGGTGGTTTTGCCGTTGTTGGTTATCATGACATCCATCCCTTTTACCACCTCATTATGTATCCGTATAGATCCTTATCAGATCCAAACTTTTGCTCCTACGCGCCGGATAGTACCTCGGTTGGTCCCGTTCTAGGCTCCTCCGCCTTTCTTCGTATCTTCGGTAACGGTTCCCTCTATGGTGGTTGAAACCTCGCTGTCTTCCATCTGTGGCCCGTATGAAGTTCACTCTTGGGCGAGGAAACCTATTATTACTAAAATTACTATTATTGGGACCCGCACGATTGGTATTATTATGGTAAGGACTATTACCATAATTGGGGCTTCTCTGACTATTTACATTATCAGGGTAGGGATTGTGGTTACCCTGATAACCATTAGAGGGTCGATTCGGGTTTTGATAATTTGGACCCGTATTATTATTATCATGGTAATTAGTATTGTTCCCATTATTATATTGTCTCATATTCCAATATGTCTCTGGTCCATAGGCTTTATGACCTGAAAAATATCTGTGAGGGTCTTCATCTGGTTTATCAATTATTTGCTTCTCTGAATCCCCATAATCTGGCTCATCATCACATATCCATCCGGAAGGTATACATTTTTGTGTAATTGTACACTGGAATAGTCCTGGATGGCGCACTAATGGAACACACTCTGGTGATTCACCAGTGCCATCGTCACAGTCTGATAAGATGTTATATTTCCATCTTTCTGAAATACACTGTTTAGTTCCACACTGCAACTGATCTAGTCCACATGTAGTATTCCGTTTACCTCTGGTCCTTCCCCATTGGTAAACTACTGTTTGGTGGTATATTCTTTGTAATATTACTTTTAATCTCTTTCCGTAATTTCTGGAACTCCTGATTTCTTCATGGTCGGTTATTGGAATATTATTGACATCCATTAAACCATGGTTCATCATTTCCATTTCTTCCTTCGTTTTTATTACATTTCTTGGATACATTCTCCTTTTCCTTGGTTTAATATCTTCCTGGTTTCGGTTAGTTTCAATTTCAGGTACTACCATTATTTGTTCTTTCGTTTTGTCATTTAGTACTTCTTCTGGTTCTGGTTGGCTATCTTCCTGCGTTTTATCATTTAGTACTTCTTCTGGTTCTGGTTGGCTATCATTTTTTATTTCTTCGGTCTTCTCATCTCTTAATTCTTCTCTTTTTAATCTGTCCTCTTTTCTTTCTTCGGCCCAATCATCCATTTTCTTTATCATCTGTTGAAGGAGATTTCGCATCATTCTCTCTTGTTGATCCTCTGTAAATTTCGAGAACATTTCCAATATCCTCTCCATGCTCATATCTTCTTTTTGTGTTAGTTCTGCCATTTTGCTTTTCGTTGTTGCCCTTCTTCCTGACTGGATAACCGCTGCCAGGCTTATCTATTCAAGCCCTCTAAGTTGGACGCCACTTTGTAGTAAGACCCTTTATATGGCTGTAATCCTTTCAAGCCCCACTGTTTGGGCTAGCCACTTGGTCACCAGACCGCTGTATGCCGGTCGTTACAAAAGAATAAAAATAAAATGGAAATTTCAATAATAATAGAATTTCCAAACAATAAAATAATTTTGTTTATGTTTATAGAGATATGTATACAAGATAAATCTGTTTTTTAAAAGGTTCTGGTAAAATGTTAATAACAGGTAGGTATTTATTGACCGTCGAGCACTTCTTGAAGATTTGCACCAAGTCTGGAGTTAAATAGATTAACTCCAGGTAATGATCGATTGGTGACTTTCCTTACTGGTCCAATATCTTGTTCAAAATAGAATATATTCTTCTCACTTAATGCCTTCAGCCTTATAAATACCCTTAAATTACCCTGTGAAATAAGTACAGATACAAAATAATGGAAATATAAAGATTTATTGACAATTTTAAATAAATAATCGATATTTTATTGATGGAGAGCAATTATCGACTCTGTCTCAGGAATTATCGATTGTGTCATACAGAACAAAATTTTATGTTATATTGTATTAAAAGACAGGTTCTTTGAGCGATTAGGATTAATAGTCAGAGAAGGGTGACGAGAAAGTATAACATTAACAATTAACACATAAATACAATAATTACTATTTAATAGTATTTCAATAATTCAGGTTATGATATTAGAATAAATGTTTTGTCGAACCAATGAAGACTGGTGTGACGTCAGTGACTACGATGTAGTAGGCAGATTTCGTTTTCAAGATGGCCGCTCCTTGGGTTGGTCTTGGCGATTGCATATGCGTCGAGTCAGAAAATTACTATAAAATTACCTTCATCAAGGTTTAAAATGTCCCTGCACTGGTGTAATATGTCTGTTAATCTATTTGGTGTATTCTGGTGAAGTGTTCTGTGTAAACTTGCGTTAGTTAGTTTATTTTCTATTTGTTCAACTACTACGGTTAAGTTTTCAAGTTACGGTTAGGTTTGTAGAGTGAATCAGTTGTAATATAATGTTTTACTGTTTACTGTCACTCGTACAGTGAAGTTAGAGGTTTGTTTTCACTATTGTCGTGAATGTTTTTATAGTATTGGCTTCAAAAAGTGTCTAATTTGTCTAACTCCCGTTCACTGATTTTAATGGCTAAACGTTAGCATCATGTTCGACTCGATTTTAAGAACGTTTTTGTCACACACCTATTCAGCTTGATATTCAACAAAAGACTAATTAACTTGGTCATAAATCTTGCCCAGTTAATCCTTGAAAAAGTATTGTTAACATTTTTCGACTTCATACACATTAGAAAATATTACATTATATATGGAATTTTTCTATTTTATTCCTTACTTTTATGAATTACTAATCTTATTATTAGTTTAATCATCTTATTCCCTTTAAATTGATGTATTATAGTCCATATCTGTAGACATTTTGTGGAAATTAACAAATTTTGTTCACACTTTGGAAATATAGGCTCAAAATTGGATTTCCGCCTTTATACAAAATTCCTTCCATTTTAAATATTATTAATACTATTATAATAAATTTTAATTAGTCATATTTCTCTTCCTTTCCTTAAATACATATAAATTACACCTTTGAACTGGTTTTTTGTGTTAATTTGTAGATTTGATATTGCTCTCTAAAATTAATTAATTTATATATTTTGACAATTTACAAAATGTTAAGGTATATTTCCTTATTGTCATTTTAATTCATAGGATCATTCCTAGTAGTAGTTAATTGTGTTATCTTATATAAATCTGGGTAGTTTACAGGATTTATAAGTGAATTATATTATTTTATACTGGTTCTCTGATTTCACAAAATGGCCTAGATTTTAGAATTTTATATTTCTTTCTTTCTCAAATAATTTAAACTTAATTCCTCCTCTGACTTTACATAATTACAATTATATCAAAATAACATGATTTATAACTTATTGTTTTATGTAGTAGTTAATTAACACTACAGTTATTAAAATAATTAATTATGAACATTGTTTAGTAATCTGCACAATTTAACATATTGCAGATACAGCTTAAACATATCTCTTTTAACTATTTTTAATCTAACATAGCATACCTCTTAGAACATTATTATTGGTATGTAGGTTATTATTTATCAAACATAATTCTTTTTTAAAACACATAATATAAATCTTATTTTCTAACAAACCTTACCAATACATATATTTAACACATTGATTTTAGGATTGTGAAATAACAGTCTATTTAAACATGTTACACTTATTCATACTATATTAGTACCAGTCCTTTCTGGTTCAAACCATTACTACTGTGATCCCCCACATCAGCAAACACCAACTCCCATACTTTATTTATTTTTATCATTTTTTATAAATGTCTTGTAAATAAAGATTTACATTAAAATAATAAAATACTGGAAACCTTCCATTTTATTATTTTATTATGCTGTTTATTATTTAGATTTTAAAGTTGTGATATAGCATACTACTAAGTTATAGTATCACCAACTTTAAGTTTATTGCTTTTTTTTTTTAAAAAAAAAAACACTTATACAAATTCACTTTCACTGTTGGTTCTGATATTCTGAGTCTTATTATCTCAGACCAGACCTTTAGTAATCATGGACCGTTAAGACTAGTTTATTTCTTTATTACACAATAGCTTTAGCCGGTGCACTTCTTATAACGCTATACAACACTTTAGTTTTCTCAATAATTACATTTTTATAAGATTTTGGGTATGTTATACTTTCTTTGGCATAGTTTTTGTGTGTTTGGGATTGATAGTAGTTTATATAATAATAGGTTTTACTACGGTGTTTCTTTCATACTATGTCTTCCTCTCCTCCTGTCTTCCTTCTTGTCCTTCTTCCTATCTTCCTTCTGGTATTCATTCTTGTCCCTCTTCTAGTTTTCATTCTTGTCCCTCGTCTAGTCTTCACTCTTCTGGTCTTCTTACCTCATTCTTGGGTAAACCAAGGTACTTGGTGTTATCACGACTGAGGTTTAGTTTGGAGTATTTAATTTCTTCACTGAACTTATTTTATTCTTCTATACAGGGTTCAGGGTATTATTTTCTTCCTGTTCACAAACTTTATTCTTCCCTCTTCTTGTTTTTAGGGTATTTTGGTATTCACCATTCTTTGATTGAGTCTCTTTTTTTGGGATATTGTCTTATGTAACTGGTTTACTGCTCTGAGCTTCCTGGGTAACTTACTGGTATTATACTATGAGTTGATGAGTTGCTTCAATACTTTCTTTGGTTTCTTTTAACAGTGGTTTTGATATATTATATAGTGAGGATTTTTATCTTATTGTGTTTCATTCCTCTGATTTATTTAAATGTCATTTAATATTATTACAACATTTGTTGATGTAATTAAACTTTATGATTTCATATGACTTGAAATGTAGTGGATTTTCTGTCACGCTACAATATATATATATATATATATATATATATATATATATATATATTTCAATCACTTTCTGCTACAGTCCGTTTCTTGATGTATATAATACTATAATACTTATAACTATTTTACCTCAAGATATATTTTTTCCTTTAGGAACATGTTTCGGGAGATCCTGTTCTCCCATCTTCAGCCTTCGCCATCTTGCTTCTGGTGCAGTATTTGTGTGTTGGCTTCTGGATGTTATTAAGGTGGTTTGTTGGTCTTTGGTCCTTCAATGTTGCATTATTGTGTGTGGTTGTGGTATCTGTTTGTGTATTTTCGATGTTGAGTGCTTTGAATATTGTGTCATGTTTTGTATTGATTTGTATTTTTTCTGGTATTAATTTCTTTTGTGTTTTATGTTTGTAAATCCGTAAATTTTCCCAAATGTTCATTATGGTGCCTTTGTGTGGTATATGTTTTATTAGTGTTACATTGGTTATGTCTGGGAATTCATGTCCTGTGTTTATTGCATGTGTGGCTAAATTGGATTTATATATATTTGAACTGAACAACACATAAATAATAACAACAACAACAAATGGGCCACATTCACATATATAAATAATAAAATGTCAAAACTAACAAAACTATTTAAAACACAGATATAAAAATAGCATACAAAACCAATAAAAATAAATTACAAAATCTAAATAGCTCACACAACAAAGACAATACAACAACCAACGGTATATACAAAATTGAATGCCAAGATTGCAATAAATGTTATATAGGACAAACAAAAAAACAGCTGAAAAAACGTTATTTTGAACACCTAAATGCATACAAAAAACCAAATATATATATAAATCCAATTTAGCCACACATGCAATAAACACAGGACATGAATTCCCAGACATAACCAATGTAACACTAATAAAACATATACCACACAAAGGCACCATAATGAACATTTGGGAAAATTTACAGATTTACAAACATAAAACACAAAAGAAATTAATACCAGAAAAAATACAAATCAATACAAAACATGACACAATATTCAAAGCACTCAACATCGAAAATACACAAACAGATACCACAACCACACACAATAATGCAACATTGAAGGACCAAAGACCAACAAACCACCTTAATAACATCCAGAAGCCAACACACAAATACTGCACCAGAAGCAAGATGGCGAAGGCTGAAGATGGGAGAACAGGATCTCCCGAAACATGTTCCTAAAGGAAAAAATATATCTTGAGGTAAAATAGTTATAAGTATTATAGTAATATATATATATATATATATATATATATATATATATATATATTGTAACATCACAAGATGTCACCTAACCTAAGTGTATGTTATCAGATTTTATAAAAACAAAACAACCATGTAAATAGGTATATAATAGTAGAAATAACCAAGAAAGAAGAAACCAAGAAAGAAGAATGAAGCAGAAGTGCCACATGAAACAGTAACCCAAGGGCTGTTTGACACTACAACTAGACTGAGACTAAAACGAACTGATGGACAGAGTAAATTTACATTCAGCTGTCAATTCAGTAAATAGTTGATGTAAACAGAATGTCATATGTAAACAAAAAAATGAACTAATGAGCAGTTAAATACTGTGAAAGCAGAATTAGCATTTTGCTGATAATAGATGTGACAATGACCAGTAAATTATGAATGCCAAAACTAATGTTAACAATGGCTACTTAATGAGAACTAAGATGTATTTCAGCATCAAATATACTTGTTAGAAAAGAGAACTATTTATAAGAGAGAATCTTATACAAATAAGATGTCTCCACAATTTACCGAATTGAGAACCAATAAGCATTATTAAGGCCAAATTTCAAGGTAGGCGATATGTCTTAGCAAGCTCAGACCACACATTAGTCAGTAAATTGACTATTGAGAACTAACACAAGTGTAAACCAAAATACACAGAACTATGGTTATGCCTTGACATAACAAAAAATGTTATTAAAACAATAGGTTTAATCATAATTTTCATTGTTAAGTAGTAGTTTAAAATGAATTAGCATAAAACGAAATGTCATAGTCAGTAGGATCATTTAGTACAATGTATAGAGTTTAGGTGTACAAGTAATGTTCAGCAAAAAACGTCAGTACAGCATTAATGGTGTTCGCGCATAAAAAAATGTTATGTGAATACAAGCAATGTTAACCAAAAGTGTAAAATCGGCGACTCATAAATAGCAGACGACAGTAGAAGTAATGTACCCGAACGTTGGTTTTATAACAATGTCGGTCAAAGTGAAAGTAATTCGAGAACGAGTGATATCAAATTAAAGGAAAAAGAACAATCTTTAATTTAATAGTAATATTAACCCAATCGCAACTGTATTTAGTGCGGGAGAGGTGTTAGCATCATTCTAAAAATGTACATCGGGAAACTGTTTAAGAATAATAACAAGAACGGCAACGAGCTGTCACCGCAACATTCGACGGTTAGAAAAAGCCGTTATCAACTGCCAAAAAGTGACACGTCACACCGACACACCTACCAAAGCCAATCAGAAAATTAGTTAGTAATCAACATTTTTACCTAAAGCCGATCAAAGAAGAGGGTATATAAAGACGAAACAGCGAATTTTGAGACAGACCTTTACTGACTAGCGTGCAGCACAGACGTGTGCCCGTCATCTCTACATTTTCTAATAACACTTAGCGTCATTTACATAGTACATTGGAACCAATAGTTCAACAACAAGAAACGACTACTTTGAGTTCATCCACAACCAACAACAGTGATTAAGTGCAGTTTCATTTTAATTTTGTGCGGGAATAACGAACAGAAAATAATTTATTGTTATTATTCACGATCCATTTTAATCAGAAGAGGATCGCATTATTCTGTTCTTGTGCGAATTTAGTGCCGAAACCCAGTAATCATTATAATCCGATTACTTAAGTGATTAATAAGTTTTAATTAAATAATTAAAACTCAGAAGGTAAAAGTGCAATCATTACTAATCTTGATCTGAGCGCCATAACCTGTATTTTTTTTAACAATAACCTGTACTGACGCAAAACACAAAAACATTTTTAAGATTACACCACGTCTCAAATTATTATACAAATTTGTTATTAGTAATTAAGCTATATGTTAGTTGTAAGGGTTCTCACTTGATAAATATTGTCACTAAAAAAGCAAGCGTTGATGAAACGCGCGATCTTTCAACAGATCGTTTTTGTTAATTACTTTGCGAAAGTAACCTAAAACTTTGTTGATCAATTTTATATCAAAAGGATTATTGGATATTGTGTAGGCATAATTGTTTTCTTTCGTGTCTCAAAGAATTCACTACTGAGATTATAATAATTTTAATAGTAAAAATAAATAGCATCTGGACTTAACCAGATTTATAATTCATATTCTGAGCAAGCCGTATAAGGCATATAATAACTGATTTTTAATTGTACAACTTTGTACTACTGAGATTATAATAATTTTAATAGTAAAAATAAATGGCATCTGGACTTAACCAGATTTATAATTCATGTTCTGAGCAAGCCGTATAAGGCATATAATAACTGACTTTTAATTGTACAACTTTGTACTACTGAGATTATAATAATTTTAATAGTAAAAATAAATAGCATCTGGACTTAACCAGATTTATAATTCATGTTCTGAGCAAGCCATATAAGGCATATAATAACTGACTTTTAATTGTACAACTTTGTATGTTTGCATTATATTTGTTTTTTTTTGAATTCTCTATAAGGGTGTAAATAAACCCATTATTAACAGCATCACCTGATTTCGATTTATTTCTGTAGGATAATTGAATATTTTCTTTTAACAAGCTTAAACAACCTTCTGTTGTGTTTAACATATTGGAATAGCATTGCCAAAAGGTGGTACTCAACTATTTTAAATTTTCTAATCATCCAGTAATTTTTATGTGTGGGTTTTACACGGGATTTTCCCTGAATAAATCCGTGTGGCGCCCACTAATTAATAAACAAGGTAACCTAACCTTGCAACCAAAGGGAGTTGGTGATTGTAAGCTGAGTTGACAGTTTAGTGAACTTCTAGTAAACACAATCAGGTACGTAAAAGCAGATATTTGTTTATGATATTGTCCAGACTTTATGAGACGTGACATACTCAGACTACCTGCAACCTGGAGAAGAAGTTTTTACTACCAGTTTCAACCAGACGAGAACTATTATCAAGCAACCAACTGCTATACTTCATGTTTTAACTTAAGTTAATCTAGCACTTAAGTATAATCAACCTCACTATTTTATTTATTTAATACAAGGGGATTTTTTTAAACAAGTATAATTAAACCATTGTAAACACTGTGAGTAACTTTGAATGTTTTATTTTAAATTACTATACTACATTAGTAACCTTCAATTAGAAACAATCATTCTCAACATTGAGTTATCTCAAAAGAACACTTCACACATAGTTGAACTTTGTTTTAACGAGACTTTTAATATTTTAACCACGAATATAAGTTTAAACAATAACAACTCTTTTATTTTATTTCAAGTTAATTGTAAACACACACGTTTTCATTTTATTACAAATAGGTTAGACCAACCGTGTGGCTTTTAAACGGAAGTTAAACATTATTTTAATATAATTACTATAAACAAATAAACTTGATAAGTTTAAACACAACCCCTAATATTCGTTAGGATATAAATTGACGCATACAACGTGGGGCTTTATGGAAGGAGGACAACACAACCCCTAATAATTCGTTAGGTTATAATATATATATATATATATATATATCACTGTTGATTAGTTGGCTCAAAGAATGCCAAACCATCATCCATCCTATGCTCCCAACTGTCAGAATGGAAGATAGATTAAACAGATTACAGGGAATCAAATAGAATAATACCATCACAACATTGGCACTACCAACACACGGTTTAAGCAACACATTACTCAGATGTTTTGGTTTCAAAAGGTGCTACTAACAATTACTGTACAGTAAATTTAAATTGGTGTCAGTAAGTGTAAATATTAAACATTTAGGTGTAGATTATATCAGAAAATATTAATTTATTCTGATGATAAATTGTTCTGTGTAGATATTTGTTTTGTCCTATGTTGTTTTAACATAAATATTTAGTTTTCCTCTAGCAAGTTATCTTCAGTGGCTTAATCGTCCTTTAGTTACTTAGAAAATTATAAGTTTGTTTGTCAAAACATGCCTTTGTTCATGTAACAATAATTACCTTCATTGGAGATTATTCATATTTTATGTGTTTTGTAGTATATAAATTAGCAGCACTGATTATTTTTTGAGAGTACAGTTTAAATGCTTTTTAAAAACCTATTTCTGAGAGAAAACTTGCCACAGTATAGTAATAGCACAATGAAGTTAATACAAACTATACCATCTTCTTGCCACTACAATAGACTGCTGACAGATTGCATTGTTGTCATATAGGCTACAAGACCAACTACTGTCAGCGCAGAAGCTATGTTCACTTGAGTTTGAGCCTTAATTCCAAATTAACACTGATACTAATCTTAAATCAATTTTTAACTTACTTCATTCTGCATTGAATGATGGCAGTCAGCAAGTTTTTCGTCTTTTTTTTTGTCAGAATTGCATTGGCTGGAATAAAAAATTGTTTATTTTTTACGTATTCTAAAGAAACTTCAACGTAAAACAAAAGTACATAAAAATGCAGCATCTGACTGAAATAAAATATTGACACTTTATAGAATAGAATCTTTTTTAACACATGTGTGAAGTTAGACATTGATACCTATATTAGACAAAATTGTCAGTTTTGTGAAACAATATTTTCTCATCAATGAATTATCAGAATAAATCCTGCTTGGGCTTGTTCTAAAGGTCTTAAGTTGTCTGTAACAATTCATAAATTTCAAAAAAAAGTAAAGTGATAATTGTATTTTATAATGATTTTTATTTGATAGTGGGATAGGGTGCACTCAGCTGTGAAATCCGTCTGAGTGTCCGCATGGGGTAGTACGTGCCTGGCTACTTCTTGTTACTTTGCCCCTCTGAGTCATGAAGATGTTTGTCACTGTCATGAATCTCTGGTCTAATACCTTCGTATATTCAGTTTAATCATTAGTATTCTCAGTCATGCTTAGCATAGTGTCAAGCATATACTGCATTTATAATGCCTTTGAGGTCAACATTTTCAGAATGTGAAATCCGTATGATTTTTAAGTGCAGTTTGTTTTTTCACTTGGATGATGAAAAACTTTTTGTGACAAGTGGTTTCCTGTATACCAACAAGTGGCTGACTGCCTTGGAATTTTGCTTCGGTGTGTAAAAAAGTTATGGAAATGGAGAGTACACCCTGAGCAAGTATGCGGTTATCCATTGGCTACTTTCAGTGCCATTTTTTTAGTCAAAGTTGATTGAAGAAAAAGGAAAGAATGATAATGTGGTCAGGTATCTGTGTGAAGAAACGCTACATAGTGTAACATCTGACTTATGGAAAAGTGCGTACAACACGTTTTAAAAAAAATCAAAGAACATTACTGGGAAAAAGACCACCTTTCTAAAGATATGGCACAGTTTCTACCCGTCATTCTTGACCTTCAGAGTTCTGATTCCAAAAGTGATTTGGAGGATATGGAACCTCATCAAACCACTGTGTATACTTTATTTACAAAATAGCAGTATACACTTGACACTGCTAAGCCTGACTGAATAAGGGGATACTAATGACTAAATTGATTATAAGAGGGTATTGAGACCAGTGATTCATGACAGTTTACTAAACATCCTTGTGATTCATAGGGGCAAAGTACGAGAAGCAGCCAGGCATTACCTGTCCAACCCCAGAGAGACGCTCAGATTATCCCACTGTCAAATAAAAATCATTATAAAATACAATTATCACTTTACTTTTTAATAATTTATAAACTTTAAAACAGGCCTAAACATGATTAATTTTGATAATTCATTAGTGAGAAAATGTTGTTTTACATGATTGACAACAATTTTTTTGTAACATAGGCAACAATTGCTAACTTTACACATGTTAAAAAGATTCTATTCTATAGAATAAATATTTAATTGTAGTCAGAATATTTCATTATTTTAACATTGAAAATGTTTATAAGGACATGTCGCAGATTTGAAAACGACCGCTGGTGCGTGATCGAAAATGGGAACCGGTGAGTTTCCATAGAAACTACTTCTTTGTTGTCAATAACGTAGTACACATATAAAACTTCGCTTATGAATGCGACTTTATTTAACTTATAATCTGTACATTGGTAAATGAAGAATGAATTCATTGATTGGTGAATGAACATAAATATACGTATATATTTTTTAGATTTATTGAAGCATTTTCAATGCCCTTCTCTGTGCATTGCATTTGTGCAATGCCTGTAAATTTCGTTTTTATATACTTTTATTTTAAAGTTGAAGTTTCTCGAGAATAGGAAAAAGACATGCACTCTTTTTATTCCAACCAGTGTTAATTCTTATACAAAAAGACAAAGCACTATTTAACTACCACCATTCAGTGCAAAATAAAATAAGCCAAAAATTGGTATAATGTAAGATTAATGTAACCATTAAGATTTAAGATTAGTGTACACATTAACTGGTAATTAAAGCTCAAACTCGAGTCTTCGTAGTTTCTGCGGCAACAGTAAGTGACAAATCTGACGATTATTTCCTCTCTCGCACAAATTGACAATGTTCACCACACACTGTTACCAATTTATGCATGGGAACTACTGATCTTCAGCCTTCTGGCACTTGACTGAGGTCGTATCCGACAATGTGGATTTGTCTCTGCACATTTGCTGTAGTTATAAAAGAAGTTAATAAAGTTCTAGCTTAATTTTTTGTTATTTAGGTGTTGTTAATCTACATATAATATTTGTAAATCTTGTTTTTTTATATTTAAAATTATAAAAGTACTTACAGAGGTGTTTATACCTCTATAGAGGCATTTAACAAGTTATGTTAAATTTAACTTTTAAAGTTTTGTCTCATAATTATATAAAAATGTTTAATTTTGTTGGCAACCATAAAATTGTCTTTTCTTATGCATGTTCACAAAACAAATTACTCCGTCAAAACAGACTGATTGTTGTAATGAATAACCTGTTTACATTTTGATTGTATTATTTGTTTACATACTCAGCCATTTATCATATTAAAATTGCAAGTTATGTATGTTTTTGTTATTAGAATTGTCATTTTAGTATTTAAAAATGCAAGTAAAAACTAAACAGGATAGTTTATTTAAAATATTTATAATAATTCTACTAATTAAAAATATATAACTAGAATTTCTAAACAGCTCTAAACACACACTACAGCAATCGAAATACAATTTTCTGATGTTACAGATATTGTTCTGTAAATATAGATTGTCTTGTAAGTGAAAGCAGTATTCATTGTGACATTTATGTTTAGAAATATAACTATAACATTCATATTTACTCACATTATTCTTGTTCTTCTAATTTTTTTATAAATAATGCTATTTTATATTTTGACACAAAAATAAGAATATATTTATTGTTTTTTATTTACATATATGGTTTGACAGTTTTATAATGTAATGTCATCATGTCATTATTAAACTGTTAAAACATTGATGTAAATAAAAAACTAAATATCTTATGTCAAAATATAAAATATCATTTTTTTATATAAACTATGTAGTTGTTTCATTATTTATATATTAAGATTTTTGTAGATGTCCAAGGTGTATTATAGAAATGTAGAGTAAGTGAAATTATGTGACAGTAAGAAGTCACCGTTCTGTCAGTTATGTGTTGCTTTTGACTAGTAAAGGTAGATTTCAGACTAGTGATTAATTGGCAGTCTGAGAATTAGTGACTCTTGTGATTGTGAGTCAGTCGGGAATAGGATATGAAATGTGATTGTATTGGCCTTGGGTTGTTTTTCTGTCACTTCTGGAATGCACATAAACTAACTGGTTTCTTTGCATGTTGGTGCTTGTATGAGATAAGCAAAAAATTATTGTGTTTCTATTTATACATGATGATACTAATGTTGTAATGGAATGGGTTATTCCATTTTAATTTGTTGTAACAGTTAATAAGTAGTAAATAATTAAAGTTCATTATATTTTGGTTTGCAAGTCTTCATACTGGTACAGTTTGTACCTACAAATGTGTAATTATACAGACTGAATGGTTTTTAGGTTTACATAATGGAAATATGAAGACCGAATTCATAGTCTTCTAAGTCTTTGTTTTTCTTGAACACATTCAATCAGTCTTTGCTTTATAGGGCTATATGCAAGTGGAATAATTTGTGATTTTGATAGACATTAGTCAGTAATATGGACATATCAGTGTCCACTCTCTATTCTAACGTATGCTTATTGCCACTAACCTTTTACCACATGATTCAACAGTTACACCTTTCTCAAATAAACTATAAAGGAGCAATTTTTACGATTGATGATTGTTTTTATTTGTCTGTAATTTTTCTTCCGTGTTTTCTGTTTCATTTTTCAATTTCCAATTTGTGTATTGTATTAGAGTGTGTAATTTCTAATTAATCGGTAAACAATGGATGCCAGTCAGATGATGGAAAATTTACAGTCGCTGCTGTTACAGACGGAGAAACGACAGGATGAAAAATGCAGACAGGAGGCGGAAGAAGCAGAAAGACGAGAAAAAGAAGAACGAAGACAAGAAAGAGAAGAGGCAGAAAAATGACAAGAAGAGAAAGCGGAAGTGAGACAGAAAACTCTCCTGCTAGAGACAGAGGAACGACAACTACAGGAGGCAGAGGAACGGAAGCGTGAAACAGAAGACATCAAAGCATTAATACAGGAGCAGAAACAGATGCAAGAACATAGTACCGCAGAATTGGGTCTCCTACGAGGTGAGCTTAATAAACAAGTTACTAAAATATCGGAGGTACTAGAATCAATGACATTAAAAATAGCTGAAGTAGACAAATCTGTCTTGAGTGTTGAAGAATCAATGTCCACAAAAGTATCTGACATAGAAGAAACCATGTCAAATAAAATATCTGCAGTAGAAATCTCAATGACAAACATAAGAGAGCAATTCCTGAAGTTACAACCAAAACAACTTTGTGAACAGACTGTAGCAATGATAAAGACGGAGAAAGACACAGAACATAAGTCAATAGAGAAGGTCACCTCGCCTGCGGTTGGGACAGTTCATGTCAAGGCCCCAACCTTTGATGGAAGCATGCACTGGGCGACGTATTTACGCCAATTCGAAGCTGCTGCATGCACAAATAATTGGATGGAGAAAGACAAGGCAGTTTCACTCGTTCTCTCATTAAAAGGACCCGCGGCAGAACTACTACAGACAGTGCCACCTGACAGCCAAAATATCTATGCCGAGTTCATAAAAGCTCTAGAATTATGGTATGGTGATAAACATTTGCGAGATGTGTACTGCACCCAGTTGAGAGCAAGGCGACAGCATGCCAGGTGCTTGAAGTAAGTAAGAGTTTGAAGCAAGTATCGACAGACTAATTAGACTGGCCTATCCTGAAGCGCCAGAAGATTTTCGAACGAGTTTTGCAATGCAGACATTTACTGCCGGTGGTCCGAGATAACGAACTACAGCAAGTGTTACGAATGGCAAGACACCAGAACAGTGCGGACGCCCTGGTACATGCTTTGCAATTTGAGGCCGCCAAATCAGCTTCTGGTTGGACAAGTCATAAAGTGCGTGCGCTAAAAGATTGCGACGGCACAGACGATGAGGAAGAAGAACAAAGAAGAGACACTCGATGACCGGCGCCACAGAATAAAATAAGAAAGGATGGAAGACCGAAGTGTTATAGATGAGAGAAACCTGGACATCTACAATGAGATTGTCGGGTTAGAATTCAGCAGCAGGGAAATGAGCAATAGTCGGTACAACGGGGCGTGTGCTGACTAACTGGAGGAACGAAGCCCCCTAGACAATACGCAATTTCTACACTTCAGAAAAACAGCGGGAGCTTGGTAGTTACCGGATTTGTTCAAGAAAGGCCAACCTCGATTACAGTTGACACAGGCGCAACAGTTTCTATTGTGCGCCCCGACGTGGTGAAAGATCTCAAGCCAACCTGGTGCTCTTGCAGCTTGCGAACAGCTACTGGACGGCCTGTAAAAGTGTATGGAGAAGTGGAGATATATCTACGCCTCGGTCGACTTGAGTTTAATCATCAAGTACTTGTTGCAGACATTGTGGATGAAGCAATTCTTGGTGTGGACGTTATGAACGCATATGGATTTATAGTCGACTTCAAAAACAATGTCTTGAGAATCGGAGGCGAAGAGGTAATGCTATCAATAATGACGACAGCAGAAAAATCGATGGACGTCATAAACCAAGTGGCCGTAACTGTTCCGCTAAACTCCGAAAAGATCATCATGGTTAGAAGTGAGGTAGATACTAGGGGCAACCAGTGCTCTATATTTGAACCCCAGGTAGTCAGCACACCGGGCATACTAATTGCCAGAAGTTTAGTAAAACCTGACGAAACCGGAAATGTACCTATTAGAGTGGCGAATATTTTGGATCAAGCTATCACTTTACAAAGCAATACGGTCCTAGGCAAATTGACTCCTGTGGCCTGGATAGCCGGAATGACGCAACGAAGATCCAGTGCTTCGGATAATTCCAAATTACCATATGAACTGCAAGAATTATTGAATAGATCTTCTAACGACCTCTCAAGTGGTGAGGTAAAAGAACTCAAGACAGTTTTTACATGAATTCAAAGATTGTTTTGCAGTTCGGGGACAGTCACTGGGAAGAACCTCTCTTGTGCAACATCGCATCAATACCGGGGACACAACACCGATACACCAACCTCCTCGAAGGCCTCCATTATCTAAACAAGAGGAAATGTCTCTGTTAGTACAGGATATGTTGACAGAGGGAGTAATCGAACCTTCGTCAAGTGCTTGGTCTTCTCCTGTAGTGCTGGTAGCGAAGAAGGATGGTGGATTGCGTTTCTGTATAGACTACCAGAGGTTAAATGACGTTACAAAGACAGACTGCTATCCATTACCTCGCGTTGATGATACACTCGACACGTCCAGAGCACAGTGGTTTTCCACATCGGACCTGAAGAGTGGATATTGGCAAGTGGGTCTTCATCAAGAAGACAAGGAAAAGACCGCTTTCTTGACCCCAAGTGGCTTATTACAATTTAACGTCTGCAACAGTACAACTTCAAGGTACAACATCGACGGGGGCGCCTGCATGGTAATGCAGATGGCTTATCACGAAGACAGTGCCCTGACGACTGCCAACATTGCCACAGAAAGGAAGAACAAAACTCAAGCGAACATGTTCAAGCCATCACTGTAGATTTCTTGGCTGATGGCTGGACAACACAAGACTGTCGACAAGAACAGATGACTGATGAAGACATTGGACTGATCTTGACAGCGAAACAGGAAGTTCGCCGCCCGGGTTAGCAAGATATCTGCCATGGTTCCGAAGGGCTACTGGACACAATGGGAATCTCTCACCTTAGAAAGCGGATTGCTGATAAGGGCTTGGGAAAGTGCAGATGGACGAGATGTGGTCATGCAGTTGATAGTTCCCCGAAGTAAAGTGCAGTCTGTTTTGAAGGAGATACATGATGGAACATCTGGAGGCCATCTTGGCGTTAACAAAACCCTTGACAAATTACGGAAGCAATTCTATTGGCTTCATCTTCACCACGACGTAGAGGAATGGGTTCGGACGTGTGAAATATGTGCTGAAGCAAGGGCCCACAAACCAGAAGCAGGGGAAAAATGAAACAATATAACGTTGGACTGCCTTTCGAGAGAATTGCCATAGACATTGCTGGACCATTCCCAGTTACAGACGATGGAAACCGGTACATCATGGTTGTAGGTGACTACTTTACTAAGTGGGTGGAAGCCTACGCAATTCCAAATCAGGAGGTTAACACTGTGGCAAAGCAGTTAGTTCACTACTTCCGTTGCCGTTATGGAGCCCCTATAGAAATCCATACCGATCAAGGAAGAAAGTTTGAATCAGAGTGTAAAGAATTATGACGTCTGCTCAGAATTAGAAAGACCAGGACAACGCCTTTGCATCCTCAGTCGGACAGGATGGTTGAGAGATTCAATAAGACACTTGAGCAGCATCTTTCAAAGGTTGTTGACGAGAACCAAACAGACTGGGACCAACCTATACCACTATTCCTCATGGCGTATAGATCATCAGTACACGGCACATCTGGCATGACTCCAGTAAAATTGGTGTTTGGGAGGGAGGTTCGTCTTCCTGGGGACTTAATGTTCGGATCACCTGAGACTCAGTCCCAAGAGCCACAGAGCTATTCCTCGCAATTAGAAAACCAATGCGAGAAATGAATCGCTTGGTAAGAGGACGGTTGAACATTGCCAGTGATAAAATGAAAACTCGGTATGACATTCGCAGCAATAGTGTGGGTTTCCAAGAAGGAAATCAGGTCTGGTTGTTCAACCCAAAGCGCCGTCATGGTCGCTCACCTAAGCTTCAGTCTAACTGGGAAGGACCCTACACTGTGAAAAAAAATATTAACGATGTTGTTTATTGGATTCAACAGGAAGGGCAACGAACGTTCAAGGTCGTCCACCTAGATCGCCTGGCTAAGTACTACTTCAGAGACGGTTTGCCAGTTCAGGACGAACAGGCTTAAGGAGGGGGCAGTGTTACGACATCTCAGAACAATCTATGTGTTTGTCGAATGTGCCAGAAGAATCTCGATGTAACGCATGTGGCGTACGTGCTTGTCGACACATTTTCGAGAGGTTTCTCGAAGGCGCCAGCCGTGCGGACTGTGTCAAGGCCGTAGTTAATTACGTAGTTCACATGAGCGCTAAGACGCAATTAGGAACATTCTGGTCTGCGAGGGCAGGTATAAATACATGGCGCAGCTGCCTTAACTTTCAGTATAGTTCGAGAGTTATTGTCGGGCGAAATTACTGTGCCCATTCAAGTGGTTATTAGTTAAGTGTTGTGTTTTATAATCGGACGGTAATTGTAATACAATTGAGTTTTAATATTAGTTGACATTTATTTGAGTGTGAACGATTTTCATTTGATTTGTTATAAGAGACTGTGTTGTTAATTACGAACTGTTAACTGTGAAAATTAAAGCTGGTGATTAGTGACTTAATTGGTGTTTTGTACTTTTGTTTTCCACTGTACTTACGACGATCAAGTAGACTGTCATAACGATATAAAATTGATTTCATAACATTTTGAAGTTAACAAACTTAAATTTGGCTGTGAAGACATGTTCAAGTGGTACAGTGCCTCTGTTTCTTATTGGTCATTGGCACCCATTTTTAATAGTACATATTTATGTATAGTTTCTACTTGCATTCAAAATATGATCATGTTGTGAAGGTTGAAGCAACCAGTAAATTCAGGATATGCTCTGAATATATACATTGTAGTAACGTAAGGATAGGAATGAAATATGGAATGAGTATTATATTACTACGGAAAAGTAAGAAAATAGTGGAATTATAATAATATATTAGTTCATGCCAGCTAATACATTTCCTGATTATTTATTATTATTTTTTTATTGTGCAGGTTTTCTTAAACAGTAATGGCTGAGTGTTGTAGAAGACCAACAAAGAGTGCAGGTAAGTGTAATAAAAACAATGATAAACTTCTCTTTTCTTGGCTCTAAGCATATTATTAATTGTAATAATATGAATTGTGTATTCCTTAAGCTATTTTTAGTGAATTAAGGAACAGTTATATAAAAATTTTCTGTTCAAACAGTGTATTTACTTATACTTGTCTCATCATCAGAAGTAAGTAAGGAAACTGATCAATTTTGTATTTTTATATTAATTTGTCTAATTTAGAATTATTTTTCTGAGAAATATCTGGGGTTTTCTGGGCTAGAAAATATTTCTTTGTAAATGTGGAGTATGTACATAGTATGTGGAAAATAATAAAAGTTACTAGCCTCACATTTTATATTGATAATACATAAGGGCCAATTTTACAGTGAGATTTGTAGACACATTGGTAACAGTTTTGTTGAAAACTGTTACAGTTAGTTATTATATAAAATAGAATCATCATTAGTACTTGCCTCCTCATTGCTGAGCAAGTAAGTACCTTGCCAGTTATCTTCGTGTGATTTGTTTCCATGGCAGATCTTGTCATATTGCTACTCTCCACAACTTAACCTAATTGTTAGCAAAGTCTCTTGTAGTTGTTTTCACGGAAACAATTTATTAGACCAGACAGTATAAAATAATTGTTAATCATAGATTTAATTTAAAAATATGTATAATTTAAAACACTTTTATAAGAAATCTTCAGTGAGCTAAAAGTTTCAAAAAGATATCAAAACAAATTGTGATCCGGACACATTGATCTTCATAAAATGGCTGGTAAAAAGTATACAGTTTGTAGTGAACAGTTCCACTTTGCGAGTGTTACTGTGATGTAGCATGTGACTGTATTCAGTAGAAACAGTAAAGTTTATGTATTAATAAACTGAAGGCAGATGTATGGATTTTGTTTTTTAGTCGTTAGGAAAACTGTAATCAATAATTTGTATAAATTGAATTGTTTAAGAAATACATAGACATGTCATAGAACATGTACACAAAAGGAATCCTTTGTGTAAATCTTAATTGATTTTTTCTTTATCATATCAGCGAGTAAACTTTTTTTGAGACTGTTAAAACTCTTTGACGTGAAATTTTTAGATACCTTTTTTTAAGCCAATTTAAAATACATTTGTTTATAGAAAGAGAAGTTTCTCATGAAAATGTGATCTTAGCAATAAGAATGCCACAGTTGATGCAAATTAACAATTAGGCCTATATGCATGTGCCATAATTAATTTTTGTAATGTGTCATGCATGTGTTTTTGTCAACCCCATAATGAATTATGTGTAACAGTTGCATATTGAATGAATTGAAAAGTTGCATATTTCTAACTTTAAGAAGCATGCGATTATGTTTGTTTTCAGAATACTATGGTATTTAAGTATTTTGGTCTTTTTGTATGAAGAGGTGAAGAGGTCCGTTAGCCAAGGCTAGCCAAGTTGTTCTGTTCAGTTGATAAAAATATTTTGTGTTGGTATATGGTTGAATGATTTGTACTTTCAAAATTAGAGCCCTTCTAATTATACATAAATAAGTAGGGGCTGTAAATCACATTTTACAGAACCAGTTATGACTGACTGTTGAAGATTTACAGTACTATCATAACACTGAGAAAACTGATAATTACCCTGTATGTTTATAGTGGTGATATATTGTTGGTAATGATATCAGGGAGGTAATACAATTTCAAATATTTTATTCTTTGAAATATAAGCGTTTGAGTTATTGGTGCTGGACATAAAGCGCTTGGCAATGGTGTAGTGGTGTAACTAAGAGCTGCTCTTGGGCGGGGGGGGGGATTGAAAGTGCTCCCCCCCCCATTTTTCTCAGGACAAGTGAGAAATTAAGGAGTCTTTCTTTATAAATTCCTTGCATGTCAAAATTGTTGGTGACTAATTTTTCCAAATTAAAGTCAGGAAACTGCAAATTTACCTCTACAAAGATGATGAATTATGACAGACAGCCCTGTAAGGAGAAGTGTGTCTGAGCAAAAAGATACAGGTAGATTAGTAGGTTCTGTTCTTTTCTTTGTGCATGCATAATTGTTTTGTGACAGTTGCAAATACGTATGTTATTTACCAAATGTTCAGTAACTGCCATTATTAAGCAAAGTCTATTCTATTAATTTACAAATATTGTAATATCTTTATTTCAACAATTATTTATAATCCTTATTTAACACATGCAACTGGCTTAGGTTAAGTGATTTTGAAATTTTGCTGTAATGTTAAATAGCTCAGGGGAATTAATCTTCTGACCCAACCCCTGTCCACTGTTACAGCACTGCATTGGCATTATGCGTAACAGAAAAATAATTTGTTGTTAGTAGCATTCTACTGATTGTATTGGGAATTATTACTGCTTTCATAGTAGTCAGTTCATAGTAATTACAGTTACTGATGCAATAATAGCTATTTTACATAAAAACAATTTGTGATAAGAGGTTTCAGCAACACTAACAATATTGATAATATGTAGTTAATTTTGTTTTCTTATGTGAATGCTTATAATTATTGCGTGTGTGCGTGCACACGTGTGTGTGCATGCATATTAGGGAAAGAGAGAGAGAGATGGATGCATAAAGGGGGAGAGAACTATACACAGATATGTTGCTGTTTGTGACACACATTACACACTTGAGTAATTAATTTTGTCAATCAATCAAATTTCTGTTGTGTCATTATTTATTCAAAGATTTATTAGACTACTTTAAAAATTATTTGTTTTTATTTATAAAATTTCTTGGAAACAATTATAGCAGGGCAATAGCTCAGATAAGAATTACTACAGTCGTACTTGTAGGCTTACACGGTTTGATTAAATCAGATGACACACCATGTTTGATAGCAAAATCGGTGTGGTGTTCAAAAGTTGAAAACATAAATTCAACAGCTTATGTTCTTAGCCAAATATTCAACAAAAATACAATTGCCAGACACTTTTTCGTTTTCAAGTTGCTGACAGATGATTTTAAAGTGCTGAAATAATTATTAACATTTCTCTAAAGTTATTATATAGGGTCCGCCAGTGAAGCGGGAAAATTAAAAGTACCCTATTTTTTCATGAAACATTTATTATCAGAATTTTTTTTTACAGATTTGAGTTGAGTAAAGTATGCCATTATTTTACTTTTTAAAAACAACGCCGCTCAAGTGAGAGCCATTTCTGTGTAAACATTCTTCTAATCTTGACCGAAAATTTTCCATCACTCGATGAAGCAGGTCAGGTTGAATCCGTGGAATTTCTTGTCAGATATTCGTTTTTAATTCCGGTATGGTGTGCGGTCTATCAATGTACACCCTACTCTTCAGAAATCCCTAAAGAAAAAAGTCGCATGCGGACAAATCTGGGGATCTTGCAGGCCACGAGATGTCGCCATATCTGGATATGAGTCCGTCCTGGAAGAGTTCTCTTAAAGCAGCCATGGACACACGAGCAGTATGACTTGTGGCCCCATCCTGCTGGAAAAAATTAATTTCCGGAAACCTAGGGAGCTGTTGCATCAAAAATGTTCTGACCATGTGTGTGTAGTGGTCTGCATTGACAGTTGTGGTGTTTCCTCTATCGTCTTGGAAAAAATATGGCCCAATAATGCCAGATGATGAAACTGCACACCACACCGTAACTTTCGGACTATGTAATGGCTTTTCATGCAACTCACCTGGGTTTTCATCATTCCAATATGGACTATTTTGTTTGTTTACATATCCATTCAAATGAAAATGTGCTTCATCTGACATAAACATGCGGTGAATAAAGTTTTCATCATCATTTACACGTCGCAATATTTCTTCGCTGAAAATCCTGCGAGCCAGCATATTGCCATCTTTCAACTCCTGGATTACTTGAATTTTGTAAGGATGAAAAGATAAGTCTTTATGCAAAATTCGTCGTAACGATGTGTCACTAATGTTTAGTGCGGATGCATGTTTCATTGCAGAACGTTGTGGACTACGCGTCAATGCTACTCGAACTCTTTCAATGTTTTCCTCTGTTCTTACAGACCTTGTTGCTCCTCTATGCTTTAAGTTTAATGTGGAATCAGTTTCTTCAAACTTTTTCACCCATGACATAATTGCATGAGCGGACGGCACTCTTCCATGTCGTGGAATATTGAAATAATTACGAAACAATCGTTGTACAGAAGTCACACAGTCACCATTCTTATAAAACGATTTTACGCAGAAAGCACGCTGTGCACCGGACCACTGCTCCATGTTTTAAAACATATAATAACAAATGGCATTAAATGTAAACACCAATCGAAAACCTCCACGCCCTCTCGTGAGCAGAAAATGAACTATTGGACTTTCAAAATTTCCCGCTTCACTGGCGGACCCTGTATAAACAGGATTATATAAGGTAGAGCAATGGTGTGCTTGCTTCATATCAGGTTTATCAAATGATTTTTTGTTTGATAATAGTAATAACAGCATAAGCAAAAAAAACTAATGTTTTAAGTAATTGGAAATATTTTGATGCCAAAGGAATTAGAAAAAATATAAATACTTATTTAAAAATTTACCTTATTATACTCAAAACTTGACTAATGTTTAACTTGGTATGTTATATAGAAAACATTGTTAGAATTACTCTAATGAACATCTTCTGTTTACTTGAACAGACATTAACAAATATTCCTAATAAACAGTATTCATTCGTAGCACTTTCGAGGACAGTTGATGGATGACTTATATATACACAAGGTATAAAAACCTTACAGATAAATGTACAGACAAGATTTTTTAAGAAAATATAATGTACAAAAATATCTTTATCAAAATTCTATTTAGAGTGTTTTCTTGCAACTGTATGTACCATAAATTTAAGTTACCATATTATAAAAATTTTATAAATTGAAGTAGCGTAACTGATAAAGTAACCGTAAATATTGGACCTCCAATGTCCAACAACTTGTTTGAATGTAGATTACTTTATTCAAGTATTATGTAAGTAATAGTTACTTTACACTGACATGGTCTTTATAATATTTAAGGTAAATTTCAAAACAGTAGGTGAAAGTTTAAATGAATCTAGTGTTTGAAATCAGTTAACGTATTTTTAACAGTGTTGTGAGCTAATAATACCTTCTAACAAATAGAGAATGTCTTGAGCATGCACCAGAACGAAGCAGTATATATATGAGAGACTTTGTTATATTATTTTCATTAACAACACATGCAGTCAGTGAGAGTGGAGAATTTAAAGATTATCAGTTTTCAAATTTACACCTCGTGTAGCCTTGACACACTTGTACCACACGCATACTTTATACTTAACTGTTTAGATATTTAATCCATTGTTATTGTCAACAGGAATGGTCTAACACTAGTGTATATTAAGGGTCAACATTAGTGTACATACTTTTTAATGCTTCCATTGTAATTGGACAAAAACCAATAATAGTAATAGTGGACGATTCAATAACAAATTATTACCCAGTTGTGATATGGTCAGGATTATGATGTAATATGCAAAAATGAAAACAATCAGTTGAGTCAGCAGATAACGTGTACTTACTGTAAAATATCAGCGTTGTTCCACTGAGTGCACTGTTGAATTGTAAGGTTACATAAATTTAATGTATGCTACACTGGTCAGACGCCTAAATTCATTAGTGTAATCTTAATTACCACTACTATACTAAATGTAAACCATTATTATTTTAAACAAAATGGTAATATAAATGGGTTTTGTTAACATTTAAATATCAGATTAATTAGAAACATTCAGTTTTATGACGTTACGATACACAATGAGACATGTAGAATTTTGGCCCCTTTTTGTATTAGGGTGTCGTCGCAACTACATCTCTCATTATGTACATTAAAAGTATAATACTGTCTCTTACGTTATTCAGTTTTGTTCATTTTAGTGTACAGAATGATCATCCAGTCAATGTGCCTCAAGGTATGTAATGGTTCTGTTGGACCATAACACTTAATGTAGGAGAAAGTTTTATATGAACCTTCAAACCCTATTTGTAAATAAAAGTTTTTAGAAAATAACATTATTGTTACAGTAAAACTATGAGCAGCCACTATTTTTAAATTTCAGACAGAAAAATGGAAAGTTCATGTATATTCAAATGTGTTGGTAACCATGTGTCAGAATGTTAGTGGTTGGTAATTTTGTTATATGTAATAACAGTTGATGTCATTACTGTTGTTGAATTCCTGAAGCTGTTTTAAATGAATATTCTGTTTTTTTTTCATAAGTGCAGATGTATGTAATCAGTAGAGGCATGTACTATTTCTTGAGTCTTTATGATGCAAGCAGCCATGAAACCAGAGAACAGTAAACTTGTTTAGTACTAATATTAAATATCAGTTGAATAAAAAATGTCATATTTAAAATCATACATAACATTTGGAATATCACAACACACATATGCTACGCGATCATTTTGTAATTACATTTACTATGTGCTAATCATTTTTATATTCCAAGATGCCGGAGAATATTGTTTTATAAGGATACCATCTTGCTTGATATTCTTTTCAGTGCAACCGCCATAGTAATAGTTCACTAATCTTCAAAATTACACAGACATAACCAAAACATTGATCTTAATCATTATGTTGTTATGATTTGATTCTGAGAAAGAGTATTTGTATATTTGTCTGTTTTACTTGAAGTAAAGTTAGATGTCTTGCACATAACCAAAAAAGAAATATTTTGTTAGGTAACAGTGTTGATTTGCAAATTGTTACTTCTACTGATATATGTGTCATTTATTGCAATTATAGTGACATTATGCTGTAGGCCACTTTACATCTTGGATCTGAAGACATTAGATAATTTCAAAATCAGTCTCCGAATTTTACTGTTATATGTAGCCTTTCTGACTTAATGTGAAGAGAGAAATGTGGAAGTAACCCATTATTACAAGTTGTTCCTCTGTTTTCCCCTGATATACACATTATCATTGTAATAATATATATCTGTGAAAATATCTGTTGCAATGAAATTGTTACAGAAAATTTAAATTTAATTTAATTTTCTGTTATCGTTAACATTACAAACATGAATTTTTCAGTGAAGGGTTTGTGAGGATCGGTAAAAAATAACACAAATTTTAACTTATTTGTGTCGACGTTTCGACAGTGTTTATTGTCATCATCAGGACAATTGTTGCTGACGCCAAACACACAGCTGCCCGATGCTTGTGTTTTTTTGACTGATCCTCACAAACCCTTCACAGAAAAATTCATTGGTTGACGGTCACTATGCATTTAAGGATTAATTACAAACTTGGTTATTATGAATGAAAGAGACATCTCTCTTCTCTCTGTAGACTTGAGAGACTCTAGGTTATTTTTTTTAAACTATATTTTGTCTTACATGTATTTATATCGATGTCACTTGTAAATCTTTCCCTCAGTATGAACAAAATGTGATGGTTATAAACACATAGACTGAATTTGTTACAATTAACAAAAGTTTTTTTTCATAATAAAATGCTGATATTTTCAACACTCAGATTTTAAGTAATAGCTGACATACAAATGTGTTTGACAGGCTGTATAGTGGTTTACATTACAAAGAAGTAAAAGTTGTATTCATACAGTAATAGGAAATGATTTCATTTGTGTTAATAAATTGGCTGTTAGTGCCAAGGCATTTGTATATAGTTTATTGCCTGTCTGAGATCAATAGATTGACATTTAGGGTACTTAATAAGAGAAATCTATTGTTATGGTTTGGTTTGTTATTATATTAGCAAAAAAATCTAGTTCCAATTTACTTCATCTTTTAGGTCTTTTTGGTAAGTAATTTTTTTTTAGTAATAGAAAGCATTAATATTAAACCGTAAGCCAACACCTCAGAAACTGCATACCCTTTAAAACGAATACGTTCTAACCATGATGACAGTTAAAAATTCACAGTCAATCCAAGTTAATTTGATCCACGGATAA
This sequence comes from Magicicada septendecula, assembly GCA_034769895.1. Lineage (NCBI taxonomy): Eukaryota > Metazoa > Arthropoda > Insecta > Hemiptera > Cicadidae > Magicicada > Magicicada septendecula. Next base: position 233,713,769 of record CM068372.1, on the reverse strand, counting down.
TACAGATCGAGTATAACAACTGTAAATTGTGGTGAAAGACTGGAAAGGCTAAACAAAAAATTTAATAGTACAATAGCAAACATCTTGATAAGGGGTGGTATTAAATTACACTGAACAGCAATACATGTTTATATTATTTTAAATATTGTACTCATGGAAAGAGAAAAGCATAATTGTTAAAACGTTTAGAACCTGTATACAGAACAGGTAACACAAATAATTATATGAGAGACAACCTCTTTAAGTTTCCTAGAGTGTTTATGGTGGCCCCTAATTGCAAGTAAAGATCTGTTAAAAAAATAGAGAAGGTAAACGCTAGGAATGACCAGTAGGCTAATAGTATTCTTCGAAAACAATATTTATTATTTGGTATGAACCAATTGTGTTAAGAAAAATTGTAGTTACTCTATTGTTTGGGAAGTCCAAATACATTTGTTAATGACTTATTTAAATCATTGGACATTGTTTGTATTTTTCCTACTTGTTATTTAAACATTATATGTCTGTATTCAAGCATACTTTTAAGCAGTTAATGACAAATCTTTGTTGTAAATGTTAAAATTGTGAGAGGTCTTTTCTTTGTTATCCTTTTTACACATTTTTGTCTTTCTTAACTGTAGATTACCGACATACTTCTAAAAATTTTCTGATGTAAACTTGGCACAATTATATTGCATGTAGCTGGTATATTTAATTTTGTCTTTTAATAATTTACTCTATTAGTTGTAGCTGCAATTGCCATCTTGCTCTTCCATTCCTTCTATGTATCCCAGGTTTGACTTGAAACATTATATTACAGTCATTGTATAAAACCGGAACTTGTCTTGCCACAAGGTTTTAGTATGCACTTAACTATAGAATGTAAAAATTGGCATAATACGATTCAGTAATTTTGTTAGTACTAGGGAGTAGAAATACTTACAAGGTATAGTTCTTCTTCACCTCACGGAGTAGGCACTTTGCCTGTTCCGTCTTCACAGAGTATCTCTCCATCTAACTCTCGGTCTTCCTACTCTCTGTATAGTTAGTAAAAATAGGAATGAAGATATGAGAATAGAAATGTATTGAGAAGCAGAATAAAGTAAACATTGAAAGGAAGCTTTTAAGAGAAGTAAAAAAATTAAATTAGAGAAAGAGAGACAGTGTGTGTGCATTGGAGTATCATGTTTAATCTGTGAGGGATAAGAACTAATGGCAAACCTGTGTACATTTCACTCAGATTTTGAAATATTCTGCTATTATCAAAATTCTGTCAATCTATAGAGGAGCTATGGTGTGTGTGTGTGTGTGTGTGTGTGTGTGTGTGTGTGTGTGTGTGTGTGTGTGTGTGTGTGTGTGTGTGTGTGTGTGTGTGTGTGTGTGTGCGTGCGTGCGTGCGTGCGTGTGTGCGTGCACATACACGTGTACTTGCATTTCCTTATGTAAGTCAATAAATTATATTAGAGTAATATGTTATATTTCCCAACACAGGCAGATGATATTAACCTACTCCACATCAAATCTTTCAGTGTAGACTGTACTGTATCGCATATGTCTCAGTGTGTGTGCTTATACGTGTTACATTATTCCTTTTTTATTCAAAGCAGTATATTCAAAATGTATATAAATGCAAACTTTTTTATGATTGAAAAACATTTTTTTTTTTTTAATAATTTTGAAGCATCGAGAATGCTTATCTCTGAAACGTATTTATTACTATTTGCATCATTTGTATGTACAGAGGAGTGGCGATTAACCAAGTCTCGATTAACCAAGCTTCTGTGTTATCCGAGCCTAAACCAAGAAATAATGAAATCTCTATTATTGTAACTGTCTTTCTTACATCGGCACTAGACGCTATGCGACATATTTTAATTGACACCAGACTGTACACAGCGACCTTGACTGCATGACTCACACTCCCTACCGTCAGGTGCTCAAGCTCCCTGACCTGAGTTAGTTTGTTGTCAATCGTCACGTTAAAATACTCGTACAATCGACTGTGAAGTGTGAGTAGCTGTGCTTTGTATTAAGGTTTCTTGTGGATTGGTTTTACAGTTTCGTTTGGCAATGAATGAAAAAAGAAAACGTGTGGTGTTATTACTACAAGATAAGCTCAATGCTATCAAACGATTAGATCGTGGTGAAACCATTAAAAAAGTGGGAAGTGATTTAGGCATTGGTGAAGTGACTGTTGGAGACCGGAGAAGAAAAAGGGTGCAAATTGAAGAGTGGGTGTCTCAGTGAGCACAAATGACTGGGAACAAAGAAATACAAACTGTCTCAAAGAAGAGAAAAACAATGAAAAATAGTGAATATAAAAAGACATTGAAGGCGTTGTTTTTGTGGTTTCAACAGATGAGAGAGAAGGGAAGTCCCTTGTTTGGTCCAATGTTACAATCCAAAGCATTGCAATTCTTCAATCACTTCATAGATGGAGAAGAGGAATTTATACCAAGCATCGGTTGGCTTGATAGATGGAAAAAGCAGTATGGTGTGAGGGAGTTAAATATTAGAGGTGAAATATTGTCAGCTGACGGTGGTGTGTAGATACCTTTGTTGACAAGCTAGACAACATCATTTAAAAAACCCATCTTGACCCACAGAAAATTTATAACTGTGGTGAAACAGGCCTGAATTTTAAAATGTTGCCCACCAAGACTCTTGCAGCGCAGCAAGAACAGTCAGCTCCTGGCTACAAAAGAAGCAAAGAAAGAATGATGGTCTTCGCATGTGCAAATAAATCTGGTGACCACAAGATTAAACTCTTGCTAATAGGCAAATCAAAAAAACCAAGAGCATTCCAAAATGTGAATGTTGACAATCTTCCTGTTAACTACACTAACCAAAAAAGCGCATGGATGGATTCCTCAATTTTCAAGTCATGGTTTCATGAACAGTTTGTGCCGAGCATAAAAAGATTTTCTGATGAAAATAATCTGCCCCGTAAGGCACTATTAATTTTGGACAATGCTCCCACTCCTCCTGACGATTGTGAATTGGTCAGTGCAGATGACATCTGGGCCCTCTTTTTACCTCCCAATGTAATGTCCCTTTTTCAGCCCCTAGATCAAGGGGTTTTGGAAAACTTGAAAAGAAACTACCGAAAGAGACTACTGAGCATTTGCTTGATGATTTAGAAGATGGTAAAACAGTTGTTGAAAGTCTGAAACAAATTAACATAAAAGATGTGATATATTGGCTGGCGGAATCATGGGACGATGTGAAAGAATCTGCCGTCCTGAAAAGCTGGAAAAACATTTCGCCAAAAAGGGATAACACAAATGACGTTGAAGAGAATGAAGATGATGTAGAACTAGTGGAACTTTTAAATCAGCTACCAGTTACTGAGGCAGTGACGAATCAAGACGTTAACAACTGGATGAATGACGATGAACAATGTGAACTGTCCGAAGAGGCCATTGTAAATTTGATTACTCAAAATAAAAACAACGACGATGAAGAAGACAACACGCCTACTGTGGAGAATAAGATAAGCCACGCTGACGGCTTAAGTGCAATCGAGAGGGCATTGTTGCAACGCCGAGAAACAAGAAGACACTTCACCAGCTGACATTCTGGTCCTACGACGTCTGCGCAATATGGCGGCAAAGAAGAGCGGCACATGCGGAATATGGCGGCACTATCAAACAAAAAACTGTTAAAGACAATTGTTAAGAAATTATGAGATTGAATTGTTTAAGATTTTAATCTGACGAGAGTTGTACTGTTACTGTTTTTGCCACTTAGTGTAAATAATAAAGGATTATGTAAGTCATAGAATCGGCTCAGTTTCTTATTTTTCCTTTTTTCTAATTAGTAAATGTTTTTGTGGCAAAGTATCACAATATGAAGCAATCACATGTATTACAGCAAATAGGTGCAATAGAATAAAAGCTTATACTAATGCAATTTTTCTTTGAACCTTCCGTTTTTTCCGAGTTATTGATTATCCGAGGAGGTCTCGGTCCACATTACCTCGGTTAATCACGACTCCACTGTAATTCTGAATTATTTGTGCGATTTTCTTCTTTGCTTCATGTGATGTGGACTGTAACAATGGCATTACAAATAAAACGTGTTCACATATGGGCTTGTGTAATGTTCACAATATACACATGTTTAATGTTCAGCTTACTTATTGTTTCTAATTTATTTACATGCGTGTGCGCGCGTATGTGTTAGAGAAATTCATTTGTTGCTTGTAATGAATTCTTACAATGGTTGCTGATCTTCTAGCTACAAATACAAATCTAGCTACTGTAATAGTAAATATTTGTTATTCTCTCCAGTTGTGGTTTGGAGGAAACCACAATGCATGTAGAATTTCAAACTGTCATGATAGTTGACAAGGTAGTCTAAAGCTGTGCCCAAAATGTTTACTCATTAACTTTTTTCTTATACTTGTGTGTTGCCTTGCACTAATCACTATATTGACATGTAACGCTTTTCAGCTGTTACACTGCTTTCAAATACAGTGGGAAGTCTACAATTTGAAGTAATTTGGATAGTTCAAATTATCGATTTGTTCAGATTTGAGTACAGTATAAAAACAAAGATTAATTTGTGTAAAGTAAGACAGTAAATATATATTTACACTTACATAAATATGTTTTCCTTATGAATTTGCATGGGTAGTTAAAAGAAACATACAAGATGTAGTAGATGTAACTCGTGGTTTTAAGAACTAAATAAAAACCATGTCAGAAATAACTTTCAAAAATTGTATTTTTATGTCTAAAAATTTGTTTCAAGTTTTTCACGTATTTTTTTAAAGTTGTATCATTCAAATATCTACTTTCACATTTTACATATTTCTCACTCTGAAGTACCACATATCCACACAGCCGCCTGTTGTTTCCAAGTTTATTGAGTTTTGATTGTACGAAGTTGAATAACATCGATTCAATACAATTGGAAGTTACTGTAACTCTTCAAAAAAGTTTGGACCTGTTATACAGCATTAAACAGCAACGTGTTGACTACATGCAGGCGTTGAAAAGTGTTTACTTACCAGTAAAGAAGCTTTTTTTGTTTGCTACATAGCAGGTCAGATGATAATGAGTTTCATCACTTGACAGCACAACAACAATTGCTGGAACGTTTTGAAGGATAGCCAGACAACATGTATTGCAGTTGATATAGTTTAATTCATTAAGTTTTGTAAGTGTGGAACCAATTGTTTACTGTAAAATTCTCACACTGTAATAAGACACTTCTACAATAGTAGTAAATTGTATATAATTCAGTAGCATATGCAGTCACAGCTATTACAGAATCAGCATAAAAAATGTAAACAGTAAATAATTTATGGTGTGGATATTATTAAAACAAATTGTACTTGCAATACTGTTTGTATTATCAATATTCTCCTATAAAGTGATAAACACACACTGTAATGCAATAACCCAATAAAACATTGCTATACATACCTACACAAAGAATTGCTTCTTTGACATTAATGAGGAATGTTTGTCTGACCTCTTTCCGTGCCTGCATCTCTTTCTGTTTTCAAGTAGTCAGTTTTTCCATTTAGCAGGTACATGTTGTCTTTCATTAATATAAACAGCTTGTTAAGCAATCTCCTCAGCCGTAAGTCATTTTCTAGGAAGCACTAGATATTTATCTATGACAAAGTTTCCCTGATTACTGGCACAGAATGTTAAATTGAAAACCAATAATGTGATGGTTTTGAAAGTCATATGTAGAGACAGCAAAAGGCAAAGGCAGGTTTCTGTGTGCAGGGCTCCCACATACCTCTACACTCTGAGGAACTCTCACTATGATAAAAGGAGTAATAGTCAGATATTATTTCTCTCGAATAATTAGTAATCAGACGCGCGCACGCATCATCTTTCTGAGAAGCTGTTTGTGTACTCAGCTTTGTGTCCGCATTATAGGATATTACATTACCGGTACCTTGTATATGAACAGCAACATAATTTGTACATAGTTCGAGAATTTGTTATTAAAACATAAAAGTTATCAAATACACTGAGCCAGTTTTGATCATGATTCACAGATATGACCAGACAACTGAGGAACAGTCTTTGGCACAGGCTTGTTTGGTTATAATGTTTGCACTATTAGCAGTAATTGCTTAATTTATGAAGGTATATGGTGTTCACTAAAGCTTTGTTTAATAAATACAGTTTTGTGACAAAATTGACAAATTTTATACAATGCAAGAAACAGTCAGATGTTATAAGACTTGATCTAAATAGAGAAAAATATTTATTTTTTACCCATTTGTATTATTTCTTAGAATTAGACATTTTTTTGACAATTCTAATAACAGTGTTAAACATTGTTTTTGTGAATATTCTATGTGCTATTAATGGAATAACATTGATTTCTATAGATATTAATACTGTATCAATTTCAGAACAAAAGTTACTAGTAATTCTGACAAACAGTAATAGTGAACAACAGTAACCATAAATGAATTTTATTCTGGAATGTCTAATGCCTAGGACTACGCCAAACAGTAATCTAGGATGAATATGTGTAAACATAGTATAATTATAAAAAGTGTCTGTTAAGAACAAAGTTCCTGAATCCAGTCATAAAATGTAACTGATCAATGAATTTGCAGAAAAAAGACTTGAAAGATTGAAAGCATTCTGGGAGAAATTCGAGTTTTATGACATTTTCAACAAGTTTATTCGATTTCTGAAAAGGCTTCAACTTTTTGGTAAAGTATTACCTACCATGAATTAGGGAAATGTAGATTTCTTGTTTTACCCAGTACACATCATTGTTTGAGTAGCTTGGTTACCTGTAATGTGGCGAACTTGAGACTGGTGGACCTGAGGTTATCAGTACTGGAAGCATGCTTCCTTTCTTCATTATCACATTATGTCTTGGCTAAACATTCGTCTTCTAAGTTATAGGCTTACCACATTCTGCCTTTGTAATCATCATATCCTTGGAACTTTTCTTTGATACTGAAAAAATTTAAAGTAAAGTACTGTACATGGAAACAGTTAATTTCAATGATGCTGTTTATTTTCCTTCAACTAAAATAGTAATATTTCTAGTACAATATTACTTTAAAATTTCTTCCTGATTATCTGTTTTACGAGTTTAATTTTCAACAGAAAGGATAAATTTTTGACAAAGATAAAGGATAAATTTTAAAACTTTTGCTAGAAATGTTACTGTTTGGTGGTGGAAAGAGACTTGTGTAATGTAATAGGTTAATATGTTCTATTCATACTGAAAGTTGTGTTCTATTAGCATTGTCTTTTGTGTGTGTTGTCACTATGTTTATTCCATTAATTAATGAACTTAAATTTTAGTACTTTTTATATACATATTATTTTTATTAAATATAATATAATATTATTATTAATATTTTTATGTATGTGTGTACAAAATATTGAAATCTTATTGTTTTGAAATACATTTTCAGTTTTAATGTAATAGGTTCGTTCATTTGGTATGCATGTGATATAATTATGTATGGATGTTCACCAGTACTGCTTGGGTTGCACATAGTAGAGTAGAGCATAAATTTTCCAATCTTGTTGGAAAAGGTAAACTCACAACTACAATTTACTTATTATTATTAGCTATTGACAATATATGCATGATGCAAACTGATCAGCTTAATTTTATGTTAGTTATTTAATGTATTGTCACTTTGTATTACAAAAAAATATAGTATTTAGTTGATCCTTTTTTGAACTACACTAATAATTCTTTAGCCAGGAAATAAATAAAAAGTAATAGTATGAGGTTCTGATACGCTTTCAAGGCAATTATTTTGAAGGGGATGGCAGCCATTTATAAAAAAGTAAGTGAAAAAATTTTTTTAGCTCAAGTCCAGTAACTTTCCAATGCCACCTTGCTACAAAGTGATGAAGTAAATCTCCTACGGCCACGTAAAATACCCCACCCTTGAACCCTGCACGACAGCCGTAACAGACTTTAACGCTGCCGACTGGCCTCTTTTCTCACACGCTTTAGCTTCCCTTATATCCCCTCTTCCAGCCCCACCCACCACCCCCGCACAAACCGACGACTACAATGACTTCTTAACAACATCGATTCAGACGGCGATGGCACAGGCCATACCTACAAAACAAATCAGATATTCCCAGCTCAGGCTCCCTCCCCCTGTCCTTGCACTGATACGCCGGAAACGCTGGATCCGCCGCCTCTTAAACAGAGACCGGCGGAATGAGCATCTCTGCTCGGAGTACAGAAGACTTTCAAATGCCGTCAAGATCGCCATAAAAGACTTTCAATCTTCCCACATTGAGAGCCTATGTACTTCAGTACAGGATTCCTTTCACTCCGACACACCCAGATTCTGGAAACAAGTTAAACGTCTCCACAATCCGCCCAAAGCCGATACCCCTCTCCCGTCAGATGACCGCCTTCTTGTCAGCGATGAGGAGAAGGCTGTTGCCTTTTGGGACTCTCTCCAGTCAATCCATAGTCACCCAGTCAGCCCGGACTTTGACGCAATCGCCGAACATTCGATAGACACTTTCTTGACTAACCACGCAGACCTCTTCACCCCTTATGACATCCTAAACGCAGCCCACGACCATCCGCTGGAGCGGCCTATCGACCCAGACGACATCAAAGACAGACTCAATAAATGTAGAAATACTGCCCCCGGACCCGACGGAATACCAAACCGCATTTTAAAAGCGCTCCCTGACAGGCCATCGAAGCCCTAGCGCATCTATATACTGCAAGCTCCTCCTCGGCTACGTCCCACGGGCTTGGAAACACGCCCATGTCCTCATGTTCCCCAAACCTCTCAAAAATGCCAGCCTCCCATCGAACTATCGCCCGATTTCTCTTACCCCTGCAATCTCCAGGCTTTTCGAGAAAATCCTGGTCGCCAGGATACATCCCCACCTGCAAACTCATAGCGTCCTCCCCAGTACCCAGGGCGGATTCCACCCTGGCTACAACATATATGACCAACTTGTTCGGGTTATCAGCGCCATCCAGGACAACTCGGCCCGCAAACGCCCGACTATCTTAGCCCTACTCGACATCCGCAAAGCCTTCGACTCTGTCTGGCACAACGGCCTCCGTTTCAAGATCCTCGGATGTCACTTTCCCCCAACCATCATCAAATGGCTCTCCCAGTTCCTGGATGGACGCACTGCACAAGTCCGAGTCCGCCAGCATCTCTCGGCACCCTTCCACCTCAATGGCGGTGTCCCCCAAGGCTCCGCCATTAGCCCGTTACTATATATCATTTTTACTAAAGACACCCCTCCCCCCACCAGCTCTACCCTACCCATCAGCAGGCCTAGCCCAGTACGCAGACGATACTGCCTACTGGGTTTCAGCAGGCGCACACTGGCAAGTCCCAATCAAACTACAACAAATCCTCGAGCCTTTCTTCGCCTACTGTAACACTTGGCGAATCAATGTAAACGCGGACAAAACCCAACTCTGTGTTTTCAACTCCACTGGATGCAACATGACGCATTTCTATAACACACCAGTCCGCGTAGGCCCATCATCAGTACACCCGAAGCGTGACTGCCAGTATCTGGGCGTCACGCTTGACTCCAAACTTACCTGGTGACCACATATCAAAAGAACAACGACCATCGCCCGCACCCGCCTCCGTTCTCTCAGAACCTCAGCCGACTAAACCATTGCTCCAGCGAATTACTAGGTCACATCTACACTACTTGCATTCGACCCATCATCACGTATGCCCACCCAGTTCTCCTTACCGCCTCCCCTGCCTACCTAGATCTCCACCGTGTCACAGAACGACGGGCCCTAAGACTCATATACTGCCGACCACACCTTACGAAGAACTCCAACACCGCCCTGTATGCGCTTAACACCCGCTTCCCTGACCTAGACTCCTTCCTAGTTAAGTTAAACTGGAAATATTCCTGCACAGCCTCCCGCCGCACTTCCATTCAATTAATAGTCCCTTCAATTAATAGAAATACCCGCAACACAAGTAGACCTTCCCACCTAATAAATCGTCTCCTTACAATAGCCAATGGCCCTCCCCCTCGACTCCCCTGCCGCCGGCGTCAAAGACACAGACAAAATTAACCATGCTTACAAATCCCCCGCCCATGCATAATCTCTCCCCAGCGGTAGTGACTAGAAACACTCATGCTGCCTAACTACTCAGCGCACTGCTAAATTTCCCCACATTCTAAAACTCTAAGCTCTATCTTCGCTTCACCACATGCAAACACACATTCTAGCACCTCACATTTACTTCCCCGCTTGTAATTCCTAAAATCTGTTCCTTCCGCCTCCCTTGACGGCACCCTGTCGCCACCTAACAGCTTTGGCGACCTGCGTCACACGTCCCTGTTTTGGCCCCCCCCCCAACAGATCATCGAAGAAGAAATAAAGAAAACAAAATGAAAAAATGAATGAAAAAGATACCACCCAACAACTATAATGACCACATCCATCTACCTCTCCCGCTTGCATATGGCTACCCACTACATTTGCACACAATATAACAATCAATAATCTCCCAACTACGTGCCTCCACCTTCTCAACGGCCCGGTCAGCTGGCGTACGTCTCCCCTAAAATCCCATACCCACACGACTGAAGGGGGTTAGTCTCCAAAACAGTAATATGAATAGACGATGGTCAGACAAAATGTACTGGTAATCAGTCATCGCCATAATGTAGTGATCTTAAAATGGTGAATTTGTTGAAATGATTGAAAGGTCCAGTCGTAAGGAAAGATGCTAAAAAATTAATTATTTAACATGTTTTTTTTATCATGCTCAAGTTACTTGTACATATGTCTAAATGTTGAAACCTACATATATAATACTTCATCACTTTGTTACAAGGTGGCATTGGAAAGTTACTGGACTTGACCTAAAAAAATTATTTCACTTACCTTTTTTATAAATGGCTGTCATCCCCTTCAAAATAATTGCCTTGAAAGCGTATCAGAACCTCATCCACCACCCTACAAAAGTGTCAACAAAATATCTTTCCAGGAGGCCGTCCAGCAGTACCTTATATAGTGTTAAAGTGGCAGCCATTCATCTTCAGTTTCATTTTGGGAAATAAAGCAAAGTCACAGGGGACTAGATTCAGAGAGTGTGGATGGTGTGGGACAACTGCTATGTTGTTGTTTTGAGGAAGGTGTGTGCAGGTACATTGTTATGGTGCAACAACCAGTTTTGTTCTTTCCACAGTTCCAGTCTTCTTCACTGCACATTTTCTCTCAAGCGTCTGAAAACGTCACAGTAAAAGTCAGAATTCAACTGTAACACCAGCTGGAACAAATTCTCAGTTAACAGATTACCGAATTTTTCCACATTTTCAGGTGTTTGCCGTCCCTGCTTTTATCCTCTCTACCTTCCAGTTTCTAATATTAATCCTTCCGTGGTCGTATTACCCATGAGCCTCTGGTAAAATGTTTGTTTTGTCAGCTGTGTTGTATGTAATCCACCTGAGTCTATTCATCAATAAATCTTACAATATCAGTGTATGAAGAGGTGGTAGAACTCAACATTATAGTGCCACCCTGAAACACTCCCTTATAGATATGTCTCAGCGCCTCTTGCTAATAAATGCATTGTATAGAATGAGCCATGTCAAATTTTTTATTGACTAGTGTGTTTTTATTGTATTTTCTTTATCTTCATCGTTTTCCAAAATATTGGATGTTTCACTAAAACTTATTTCATAAGTTATTTAACAATACATTTGACATTTGTGGACTATGCAAAGGCTGTTGATGGGGTAAATAAAGTAAAACCCTGGGAGACTATGTATTTGACAGGGTTACCCTAACCATTTGATTAGATAAATGAAAAAATAAATAGAGATATAGCATTAGTTTTCATATTGGCTATGGTAAATACAGTAAAGATGTACCAGTGACTTGTAGTAGGCGTACATCTCCCAGTTTCTTTTTAATGAATATGATAGTAAAAGTGATGGAGGTATCCAGTTCCCTCAAGTTTTATAATTAAGTTGTTACTGTTTAAGAATACTCAGGTTTTAATAAATAATACAGAATATGAATTACAAAGAAACAATGCATCTATTACAAGAGGTGAGCAAGAAATGTGGCTTTAAAATTTGTGTGCAAAAAACAATGACAGTGTCTTTCTAGGGTAAATATACTAAATATCACTATTGTATTGACGACTTGGAACACTAAGTTTTTTATAAGTAAAATCGTAAAGATTTACCTTACAGCCTAAACTGGCTTTCACCTTTAGAAGGCTTCTTCAGAGGCTGCCGTAGGTAGCGCTGTCCGTCTGTTGTTGGCGACGGGATAGATTTTCGAAAGATCGATGCTGTGTGTGTGGTGAGATGTGTTCGAATAATGCGTGCGATTTGAATTGTGTCTGTTCGTTTAGGATGTCGTTTTTATTTGTTTTTGTGTTTGTATATTTCTAATTGTTCTAAAGTGGCTAGTTTTCGGCCTTTTGTGTGTACGTGTAGAATGTTCATGTTATTGTCGATGTTTTTATATGTGTGGTTTGCTTCAATGAGGTGGTTTGAAAAGATGGATTCTGTAGTGGTGTGGAGTGCCTTTGTGTGTTCAATGCATCTGTTTGAAGCTACGTTCTGTCTGGCCTATGTAGAATTTATTGCAATTTGAGCAATTTAGCTTGTATACACCGGGTAGATCGAATTTGTTTTGTGGTTTGTGCATGCGTTTTGATAGTGTGTGTTCTGTTTTGTTAGTAGTTTTGTAAGCGATTCTGTATCCTGCTTTTTTGAATTTGTGGGCAATTTTTTCAGTTTGTTTGTTGATGTATGTTAGTGTTATGAATTTGTTGTTTTCTGTCTTTGTCTGTTGTTTGTGTTGTGTAGGAGTTTACTGACTATTGTTCTGTCATATCCGTTAGATTCTGCTAGATATTTTATCGTGTTTAGTTCGTCTTTGTAGTCTTTTTCATCTAAGGGGATGTTGTTAAGTCTATGTATCATGGTTCTAAAAGCAGCTAGTTTGTGTTGTATTGGGTGATTGGAGGTGTTGTGTATTAGTGTGTCAGTTGTAGTTGGTTTTCTGTATATACTGAATTTGTGCCTGTGTTCTAGTTTTGTGATGGAGAGGTCTAAGAAGTTTATGGTATTGTTGTGTTCGTATTCGGCAGTGAAGGTTATGTTTTTATGTATTTTGTTTATGTGCGTTAGTAACTGTTCACATTGTCTTTTGTTTCCCCTGTATAGTATTAGAATGTCATCAACGATTTTACTTATAAAAAACTTAGTGTTCCGAGTCGTCAATACAATAGTGATATTTAGTTAAGTAACGGACACGTCATGGACAACGAAATCCAAGTAAATATACTGTTCAAACAAAAGTAGTTCTGGATGGAACAGGTGACAGTTTTAAATATTTAGGCTGTGAAGTTGCGTATAAATGGGAGAGGGGGACAGTAGAATTAAACTTCCAGTGCTACAGTAAAAAATAAGACAAGGAAAGATGTACAAATTCAATTCTATAAAGTGACAGCCATACTTGTTTTGCTATATGGGTTGACAATTTGAACTCCAAAGTATAATGGACATTAGGGAGCTACAAACTATTGAAATGAAGTTCATCCGATCAATTGAAGTTGCACATGAAAATGATGATGTATAGGACGAATTGGGTATTTCATCATTAGATGAAACAATCAGCCATCACCACTGAAGGCAATGGATGAAGCATAGGATAGGATAGATAGCAATCATACTTCCTAAAGAAAATATCCTACAGACCTAAAGGTCAAGAAGGCCGAGAAAACACTGGACAGATCAACTTTTAAGCTAGGACAGATAGAAGCTAATCCCTGTCCTGAAGAAGAAGAGGGAAGACTTTGATCTTTCTTCTTGATGGCAACATTATTGCTCTTATTTTTGTTTATATCTGGTAAACTATAATTAACATTTAGAAGTAATAAAATTAACAAGTCAATTATGTTCAATACATTGGAAACTTCCTTATCCAGATGGAATGATAGGTAGGTGGTTCTGTTCTGCTATTACTGTTAATCTCTGTATTATCACCTAGTCACAGCTCTGATTTATGTGAACTGGCATCTTCAAACCAAAAGAGAAGGCCATAGACAGTTCGTGAATAATGACACCAAGCTCATAGCAGATATGTGAAATTACTATATTGAATTGCTATATGCATTTTTTGTTACCATTGGCACAGCATAGTGAGTACCTAGCACTATCAACATTAGCCTTTGTGTTGGTTTCCAAGAAAATGTTTAGATATTGTTGCGCGAGATTTATTTCTACGTCTGCATTGTATCTGTGTTCTCTTTAAACTGTAGAACGTGCCTGACAGTCAACTTATTGTTTAATAAGTGCAATGTAAAAACATTTTATTGTGAACACAATGAAATCTTGTTTGTTCAAATGTGATAACAAATAACCAGGAGCTATGGTGGCAAACAGCCTACCCATAAATTCTGACTACACCACTTGATTTGTTTTGTTCCACATATCCTCCAGTATAGAAAACAATTTTTTAAAGTTACTATTTGTTTCAAATTAACTCAGCAACAGTAGGCCTAATTGTAACTAAGTAAAGAATCAATTTTTATCGAAATTAAAGGCTTTTTAAAAAAAATCACTACAGCTATTTACACATCATAATTTGAATCACACGAATTAAAATTATTTTGAATTAGTAGATAATGATAGTCGGTTTATGGCACAAATTCTTTTTCCTACATATGTGTTGTACTGAATACCTAGTAATTTATTCCAATAAAATGGCAGTTGTTTAGTTAGTTTTATAGTATTATTGTATTCAATGTTAAAGCTGTACAAATTGTTGAGAAGTGTCTGCTACTGTATGTCGAGTGTTCTTATCTACAGTCGTGAAGAACATTGCAATGTGTCTTTATATGTGAAATGAGTTTTGATAACACTTGTTAGATATACCGTTTACATTGGTCCATTTATAGTCTTGTCTGTATGCTGAGTCACTATAAGAGGAAAACCTGATAACCTGATGTGAACAAGACACGTGCACAATAATAATGTCTACAAACAATTTTATCAGTTCATCTGCTGTGGTGACTTCTTATTAGTGTTCATCTGAAATATATTACTTATGCTCTTATGATTAATTAAATTTATGAAATGTGGCTGTAGTACTTTAAAAGACTTGAGAGAATGGCAGTAATTGGGCTGACGCCGACATTGAGGTTTTGTTGCATAATCTTAGGTTTGATCTGTAAAGGAAAATTATTTTTCCTTCAGTAATGTGGTGGTGTTTGGCAGTGGATTGTACATATATAAGTACAATTAATGATAATAGCTTTTTTTAACTCGGTTCAGTAAATCTGTACTGTATGTTGTTTTGTAATAAAAATGTTCAATTAACCTTTTTTGTCATATTTTAAGAACTGGATTAAATGTGTAATAACCAGTTATTATAAAATCATTGTTGTCAAAAAACAATTTAATAAATTAACTTTTAATAATTTATGTCCATTCCATACAAATAATGACTAATGAAAATTTCAGAATATAATTTTTCTATCTGCAGTGAATAGAATGGGTATATGTATTTTTTTCATGTTAATAACAATTGCACCCTACATGAATAACTGGAGCTTTTGTGATTCTGTTTTCATGGTAAATTATTCCGCTTGATTTTATCTCACACTTCCTTAGGTACAACTTAAGATTTTTGTTATTGTCAAGCACACGTTTCATAGTATAATATGTAAACTAAATAAACAATTTTAGCATATGTTGTAAAATGGTTAATAATGATTGGGGAATATAAGTCAGGAAACACATAAATAATATTTTGATTTATCTGATTGTAAAAAAATAGGTTTTCTAAAAATAATTCATATACAGATCCATTTAACAAACTCTGTTCTTAACTGTTTCTTTCACATAAAATTTTAGTTAAGTGTATCTCCATGAAGTGTGTGTGCGCATATAAGTGTCTTAAGTTTCTGTTTTTTCTTACCATCCTCCTCCTCCTTCTGCCACAGCTGAAACTAATTTTGGCTAAAAGTTTTATATTCATGATCTTTTTTGAAATGTATATCTTACAACTGAACTAAAAAAACATGCTTGCTGGTTAAATTTGAAACTTAATTAAAAGATTTTGTAATTTGTTGTGACAAAATTATGTTTTTAACACTCCATTAATAAATTTGTGTCTTGAAATCTGCCGTTAAACATCCTTTCCTTATGTGTTTGAAAATAATCAACAGTCCCTTAATTGTAGAAAGGCCATATTGAGCTGTTATTTCTGGATTCACGATATAAGGATATTTTTAATTCTTTTGTTTCATGTTACATTCTCCTCTTGATGTACATTTCCAGTAAATAGTAATTTCCTTTCAAAATGAATGACGGGATTGTTTAATAAGCAGGCTTTCAAACGTTACATGTCCGTGTTAATACAGTACATATTATCTGCTTTAATAGTCTTCCTTAAAAAATACTAAACTTTTTTGCATTCATTTATGTTTATTTAAATGCAGTTGCATGTGCATGTGTACAGTGAAAATCTCCTTCTGTTTTCTATGGGTTTTTTTATAATTTTATCTCATGGATTGTGTTAAGACAACCAGTGTGGTAGTACAGTATGTTACTAAGATTAAGCATGTGTTACAAACACAGACTGGTCACATATACTATAGTGGTCAGTTTATGAAGTAATTGTTTTGTGTAACAGAATGTTTAATTTATGATGAACTTACCCAGTATTCTGCCCTCTGATGCATGTGTTGATTATAAGCACAAACTAATTTTATAAAAAATATGTGAATAATAAAATAAACTTTCAGGGTAGATTTGGTTAATAAATTCAAAATAATACATTTTTACTCATGTAGAAAAGGAAAATATTTGTATTGCTGTTATCAGTTACATTATATTTAGATATATCTTTCAATACATTTAGATTATATTAATAAGCAGTATGTCTTATATAATCTGTAACTAACTATATTTATGCTTAGTTTGTTCTATTCAATTAAAAAAATAAAACATATGTCATGTTACAATCTGTAGACATGTATTAGATATAGTAATTTTTTATTTTAGTGTGTGTTCAATACTGTAGTTTGTTTATTACTGTCATAGCTCAGATTTGTACCATTGTCAGTGTTATCCAATGCATTCACAGAATAGTAGTTTGGATGCATGTAAAATTATACAAACCTAGAAAAAGTAATTCCTTCTGATATATTGTACAGACATACACTTATTTGTTTGTAGTTGTATAAGTGTGTGTGTGTGTGTGTGTGTGCGTGCTTAAAAAATAGTTTTCTTTGAAAAGTGTAAATAGTTTTGTTGAACTGTCCAAACGTTGTAATATAAGTGGTTCTCTAAATAAGAGAATACCTGCACCATGGTATGTAGACATTAATGTGTAAGAGATTTAGTAATTCGGTGTTGGCATTCTCTGTCTGTTTCTTGTTAGAAGAAAATGGCTTTAAATTTAAGAGACCACAGCACAGTATTTAGGTCACAATAAACAGTGACTCATGTTCAAGTTAATTAAAAATCAGTGTCTTAAACATTTTTTGGTGACATGGAAAAATTCCTAACTTATAATTAAAAATATGTTATATTTTACGCATTCACAAAATATCAGGACATCAATAAGGGTGTTTTAGCCATTTCCTTTTCAACTATCAAGTTATTGACTTTCAGTTGTCCAATTATAAGGAAATATTTCCGTAATGTATTTTTTACATTCACATTTATATTGCAATATCATTATTATCTAACACTATACAAGTAAAATGAAAAAATGATGAAAACTTTTTGTAATAAAAAAAAATGTTATGGCTTACGCTAATCTGTTTTGTAGCCACAAAATACGTGCATATTCCATTTGGACAAATGTATATAATACTGCCTTTGCAAATGTGCTGTATCTGTGATTTTGACTCAAAGAATGTTGTGCTTTCATAACATAACTTCAGGTAATTATCAGCTCTTGTAAATTTGACATTTTTGACATCAAATAAACATTCTGAAATTAAGATGTAAAATGTTAGGGGGAAACGCCTGTTAGTACAGATAAAATCTGATAACTGCATACTGTATACTTTAAACTGTATATTTCGATTAGTTAATACAATCATCTACAATTAGTAAAACATATTATTTACTCAAAACAAACATTAATTTAACATTAAATTATAAAACACACATTGTGATAGTGTAAATTTTAGTTTTCAAAAATTTGTAATTTACAGTGCAAAGTTGTAAATAGACAGATGATGTAGCAGTGGGACAACATATTTTTTTTAATCGTTCTTCTTTGCCAAGAAGATATAAACATCTGTGTAATCCCACCTCGTCATTTCTGTTAGCATGCCATTTAATTATTAAATCTTCATTCAACTGACTTGATAGTATTAAGTACAAGATATCCCTAAATTTTGTGTACTGATTTAAGCCTGTCTTTTCTGTTGAAGCCAGTTCCTGCAGTACTAGTGTGTCTAATCTCTTAACATCTACAATTCTTTATTGCCATAATTTTATAGAATAATCTTTAACTGCTCTGTTGCAAAATTTAGTCACTGTGTAGTACATGTAATACAAAATTAAGAAAATGCGTGTAGTATTGAGTGCATTAGAAAGCATATAAAAAAAGACTGTGCATGCTTTATTCGAGTACAGCATTCAAAAAGAAAGAAAATTGTTACTACCCCATGTACTTAGTATGAAATGTGTTATAACCTTTATACATAATTTCCCATGGATCCTCTTCTTCATCATAGTAATAAATTTATATTATATGTAGTTCAAGGACTATTTTATCCTTTCACTACTCTATGAAGACTGTAGACTCAGTTCAAGTTTATTTACACTATATATTGTGTTTTATACTCTCTTAATATTAATTATATTATTCTCCTTTAAGTTGTATAATTAAATTATGTAATAACAATCTGTTTTAATAATTATTAAGTATAGCAGGAACTATAAAGTAATTATTTTTCCCCAAGTAATTGCTTTGACCTTTTTACAATATGTTGTTTAATTTTGTATCTTTTTAAATTTTTTCTTCATTTGTTGGATTAAATGCCACTGCTGAAAGAAAAAACCTGAACATATTGCCTTAAGTTTTATTATATTGATGTGAATAATTCACATAAAGAAAAACATAAAGAAAAAAAATTATCAGAAGGAATTACAAAAACGTTTAGGAACTGTACTATTAAAGTAAGTATTTTATTTTATTGATTTTCAGTGTGTTAAAAACAAAAACAGCTAACATAACAATGGGTTTAGGTCTAAGCACTAAGAATCCAGCAAATGCAGCTGCCGTGGCCCAGTTTGTCAAGGACACAATCAAGGGCAGTCCAATTGTGATATTCTCCAAAACTTATTGCCCATACTGCAAAATGGCAAAAGAGGTATGTCTGAATTTATTTCTGATTATATTTATGTTTTGGTTTAAACATATCTTAATATTTTTTTTCTAAATAAAAGTCTAGGATGTTTATTGGAGATTGAATTAATTGAAGGTGAAATTAATTATTGTTATTATACAAAATTCCTGTGCCTGCTGCCTATGTTCATCTTTTTTCATGTGGAATGTTTTATTTCAATAAATTCAACGTTGCCATGTGAAGATTGTAATATTTCACTAATTGCACTAATATTTTTTTGCACTAGTGCTGTACTTTTCTTTTTTTTTTCTGGTTATAATTATAATAATAAGATTTCTCATCCCAGTATATTCTTTATAGATAGGGTGCAATTTATAGCTGAAACATATAAAATTTAGCTACTAATGTCCGCTTGATATTTCATTTAGAAGGTTATGTGAGTGCCCATGTTTGATAGGTATACAGTAATGGCACATCATTCATGGCTATATGTTCAGTCTATTCACATCTAATTCAGTATATTGATTTTATTTTGTGCACCGCTTGTTTAATTCCCTAGACAGTGATTTATGTTGTATTAGGCATTCTATTGATTTATAGTATAATTGATAAAAACTTGAAGTTTCAGTTTATCCCCATTGTTTTGTACCGTACTTGATTGACAACAGAAAGTGTTGAGTTGACATAGTTGTTTTAACAGTCTCCATTGAGGAACTGCTTGAAACATTGATAAACCCTCATGTCAGTGATTATGCCTTGTTCTGAGCCTTAAGTTGAGCTTCCCTAATTTTGAAGTACCCTAAAAATGATGATCGTATGGTGCTTAATAGAATACTTCTTGGTTTTCTGGTACTTGTAAACATGTTTGTACTGTTGCAGATGTTATTAACAAGTTTCAGTTTTAGTGACTGTTATATTGTATTCACATTTTACGGTCATCATCTACAAAAATATTATGTACATCCATTATCATTATCATTGGGATTATAATATTTACTTCGTTAAAGGTTGTTGCTATTCACATTTGTTTGATTTTGTAGCTACATTTTCATTAGTATAAAATAACAGAAAGGAAACATATAAGGTTATTCAGGTACATGTAGTGATAATAGATAACCATTGCAAAAATCAAAGGCTCAGTGGTCCAAGTGGTAACATGAAAATTAGTTATTTCACTACTATTGATGAGTTCAACATAGCTGTAATTTATCCTTTGTGCTGTGTTAACACTTACAAAGATTTTATGTATCAGCAGTTCAGAATTATTTTAAAAAATGAATTGAATATTAACTTATAATAATAATAATAATATAATATAGTTTTGTTAGCCAACAAGTAGGACAAATATTTATGCAATTACATGTGTTGATAATAAAATTAATAAAATGTGGTTGTAACCCAAAAGGGGTTTCCTGTATTTTCCGATAAGTAGTAATCAATTGCGCTATAAAAGAGGCATTCTAGACCCGTCATAAAGTTAGTTGAAGTAGTCAGTCTCTGCAAATGCATGCAGCCAGTATGTTAATACGTTTAGGAAAAGTGAACTTTGGTCTTGAAAACACTAGGGTAGATATACGCAGGTTCAAAGTTCTTCTAATGGATATTACACATAGAGTGTGATTCTGAATGATGACCTGAATTGGGTCTTAGTTTTATAAGACAGTCTTTTTGTGTAGAAACATTAAGTAAATTTGTTTCATTCATCTTTTAACTATATTTCTGACATGTGCCAGGATGGGTTTGCCCGCTGCTCTCTCCAATTTGTCTTACAATGCTTTGAGAAGATTTAGCCCAACAAAAGACTTATAATTTATTGTTGTATTGGAGTGTTAATGGTCTCAAATATTTCTACTAGTAATTTTGTACAAACCACTATGTTGTCTTTGGTATTGACGAGCGCTTTTGGCAGTCAAGCCATCTTCAGGTCATTTACCAACCTTGGTCAATACCAAAGACAACATAGTGGTTTGTACAAAATTACTAGTAGAAAAAAAGACTTATACCCTTAAAAACCCATCTTCCCTTGCACCAGAGATCA
The DNA here is from genome assembly GCA_034769895.1 of Magicicada septendecula. Lineage (NCBI taxonomy): Eukaryota > Metazoa > Arthropoda > Insecta > Hemiptera > Cicadidae > Magicicada > Magicicada septendecula. Next base: position 233,692,428 of record CM068372.1, on the reverse strand, counting down.
AATGTTTTTAGTGTAAGACACAAAGAAGTTTTAATGTTTTTTTCAATAAATTAATTTAAAACCGTGTTGGTATAATGTACAGCCGCATATCGTAACATGCTCCAGAAACAGATGTCATTGTAATGTGAGGAGTATCATGTAATGAAAGGAATCGTTAGCAGAGAAATGGGCATAACCCTAAAAAATGCCATTAAATCACCATCAAATCAGATTTTTCTGATCTGATGGTGAGCTGTGTAGCTTTGAAAGCACTAATCCGAATAATTTTTCTATAGTGGTGTGCAACAGTGTTAATTCTGTTTATGATTATAACCACTAACACCATTTACCAATTAAATATCCTAAAAAAATGTACATGACAAGTGGCATCCATCCTACTTAACCAGCTGATGATATTAAGCAATATATTTTTGAACACTAGGAAAACACATTTATTAATTAAATCCTTTATGTTACAGAAATAGCTGTAAATAAACAGTCTTGTGCAGTATTGTGTGACCTTTACACTGAGGTTAATTTTTTAAATTCTAAGACCACACAGCACATATATTCAGAACAAACAGTGAAAATCTGCAACTCATGTTCAAATCATTGTCTCTGAGATTATATTGTGTCATAGGAAAGGTAGAAGCTAGGTTTGACAACAGAATTTATTAGTGATGAAACATATACTGTTCTTTTTTATTATAACTTGTTTATTTTCAACACAGTTATTAAATTATGTAAAAATTACAGAGGAAAATGATTATGAAATATCAACTGAACATGTTTTTTTTTTTTTTAGTTTGACATTTTTTGACTTTATCTTGTTGAATAGAATGTAATCCTCTACACAAGTGTCGTTCACTAGACACCATTTAAACCCAACTTTCAACTTTTTTGTTCCACATGATATTTCACCTCCAGTTTGGAATCAGAATTTCTGTTTACAAGTGATTATATTATTAGTGATGCTAATTGCACTCTATAAATAATACTCTACTAGTAGTATAGTTTGGCTGGGTTGGTACTACCTGAGCTTGTATCATTTGAGATGAGACATGAGACACGTAACAATACAAAGAAAAGAAATGACATGAAAGATCAGAAATTTGACTAGACAGTGAGCAACGCATCACTCCCCCCTCCCCCAAGATCAGGTCTAAACAGAGGTGTTGTGCTTATAGAAAGTATAATAGGCATGGCATTTAAGAGTGCACTTTTTTCCATCAGTAAAACATAATAGATTTACAGAATAAGTGAACATCTTAATACTGTTGGACCATTCCAAACAAAAATTTAACTTATGGGGCTCTCAAGACCTTCATGTTATCCTGTCCTCGTCCACTGCAATACATAGATCTCATTCAAACTTTTCTTTGTGTGTTATGCTTTCTGTACTCACTTGATGCCAGTAAAGCATCTGATTCAATCCTCTCATCTCAATGATCTAGGTCTTCGGTCTGTTATACTCATTGTCCACTTGTTTTATGTTATAATTCTTGAAAATAGTGGATAGTGGTAATATGGGTGTTTGAACATGAAGATAGTGGTAATACGGGTGTTTGAATCTTTTCAGAGAATCCAATTCTTTAAATTCTTCAAAATGAAAATACACACATTTTAAAAATGTTGCTAATACTTTTTTTGACACTACCTGGTCCCTGAAAGTATAAAGTATATAAAAACTGCAAATTTTTATTTCTCCATATTGTATGTCTATTCAGAGAGCTGACTTATAAAAAGTCCACCAATTTTATTTACACATTTCAAAATTTTTTCAGTAAAAGCAACAAAAGTATCAGTATAACTAATCTAACCTAAACTTAACCTATGTGTTCTTTTTTTTTAATATCCAGTTGAAAATTTTGATTGCAGATTGTGTTATCCTTACGTAAACCTTTTTGTTTTTCTCTAAAAATCCGTTTTGGGGTGAACTAGAATAAAAGAAATTGTTAGTATCAGAATGTGTGTGTGTGTTTTCAGCAATTTAATATATCGTCAAAGGTTGTTAGGTGTAAATTAAAATGTTGATATGTTTTATAAGTCCGCACTGTCTTTAGTCTGTTGTACATTTGTAACTGCCAGGGACTAGATAGTGACAACTATTACAAAAATGTCAATATTAAGATTAATTTCAAAAAGTTTTTAGTACTCAGTGTGTATGTTAGAAATGGGAGATTTGTTTTTAGAAAAAAAAATATGAAGAAAATGATAAATAGGCTTCATTGTAGACAAAAATGGATACTATAAATTGTGGTTTACATGCTATTTTGTTGAAGAGTTGGGTTAGTTAGTGAGAATATTGTTGTTGTCTGTGATACCAGTTAGTATAGCACAAGATATAGGGCATAATTGCTTGGACATTGATGCTTGATTATTGTAAGAAATATTTGTAGGATTATGAAAACAAAATTGTTAATGATAAAAGTGTTCCATATGATTGTTTATGTCTTTAATAGACATATGTGATTAATTTATATAATTTATTTTTATATGTATTTACAACAGTAATATGTGTGTGTAAACAGGTATTTGACTCACTAAAACAGTCGTATCAAGCAGTGGAAATCGATACAAGAGACGATGCAGCTGCCATCCAGGAAGTGTTGGAAGAAATAACTGGAGTCAAAACAGTAAGTTATGTTGCAAAATAAATATCAGTCATTATTATGTTGTGTGACGTACAAACATACAAGGTCCTACCCAAAAGTTTGGGGAATTGAATGGAGCACGTGAAGTGGATGGAGTATACTCTTCTGCCGTTAAATATGGTGAGCAGTGTGCCAGTCACTGTGTAACTGAGACAGTACTTGTTTTCATAGGGCAATTTTGTGAGGTTATATTTCAGTGATTCTGTGATTTTGTTTTCAACTGATATGGTGGACTTAAATGAATACAGAAACTGCTGTAGAAACCCAATGCAATAACATGAGCTAAAGCAAAACCTTTTTGTTGTACAAACGCTTCAAGGACAGGCAAACATCTGTCTGAAAACGAGAGTTCTGGACGACTTCAACAAGCAGAATTCAGAAACCATAGCAAAAGGTTGTAGCAATGATCAAACTATCAGTGGCAATTTTTATTGTGAAGTTTTGAAGCGGTTGAGAGAGGACATTCAGTGCAAGTGTCCAGAGAAGTGAAAAAACAACGATTGGTTTGTTTATCATGATAATACACCGTTCACACTTCACCTCATTGTTTGACAATTCCTGGCTTCCAAATATATTACACTGATTCCACACACATCCCTATTTGCCTGACCCTGCCCCCTGTGATTTTTTTCCTGATTCATAAGGTAAATTTATGGCTGAAAAGGCATCTTTTATCATGATTGAGTAGGTCCAGGCAGAAATGCAGGAGATACTCAACACACACATATTTGAAAACTTCCAGAGAACATACAGTGGAACCTTGATATAATGCCCCTGCGATATAAAGTGACCCTTGATGAAAACGCTCATTTTTCACGGTCCCGGCAAATTCCCCATATAAACAATGTAAAATAAGCCTTGATATTGCGCCCCAGTTTCTGGTATCCACTCTTGTTGTAACGTTCTTTTTGCCAGCGGACGGAAAGGAATTTTTGGAAGTCAGAACACCCTTCATTTGTTCCAAAGTCCAGGGCCGTCTGTAATGTGGCATTTTGGCCTACCTGGGGTAATTTAAATAAAACAATAACATTTTTGAGTAATTGGGACAAAATTCGTAAACCAAAAGGTAAAATTCAGTTGTAGCGACAATAGCGACGGTGGTAACACTGCTGGGTGACAATTTAATTTATTCATTATTCATGAATTTCTATAACGCAAAATCAACGAGCTGGAATTGTACCAAGGTCAACAAATGGCACACAAACCAGTCAACAAGTTATGTAATTGGGCATCATGCGATGTTACGCCAGCGCATTACATAATGCTGGAATGTGGGTATGGCAGCGCCACTAGTTTTCGTCACACCCACAGAACAAAGAGTCAGTCGGAACACAACGTCTACAAGTGACGGACGCATAAAAACTATCGCGTTCGCCGACTGTCCGGCTGTGCGTAATTTGCGGGCCCGCAAAGCAACAAAAAATGTGAATAACAATTTTTAAAGTTGACATTAATTTGAAATTACACCTAAATAACGTAAAATGAACAGTTTTCGGAAATTAACAGTTAAAATAAAGAATGTGCGTGGCTAGAGCCAAGTGACGTCTTCTGGACTCAAAAGTATAACAGCTAAGTAATCTACAAGAACATACATAAAAACAAAGCTTTCAATTTTTTGGCTAAAAAGTTTAATGTTTTCATACTCAATATGAGCTCTTAAAATCTAAAGTAACTCGGTGTGTGTGTGTGTGTGTGCGTGAGTATGTGAGAAAATATATTTAAACAAAGAAGTGCTGGTTGCACAATTATATAGTAGTTAAGTTCATTTGATTTCTTGTTTTTATATAAGTTTACAATTAATTAAATAATGAGTTGTTTTCTAAATTGAGCCTCGTGGCCAAATATAATCACAATATTATAAAAGAAATTGACGAAATGGGAGTTTGGCAAATAAAATGAAAAGTGTTCGTTAACCATCAATGTGTGTTGTTCATTTGCGTTCACCCGTTTCTCTCTGCTAATGAGTACACCTGACGAGACCCTGGAAATTCACGAAAAGTTTAAACAATCAATATTTACACAGTAATAAATTTTAATTAAAGCTCGTAAAGCTTCAATGGCGCCCTTTAACAGTGACTTTGTAAATTAGTTAACAAAAATTTACAAACAGGTCGAAAAAATGGCAGAGGGAAATATGAACGCAGACTTAGGTGGAAGTAGCGTAGAAGTATCAATTTTAAATATTACGCAAAATCATATGATAACAACCAATGATTTTGTTGACGAAAGTGTTGAAACAAATGTAGACGCAAAAATAAGTGACAATGTAAAGATATCTAATCAGTTAGCGTTAATAATGGAGATGATGTCAGGAATGAAAACTGAGATCAAATCAGAGATAAATGTAGTAAATAATAAACTTGACAAACAAGACGAGAAAATGAAGTCAGAAAATAATAATCTAAACACATGTTTAAATGAATTTAAAAATGAGATCAAATCAGAAGTAAATACTATAAATGTTAAACTGACTGATTTAAATAATGAGTTTATAAATGTGAGGAGCGAATTGAGAGCGAGTGAAATATATATGAATAGCCGTTTGGAAAGTATGAATGAGACTATTATTGGAGTGAGAGATGAACTGACTAGTGTTATAAATAATGTACAAGACGAAATGAGAAACGATAGAAAAATAATTAACGAAACACAAAAAGAAAAAATGTTAGAGACAAATAAAAAATTTGACACATTGACAAGTAAATATAATGATGAAATTAAAAAGCCAAATGACAAAATGGACTGTAATGTTCAATGTATAATTAATGAGTGTGGGCGAATCAGACGAGCAAGTGAGATACAAGAAAATATAAATGATGAATTCAGAAGTAACTGTGAACCAATTGATGCAATTATAATTAATGTAGCTAGTTTAAAAAATAAACAAGCGGAACATGAGCATGAAATAATTAAAGTCAGAAAAGACTTAAATGTAACCATTAATCAGATATTAACTAATGTGAGTGAGAGAGATTTAGATAGAGAGTTGTGTGCAGAGAGAGAAATAGAATTATATAAGTTAAAGAGAAATTATTATGAGTTAGAGAGAAAGTGGAAAGAGAGAATAGAGTATGTGGGGCAGAAGGTAAATTTTCCTATTAATTTTTCTGAACCAAGGTGTTCACAAGTGTTGTTTAAGAAGGGAAAGAGTCCCGTATTGATGTTGTATAATGTTGTACCCTCTGTCTGTAATAATGATGTTGAAAGTATGATTTGGTATTGTGGTGAGAGAGATATAAGTGGAGAATGGTATGTTAATCAAGTAACAGAATTATATAATGTGAATCGAAAGTATGACGAATGGAGAGAAAGTTTAAAAGTATACTTGAAGAATAATGAATATAATGATCTGACAAAAGTAGTTAACCCAATCATGAATGTATTTACCGATGGAGACTGGACAATAATAACTTATGTTGACAAGTTGTATGAAATATTAATAGGGAATAACCCTATCAATTATAATGACATAATGAATGGAATAAAGGTAATGGATGATTATTATAATGATAGTAATAACAAATTAAGTGTGTATAACAATGATGCATGTTACAAATACATTAGATATATATATATATATATATATATAACGATGGAGGCTGAACTAAATATCAGTGTATAGATATTGGTAAATATTGCAAATTTTGGTAACGACCTTGCAGATTTGGACATATGAAGTGTGAAACAATTGAACAGTTCTTGACAAATGATTTGTAAATAATTTGTGAATTCATTTGTGTATATATATTATTAATATTTTGCAGTTTACATAAATAATTATGAAGACAATAATTGATGCTTTGTAAATTTTGATAATAATTGAAATATGTTGTGTTTAATAATCAATTGAAGTGAATAATTTGAGATGGTTAAATATTGTGATTTAATGCTGTATGATTGAATTTTTATGAGATATTTAAATTGTTTTATGAAATTTCAATTGAAAAACAATTAATGACTAAATAAATCTTAAATAGTTTAGTTTGTGGAAGAACATAAAGGTTAAAAATAAATGTTAATAATAATTTTGAAATTTTAAGAAATTCCTTCTATTGTATGACGGTCCATATGAGGTTAGCCAAGTGAAAATGGAGAATGCTTATGTTTTAGTAGATTTGCAAACTCGAGAAATAAAAGGAACTTATAATGTGACCCAATTAAAAAAGTATTATCTAGCTGAGTGATGATGGATGCATTTATAAATATTAATATTTTCATACATAAACAGACATTTTTATATTCTATTATTATAAATTGTTATTATTGTTTATACACACATTATGTATTTTATGTAAATGAACATCAAGGTAGGGAAAGTTAAGAAAGAAATGTATTAGGTTAAAACACCACCAAGACTAGAATGTCATGTAATATAAATTGTCAATTTTAATTTTAAAAGGAAATATTATACTTGTGATTCCCCGACTTTTCGGGCGGTCACGGCCTCACCGAACCTTGACCGTGGAATTGGTTTAGCTTTAACAGCTATGGTTGGGGCACATTACGATTACGCGCTGACCATAACTGGCCATAGCTGTTATCGTTGTAAAGGTGTACTTTGAAATTGATGAGGGGTGAAATTAAGGGGAATCACCAAACTATGGAACAGCGGCTACCACTCTGCCCACGTGGGGGTGGCAAAGACAGGTGGTAGACCCGCATTAAGGGTGCATAATTATAGACAGAGATATGTTGATATCTAGTGTTTCAAATGTAACGCAGAAGCAAGGACACGGAGATGTCACATTCCTCCAAAATTTCAGTCCTTGTGGACGCAACTGGATGCCACAGTCCAGGGGGGGGTCATAGTGTGTGTGGCAAGGAGGTTACCCAAGGTGGGTAACGAGTTAAAAAATTTGTGGTATTTTTAATAATACATCAGCGGTATCATACTAGATAAAAATATTGTAATGAAGCGTTAGAGTAATAAATGAAATGATGAGTAAATGCCAAGTTGATAAAATGAATTATAATGAATAACGTAGAATCACCCAAATTAATGAAAGGGAATAATAAATGAAATGATATGTCAAAAGTAGATAGAAAAAAAAAAAATTTTTTTGAGAAACGAATTAATAAGAGTAAAGTGAGATTAAAAGGTAATTTTATGATTTTATATGCAAATTCAATGATGTAAAGTGTGTAAATTTTAAATATAAATTGTTTATTTTAAGATGATAATAACAGTGTGAATTATTAATGTACTATGTTTTCTTATGTTATATTGTGTTTGTTAGTATTTAAGAGAATTTTATGAAGTTAAATATTTTAAATGCATTTTAAATTGGGGATGAGAGACATGTAATATGATAATGGGAAATGTTTATTTAAATTCTGATGGGAATCAGGGCAATGATTTTGAATTTTGGGATAAAAGTTAATAAGAGAAAGTAGATAGAATGGGAGTATGGAATTTTAAAAGGGGTATCATGTTGTGTTAGATATTTTGATATATATGTTAGCAGTTAGGTAAAAAACAAAACCAGTGCTTCTTAACGCAAACCAGCACCGCTAGGGGGAAACAGATCAGTTGGGGATATGGTGTTGTATAAGGCCACTATTTAATATTTGATTTGTTGTTTCAGAGTGTGGTGATGCTGTGGCGGCGGACCTGAGCTGGCCAGCGCGTCAGAGCAGGGGCGTTGAGTATCTGTCTGACTCTATGGTGTTGGGATCTCGAGAGAGAAGTCCAGTATTGTCATTCAGGTGCGGTCACAGTCACCAGACCAAGGATGAGTTGATTATATTTTTTGTAAACCATACAGGGGGTTGTGGCGACATATCCTGGCTGATCCCTTTAGCAAGTATGAATGTGTCAATGAGATTTTTTATGCTTCGGCATAAAATCTCTCATTGAGGGGGGTATTGTAATGTGGCATTTTGGCCTACCTGGGGTAATATAAATAAAACAATAACATTTTTGAGTAATTGGGACAAAATTCGTAAACCAAAAGGTAAAATTCAGTTGTAGCGACAATAGCGACGGTGGTAACACTGCTGGGTGACAATTTAATTTATTCATTATTCATGAATTTCTATAACGCAAAATCAACGAGCTGGAATTGTACCAAGGTCAACAAATGGCACACAAACCAGTCAACAAGTTATGTAATTGGGCATCATGCGATGTTACGCCAGCGCATTACATAATGCTGGAATGTGGGTATGGCAGCGCCACTAGTTTTCGTCACACCCACAGAACAAAGAGTCAGTCGGAACACAACGTCTACAAGTGACGGACGCATAAAAACTATCGCGTTCGCCGACTGTCCGGCTGTGCGTAATTTGCGGGCCCGCAAAGCAACAAAAAATGTGAATAACAATTTTTAAAGTTGACGTTAATTTGAAATTACACCTAAATAACGTAAAATGAACAGTTTTCGGAAATTAACAGTTAAAATAAAGAATGTGCGTTGCTAGAGCCAAGTGACGTCTTCTGGACTCAAAAGTATAACAGCTAAGTAATCTACAAGAACATACATAAAAACAAAGCTTTCAATTTTTTGGCTAAAATATTCAAAAGTTTAATGTTTTCATACTCAATATGAGCTCTTAAAATCTAAAGTAACTCGGTGTGTGTGTGTGTGTGTGTGTGTGCATGAGTATGTGAGAAAATATATTTAAACAAAGAAGTGCTGGTTGCGCAATTATATAGTAGTTAAGTTCATTTGATTTCTTGTTTTTATATAAGTTTACAATTAATTAAATAATGAGTTGTTTTCTAAATTGAGCCTCGTGGCCAAATATAATCACAATATTATAAAAGAAATTGACGAAATGGGAGTTTGGCAAATAAAATGAAAAGTGTTCGTTAACCATCAATGTGTGTTGTTCATTTGCGTTCACCCGTTTCTCTCTGCTAATGAGTACACCTGACGAGACCCTGGAAATTCACGAAAAGTTTAAACAATCAATATTTACACAGTAATAAATTTTAATTAAAGCTCGTAAAGCTTCACGTCGTAAACAGAGGTGCAAGGTATGCACTGCAACACGGGCGGCACAATCATTTGTGGGAAATCACATCATCGTATATGTTTTATGTTTCACATCAAAACACGTATGTTTTTTTACCCACCCAATCTTAACTTTTTAAAACACCTCAAAGCCTTCCTCTTCTACAGCCTGTGGAACAAAGCTCAAGGCACTTTTATTATTCTCTGTACACTGTTTATTTATTGTGATTAAAGAATACTAACTAAATGTTGACAAGTGTTTTCTTCATTTTTATATTTTCATCCCTAAATTTAGTTCTCAAAGGTTTCAGAATAACAGATTCTCTATGATTTACAACATATATTGTAACGATTTATAACATGAAAACAATTCACAAGCCAAAAATATACTACTTTCCTTACCCCGTTGACTACGATCTTTTTACGCACTTACCTTAAACACTGAAAATTCCCAACACCATAAAGACAGGGCCGCCAATACGTTTTGAGGATAAAACGTATAAACCATTTACACTCTTCCCATTAAATAATTTAGATAATTTAATTCCCTTAGTTCAAAACTCACAGGTTTGTTTAGGCACAGAATAGGTTATGGTATACAGGCGTAATAATTACACTAACACATGGTTATAGTAATGTCATATTTACTTTTATTTTCTTTATATGCAAACCAAAAATTACTGAACAAAAATTATTACTCAAAAATTGATAAAACAAAAAATTATTCAAACAAAATTATAAATATCACTATAATATTGACGACTCGGAACACAAAGTTTTTTATAAGTAAAAACGTAAAGTTTTACCTTACAGCCTAAACCGGCTTTCACCTATAGAAGGCTTCATCAGAGGCTGTCGCTAGTAGCGCTGCTCGTCTTGTTGTTGGCGACGAGAAAGTGTTTCGAAAGATTGAAGCTGTGTGTGTGTGGTGAGATGTGTTCGAATAATGCGTGCGATTTGAATTGTGTCTGTTCGTTTAGGATGTCGTTTTTATTTGTTTTTGTCTGTTTGTATATTTCTAATTGTTCTAGAGTGTCTAGTTTTCGGCCTTTTGTGTGTACGTGTAGTATGTTCATGTTATTGTCGATGTTTTTATATGTGTGGTTTGCTTCAATGAGGTGGTTTGCGAAGGTAGATTCTGTAGTGGTGTGGAGTGCTTTTGTGTGTTCAATGTATCTCTGTTTGAAGCTACGTCCTGTCTGGCCTATGTAGAATTTACTGCAATTTGAACAATTTAGTTTATATACACCGGGTAGATCGAATTTGTTTTGTGCTTTGGGCATGCGTTTTGATAGTGTGTGTTCTGTTTTGTTAGTAGTTTTGTAAGCGATTCTGTAACCTGCTTTTTTGAATTTGTGGGCAATTTTTTCTGTTTGTTTGTTGATGTATGTATGTTAGTTAAGTAACGGACACGTCATGGACAACGAAATCCAAAAATTATAAAGCACTAATTATAATGGCGCAAACCAGTACTTTGTTTTAGTGTATTTTCCCTCCCCTTTTTCTTACATTCTCTCACTCTATCTTTCTTTACATATTTTTGTGAGATCTCAATTTAATTGACTTTTATGTTTTTAAGAAAAATATAGATTGATATTAAATTTTGGCCAGTCGATCTTGCTACTTATCTATGTCGTAGTCGTCTTCAAGTCATTGCACCACCACTGGACACTCACTTTTTTGATAAAATATCTAGTTTCCAAAATGTTAAATTGTCATCTCCACTGATTTGTGAATTTAAACAGTTTTTAAAACTTCATCACAAATTTAAATATAACTTTGGGACTGGCCTCATAGCTGGCGTGGGTACGCTATCCGTGTTTTTTTTTTTTGCGGATTGGAGAACTAGTTTCAAGCGGATTTCCACCCATCTCCGGCCCTCAAGCATCGAAACTTCTAGTCGTTTCTCATCTCCAGAAGTTCGCCGTAGCATTGAAAACACATGGTGTTCTTGTTAGTCACCTACAGCCGTTGACTATTGCGCCGTAAGCCATGTGCTTGTTCTGTGATTCACCTACGCTTTGTTATGTCTTCCAACACATCTCTAACAATAGGTTTTATAAAATTATTACATACATTTGGGTACACTAATTTTGTCCCATAACAAGACCCCCCTCCCCAATGAGAGGTTTTATGTAAAAACAAAAACTCTCATTGCCTAAACCTAAGAGGATCAGCTAGGATATGGCGCCATGACCCCTCTTATTTCCTTATTAAAGTTTTGGATACTCACCCCCCTAATCTGGAGGCTGTGGCCGCACCTTCATGACTTTACTGGACTTCCTTCCTCAGGATTCCAACACCATAAAGCCAGACAGGCGCTTGGTGACCCTGCCCTGATGCGCTGGCCAGCACAGGTCCACCTCCACAGTACCACCCAGATTCTGTAACAATCAAGAAAAAACATTAACAAATGGCCTTTCACCATTCCATATCCTTAACTGATTTGGGTTCCTCTTAGACGTACTGATTTGCATTTATCAGAGTACTGATTTGTCATCTTAAATATCTGAATACACATGTAACATTATTCTTCTACAATAGATAGGCTTATCGCTAACATAATACATTTTATTTAAAACACATAACATTAACATACACTTGAAAGTCTTATCAGAAACAAATTTTTCTCAATTTAATTCAAATTCCAAAAATTGATTCTCCAATCTCATTACCAATACAATTTAACAATTCCATCGTACATTTCCATTTAAAAATTCCATTTTAATCTCAATTACCAATTCAGATTACCACTGTTACCTTTACACAATACAAAATATGATTATACAAAAATACATAGACAACAAAAATATGTATTCAAATACTCCATCACAAATCATATAACACGTGCTTTACAACTACTCACAAATACATATTATAAATGTTTTATACAACCCTGTTGTATATCCCATAAATGCAACATCTCAAAATAAACATTACCAACTCACATTAAAATAAACACTTCAACTCTGAATTTATATTAAACATTTTAATCATAAAATTTTAATCTTTTACCTTTCATTATAAAATTCAAATCTAAAAAAAAATTCAAATTTATAACCAAGATCCACATTTTAAATTAATTAAACCATCTCAAATTAATTTAATTCCATTATAAAATTTCAGTAATGTCCATTATTCAATCAAAATAAAATTATAAACATGCTACACACACACACACAATACAATGTATCCTCTGATACCTTATCATAACAATAACCTAACCTAATACATAACACACGTAACACCAGTACAAATTTATATACAATATGTTTCATATCAAATGTCATTGTTCACCAAAAATCATTACATTATTCAGCCAAGTATTAAAACCATTGAACTCAAATAATTAAATGTCCTTCAACAACAGATGTCTAACCACCATCATCAAAAATTAGTCATACGTTATACAAGTACATTTCATTTTTATTTAAACCCATTATATTACCTTTTTTAATATAATGCCCATTTAAACTTGTTTTATCCATTATACCATAATAATCAATAGGATTATTCCATATTATTACATCATATAACTTGTCACCATCATTGATAGTCCAGTCGCCCTTAATATTTTTTGTCACTATTAGGTAAGTTATAATCTCATCATCTGCTACTACCCCAGTTTCATCACAAGGTAAGTACTAATACGCGTATCATCAATTCTCTCAATATCTAACATCTCTGCTAACTCTTTATAACCTCTATTCACCTTAAAAATCTCTATCTCTCTCTTTCTCTCTCTCTCTCTCTCCTCATAATACCTTACAACCCCCCTGAACTATCTCTCTATCTGCAAAGGGCAACACAACATTATTTAAACACATCCTGTCTTTACCAGGTACGTTATAAAACATTAAGGGACCACTTTGAGACACCATATCTCCTCTGGAGGAACCTTCGTCCTCAAAAAACACTTGTGGAGTCTTTACTCCACTTACACCACTGGGAAAATTTGCCCTCTGCACTACATTCTCATTTAAACTCTCCTTACACTCACTCTCAATCTCATTAACAACTGTCACCTCGCATTAACCTCTACATGTAATTTACATTCCACTTTCAACATGTAATTCTCGGCTACCACATTTTCAATTATCTCAGCATTATTACTTGTCATGTCGTTATTATAGTTATCACTATTCTCATTACACTTACCTGTATCTTTTTTCCACACTTTCATTTCCTCAACAATTTGTTTATTTATGGTACTAATCCAGCTGTCTAATTGCTCAGCAAAAACGCTCAACCGTTTCTCAAATTGTTTTATTAAACTGGTATTATCGCTCATTTTTTCATTTAGTTCACTGAAATTACTTTTGAACTTAACATTTCATCAAATTTAGTATCAAAACGTTTATTAAGGTCACTAAACATTGTACACAAACAATCATCAATAGCATCAAAACGTTTTTCGAACTTACCATTCTGTTCTTTCACTTCATTAAATTTTACGTTTTGTTGCTCTAAAATTAATTGCAACATATTCATTACCTCATCGCTAGATTTACTACTTTCTTTTGTTGACACTGGGGTTGACTGTGCTCCCGAGTCACTCATTATAACTGATTCAGTTAAACTACTTTCACCTTCTTTATTTTCCATTTTAATTATTAAATAATTAATATAATTAAATATTTATATAAATGAAATTTTATATAAGAAAAACAATTTTAAACACTATGTGCTACTATAAACACCTTATAACCTTTATTCTATATGTGTATAACCTATACGAATTATTCAAAAAGCCGCCATACCAAAACCTATTTCCGGGCCTAACCTATATGAAAATTTATACAAGTATCCTGGCAGGGTCGTCAATTGTAACTGTTAAAACATGAAAACAATTCACAAGACAAGAATATACTACTTTCCTTACCCCGTTGACTACGATCTTTTTACGCACTTACCTTAAACACTGAAAATTCCCAACACCATAAAGACAGGGCCGCCAATACATTTTGAGGATGAAATGTATAAACCATTTACACTCTTCCCATTAAATAATTTAGATAATTTAATTCCCTTAGTTCAAAACTCACAGGTTCGTTTAGGCACAGAATAGGTTATGGTATACAGGCGTAATAATTACACTAACACGTGGTTATTGTAATGTCATATTTACTTTTATTTTCTTTATATGCAAACCAAAAATTACTGAACAAAAATTATTACTCAAAGATTGATAAAACAAAAAATTATTCAAACAAAATTATAAAGCACTAATTATAATGGCGCAAACCAGTACTTTGTTTTAGTGTATTTCCCCTCCCCCTTTTTCTTACATTCTCTCACTCTCTATCTTTCTTTACATATTTTTGTGAGATCTCAATTTAATTGACTTTTATGTTTTTAAGAAAAATATAGATTGATATTAAATTTTGGCCAGTCGATCTTGCTACTTATCTATGTCGTAGTCGTCTTCAAGTCATTGCACCACCACTGGACACTCACTTTTTTGATAAAATATCTAGTTTCCAAAATGTTAAATTGTCATCTCCACTGATTTGTGAATTTAAACAGTTTTTAAAACTAAATATAATTATTTCACTATGACTCGGGAACACGAATCTTTTTATGGGTAAAAACGTAAAAGCTTTACCTTACAACCTGAACCAGTTTTCACTTTTAAAAAGCTTCTTCAGAGGTTGAACAACCGTACTGTCTGATGGTGAGCTGGCGACTGGGCTCTTAGCTGGCGTGGATATGCTATCCGTGTTTTTTGTTAGTTTAACAACGAAATCCAAGTTTTTAAAACTTCATCACAATTTTAAATATAACTTTGGGGCAGGCCTACCGTACTTGTCTGCGTAGGCCTCCCGACACTATTACAATGCAACCATACTGTCTGATGGTGAGCTGGCGACTGGCGTGGGTACGCTATCCGTGTTTTTTTTTTTTTTGCGGATTGGAGAACTAGTTTCAAGCGGATTTCCACCCCGTCTCCGGCCCTCAAACATCGAAACTTCTAGTCGTTTCTCGTCACCGGAAGTTCGCCGTAGCATTGAAAACATGTGGTGTTCTTGTTAGTCACCTACAGCTGTTGACAATTGCGCTGTAAGCCACGTGCTTGTTCTGTGATTCATCTACGCTTTGTTATGTCTTCCAACACATCTCTAACAATAGGTTTTATAAAATTATTACATACATTTGGGTACACCAATTTTGTCCCATTACAATATTATTATTTTTTTTTTTACATAACATGGTTTGCAAGGAGCTCAGCTTTATAGGAATTCTTAGAAGAAATCATCCCAGACGAACTCTAATAATTATGAAGTTTAGGTTGCCAAGTGCCACCAAGTCACTAGATATGACGTAAACAAATTTTTGTTTAGAAATTTCTTTACTCTTCTCCCGTTAAACTTGAAACCTTTATGTAAAGCGACCCTCAATATAAAGCGCTTTTTGGCCAGTCAGCGAAATAGCGTTATATCAAGGTTTCACTATATATGGAAAATGGGAAAACTCTGGGTACAGCTTTACTGGTCTACTTCGAAGGAGACAATGGAAACCAGAAGACGGCAAGCAATTATTTTTTTATTGTCACATTCCCTGAACTTTTGGGTAGCACCTCGTACATAGTTCTTTTATTCTAATGTTAAAAGTAATTTTAAAAATATCAAATAATATATGCATTGGAAATGAGAAAGCAATAGTTTTTAGAAAATGAGATATAAGAAAAGTAATCATTTTAAGTATTTGGGTTCTATTATGGACAAAATGGTAATGATATTGAGACCAGTGTACAAATGACAAAACATACTAAAATATTTACCTGTAATAAAAGTATTAATCACAAGGTGAATAAAAAATGTTTCCACAACAACCGAATATGTGATTAGCTGGTTGCCTTTATGCACATGAATATAGATTCAAACCACGTTTCCTCCATTATTGATCTACCAATAAAAATAAATTATTCCCTTTAGAAATGAAAAGTAATATCGTTGCCAAAATTAATCTGCAGTTGTAATTTATTATTAAGTTAAGGGCATCCGCTGTAGCAACAGTAAGACAGACGTTTTTGAAATTAAGTGTTACAACTGAGCACAGTGAGTCTTCCCACTATCCCCACTTTTTGTGCAGCTATGGAGCGGGCACCGTAAAGTAATGCGATTGTAGTGTACATAATACAGAGTGTTCTGTGTTTGACAGGTACCAAGAGTGTTCGTGAATGGTGAATGCATTGGAGGTGGTACCGATGTAAAGGCACTACAGGAGAGTGGAAAACTGGAACAGATGTTACAAAAGGCTTAATGTTAGCTGAAATTTATTAATATGTTAAGTACTTATTTTGTACGGAATTTATTTGTCTTTGATATTATGCTGCAGTAATACATACAGATGATGTTAACTTGATAAGAAATAAAATTGTATACGAAAAAACAGAATAAAACATATATTGACTCACAAAAATTTATTTAATGTTCCAGTTGTGTTTGTCTCACTGTTTCCTTGATATAATGGAAAGTCAGTAACATAACTCATGCAGAAGAATTTAAATGATATATGGAAGTTATAGAAAATATATAATTTATAATTAAAATTTTGAAATATTTGTTTTACTTGGTTGTATTTGTTACTTACTATTAAACCTTATTCAAAACAATATCGTGTTTCATTTCATTCATTCCACATGATATTCACTATTATATTATGAGGATCACATGAATTGTGATATTAAAACAGTGGAATGAGTAATTGAATTCCAGAGAAATCAATAGAATTTGTGTCAATTCTCACACTCATAATATTACAATAGTTCTCCTATGCTCATTTTCACTTTCAATTGAGATCACAGGGGAAATAGGGAACTGTAATCCTAATGGGAGTCCCACAGCTATTTACTGGCAATGCTGAACATATTCGCTCCTCTCCCACTCTGATTTAGAATCAAGTTGAACATAACATCAATTTTACATGAATATTTTACCAATTTCGTTGATTCAGTTGTTTTATTTTTGACATGATAATGTCTTATGGCTGGGGGTCATTTGAAAATTTCTGTAACGCATCACGCTGCATGACGTCATCATTTACCAGCCGGGAATCGTTAACTAAAACCGCGACCGCTAACGTGCTAACGTCCGTCGCAGATTAAAGACCTAACAAGCAAACAACACTGCATAGCTGTAGATAGGTATGTAACCAATCAGTCAGTCAGTAACCATAATAATGTTGCGTTTAGCTGGCGGCTGAAAGACATTATCATGCTCTTAAGCTTTTACCATTTGGTAAACGGTACTTTACTTTTTAGAATATGTCTAAATATTGGTTGTTAGGAAGTCTATTGTAGGTGCTTTTTTTTTTTAAATTAAGCATGAAAATTATTGGGTATATTACAGTTCTGTCCTTAAAAGAATCATATGCTTTAAATATGGCATGTTGCAAATTATTTAATGTTATTACCACTAGAAATGTACAAACTCTAACTATCAACATAAAAATAAATATCTGTACTTCAAAAAATTCCTTTGCATTTATATCTTCGAGGGAGTTGTAATAACCTCAGTTAGATTAATCAAAGCTAACAAAATGCAAAACAAGAAAGAAAACCTAGCCAGGATGTAGGGTCTTGTGCCTTATAAATTTAAAAATTAGTTTAATTTAAAGTTTGAATTTGTATAACTTGAAATAGTTTGTTTTTATATTGTCATATATAGTGATTATTAATTTAAAGGCAATTTAACAGCCATTATCAATACTGATAATTGTAAAGTGTGAGCCTATAATAAATCTTCCATTGAACAAAATTGATGTGCTTCTTTACTCATCTGTGTGCTTCCGTTTTCTTGACATTCACCAAGTCACATGTGAGATACAAAAATAGAGAAGTCTGTTGTGCTATAATTATATTGATAATTTAGCCACATCAATCAGTTTTGTTGTGTGTCTGAACTGAGTGATTAGAAATCAGCAGAAATTTGTTTGGTCTGTAGTTTGTATTGCAATTTTAGTATTAATAATATGCATTTTTGGCTTTCCTGTAAAGCCTCCCATCTGAACCAAAATTATTGGAACACAAACACAGTACAAAAAACACTTATTACATCTGGAGTTTCCAGTCATGACTTCAATCTGTTAAATATAATTTAATTATAATAATCTATGTTTTAGTGATAATAAACCATTGCAGTTATGCAGTTACATAAAATGGACTGAACACGTCAAATAATAAGTCACAAAGATAAATAAAATTATATTAGTCAGGAATAATAAACATGACATTTCCACTAATACCAGTCTATTAACATTCACTTATTACTTAAATTTTTTGAACTCTACTATTAGACAACAGATATCCACAACACAGTGTTTATACCTTCAGATGTTACTAAATTATTTGAGGTGCCTGTGTGTCAACAACAAAACCACTTTCACTAGGTTGTTTTGGACAGCTTTGGAACAGTGCATCAGGTTGCTGACTCAGCATGACAAGCATCATATAGGCTATGCATGTTACTTATGTCACTTATCACTTTATCTCACTATATGTAACTTCCAGTATAGGCCTAATGAACAGCTTTTGTTTTGCGGCCTACCAACTACTTTGAAAAATGAATGGCTCTGATCCTTGAAGCCTTGCATTACCTTTTACATTTTAATTGGCTGATAATTTCAGGAACATACAAGGCCTAAAAGAAGTGGTGACCAGATTTTTGATGGGCCAATGAAAATAAATCTAAAGAAGTACAATGAGAAAATGTGAGATGTACACACTTTGTTTTAGTATAAGGTATAAGTATAGATCTAAATAAGATAAGACTTAGAGAACAGTGACCAACTCCAAAACCTAAGCCTGACTATTGGAGCTTTCTGTTACTGTACTCTCATTAAAGGTGTTTAATTAACTCGGATGTCAAAATGCAATGAATAGTGACCAAATAAGTGCTTTGTATTCTGAAGGAAGGAAGTGCATGATGGACATCATCTGGAGATTATCAGGTATCAACAAACTGATTGACAAGATCTCTAAATGATGCTAGTGCCATGATTTGGAGAATTGGAATTGCAGAAATGTACTGAAAGTACAGGGTGTTAGTATTGCTCTGGAAGAATGTAATTTGCTTCCAGAGCAAATGGATTTTTATTGGACTTTGCATCTCAGGTGTTAGAAGGACTCGAATATCAAACTGTGTTTATCAGCCTCCAGATAGGATTGCCCTTAAATAGCATCCAGGAGTAAAACTGAAATGTATGATGTTATTCAAAAAGTATCTTACCATAGGCTATGGGGAAAAATAGTTTACATGATGGCTTCCAATCCTAATCTCTTTCGTGTGAACCTATACACTTAATGTAGTGGGTTCTTCTTCTTTCTATGGCACTACAGCCCTTGTTGGGCCCTGGCCTCCTTCAATTTTTCCCCCCCATTCTCCTCTGTCAGCAGCCATCCTTCTCCAGGAACGCACTTTTAATATCTCTCTTGTATCCTCCCATCTTCTCCTTGGTCTTCCCACTGGTCTTTTTCCATGGATTCTGGTATACAATAGTTTTTGTGGTATCCTTTCTTCTCCCATCCTGGCTACATGACCAGCCCACCTTAGACGCTGTAGTTTTATGTACCGTGTTAACGGTGGTTCTTTATACATTTGATACAATTCATAGTTATATCTTATTCTCCAGCCATGTACGTCATTAACTGGTCCCAGGATTCTTCGTAATATTTTTCTTTCAAAGGTATCGAGAGTGTTTGCTGCCTTGGAGTTCAGGATACACGTTTCGCAACCATATGTTAGGATGGGTCTTATTATTGATTTGTATATCCTTAGTTTCGTGTTTCTGTGGATGTCTTTGGATCTGAAGATACTTGATGTGGCGAAATACGCTTTATTGGCTTGGACTATCCGGTTTCGGATTTCGGCTTCTTCTGTGCCGTTTTTTTCTAATATGGTTCCCAAGTATTTAAAGTTGTCCACCTTTTCGATATTGTCGATTGTTCCGTAGTTTCTTTGTCTTCTAGTCTGCACTAATATTTTTGTTTTATCTATGTTGATTTTGAGGCCTATATTGCTAGCATTTTCTTTGAGTTCAGAATACGTTTCCTCTGCTGCATTTTTTGTCCTACACATTATATTGATGTCGTCCGCATAGGCTACTAATTGGACCGATTTGTTTGTCAGTACGTTGTTTCTTCCTACTGACAGTTTTCTGATCACATATTCTAAAGCTAGATTAAACAAGTTCGGGGCCAGCCCATCTCCCTGTTTTAACCCTCGATTGATTACAAATCCTTCTGCTTTGTGTCCTTGTATTCGTACCTGAGCTTCTGTATTAGTCATTGTCAAGTTTATCATCCTTACCAGTTTTACTGGTATGTCGAATTCGTATAAAATATTAGATAGTTTATCCCTATCTATCGAATCATAGGCTTGTCTAAAATCAACAAAAATATTATAGACGTCTATATCTTGTTCCCACGCTTTACTCAGAACTTGTCTGACTGTATATATTTGATCTATGGTGGATCTTCCTTTTCTGAAACCGGACTGGTATTCGCCGATAATCTCTTCAGCATATGGCTGTAATCTTTTATTGATGATGTATGTAAAAATTTTATATCCGGAGCATAGTAGAGAGATTGCTCTGTAGTTCTGGCATGATAGCTTGTCCCCTTTTTTATGTATAGGACATATGATGGTTTTCCTCCAATCGTCAGGGATTTGTTCTGTACTCCATATAGTGAGTATTAAGGCATGCAATTGTTCCACGAGTTTTTTCCCACCCCACTTAAGTAGTTCAGAGGGAATTTCGTCAATTCCTGGAGCTTTGTTATTTTTCTGTGCTTTAATTGCCTCTTGTATTTCCTGCATTGATGGTGGCGGTTCGTCATCGTGTTCATTTCCTCTTCTAGGCTCTTGTCTATTTCTGTCTTTTGTTTCGTCCGTTAGGAGCCTTTTGAAGTATGTTTTCCACGTTATCTTAATTTCTTCTATGTCACTGATTATTTCTCCATTTTGATTTTTGCATATATTTGTATTTGGTTTATATCCTTGTTTTAAATTTTTAATAAATTTATATGCATCTCGTGAGTTATTTTATATAAAGTCTTTTTCCATTTTCAGTATTTTGTTATTCTCGAACTTTCTCTTTTTTTGTCTGCAAGTCTTATCTGCCAGCTTCCTTTTTATTCTGAACTCTTCTTTTCTTTCTCGTGTCCGTCTTATCATATATAATCTGTGTGCTTTGTTTCTTTCTCCAATTGCCCTTTTGCACTCTTCGTCAAACCATTGGTCCATTTCATTTCCTTTGTTTATTCCTAATATTTCTTTTGCCGCTGTTTTTGTAGTGTTTTTAATGTTTTCCCAGTGTGCTAATGTTGGGTTTTCCTTCTCTTGAAGTTTTTCGCTGATTTCTTTTTCAAGTTTATCCCGGATGTCTTGGTCTTTCAGTTTATCTATGTTTAATCTTTCTTTTCTCTCTGTTTTACTGCTTTTGTTCTGGTTAATTTTGCACCTGAAGGTAGTTTGCACTAGCATATGATCTGAGTTACAGCATGCCCCCTCTTCTGCTTCTTACATTTAATATACTTGTTGCTGCCCTTTTGTCTATCAGAACGTGGTCTATCTGATTTCCTGTTTCTCCGTCTGGAGATATCCACGTTATTTTATGTATATCTCGGCGGGGGAAGTATGTTGAGCTAATGACCATATTTTTACTAGTCGCAAAGTCTATTAGAAGGTTTCCGTTCTCATTGGATTCGTCATGCAGGCTGTGTTTTCCAGTTGTTCCTATGTATTCTTCTTCTTTCCCGATTTTGGCGTTCATGTCTACTATAATCATTTTATGTCATTTCTAGGTGCTGAGTCATATACTTGTTCTAACTTTTGATAAAATTCTGTCTTTAAAATCTCATCTTGGTCTTCTGTGGGACAGTGCACATTTATTATTGTAAGATTAAAGAAATGAGTTTTTATTCTGATTTTGCACATCCTTTCATTGACTGATGTAAAATCCTTTATATGTTGTTTTATTTTGTTATCTATAATAAAGGCTACTCCAAATTCTCTTGTTCCACTATTTTTTCCACTTTGGAGTACAGTGTGCCTCTTCGTGTCTCTTATTCCTTGTCCTAACCATCTTGTCTCTTGTATTGCGGCAATTCTAATTTTATATCTTTCGAGTTCATCACAGAGTTCTCTTTGTGCTCCGGGTCTGTTCAATGTTCTGACGTTCCATGTTCCTAAAGAGTATTCCATATTTCTTTGCCGTAGTCGTTGCCATTGTTTCCGTCCAATCCGAGGCTTTCTTGAAGGTTCCGTGGTGTGGTATTTTTTCCGGGGGTAGGTTACCGCCCAACCCCCAACCTGGAGGACCAGGGATTTTTCTGTTAGGGTTCCCTTCCCTTAGCCGATGGGTCCCAGTTTTCTGGCGCCGGGAACTCCCCATTCACCCTCTCTCGTCTGCTATATTACGTACTCAGGGGCCACGCAACTTTCGTCTTCGAGAATGTGAGAGTAGGATTTGTGGGTAGAGCTGAGTTCCCTTCCGGGAACCTCTGACTCTCTCGTCAGAAACAGTCGGCGTTTCTCAGAGTTTTAGTGTTGCATAGTAATCGGCATCCTATACAACCTCCGAGACCTGTAACCCACCTTCAGCCCCTATGTAGTGGGTTACTGGAAACTTTTTTCATAACCCTCATTCGGTCAGCTGTTCTCTTCCATTCATTGTTATGTCTTCCAGCTGTCAAGTCAGCATCCTTTGAGCAGAAGTTTTAGTTTGAGGACCAACCAGACACCACAATGTGACAGGTCTGGTAAATGAGGAGCCTGAAAAATGAGGAATACCTTGATTCACCAAAAAAATCCTAGATTAGACATGACATGTGGACAGGGGAGTTATAATGTAATTGCCACTTGCTCATTTACATAGCTCTGGTCTCTTGTACTGAACTGCATCACAAAGACATTACAGAACTACCATTTGTTGAGTTGGGCATTTACTTTTAATGTGCAACTCTGCATTAATGGAAGAAAGAGCATCATTTTCACTTTGCTCTTCACTTGTCTTCTCAGCCTTGAAACTTGTGACAACTGAGCCTTGGTTTCTGAGTTCCACACAAACACCCAAACTCATCACTTATCACAGGATTAAGAAAGTTAGGATTACTGTTGGTGCACTCCAGCATGTCCTATGCAACATCAAAATGGTTCGCTTTGTGTTCAAGAGAAAGCAGCTATGACAAATACCCAACTGTGCGCCACTCTGTGTTTACCCAAATCATCATTAAAACCGTGAGTGCAGGACCTTACTAATCTTAATGTCATGTGCAATTTTTCAAAAGGTCAGACCACAATATGGCATTATCAGTCTCCACGTTTTTTTTTTTTATTTTAGCGTGTTGATGGCCTATTGACCTGCTAGTCACTGTCAACTAATGTTCAGCCATTTTGAAAATAGTTGTCACTCTGTAATTTGTGAAACCCCATAGAATTGACCTTGAAAGCCTACTTAACATATTACGAATTGTTTTGTTTGTCTTTTCATGATAATGAATGATTACACATGCACTGCAGACCAAACAAAAACATTGTTAGAAAAGTTTGGTTGGGAAACCCTTAATAATCTGTCTCAGAGTCGTCATCTGCCTTCAGACGTCCACATTTCCTAAAATTGAAAGTTTTTTTTAGCAGAAAACCAATAGTAACAGATAATGCATACATTTATATAGGAAACCTGCCTTAATAACAATGCAGGTTTTCAATCTTGATGAGTTTTCTCCAATTTTATTCTTATATTTTAACTATTCACACATTATTTCTATAGGACAATTCCACTGTACGAATATTTACTTATATAAAAAAGGACACTTATACATCTGAAATAAATTAATTGCTTTTGTCACTGACTTTTTAAACTCGCAGAGTGTTACTTTTGTTTTGGTTATTTATTATTTGTGTAATTGAAGGTTTTTGATACAGTTTATACTTTGCACCAACACTTCATCGTTAGATCACAACCCTTCATCACAAATGTCTAACATACTGTCCCAGTCACTGTTACTGTCAAAGTAAATCATTGTCACCCAAAATAAATCAGGATCGTCTAAAATGTATTCTATTTGTGTATCAATAAGGGGTGTGTGCACCATTATAAATTATAACTAAAACTGTACCTAAAAAAAAATAAGTTTTCAAAAGGTCACTATAGGGTTAACAAATACGAAACTATAAACTTACATAATATGCAACACCACACCATGTATACAACACTTTCACAACACAAAATTCAATCTCTGTATAATATTATATGGTAAATTACAACAATTATGCACAATTCGAACAAAATAATAAAAATAACCAAACCAAACCACAGCTGTAAACTATCACGTGGGTCTATGAAAATCAGCTGGCCCAACAAAGCAGCTGTCAGACCTCAGGGCCACCACAAGAGCACAGCACCATAAAATAAGATGAAACTATGTTTTTATGCATTATGGGACTGTAATCGAATTAAGCACATAAGGGTATGATATGTCAATTCGACTATAGTTGAATAAAAGCACTGAAAGGGTTAAATCAGGACACCTCATTATAGGAAGTCTTCAAAAAACAGAAGTCAACCATTTTAGTAACTACTATACTAGAAATTGGTATAGCTTAACTGTACCATTGTTGTGGTAGAGCTACCCCATTGCTACAGGGTTGAATTGATTGTAATCTTATAACACATTACAATAAACTGTTAAATGAGAGGAATTGATACACTTTTATTAACATTCATATTAAAATAATCACACACAAATTCCCCATTGTATGCAGATATTCAAAATGCACAATACAGAACACATAACAGTAAATCTGGTAAATTATAATATCACAATGCAATTCAGTGATTATTATAGTTAAACACTCGTGCTGCTACTGCACTCTGATCACTCTAAAATAATATGCAGAACTAACTTTAATATTTTTACTCAACTAATAGTTTGTGTACAAAAAATCAAAATTAATTTCAATACAAAATTATTCAGAATTTAACATTTGGAAAAATATTGGGGGGATGGGTCGTGATATAGACAATGTATTTCTCTTTTTATACTCCAGCAGTTGTGAAAGATTAAAGTGTTTATTAAAATGGTAAACTTATTTTTTATTCAGTGCATTTGTTTAGTGAAATAATCAGTGCAAACGTTCAAAAATGTTTAACTCTGTTAAGTTGTTGACATTTATTTCACAAACTAAAATATTTAGTAGTATATAAACAATCATAAGGTATAGGGATGGCTGTGAAACAGCTGGACCTGCAATGGGAAGAATAACAAGAATGGTTTAGGAAAGGATGCTTGTGTGTCAAACAGAGCATGACTCTTAAGTATACCTTTTATATCTGAAGCTTGGAAATAAAAAATCTGTGATGACCTTAGACAGCTTCAAAAAGGCCTACAACTTGATTGAACCACCCTGTATCCAAATCCTGAAAGAACCAGGCTTAAGTAACAAAACAAGAGTGATCGTTTAACAGATCCTGACTGACATGACTCCCAAAGTGAAATCAGGACAGGAGTAGTGCAAGGGGTTAGAGTCTCATCTCTGCTCTTCAAGGTGTGTACTTGAAAATTTATCTGCAAGTGGTGCAAAGGACTGATTAACAAAAGGTCAAAAACAGAGTTAAACTGGGATGTAAGATGATGGACCACATGAGCCACATGATCTGGCTTAGCCTTCACAGATGATCTTGCGATCTTTTCTGATTCCCCAGGCACAACTGCATACAAATCGGCTAACTCAAGATGCAAGTGGCTAAGGCGGGCCTTCAGGTCTGAGTTCATAATGAACACCAAGCCAGTGCCTAGAAATTTAGATGTGGATCAGGGGAAAATCAAGCGGGCAAAAATTGCTTAAATACCTATACAAGTGGATAGAAATCAACATCTCTGAGAAAAAGCCTTTTCATCAAGTATCAACAAGATGGTAATGGCATACCAGTTAACCAAAGGTATCTACAACAAAAGATCAGTGTCCCTCAATGACAAGCTCAGACACTACGGCACAGTCCTTCAACTGAGACCCTGTATGCAGTGGAGTGCCTTGCAATGAATATAAAAGGTCTGACCAAGGAGAAACTGGAAGCCAAAATACTGACGAAAATTTTGGGCCCAGTCAAAAAAACAGTGAGTACAGAAGAAGCATAACCATGTTGAATGGAAGGTAATATGTACATGTGGACAGGTTAATGGTCACAATTCAGAAAAGAAGTACCACTTTCAAAGGACACATGGCACAAGGGAGCCCAGAGAGATTGGCCAACCAGACCTTTGTCTACTATTTAAATAGGAAAAGCAAAGGGACCTAATCACCACGGTTGAAAGGAATCTGCAAGAAGAGGGAGTCACATCAGGCTTTCCAGGAAAAGGCCAAGCTTAGGCAAGACATGGATTGAAGAAAGAAGGAAGTGCAACAAAAATGAATGAAGGAGTACTGTGCAAAACTTGGGTCAAAGGAATAAAACAGTTGAATTGGCTGGGTGGTCCAAAATGGGTGGTTCATATAACATACAAAAATAAGCTACAGGATTAAACAAAGTAGTTGAAATTGCTAAAAATTTTTAACTCTTGTTTACCTTTAGTTTGCACAAATTGGTAGTTTTAAGCTTAAACTGTCGTACTGTGTTGTACATTACAAACTTCAGATTTCACTTCAGCTCTCAACAAGTATGCTCTAAACCAGTGTGATCAATGTGGCATCTGTTCTGCTACAATTATCCTATGTAAGCACTGTAGCACTTGAAGGAATTTTTAGTTAATAAAATATTAAATGAATAGTATCAACATGAGAGCTGTTGTACTGGAGGTATAAGGAGCATTCAAATTTAAATTATAATTTATACAAAAAGTAACAAATGAGTAGTAATTTATGTATAGTAATTTTTCAATACACAACTCCGCCCTTTGCAGTGTACTGGTGCCAACTTTCAGGTAGCGTGTATTCTTTGGAAAAAATTTTTCTGGCAGCAGGCACATCCACTCTCAAACAATTTTGATGACTTTTTCATTAGAACAAAACTACCTCCCCCTGGAAACTCCTTTAAGTGTCAAAACAAATGGAAGTCAGAGGAAATGTGGTCTGGACTATAGGACAGATGAGGGAAATGGTCCACTTTAGTTTTTAAATTGTAGGTAAGTGTGGTGACATAAGGATAAGCATTTTTCAGTGAGAAACATGCTTCTTTTCATTGGTTTCTTTTAAACTTTTTTGATTGGCCATTTTTACTGGGCCCTTCAGTAAATTGTAGTAATATTTGGAATTTATAGTCCACTGTTCTGCTACCAAATAAGTGTCTAATGTCTCAATGCCGAGCCTCCAGGTGGTCTAGTGGCTAACGCGGGCGATTGATGCGCTCGTGGTCCCGGGTTCAATTCCCGGCGGAGGTTCCGTATGGCGTGCACTCAGCGTCGTGAGGCAAACTGAGTAGGCGCTGAGATAACAGCGCCGCCTCCTGGCTGTGAATACCGCAACTAGCGGCTGGTGGCGCGTAGTACTAGCCATACAACCGTCACACTAACACAAAAGCGCGCGGTACGCCTTGGTCCTTAACGGACTGTTGAGCGGAGGTTTATTATTTTTATTTTTTAATGTCTCAATGCCTCTCATGTCTCAGAAGTATGAAGCCATAATTTTCATGCGATTTTTTTTCTGGAGATGAAGGATGCATTGACTGTAAAAAGGCATCCCTCTTTTCTTCTTAATGTGCCAATAGTTTATGAGATCTGAAGGTGCTTCTCCTTGTGTTTGTCCGTCAGCATTTGTGGCACCCAAGCACACGTGCATACTTTCTAATAATGAAGTTCATTTGTGATACAACTATCAGCACTATCAACACTGATATTTAAAATAGAAGCAATATCCCACACTGAGATCTGATTATAATTTTGAGTAAATAACTCAATCCTGTCAGCCATCTCTTCTCTTGTTAATGTTTTTGCATGTTATGGGTGGAGTTCATTTTTGGCACTTTCTTGGCCTTTTTGAAGCTGTACTTCATTTATAGACACTTATGTCTGCCAACGTTTCCTAACCAAACAGTTTTTTAAGCCTTCAAAAATTTCTGATGGTTTCACGATTTCTTTCATAAGAAATTTAATAATAATGCATTGTCCAATGCTTGAATGCACTTCTGCTTCACTCATACTTGTAAAACAAACAACAATGCTTGTTGGTGGCCGAATGACCAAGAGGTTAGTATTTGTTTCTGCACATCAGCAAATGCTACCAACTTTGGCATTTGTTTCTATTATTTGGAGCTCAAACTAAATTATAATTTAATTTTGAATGCTCCTTGCATATTTGTGTTTGATAGAATGTATATTTGTGATATATGAGTTACTGTTAGGCGACTACACTTAGGTTACCATAGTCACTAATGTGATTAGTTACTACACAAATGACAGAAAAAATTTCATCATAATACTCTTCAGTGGTCTTATTAAAAAGAAGATATGATAAAACAGTTATCAAAAAAACAACTCTAAATTTGAATATCCACCAAAAAAATCCAATTCTTGAGTTTTCTAAAGTACTTGTCTCTTGCCTGCAAAATGTTTAAATAATTTAAACATTTTGCAGGCAATATTAAGCGTCACATTTTGTAGTCTGTGTCTACTTATTAAATTTCTTCACAACATTCAAATATTCACAATATTCAAATATTCAGTGGGATAACAACTGCACTTCAGCTTGGCCCTGGCATTCAAACATCATGTTGCTTATATGTGATAAATGATTCATCTCAGCTATGAAAATAGCAATTTCATCTCAACTGAATGTTTATATCCAGTGTAACATAATCGCAAAAAAATATTTCCCCACCAGTAAACAGACCAAAGAGTTGAAGAATACATTTATAACTGTTTTGTCTTTTACTAGATTCATTGTGTCCTTGCATTGACAGCAAACACGTGAACAATATATACTTTTAATTAAATAAAAGCGAGTTTTATAGTTTTCTCTTATACTATTATCAAATAGCGAGTGCGGCTGGGCGAGGGCTAGGCTCACGCACAAACACGCAGCCCACACACACACAAGCGCAGGGGATTAGGAGCGGCCGGATTCTCACCGCATTAGTCACCTAGTGGACTTCAGTTGATCAAACTTTGATTTATTTTATTTGACATTTTATCTTAAATTTTTAATATATATCAATTCTACACACCATTACAAGAAAAATGATACCAAATAATCTATAATTTACTGAATTATAAATTAAAGTATATTACGAATACAGTACATGAATTTTGAGTTGCTTTTTACCCGACATTGGCAATTTCAGTAAATTATAGATTGTTTGGTATCATTTTTTTTGTAATGGTGTGTAGAATTGATATATATTAAAAATTGTAAGATAAAATGTCAAATAAAATAAATCAAAGTTTGATCAACTGAAGTCCACTGGGTGACTAATGCGGCGAGAATCCGGCCGCTCCTAATCCCCTGCGGTTGTGCGTGTTTGTGAGTGAGCCTGACCCTCGCCCAGCCGCACTCGCTATTTGATAATAGTATAATTATTTTTTAATGGTATATAATTCCATAAGATGTATGCTATAGTACAATATTTTAAACTAGTGTTGTTTTCTCTGTCTGTGGTTTGTTCTGAAAACACTATCTTATGTCTGATGTTCAAATACAGCATAAATGACATTAAAGCATAAATTTGTTTAAACAAGTTAGTAAAGATTATTTACATACATTTTAAAATATTTCGAGTAGTTTTGATAGAGAATGATATTCTATGGGAATATCCTTGTGAAATAATCTCCTTGTAATGGAATTTACAAGCTACATGAAAGTATTTAAATCATGGTAACTGACTTTTCTGTACGAGTTGCTCAAATGTACAGAAAGTGGCATAAGTCATTTATCTAAAATGTACTTGATGTTAATTTTTAATGTGAAGTGAATTTACACATATGCCATAAGCAGTACACTGGTTTTGCATTAAATAACCATACGAATAAACACATTAAAAACAATTTTAATTAAAAGTTATAAAAATTTACATAAACAATTAACAACAACTAATACTACATCTAACAAATAACAATTGAATATTGCTTATAACAACAGTTAGTGATATGTTAGGTAGAAACAAAAGTAATACAAATTATTTGATAAATGGCTCAATTGAAGTCATACATATCATACAGTACGCATTTAGTGTATATAAAAATGTGTATAACATAATTTATAATGTACTATTTAAATTGTTATAATCAATTAATCAAAGACAAAAAAATGTGATACAGACCACTCACAGTAAGTTGTAAAATATACACACCAAGAGGTAAGCTGCGTCCCCAGATGTATGTTAAATCGATGAAACTTTAGAAACATTGTATCAGATTGCAAGAAAATATTTGTTAAAGTATTCAATGGTCACAGCTTCCTTATCCATATTATCCAGTATTGTTAGATAATAGACTGTAAAACTAGAAACACGATGTGAATACCAAAAGGGATCAGTTCAGTGAATTTGAAAGGAAAGCAAGTAATTTCAGGTTTAAATTCAACAGACTCGCCAGTTTTTAGTTACAGATTAAAAGAAAAATAGCCACAATTTTGTAAAGTTAGAAAATTTACATAAAAATACAATATAAAAGAAACCAAATATGTTTTAATAAAACAAAATAAAATATGTTTAATAAGTTTAAAATAAAATAAAAATGTTTTACCATTTGGCATATTTATTTTTGCATCGTTCAATTGTATAACAGGCTGTGAATTTATGGATTCATTGCATATAATCTATATCGTGTGATGGAGGATGCAGAATGGAATGGGGCACACTGTGTGCACTAGTGTTTGCAGAAAACTATCCTGGGCAGCAAGAAACAGTGAAAGTATTTTCTCACCTTTGTTTGTTGATTTCCTCATTGCATGTAATTTATTATAATATAATGTGCAATGTGGTGTTTTTGATGTGTTTTTCTAATCTTGCTGATTAGAAAACCAGTTACGATAACACATATATGCCAACCAGCAAGCAGTCTGTCACTTCCCTTCAGGAAAAAAGAATATTTTTTTTTAAGCCAGTAGTAACATTTAATCATACTTTTCTGAATCATGCAACAACTTGTTATATGGCCACTCCTTATTTCATGAGTATTCCCTTGCATAAAATAAGTGTTTTGAATCTTTTGTAAATCTTCCAATTTAGTATATATTAACTGTTTTACCAATCTTTAACTCTGTGCAGGACATAATGTAGTTAGTAACCATGATGATATTATGAATAATGGAGAAGCTTTGTATAAACAGGGGGTGACTTTCCTTTCAATAAATAGCAATAAATAGTTTTTTATAAGTCAATCTAATGAATTATGCAACTTTTCCCCTACATGATTGTTAACAGAATTTAAATTCATGTTCATACTTGAGTGTTCTGTAGATATTCTTCTTTTGAATTTAAAGTATCTTTCTTTATTGATCTAAGAAAGGCTGTTTTGTACCAGTAAGCCTGTGTATGGCTATACTTAAACAACAAATGAAGATGTTCTTATCTGTATTAAAAAAATTTGTAAAGATATTACTTTCCGATATTCACTAATTAATATGTGTATACATTTTTAATACTGCACGAATACTCAGACTTAAAATTAATAAAATAATAAAAATTGTTATTAGACTAAAATTTAAAATTCAAATTGAATGTTTTAACTTGTAACAACATGATTTAAGTAATAGTCAACAATCATATCACTGATATTATTATTATGAATTATAAACTCATAAAATACTTGTTTATGTGTCCACTAGAATACATGTACTGTACATGTGTATGTTGACACTTATTTCTAACATACAACTGTCCCCTCTACACACACACACACACACACATTTTCATTTTGTTTATTAGAAAAACCTCTCCTTTGCCTGTCTGAAAGGCTTGTTATGAAATTTCATAAATATATAATAAACACATAATCAAAGAACTGTATAAATATATTTTTGAAAACTTAAAACAGAAGAAGACTGATAATTTGTCATGGAACATAAATAATGATAGTATCATTATTTCTTACACATTCAGAAACTGTTTCAGGTTGGCTTACTATGGCTTCATTTTTCAGGCAAATTCAATCTGAGATTTTAACTACATGAAATGCTAGCATTTAAAGTAAATTACAAGCACAAAAACAAATATGACAACAAAATGTTTTAATTATATACTAATTCATTATATTCATTCATATAAAAATACACAGATATATGACTTTGTTCAGTGTTTTTTTTCTATAGTATTCAGTACGTACTAATTATGAATACATATTCATATTTTGTACATAAATCATTTTTCAAAATATTTATTGTGCAAGCTCATTGTAACACTTAACGTGATATTTTAGTTACATAAAAAAGAGCTTAAACAGAGTTGGCTGGATATGAATAAAAAAATCATACTTACAAAAGAGGTAAAAAGGGTTTCATTTGCAATGATCCAACTAATGATAAAACACATTTAGTAAACATGTATTGTGTTTAAAACATGTTTTAGCTGTAACTTAAATGTTTTTCATTTATTTAAACAGAAAACAGACTTTTTAACAATGTGTGACCAGTAACAACATTAATGATTTAATTAGTAGTAATAATATTGTCAATATAATTAATAAGTTCAGTTAACTGAAGAGAATAAAAACAAGACAGGTTTTCAGATAATACAAAACTCTGTTGGAGATGTTGAAACACTTTTTTCATTTTCATAGCAATAAATCATACTCACAATGGAAGTTTAAATTTTAAAGATATAGCACGCTGTGAAACATTGATAAAAGAGCAGGTTTGGCAATCAGCTGATAATCTAGAGAGCCATGTTTGATTTCTGATGGTACCACTAATTTGAGGTGCTCTTTTATCAGCACCCAGGTCAACAGAGTCTGTGGAAATGAGTGCCTAGGGCAGTTCCTGATACATAAGGTACTAACAGCAACCAAAACATAGTACTGCCTCCTTGCATGCCATACAACCCACACAGGCAGTCTACTTCTTTGTGGTGCAACAAGGAGTTTATTATTATTTTATTGTGAAACAGTGAACTCTAATTCACTGTTTATATAAAAATAACTATTTATTTTAAGAAAAAATTAACTGATACAAATTTAACTAAAAATATGTTAACATAAATATAATTAACACAGTTAACTGCAAACAATATTACAAAAAAAGTGATGTCACATATCACCATCATTACTAAATGCTAATATACATGATGTATATTAAAATTTTTACCTTTTAACACAGAATCTGCTTACATATCATTTTACACTCTAAAACATAACTTGTGTGTTGTTTCATATAATATAATTTGCAAAAATATATGTTATTACATTACTACAAATTACATTACTTGTAAAAAATGGCACCAATATTTTCTAAGTTAATATAATAAGTTACATATGTAAAATTGTGTTTTTGATTTAAAATTATGGTGTTCTTTTCTATTATGGTGTATTAGAAAAATGTTATACCACCAACTTTGTGTTATACTCTTTCTGTTACACTCAAGAAATTTCATACCTGTTTTCCATTTGTAGAATAAAATTTTGACTGTAAATCTAAATGTCTATAACATGCGATAAATATGTGTTGATTATGATATTAATATATGAATATTATGATGCTAACAGTAATTAAATTAATACAAGATGATCTGGCTTTATAAAGTTTATAGGTGTCATTACATAATAAGTAGATAACAAGTTAAGGCCTTCAATAGAGTTTTATATAGTCAGGTATCAAATTTGTGTCAGGATAATTATATTATTTCCAGATAAACTGTATTAAAATTGTTTTAAATTATACAAATCTGTTGTATTTTTCATGTATATATGCAGTTGACAGTATTAGTATATATGCAGTATATAGTACTACCTTCAGTTTCATTTAAAAGTATTTTTCAGATTTGTTCAGTGGCTTTTCCTGGAAGAAAAGGTACTTGAAACTAATACTCAAGCAATCAGGCAAAGAGTGGGTTACCATCTTTTAATTAATATGACTGAACTCATTTGTCATCCTGCATATTAAACTCTTTGCCAATACAAACTTTAATTTAAAAGTGAACTTAAATAAATATAATTATCTTCATTTCTTACGGTATCAGTTTTTATAATCCATGCTTGGTTTCTGTGAACTGAATTATGCAAACTCTCGTAGTGTTTTCAATTGTTGGAAAGTCATTCACAAAGAACTCAAACTACTTCAAATTATATGTTGCCTTTATTGGAAGAGTTGATCTAGCACATATCACAATTAATTTGGGAAACTTTATTTATCTTCACTCAGAAGTGGTGTTATGATATGTAGCCTGCAATATAGTATCACAGATAGTCCCTTATCAAACGATAGACTTTAACTAATCAAATTGAATATGAATATCTTCCAGTATGTTAAGTTACTTCACCAAACATATGTTACACCAATGAATGTAACAGAGATTGGAGTGTTAATAATATATACTTCGTTAGACGGTCCTAGCAGCAACTTCCAAGCACATGTAATTATAAAATTAATTGTATTAACACTTTTTTTACTTAAAAATACAAAGTCATTGCAACAGCACTTACTAATATAACTACAACAAAAACTGCTTCATATTGCTGTAACCAAAGAGTTGATTAGGAATAGTTTAATATTAAAATCAGAGGTCGAAAATAGATCAAAAAGAACCACGGAAGAAGCACAGGACCAGTTATATTATGTTGCACAGTTAATTCACATAGCGATTGAAGGATATTTGGAGTAGGAATTTCATTAAAAAAAAAGAAAAAACAGGACTTCTATATAGCACCTACCCTTCAGGGAACTTCAGATTAGTTTTATTTCCATTGTCTTTCAGTGTTCTTTGTATTTATAGGCTGGGCACCAGTCAAATGTCTATATGCATTCATTTATGAGGAAACGTAGAAATTATATCTATAAGGAAATGATTACTTTGCATTGGTAATTGTCTTTTATCAGCAGATCATTTTAGTATAAAATGTGAGAATGAAATTCTCTTAATACTGAGTTCACTGTTACCATGATGCCAAGAAGAAAAACATATTTAACCTTCTTCAACTTGCACAGTTGCCCATAGTTTATATTATAAAATAATGCTTACCTAATAACTTAAGTTTTATAACACATACACAGTGGGGAAACAATAAGTTTGTATTAAAAAAAATCCCAAACCTGTGGACTCATAAAATAAATGTCTTATAATATAACAAGTACAGCACACAAAATAACAACTAACAGATGAACTAAATACAACAAGTATAGTCATACTTATTGGTTAATTTACTAAATTAAAATAAATGTCTTATAATATAACAAGTAGGCAGCACACAAAATAACAACTAACAGATGATCTAATACAAGAAGTAGTCATACCTATTGGTTATTTTACTAAATTAAATC
Source organism: Magicicada septendecula (assembly GCA_034769895.1). Classification (NCBI taxonomy): domain Eukaryota; kingdom Metazoa; phylum Arthropoda; class Insecta; order Hemiptera; family Cicadidae; genus Magicicada; species Magicicada septendecula. The sequence goes on along the minus strand of CM068372.1, from coordinate 233,656,437 downwards.
ATGCCATTAATAAAATTGGAAACAAAAAACTTTCATTCTCATAAGGGAAACCAACATAAGAAAAACACAAAATCCTTAATACAAATTATCTCAAACATAAAATAAATAAATAAAATAAAAGTATGATTTAATAAACTATACAAGATAGCCTGCAAACTAAAAGAGAGAGATATATAAGTTGCTGATAGAAGAAAAAATAGGTGATAAAGTCAAACTGAGAAGTACATAAGATAACGTGCACAGAATGTTTCAGAACTAATAAACTTAAAAAATGATTTTAAAACCATTTCAAAACTTACAATATGGTAATAGAGATGAAAATAATTAAAATATGATTAAGTATCTAATAAGAGACAACTGTACTGGTCTATTATATAATTCAAATAGAAGAAACTTGTAAATAATAGAAATATATAATAATACACTACATACACTTACTTTTACAAGACATCTACAATAATTTACTTTTCAGGTATTGTTTGAAGATGGATAATGCTATTTCGGAAATAATATAAATAACAATATGCAAAGTACATGAAGACAAGTCAGACTTTGATAACATCACACACTTTGATTAGATTAGTCTACAAATAAACAAAAATCATTTCATATTGTTCAACCATAATATACATAAAGCGTACAGATACATTGTTGATGGTATAAACCACCAAGTTCAGGCTATTGCTCTGATCACAGGAATATCAATGACAAAGGAAATCTTACCATGATATAACTGAAGAATATTCAGTTTTTATAAATTTTATTTAATAACATAAACAAAAGTGTGAATATTTCAGAAAATTTCATTTTAAAAACACAAACAGAAAACAGAAATGAATCAACATTTTCTAATGGCACATCTCTACACATTCAAATGAGCTTGTAACTGTTGTTTCAAAGTATATTAGATAACATTATTATAACAAATGGTGAGATTTTAATATTTCATTATGTATAGGTACATACATATTATTTTTAAAATAATTTTTCAAATGTTTCCATTGAAAATGCAGTGGCAGAAACACTGCCAAATAGCCAGTTGCCAACACATCTGTGCTCTTGATACAGCACATCTTGACAAACTGCGCAGTTTTATTCAAAGACTTCTTCATACATATACTTCTTTTAAAAGATTGGAAAAAGTCTTGGACATCTGAACAAATTTCAAACCAGTCTTTTATATGAAATGAAAGTCAGTAAATAAAATGTCATCATTAAAATGGTAACAAGAATAACCTTCAGTGCGTATGTTGTGTACATGATTGTTTATTAAATCAATTTATAAAACTCTATTCAAGGTCTACAGTGTATAATTTAAGATGACATGTCTAATATATTCTAAAATTATAATTCATTACATACATAGTCTACTACAATTCTACCTAGGCCTTTGATTTATTACAGTATTTTACATATTATATTATCTCAGTTACTATACAACAGTATACTACATATTAGGTTTTGTACAGTGAATAACAACAAATTTTATATAACAATTATTTCATACAACTGTACAAAACTGTGCTGTATATAAGTATACTGCACTGTTAAATGTTTTTAAACTATGTATAAAGCACTTAAAAATTTTGCACACTATATTTTTAAGTAACTGTTTACATATTTATATCCTATAATTTATTTACAATAAATTTTCATTATCACCCCTTTCTAAAGCACTATAAAATGATCTTACAAGTTAAGAATCCGTGAGTGAGGTAACACAATTGAAAGCGATACTAGAGATTGTTCAAGGTTAATATGGTTCTGCTTACTTGTAAGTTCCGCTATACATATCTAGATATTATCCATTAAGTAATTAATGTTGCTGGTAAATATTGTCTAACGAATGAACACATCAGAGAACCCTTGTGATGTGTGGTGGTCATGATGTTCACTTGTGTTTGTGTCGTTTAGGCTGGACCTTTATTCCCTTTCCTGAAAACACATCAGCAATATTCCATTAATTTATAAAGTACATAACTCGAGAGATGTCGTCAGTAGACAATAAAAAAAACCCTGTATATGTTGTCATGAGAACCAAATAAACATGTTTGAAAGGAATATTTTGAAGAGGAATGGAGCTATTTTGGAGCTACATGTAGGAATGACCTGTGGCAGACATGTTTTAATTGTGAACAATATGAAATACATAAGCTGCCATTGCCAACCTATTTAATAAAATCCATTAGGCTTAAATAGACTAGACATATTGCCCTCATGCAAGAGAGTGAATAAATCACAATGAGGGACTAAGGTAGGTGAAAGAAAAAAGATGGGCTAATACTATGGTGGATATATATATTGGAGGATCATCTGATAAGGAAGCTATGCATCTGAAATCAAATGATGTTGGCCCAGAATCATGTACAGTTGATGTATTGCAGTATTCATGAAGCTGCAAAAAAATGTATTGCACAAGAGGCCAAGGCTGACATATGGTTGTATCATATCAGAATAAACAGGTAGACAGAGAGAGAGAGAGAGACAGAGGGAGGGAGGGAGCTGATTTCACCACTTCCTCAATTTTGTACTGCCCACTAAACTATATGTTCATGCACACACTGTTTCCACATTGTGTGTGTGTGTGTGTGTGTGTGTAACATCCCCACAAGCCCTAATAAAACAATTTACAATAGCATATTGTTGTGTATTACATGATGACTCATCAGATAATTATGTGACAAAAATTCCTGAACCTCACAGAATGAACAGGAATGTACAGGCTTGTTTCTGTTCTCTTTGTATTAATTCAGATAGTTCTGGTACATTCCTATATACTATTTCATTGTTTACAATGATGGTAATCTTTTTAAAGGAGGAAAGCAAGGCAGTAAACTTGCTAATACGTAAATCTTCTGAATTATGTATTATGTATGTAACTGATTTACAGTGACCAGTACTAGTGATAATGTGTGCCATGTTTAATGAAACATTTTATGAAGTGTTACCTCTTGATGACTGCACTTCAGTAAAGTCATTACTGAAATACTGATTGTTATAAGTTGTTGCACATATCAAATGTTTGTGTTAACATAAAAGAGTTATATCGTCTCTGATATTCAATTTGAACATACTGCAAGCCATTATGGTATATAATAATATGGTTATAATAGTCACCCCAGATTATCGTGGGTACAGTGGGAACAGAATAACTAACACCAATGACGTCACTAATTACGAGCTTTAATTAGACACATACAGAAGTTGTAAATCAACAAAAGGGACTCTTATGCAATAATTCAAGTTAACTTTCTCCAACAATTACAACAAATGTCACCTTACTACAGTTTCACACTAATTAACACAGTGATCACTTCCCACCAAACCACCACAATAACTCCAAACTGCACTTCTAAAATTGCCAGGTGTAACTAACTGAACTGACTGCTGATGAATGCTTATATTCCAAAATAATCTGTCACTTTTCAAATGATGTTTCAAGCAAATTGTGTATTACAGGTGTTCTGGAATCTGTTAGAAACTGTGACCTTGAACAAACTGCGCCAACCAGTACAGTCTGGAACAGCCAAAATTGTTGATGCATGATGAGGGACACATAATTGTCTTTCATTGCACTGCCCCCTCCTTGACCCTATTCATCCCAAACTGGCAAACCATCCCCGCAGTAATAATTGGCCAGGCAATCTAGTAGACAACTTTGAATATCTGCTGTTTTTCTTCTTGTGTCTGATAAACAACATTGCTGATTCTCTTTCCCACAGTATAAGGCACTTCCCAGTCAGTTTGAAGTTTCGAGGAGTGGCTACGACAGCACTTTCGGTTGTGCAACAAAATCTGGTTACCACCCACACTATTTCTATGAATGTCATATTGTATTTTCATTTTGCCAGTGGCTATCTTCGGCCACCATCTTATCAAGTAATTCATATCTCAGTTGGTTTTGTAATTGTGAGGTATACTTCTGCAGTTCTTGAAACTGAGTCTCAGGTGATCCAAACATCAAGTCCCCAGGAAGATAAATCTCCTACCCAAACACCAGTTTTTCTGGAGTGATGCCAGTTGAATCATGTACTGATGACCTATATGCCATTAGGAATAATGGTATATGCTGGTCCCAGTTTGTTTGGTTCTCATCAACAACCTTCGACAGATGCTGCTCAAGTGTCCTATTGTACCTCTCAGCCGTTCCATTGTACTGAGGATGGAGAGAAATTGTCCTGGTCTTTTGAATTCTGAGTAAGTGACACAATTCTTTAAAAACTCCTGACTTGAAATTCCTCTCTTGATCCAAACGATTTCCATAGAGATTCCATAACAGCAACGGAAAATGTGAACTAATGCCTTTGCCATAGCGATAACCTCCTGATTTAGAACTGCATAAGCTTTCACCCACTTACTAAAACAGTCACCTATAGCTATGATGTACTGGTTTTGATCATCAGTAGCTGGAAAAGGTCCAGCAATGTCTATGGCAATTCTTCCGAATGACAATCCAATATTACACTGTTTTGTTTCCCCCCTGCTTCTAGTTTCCGGGGCCTTGCTTGTAGAAAACATATTTTACAGGTTCAATATCATTCCTCTACACTGCAGTGAAAATGAAGCCAATAGAATCATTTTCTTATTTTGTCAATTGTTTTATTGACACCAAGATGACCTCCAGATATTCCATCATGTATCTCCTTCAAAACAGACTGCACTTCACTTCAGGGAACTATCAACTGCATGAAAACATCTCGTCCATCTGCAGTTTCCCAAGACCTTTTCAGCAAACTGCTCTCGAAGGTTAGAGATTATCATTGTGCCTAGTAGCTCTTTAGCACTTCAAAAAAATATCAGACATCTTGCCAATTGGGGTGACAACATGACAACCTACCTCTTTTGCCATCAAGAAAGGTCCAATGCCTTAATCAGCCATCTGCTCTTGTCAAAAATGCTGTGTCATTCAACTGACTGCCAAGAAATCTGTAGTAAAGGCTTGAACTTGTTCACGTGATTTCTGTTCTTCCTTTCTGCGGCAATGTTGGCAATCTTCCATGCAGTCTTCAGCACAAACCACCTGCATTACCATGCAGATGCCCCCACCAAAGTTGTGCCCTGAAGTTGTACTCTTACAAACATTCAAATGATCTTGCCAAACGGATTTTTAAACTTCAAGAGCCATGCAAGCAGGTGTGGTTGGTACATAGTGAAAACTCCCTCCTATATAGATATTTATGTGCTCCAAAGCTCAGACAGCCAGTAACTCTCTCTGTGAAGCATTAATTTCCCTCTGATTTGGAAAGCCTCCTGCTGTAATATGCTATTACTTGTTCTTCACTATTTTGCACTTAAGACAAAACTGCTCCTAGACCAGTACTGCTTGCATCTGTGTCTATGACGTACTTCCCTTCAGAAGCTGGGGAAGCAAGAATTGGCTATGAGCATAATGCACTTTTAAAGAACTGAATGCATGGTCACACTCTCTTGACCAGTGGAATGTTTGTTTATTTTCTATAAAGTCATGTATTGGCTGAGCAATAGTAGTGAAGCCTTTTACAAAACATTTGCAATGTGAGCACAAACCCAGAAAACTCTGAACATCATGTTCATCAGAACTGCCCAGCCTCTCATGGTGTCTAGTTTATTGGGATCCAAACTAATACCAGCTGCTGAGACTAAATGGCCCAAATATTGTACTTTCTTCTAGAATAGAGAACATTTCTTTGTGCTCAGGTTCAGTTGGGGATCATGAATTCTAGTTAGAACCTCCTTAATATTTTCCAAATGGTCTTTAACTATGACATCATCTATATAAACAAGGCATGTTTCCCATGTCAGGCCTCGGAAGACCAGATCCGTCAGTCTTTCAAATGTGCTGGTGCATTACAGAATCCAAATGACATGACTTAAAACTGGAAGAGGTCACTTGTGATTGAGAAATCTGTATTTCCTTGTCGTCTTGATGAAGACCCGCTTGCCAATATCTGCTCTTCAGGTCCAATATGGACAACCACTGAGCTTCAAAAAGTATGTTGAGTGTATTGTCAACATTAGGTAATGGACAGCAGGTAGTCTACGCAAAGACATACCCATTCTTTACCACCAGCACTATCAGAGAAGACCAAGCACTTGACGAAGGCTTGATTATTCCCTCTGTCAACATGTCCTATACTAACCAAGACATTTCTTCTTGCTCAGCTAACGGAGGTCTTTGAGAAGGTTGGATTATTGGTGTTGTATCCCCTGTGTTGATGAGATGTACAAGAGAGGTTCTTTCCAATGACTAGCTCCAAACTGCAAAAGCATCTTTAAATTCATGTTGTTTTGCCTCACCGCTTTGGAGTAAGACATTGTCAGGAGATCTGTTCAACAGTTTCTCAAGTTCCCTTTCCAAAGTTGCTGAAATTCCAGGTAAACAAAAAATAAACTCAACCAATTTGAACAAATTGATAGGCTTTTCTTCAACTCAATGTTTGAAAATTTCTACTCATACTATGACAACTCTATGCCTTTAAAATTTTTATTTTCACAATTGGTATATAAATGAAAAAATTAATTAACTTTATAAACTTTATCAAATTGATAATATATCTTTATTGATATTGATTATACCACCCTTATGCTCTCTACACTGTTGACAAATATAGCTGAACTTTCAAAATCAGCCCACAGGAATGTGTTATCTAACCAACCAATTTAAATTTACTTACATCCCTAATAACTTTTCTAGCCATAACTCAATACATAATATGCTTGTATCATAAAACAATACATCTTGCTTGAACCTATTTTCATCAAGGTCCCCACTAGTAACTCTTCCAGCCATCAATGATTTAGCTTTTTGTGGAAAATAACACTTGTTTTTCCATAAACCAACATTTCCTTTAGTTTCAGGATTTTATCAACTACTTCTGTGGAACAAACTTTGTTGCCTTCTACTTTCTGTATCATTTGGTAAAATATTTTTGTAGTAGTACTGAGAAACACATATATACACTAACTAATGAATTTCTGGCTTCTAAAAAGCTTTTTACAATTTGTAGGACAGTGTTCCTGCGATATAAAATACAATTTTACTCCTTCAGACATTTCCTATACTCATTCAATTTTTATAAAGTTGACAAATTTTTTAGTTGGGTTACTCATATGCGAGGAAGTATTTAATAATTTTATTAAAATTAATTCAAAATCTACCGGTAGTCTATCTGCAGCAGTTTGGAGACAATTGTTCACAAGATGTGCTCCAGAACCTAATCCCTAGAAGTTCCATCCCAAGATGAGTTTGTAATCTAGTATGCACACTGTTCATGCTCCTTCGACGAATACCACCAAAGTTTGTATTGCTATTATTTCAGAAAAAACAACACTTTTTCTGAAATACTGTTTCTTATTATTACATCTACCAACTGATTACTAACAATTTTGATTTTTCACACTCACTTCAGCAAATTCAATCAGTTTTTGCTTTGTTTCTGTTTCAGGTTCGAAATACATGACTAAACTTGAGGCTAGTTTCAGTTTGTTCCTGTTTGAACAGTAGATTGTCCATTGAACAGATAAAAAATGTGCACCACTTTTTTTGTGGATTCTACAATGAACGGTTCCATTAATTAACAAATAATGGTTAAGTTTTGGTTCTTGCACAAGGAAATTTTGAGTCAAAAAGATTATTAGTTTTGAACAGTTCTGAAAGGTTATTGATAAGTGCAATTACTAGATTTAACACTGAACCATGAACAACAGTATGAAAGACAAATATCAGTTCTTGCACTCTAACTAACTTCACTTTTTAAATTTTCAATTTTATAAAACAAATCCAATATTTTTACTGTTCAGAATCTATTTTTGCTTGGACATGTCTTTTTGAATGAATGTGTTCTTCAATATTCTCTTCGTCTTTATGCTGCACTGAAAACTTTAATCACCAAATTGAACATACAATACTGTCATCCAAATCACTAATCTGCACAATAAATAGATACTGTTATTTCAGACACTGACTGAATGCAAATTTTTGTTTCGGTATTATCAAAAAGTTATTAATATTAAATAATTTACTGAATTTAAAATGAATGCTTTTTTTACCAACACAACTTGAATAACAAGAATACTATGAGCCAAGATTCAATGTGCTAACATAACCAACTCAGCCGTATTTTGTTGCGCGTGCACGCGCACACACACACACACACACACACACACACACACACACACAATATTATTAATAATAATACAATTTTGTGTACAACAATATATTTTTTTATTATTTTGTGAATATTACAATGTTTCAATAGTATTAACTACCATCATCAGATATACAAATTAATAAATTTAAAAATCAACTGTTCAAAACAGCTGTTTCATATGTAGACTAAATTTAATGTTTTACAGATGTATGTAAAAATATGTTTTATAATTAATTGTAAAATATAATATATATTTTATTATTTTATTAAATTAGTAATTTTGAAAATAGCATTTTTCGTATTAATTTTGATTTTGACAGAATAAAACATAAAGCATATAAATTAATTAAATTTATGATCAATTGGCAAAACAGTGATTTTCATTTCATCTGTTTTGTTATACACTGAATCAATTTACTTGTTCTAGGAGTGCAAGGTGTACAGGAGTGAGCCGGGTACCATAGTGCCTTATATGAAGTTCTCACTTCAAAAAGTAACTTGGCACCCACTTCAAAAAATGTGTTGGGATAATGTTATGTGAAAGCTTGTTTTTCAGCTCATAGCATGAGATACTACGTACATAAATTCATAATAAATGTTGCAGTTCAGAGTTTATTAAATTTCATAATTTCCATATTGCATAACATTGAATGTAAACATTATTTTTCACCTTTTAGAGCTTTTTATCAAATAATTTCAGGTGCGCTAAAAACACTTTTCTCCTTTTTTGAGGTTGGTTTATTTATTTTTTTTTCAAAAATTTTTTATCATTATTGCAAGATGTTTCATTTAATTGACCTGTACTTTTTCTCTACCCATTTTCTTTTTCAATTTTTCACTAACTTATGCCCAGTTTGTACCTATGGTCTAGTTTTATAATTTGTGTGTCTTACGCATGCGCACACACACACACACACACAACTTAATAACAACACAGTGATGTTAAGATAAACACTATATCATTACCTTCTATGTAACTACTACATGCTAACATGTTAATTATTTGAAGAATACTTCATAATTTTTTCATTTTGATCTTTGTGCAGTGAGATTTATTCCTTATTTTAGGTTAATTATGTTTTGATTTTAATGCAAAACAAATTAACCAATCCAGGAGTTCCATTACATAAGTTCTATAAACAGGAAATCAATCAAGCTATTACTTAAGGTTATCGCTAATGCACAGAGTAGGTTATTCACACATAACAGCACAGTATCTAGTTTCTTCCACACATGGGTATGTCAATGGTTTCGTCCATAATCTCACCCACAGCAAAGTAGACTGCACTAGTTAACCATACCTTATAAGTTCTGTAAGTCCCAATATAAACAATCTCTGTTTACAATAATATAAAGAGAAACAACGATTTTATGTGTCACTGGTAATATATCCAGACACGTTTATGACAGGGAACAGGTGCCTTAGCAACTACTCCTTTGTCTAAGTATAACATCTTAACTTGTGTTATAACGTAGGGAACCCGCATTAATTGGTTCTGCCAATTATACAGGCTGCCTTCGTTGTGACGAGCTGAAAATTAATCACAACACCAAAACAATTAATATAAAAGGATTCTGGGAAGGGGAGACTGTTGATTTATGCACTCAGTTTAGTCGGTACTACAGATGACATCTCTTTATTACATAATGAGATTAATTGCTCTATTTAAAGTTCTCAACATATATGGTTCAACAGCTTACAGTTTACAAGATGATTATATATTTTATTCTTTCACAAGGGCCCTCAAAATAAGATGTACATCAATTTAATTTATTCCTCGGATCCGGGATTGAATATACTATGTTAATAATGGTCACCTCCCCATATACAATCTTGAAAATTGTGCCATTTGAAGAATGGACTTTATTAATCTTTTTAAAACAATAAAGCTTTCAGTTTAAACTTTTACTCTTTTACTACAAACAGTTTTATCAGATTACAGACTACAATTTTACATATAATGTCTGTTTTTTAAAAGTCTTAAAGTGGTGAGTTAAATTGTCTTTTGTTGGTTATAATTTTAGTATCTCATAACCATGGAAGACAAGCCTCCATGTCACCTGTGTTTTCTGTAGTTGATGCAGATTTGGCTCTTCGGTCCTCGGTGAGTTTCCTGAAGGTCTGTCGTTACCTTCGTATCCGGTGAAGGTGAAGTTCCTGACGTATGTTAAATCATTCTGGGTGTGGTACTCTCTTCTTAGATGACTGTAGTAATTCTTGTTGTTAGAATAAATGAAGCGAAAGTTGGTTTCACTGTTATTCACTTCACATGATTATTTATTAGTTGAATTTCACCTCATGGTTCTGGTACTGTATTAATTACATTCTTTCATAATTAAGAATAGATAGAGATGTCATCGGCGCACAATTTAGTTATTTAAATATTCTTTAGTGAACAATCACATATTTGTATCCGCGTCGCGAACCAACGCTGTGCGCAGCTTATGGCGTGAGCGCTCCATTGCAAGTGGGTAAAAATAGTTTAGGGGTGAGAGTAGTAATCTCGCGACATTTACTATTCAGCATAAAAGTAGTTCCATGTTCCTTCTTTATTTAAAGGATTAAAGTATGACTAAATTAATTAATTAGAGATATTCTTAGTTACAGACGTTATTAAAGTACATTACAGTGGTCTTGTTTAATTATTTAAATAAGGTCAAATTTACAAGTATATTTAGTTTGTTTAGGGGTCGGAAATCAAGTTAATTCTGGTTAGCGCATGTCTATGCAGGATTAATTAACAAGGTTTACACTTTCTGTACAATTGTATTCCTTTTTATTTTATTATTAGACTTTTTATTAAATATTATTATTATTTAATGATAGCAATCAGATTTAGTTTAAATGTGCGATTTTATTAAAAATTTAAAATTTCTCAGCCTACACATTACCTATTTATTAATTACCATATTTTTATTAATGAAATCATCACATACTCCGCCGCTAAGAGAACAGACTCCGGCTTATTTGGTCAGCAATGTACTGGGAGTATGCTTGGGGATTACCGTGTGAAATTTCTCTCACCCGTTTTTCTCTGTATGTAATTACGAGCTGTATAAGTCACTCTCGACTTGCTTATTCTTACTATCCATATATATACATAATACCTTACAGACTAATTCTAATACTACATAAAATTCACACATTATAAAACATATTGTAAACATTCTAAATTTTTCTTAACTCTACTACTTATGACTACTACCGGATTTTTCTTTAGTTGTGAGTTATTCTTGTTATAGAATTACTCCTTAAGTAATTTGATTTTTTACTTAATTATTACTCATATTTGGTGTCAGCTGACTTCTCACTTTGCTCTACTTTCGATGAATAGGATTCAAGGTTGATCAGGCCTCGTACCTATTTATACGATTAGGTAGCCAAATGTTACTCAAGTACTCTTTTGCAGTGGAGTACACAACTTATACCTTTTTTACATTTATTTAGCTTGCACTCTACCATTTCCTTCTTTGTGATAATGTTTTATCTGTGAAATATGTGTTCTTCGTACATATTTTTGAGTAGAGGGTTCGTACAGGGCTACAGTTACTGGAGTTAAGTATTTGTGAATTTGATAAGGACCGCACCATCGGTATGATAGCTTGGAAGTTGTCTTATCGATTGCACTACTCGTAGGGTGTGTTTTATACATTACTAACTCACCGATTTGGTACTTTACTTCATTATTATTATTATTTCGCTCGTGATATTTCCTTGATTTCGCTAAGTTTGCTCGTAAATTAGCGCGCGCTTCATTCCAGATTTTCTTAATATTTTTATCCCTAATTTCAAGGGGTAACAACTCATGTATTTTCCACTTAGTGGATAATGGGTGGTTAGGTTTATATTTGAACAATAATTCGAATGGGGTAGACTTATGTCCTTCATGATATGCTGAATTAAAGGCGAATTGTATCCAGGATAGGTTCTGGCCCCAAGATGTATGATCGTTTGCATGGTAGGCTATTAAAGCAGATTTTAGGTTTCGCAAATACCTTTCAGCTATATTTCCTTGCGGACGATACTCTGTAGTGGTAATGTGGTCTATTCCCAGTTTGAAACACATGTTCCTGAATTCCTTTGACTTAAACTGTGGTCTGTTATCCGACACTAGATGGACTGGAGTACCGAATTCTTTAAATAATCTATGCTGTAAAATACTTACTGTGGTTGAAGCTAATGCTCGCCGCATGGGGTACATCCAGACGAATTTGCTAAAAGAATCTATGCAAATTAGTAACATTGTATTTCCTGATTTAGAACGCGGGTAGGGTCCTGAAAAGTCTAAATAAATTTTGGAGAACGGGGTAGCAGGAATTTCTGAGATTAATTGACTTATTTGACTGTTTCTCGCTGGTTTGCTGAGTGCACACAACTTACACCTTTTTACGAAATTAGCGATCTCACTGTTCATATTTTCCCAGTGATATTCTTTACGAATTCGATGAATGGTTTTATTTATTCCCATATGTGCTCCAATGGTGGAAGAGTGATAGTATTCCATCAGCATGGGTTTAATAATATCAGGGGCGATTATTCGTAAATATTTTCCGTTCGCTATTCTACAACATAACACTCTCTTACTTAATATGTATTTTTCTGACTTATTTCCTTTATCGAGTTGTTCAATAATCGGTCTCAAACGTGGGTCTTGTTGTTGATACTGGGCTAAGTCCATAAATGCAAGAGGAAATTCGGTAATTAAAGTATTGATAATCGGCGTTTCTCTACTCTCCTTGTTTTCGTATGTTTTACTACTCGGCTGGAACATACGTGACAGTGTGTCGGCAACTACGTTTTGGGTGCCTCTAATATGTTGTACTTTGAATTTAAAACAATTTAATCTTAATACCCATCTTCCGATACGACCTAACTGTTTTGGGTGATTTAGTAGCCAAGATAATGCTTGATTATCTGTTTCTAACAAAAACTCTTTATGTTCTAAAAAGGGTTTGAACTTCTCAAAAGCGAAAACGATATCTAAACATTCTAATTCGTATGCGGAGTATTTCTTTTCTTGGTCTGTCAGGGTGCGTGAAGCGTAACTAATAGGTAATCTAGAATTATCTACTTCCTGATATATTACTGCACCTAGGGCTACACTTGAACTGTCTGTCTGCACTACAAACGGTTTAGTAAAATCGGCTAATTGTAGCACGGGGGGGTGATATGATGCTTTCTTTTAATTTCTCGAATGCGGTTTGGTGTTGCTCATTCCACTCAAATTTAACTCCCTTCTTTCTTAAGGTATTTAGCGGTGCTGCAATTTCGGCTAGATGGGGGATATACTTGTGGAAATAATTTATCATTCCTAAAAATCGGGCTATTCCTTTCGCATCCCGCGGTGGTAAAAATTCTCTGATAGCACGGGTCCGCTCGGGGTCTATGCTTACCTTTCCGTTGGCTTTTACGATGTGACCTAAAAATGAAAATTGTGTGACAGCAAAATTTACTTTACTGGGGTTTACGGTTAATCCAGCTTTCTCCAATCGGGATAGTACTTCACGTAGATGTTTAAGATGTTGCTCAATTGACTCGCTGTAGATAACGATGTCATCTAAGTAGTGGTACACATATTTAAATTTTATATCATGAAATAATTTTTCTAATAATCTGCTACATACAGAACTACCTTGGGATATACCAAAGGGTACTCTCGTAAATTGGTACAGGTTGAAAGGGACGGCAAATGCGGTTAGACGTTTTGATTCTTCCGAAAGGGGTATTTGATGAAATGCCTGATTTAAATCCATAATGGTAAAAATTTTTGCTTTCGTAAAATAATGAAAAGCACTGTGGATGTCGGGAAGCGGTATAGATTCAAATTCTATCCATTTATTTAGTTGTCTGTAGTCCACAACTAATCTATGTTTGTCGTTACTTTTGGGTACTAAAAACGCGGGTGATGAATAAGATGATGTAGAGGGTTCGATGACTCCTTGTTCTAACAATTTGTTAATTTGGTTCCTCATTACTTCCATTTTTGGAGGTGATAACTTGTATGGGGCTAAACGTATTACTTTATTGTCGCTCAAATTTATTTTGTACTCTATTAGGTCCGTCAGTCCTAACTTTGGGGTGAGGACATTGGAGAATTGTTTTATGAAAGTCTGTATGTTCCGTCTATCTTTACTTTCCAGATGACCTAATTCAGATTCTTGATGCTTTAGATGTGTAGAGGTAGTGCTAGTACTCTCTCTGTTATTTGCATTATCATCCAAGTTATATTTTCGTGAACGATCGAATCCAAAATAAAATTTCTTATCGTGGATATCTAGAATTATTCCTGTTTTACTGATAAAATCAGCTCCCAATATTAACTCGGGTCCTAACTCGTCGCATACCAACATTGGAAAATACGTTAGATTCTTAATTTTTACTTTAAACGTGATGATAAGTTTTATCATTAAGTTTTGTTTATTAGCTGTAGCGCATCTAATATTTACTGATTGACTGCGTTTAACTAAATTGTGTTTAAATAATTTATTGGCTAGCTCTTGACTAATTAAACTTCGCGTTGATCCAGAATCAATCAATCCAAGGGTGGATGTAACACGAAGGTCAACTTGTATATACGGTAATTGACACTTACTGAAATCACATTTATTAATAGCGTTACATTTATCGATAAATTTTCTAACATAGGGGTCTAATTTTCTTTTGTTATTATTATTATGTTTTAATTTGTTGTCTCTCAGGGGTTTACCTGTTTTCACGATGCTGTGGAAGACACAGGGTTTCGGATCTCACCGCCTTACATGTTTTTTGGATAATGAGTTTTCTGATTGTACTGTTTCCGTTTACAGTTTCTACTGAGGTGTCCAGGTTTTCCGCAGTTATAGCATACATATTCTTTACGTGGGGTCTCACTTGTTTCCTGTCGAGGTTGAGGCTCCTTGGACTTACCATGGCCATGAACATAGGTTGGTCGCCGAAAGGGTCATCTTTCTCGTAGTGTTCTTGCATCTGAGACTAGTGCTTGCGTTTCCTTTCTATGTGGTGTTGTGGATACCGAAGCATGTCTGTGCTGATCTGCGTACCATACATTTGAAGAGTGAATACTATATTGTTCAAGGTCAGCAAAACTGTGGGGTCTACTTATTAGTGCTAAACGGGAGCGTTCTTCAGGAGATAAGCCTACTAGAATAGTATCGACCAATTGTTTCTCACTCCAATCGACTTGCAGTAGTCGTGAAGATTCTCTGATGTCTGCAATGTAGTGTGCCAGTCTTTCATGGGCGCCTTGTACTCGAAGTACGGTATTTCTTTTAATCTCCTCGTAAATTCCCGTGGGGATAAAATATTTGATTATGGTAGTATGAAGTTCTTCTACTGGAAGAGTCGAGTTTAATGATTCTAGTACACGATCTCGTAATGGTGGTTTACATTTGGGTAGGATTACTTGCAGTATTTGCCAATCGTTCAATTGTTGTAGATCTTTTATTTGCAGTAGGTATCTGATAAAATTCAACAGTATCGTGATACTTAAGCCATCGGTGTAAGGAATTTCATTAATTATTTTCTCTACTGGGTGGGTAATCTTTCCGTAGAGGTCTACATTAAAATTTACATTTGGTATACTCTTCGAAGGATTTGTGGTTGCATTAGGAGTAGTAATCGCATATCGACTAGTGCGAGTATGGTGACCATTAGGCTGTAGGGGTTGTGATATAGTTAGGGTATTTAATTCTCTACTAGGTAACTGTTCACGAGTCGGTTGTATCTTCGATACGTTGGGTGATTCGTGGTTCGAGGTGGAGGGAGGGTGTTCTAAAGTAGGGGATTGAACTGGGGAAATATATAATTTTTGTAAGGATTGTTCGATTTCCTCCATTCTAGATGAGTCTGACTTTCATCGTAAGTCCTTGATAATTATGGGTAATTGGCGTAATGCCTCATCCGCAAATTTCTGCACATCGGCAGGGATTATGGTGACGTCGGGCCAGCTTAATAAATTGTTCAACCGGCGGGTTAAATGTTCTATTCGTTGCGTGACGCGCAATATTACAGTAGGTGATTTTTCGTCCTGAAGGTTCTGAGATAATAACGTCAGTTCCCTATACTTCGCATAACAAGTTTCTCGTTCGCTGTCATAATCGAGTTCACGCAATCTATCTAACTGCGAGGGTATACCTGATCTGGTTTCGCGTAATGATTTTCGTAATTCAGACACTGTTACATTCACGTGTTTTAAACCGCGTAAAATTGCTTCGTAGCACAGCTCATCTTTTAATAATAGATCAGGGTTAAATACAGCCATTTTTAAAATGTGAGTGGCTATAACTAATTATTCTACTATTTGCATTAAATTCTATACAACGCTTTCTTTTTTTTTATACTCAAGAAAAATAAAAATATAAATCAATTGTATTCTTACTCTTTTTGTTTTTTACAAATAAACCATTAAAATGTGAACTTTAATCATTTTACGTTGGTAGAGAGAGAGAAATCTCACACAGGCTTCAATATACGTACGACAAAGGGGGAATCCTCGGTTACTAAACACAGGAAAATACACGCTTCTTATAACAATAGAACTAACAAAGAGGGTGGCGTATTGTCTAACTCAACTTGCGGGAGGGCAACTATGACAGTTTTACGCAGGCGGCAACAGGATATTTACCTGTCCGAGTTTGTCGTCAAATTGACACGTTAATGAATGAAATGTTTGGACAAGTACCTACATGGTTTTGTTTACATGGGGCAATATGTTCATATAAGTTTACACATATTATATTTACAATTAAAGTTACCTATACTATATTACTATAATAATAATTATGATTTTTTTTTATTTATTTAAAATTTTGACACATATTAAAATACATGAGTGAATAGATCAACAGCTTGTGTGTGTGGAATCTTGGGACACAATTACTTCTTAAACAACACAAGACACAATTATTTTTTTTTACAAAGGAGCAGCAAAATTAAGCAAAATGGCAGTATTAAGCCATTAATTAAGTAAGCAGAGTGGCGCAATTTATAACATCTTAACTTGTGTTATAACGTAGGGAACCCGCATTAATTGGTTCTGCCAATTATACAGGCTGCCTTCGTTGTGACGAGCTGAAAATTAATCACAACACCAAAACAATTAATATAAAAGGATTCTGGGAAGGGGAGACTGTTGATTTATGCACTCAGTTTAGTCGGTACTACAGATGACATCTCTTTATTACATAATGAGATTAATTGCTCTATTTAAAGTTCTCAACATATATGGTTCAACAGCTTACAGTTTACAAGATGATTATATATTTTATTCTTTCACAAGGGCCCTCAAAATAAGATGTACATCAATTTAATTTATTCCTCGGATCCGGGATTGAATATACTATGTTAATAATGGTCACCTCCCCATATACAATCTTGAAAATTGTGCCATTTGAAGAATGGACTTTATTAATCTTTTTAAAACAATAAAGCTTTCAGTTTAAACTTTTACTCTTTTACTACAAACAGTTTTATCAGATTACAGACTACAATTTTACATATAATGTCTGTTTTTTTAAAAGTCTCAAAGTGGTGAGTTAAATTGTCTTTTGTTGGTTATAATTTTAGTATCTCATAACCATGGAAGACAAGCCTCCATGTCACCTGTGTTTTCTGTAGTTGATGCAGATTTGGCTCTTCGGTCCTCGGTGAGTTTCCTGAAGGTCTGTCGTTACCTTAGTATCCGGTGAAGGTGAAGTTCCTGACGTATGTTAAATCATTCTGGGTATGGTACTCTCTTCTTAGATGACTGTAGTAATTCTTGTTGTTAGAATAAATGAAGCGAAAGTTGGTTTCACTGTTATTCACTTCACATGATTATTTATTAGTTGAATTTCACCTCATGGTTCTGGTACTGTATTAATTACATTCTTTCATAATTAAGAATAGATAGAGATGTCATCGGCGCACAATTTAGTTATTTAAATATTCTTTAGTGAACAATCACATATTTGTATCCGCGTTGCAAACCAACGCTGTGTGCAGCTTACGGCGTGAGCGCTCCATTGCAAGTGGGTAAAAATAGTTTAGGGGTGAGAGTAGTAATCTCGCGACATTTACTATTCAGCATAAAAGTAGTTCCATGTTCCTTCTTTATTTAAAGGATTAAAGTATGACTAAATTAATTAATTAGAAATATTCTTAGTTACAGACGTTATTAAAGTACATTACAGTGGTCTTGTTTAATTATTTAAATAAGGTCAAATTTACAAGTATATTTAGTTTGTTTAGGGGTCGGAAATCAAGTTAATTCTGGTTAGCGCATGTCTATGCAGGATTAATTAACAAGGTTTACCCTTTCTGTACAATTGTATTCCTTTTTATTTTATTATTAGACTTTTTATTAAATATTACTATTATTTAATGATAGCAATCAGATTTAGTTTAAATGTGCGATTTTATTAAAAATTTAAATTTTCTCAGCCTACACATTACCTATTTATTAATTACCATATTTTTATTAATGAAATCGTCACATAAGGACACTATTGGACATGAATTTGTACCATTTCTTAATTAACAGACTATAACTCACTTATAGAGATATTCATGCATCCAAACTATTAGCTTGAAAAACAGTGTTGAAGTCAGCATCTTCTGTACAGTTTATTTTTGTATAGTCTAGCATCAGATAATCTGGCCAATCAAAGAGACTAACCTTACAACCAAGAAATAACATCTCTTTGTGTTGACCATATATATATATATATATATATATGAATCACAATACCAATATATAATATCAAAGGGATCTAATTGAGCACGATCTAAACAGACAACATGACAAAACACACACACACACACACACACACACAAGTTTTCACACATAGCTAAAGAACATGAGAATATATATGGACTGCATAGTACTTGACACAAATTGTGTATATAGTGATTACACATTTGTAAGACGTCCCTGGCAATAAAAGTGTCACAGTTTCATAACAAAGGTAAAAGATAAAGATTTGAATCTGTGCAGATTACAAATCTGATAATCTAATCTTTGGGTATTAATTGCTAATTCATGTGGTCTTGTATAACCGACATGTTACTGCTTCATACTGGCTCATTATCATTCACTATGCACATGGCATAATTTAGATGTTGCAATAATTCAATGCTCCACTCTGCCATATTTACATACCTTTCACCAGCTGTTCTATCACCAAAAGGACCACTGTGAGATCCTGATTTTTAATGCTTTAGATATATCAGAAATATTTGATTAAATGCAGTGTAAAGTTTTAAATTTTTAACAAAATGTCTGTAATTATTTTACTGTGAATTGAATGAGATTAAATTAAATTAAACTATCTACAATTATAACAGTCGTTATATATGTGCCTCTTATGTAATCATCACATTATTAGAAACAAGGTACATTACATGCATTAGCCATGTTTGTGGATATGAACATGCAATCATACCGAACATGATACCAGAAAAGCATGCTGTTAAAGCACACTAGAGACGACAAATAAAAAATAATTCTGCCAATCTACTATGAAAACAGACACATATACAGTTATCATGGTAAGGATATCCAGTTACATGTAACAAATGAGACCAGTGCTCCTGCTTAATGGATGTAGTCAAATGTTGGAAATCTAAAGTAGGCCTAATTAAAACAATGTAACTTCACTATAAAAAAATATGAAAATTAACGAATACTATTTTACAATAATATTATAATTTGCATCTTGTAATCATACAGGCCAGCTATAGTTAGCTCAGAAAAGTAGCAGCTTGTAAACTGCTATGCTACTGAAGATCATTACTTTCACATTACTTTATCAGGCATGCAGTACATAATGTTGGACAATTGATCGGCCAGCCTAATGTAACCTTATCTACAGAGATAATACAAAGTTGTGAATTACCTTTCATTTACTTGCAAGTTATGAACTACTGTTTTTACATCTGTGTTAACAAGTATATACACTCTGCATATTTAATTATTATCAAAAGTAATTGTACATATTTAATAATTTTTGTTTAATTTAACTGCTACATGAACTGTCTGTTTATTTGTGAATTACCTCTTTTTTGTCTCTCATTTTTACAGCATATACAGCTTGAAATTTTATTTTTTTGTAAATGAAATTTGAAATGAACAAGATTGACTTTTTATTGAAAACATCACGAGCCCTATTAGGTTTATGTTGACTTCATATGGAACTTCGCAATATCATTTTTGTCCTACTAACCTGGCCGCACTAACAAAAATATCATGAGCCACCATCGATCATAAATACAGGGATTAAAAGAATTGGAAAAAAGAAGTGAATTCTGATGACCAAGTTGCTTCCTAAAAATGTATACGGCACCAAAAGAGTAATGTGAGTTACAGTGTCATGTCATCAAAATTTATCTATTAGTGAACAACGCATTTTATGAAAAGAATGTTTAATTTCATAACAAATTTTTAATTACTAAAAAACAGTATTATAAAATAAGAGACTTTGTCAGGATAAGAAAAAGCAATTTTTAAAAATTATATATAGCAATGAGTCATATTTGCATATTGCACTGCCATAAAATGCACTAGTAATAAAATGCACTAGTACATACTAAGCCCTAAATCGTAGTAAAATTTTAAAGTGACGATAGAAGGAGAATTAACTACAGGGTTCAAGGTAAATAGTGGGTTAAGGTAGATGGATGTACTGGTTTTTGGTCAATCAGCACCTACCTACCACTGGAATGTTGCCAACTGTTGTCTGTATTAATGATTCTCAACCTTTTTAAGTCCGGGAGCCACATTGAAGGCTATTACACTTCATGGGACCCATAAGGTCGGGGACTGGCTGAGTTACTTGTAGGCGTGTGCACCCCACTTTATAATCATATTACTGCTAACATGTATACTTTGAACCTTCTTTTTTGCTCACACACATTGTATATACCTAATTCTTAAAAAGTAAATATGTAATAGATATTTAAGACACAGTAAGTAAGTTTTTGAGCCCGACTTTCCAATCCACCAAACACCCCCTTGGGACCCAGCATTGGGTTGCACCCTATAGGTTTAGAAAAGGTGGCCTATCTAATAAATACGAGCCATTTGTTAAAGGTATTATTTATGTAGTGAAGCCAAATCATGATGTGGCAACTCTAATCTCTAAAGCCTACAGTTAGATATCTAAAGTCTGTAGGTCCTATTATGGTTTTATTCAAGGTGTAACTACTGAACCATCTGGCATATAGCAAGTGAACACTTTGTGAGTCACATGCTAACTAATGCCATCAACCCACAATTGAAGGAACATAATGTTGTGGCCCAGTTGTTAACTACTCCACCATATAGTATGTATGGAATGTATGTCTTACGAAACAATATTAACTTCCATACTGCTGCACAAAGCAAGTTAAATGCACACATACCACCTGGCATATGGCAAACAGACTCCTTAGGAGTCAAGTGATAACTAATGCACCACCTGTTACATAGCGAGTGACCATCTTATGTTCAGGTAGTAAAAACTTCTGATACTTGTATTTATGTACATATAATGTGAAATGTGGAAGTTTGAGCTTTATCATATCTGTTCAGGTAGACCACAGTACAAAATTCTAATACACTAATGGATGAGGGACTTTTTTTCAACCTCCAAGATGGCAACAAATGAGACCTACGTGCAATACTGAAATGGAGGTACATGTCACATGTGCAGTGGACTTTACTGCACCACACAAGAATAGGTAAACTAATTCCCTTCAGTCACTGTTGAGTAGCAAGCCTGTTAACATGTTAGATTATTCAAAGTGCCCACCAAACATGAACTGCATATCATAATTTGCTTTCTTCTCATCAGAGAGCATATTGCAGTCTAAATTCATTGTTAGTGAGTAATATTTATGAATATGAACAAGAATGGTGCCGACAATTTAGGAAGAATGAAATAACATCAACGATGAGGGTGGTAAAGGAAGAAAGTCTGTAGTGACAGAAGAAGTTGTTGAAACAAAGAATGAAGTGGACTGTGAAAGGTTTGTGTGTGGATTGTGAAAGGTTCATGATTTCGGAGCTGTCTGCCAGGTTTCCTGAAATTTCATGGTTAGTACTGTACGAATTTGTAAGCATGAAGCTTGGCTAACAGCAAAATTTGTACACAGTAGGTATCTAAAATGCTCACTCACAACCACAAGACAGCAAATGGGCACAACCTTGGATTTTTTTTTGCAATACTGCCAAGAGGAAGGGCAGAATTTCCTGGACAAGTTTGCAACTAGAGATGAGACATGAGAGCAATATCAAAATATCAAGACAAAAGAGCAATCCAAACAGTGGACACACAGTGAGTCTCCAGGCAGACCTGTAAAGTTCAAGCAAACGTTTTGCAATAAACAATTTATTACTATTGTGTTTTGGGACCTAAGAGGAGTACTGTTGACTGAGTTTTAATGAAGATGAGACAACTGTCACTTCAGGATTGTACTATAACACTCTGCAGTGACTATGAAGAAAAGAGGAATGTTATCACAGAGTATTTCTCCTTCACAACAATGCTTGCCCTCACACTACAGCATATATAGGATTTCCTCTGGAAGTTAAAATGGGAGCTGCTTAAACATCCACTGTACACCCTGGATTTAGCACCAAGTGATTTTCATCTCTTCACTCAAATGAAGCAGTGGTTAGAAGGGCAGCAGTTTACAAGGTCGATGAGCAGAAGGCCAACATCAACGGTTGGTTGAGTGACCAAGTTTCTTTGATGAGGGCATAGGAAATCTCATACCATGGTTTGATAAGTGCCTTAATCAAAATTATGATTACATAGAAAAGTAGCTGAAAGATGTATTAATATTTTCTATATAATAAATGTTTTATAATAAATCTTGTGTTTATTTCTACTATAATAGAGGTTGAAAAAAAAAACAGCCCTGATACATGCATCACACATACCATAAAACCATAAAACTTGAACACATACATATATGCTAACTACTGTGTATATAATAAAATACAGTCTCTTAGATAAGTAAATATTTTGTTGTGCATGTTCATAAAACATATTGAGACATCTTCATTTAATAAATATGTAAAGTTATCAGGAAGATGACAATTTTGCATTGCTCTCTGCTGTACAATTTCATCACCATTTATTATTATATTGACAATCTGATATTAAGAAACAATGATAAATGTTGGCAAACAAAAATATTCATTGGCAAAAACAGTGACCCAGAACACACTAGGAGGGAAAAGTAGAAAATAGACAGTTTGTTGAGTATACAGTAATTAATCTGATGTAAATAAAAAAGTAACATGTTTGGGAATAAAAACAGCTAATTAGATTTATAATTCTGATAATTACTGAATAAGTTAACAATTAGTTAATGACTAGTTTGTTTGAAAACAACAATTACAGAGGTAATTTCAGTCAAGTCACAATACCTGTTTCCGCTGACACACAGATTCAGCCCATTACAATTGCCAAAAAGGTGGTATAAAAGGCTGTGGTTATTATTTCCAGTATTACCAAAATATTAAAAATAATAGCAATAACTAATATATAAACCTATAACCTGATCTCAAGCTTTATTTTTAAGTCGTTTCTCTGGAAAAAAATTTTATCACCTTTATATCAGAAGGTATAATTTTTCACTATTGTATTGACAACTCGGAACACTAAGTTTTTTATAAGTAAAAACGTAAAGTTTTACCTTACAGCCTAAACCGGCTTTCGCCTTTAAGGCTTCTTCAGAGGCTGTCGTAGGTAGCGCTGTCCGTCTTGTTGTTGGTGACGGGATAGTTTTTTGAAAGATCGATGCTGTGTGTGTGTGGTGAGATGTGTTCGAATAATGCGTGCGATTTGAATTGTGTCTGTTCATTTAGGATGTCGTTTTTATTTGTTTTTGTGTGTTTGACATCCTAAACGAACAGACACAATTCAAATCGCACGCATTATTCAAACACATCTCACCACACACACACAGCATCGATCTTTCGAAAAACTATCCCGTCACCAACAACAAGACGGACAGCGCTACCTACGATAGCCTCTGAAGAAGCCTTTAAAGGCGAAAGCCGGTTTAGGCTGTAAGGTAAAACTTTACGTTTTTACTTATAAAAAACTTAGTGTTCCGAGTCGTCAATACTATAGTGATATTTGGTTGAGTGACGGACGCGTCATGGACAATGAAATCCAAGAGTATAACTTTTTTGTAACTCCACAAAAAACAAACTTCATCTGATTATAATGTAATCTCATTATAATGAGTTGGACATTCCATTATCACTGAGCCAAGATGATGAATATGGTAATAAATCTGTAAAGTAATTGTGAATGCATTATGCTTGTGAAAAAAGTCCTTTTTCATTTACTTTGTAGAACATAAAACATGCATAGTTCTCTGTATGCCTAACATGTGAATGGCATGTGACAGAATCTCACTTGATAAAACAAAAATATTAATAGATTCATTAAAGCAGTAACAAAAGTCTGTTTATTAAAATTAAGTACTCTATGAATGTTATCAAGAAACATGTTTACAGGTTATACAGAAAAAAATAAAATATTACTCATGATGTCAAAAGTATATCCACTTGCAACAATTCATAGATTGGAAGGTACTAAATTAGAATTAGTACTGTTGGTTGCACATATTTACATTGGTATCCCCAAGCTGTAATAACACAAGTACAAGGGATGCATGCATGTTTGG
Organism: Magicicada septendecula; assembly: GCA_034769895.1. Taxonomy (NCBI): domain Eukaryota; kingdom Metazoa; phylum Arthropoda; class Insecta; order Hemiptera; family Cicadidae; genus Magicicada; species Magicicada septendecula. The sequence goes on along the minus strand of CM068372.1, from coordinate 233,631,645 downwards.
TTAATTACTTTTCCAGTTTTCTCCACATCATGCACCTTACTTGTTGCTATCAACAATACGTCTCCTTGTATGTAGGGGTCACATTCCAGCTTCCTCTTGACCTTTGTTTTCTGCCTTACCCTTTGGTTTTTCTACACAAACAATAATATTTACTCTGTGTGCTCTTACAGTAAACCAATTATACTGTATTTTAGGACACTAACAATAATATTTACTCTGTGTGCTCTTCCAGTAAACCAATTGTACTGTATTTTAGAACACAGGGTTGAAAAGAAATCAATAAATCACAGCTACATGCTTTGTGACTTCATTCATATTAAAATACGAATTAGAGTACTTGTTTTTGGTTTAAAAATAATAAAAACTAACTCATAATAAAAAAGAAATATATATTTGTATAATACAACTTATTTTTTTATATTATTATCGCCAGGCTCCAAAACCGAAATCAGTTACATTTTAGTGCACATTGCTGGCAACATTTTCTGTGTAAACATATAAATATTATTACACAAAAACATACATAATTAATGTATTCTAATTTATATAAAAAGTTGAGATGTTAAAATAGTATTGTAGATTTTAAGGAATTGGGCAGTATGTTTTAAAAGTGAAAACCCAATTATTAATACTCATAAGCTCCATGAGCTGCAGAACTTGTTTGTTTTTTTGAATGAAATACATTCATTGTCAGATAAATTTAAATATTATATAATTTTTTTTATATCAGAATCCCAATTATACACTATGGTTTTTAGTAAAGTTACTGTAAAGCAGACAGTCATACAATAAACAAACATTACAATTAATTACAATTAAAAAAAAAGTTTTGAGAACTGGTGTCCTAAAATTTTGAAATAACAAAACTATACACTATATTCAGATTTTCATTAGAATTCTCTTTAAGTTGATATCCCACATGAATTTTTTGATTTTTTTCACAACTTTGACGCCCTTACATTAGGGGGGGGGGTTTCTAAAAAAACAATAGGCATATGTAGAGAAAAGTATGGAGTTGCACATCAAGTTTTCTGAAAATTAGTTAACACATGCAAAAATGATTGTGAGTCATACCCCTCTCTACAAACAGACAGACACACATACAAATGCCAAATGGTTGAGTCAAAGCTGAGAATTCACTTTGTTCATTCAACTATTATTGAAAAGTCCACCTAAATTACTTTTAACTTTCAATTTACAAAAAATGTAATAATAATTCTCTGTTGCAAGGGGACACCATTATTTTATTTTCAATATAATGACTTGAAACCTTACCTTGTGTTAATAATAACAAAGAAGCACTAACATGAAAATAACAATCATTTGTTACTGGCACTCAAACACAGACAGCAGAGTAGAAGAGATACAGTGATTGAATTAAAAATTATGCAGTAAAAATTAATATGCAAATGATAAATTAAATTTAAATATTTTATATTGATCATTTAAAGTAACGTTTATTATAGTTTAAGCATTTTACTTATATTATTTTTATTAAAAATAATATTCACTTTTTCAACACAATGGCACTAAATTATTCTTAGGATGTGATAACTTTAAGAAATGACATACTAGTTACACAGAAACCACTGTCATTTTTGCACTTTCAACTACCCAACTTAGATAAAAATTTATATAATATGAGTATAGTTTTAAAACTGTACTGAAGGTAGCAAATAGCAAAGAAAACTAATAAAATCTGTACTAATTAATTTAAACCTAGACCATTACTATTACATACAATATATGATAGTAAATTATATGTAACTTGACCAAATATTGTCAGCTAATATTATATAGGAAGATTGTACTGGTAACCTCAATTACATTTAGTTGGTCATTGGATAAATTTTGAAATTACAGTAAAAACATTGTTTGAAGTTCAAAAAAATTGTATAAATGTCTCAACAGTTTTCAGACCATTCAATATTATAGCCCTAAAGCCAAAACATAACTATTTATAATAATCCTGGAAAACTTTTATAAAATGTATTTATAATACTTTCTGTTGTCATTTTTATATTATGATGAAATCTTATACATTTGTGTATTATACATTATACTCAGAAAAGCATAAAAATGTTCAACACATTGAGGATTTGGATACACAACAAGGTCATAGATGCTGTGGTAATTTTCTTTAAAAGGTGGCCATGATTGATTGTAGAGATTTGAATTTGAATCTAAATGACAGGATTTTGCCGTCACAGATAAAATATAAATGGTATGTTTTGCCCACCCAAAGAATCGGCAGCCATCTTCAAGACTAATACATGAAAAGTAATAAATAAAATTCGATCTAAGAGTGATAGAGAGTAAACAAAATAACAACAAAAGTTCACATAATATATGATCAAAATAATACAAATACAGTAAATACTTACAGTACTAGGAAAAAATGCACAAAACACAAGCATAATGAATATGAACACTTACACCCCAACAAGGTCAACAAAACTGGTTGTAGCCTGCCGACAGCTGTCAATTGTTTGGGTGGACAAAACATCACACTTATATTTTTCTGTGATGGCAAAAGTTAACATTTAGATTAACATTCAAATGCTATGGTCACAGTAAATCTGGAAATAGGCCTACCAAAAATTTGTACAACACAACTACTTCTACGTATATATTGTGCCACACATATTATTATTTTACATGACTACCTTGTCATGTCACATACCATAGTTTAACGACACACATTTATATATAATACAGTGGCAATTGTGCTGAATAATGTTCACTTTATTCATAATACACAAATTAAAAAAATTGTTACACTATTTAGATATCTATTTTATTATGCTATAGTCATTATGTTAATTTTATTTTATTGTAATCACATTTATCTTCATAAATTAACCAAATGAAGCTTGGTATTATTACTAATTTTTTCGGCGATTATGTATGATTAACTCAGTCGCTCCTAAGATTAGTTGTAATTGTTCAATATTAGTTTTACAATATACAAAAACAATGTAATTTCATCCCAATTGGCACTATAATTTCATAAAATGATGGGTTTCTATGTAACCAAAAAGTATTACACCAAACAAAAAAAAAACATGGAAGTATTTTAGAACTAACATGTATTAGGTTAGTGTTTAGCAATATTAATTTGGAACTAATGGTTGAGAGTTACTTCTTGAGATATGTAGAGCATTAAATGTAAACATATTTTTTTAAATTTAAATAACAGTAGTTACTATTATCTACAGTGGTAGTCATGGTATATCATTGTTACTATTTTTTATAATATAAAAATTTAACATAATAACATTCTGTGGTTATGTGGTAATAAAATTTGTATTACCTCTCATGTTTTTGTGTAATACTATTTCTTTTTTCCTTATAATGTCTACATAATATAAAATATAACATCACAGTTGTTTTCTTATATATAAGTTAAGTTTAATCTAAACATAATCACTATGCTCAAATTTCATTTCATTACTCTCTACAACTGCATAAATGGTCAAAACACTTTTTTAAGTATAATAATAAGGATGGAATATATTTTTGAAGAATTACATAGACTGTTTGAAGCAAGATTTTATTTTATTTATTTTTGTGTCTACATTAGGTTACATTTTATACTATTAAAAGTATAATTCTTTTTTAAAAATTGAAGTGTTATTGTTTTTCATATTTTAATTTTACACAGGTTAATATAGTATCTGAGCATGATCAGCCAGTTGTTATTTGAATTATACAATTCTAACACAACTATGTATATTATTTAATGTAGTTAGTTATAACTGAATCTAATTGAAAACAAAATCAATCAACTACGTCTGCATGAAGTTATCTGCACCTGCATTTTAACATTCATGATTTGCACATTCATTATAAGCCATAAACATTAATTGCCCTAGCATTCTACTGTGTGTTGTATGACACAGTACTGGAACTTGCATGCAATAAACTTGTTACAAAATGAATGTAAATGGATGACAATGACTTTCTAATATTATCATTGTGCTATGTAGTATATATTTAGTATGCACAGCATTTCATGCAACCATTTAATGCACATGGAGCAGAAAAATGTACCACTGACTGGCCAAAAACATTAACTCTGCACAACGAAAATAATAAACTAATAGCTGAGAAATTCAGCTAGTCTACTAAAACCAACTGGAGTACAGAAGACAAATTTTGACTACGTTAAGGTATGCAATATAGCCTACTGTAGCCACAATTTACAAACAAAAATATAATTATTAACTTACAACATAATTGGGACATAGGATGTAAATACTATAAAACATAGTAATTTAATTTCTTACCCCAGATAAACGTGTTCAGTTTTTCTCCAATGAAGTAGAACACACAGCCAAGTCCAACAGAAAACAACAAGAAGCCAATTCGTTGTGGAATATTAAGGACATTGAAGACATTGTAAACCCACTGTCCACTGACAAAGTAGACAATGTGCATCCTGAAAACATAATTTCAAAAATATTTTAGTATTTTGCAAATAGTACTTTGTCAACAAGAATATTTGCTGTAAGTGAAGCTTTTATTTAGATGAACATTCAGCCACTCAAAACATAATATGCACATCAAGGTAATAAATATTTGCAAAACTTGATAACCTTCAATCGAAACAACACACATACGGCAACTGGAAAATTAAAGTCAAAAATTATTCATTTACAAATATAATACATCCTTATTTTATACATAACTCTTCAATATTTTTTGTACGTTTTCTATATTATTAATAGTTCTTCAAATGTTAAATACTTCAGCAGGTAAAAATTTATTATTGTATTTCAACCTTATTTTACTTGCAGAAGTATATAACATTTGAAGAACTATTTATAACAAGTATAATTAAATTAAAAGTACACAATTTTGTGATGAGGCGCATATTTTCTGGGTCATACAATTTTAATACTTTTTTTTACATGAATAAAGAATATTTGTTATAAGTTAGGTAGGCTACTATCCTTTCATGAGTCAAACATTTTGTAATTTGATAATTTTATATTATTATACCTCTGAGGTATTGTGCTAACTTCTTTTTTTAATTGTTTAGTGTTTTCCAGTTAGTATGTTTGTATTTGTTGATTGAGCAGTCAAAAAATATTGAAACAGAAAAAATAAGACTTTCCTTTGGCAGTTATTAAAAATGTTCCAGTCCTCAATTGCATTAAAGAATATACTGTAGCTCTCCTACACCTGAAGTGAGTCAAGAGCGTAACAAAATCAAAGTATAAAGCAATGACATAAATGAAAAGTGTGTGCATGTGTGTGGATATACACTGGGGCATAACTGGGATTTCCATTTGGAGGGAATTCTGGCAGGTTCTGGGGGGGGAGGGTGCAGAGTTTTATTTTCATAAAACTTGAAAAACTAAGAGAAAAGAACTTGTCCTTTGTTACTTATTTTGTTGCAATCAAGAAGTTAAGTGTGAAAACATAAGGGGCACATTAATACACACATAAAATTTAGAAAGTCCTGAAAATAAATACGACTTCTTACATTACAACACGATTAAAATAAATTACAGCAGAAAACTGTCACACTTTCTCCCATCTTCTGCACACGATGATAGTGATGAATGTTTTGTACAATTTTGTTTAAGCTTCACCTTAGCGAGTTCATTTATGTACAATTTGCAGCAAATGAAATTAAGTCAGGCTTCTCATTTTGTGACAGAAGTAAATCAAAGATTTTTGTTAAATGGGCAATACAGGCCTTAAATAAACATTTCAAATTCATGCTACAGAATGTGCAAATATGCATCTGGCTGTATATTTTATTTAAGTTAGCAAATAAAAACAAAACTTATAGTTTACCTTATTTCCTTTCCATCTTGCGACTTCATTATATGTCCTACATGACATGTTTCGGGAAACATGTTCCCATCTTCAGGTTTAAAAATTTTTCGTTCTCACATGAAGAACTTGTCAAACGCAAATAAAAACTTTTACTAACAACATTAAAAACACACTACATTAATAACGTACCGTTCGAAGAATCAGTGCGCACTGTTCGGGTTCATAATCGCAACTGTTGATTTCTCATTTGTCTATAATCTGATAAACATGTTGTAACGCAGTATCGTACAAGCTGTTCGAGTTAAACGACAATTGATCGTTGAGCACTAGGTTTTTTTGTGTTCTTGATGCTTTGTAGATTTCGAATTCTTCTAAAGCGCTCATAATTCGCCCTTTGTTGCAAATATGTAACGGTTTCAAATTTTTTAATGTTTCAAATTTAAAACCATTACATATTTGCAACAAAGGGCGAATTATGAGCGCTTTAGAAGAATTCGAAATCTACAAAGCATCAAGAACACAAAAAAACCTAGTGCTCAACGATCAATTGTCGTTTAACTCGAACAGCTTGTACGATACTGCGTTACAACATGTTCATCAGATTATAGACAAATGAGAAATCATCAGTTGCGATTATGAACCCGAACAGTGCGCACTGATTCTTTGCGCGGTACGTTATTAATGTAGTGTGTTTTTAATGTTGTTAGTAAAAGTTTTTATTTGCGTTTGACAAGTTCTTCATGTGAGAACGAAAAATTTTTAAACCTGAAGATGGGAACATGTTTCCTGAAACATGTCGTGTAGGACATATAACGAAGTCGCAAGATGGAAAGGAAATAAGGTAAACTATAAGTTTTATTTCAATAACGTGACTTGGAGACTATAAATCACAAATTATGAAATAAAAACAACTTGGTGGTAGAGGCTATGGAGTGCTTGTTAATGATGTTCAAACTCTAGGTTTGGTTGTAGGTTTATATAGTACAGAATAACAGAAGTTTCAGTGGTGGCTCATCCATAAGGGCTGCAGCCCTCCCTAAAATTTAAAGGAAAACTGTGTTCAAATAATCGTTTATTTAAAATTAAAAAAATATATATATAAGAAAATATATTTAAAACCTTTTAAGATTTGTATATTTAATAAAAGACAGATTTTATTTACTTGAAGGGAGATTTGTACTCTTTAAAGATATGCCCATATAAGAAATAAATGCTTCTGTATGCATTCACCCATAACTTAACATCATGTAGATGTATGTATTAATGCTCTGTTAGAGGCAGGCTGTGCCCTGCTTAGATAAGTGCATGTTGCATTTGCACATGAGATATATGGAGAGATAATGCTTTGTTAATAAGTGAACCTCACGCTGCACTCAGTCCAGCCTTTGGAGCAGCTGAAACGTTGAATGTTGAACGTACATGCAAATCGTTTGCTGACAGTGTTCCATGTTGGTATAACTGTGCTAATTTGTATTGTTGCAGTTTCAGAACAAATATGAATAAAAATAGTGTTAAACATTTGCAAGCCATTAGTTTTTTATTGTTAATAAAAAAGAATGGAAGAATGGAATTAAAAGTTTAGGCTGTAAGACTCTTGATTTTGTAATTTCTCAGTCATCTTCGACCAGAAATCAGATTTACTGTAAATAAGTCCATTTGTAAATAAGACTTATTTTAAAGTTCATTTATTCTACACATTATTGATTGTGTGCCTATCTTAAAAAAAATGCTCTATTTTGCTTTTCATGTTTATTATTTAGAGGTAATGCAACTTGGACAAAAACAGGAGTGATGATTTAAAACATTTAGGCAAAAAATTGAAAAAAAAAATATGAATCTTCTGCAAAATATAAATAATGTAATTGATATAGCTATGTCAGGAAAAGTAAACATTGCATATCAGCAAATGGTACACACAAACAGCATACAAACAAACACAATGAAAGAGTGAGAAGTGATAACGGAATCAGGAAATTCTCTAGTTATTGACTGCATAAATTTTTGCAGAAAATTTGTACTTCCAATACATGGTCATGATGAGACCTCAGAGTCATTAAATCCTGGTGTATGTTTAGGATAGTTGGAATTTGCTGGAAAGTTAGAACAGTCTATCAAAATCCATTTTCTGAGCTCAAGAATGTTTAGGGGAACTTCTAAGACAATTCAAAATGAACTTCTGGACTGTATCCTTGAGTTGTCATGATGAAATATGAGCTGAAATTAAATAATCTCAATTTTTATCAGTAATGTTGGATGATACACACAGATATGTCAGGTCTTATCCAACAAGTTATTGTTTTTCATTGACCTGAGTAGAACTGTGTATGAACAATGTTGGGGGAATATTTTAACGCAAAAGCCCAAAATGCTGAAGTGTTAGTAGAATGCATTTTAGAACAGGTAGATATAGTCGTGAATAGTGACAGGGACAAAGTTATTGCCCAAACTTATAACAGAGTGCCCATTTTTAATGGGGAGAAGGGAGATGTGCATACAATTATTCAACAATCACACAAACATGTATATTTTGTGCACTGCTATGCATTTTAATTACATCTAATTATACAAAACACAATATCATAGAACTCACAAGCTCATACTTTTTTCAGCAATCTTGCCACTATACCTGCATTTTTTCAAAGCTACCCTCAAGATTAACTATGCTACATAATGTTTCTAAACAAATACCTTGAGTATCAAACATCAAATTGAATTTTAATCAGTTAACACCATGTTTGAAAACCAGGAGAGCCTAATAGAATAATTTTAGAAACTTTAAATTGATAGAAAACATTGCACTGTGCAAGCAGATAGAGATTCTTCATATGCCAAGTGACAAATCTTCAACTTTTGGCTAGAATTTTTCATAGGACATTTTACATAACCAGCTGCAGCATCATATGTCAACTCCATTAATGTCTACAGTACAGGAAGTGTATTTTTTGAAGCAGTCATGAAAGAAATATACGTCTTTCTGTTACCAATCAACAAGAAGAAATTCCACTCATAAGGAAAACGCATTCACAGTATCTTGTCTCTGCAAAGTAGGAGTGTGATATCATTTATTATCAGGTAAAAGAGAGATTTTTTTTCAATAAACATCTGTCAGCAGCAAAACTGTTATATTTCTCCCTCGCCAAAGACAACATATGGAAGACTAACAAACAACTGATTAGCAGACTCCAAACATTCGTGAACAGAAGTTTGCGGAATATCCTGAGGATATGGTGGCCACAAGTTATCTCCAATGAAGAACTGTGGAGAAGAACCTATCAAACACCCATTGACATTGAGATGCGTCGTAGGAAATGGAAATGGATTGCGCATACATTACGACGAGATGGAGACAACATAGCAAGACAAGCCCTGGAATGGAACCCACAAGGTAGCAGGAGAAGAGGCAGACCAAGGAACACATGGAGGAGGAGTGTAATAGCGGAAGGGATGGAGAAAGGAGGGAAGACCTGGCCCGAGATCAAGACGATGGTGCAGAACAGAGTCCGGTGGCGGAAGTTCATTGATGCCCTATGCTCCACTTAGGAGATGCAGGAATAATGATGATGATGAAAGACAACATAAATTCTTCACCCAAATGTGTTGAAACTATGAAGCTTACAAGACTTTGATATGAGACACACGAATTCCACAGTATCTCAGGGCTTCTGAAAATGTACAAAATAATGTTTGAATCACCAGTAATCACTAGTTCCTGTATAGAAGTGTTCACTCTCCTCAAAATAATTCCTTACTACTCCCATGACTACTGTTGAACCCGAGAGGTGCTTCTCTATGAAAAAAGTTGCATTATAAATTTTCTAAAAATTACACATGTAAGTAAGAGTTACCTGTGTAAATTAAAAATTAAATGAATCTATATGGCAATCAATGATGACTAAATTGGTAAAGATAATTTTTAATGGAATATGGGGCTAAAGTGTAGAAAACGTTTCATCTCAGTGATGTAAATACTTGATTGCAGGCAAACTGTAAAGGCTAAAAAAGCCTTAGAAGAAACTGAGGACAACATAAGACTGAATGAAAAGGCGAAAGAAGATGTTTGGAGTGTAAAGGAGAAGAAGAAGAAAAAAGGGGAGAAGCCCATGTATTCTTCAGAAATGTACTGAGATGTAAAATTTATGTATTTATGATGTAGTATGTTTTATGTTAGTTTTTTAAAAAAACTTGTATATTTTTTATAATAAACCAAAGTACGTTAATCCAGTGATATATTTTTCTCATTAACTATAAGAGTGAATAAAAATTTCACTTTGAAATGTGTTGCATATGTAAATGACTTTATTTTATACCTCCAGAATTTAAAGACCATAAAAATGTAAGTAGCTATTATTTAGAAAACATTTTTCTTTGATTAAAAAAAACTTTCTAAAAACCTTTCTTTAAAAAATTATAGCCTTACATCCATATCTGATAAACTCAATATTGTTGATACCAGCTGTCCTCCCATAGTTGACATTCAATGAGAAAATCTCTGAGTGGAGTTGTCTATTACAGTTCCTGAAAAAATTATATTTCAGTCAACATAGTGGAGAACGGGTTGAAGTGGCCCCTTAAATGGAAACTAGAAGGACTGTGGATGAGGGAGATAGGTGAGCCAAGGATAACATATTGTTACGACATCACAGAACAATCTACGTGTTTGTCGAATGTGCCAGAAGAATCTCGCTCTAATGTGTGCGGCATACATGACTGTAGACGCATTTGCGAGTCTTCTTGATGCTGCCAGACTTCGCGCGGGCGCATGGACTGTATCAAGGCCGCAAGTAATTACGTCGTAGCTATACTGCCACTATCGCGCATTATGGAATAATCTAGTAATTTGGGGAGATATAAATACCAGTACTCAACGATGTTCAGTCAGTATAGCAGTGATATACAGGGTCCGCCAATGAAGCGGGAAATTTTGAAAGTCCAATAGTTCATTTTCTGCTCACGAGAGGGAGTGGAGATTTTTTATGGTTGTTTTACATTTAATGCCATTTGTTATTATATGTTTTAAAACATGGAGCAGTGGTCCAGTGCACAGCGTGCTTCCTGCGTAAAATCGTTTTATAAGAATGGTGACTGTGTGACTTCTGTACAACGATGGTTTCGTAATCATTTCAATATTCCACGACATGGAAGAGTGCTGTCCGCTCATGCAATTATGTCATGGGTGAAAAAGGTTGAAGAAACTGGTTCCACATTAAACTTAAAGCATACAGGAGCAACAAGGTCTGTAAGAACAGAGGAAACATTCAAAGAGTTCGAGTAGCATTGACGCGTAGTCCACAATGTTCTGCAATGAAACATGCATCCGCACTAAACATTAGTGACACATCGTTACGACGAATTTTGCATAAAGACTTATCTTTTCATCCTTACAAAATTCAACTAATCCAGGAGTTGAAAGATGGCGATATGCTGGCTCGCAGGATTTTCAGTGAAGAAATATTGTGACGTGTAAATGATGATGAAAACTTTATTCACCGCATGTTTATGTCAGATGAAGCACATTTTCATTTGAATGGATATGTAAACAAACAAAATAGTCGATATTGGAATGATGAAAACCCAGGTGATTTGCATGAAAAGCCATTACATAGTCCGAAAGTTACGGTGTGGTGTGCAGTTTCATCATCTGGCATTATTGGGCCATATTTTTTCCAAGACGATAGAGGAAACACCACAACTGTCAATGCAGACTGCTACACACACATGGTAAGAACATTTTTGATGCAACAGCTCCCTAGGTTTCCGGAAATTAATTTTTTCCAGCAGGATGGGGCCACAAGTCATACTGCTCGTGTGTCCATGGCTGCTTTAAGAGAACTCTTCCCAGACGGACTCATGTCCAGATATGCGACATCTCGTGGCCTGCAAGATCCCCAGATTTGTCCGCATGCGACTTTTTTCTTTGGAGATTTCTGAAGAGCAGGGTGTACATTGATAGACCGCACACCATACCGGAATTAAAAACGAATATCAGACAAGAAATTGCACGGATTCAACCTGACCTGTTTCGTCGAGTGATGGAAAATTTTCGGTCAAGATTAGAAGAATGTTTACACAGAAATGGCTCTCACTTGAGCGGCGTTATTTTTAAAAAGTAAAATAATGGCATACTTTACTCAACTCAAATCTGTAAAAAAAAATTCTGATAATAAATGTTTCATGAAAAAATTGGGTACTTTTAATTTTCCCGCCTCACTGGCGGACCCTGTATATTTTCAGTGCGGTTCGAGTTATTATCGGCGAGATTACTGTGTACGTCAAGTGGTTATTAGTGAAGTGTTGCGTTTTATAATCGGGCGGTATAATTGTAATACAATTGTGTTTAATATTAGTGACATTTTATTGCGTCTGAACAATTTTTATTTGATTTGTTGTAGTAGACAATGTTGTTAATTACGAACTGTTTAACTGTAAAAATTAAAGCTGGTGATTAGTTGCTTAATTGGTGTCTTGTACTTATTTTGTTTCCACTGTACCAACGACGATCAAGTAGACCGCCGTAACAGTGGTGTCAGGAGTGGGATAGAATGGTTAACAGTGGACACTTTGTACAAGATGAGTGTATTCTTGTGAACTTACTGTTTATTCTCTTCTCGTCGAACGCATTTTCGGCGTACGTATTCGCCTTCTTCAGCTTAGAGACAGACTGCCATCATTTAGTAACGGTTGTTGTGTGGAAGGTGTAGTGGGGGTGGTGCATGGAGGAAGGGGATTGGCGCGGGGATTCAACTTAATGTTTGTTTTTGTATAATTGTGTCAAAAAGTGTATGTGATTTATATTAAATATCACTATAATATTGACGACTCGGAACACAAAGTTTTTATAAGTAAAAACGTAAAGTTTTACCTTACAGCCTAAACCGGCTTTCACCTATAGAAGGCTTCATCAGAGGCTGTCGTTAGTAGCGCTGCTCGTCTTGTTGTTGGTGACGAGAAAGTGTTTCGAAAGATTGAAGCTGTGTGTGTGTGGTGAGATGTGTTCGAATAATGCGTGCGATTTGAATTGTGTCTGTTCGTTTAGGATGTCGTTTTTATTTGTTTTTGTGTGTTTGTATATTTCTAATTGTTCTAGAGTGTCTAGTTTTCGGCCTTTTGTGTGTACGTGTAGTATGTTCATGTTATTGTCGATGTTTTTATATGTGTGGTTTGCTTCAATGAGCAATAACATGAACATACTACACGTACACACAAAAGGCCGAAAACTAGACACTCTAGAACAATTAGAAATATACAAACACACAAAAACAAATAAAAACGACATCCTAAACGAACAGACACAATTCAAATCGCACGCATTATTCGAACACATCTCACCACACACACACAGCTTCAATCTTTCGAAACACTTTCTCGTCACCAACAACAAGACGAGCAGCGCTACTAACGACAGCCTCTGATGAAGCCTTCTATAGGTGAAAGCCGGTTTAGGCTGTAAGGTAAAACTTTACGTTTTTACTTATAAAAACTTTGTGTTCCGAGTCGTCAATATTATAGTGATATTTAGTTAAGTAACGGACACGTCATGGACAACGAAATCCAATGATTTATATTGTAATTGATCGTTAAGTATGTTGTTTGGTTGTGTTGTGTGGTGTTTATATATTTCGTATTGTTCAGTTGTGTTGAGTTTTCGACCTTTGGGTAAGTAATGTAAAATTTCAAGATTAGTGTCTATATTGGTGTAACTGTGGTTTTCTGTGTGTATGTGTGTGGCAAATGCGGAGTGTATATTGTTGTTGGTTAAAGCTTTTAAGTGTTCAGAATAATGGGATGAAAAAGATCTTCCGTCTGGCCTATGTAGAAACTATTGCAGTCATTACAATTTAATTTGTAAACACCTGTTTTGTTATATTTGTCTATGTCTGTGTTTGTATTATTGATGTGTTTTTTGATGGTATTGGTTGTTCTGTACGCTATTTTGTATTTGTGTTTTCTGAATGTGTTGGCGATTTTGTGTGTGTAGGAGTTGTGGTATGTGAGTGTGATGTATATATTGTGCTGTGTGTTGATGGTATTTTGTGTTTTGTTGTTTTTGTTTTTGATGCGTTTGTGTAGTGTGTTTATTAAATTAAGGTTGTAACCGTTTTTGATTGCTATGTATTTTATTGTGTTGAGTTCGTCGGTGTAATCTTGTTTATTTAAGGGTATTTTAGTTAGTCTATGGAGCATATGGTTGAAGGCCGCATGTTTATGTTGTGTTGAGTGGTTTGATGTGTTGTGTATAACCATGTCAGTTGTGGTTGGTTTCCTGTATATTTTGTACGTGTGTGTATTGTTAGTTTTGTTAATTGTTAGGTCTAGAAAATTTATACTTTTGTTTTGTTCAATTTCCAGTGTAAATTTTAATTTGTGGTTTATAGTGTTTATGTATTTGTGGAAGTTTTCGACTTGTCTTGTGTTGCCTTTGAATAAAAGTAATATATCATCTACATACCTGTGCCAGTATATAATTTTGTTAGTGTATTTGTTGTTGTTTATTATGTGGTTCTGTTGTATGTTGTGTATATATATTTCTGCTAGTATTCCTGATATGGGGGATCCCATCGGGAGACCTTCTGGTTATAGACCGACTGACATGGTTATACACAACACATCAAACCACCCAACACAACATAAACATGCGGCCTTCAACCATATGCTCCATAGACTAACTAAAATACCCTTAAATAAACAAGATTACACCGACGAACTCAACACAATAAAATACATAGCAATCAAAAACGGTTACAACCCTAATTTAATAAACACACTACACAAACGCATCAAAAACAAAAACAACAAAACACAAAATACCATCAACACACAGCACAATAAATACATCACACTCACATACCACAACTCCTACACATACAAAATCGCCAACACATTCAGAAAACACAAATACAAAATAGCATACAGAACAACCAATACCATCAAAAAACACATCAATAATACAAACACAGACATAGACAAATATAACAAAACAGGTGTTTACAAATTAAATTGTAATGACTGCAATAGTTTCTACATAGGCCAGACGGGAAGATCTTTTTCATCCCGTTATTCTGAACACTTAAAAGCTTTAACCAACAACAATATACACTCCGCATTTGCCACACACATACACACAGAAAACCACAGTTACACCAACATAGACACTAATCTTGAAATTTTACATTACTTACCCAAAGGTCGAAAACTCAACACAACTGAACAATATGAAATATATAAACACCACACAATACAACCAAACAACATACTTAACGATCAATTACAATATAAATCACATACACTTTTTGACACAATTATACAAAAAACAAACATTAAGTTGAATCCCCGCGCCAATCCCCTTCCTCCACGCACCACCCCCACTACACCTTCCACACAACAACCGTTACTAAATGATGGCAGTCTGTCTCTAAGCTGAAGAAGGCGAATACGTATGCCGAAACGCATTCGATGAGAAGAGAAGAAACAGTAAGTTCACACAAGAAAAAGTTTCATTTTTAGATAAGGTTAGTGCTGTGAAAGAAGAGATGAATAATCAAGACAACTAAGATGAGTGTAATTCGAAATTAATCGGAAAACAATGGATGCCAGTCAGATGATGGAAAATTTACAGGCGCTGCTGTTACAGACGGAGAAACGACAGGATGAGAAATGCAGGCAGGAGGCAGAAGAAGCAGAAAGACGACAAAAAGAAGAATGAAGACAAGAAAGGGAAGAAACAGAGGAACGATGTAAGCGTGAAACAGAAGACATCAAAGCATTAATACAGGAGCAGAAACAGATGCAAGAATATAGTACCGCAGAATTGAGTCTCCTATGAGGTGAGCTTAATAAACAAGTTACTAAAATATCAGAGGTACAAGAATCAATGACATTAAAAATAGCTGAAGTAGAAAAATCTGTCTCGAGTGTTGTAGAATCGATGTCTAATAAAATAGCTGAAGTAGAAAAATCAGTCACGAGTGTGGAAAAGCTATGTCAACAAATATAGAAGACTCGATTACAAATATAAAAGAGTAGATTAAAAATGAAGTTGAGCAGTGCCTGAAGTTACAACCAAAACAACTTTGTGAACAGACTGTACAAATGATAAAGACAGAGAAAGACACAGAAAAAAGTCAATAGAGAAGGTCACCTCGCCTGCGGTTGGGACAGTTCGTATCAAGGCCCCAATCTTTGATGGAAGCACGCACTGGGCGATGTATTTACGCCAATTCGAAGCTGTTGCATGCGCAAATATTGGACGGAGAAAGACAAGGCAGTCTCACTCGTTCTCGCATTAAAAGGACCTGCAGCAGAATTACTACAGAAAGTCCACCTGACAGCCAGAACATCTATGCCGAATTGATAAAAGCTCTAGAATTACGCTACGGTGATAAACATTTGCGAGAGGTGTACTACGCTCAGTTGAGAACAAGACGACAACATTCTGGGGAGAGTCTTCAAGAGTTTGAAGCAAGTATCGACAGATTGATTAGATTGGCCTATCCTGAAGCACCAGAAGATATTCGAATAAGGTTTGCGGTGCAGACATTTATTGATGGTGTAAAGCAATTATTGTAAAGGAATTTTTTTTGGTTAATGGCACAGTAGCGAGTGACGACTGTCAAAAGTGATGTATGTTGTAGCCAACCGGCCGCCATTAGACAATAACACGTGCGCCACATTAGCGACGAAACAGGCTCCGCTAAGGAAGACAATACGAGGGCGACGGCAGATGTTTGACAAAAGTGAACGGCATGGGAATAAGCTGCAATAACAGAGAGACAAAAGACTACGTCTTCTTGTACCAATTACCGAGAAAACGTATATGAGGACGACACAAGTATTTGTCAATCCACACGTGGGAGTTTAGCGACTACACATGGGTGAGACAGCGGATGCTATCCACAAAGGCAAGATACAAGCGGATGCTATAGGAACAAAAGACCACGCATATTGACACCGCGGGGAACTTGTTTACCAGCAAAAAGTAAGGAGCATGCAGGAGAACTGCAGGGCAGATGTTCATTCCTGGAAGAGGACCGCCATCAGCGTGTGAACTTAATGAAGGAAGTCGAGGACAATACAGCGATTCGCCACACCCGAGTTACAAGACACACGTGTAGCTGGACGGAAATTACTAGGGAGAAAAGAAAGAGGACATAAAAACAATCGGATGACAGGCAGCCGTGAAATTAGGTCCGTCGTCATACGGTGAAGGAGGAGCAAACAGCGAGACTTTAAAGGAGGGGTCTAGAGTGACCTACCACGAACGAGAGTTCGGTAAAGGCGGGTTGTTGAGAAGACATCACCATGGAAACGAGGGTGAAGAACGAATGAGGAAGTAGCCAGAATACCAGCTCGAGGACCAAGGAGGAGTTTTCGCAGAATCATAGACGAAGAGCCAATAAGGACGGAGATGGTGGGAAGCGTACACGAGATGTGGAGATGGTCGTAGTACTCGAGACATAAAATTAAGTATTGGCGAAGAGCAGAGGCCAGTTTTTAGTCATTCGGATTCATTCAGAGAGAGCAGTTATTTAGAATCAGTTGTAGAGTTAGTGAGATTCATTCGATCAGTTTTGGAGTTTCATTCGGACAGTTATTAAGTTTCATTCAAGCAGTTAGTCTGTTTGGGAGTGAGTCGGTAATTATGTAAAACTATTAGTATGTGGAAATTGAGTTAGTGAATTAACTGTTGAACTTACTCATGTATTGAGAGAATTAGTTAAATCGTGGGATTCAGTCAGTAAGACAATGCGGAGTTGATTTTAATCAGACTTTGAAATATATTAAATTATTGACGAATCAAAAGTGTGCGATAACAAAATAATAGTATATCACCATTTGTGATGAAATAAAACTTTAAAAGGACTTAGTTACGATTCAAAGTGTCCGTATTTACGAATTGCGTTAAACAATCAACATGAACTCAATATCGAGATCACGTAATGACTTAATACGTCATTGTATCAAATAAACACTAAAATTCTCTTGATGAAACGAATCATAAGTGTAACGATCGTGTTAACTGAACAGAGTATTAACTATTAATGTATGTGAACAAAGTGTAAGGGTAAAACCGCATGCAAAGGGGTCATGAGACAATAAATCTACCCGAATGACTGCAGTAAATAAATTTTGTAAAAGAACATATCCTAAATGAGTGCGAAACAAAGTACTGTCGACGCCGGAGTGTAGAGTTCAGTGAGAGTGAAAAGTGTAGATTCAAAACGATGAGGAGAGGATCTATCCAGCCATCAGCGATCTGGGACCCGCAGGAGGATGAAAAGCTTCGCAGATAATCGCCGTTTGATTTGGATACGTACTCCAAGTAAACCACTTATGTAATATTAGATGTTAGATGTTTCCTGTCACAAAGAACGCACCACTGAGTTAATTAGAATATTTAGTTAATTTCTTTTGAGCAAAACCGTGAAAATATGAATTCATAAATTAGAGTACGTTGTAATATGTAGAATGATTAATTAAATACTTAATCAGTTAATAGCTAAGGTTTTAGAGAAGTAATTGACGATCGAGCAATGTAATGCATCCTACAGTATTGTGTAGTATTGCTAAATTTAATTTCAGAATTTGAGATGATTTCTAAGTATTTAAATAAATTATTGTTGTTGACGAAGATTCCTGGTGTCCGAGTCGCATTATTATTGTTAACCTAATTAATAACAATTACTTAGATAAACGTATGAAGATACCAATGGTAACCAATGCATGGAAGTAAGCAGTGATAGCATTGTCATGCCCAAAGTAAGTTTAGTATACAAGATTCATAATTACACTTAATTAGCAAGACATTAGAATACACATTTGCATATGATGTACGAACGTATGACAAAATATAAAGTTGTAGTTATATTTGAATTACAAATCAATAAATAATCAATCAATTGATAATAATTACGATAGATAAATTCTATCAATATATTTGCAAATACTTAAATATAGATACATTTGCATATGGCACACCAATGTGTGGCTCGATCAAAATTAATTATTTGAGTAATAAATGAATGCACAAATTTATATAGTAAAATTAATACAATTAGATGTGGCTTCCGGACGAGGAGCTTCCGAAAACTATCATCAACACTTTATTAACAAATCAATAAAACAGCAGTTAGTAAATAAAATTAATTAATAAAAGTTAATTAATTAACAATTAATTAAATTAGCAGAAAAACAGATTTGCATATGGCGCTCCAATCGCGGGGCTTAATAAAGCAGAGACACACGATAGTGTTTGTATAAGTCTCACATTTGTAATTGCACAAAATCGTAATAAGAAATTAATGAAAACATAATCAATTAATAATATTAATCATAGCTGATTAATTAACATTGCATATGGCACCTAACGCGATGCTCAATTAATAAATAATAATTATTGTTATTGAGTAGGTTGAGGACAGGCAGTGGTAAGTATTTGTTAGAAATAAGTAGATAGTAGTGAAGTAGATTTAGGTTAAGCTAACTTGAATGATTACACGAAGTCGCGCGAAAATGGCAACCAATTATTCAGAGAGTCTGGAGTTTGACGTGAACAACCAGTTAGGCGTCGAAGGACTTGAGGAAAATACGATGCAGAGTGATAACACCAGCGCCGACGAGACAAGCAGGGCAGGGGGACAATCGTTAGCACCTCGTGAGATGAATTTTCAATTATTACTCGAGTTTATTAAACAACAGAATGAAGAAATGAGCGAGAAACAGAAACAACAGAATGAAGAATTAAGCGAAAAACTGAGTGAGGAACTGAAACGACATAATGAAGAACAGATTGGAAAAATAAAAGTAGAATTACAAGAACACGCCAAGAAATGGGAAGAGAAAATTAGCGAGTTACAGAAAAAAAATGAAAGTGGAATGAAGGAGTTGAAGAAGTAATTAAAAAGACATACCAAAGAAAGTAAAGAATTGAGAGAGAAGGACCAACAGGAATGGCAAGAAGCAATTAATAATACACAGAAGACAACCGATCAAATAAACAACAAAATAGACACACATATACAAGAAACTAACAACAAGAATGAAGAATTGAAGGGAGTAATCCTGAACAACGTAGACCAACAACAGCAAGAACAAGGAGAAGCCGTTAACTCTTTAAAACAGAAGATCATAGAAGTGGACAACAGACAACGATCGACTGAACAGAAAATCAATGAGACAGATCAAGAAAAGGAAACACGAATAGAAGAATTAAGAAATCACATTACCAAGGTCAAAGAAGGACAAGAAAGAATACAATGCCAATTAGCCAACGCCGAAGTCGGAACGACCGCAAGATCGGGTGGGCCGCATAACAGTGAATTAAAATAAAACGGCACAGACTGGTATCCCATAGAGTTCCTCAAGGAATTAACGGAACTGCAGAACACGTTTTACCCAAGTGACGATGTCAAATGGATCGGACGTCATTTAGAAGCGGACGCCGCGATTTGGTGGAGGGTAGTAGAGGGAAATTGACAGTTCAAACCAAAGTACCGTTATTCCCCCACCACCACCCCATGCCGCCTTTCGCGCGCCAAGTTCAAATATATGCCGCCTTTCGCGAGCCTAGATCACTTTCACTTTCTATCAGCTGGACCCGCAGCATCCCAAATGGACCACAGCACCCGCGAATTTCCGCGAATAAAATTTTTTATTTGATTTTTTTTATTTTTTTAATTAAATTGATTTGCATATCAAGAGGTGGGTGGGGGGTGGAGTTCAATGGACCACACGCATCAGCGAATATAATTTTTTATTTTTTAATAAAGCTGATTTGCATATCAGGGGTGGGTGGTGGGTGGGGGTGGGGTTCAATGGACCACACGCATCCGTGAATATAATTTTTTTTTATTTTTAATAAAGCTGATTTCCATATCAGGGGTGGGCGGTGGGTCAATTCTCTCTTTGAATGTAAATAACTATCTCTCTCCCTCCCTCCCTCTCTCTCTCTCTCTCTCTGCATGTTTATGTAACGGGTCTCTCTCTCTCTCTCTCTCTCTCTCTCTCTCTCTCTCTCTCTCTCTCTCTCTCTCTCTACACCAATCTCGTTCTTCCAATGTGCGGTAAAGTGTTACGCAATTATAATGTTACAAATATGAAAAATATATATATTTAAACTAGTATTTACAAAATATGTATAAATGGTACACCTATCTATCAAGTGAAAATGGATATTTGTCCGCCAGAATCTGAGACTCGAGAGTGTATGTTTGTTGTGCATGCTTTATTTTTTATTTTTAATGAAGCTGATTTGCATATCAGGGGTGGGTGATGGGTCAATTCTCTCTTTGAATGTAAATAACTATCTCTCTCCCTCCCTCTCTCTCTCTCTCTCTCTGCATGTTTATGTAACGGGTCTCTCTCTCTCTCTCTACATCAATCTCATTCTTCCAATGTGCAGTAAAGTGTTACGCAATTATAATGTTACAAATATGAAAAAATATATATATTTAAACTAGTATTTACAAAATATGTATAAATGGTACACCTATCTATCAAGTGAAAATGGATATTTGTCCGCCAGAATCTGAGACTCGAGAGAGTATGTTTGTCGTGCATGCTTTATTTTTTATTTTTAATGAAGCTGATTTGCATATCAGGGGTGGGTGATGGGTCAATTCTCTCTTTGAATGTAAATAACTATCTCTCTCCCTCCCTCTCTCTCTCTCTCTCTCTCTCTTTATGTCATCGGTTTTACATAAGCGTCAGTAAATCGTGCTACTTATGGATTATTGTAATTAGCGATACTAAAATATAATCACCAGGAAATATATTTATCGCCTACCTCGTTGTGTCCTACTTCTAATTTTGGCACATGACGGTCATTGACAGCGATTTAGAAATTAATATACACAACATATGTGCTAGCACTCTCTCTCTCTTTATGTCATCGGTTTTACAGTGATATATCATCTCTCTCTCTCTCGCTCGCAGACGTCGGAAGAAATTCCTAGTTTATAATGTAATTACCTGTGTGTGTGCTGTTACAGATGACTCCTCAAAAATCTGTTGTACAACATCTCTCGCTCTCTCTCTCTCGCTCGCAGACGTCGGAAGAAATTCCTAGTTTATAATGTAATTACCTGTGTGTGTGCTGTTACAGATGACAAATCCATACGTTAACAGCTTCACAGTAAATGTTAGCCTATTGTGTGTGTGTGCTATGTAAATTGTTTGTACATCAATGAATAATATAATCGTGATAGTTTTAATGTAATGCGTATTGTGTATTGCTGCTGCTGCTGCAAACGTCGGTAGAAATTCCCACATTCAAATAGTTGACAGCACCAATAAGGTATGATTTGAATCTTTCGGTGTAGCATTTCACATAATTTAATGTACTTTACAAATAATTGCTTACATGTTCAGAGGTTTATAACGAAATAAATTAAAATAAACTATAATTTGTTTTAAATGATTAAATATATATATTTACACCACTGTATACAAACTTAAAATATAGTTTACAAACCGTTGTAATGCTTTGCATGTATGAACATGTCCCCACCCAGACGAAATTAGAGACACCGAAAATATAACACTGTCATTAGGAAAGTCCACATTCCACTTTCATAAGGAAATAGTCACCGCTTACAGCTATGCATGTATGTACATGTCCACAACATAATTAGAGATATAAATGTTCATTCGCTGTGACCTACTTTCTAATTTGACACCTGACAATCATTAGCAGCGCTGACAGTAATTAGGATTAATTATGGATTAGAAAGTATTTACTCTAAAAACGGACATGCAAGCTTTCCCCACTACCAGTGTACAATATATACGCGAAGAAAATCAGTGGCAATTTCTCATTTGACTGTCTGCGTGTGCTGATACCTCGTGTTGGTAAGTGTTGGTCAGATTTTATTTAAACGTAAAAATTATTTGCATTAAAACATTATCAAGCGCATTATTTATTGAATTTAATACATGTGTGTGTGTATGCGTGTGTGTGTATGATCAAATTATTATGTCTGTTACAATTTTCTGAAATATATTCTTACCGTATTTTTATATTAATTTTATTGTATGTACAGATTTTATTTAAACGTAAAAATTATTCACAGTAAAACATTATCAAGTACATTATTTATTGAATTTAATACATGACTCATTCAAATAAGTAAGTGTACATGAAACATTTTGAATATGTTAATAACTGAGCATAATTTTTATTGTATGTACAGATTTTATTTAAACGTAAAAATTATTTGCATTAAAACATTATCAAGCGCATTATTTATTGAATTTAATACATGTGTGTGTGTGTGTGTGTGTGTGTGTGTGTGTATGATCAAATTATTATGTCTGTTACAATTTTCTGAAATATATTCTTACCGTATTTTTATAGTGGCAATTTCTCATTTGACCGCCTGCGTGTGCTAATACATCGTGAAATCTATCACTGCATTTTTAATAGTTGAAAGACTGTTTGTATTATTGTACGTCTTACGAGTCTTCAGTATACACAACTTCCATCATTAAGGGCGTGTAGACAACACACGCATACTAGTTTGGTAAGTGTACGGATTTTATTTAAACGTAAAAATTATTTGCATTAAAACATTATCAAGCGCATTATTTATTGAATTTAATACATGTGTGTGTGTATGCATGTGTGTGTGTGTATGATCAAATTATTATGTCTGTTACAATTTTCTGAAATATATTCTTACCGTATTTTTATATTAATTTTATTGTATGTACAGATTTTATTTAAACGTAAAAATTATTCACATTAAAACATTATCAAGTGCATTATTTATTGAATTTAATACATGACTCATTCAAATAAGTAAGTGTACATGAAACATTTTGAATACGTTAATAACTGAGCATAATTTTTATTGTATGTACAGATTTTTTATTTAAACGTAAAAAAATTATTTGCATTAAAACATTATCAAGCGCATTATTTATTGAATTTAATACATGTGTGTGTGTGCGTGTGTGTATGATCAAATTATTATGTCCGTTACAATTTTCTGAAATATATTCTTACCCTATTTATATATTAATTTTATTGTATGTACAGATTTTATTTAAACGTAAAAATTATTCACATTAAAACATTATCAAGTGCATTATTTATTGAATTTAATACATGACTCATTCAAATAAGTGTATGTGTATGTATGTGTGTGTGATCAAATTACAATTTCTGAAAATACATTCTTACTGTACTTTTTATATTACACTTCTAATTGAAGATATATTTTAGGTATAGCTGAATTTTAAGCGTGCAAGCCTTCAGTGTGCATACAACGTCTGTCATTTAAGGGTACGTGTGTGTGGACAACTCTCGCTAGTTTGTTGCAAGTAAGTATACATTATGGAGTGGGTTATAGAAATAATAATAAAGTGTGTGTACTATATACATTTATTAAAATACATACACAGCTCCAAGATTATATTAAACAGTTTTTACAATTAAAAAATACATACACGGCTCCAAGATTATATTGTTACAAGTATGAAAATATATCTAAACTATTATATTGTTACAAGTATGAAAATATATCTAAACTAGTATTTACAATTTAAAAAAAAAAAACATACACAGTTCCAAGATTATATTGTTACAAGTATTAAAATATATCTAAACTAGTTTTACAATTAAAATACATACACACACACACAGCTCCAATATTATAATATTACAAATATGAAAATATATATATTTAAAACTAGTATTTACAAAATATGTATAAAATAAGACTTAAACACGTCTATGTACTGTGTTGGACAATGGCGTATATTCTACACGCGAATCATGTAGTATCATACAGTAGGCAGTCGTCTGTGTAGGAAAATTCATTGACGATTCAAATTCTAAACATACATCAACTGCTGAAGACTTAAGCGCATCGTCTTGTCTGCTACAATCGAATACAAACAGCGGGGGCTTTTGATTTGAATAATTCTGGTGTCAGTACTGGGCTGACGTCTAAACGGTGGTAATACGAACTTTGAAAACTGGCGTACATATTGTACAATAATGCAAAACGGTCTTTCCCAATATCCAAGTTTAAATTATCGTAAGGATAATACTTGTCGTTTAGAAACAGTCTCGCATTGATCACGTTACAATGATCAAATTCATCGGCGTGTGCTGTCAGTACATTCTTTCTTGCTGTCTGAAACGCTAACACAACAAAGCGTGGTTTTTCTAGCTGACTCGAGGTCTTGACAATCCAATTCTGCCTTTTAGTCTGTGGTAAGGCAGGATACTTGTGCAACTCCCAGGTCCTAAAAGGCATAGTTATCGGGTGGTCTTTCTCTATGAGTCGTAACAGTGGTAATCTGCACGCATTAGCTACATGTACATAAGGCATTTTCCAGTAAACTTTATCTAGTTCAAGAACACAATTAGCAGTCGTTTGTCCGCTTGCTAAAACCATAGCGTTTATGTTGGTAGATGTGCGTAGGAGTATAAGTTCTTGTTTCACGTTTTTATATTAGATCTTTCTTATGAGGTATTGAAAACTATTGTCTAACCTTGTTTTGTTAGATAGAGAAAATTAAGTTTATTTTCGCATACACATACGCGCGCGTGCACACACACACACATACAACACAGCCTACACATGTTAAGTTAAAATGCAGTCCACTTACGTTTCATGTTAGGTTGAATGCAAACACACACACACACACACACACACACACACACGCAACGTCCACACACATTGAGTTGAAAGCAATCCTGTACACGTTAGGTTCAATGCAAATCCAATTAGGTTTGTTACACGTTGTGTCGCACTGACCTAATATTTATAGATGACCTTCATACAAAAACACATAACAGATTTAACGTCCACACACATTGGGTTGAAAGCAATCCTGTACACGTTAGGTTCAATGCAAATCCAATTAGGTTTGTTACACGTTGTGTCGCACTTACCTGATATTTATAGATGACCTCCATACAAAAACAGATAACAGATTTAAATAATAATTTCATGCTTGCAATATATACAACCCATGTACACAAACTTATAAAGCATCAAACTGTATATCCTTTGTTGGGTTGTAATTATTACTAAACAGTAATACATGCTTAGAATGAAAATATTTGCTACCGAAAGGCGAGAGAAGTCTGGGGAGATGCGTATCAAATTGTTTCTTTACGTTTGTATTTGTCTAAACCATGTTAACTTCACACACACACACACACACACACACACACACACACACACACACACACACACACACACACACACACACACACACACAAGAACAATCGGCTGCTAATTGCGTGTTCTTGAACTGAATAAAGTTTACGTTTACTGGAAAATGTCTTACGTGCTAACTTGAGAAAGACCGTTTTGTATTATTGTACAATATGTACGTTAGTTTTCAGAGTTCGTATTCAGATCTGCAAATTTTTTACTTGTTTATATTTGTACTATGAATATATATATATTTTCATTATAAATATGTTAACAGTAACCAGCGAGAAACACATGTTTGACACAGTATACTTCAAGCGTTAGCTGTACATATCATGTCTACAGTCATATTTATGAAGAACTGGTGGTTATAGAACGGTGCGTCTGCTTTTATATGATAATAACGGCTTCACGTAATTCTTCCAATAAGGAAATGATTTCATTCCTATGACCAGTATGACCACTATTTTGAGAAGCCATTAACATTCTCAATCTATTAACCAACTCGTTAGGATCATCCCAATGCACGTAATCGATTTCAGTGTTCGGTTTCATCTCCATATAGCCACTCCCTGTACGTTTTCGTGCACTCGATGCAAACAATTTAGATATTACTAGTCGGTACTTGATGCCACTGTTACTGTTTTATTTGTTTGCTAATGAATCGTCACTGAAATGAGAAGCGTTATGACTTTGCATGTCACTTTCGTTTTCTGTTATTACGTGTTGTGTAGGCTCTTCTTGTTTTATCTGCTGCTTCTCCTTCTCCTCCTCCTCCTCCTCCTCCTCCATTATATCACCACTTAACTTTCATGAAATAGCTTCTAACGGTTCCAGAATCGGTCTGTAATTTTTTCTGAACTTCTCGTCGCTTTCTCTGATACCGTGTTGTAATGCATAATATATTTTTTTTCCTTATGTTGTCGCTTATCGTATCTATATCATACGTAAGTCGTTCCTCCTTATTCATCACCATCGCGTGTTAGCAAGAGGACTGATTACATTACTACAGTGCAACCACTTTTATACTTCGCTGGAAACAATTATGAATCGATCAAAGCCGATTCTATATCTACCTTCATTTATTGACGAGTCTTTGTCTATGACTAGAAATCCATAACGATCCTTCCATGCTTCCATGCAAACGTCTTTGAAAGCATCATATTTCATATCCGTGTTAACATGATCAGTGTATGCATGTCGTAAATTTAGATCGTCTTGTTTGAACAATATCAACAAGTTAGCGTTGTCACGTACCAATTGTTTCGGTATCTGGCTATATGTCTGACATAGATAGAATGTGTCCACACCGCTATGTCTCCCCATAGCAAAATACTTTCGAATATTGTTTTGTCTTTCACACGATACGTCATCGAATACGATAACAGAGTCGAGACCGGCGACTCCACTCGGTAGTGGGACTTCTTCGTTCTCGCTGTATGCATGATAACCTAAACCTTCATCAGCGAGTGATTTCATCACTGTTTCTAGCATTCTGTATTTTGGTTGAAATAATGATTTTGAAAACACGTATACGTTGCGGAAACGTAGACCGTCGGCATCAATCATAATCAAGAAACACAGATATGTTAAAGATCATTTCGTTGGTCTAAGCGTACATTTATTATGTAAATCATCTCTTTTTCAGTCATCTACGTATGTGCATTGAATTATTTTCGCATGCGCATAACAGCTTTTTTAGTACAGTTGCACACACATCGACACTTGCACTATATATATAACCGGTGAACTTCGCAACAACGTCTTACTTACCACTCGTTCATGTTGGTGAACACTACTGAGCTACAAATTGTATGTTACAAATTGATATTCTAATTTACTTTGTGTGTGATATAAAGCGTTTAAGATACACTAACATAATACCAGCGTTATAACAGTTTCTTTGTTTTTCAGTATTCACTCTCTCGTCTGAATATCATCATCATCATGTCCGACCTTCAACAGAATCCGGAACAACAACATCAGCAGGAACAGGAACATCCTCAACACGGTAAAAAAAAAATTTTTTTAAATACCAATTGCCTCTCTCTATAATTATGTAGCAAACAAAACTTGTTTGATATGAATTAACATATGATTCAACTCTGTCTAACATGTACAAGATAGTCTCTTGACGTTGTTTAGAAATTGATATGGCGGAGAAAATTTTTTTTATGTTCTGACATAGGTTTGTCACCTTCTCCCCAATGTATTGTCTCTTGACATCGTTTAGAAATTGACATGACGGAGAAAATTTTTCATGTTCCACCATAGGTATGTCACCTTCTCTCCAATGAACTAATTCAATTCCGCAACAAAAGCATTTAACTCTATCGTCTATGAATGACATACTATGTCCACAAACATCATAATTTAGCGGATAGTAGTAGTAAAACCCGGCAAACGCTAACTCGTCGGGGCTGACAAACGTCATTTCCCAATACTTGAACGATTTTCTTCTTTCACTTTCAATGCTAAAATCAGGAGTAGCTGCCATCTTCACAGTTTGCAATAAACTAACGTATTACTAACGTGTACTATCTATTTATTTACCACAAACATGAATTTGTGTGTGTGTGTGTGTGTGTGTGTGTGTGTGTTATTCATCATTCCTATTAGCTAATACATGTGTTTCTATTGTTTCAGTTATGACACGATTTTATATCGTGCGAAACACTAGTATTAGAGGATCCCTCACAACATTTAATTATCTGCCCGTGTACACGGACACAGGAGATCAAGATATATTACCGATAATGACTGAGGTGCGACCTTTATTGTGCAAGGATATTCTGGCAGAACAAGCACGTTTACGCAGTATCAAATGGCATATTGCGTGCAGGATACGTTTCACTAAAACTGTGTTAGATGGTGACAGCGGCGAAGAAAAAGAGGTAACCAAAGACGCCGTCTTCCACGGACGTTGTCGTACGTTGCTCACGGACGACAACGATGAGTTGAACTGTCTACTCGATGAATCATACGATAAAATCATGAATAGCATATCCAATTTTACCCGTGACGGGAGCGGATGGTCGGTGGATGCTGTACTGAAGCTGGAACTGGTTGTTGGACGGTACCGGCCTCTAGCAGCGTCCTCCTACCTTCCAACCCCGCGAAAACTTGCATTCACCAGGGCAGTAGTCAACATCAAGAACTCCCAAGATGAAATGTGTTTTCTATGGTCTGTTCTAGCTCACATACACCCTCAACAAAAGCATAAAGAATTTGTGTCAAAATACACCTCATTCATAAACACCTTAAATATGTCCGGTATCGAGTACCCTGTTTCTATAAACTCACTTTCTAAATTTGAAGCACAGAATCCCAATATTTCTATAAACGTTTTCGGCTATGAGATAGAAGACAATATCAGAAACGAATCGAAAAATGAGGTTTATCCGTTAAGAATTACCCCCAATAAGGACAGATTACATCATGTTAATCTTTTACTTCTGTCCGATACAAATAGCCGAAAACATTACTGTCTTATCAGTAACATGAGTAGATTGTTATCATCCCTTACAAAACACGACGGTCAATCATTTTACTGCGACTACTGCCTGCATCGTTTCACCACAGAACATGGTCTGTCCGATCATCTCCCCTACTGTATACCTTATGGTGAACAGAAAACCAAAATGCCCACAGAGGAGGAGAAGTTTATGTCATTTAAAAATTACGCACACTGTCTTAAAGTACCCTTTACCGTCTACGCCGACTTCGAGTCCCTCATCACTCCGCTTCAATCGTGTTCACCTGGTAACAACGTCCCAACGACAGTGCACGAGTTAGGTGAATTCTACTCAGTTGATAGCAACGGTGTCCGTCAGAAAATAACTTCTCCTCCTGTATCGTCCACATCATACGAAGCGATGCATATTCCGTCAGGTTTCTCCTATGCTATCGTCGATCACACGCACAGCCTCTGGAGAGAGGCTAAAGTTTATCGGGGTGAAAACGTCGTAGACACTTTCTTCTCGTGGTTGATGAAAGACGCCGAGGATATGATGAAGGTAGTACGACATAACGTGCAATTAATTATGTCCGATGATGACAATGTTGCGTTCACTAACGCCACCGTTTGTCATTTGTGTGAGCGCCCTTTGACAGACGATGACAAGGTACGCAATCATTGTCATCTTACGGGGAAATTCTTGGGAGCAGCCCACAATAGCTGTAATCTGAGCTACAAGATGCCTCGTCATATCCCCGTCTTCTTTCACAACCTTCGTGGCTACGACTGTCACCATTTAATGCAGGGTTTAGGAAAATATAAGGACCAACACGTATCCTGCATTGCAACATCTAGTGAGCGTTACGTGTCGTTCTCCCTGGGTCCCTTGCGTTTCGTAGACTCTTTTCAATTTCTTAATCGCTCTCTGGACACACTCGTTACCAATCTGTCCACGTCCGGGAGCCAATTTCCTTTGCTCAGAGAGGAAATGCTTAGACGGGGTTTTGACGAACAGACCAATCTGCTCGTACGCAAGGGGGTATACCCTTACGCGTACGCTGACAGCATTGATCGGTTCAAGGAAACAAGTCTACCCGCTCGTGAACACTTTGATAACCGGTTGATGGAATCGTCTATTTCGGACGCAGATTACGAGCACGCACAAAACGTGTGGAGTGCATTCAATCTGCGTACGTTTGGAGATTACCATGATTTGTATTTGTTGACAGACGTAATGCTGCTGGCCGATGTCTTTGAAAGTTTTCGAGACATGGCCTTACGCGATTACTGCTTGGACCCGTGTCATTTTTACTCGCTTCCCGGACTCGCTTGGAACGCGATGCTAAAAATGACAGGGGTCGAATTAGAGCTGTTGACAGAAATAAATCTACATCTGTTCGTCGAGTCTGGGGTCCGCGGAGGCTGCGCGATGATATCCAACCGTCATGCAGTCGCTAACAATCCTTTGAGTCCAGATCAGTACGATGTTTCGAAACCGACCTCCTTCATTCTGTATACGGACTGTAACAATTTATACGGTGCAGCCATGTCGCAACCACTCCCTTACGCAGACTTCCGATGGCTCGATCGTAACGAAATCGAGTCCTTGGACGTACGTAATGTGAGTGATGATTCCGACATCGGGTACATCCTCGAAGTCGACCTACACTATCCTAATACCTTACACGACCTGCATTCCGACTACCCGCTTGCACCTGTGCGCCAGAGCGTAACACCCGATATCCTTTCTCCCTTTTCCAAACGGTTACACGAGAGTATATACAGATCATCGTATAACGAATCAGGGTCATCCGTAGAGAAGTTGTTAACAACTTTGGAGGACAAACAAAATTACGTTCTCCATTATCGAAATTTGAAATTGTATTTAAGTCTTGGTTTAGAGCTGAAAGCGACTCATAGGGTGTTGTGTTTTAAGCAAAGCGCTTGGTTGAAACCGTTTATCGATTTCAACACCCGCAAGAGGCAAGCAGCCGTCAACAGCTTT
This sequence comes from Magicicada septendecula, assembly GCA_034769895.1. Taxonomy (NCBI): domain Eukaryota; kingdom Metazoa; phylum Arthropoda; class Insecta; order Hemiptera; family Cicadidae; genus Magicicada; species Magicicada septendecula. The sequence continues at coordinate 233,600,228 of CM068372.1, read as the reverse complement.
GAAAAAGACCTTTTCAAACTGATGAACAACGCCGTATACGGTAAGTCGCTGGAGAACGTACGGAAACATATAGACTTTGAACTAGTCTCGGATGAACGACGGCTTCAAAAACTAGTTTCCACACCTAGGCTAAAACGTATGATTCGTTATACGAACGATCTGGTGGGGCTCTCACTCCGTAAAAAATCCATTGTTCTTTCTCGTCCCGTGTATGTCGGCTTCACGGTGCTTGACGTTAGCAAAACAATAATGTACGACTTTCATTATCGTTATGCTGTCGCCAAGTACGGTCGCAACATTAAATTGTTAATGACTGATACAGACAGTCTGATGTATAGTATTCAAACGTCAGACTTGTATGCAGATATGAAGAAGGACCTACACGTTTTTGACACATCGGATTACCCTACGTCTCATCCTTGTTATAGCCTTAAGAACAAAAAGGTTGTCGGACTGTTCAAGGATGAAACGTGTGGTCGTCCTATTAGAGAATTCGTGGGTCTCCGTGCGAAATGTTATTCGTTCCTTGTGGCCCACGAAGATCCTACCAAAGAGTGTCAAAAACGTGTATGTAAAGGTGTGCCTCGAGTTGCGATTAAGAGGAGTCTACGACACGATATGTATCGCAAGTGTCTCACTGATCATTGTCAGTTTTCTACCAGTGCGCTTTGTTTACGTAGCGATCATCATACGCTGTACACGATGCGCGTAAATAAGCAAGCGTTGTCACCGTATGATGATAAGCGCTATATACTAGACAATGGTCGTGATACGCTTGCATACGGTCATTATCGAATACGACGCATCAACATGGAGAACGATGATGACGACACCTCCCCACCTGCTAAAAAAATTTTTCTCCATGTATTACCCGTCAACACTTGTTTCTTTCGTCAGTTGATGTCTCTCGGTGCTTCAGTCCAGACGTCTGTAAACGTAAGTTCACATATTAATATCGCAACGATATTTGTGTGTTTAAACATAATATATATATATATATATATATATATTGTAACGTTACATAACCCAGTCCCAATAAAGTAACTCATGATAATAAAAGTCAGAAATGGGTAAACTAAAGCTCGCTCAAAATTTAATTATATCACTCAATATGATAAACAATTTGAGTGGTATACAGTGCAAAGTGAGTGATAGTGTACCCATTGAGGTGAAAAACAAAAGTGAAAGCAACGTATTACCAAACTGTGTTGTATGTTTTGGAAAGGATAAACTTATGGAAGTAGTATGTAATAATACTGATTGATTTTTGTAATTTTATTTATTTATTGTAATTTATATTGTATGAACCACAAATTGTTATACCCAAGTTAATATTATATTTTTTCAAATAATTGTGTTAGATTATAAGAAAACCCAGGGTTAGTTTTAAAAAACATAAAAATTTAAATACCAAAGATAATATAAAATTAAAATAATCCTATGAAGGAAATGGCAACAGGAAGTAGTGCTGGGTATGAACACTATTCGAGACTAAATAAATAATATATAAACTTATTTAAGGATAATAAAATGATAAAATATTTATATACAATGTCATAAAAAAATTAACCAAAACATATTATGTAAATTAAATTAGTAAAGAAACCGGAATGGAAGGGAATTATTTTTTCATAAATAAAATATAAATTTATAATAATTACAAACTGCCTACATAATAAAAATACTATGTGTTACTAAGAGTGATGAAAAATAACAAGTATTGTGAATAAGATAAAAAAAATTTTGCACTAAACCGGAGAGTTGAAGAAACGATGCGACAAAAATTATAAAAAATAACCTTTTTTGGACGTTGGAGGAGGTGAAATTCACGCAAGATTAATAAACAGAGTGACTACTAACTAATTATACCTGAATAATCCAAATTAAATGGTGATATACATTAAAAACCAGTGGATGAAAACATTCTGAGGATCCAATATAGTTCGGCCTAGTTCCAGTAGACAATTAGAAAATACTCCAACCGAAAAGGAAATAATAAAGCAAGACGGACCTCATCACAGAATAAAACTTCAATCCAGTAAGAACAACACGGAGCGAGGTAATATAAACATTTTTTCGTAATAAGTCCAGAAGAAAACTCATTTTTTAACAGTGAAATAGAACAAAAATATTCATTTTATCATATGTTTTTTTCAAAGTAAACAAATACATGCTGCTCTCTTACGGCAATTCCGGAAACTACGTAATACTTGAAAAAATAAACAAAATTATTTATTAATTTTTCGGTATTTGTAAAGCGTAGCAATTATCCATTTCTGACACTCTCATAACACAAAGAATTGACCCTGAACCCTGGGGAATTATTAAGGATTATGTAATAATTGATGTTTTTTATTATAGCGTAATATTGGGTAAATAACAACATATATGTTTTGCTCCTTAGACAGATCTATGTTTACTCGGTAAAGTCGAGATGATGTTTTTTTTCAGATAAGATTAATTGTGATACCTATATTTTGGTGGCAGGAGACAAAGGTCAATAATAAATAAAGCAATATTATTGAAAATTAATATTGAATTATAACGTGTTATAATTTATTGTAGTGGGTAGTTAATAAAAATTTCAGCACAACATACAGAAGAAATCGTCACAACCGAGGGGCAATAATGATACTTACTCTCTCTTCTGCATAAGGCTGAACAAATTACCTCCTTGACCCCAAATCACACACTCTCGATTTCCTTTTAGATTGAGTAAAACAAGATAAACAAAATCCTTTATTTATACCTTTTAAAACGTCAGTTAGTATAATTCAAAAGTGACGCATACTGCATGAGGCATATAATATAACTCTACTACACCTCACGAAAAAGCGGAACGTTACAAATTGGTGCTCAACGTAAAAGGGCGGTAATTAGAAAAGAATTTTGATATTTAATAAAAAAAATATATATCAAAAAATCTAATTATCGTTGGCAGTTATGAGAAAACAAGAAATGCCTAATACCCGAGGAAAATCGAAGAAGAGGGCAGAAGAAAAGGAGATTGAAGAAGGTGGACAGGAACAAGAAATAGAATTAGTTACGGACAGTGAAATGGACCAACAGACAGGTGATACAGAAGAAACCGAAGTAGTTATGGATACGGAAAAGGAAATAGTGGAAGAGGATGCCCAAGGGGACCAACCAGACAAAGCGGTAGCCAGAGAAGAACCTAATTGGCAAGACATGATGAAATTTATGGCTGAACAATTTAGAAAGCAGGAGGAAACTTCAAAGCAAACCTTGAACGAGAAATTTGATAAAATACATGAAAATTTTAGAAAACAGGAGGAAGCCTTGAAACAAACCAATGAGGAAAATAAGGAGAATTTTAAGAAACAGGAGGAAAACTTAAAACAAACTATGAATGAACGATACCATGAACTGAAGGAAGCGGTTGAAGGGCAAATAGGAGAGATGAATGCAAAATTTGAAGAGAATAATGAGAATTTAAAACAAATTGAGGGTAAGATGGAGAATTTCAACAAGGAATTAAGAGAAAGTCTAGAAGGTAAAATTGAACTGGTCAATAATACGTTAAGCCAAAGAGTAGATGAATATAAGGAAGAGGCAGAGAAGAAATTAATGGAAACTAACCAAAGATTAGATAAAACTGAAGAGAAAATGGAACTAATTAAAACAGGAGTCGAGGCAAGAATGGAAAAAGAAGAACAAGATAATCAAATTCGTGTAATGGCTATAAGACAAGAAAACAATGACCAGTTAGATAATATCAAAAGCAGTCTAAACTGTAAAATTTCAGAGTTTCATAAAACAGTAGAGAATGTAAAAAATCAGTGTGATAGCCAAGCAGAGAAATTAGATAGTTCGCAACAAATACAAACCAATTTTCAAGGTGATGTAGATAGAGTAAGTGCGAGATCTGCATGCAGCAGTCATCATGTGTATCCAGATAGTAAGGAAAGTGTAAACTTTCGGGATTATCGCAGAAACCCACTTGAATTTTTAGGGAGAGTGGACGAAATTTTGAACAGATCAAAGGAAAATCGATGGAATATGATAAAGGGTCTATTAGACGAATCGTTCAAAAATATCAATGATAATTGGTGGACAGCAATTAGGAACGAGGTGTGTGATTATGAGGGTTTCAAAACTATGTTCAAACTTAAGTACTGGTCAGAATCAGTACAAAACATTATTAGGGATGATATCTGTCATGGTAGGTATGACCGTACTGTGGGACAAACACCTACTGCTTACTTTTTAGGTAAAGTGTGTATCGCAAAGTATCTAGACCCTAAGATACCTGAAGAGTGTCTAGTGACCAAAATGGCATATCATTTTGAAGAGAAGATCATAAGTGCACGCTTGAGTGGACAAATAAAAACTATTGGAGGCATGGAAACACTACTAGAAAATTATGAACAGGAATCTTATTATAGGAGAAGTAGATGGAGGTCAGGGAATACCGAGGAACGAAAGAATGAACCACCAAGAGAGAATCGGCCCCGAGTTAATTATGTACGTGCTAATAACAATTATTTCAATAATAGGTATCGCGGAAGATGGTCTAATAATAATCAACAGAATTACAGACATGATTATTATCATCATGACGAAGGTCCACAAAGGAGTATGAACATCGATCAACCTAGATCCAGAGAGAGGGAGGAAGAAAGGATACCGATAAACAATATTCAACATAATGAAAATGTTGAAGCAACCAATAGTAATGATGTGAATAGGGGAAACGGGTACCAGCAGTGAGAAGATGTGATTGCCCGTCACTGCTAGAAACAACAGGGCACAGAATTTACCATACACCCAATTATAATACTAATTTGAATAAACCAATAACCATTATCAGAAATAATTTTCTAAAAAATATACAGTCCGAGTTAATGGAAGAAAGAGTAATCAAAGAGTCATCACCAAACAATGACATAGTCTATATACAAATAAAATTAAATGGAGTGTCAGCAGAGGCCATGATTGATACAGGAGCCAATATTTCAATTATTGATCAATTAGAATTAGATCGTATTACTGATTTAACTACTGAGAGAATACCTACTTTACCAATTAACAATTTAACAATTGTTGGTGCTACCGGGAAACAAAATAAAACAATAAAAAAACAAGTGTCTTTGAATGTTACCACTAATGGAATAGAAATACCTATGGGATTTTTAGTAGCTAAAGGGCTACCGTTTAGGGTGTTAATAGGGTGTGATATGCTACGGTGACACACTGCAATTATAAATCTGGCCAGGGGTATAGTAACCTTGAGCACAGAAAATGGTGAGTTAACGGCTGAGATAATTGGTAGCCAAAGTGCCCCTCAGTGTCCGAGCTCATTTTTTGTTAGGGAGAATAATAGATTAACCCTAGGTAATAATATAGAAGTAACAGAATCAAAGATTTGGAAAGAGAAGATAGAAGAAATAATGGAGTTTCAGAATAGGCAGGCACCGGAGATAATTAGTATAGAACAGAAACAACAACTTATAAAAATTTATAATAAATATAAACCAGTATTCTCAGAATCACCAGGAAAAGCTAAAAACTTCTTGTGTGAACTAAAATTTAAAGAAAATGTAAATTTTAATAAACGATCATACCCTATTGCTCAAGCTTTGAAAGAGGCAGCAAGGAAAGAAATTCAAAGAATGATATTAGAAGACATAATTGAAAGAAGTAATTCTCCATATACCAGCCCATTGGTGGCTATACCGAAGAAAGATGGTCAAGTTAGACTATGTCTCGATGCTCGGGAGTTGAATAAAATGCTCATTAACGATCGCACGTCTCCAGGTGAGATTGAGGAGATAATGAAAAGATTTTTTGGATGCAAGTACATGAGTACTTGGGATGCAGTCTGTGGATACTGGCAAATAGAATTGCACCCTAACAGCAGACAATATGTTGCTTTCATATTCGAAGGACGAAATTATCATTTTAAGCGTTTGCCTTTTGGATTGGTAAATTCTGTGGCTGTGTTCATTCAATGCATGGATCAAATTTTGGGTAAGGAAGTTTTAGATTTTACTACCATATATGTGGATGACATACTAATTACGTCTTGTACTTGGGAGGAGCATTGTAACCGAGTGGAAACAGTGTTAGATAAACTTTTGCAACATAATATAACTTTAAAACTGGATAAATCTAAGTTTATCACACATGAACTACCATTTTTTGGGTTCATTTTATCTGCTACTGGAATTAAATCATCTCCTGAAAAAGTAAAGGCTATTCAAGATTTTCCCAAACCCAGAAACTTGAAACAATTACAATCCTTTTTAGGGATATGCAACTATTATAGAAAATTTCAACAGAGTTATTCAGAAATAACAGCTAAATTTCATTATTTACTTTCAAAGAAAAACAAGTGGAAATGGGAAGAAAGTGAAGATAATAATTTCCAGATAGTAAAAAATAAATTTCTTGACTGCATCATGTTACATCACCCAAATTTTAATAAACGTTTTTTCATAAATTGTGATGCTAGTAACATTAGCCTTGGGAGTGAGCTGTATCAGGAAGATGAAGAAGGAAATCATGGAGTTATCAGTTTTGGAAGCAGAGTACTGAGCAGTTGTGAGAGAAATTATACAGTAACTGAGAAAGAACTGCTGAGTGTTGTGTTCTCATGTATAAAATTTTGAACATTTATTTTGGGATACCCAGTGACTATCAGAACTGATCACAGATCAATTTCGTTTTTAAAGAATTGTAAACTTAATCATGGCAGACTTACTAGATGGGCATTAATACTTCAAGAATATAATTTAGACTGGGAATATATTCCAGGTAAGAAGAATGTAATAGCAGACTGATTATCCCGGATTAACCTTGAAAAAGGAACTTGTGAAATAGAACCAGAAAGCATTGGAAAATATATCATATAATTAAGATGGCAAAGGAGTTACAAGACATAATTAATAAAATAAAAATCGATCAACAAAGTGACACTAAATTAACAAAAAATTAAGGAAAGAATATTACAACATGACCCTATAATAATGAAATTTTTTTGTGTTTATGAAGAGATCCTTTTCATTCGTCCTACCATTAAGGATCATGTCTGGAAGATATATGTACCAGCAGCAACAGAAGTAGCATTGATTCAGGATTATCATGAAAGGTATGGCCATATGGGATCACTCAAAGTTATTAAAGCTTTATCTGAACATTGTTACGTGAAAGCTATAAATAAAAGAGTAAGAGAGATAGTAAAAACCTGTAACATTTGTCAGCTTGTAAAAGTAAATAATGAGAAGAAAACAGGCACCATGATTACTATAACATCTAATAAAAAACTTGAAAAGATTTTTTTGGATATCTGCGGACCTTTTCCCAGAAGTGGAGGAAGACATAAATATAAATATATCATCATATTATTTGATCATTATACGAAATACACAAAACTCTACGCTATTAGTAGAGCTACAACGAAGAAAATTCTAGAAGTAATTATAAAAAAATACTTACCTGAGGTGGGAAGACCGGAAATGATTATAACGGATCATGGAACGCAATTTCGGGGGAAAAGGTGGAAAGAAGAATTGAGAAATTGGCAAATAAGAACGTACAAGACATCCGTGTACCACCCTAGTAGCAATCCTGCTGAGCGTGTATTAAGGGAAGTTGGCAGAATTCTACGCACCTACTGTCATCAAGAACATAAAAACTGGAGTCAGTATATTGAACCAGCCGAGACTTTTCTTAATTGGTCATACCATGACACTATCGGTACTAGCCCTTATCAAATAATGTTTGATAAACCACCACCAAGAGAAATTATGTCATGGATAAATTTCCCTCCAGGAGAGAGAGTAGAATTCGACCAAGTGGAAATGCACAACAGAGTATTACATAAAGTGGAACTTCAACAAAAAAGGGATCAGGTAAAAAGGAGAAGATTGGATACATACCAGTTGGGAGATAAAGTACTAATAAAAAATAGACAACTACCCAGTTCTATAGAGGGTATTGCTCGGAAGCTATTGCTACTTTATACTGGCCCTTACCTCATAACCCAGGTGAAGGGTAATAATACTTACGAAATTAAAACAATTACCAATAATAAAATAAAGGGAGTGTATAATCAGTCGGAAATGAAACACTATTATGAAAACAAAGTCAAGACCATTAGAAGACTTGAACCAATCAACAATTTATTTCTATCAACAAGTTGAACTAAAATAAATTTGTTCTAGTGGGGGGGCTTTATGTAACGTTACATAACCCAGTCCCAATAAAGTAACTCATGATAATAAAAGTCAGAAATGTGTAAACTAAAGCTCGCTCAAAATTTAATTATATCACTCAATATGATAAACAATTTGAGTGGTATACGTGCAAAGTGAGTGATAGTGTACCCATTGAGGTGAAAAACAAAAGTGAAAGCAACGTATTACCAAACTGTGTTGTATGTTTTGGAAAGGATAAACTTATGGAAGTAGTATGTAATAATACTGATTGATTTTTGTAATTTTATTTATTTATTGTAATTTATATTGTATGAACCACAAATTGTTATACCCAAGTTAATATTATATTTTTTCAAATAATTGTGTTAGATTATAAGAAAACCCAGGGTTAGTTTTAAAAAACATAAAAATTTAAATACCAAAGATAATATAAAATTAAAATAATCCTATGAAGGAAATGGCAACAGGAAGTAGTGCCGGGTATGAACACTATTCGAGACTAAATAAATAATATATAAACTTATTTAAGGATAATAAAATGATAAAATATTTATATACAATGTCATAAAAAAATTAACCAAAACATATTATGTAAATTAAATTAGTAAAGAAACCGGAATGGAAGGGAATTATTTTTTCATAAATAAAATATAAATTTATAATAATTACAAACTGCCTACATAATAAAAATACTATGTGTTACTAAGAGTGATGAAAAATAACAAGTATTGTGAATAAGATAAAAAAAATTTTGAACTAAACCGGAGAGTTGAAGAAACGATGCGACAAAAATTATAAAAAATAACCTTTTTTGGACGTTGGAGGAGGTGAAATTCATGCAAGATTAATAAACAGAGTGACTACTAACTAATTATACCTGAATAATCCAAATTAAATGGTGATATACATTAAAAACCAGTGGATGAAAACATTCTGAGGATCCAATATAGTTCAGCCTAGTTCCAGTAGACAATTAGAAAATACTCCAACCGAAAAGGAAATAATAAAGCAAGACGGACCTCATCACAGAATAAAACTTCAATCCAGTAAGAACAACACGGAGCGAGGTAATATAAACATTTTTTCGTAATAAGTCCAGAAGAAAACTCGTTTTTTAACAGTGAAATAGAACAAAAATATTCATTTTATCATATGTTTTTTTTCAAAGTAAACAAATACATGCTGCTCTCTTACGGCAATTCCGGAAACTACGTAATACTTGAAAAAATAAACAAAATTATTTATTAATTTTTCGGTATTTGTAAAGCGTAGCAATTATCCATTTCTGACACTCTCATAACACAAAGAATTCACCCTGAACCCTGGGGAATTATTAAGGATTATGTAATAATTGATGTTTTTTATTATAGCGTAATATTGGGTAAATAACAACATATATGTTTTGCTCCTTAGACAGATCTATGTTTACTCGGTAAAGTCGAGATGATGTTTTTTTCAGATAAGATTAATTGTGATACCTATATTTTGGTGGCAGGAGACAAAGGTCAATAATAAATAAAGCAATATTATTGAAAATTAATATAGAATTATAACGTGTTATAATTTATTGTAGTGGGTAGTTAATAAAAATTTCAGCACAACATACAGAAGAAATCGTCACAACCGAGGGGCAATAATGATACTTACTCTCTCTTCTGCATAAGGCTGAACAAATTACCTCCTTGATCCCAAATCACACACTCTCGATTTCCTTTTAGATTGAGTAAAACAAGATAAACAAAATCCTTTATTTATACCTTTTAAAACGTCAGTTAGTATTATTCAAAAGTGACGCATACTGCATGAGGCATATAATATAACTCTACTACACCTCACGAAAAAGCGGAACGTTACAATATATATATATATATATAGAGTTTGTAATGTGTGGTTTCTTTGTCTTACAGTATTATGGATAACACTGCAGTTATAATTGACTTCCAGTGCTTTTTCGATGACAACGGAAAATATATTGTGAAGGAACTGTCAATTATGGACGTTCTGAGATTTGCTGGTAGACATTGGATTTTCACTCTGCCTGCTACATCCGTTACGAATCCAAATACGCTAGGACAAACCACTGGTTAACGTCAAATTATCATAGACTTAGATGGAGCGAAGGAGAGACACCATACGACAATCTTGTTTCATTGTTAACATCACATACACGTATATATATAAATATGTGTTTGTGAAGGGTTTTGAGAAAAACTTTTTTCAGGCATATCAAACCCAAAGAACTACATTTAGTGTATCGAGGGACGAGGAATCAAACAACGCGGGTGGAGATTGTGTCCTAACGTCGTAAGTAGCAATCGTGTTAACAAACAATTTATTGATGTATGTGTGTGTGTGTGTAGTTTCAACTCTCTGTACTTAACACTTTAATAATTGAATTTGTATGTACATGATAAATGTATCATTGATTCTATTCAGTATTTTTTTACAAAGTTTCATTGAATAATATTTGGTTCGATTAGAAATTATTTGAAAGTACATTAACTTTATGTGATAAATGTATCATTGATTCTAAGCAGTATTTACAAAGTTCCAGTGAATAATATTTGGTTTGATTAGAAATTATTTGAAAGTACATTAACTTATGAAAAATGACACATACTTGAAAAAGTTTACTTACTTAACGCATTTGATTCTTTCTTTCCACTGACTGTGTGTGTGTGCATGTGATAATTGAATATTTATCGTATTCGTGATTCTAATATCGACTGTATTGTTATGTTACAGATAAACTTCCTTGTGAACTGTATCTACAGCCGTGAAATTATTATTTAAAAAAATCTTACAATGTCAAAATTATTATTATTAATATTGTATTTATTTTATATAACAATGTTTGTTTGTGATATATATATTTAATTAATGTAAAATGTATTTTGAATAATTGTATTATAACGGTTTGTAAACTATAATTTAAGTTTGTGTACAGTGCTGTAAATATATATTTAATCATTTAAAACAATATTATTATTATTAATATTGTATTTATTTTATATATAACAATGTTTGTTTGTGATATATATATTTAATCAATGTAAAATGTATTTTGAATAATTGTATTACAGCGGTTTGTAAACTATATTTAAGTTTGTGTACAGTGTCGTAAATATACATTTAATCATTTAAAACAATATTATTAATATTGTATTTATTTTATATAACAATGTTTGTTTGTGATATATATATTTAATCAATGTAAAATGTATTTTTGAATAATTGTATTACAACGGTTTGTAAACTATATTTTAAGTTTGTATACAGTGGTGTAAATATATATTTAATCATTTAAAACAAATTATGGTTTATTTTAATTTATTTCGTTATAAACCTCTGAACATGTAAGCAATTATTTGTAAAGTACATTAAATTATGTGAAATGCTACACCGAAAGATTCAAATCATACCTTATTGGTACTGTCAACTATTTGAATGTGGGAATTTCTACCGACGTTTGCAGCAGCAGCAGCAGCAGCAATACACAATACGCATTACATTAAAACTATCACGATTATATTATTCATTGATGTACAAACAATTTACATAGCACACACACACACAATAGGCTAACATTTACTGTGAAGCTGTTAACGTATGGATTTGTCATCTGTAACAGCACACACACAGGTAATTACATTATAAACTAGGAATTTCTTCCGACGTCTGCGAGCGAGAGAGAGAGAGCGAGAGATGTTGTACAACAGATTTTTGAGGATTCATCTGTAACAGCACACACACAGGTAATTACATTATAAACTAGGAATTTCTTCCGACGTCTGCGAGCGAGAGAGAGAGAGATGATATATCACTGTAAAACCGATGACATAACGAGAGAGAGAGTGCTAGCACATATGTTGTGTATATTAATTTCTAAATCGCTGTCAATGACCGTCATGTGGCAAAATTAGAAGTAGGACACAACGAGGTAGGCGATAAATATATTTCCTGGTGATTACATTTTAGTATCGCTAATTACAATAATCCATAAGTAGCACAACTTACTGACGCTTATGTAAAACCGATGACATAAAGAAAGAGAGAGGGGGAGGGAGAGAGATAGTTATTTACATTCAAAGAGAGAATTGACCCATCACCCACCCCTGATATGCAAATCAGCTTCATTAAAAATAAAAAATAAAGCATGTACGACAAACCTACTGTCTCGAGTCTCAGATTCTGGCGGACAAATATCCATTTTCACTTGATAGATAGGTGTACCATTTATACATATTTTGTAAATACTAGTTTAAATATATATATTTTTTCATATTTGTAACATTATAATTGCGTAACACTTTACTGCACATTGGAAGAACGAGATTGGTGTAGAGAGAGAGAGAGAGAGAGACCCGTTACATAAACATGCAGAGAGAGAGAGAGAGGGAGGGAGAGAGATAGTTATTTACATTCAAAGAGAGAATTGACCCATCACCCACCCCTGATATGCAAATCAGCTTCATTAAAAATAAAAAATAAAGCATGCACGACAAACATACTCTCTCGAGTCTCAGATTGTGGCGGACAAATATCCATTTTCACTTGATAGATAGGTGTACCATTTATACATATTTTGTAAATACTAGTTTAAATATATATATTTTTCATATTTGTAACATTATAATTGCGTAACACTTTACCGCACATTGCAAGAACGAGATTGGTGTAGAGAGAGAGAGAGAGAGAGAGAGAGAGACCCATTACATAAACATGCAGAGAGAGAGAGAGAGAGAGAGAGAGGGAGGGAGAGAGATAGTTATTTACATTCAAAGAGAGAATTGACCCATCACCCACCCCTGATATGCAAATCAGCTTCATTAAAAATAAAAAATAAAGCATGCACGACAAACATACTCTCTCGAGTCTCAGATTCTGGCGGACAAATATCCATTTTCACTTGATAGATAGGTGTACCATTTATACATATTTTGTAAATACTAGTTTAAATATATATATTTTTCATATTTGTAACATTATAATTACATAACACTTTACCGCACATTGGAAGAACGAGATTGGTGTAGAGAGAGAGAGAGAGAGACCCATTACATAAACATGCAGAGAGAGAGAGAGAGGGAGGGAGAGAGATAGTTATTTACATTCAAAGAGAGAATTGACCCACCGCCCACCCCCTGATATGCAAATCAGCTTTATTAAAAATAAAAAAAAATTATATTCACGGGTGCGTGTGGTCCATTGAACCCCACCCCCACCCACCACCCACCCCTGATATGCAAATCAGCTTTATTAAAAAATAAAAAATTATATTCGCGGATGCGTGTGGTCCATTGAACTCCACCCCCAACCACCTCTTGATATGCAAATCAATTTAATTAAAAAAATAAAAAATCAAATAAAAAATTTTATTCGAGGAAATTCGCGGATGCTGTGGTCCATTTGGGATGCTGCGGGTCCAGCTGATAGAAAGTGAAAGTGATCTAGGCTCGCGAAAGGCGGCATATATTTGAACTTGGCGCGCGAAAGGCGGCATGGGGTGGTGGTGGGGGAATAACGGTACTTTGGTTTGAACTGTCACTTTCCCTCTACTGAGGGTGATTCGAGATCAAATTCATAATTTTGAAGAATTTAAAGACCTCTTCACGCAAAAGTATTGGGGAGAAGAAAGACAGGACGCGATCAGAGACAGCCTAGGATTCGGCCGGTTTAATTGGAAAGGCAACCTAAATGCGATACAATACATGGAACGTAAGTTACTTGAAAGCCACCAACTGACACTAGCAATCACGGATCGCCAGTTGATTAAGAAAATAGCCCGTCATTATGGTAAAGAAATCGAGATCGCAGTTGTGACAGGGGGAATAAATTCCATTCAAAATCTTGAGTCACTGATTTCGGAATACGCAATGATTAACCAACACACAAACAGAGAAAGCGATTATGTAAGAGCTCACGAAAAGGTGAACGCTTGTGGCGTGGGAGGGGCGACAAATTCAACCCAACCGTTTCACAACAAGGGGGTAGGATGGAAACAGCAACCTTGGACAAACAAAAAGAGTGAAAACGATAACAATAAGGGGTTTGCCCAGCCTAGTGACCGACAACTCGTAAACTCCATAGAATTCGTAAACAATGGTGCGTCGACCTCAGCTGTGAAAGGGGGCGACAAAGATAAAGAAAAAAAAATTAACCCAACAAAACAAAGAGATAGCCGGAATAACGACTAGTAACTGACTTTACGAGACTAACATACTCTTACCTGATATACGACATGAGTTGATTTATGAAGACGAAAAAAGATAGAACAACGGATCTCAAAATGTCTGGAGATAATAATTAAATTCAATAATAATATTTCAGTTGCTGCCTTAGTAGACATGGGAAGTGCGATAAATGGGTTATCCGAGGAACGGTTTAACCAGTGGCGAAGCTAGTAGTTAATGAATGGGTAGGCAAAAATCTTACGGTAAATTCTTTTTAAGGAATCACTAAAAGGTGGTTCAAATCGGACGCTGAGATAGAATTTGCTGTTAGCGAATGGTTCCGCAAACAGCCATAAGAATTTCACTAGCAGGGAATCTACAGATTAGTGCAACAGTGGGACTCATGTCTTAATGTTAACGGAGACTTCTTTTAAAATCGTTGAATAAAAAATGCTTTACAGCTCTAAACGTGTTTCTATTGAAAAATCCTTGTATAAGTCATACACAATAATACATCTGATTGAACTTCAAATTTTTAAACTTGATTAGTTTCTATATATATGTTTAATGTTACAAACAATTCAAAAAAACAATCTTGATCATCTGTTAGTTCAGCGGAATAACAGGCACATTTTTAATAACCGCATAAAATAAGCACACTTATAAACAACACAGTGCGCTTTAACTTAACTGTTTGCACCATAGAAGTGAGACATGCCTCAACGCTCTATGTGTACAGCACAGGACAATCCCCCTCCCCCGCACTTCCCTATCACTCCTGCACATTGCTTACATACGATGTATACAAAAAACTCTGAGGCAAGTTCACGTTGTCTCATTCGCTTTATGCCGAATCTCACCTGTCACCATCTAGCGGTCGCTCAGTAAAGCACATTTCAGCTTAATAAATTCGACAATGTATAATCTTTACATTACGTAGTTCATACGTATTTATAATTTTTATTCCACAGAATTTTTAGGGTAGGCATTGCCTCAATTGCCTCCATGTAACTTCGCCACTGGTTTTAAGCAAAATAAACAATATTTAGAATCGTATGAAGAACTAAGCATGACGAATACGCTGATTATTAGTGCAGAAAAGAACTATTTCACGACGGAAAAAGAATTATTAAGCATTGTCAGATGTTTGGAGAAGTTTCGAATATACGTCTTGGGTCAACCGTTGACTATAATAACTGATAACAAAGCACTCACTTTCATGCATAAATAGCAGATAATTAACATTGCATATCGTAATAAGAAAATAATTAAAACATAATCAATTAATAATATTAATCGTAGCTGATTAATTAACATTGCAATGGCATCGGAGATTGTGAACTTCAGCAAGTGTTACGAGTGGCAAGGCACCGAAATAGCTCAAAAGCTCTTGTTCACGCCCTAGAGTTTGAAGCTGCCAAGTCAGCGTCCCGCTACATTAATGGGTTTGTGCCATCACATTGCAGTCAGAAGATCCTTGTATCACATTGCCGTTACGATGGGTGCAGAAAAACAATGTTGTCAGACAAACAATTCAAAAGTTCAAGAGAGTCGCAACGATTTGAAAAAGACAGAAGACCGAAATGTTACAACTGTGGAAAACGTGGTCATCTACAGGTAGACTGTTGGAAGAAGAAGATACCGAGAGAAGAGAGTGATCGCACCAATTGGAGAAGTAAAGCCCCACAACAGCACACAGTTTCCACGCTACATAAGACCACTGGAAACTTGATTGTTAATGGGTTTGCGGAAGGTAAACCAACATCATTTACAGTTGACACGGGCGCATCAGTGTCTATTGTGCGCCCGGACTTAATCAGCAACCGACGGCCTCAAATTAGCTCTTGTACAATACAGACTGTGACTGGAAGCCCTGCCAAGGTGCTAGGAAAGGTAGCTGTATTCCTGGGTCTTCTCTTAGTTTAGCCACCAAATGATCGTTGCAGACATTTACAATGAAGTGATTCTTGGCACGGACATTATGAATGCCTACGGATTCGTTGTGGACTTAAGAGAGAATGTCCGGAAGGTTGGCCAAGAGAAGATAAAGCTTTGCATGGCTAAAATGACAGGGTCTACCAACCGTTCGATTAAGCGAGTGGCATTAAATTGAAGAAAAAGTCAACAGGTCTGGTCAAGAGGAACCCTCCCTATTGCAAGCGGAAATGGAGGAAGAACTAGCAGAGGAAATACAAATAAGTGTAACAACAAAATAAATGATTGGAAAGCCAACTATGGGTGTCGAGACAAAACTCTTGCTTGTTCCTGAGCTGATAGAAGCATCCGAGGGAAAAGTGGCTGAAGATGAGGTTACGCAACAGGTTGTTGACGAGAACCAAACAAACTTGGATCAGCCAGTGGTGTTTAGGTCATCAGTACATGATGCAACGGGAGTGATTCCAGTGAAACTAGTGATTGCGCGGAAGACTCGCATTCCTGGCAACGTGATGTTCGGATCACACGAGACTGAATTCGAAGAACGGGAGAATTATCTTTCCCAAGGACGTCCACCTAGACTGCCTGGTCGAGTTTGCCAGTTCGGGACGAACAGGCTTAAGGAGGAGGCAGTGTTACGACATCACAGAACAATCTACGTGCTTGTCGAAATGCCAGAAGAATCTCGCTCTTATGTGTGCGGCATACGTGACTGTAGATGCATTTGCGAGTCTTCTCGATGCTGCCAGACTTCGCGTGGGCGCACGGACTGTGTCAAGGCAAGTAATTACGTCGTAGCTATACTGGTGCTATCGCGCATTATGGAATAATCTAGTAATTTAGGGAGATATAAATACCAGTACTCAACGATGTTCAGTCGGTATAGCAGTGATATATATTTTCAGTGCGGTTCGAGTTATTATCGGCGAGATTACTGTGTACATTCAAATGGTTATTAGTGAAGTGTTGCGTTTTATAATTGGGCGGTACAATTGTAATACAATTGTGTTTAATATTAGTGACATTTTATTGCGTGTGAACAATTTTTGTTTGATTTGTTGTAGTCGACTGTGTTGTCAAATTACGAACTGTTTAACTGTAAAAATTAAAGCTGGTGATTAGTAACTTAATTGGTGTCTTGTACTTATTTTGTTTCCACTGTACCAATGACAATCAAGTAGACCGTCGTAACAATATAATGACCAAGTTACATACAATGGTCATAGGAAAAAGATGGGAAAAGAGGAAAAATACCAAGACCAAAAGAAATATTCCTGTATTCCTGTAAAGATATAACTTACAGGAAATTAAAGGAAACTAGAGTAAATTAAAGTCAGCTTGTTCTGCCATTGACTTGGTTCAGGGATAGGGTAGGCCAATTTTCTTTATACAGGGTATACAATAGTCAAGTAGAATATATACTAAAATCTCTCTGTTATTCTGATTTTAATTTTTGAAATTCATTAAGACTTAAATGTGATAAACTGTATACCTGAGAATAACAATATTCTCCACTCCCAACATGCAACTTTGAAGAAACCATTTGTTGTTAAGGTACTCGAAATTAAGTTGTCTTGATTGTTCATCTCTTCTTTCACAGCACTATCACTTTACTAAAAATGAACTTTATCTTGTGAAAACTTACTTTTTTCGTCGGACGCGTTTTGGCGTAAGTATCCGCCTTCTTCAGCTTTTAGTCAGACTGCCATCATTTCATAACGGTTTTTGTGTGGAAGGTGTAGTGGGGGTGGTGTGTGGGGAAGGGGATTGGTGCAGGGATTCAACTTGATGTTTGTTTTTTGTAAAATTGTGTCAAAAAGTGTATGTGATTTATATTGTAATTGATCGTTGAGTATGTTGTTTGGTTGTGTTGTGTGGTGTTTATATATTTCGTATTGTTCAGTTGTGTTGAGTTTTCGACCTTTAGGTAAGTAATGTAAAATTTCGAGATTAGTGTCTATGTTGGTGTAACTGTGGTTTTCTGTGTGTATGTGTGTGGCAAATGCGGAGTGTATATTGTTGTTGGTTAGAGCTTTTAAGTGTTCAGAATAACGGGATGAAAAAGATCTTCCTGTCTGGTCGATGTAGAAACTATTGCAGTCATTACAATTTAATTTGTAAACACCTGTTTTGTTATATTTGTCTATGTCTGTGTTTGTATTATTGATGTGTTTTGTAATGGTATTGGTTGCTCTCAACTCCTACACACACAAAATCGCCAACACATTCAGAAAACACAAATACAAAATAGCATACAGAACAACCAATACCATTACAAAACACATCAATAATACAAACACAGACATAGACAAATATAACAAAACAGGTGTTTACAAATTAAATTGTAATGACTGCAATAGTTTCTACATCGGCCAGACAGGAAGATCTTTTTCATCCCATTATTCTGATCACTTAAAAGCTCTAACCAACAACAATATACACTCCGCATTTGCCACACACATACACACAGAAAACCACAGTTACACCAACATAGACACTAATCTCGAAATTTTACATTACTTACCTAAAGGTCGAAAACTCAACACAACTGAACAATACGAAATATATAAACACCACACAACACAACCAAACAACATACTCAACGATCAATTACAATATAAATCACATACACTTTTTGACACAATTTTACAAAAAACAAACATCAAGTTGAATCCCTGCACCAATCCCCTTCCCCCACACACCACCACCACTATACCTTCCACACAAAAACCGCTACAAAATGATGGCAGTCTGACTAAAAGCTGAAGAAGGCGGATACGTACGCCGAAACGCGTCCGACGAAAAAAGTAAGTTTTCACAAGATAAAGTTCATTTTTAGTAAAGTGACTCGAAATTAAATTACAAAGTTAAAAATCAAAAGAACTGTAAAAGTATAAAAGACACTACTGAATGGGAGAGCTGTAAATATAACACTTCAGATACAGTCCAACATCTGAATGAACTAAGATAGAATTACAAGAAGATTGATGGGCAGCACAGAGTATAGAAATGTTATAGTTTGACGTAGTACTTTCACAACAAGAGATTTATCATTCTGAGTGTGAACATTTAAACACAAGAAATGCCATTACACAACAACAGCAACAGGTAAACTAGTTCATCAGTACACTTCATTAAGACTTGAAGCTAATGCACATACAAGCACTAACTCTCTCTTCTGGTCTATGGCATCATCCATAACATCAATGTGTTATGGGACATAATTCCACTCAGCATTAACCCATAAAGTTTGTTGTTTACTGCCAAATCAGTTTGATGTAAAATTGTTCTACAATGTATTTCTCAAGATCTTGTTTTTTGCCTCTTTCCAGATTTTAAAAATACTCACATTTTAAACATTTAAAATGTTCATCATTATTCTTTTTTTCTTCTTTCAATACACTTTCTCCACAATGTTTCACTTATCAAGCCCTATCTCCATTAATACAGCGCAGAGAGTTTTCCCTTTTTAATGACCACTAATTTCGTTATTCTCCTGACATCATAATGTTGTAATTTTGTGATTTAAACATATGTAAACCATTCTCTATAACTGCATTTCAAAAATTTCCAACTTTTGGTATCACATTCTTCTACCTAGTGGTCCTGTGACGATTTAATAGGGTTAAATAGCACAAAATAAAAAAAAATCCCATGCGACGAGCATTAGCATCAACCACAGTGAAAATTTTACAAGAGAGATTATTTAAAGACTTTGGTATACCAGTACACCTAGTGTCAGATAACGGACCCCAGTTTAAGTCCAAAGAATTCAGGGACATGTGTTTCAGACTAGGCATAGACCATATAACTGTTACAGAGTACCGTCCACAAGGTAATATCGCTGAAAGGTATTTGCAAAACTTAAAATCCGCTTTAATAGCCTATCATGCAAACGACCAGACATCATGGGACCAGAACCTATCCTGGATCCAATTTGGTTTCAACTCAGCATATCACGAAGGACATAAATCTACACCATTTGATTTGTTGTACAAATATAAACCAAATCACCCATTATCCACAAAGTGGAAAATACATAAATTGCTACCAAGCGAAATCAGTGTTAAAAATATAAAAAAAAATATGGAACGAAGCTCGCGCAAATCTGAGAGTAAACTTAAGAAAATCGCGAAAATATCACAAGCGTGATAGTAAAGAAATTAAGTATCAAGTCAGAGACCTAGTGATGTTCCAAACTCATCCGACGAGTAGTGCAGTTGATAAGACCACCTCCAAGCTATCTTACCGATGGTGTGGCCCTTACAGGATTCAAAAATATTTAACGCCTGTAACCGTAGCACTGTATGACCCCACTACGGATAATTATGTACGAAGAAGTCATGTTTCCCAGATAAAATATTATCACGGAAATTGTTCTGCTAGTGAGCAAAGAAAGAAATGAAGTTAAAAACAATAAATGTACTACGAAGTATATTTCCTATATTGTAATTAAGTCACTGTAAACCATACTTAATTACAAAATCGTAAGGTATGAATAAGAATGAGGCCTGATCAACCTTAGATCCTATTCACCAAAAATAAATAAAAGCGATATGTAAAGTCAACTGACAAATAAAGGTAACGTTACCACAGAAAAATACAGTACTAAGATAAAATTGTCGACGAACAATTAAAAAAGGAAAGGAAACGCAGTAAGTATGAAAAACATACTCTGTGTAGAATAACTCCACTAAACGAGTTAGAAAAAGCTAAACAAAAAAACTGGTAGTAGTATTAAGTAGTAGTATTAAGTAATAGTATTAAGTAGTAGAATTAAGATACATTTTAGAGATAGTATAGTATTGTATCTTTTAGAAAAAAAAACAATAAAATAAAAAATATTGAATTGATAATGATTCGATTATCACATGAGTGAATCACGAAAAGAGAGAAAGGGGATTTCACACGGAAGCTCGTACCAAATTCCCATTGTAATTCTTAGCTATTTCCCCATTGAATAGACATCGGTCTCCGACCCAGTGTCTTCTTTAAGTGGAGGAGAATGTGACAATTTAATAGGGTTAAATAGCACAAAATAAAAAAAAGGTAAAAATAATATAATCCTAAATGAAACTACATAATTTCCATAATTTCTCTCCCTATGAAATAAATAGAAAACTAAATAATGTTAAACAAATAAATATGTAAACCACCTCCTGTTTCATCAGCGAGTAATAAATTATAGAGAGACGTAATAAACCAGCAATTTAAAATAAGTAAAAATAATAATTAATAAATTAAGAACTATTTATCGCGCCGGTAAAGAACAACAAGCGCGGACACGCACTTCGCTAAGCCAGCGGCGCGCCCCAAATTAGTTGTAAATCAGACTCCGCAGTTAGAACAACACAGTTGAAAATGTAGTCAGTAACTAGAAAATTATAGAGAATGAAAGAATATGTCATTCACTCTCTTAGTTTCTTTAAGCTAATGCTTAGTAAAGCTGATAGCAAATATTATCAGTAATTTCAATATGTTTAACATCTTTGATACGTTTTAAGTGTGTGTTTATGACATCTCTGCAGTTGATTTAATGTCACGTCAACGTGATAGAGATCACAGTATATGTAACAGTTTAACTATAAGTACAAAGTGCGGTAAACCGAAGTAAGTGAGTTCAAGTGAAAGTTTCTCACCACCGCTAGCACCAGAACCTGATAAACCCTGCAAAAAGAGAGAGACAACAACACCTTCCATTATTACACCTTCTTCAGTCTCCAGGATAGACCAGAAGCCGCTGAGCTACCGTTTACTACAGACAACCCCGATTCGCCGAGGATGCTACATACAGGTGACCCAGAAGTCAAACTTCTGTAGTTCAGAAATCACTTAATAAAAATATGAAAGACAACTGACACCAAAATAATATTAATATCATAATACAAAAGACTGGCCGAATAAAATTACCAAAAGTAAATTGTTTTCTTTAATATAAAGAAAGGATATATCTCGGATCCGAGGGTATGAATTACCAAAGTTTTATAAATAATTAACCAAGTTGATTAATGAATACATTATGCAGTTATTATTTTTTTAATATAGTTAACTAATCAGTTGAACGAAATAGAGTAAACGAAAAGTAGGTTAAGTATATATATGTATGTTTTAACTATACAAATCATAAGCCTAATTAATTTTTAATAACAAGACAGTAACTCATTTTCTTTTATGCTAATTACCAGGTATGTAAATAAAGAGATGTCATGGACATAAACATGCGTGAATTAATTTGGCAACACGAATCTAATATTCCTTAATTCACAGGTTCCAGTTAAGTGTTTTGTTACGTTGTATTTTAATTAAATATATATATTTTGTGAATATTATGGCAGCCTGTTTAATTGACCGACGTCAATTAACCGGGCCCCCGAGGTTATAATGGCGATAGTATACAGAAGTTATAAAAGATAGTATACAGCCGTTATAGTCCATATTTCAAAACTCACATAGGAGACATCAACATTTTACTGTTTCCTCAGTTTAAATTAACGTTTACATTGGTCAACTACCTATGGTGTCTTGTGACCGATTCTTTTACTGTCTGTTTTGTTTTTAAAAATTCTTTAAGGAAAAAACTTTTGGGTCATATTTGGCATACTTCTGGCATTTTCACACACACACACTTGTATTTTTTAAAGAAGCGACACTGAGAATGTTAAATTTATCTTTGATCCTGTTAAATGATGCAATGCCAGTCCTTTGTTGTTTGTTTCATCATGCGTGTCATAAGAAAGAAGTAAGGTTTTACAGCTTTGTCAAGAACAGGGTTTATTTCACTCAGATGGTAGTATTCCAAACAAAAAGGCTGCTTATTGTTTGAAGGTAAAAAGATCAGTCACGACAGTCTGATCAACTGAATCCAGCAGTGTAAAGGGAAGAAGAGGTGTGTTCTGGAAAAAAGAACGATCTCTCAATCTTATGAGAAACCAAAGTCTACAAAACAGTCATCAAGATTGGTTCCCCTAGGTTATGATCATCAACTTCCGTTCTCTTCACAACAATCACATGTAAAGTTTTCACAGTGTTACATGTAAACAGAGACATTAAATGATATTTGTATATTTACAGCTAAATACTTATTCTGTATGCTTACAGTATGAGTAATACAAATACTGTCCATAAATATGTTGAAAATAATTTTGTATGATAATATGCAATTTTCCCCACATACATACAACAGATGCAACTCATATTTTGAATTTATGAATATACAAATCTGCTAGCACACATACAATACACCTCCAAAATGTAATAAGCATATATAGAATTAAAGACACAAGCTATAATAAACAGATTTATGTGGTTGTTGTTACACTGTTGGTACAAAAAGTGTCAATGTTTGTACACAATATATCAATTGTTCTATACATAATTAAGCAGAATGTTAATAATTATTGGTAATTTTAAAAATTTTGTATTCTTCTTTTTATTAGTTTTTATTTATTTGTTCATATTTTTATTAGTTTTATTAGGTTTTTCAAATACCATTTTATTCAGAAATAATGTTTACAGTTGAAACTTTACAGTTACTGTAGTTTATGACATGTTCTTTGTTTTTATTTTAAATTTAAACACACACACACACACACACACAAATAAAATTCAGCATATACATATTCTGCAGTTTGTAATGTTTATCTTCTAGTAACAAAAGTTTCAATTATCGTATACCTTATATTAGCCCAGTCAATAAAGGTTTTGAATCGGAAATATTTAGGGTAAAGCTGAATTTTACCCCATTGATAGACTACTACCAGAGGAACATTTTTACAAAAGTCCCTAAAAATCCCTCTGGAGCTCTTTTGAATCCCCCCCCCAGCCCCCTCTAAGGTTCAAAATGCCAATATTTACGGAACAGCCATTATCTCTGTTACTAATGATCGGATCAAGTTCAACTTTTTTTGTCTTGTTTGTTATTAAATGGGCTACAATATTGGTTGTCTTCATATTTACGTTAAACCTAATAGTTTTTGATAAATTTAAGAAAATATGTGGAAAAAGTAGGTTTTTTTACTTTGAAACTTTTGATTTCTGCGCTATATTTTTTTTATGTCATATTATGTAAAAACCCTTCCTATAAAAGTTATAGCCTTCACTTTTTTGAATCTACTGATACACATTTTTATTTATTTATGTGCAATGGTAACGCTGGTGAAGGGGGAGAAAGCAAGAAAGGTCGGCGTGCGACGCGGCCGCCCAGTCATCGCAAGCAATGTCTTACTATCAGGGCCGGACCTACAATTATTATTAAGGGGGGCAAGCTTTGCTGTTGGCGCCCTCCCCGAGGGTACCCGATTTACC
Organism: Magicicada septendecula; assembly: GCA_034769895.1. Classification (NCBI taxonomy): domain Eukaryota; kingdom Metazoa; phylum Arthropoda; class Insecta; order Hemiptera; family Cicadidae; genus Magicicada; species Magicicada septendecula. Next base: position 233,575,636 of record CM068372.1, on the reverse strand, counting down.
AAAAGGTCTAATGCTACATGAGGTTGAAAAAAAAACAGATTAGAGATTACAGTATTATTTTAATTAAATAGTAATTCTTTTTCATAACACATATAAACTAGTATTCAAAAAGTACTATAAATGAATAAGAAATAATTATAAAGAAAGGTTTGAGTATTTTTATAATTATAACGCATATACAGTTTTTAAAGTTTAATGGAAAAGAACAATAAAGTAAAAACATACTATTCAATATATTAATTAAACTCTTATCTTTTGAGCCTTCTTTGCTACAAATGTGTTAATTATATGATCAAAAGAAATCGAAGAAGCCCTTTGATGCTCAATGGAAATAATGCTCAAGTTAGTAAGTCTTTGCTGTTTCATAGCATTTCTCAAATAGGTTTTTATAAGCTTCAATTTGCTGAAACTTCTTTCTCCAGTTGCTACAGACACTGGAAGTGTTACAAAGATTTTTAGAGCAACATGTATATTTGGATACCCCTCTTCCAGCTTGCTTTCATACAATATTTTGAGCATAGTTGCTGCTGTTGCATCTTCCAATCCATCTTCCGTGGTTAGAGCGTGAAACTTAAAACTCTCTATTTCATTTAAAAGTTCTTCTTCATTTAAATCATTAGCATAGGTTCTAGCTAACTCTCTAGCCTTACTTTTTAAAGTATCAACATCTAGTTTTTTAATTTGATCCCCACACAAGAAACTAAACTTGTCAGCAATCATTTTCAGTGCATCATACCTGTTGGTTAGCTCACTAATAATTCTATCACAAATTTGAAAAAGTGATTTTTTGAACAGTTCTTCTGCCGTGAGATTTGATGCATCATCTTCACATGTTTCCTCTGGCATTTTCTTTTTTCCTCTTCCTTGTTTCTTTGTATTCTGTTGTTATGCCAATATTACTTGATAAGAATTTTTCCTCATCAATTACCTCTGAAACAGTTAACTCCCTAGTCGAAGATAATAAATTTAGAAGACCATGTATGATTTTTGCAGCCTTGTCTACTGTTGCATCTTCTCTTTGTAAAAACTTGTTAACTCGATCAATTTTCTTGAGAATTGTATACCAAAAACATGTCATGACAACGCATTCGAAATTTTTCAAATTGCAGATTAGAGATTTGGCTTCAGATCTTGTTTCTGGAGATGAGAATTCATGAGTGTTCAGTTCTTCAAGAGCATAGAGCACTTTGTCCGTATGTTTATATATAACCTCCACGGATTCAAGCCTTGCTGACCATCTTGTTTTGCTTTCTGATTTTAAACTAAGAGGTACATGTTTTTTTAATACTTCCCACCTTGATGTTGAACCATAAAAGTAGTTGTAAAGACTGTTTACAATACCAAAATATGATTGGGCTTCAACACATGCCTCTGCTGAATGGACTCCAACTAAATTTAAGGAGTGGGCTGAGCATGGAACAAAATAGGCCAGTTTGTTCTCTTGGACTATCCTTGATTGTACTCCCTTGTATTTCCCAGCCATGTTTGCTCCGTTGTCATATGACTGGCCTCTGCAATATTTCAAATCTAGACCATCTTGTTTGAGCTTTTCAGCGATACTTTCAAAAAGACCCTCACCTGTCTTTTCACTCGCAGTGAAAAAATCCAAAAAACTTTCACAAATCTCAGGCCCTTCCTCATTAAATTTAATGTATCGAATAACTTCAGTCATCTGTTCATTTTTACTCACATCAGGAGTACAGTCGAAAATCAAAGAAAAATATTAGGTGCTTTAATGTCTTTAATAATGTCTTCCCTAATTTGATGTGCAATGAGATCAAGAAACTCGTCTTGTACTTTGTGGGAAAAATAACTGAGCTGCCCTTTCTTGTGGCGATCAATATGTTGGCGCAAGTTTTCGTTGTAGTGGGAAATTAAATCTATAGTGTAGAGAAACTTGCCACTATCTGGATCTGCAAAGTTACACGTTTCATTCGTCCCCCTAAACGAACTACCCTGTTTTGCCAAAAATAAGATAGCATCTATACAGCGTAGCACTTCCCTCCAATGGGATTCCTTTTTTTTATTTGATCTTGCAATTCCCTGTCGATCCCTCCTTTACCAAGGGAAGCTTCTAAGGCCTTCCATGAAACAAACGACATCTTATGACTCTGTGAGTTTTCATGTTCTGGTAACTTTTCATTAAGTTTTCTCCAATTTATGAAGCCCTCCTTTCTTGCTAAGTAAGACCGTTTAGATTCATGGTCTGTGATCAAGAATGATCGACGACTTCTCTGCCTCTTGTTGTCTTGCTTTCGCTTTCTTTCTGTTGACAGCTCGTGACGCCTTTTTTGACATATTGATATAGTTTTATTTTTTATAAATACAAACAAACAAGATAGTCACTGTTAGAATATTCAGTCAGTCACTGAAGGTAACCCAACCTCAGCAGACTCATTGCTGACTGAGGCGAGACTGGTGACTGACAGTCAATCAAAACACACAGTTGCCAACAGCAACTCATACTGCGAGAATATCCCCACCCTGTTTAAGTATTTCTTACTATATTTAGGTAGATGTGGCTATGGACAAATGTAGCTTATTGGGAATTTGCACTAAAAATTTATAATTTATTGTTTCTGGAACAATATTGAGTAATTTAAACTTGACACTAAAACTTATATTTTTGGTTATGAAGCAGTTACTAATTTTTATAAATAAATTATTTTTTGGCGCCCCCCAAAACCTGGCGCCCGGGGCGCGTGCCCCCCTTGCCCCCCCATGGATCCGGCCCTGCTTACTATACTAAAACTTGAATCAGGGGCGGCCCTACCATACGTGCAAGTGGTGCACGGCACCAGGGCGCCGGGCTCAGGGGGGCGCCAAAGCCTTAAGTAGGAATTATACTCTAATTAATTTAGGTTAATTTTTGTTTAGTACGACTTACATACGTGTAACACATCAGGCATGATAATTATTCAGATTTCAACTTAAATTCAATTTTTATTCAATTAAATTTTGATAAGTGAAAATCGGTGCATATTTGCTAAAGTTATTTATCGAAGAGTTTCCCGACACCCACTGTTACGGGTGTAAAATCATAAAATTTATTGTGGGAAACTACACGGAATGCGATTTGTTCACTCAGAGCGACCACTGTGGAGATCTAGTACCAACTATGCAAAGTCGTTCAAAACACCAGAGCTGTTATTTTCGTAGAGCCAAAATGGTGTTGTTTACATTCCACACTCAAAGCACTACGAATGAACTACCGTGGGCGAAATTTGTTTGTAGCGCTTCGAGTGTGGAATGTAAACAACATATACTTTCTTCTAGATCTCCACAGACGTCGCTCTGAGCTCTGAGCGAAGAAGTCGGTTATCACCATTATTCAACCGGATAATGGTTATTATTTATTTATTATTTATTTGAAACCTGCTGAAAAGTAAATAAATTTTATCGATTCTACTTATTTTATCAATCTTATTTATATAGTTGAAGTTAACCTGAACTAAAAATATATGGCAGTGGAAACACGGGCTAGCGGCGAGAAATACAGATTATTTGCGTTAACATTAATGTTTGCAGATGGCTGATGTGGATGTGAAAAAAAAACTTTCCGGTGCACAGAATCGAAAAAGAAAAGTTGAAAAAGAAGTAAATGCGAAGAAGTTTACAGGTTCCATCAAAAAATTTCTTCAATCCAGTAAGTTGCGGTAATTGTTCTAATTTATTAACCCTGTAAGGAGCGGTGGGAGGTAAACATTCCACCTTTATGTTTTTAGTTTTTAAAGAATTATTTAACTATTTCACTAATAAATTAACGCTTTTTGAGAAAATGCACTTTGTCCCCTCTTGCCCCATATGAAGGGCAAGACGGGACAACCTATTCGTAATATCAGTTTTAAGGGATATTATTAATTTAATAATATATATAAACTTATATATATGAACTTACTGTTCATTAGTGAAAGTTTTATATATATTATTAAATTAATAAAGTGAACGAAGAGGATGCAACAACAAGATAATATTATTAATTGTTTATTACATTCTTTCCCAAAATATACACACGTGATGACGTGAACGTCTACCTCATCACTATCAACACCCGTGCACTTATTGAGAGCCCATTTGTGACATAATAGTTTTTTGAAGTCGAACATAGACTATCCCCTTAACTCCTCAAAGGGTTAAGAACTAAAGAAGAAATAGCTTTTAATCAAAACAAAAGAGGCCAATTTTCATATATATTTATAGCTGATTAGATATAATTTGATCTGTACATTTATAATCAGATCTGATTAGATTTGACAATATTTTGCCGAGATGTCATTCATAAAATATAAACGATTTTTTATAAACAGACAAATTACGATTTTATTTTTTCAGATAATGTCTACCAAAATGCTTTGGTTTTATCTCAAATTAAAGCAAACCTTTTTTGATAAATTTATTTACAAAAATAATAAATGACTAATTGTGTGTTTTGATTTAACGATTTTCTCATTTAATTTGAAGTTTGATGGATTATTAGGGCTACTAACTAACGTTATTAATGGCGTAGGCCTATGTTGTTTATTTCTAGAAAATTTTTTAAACAAATTATATAATTCAAAGGTTTTCTTAAAAATATATAAACACGGGGTAAGTTTCCCAGTTTTTATTTTAATTCTGACAGCTGTTTCGACTAATTAGGTCACCATCAAAGATATGATGAACACAAAACAGAGGATGTAAGGGTGTTTAGGGCGTGTAACAGAACACGTGTAGGGGGTGAAGGTGGAAGGGATTGTGGGATTGAAGGGATCTTAAAAATCTAAATATAATTTAAATACAAATATAAAGTTAACTAAACTAAATAACAGATTTTAATATGCAGATACACAGAATTCAATTTGTTGATTTGTTAAATTTTTGTTACTTTTTATTGCTTTTTTAATTTCTAACGAATCCATTTTTTTACCTTTTTGTATGTTGTGCAGTAGTGTTATGTTTTTTTGTATCTATGAAGTGATTGTGTTGTAAGCAATGGTCTGCAAAACCTGTATTGGCTGTGTTGGTTATCATATCATAATATTGGTTGGTTAACATAAAATCGCCTTTTTATGTTCAGGAATGCGATGTTTCAGAGCACGGCCACATTGTCCGATATAAATAGCATCATATTCTGCACATTGTATTTCATAAACTCCATTTTTCTCTAATGTGTTAGATTTTTCTTTATTGTTGACTAGCAATGAAAAAAGATTAATCGACATATTTTGATACCCTGATCTGGCTCATTGCCCTCATTGGAATAAAACTCTTTTAAAATAATTTTCTTCTTTTTTTAAAAATTAAAGATTCTAATATATAATTTATTTGTTAATAATATTTAGAATTGTATTCATTATAATATATAGAATAAATGTAGTAATAACAATAATTTTTTTGTTAACAAACAATATATTCTATAAAAAATCATATTTTTGAAATAAAATTTACACTTCTTAGGGTTAATTTACCTACTTTTTGTTCCCTTTTCTTTAACAGGCCCATCTTCAGCTTTCGAAAATCTAGTTACAGAAGAAAATCATGAAGATATCGAAGATTCTAGTCCTATTTTTGCAGTCCCGTCTGCAGAGTCTTCCCCTCTACCAGTTATTGAATGTAACCCAGTAGAATGTGCCAATTCCTCTTCAGAAATGGAAATAGGATTAATTCCTAAAGATGCAATGAATGATCTTGCCTTATGGCCTGAAGTAATATCAGATAACCTAAGGATATGTTTAGTAAATCACGGACCAGTACAGTTAAACAATTTTATTTTTCCGAAGAATAATAAAAACAGGTCATTTTCAAATGTATATTTTATAAAGAAGTTATGAAATAATGAAACTGTTGAAAGAGACTGGTTCGTCTACTCAAAATCAAATGATTCTGTTTATTGTTTTTACTGTAAACTTTTTAATGTTAATGCCACTACTTTTAATGATAAAATGGGATATAAAGATTGGCAACATTTGTCTAGAAGTATAGAGCTACATGAAAAAAGTTATAACCATTTAATGAGTGTTAAAAAGTGTCTTGATTTAAAAAGTTGTATTTTAAAAGGAAACACTATAGACTCCATAAACCTAGCTGAGATTGAGCGCAAAAAAAAAGGTGGATAGCTGTAATAGAAAGAATAATTTATCTCATTCAATTTTTAGCGAAGCAATGTTTAGCATTAAGAGGAAAGACTGAAACTATATTTAAATCCAATACTGGAATTTTTTTGAAACTGGTTGAATGTATTTCTAATTTTGATAATGTATTAGAGGAACACATTGCTCACATCCAAAAAACTCAACATCGTATGCCTCATTATCTTGGTCATAAAATTCAGAATGAAATAATCTATATAATGGGCGAAAAAATTAAAACAACTATTGTTAATGACCTAAAACTTTCAAAATACTATTCAGTTATTTTAGATTGCACTCCTGATATCTCACATGAGGAGCAAATTTCAGTCGTTAGATTTGTATTTTTAAACCCATCTACAAAATATGCTGAAGTGAAGGAATATTTTTTTCCCTATCACTGATACTACTGGACAAGGGCTGTCGACATTTCTTTTAGAATTTTTGACATCCTTGAATATTGACTTAAAGGATATGTGCGGTCAAGGGTATGACAATGACGCAAATATGAAAGACAAAAATATCGGCCTTCAGAAAAAAATTCTAGAATTAAACCCACGCGCTTTTTATGTTCCTTGTGCGGGACACAGTCTTAATTTAGTCATTAATGATACAGCTAAGTGTTCACTAGAAATAACAAATTTCTTTTCTATTGTTCAAGAAATTTATATATTTTTTTCAGCATCAACTTCGCGTTGGCAGACACTTATGAGCATGGTTCCTACTTTAACTTTAAAACCATTATCTACTACTAGATGGGAGAGCAGAGTCAAAGCATTAAAGACACTTCGTTTTAACCTAGGAAAAATTTATGATGCTTTATATTCAATTTATTCTGATGACAAAAGAGATACTGACTCAAAAAACTTAGCTAGTTCGTTAATATCAAAACTAAAGTCGTTTAAATTAATTTGCTCTCTTGTTATTTGGTACGATATATTACCAAAAATTAATATTATTAGTAAAGCTTTGCAAAAATCTGACGTTGCTCTTTCAGAGGCAGTCAAAATGACATCTCAAATAAAAGATGATTTAGTCAAAACTCGTACCGAGTCTGCATTCAAGGAAATGATAAGTAACGCAAAAACTGTTGCCGAAGAAGTTGCTGCAGAAATTGAATTTCCCTTAGCTACCCGTCCCCATCCCAGAAAAAGATTTTTTAATTACGAGGTTGTGGATGAACCCATCTCTGATCCAGAAAGCAATTTCAAAATAAATTTCTACTATTATTTGCTGGATACTGTGATATCAAAATTAGATGAACGATTCGAACTTTTTAAATGAAAACAACATGTCTTTTTTCTTTTTTACAAAATATTAACAATTGGAAAAATTTTAATTCTGAGAAAAAAGAATGCTGTGTTTAAATTTACAGCAGAAATTGAGCAATGGTTCAGAATCGGACATTGATGGAGAGGACTTATTCAATGAACTCGAAATTTTACCAACGTTCGTTGACGATTACACAACCCCATTAAATATTTTGAATTACTTGCTTTCAAACAGTTTAGTTTCAGCATTTCCGAATTTGTCAACCGCACTACGAATTTATTTGACATTACCAGTCACAGTGGGCCACAGTGAAAGATCTTTTTCAAAATTAAAATTAGTTAAAAATTATCTTAGGTCAGCAATATCTCAAACTAGATTAACTAATTTATCAATAATTAGTATCGAACATGAAACTCGTATAGAAGTAAGTGACATTGTTAGGGATTTTGCTAATGCAAAGGCTCGAAAAGTAAATTTTTTGTAACTTTGTAAGTTATATTAGTTGTAAGTTATAATAAATAAACATTACTTACTAATTCAATTTTTAATTTTGTTTCATTATACTTTGTATAAATGGCGCAATAAACTATTTAACATAAATAAAACAAAAGTTGGTTTCTATAAGACCCCAGATATCCTCAATAACGGCTTACTCCTATTTTCCGATCCAATTTTGTAAGTAATTTGTGTGACGTGGGATGGTGTTTGTAATAACCTGATAGGTTTCAAATGTAATGACTGGATAAAGGTTGGGGGGGGCACGATATTTCTCGCACCAGGGCGCCGGATAGGCTAGGGCCGCCACTGACTTGAATAGTTGATCACGTAATTTGTGAATGAAGTAGATGTAATGGTATTACATCTACTACAAGATGTAAAGTAGATGAATGGGATTATGGTTATTAAATCTACATCTTTAAATTGGGTTTACCGAGGAAATAACAATATGATATAAAACAATATAAAATGATTTTTTTTAAATATATACTAAAATGCTTATGCCAGTTTTGGTTTGGGGGGTTTCCCCTAACCCTTTTCACTAAGGGCCATTCCAATATCCACCACCTATGGACCCGCCGTGTCCCGGACTCGCAAAACTGGCAGCTGTTTAAAGACACTGTATCACATGGCGATAAGTGCTTTACAGCATCACGGACCACCCACCCACCACTAACATGTTATATACTTTATTCTCTTTTATCATCTAGCTCTTTTTATGTTTACATTTTATTTACATTTGTTGTTTCTATTATATATTCAACACTATCCACACTATCTTCCTCGGAATAAATTGGTGAGTTTAAGCATGATAACCCACTACAATGGTCACACATTGGAGAACAGACCAAGCTGGCTTTTCTGCACCCACAGTAACCACCACATCCTTTTTTGCAAGCACATGATAGTTGATATAACAGATCATCTGGAGCAAATGGTTTGGATGTTGTAACTGGTTTCAGTGTTCTTTTGAAACTTCCATTGTGTTTTATAGTTTCAATTTTCCACCCCCACTCTGTGGTGGGGAGTTTGTTTCCTTACCATCTCTGAATTTGTAAAAAAACTCTAAGTAAGTGTTGATGGCACGCTTCTGAGGTCGGCAGTAGTTTTGCCAGGTCAAAGTTAGATCTTAGCGTACTTTTCTTTGTCAGAGCCACATGTCTGTAATATCGGGCCTCGTTCAACGTAGAATATTTTTTCAGCCCATACAAATACAGCACAAATTTCTGTCTGGCAGCCAACAATTCTTCTTTCGATGTGGTAGCATCCAGAAAGATCTTGGCCCAACTGTGAGTCCTCTGGTGACTTAAGCATTTCCATTGCTTTTATTTTCCCTATACCATAAAAACAAGAGGTGGTATCACAGCCGGTCAATGCATGGGTAAATAGTAGAAGTTGTCGGGAACTCTTATACTTTTCAATCAATGTTTCTATCTTGTATATGACTGTTGAAAAAATAGCACCACCTTTCTCTTTACGAAAATATATATTTTTCCGTTCAGGAGACAGTGCAATTAACAATACAATTAAATCTGTATCTCAATCCACAACTACAACGTTAGAACTAGTGTTAATTTGGTTTATGGCTGTCATTACAATGTCTACATCGGCATCTTCTTCTGCTGTTATCACCCTCAGTCCATGATTTTGAAGTTCTGATCCCAGAGCTAGCGTCAATTTCTTTTTATTGGTTTTGTTGCACAAGAAGTCCTCTTTTGCTGTAACACGAACAGTGTTTTTCTTAAACGCGATATCGCAGGATGAATGTCTTGCCGCCCTTCTGTTCTACTCTTCATTCTTGGTAGTAGGCTCTTCGGGATATCCATTAAAAACAACGATCGCATTTTCCCATACTTACTGAGAATATATCCACGGTAGTTTTCTAGGACATCACCATACATACAATTCTTTTGCCATGGCACATGGTGTAGCAGGAATCCTCCATCCAAAACATAAGTACCATCGTTCATATCAAGCTTCTCGACAACACCTTCCTCAAACATCTTCATCAGAGAAGATTTTGTACCCTTTTGAAGAGATACACCATCAATATGGATGATGGACGTGCTGACAATTCATATTCCAGATACAATCTTAATTTGCTGGGGCTGTCACAGACACACAATATACGGTTGAAGAGCTGTTGGGAATTAACGATAACTTCTTTTGATCTAACTTTAACTGATTTTTGCTTTTCTTGGGTTTTTACCACGTCTTTCCTATGAAGTTTGAGCTCTTCAAAATTTTTCCCTTTGTTTTTGCCAATAGCTTTAAGCCCAATCTCATAAGCTTGGTCACAATTTACCGAATTGTCACATACAAATCCAGATTCCAAGGACACTAGTTCTCCCGAGAATTTGGTGAACGGATTGTGTTGTTGACGTCTCCAGGGGAGAGTGAAGAAATTTTGAAGAAATTCCACGGTACGAAGTACATCAGAACGTGGGATACGGTATGCGGATACTGGCAGGTGGAGCTACATCAGGATAGCAGAAAATACCTAGATTTTCTGTTCGATGGAAGGAACTATCAGTTCAAGAGACTACCATTTGGACTGATAAATTCGGTCGCAGTGTTTATCAAATGCAAGGACCAAATATTGGGACAAGACGCATTGAATTTACCACCGTATATGTAGATGACCTGCTGATAACATCGTCGAATTGGAATGACACAGATTCCGATTCATAGTAATCATATTCGATCACTTCACAAAATATACAAAACTATACTCAATTAGCCGTGCGACAACTAAGAAAATTATTGAAATAATCATAACCAAAAGTATACCTGATTTAGGGAAACCTATGACAGTAATCACAGATCACGGAACCCAATTTAAGGGAAATCAATGGAAAAATAAACTCTGGGAACATGATATCAAAACGTACAAAACATCCGTTTATCACCCCAGTAGTAACCCAGCCGATAGAGTACTTAGAGAGGTGGGTCGAATCCTAAGGACCTACTGTCACGATAAACAAAGAGAATGGCACAATTACGTAAAATCCGCAGAGGAATTTATAAACCTAGCATACCACAACTTCATTGAAGTTGGTAAACTTTAGTAAGTCACAGAGATCTATTTGTTTTCTTGACTCTCGTAGTTCAACATGTTGCTCATTATATTGTATTGATGTTCCAAGAAAATCTTCAATGGCTTTGTGTACTTTGAGGAAGAAGAGAGTTCCAAGGACCCATTTCAAAACAGTGCTGTCCGTTATGCCTCGTCCGTGTGTTAGACCCCCCACGGACTTCATGGGATGCATGAGGCCTTGTTCTATACACATATCAGTCCACGTTCCAGACCAATGTGTGCCCTTTCGCGTGACAGTAAAAAATCCCTTTTCCTTAAAGTAAGCCAAGTCTTGATCAGATAGTTTTGATTCAATTTTTGTCATCTGTTGAATGTACAATTGAGCAGACTTCATATAGGGTAAGTGTCCGGCTGCATGGAAATAGGGAAGCATTTCAATGGTTGTGTTTAAATGCAAATCCCAATCTCCGGATCTTTCAGTGAAAATAAATCGCATTATGAGGTCAATGCACTTCAAAAAGTTCACCCACAGCTTAGTTGTTCGACTCAGAGATTGAATGTTCTTCAAACAATCATTTACCTTTTGCAAAGCTTCAATTACTGCAGATTCTTCAAGAACATCTTGTTCATTTCGTTCGTTTCATACCAGTTCATTGGAACATTTTTCTAAAAACTGCATGGAGTCTTTTACATCGGGAAAATTTTCCTTCATCACATTTATGATAGCACAAGCAGTTAAACTGTATGCTCAAACGCACCTTGCATATGCGTGTCCATTCATCATATGGCTTACAGTTGTTTGGCCGTACACAGAGGCCCATAGTGCTTCCAAACCACTTCCCTTCATAATCTTGCCAACAGAACCAAAGAAGGACATGAAGAGATGAAATCCACCTAGTCTCAATATAACTTTTGATATATCACTACTGCTTTCTGCTGATGCTACGATTTCAGATGACTTTAGAAACAATGGTTGATCGAATGTCACAATACAGGCACGGTTTTGTTTCTTGCACTGTTCTAAAGCATAGCTAAGAGCAGAAAAAATTGTAGATGGATTGCTAGGGTCCAAGTTTATGAATTGTACTCCTAATATGTATGTGGTCTCACACTTTTCTCTAGTACTCATCATAGAAGTCATGAATCCATTCCACCCAGGCTGGGTGTTTGAGCCAGCAAGCCACATAACATTGATGGGAAACATCATGTGGTGCATTTTGCAAGTCATACCTCTAGCAGCTTTCAAGTCAGTTATATCTTCGACCAAAATATTGGACAGTCCACTTCGGAGGTTTCTCTTTCCTTAGGAGAGCACATGAATTATTTTGGGTTTAAATGTTCCTGATGAAATTCTTTTGATCTCTATCTGTGTTTCAACGCATGTGCTGGGTGCTATAAATTGTATCCCACCCATTGCGTGGAAAGTGTTTGTACGTTGACGTCCACATTGTCAAACACATATTGAATAAATGCTTCATCACTTATTTTAGGTGATCCTGCATTTATGAGGGAATTCATATACACAGATACTTCATTGTATGAAACACAAACTCTCATTGCTGCAAGTAGGTCAATCAGATGTTTAGATCCATATAGCCTATGAAGTGTCAACCCAATACCAGTTTGAATAGGGGATAGAAATGACCTTGGTCTGACAGCAGAAATTATCGCATGGTTTACCACAGCACATTTTCTTCCAATTTTATTTACATCAGATGTTTTTTTCTTTTTTGTAACTCTGTTAGTAAAGAATCTAAGACTTTCTGGAACCAAGTTTTCACCTCCAGATCTAATCTCATCTATGCTTGGATATTTATGTGAATCGTACTGCATTTTCTGTATGTCCTCTTAATAATGTCTGCAGCAGCTATTACTATTCTTATACGTTCTGTAGCAGGATCTGTTTCTTTATCAACATGCAACTGATCAATTAATTTATTGGCAGTATCGGATGAACATACAACGTTTACTCTTCCAGCAATATTGGACAGAAGTAACCGGTCCTTAAAACGTTCTTTAAGAAGATTTCTCAAGTGTTTATCAGTGTAAGTCTCCTGGAGACCTGAAAAGCCATTGATTATACTCTGTAGTTCTTGTATAGTAAACTGACACTCGTCGCTATTTTCTATGTATTCGCAAAGTTTGTCAAAAGCTTCGCCTAGTTCTGACTTTGGCCTTCCGACTGTATCTTTGCGTGGTGTAGTTTTTAAGAAGTCCCTATAAAAGTATTTATGATACCGTGCTTCAGGTGCCACAAGGTCGCTAACATTATGAAACCTACATTTGACTCTCTCCCACCAGTCATCATGTTGTTCATTACATTTTGCTATTAGATTTTCTCTTATTTCTAATGTAGAGGCAAGGTGGACAGGTTTTCTGCGGTGTTGTGGACACTTTGAATCAACCACTGCTGGTTTTCCACAGATGAAACAATCATTTTTAAAATCGAATTTCCCCTCCAAACTTCTCAAAACAGAAGACGTTGAAGGTGCTGTTTTACATGTTTCTTTTTGCTCTACAGCAGTCCTAATACTAGATGGACGATTACATTTTTGCCTGCACGATTTGTGAACAGTAATTTTAGTTTTTCCTCTCAACCTCTCATGAAGTCCATCTTTTACTTGTAAACTTGCTTGAATAATCGATTCTAGTCCCTTCTCAACTAATACTGTATCGCCCTCCAACTTGTTTCCACAAAAAATACACGCCGTATTCGAACTGTTCATTTTTTATAAAAAAACATTATGATCACTGAAACTTTTAAAAAATAAGGTAATTGAAAAATAATATACTGTACCTTGTAATTAGTTCTATGGATATCTCTGACTGAACAATAAAGAATAACAAATTCATTAAACGTTTATGAATTAAAATTACTCGTTAAATCCTTGAACACACACATATTGAAAAAAAGTACTGGTACACGTTAAGTTCACTGTAAAATTTATGAACACAAATAGTTTTAATTTAATGCAGTTTGAATTTGAAACATGGGACACAGAGCTTAAAGCAAACTTAAAACTGTTCCTTGACAGTGAACACAAAGACACCAAATATAAGAGACATTAAACAACTATTCCCTCCAACAGGCTGTAGTCTACTGACAGGGTCAATGTGAATGTGGGAGGGTGGAGTAGGGATGAGTCAGCGAGACAGTTTTTGTGGTAATAAAAACGATGTTGCCAACTTTTTCATACTGTGACTAGGCAGCCGCGTCGCACGCCGAACCTTCTTGCTTTCTCCCCCTCCCCAGCGTTAGCATCACACATAAATAAATAAAACTGTATATCAGTAGATTCAAAAAAGTGTAGGCTATAACTTTTATAGGAAGGGTTTTTACATAATATAACATATAAAAAAACTATAGCGCAAAAATCAAAAGTTTCAAAGTAAAAAACCTACTTTTTCCACATATTTTCTTAAATTTATCAAAAACTATTAAGTTTACCATAAATATAAAGAGAACCAATATTGTAGCCCATTTAATAACAAACAAAACAAAAAAGTTGAAAACTTGATCCGATCATTAATAACAGAGATAATGGCTGTTCCGTAAATATTGGCATTTGAACCTTTGAGAAGGGCTGGGGGGGGGGATTTTTGTAAAAATGCTCCTCTGGTAGTGATCGATCAATGGGGTAAAAATTAGCTTTACCCTAATTATTTCCGAAGTTTGATGTTTTGGGGTCTTTATCGACTGGGCTATATTTTATCCTTTGTGATTTGTAATGACCAAAATTTTAATTTTTTAAAATTTTGATCAAGAAGTACGTTCCACCAGCCAAGTCACCCCAACCCGGGCCAGAAGCAATAAATAAAGAAGCAACTTAACGAAGTGTCAACTGGACGCTTGCCAGGAACAATAAGAGTATGCCTGACACAACACTATAATAGGAAGTAAGGCTCGCCTGTGACAGACTCGACTCAACCGAGATTTACAGCCCACAACAAACTGGACAAAGAAATGCAGTACGGTGGCCCAGATACGGAGAAATTGTAGCGGGCACACGCTGTAAGGTTAATTTGAAACGTGCCAGCAATAAAAAAGGGAGTACACACACAATGGTACTCACCCTGTATGAGAACAAACAGCATATATCTAGTGAATAGGACCGAATGTGCGCACAGCGGGAAGACATCTTACTGGTGACAACTAATATTTATGACGAGGAACAGGAGTGGCATCTTGGAAACGATGACACGCAGTGTGCTGCTAATTGACGGAAAAGGGTCATGGATAGTCAGACAATAACAAAATGCGATGTATTGTTCGCGTGAGAACAGCAGCAGACCTCCAGAGTATACTTAGACAAAAGCTTGATCGACAGGCGCGGAATTGCTCTACATTCTAGGAAAAGGTACGGAGCCCTTTCGTCGTGTACTTGAGGGGATACCAGAAACCAACCAGAATCCGGCATCTTCCCATGGCGCAGGTGGAGAGGACCGTCGTCATGATAGCAACGCGAACAACGAATCAGAGGTAGAGAACCATAGTTCTACATAAGGGTAGGAGTTCATCTGACCTATCATGGTTGACCAAAGGCGTGTTTGCCAGGACATTGCATTGTGGTAAATGAAGCTTAATAAAAACTGTTTACAGGGCACGCGGAGAAGGCAGTCTTCATAAAATTGTCAATCTTATTCTATTTCTCAGTCACAGTATAAATTCTCAGTCTTAATACATTTCAGTTAATATACGTATATCAGTTTGACTCTGAAACTCAGTTACGCAGTGCTTTAATCAGTTAACACAGCATTTTAATATTGACAAGTTATTCCGTCATAGTGTATCCGCAGTGACTCAATCATGCAGTATACGTCAGTGGTTAAAAACTTTCAGTTACTCTATCTTACTCAGCTACCGCTTATTAAGAACTAAGTTAATTATTCGCAGTTTTCATTTAATAACAGACTCGCAGAACTTTTGTTAATGCTTTACCGAACAACGAAAACGTATCACTGTACAGTGCGAAGTGTTACAATACCGAATGGAACAATACACCACGTAATCTAAAACACAATACATTAACATATATAGATACAAGAAGAAGTTTGACGATAGACAGTCATATATACACGATTATTAACAATGAACGTACTCACGCAACACAACTTCATAGACTCTGATAGTAACGGCCGACATCAACGGAACACACACCGCGAGTGAATCTGATCCGCGAGTGTTAAGTGATGGTGACATTGAAGCTACGCAACCTTACGCATTTGGATCATCAGTGGGAAGGAGTTTCGCCGATGGAAATGTTGGATAATCCATTTCACAAGTAAATCTTTATGTTATTATTGTTATAATAACTCTACTGTCCTGACTCTTTTCAAAGAAATCACCCTTTGAGAATTTAGATTGATTATCATGGTAAATTTTAAATAAAGCTATTCATCTGAGACAAGAAATGAACGCATTAGTGTAAGATTTATATGTTGATTTTTTATGTTTATGTTTGTTCATTGTATTATATATATATATATATATATATATATATATATATATATATATGTATGTGTATGTTTTCAGCGCACGACGTAATGAATTCATATTGTAATTTGATTCATATATACATATATGTGTTCTCTTTTATGAATGTATTTACAGGGCATAATTTATATCCATATATTGAAGTTTCTTTACTTGAATGATGTTAATAAATAAGTGTTTATTTTACTAAGTATTTACACGTTCATTATTGTCAAATTTACCTTGTAACAGACATTAACGTCAATTGAATGATTTGTAGTAAATTCTTTATATCATTTTATACAACTATTAGAGTCTCATTGCAGTAATTATGCTAACCTTTGATGAACATAGTCACTAGCATCAAAGTAACTAATATATCACATAAATTCAATTAATTTGGTATAACTAACCTAATTGGATAATTACATGATCAAATTCCACAAATTAGCATAATTGCATAATATATAAGTGGGGCACCACAAATATCAATTACAACCCCATATTATATAAAATTGGCGTGCCCAATCGTGGGACTCCGTCACATTATTACAGACTATGTGTTTTTAAGCATGTACAAATGTTTCAGACTATTTCAGTCCAAGTAGAGTAAATGGAAGCTCAGAAGGTGAACCTTCTGGGAGACATGCTAATACCCATTTATGCAGATTATCTCAAAAGTGAGTATTGTGAACACTTATAGACCAGACCACTGTACAAAAGCTCTGATAATGTGGTGTTACATAACATATGAAACACTATTATAGATTTGAACTATTGTTTCAAACTTAAAATACTGAATATGGTGGTAATAGGTTTACAATTTAGGACTTGAGGTATACAAAGCACTAGTGTGATGTTTCTAAGCTAAGCGAATATATAAAAAGTGGAAGAAATGTGTAGTTGCACAGTTCGCTTTCAAGCTGCTATTTAGTCTAGCACATTACATGAATTGTTTTGTTGACTGTTTTAATTACCGGTACTATTTAATAATAAAAATATCATACCAAGCCATATAAGTGAGCTGAAATGACACAAGGCCTGCTAATCCTTTGGCTCGTAGAGGATACTTTCTGTACGTTAAGACAAGTTCCAGCAGAGCAAAGAACATAATATTTGTGTGCATAATATGGTTTAGCCATGTTGGGAAGTATTTATCCAACAATGTGGGTAACACGAGTTCTCGGTCAACTGCATACAGCCCCCAGAACGTCACTCCAACAAACTGCAAGCACAAACATTCAAAAAAATCTATTAAAGTCAGTTCTTGTTCGTAGTAAAATTTCCAGTTTTAAATACCGGTTGATTGGCTTCATTGGTCGTGAAGTTTCTAGTTTCATGAGACAAGTTTATTATGGAACTGGTATAGTTTTATAATACAGAAAGTAGAGTATATTACCATTCATGTACTTTACAAAAAAGGGATAGCAGGAAGACATTTTTACTTTACGTAAGAATTCACATACTACTGTATATTTCCTTATATGATAAAACTGTAGTGTTTAACATAGATGTAGAATCACAACAAAGAAGTTTTATTTTTATGTAGACAGTCACAAAAAACAAAAACAAACTCTATATAATTACATAATGTCTGTACATGCCATGTCATTCTTTTTAGGGTGACAGCACTGTGCTGAATTTAAAACTATTACAGCTTAAGTGCCTAGCAAATCAACTTGTTATTTTTCTGTACAACTCACACAATTTTTGAATGACCCATTTTTTCAATTAGTAGAAGGTGGAATTAAGCAAGGGAATGGAATTTAATAAAATGAAAATATTTATTTCATATTCTATGAAAGGACATCACAGTTGATGGGTGTTCACAGCTGAAAATAAGACAGGCTGTAAGAGAATTTAAACATGGAATAAAATACTTGAAAGAAATGGAATGAGAACTAATAAAGGGAAAGTAAAGTGAGTGTAGCAAGGAGAAGAAATGATACGAAGATTTGAAATGAAGCTTTAATATTTGAACAAGTATGAATTTTGCAGTACCTGGGAGTACAATGAACAAAAAGGGAACACAGGAAATAGAAATGGAAAACTTAAAACTATGTTACATTAGGTTTAACAATTTATAAATATAAAGTTTTATAACTCATAAATACAGGCTTATAATTATAAAAAAAAATTAAGTTAAAGGTATTTATATCACCTTACAAACCTGTACTAACTTGTGATGTGAATTATGGGTACTAAAAGGCAGAAACCAAAATATAACCTACAGATAGAGATGAAATACTTGAAAAGTGTCATGAAAAAATTCTACACAATAGTCAATTCAATAATACCAGAAAAACTGCTAAACTTCAGAATTCTCTGCAATACAATGAATCAACATGAAACTTTTTATATTGTTGCCTACATATTGTCTAGTTAAAAGTTGTGGGTGCTCTCACCCCTAAATGATGAAAACAAGCCTTAAATGCCAGAAAATTTATTTTTAGTAAAACAGGAATAAATTGATGAAACTATACACAATTATGTTTATCAGGTTGTGATATGTCACATGTGACTGGGTGATATGTCACATGTTTTCAAGCATAATTTTGTCAATTTGGTGACTATTGATTTGATAATTTATTTCACTCTACTAAAGATTGCTATCTTCATATTAATATTTAAAATCACTGGTGAATGTTCACAGAAATGCAGTTTTTTAAATATAATTATTTCACTACTGACTTGGAACACAAAGTTATTTATGGGTAAACACGTAAAAGTTTTACGTGTTTTACGCTTCAGAGGCTAAGTTAATGAAGAAGCTTTTTAAAAGCGGAAACTGGTTCACGCTATAAGGTAAGACTTTTACGTGTTTACCCATAGAAAACTTTGTGTTCCGAGTCGGTAGTGAAATAATTATATTCAGTTAAGTAACGGACACGTCATGGACAACGAAATCCATGAATGCAATTTTTTGTCATAGGACTGATTCTGGTAAGGTTTCTCATGTTTATCTATCTCTGTAAATCCACTGTTACTTCTTTCAACTCTACAGACTATGCATACTGCCTGTTTTACCTTATCAAAACTACTACTTTTTTCTTGGTTGGCCAATATCCTCTTTTATCCATGGGTTGAAATTCTTCATGACCTACAGTCATCTGCATGGGTTCATTCTATCAATGAATTGCTTTGACTTTGACTTATACCTCTGACTTTGACTTATTTATCTACCTCATCATTGACTTTATTAATACCTCAGTCTGCTCTAATTTTCTCATTTTGTATTACATCATCTTGTTTAGTGTAACCCACAACAATTCATAGAAATTTCATTTCAACTACTTGTGTTTTTAATCTTCTGTTACTATACAAAATAAAAATGGGGAAATGACTGTATAGTATGGATAGTAATGAGTTCATAGTTTTCACATATTCATATTTTGTATTAGCTGTCATAAAATCAATGTTCTTGTGTTAGCTTCACATGTTTATTGAAAAGGTAACTGCTTGTACTGTACAGAACCTTTTGGTGTTTCCATCATTCTCATGTCCTACTCAACTCAGTAAAACTTGTCTGTTATGGCTTTGGTAATACTGAAGATTTTTGTTCTCTAAAGTCTTGTTCAGTATTAAATGATTAGCAAAGGCATTGAAAATGTTATCTTTACATGTTCACACATACAGTCAAAACAGATAAGGGATTGTCAGAGTGAAAGAGAAGAATAACTAATGCCTTTCATCTTTATCAGTCATTAAAATAGTACCTAGATTACTAGGATGTTGCTTAACTGAATGTACAAATTATGATAGGAGTCACAAAATAAATGTAACACATTTTTCTTGGCATAATTATGCTCGTCAGACTCATAATATACAAATCATAATGAGTCTATCTAATTTGTCTCAGAGTGTTTAAAGAAAATGTTAGAGTATTAAGTTTACAACGTTCCAGTGCAGTCTGACAGGTTTAAATATACAAGTTTACAAATCAAATGCATTTTGTAAATTGATAAACTTATTTTGTTTATATGGTAGCAACAAAACAACAAGTACTCACCAATGAGCAGTTCGAACCAAACTGATACAATTAATCAGTTAATAATTAATTAATACAATTAATCTCAAATAAATGAAACATTTAAATTTAACAATTATTCTCAACCTACAGTAGGCTTACTCATATACCATATACAGTATAGAGACATGAAAAACAAAACTCAGTAGTTGCATATTGACATATATATAAGCACGGGCGGATTTGCTGTACTGCCGCCCCCAGGCATGGCAGATAATGCCGCCCCCTCTACCCTCTCCTATCTCTCTCCCTCATTCCCCTCCCTTCCCCTCTTCGATTTCACATCCTCTTTCCCCCCAGTTTGATTGTCTGCCTCGTTTCCTTTGACTGTCAGGTGAATTATATTTCATGTAAAAATAAATAAACATTGATAATATAAATATTTACTTGTCAGAAGAAAATAATTAATTTTAGTTAGAAAGTAAGGGAAACGTAAATAAAATTACATAAAATATGGGTACAAATAATATTTATTAAATGACAAACGGAAAATACTGGAATACTGGTACAGTTATATGTGCAACTCAACTAATTTTATCATATTCAAAGATTACAGCACAGAAATAATAATAATCCAACTAATAAATAATGTTTGATATGAAAATAATGAAACTGAAAACATATTACTTGCAAAAATCTAGTTATAACAAAAGTATTTACAGTTTTCTTCGAGATATTGTTTAGGCAAAGACATCAATAACTTCAGAAAAATCCATTGACGTTAACATGTCACCTTTGATTAACAGTACTGCCAGCGAGTTTAAGTGATCCTCTCCCATGTTTGTGCGGAGATATGTTTTTACTCTTCTAAGCCATGAAAAGGCTCTTTCCGGTGAACAATTGGAGACATCTGTACTCACAAACATTCTCAGAGCAATATCTAAGTTCGGATAGACCATCTGAAGATCATCTTTACGAATGAGGTGGAAAAGACTCAGAGGTGTTAACCGCTTATCCTCATTTGTTGGCTGTAGCTAAACCTGCTCAACTGGCATTGGAGTGCCGCTTGTTTTGTCTATTTGCCTTTTCCTTTTTTTTTCTCTTCTTCACTTTACTAAAACACTCTAGTGGAGCTTCTTCCATAAAGCATTTAAAATGAATAATTTCATCCAAGAAGGCGTTTTCTAAATCATTTGGATATTCTCTAACAAGGTTCTCACCTGCCCTCCTTAGATCTTCATTGCTCAAGTCTTTAATTTGAGTTAACGCTTGGAATTTTCGGTTTACTTCTGAGTATGCATTCCTTCTTTTTTCAAGTTGCATTTTCAGGTTATCGATTAACAGAATCGCAGTCAAGAAATTCTAATTCTCCTACCTTATTTAAAGTTGAAGATGAAGTAGCAGTAGTTATCTTGACATCGACTGGATCTACAGCAGTCTCCCCCTTGGATAAAAAAATCTACTGGTTCACATTATGAACAGTTTCTTGGGCCTCACTGTCACTACTGTCACTGCTACTCTCTGTATCACTATCACTAGGAAGTTCCTTAACATTGTTTTTACTTTCTTTTTTCATTTGACAAGCTTTGGTTCTTGTACTGTTCATTAGCTTGGGTTTTTGACTGAGTATTAAAAAAACTATCGAGTTTTAAGGTTTTACTTAAAACAAAGTCCTCTCTAGCTTCCTTTTCTTTTCTTAATTTCTTATATTGTATGCCACTTAAACGTTTTCTTCCATCTGCCATTTTCTTAAAATACAATAGAAAAATATATTTACACAATGTCGCACAGGCACAGAAATAAATTTTAATTTGTAAATTAAAGTTGTTGTTTGTTTTTATTCCTAAATGTTAAAATATTTAAACACGTTAATAAATGCTTTTTATAATTCATGTTGAAGAGTCCACAATGCAACTATAAAACCCTGTACTGAATAGAATAAAAATAACTTCACTAATCGCGATGCCAGAGTGGCAAAATTACGACAAGCGAACGCTCCGAGTTCAGTGTATCATTAAAACATAATTTTACAACACGCAACATATAAGCATAAACCGCCCACCTTGTCGACAAGAGAACAACTAACTGAGATAAAAATAGGCACAGTACAGAAGGTTTGTTGACAGACGGATGACTCACGCGTTCTGCAGAAGTACAGTCAACACCAAATATTTCAACGGTTGAAAACATAAACATTCGCCCATATTACTTTTGGGTGAAAAACGATAACTGCGTTATAGTTAAAAATTAAGTGGAGATAATTTTTATATTTGTGTGTGCTTAATTGAAGTGGCTTTTATACTTATAAATTTGTTTGAATCTAAAAATATCATTTCTTAACTCAAATTTTGCCGCTCCCCAAAATTTGCCATCCCAGGCAAGTGCGTAGTCTGCCTGTGCGTAAATCCGCCCCTGTATATAAGGGGCAGTCAAAAAATTAGGTACATCAGTATAAAAAAATACAATATGTGGAACATTTATGAAAATTCTCTTATTTATCTGAGAGTATAATTTAAGATCTACTTTTCTATAAAATCACCAAGTGTATTTGAACACTTATCATAATGTGATATGAGTTTTTTGATGCCATTGCTAAAAAACCCCGTCCAACATCCAAAAAAAGGATGTTGGAGGATGTTTCCACTCCTCCCAGTCAAATTTTTCAAGGAGTTCCTTTGTGACATGTGATAAATGTGATGTTACATTGTTATGCAGAAGCACAATGCCTTTAGCCATTTTACCGGGCCACTGATTTTTAATAGCCTTTCTTGGCCTTTTCAAGGTTTCATAGTAGGAATCTGAATTAATTGTAGACCTCTTCAACATACATTCAGTATGCATAATACCTTGGTTTTCGAAGAAAAGGGGGTCAACATCATCTTTCCGGCAGATGAAACCCTTTGACACTTTTCTGGAGGTGGAGAATGAGGATCCTTCCACTCACATCAATTCTGTTCAGTTTCTGGTGAGAAACGATGAACTCAGCATTCATCTCTGGTCACAATATTGTTTTCAAAAGTCATTACCTTTCTTTTCACAATGAGCCAAAAATGTGAAAGCTGACTGAAAATGTTTCTCCTTGTGTGTTCAATAAATGAGGCATCCCATCAAACACAAATTTACGATATTGTAGATACTCAGGGACAAAGTAGTGCACACTTCCATGTGAAATACTGAATACAGTTGCAGTTTCATACAGTGTGATTTGACTATTTGCAAGCAACAATTGGTGAACGTGTTCAAAGTTGTCAATAGTTGTTGGAGTTGATGGCTTTCCTTCATGGTACTTACCTCAGAGGTGTGTAGCTAGGGGGGGGGGGCAAGGGGGCATCCGCTCCGGGCGGCATAGCCAGGAGGGCGGCAAAGTGAGCATAGACTTGAAAAAATTGTTTTCAGTTTATAAAACTACAAACAAGTTGTTTCTTTGATATAACTATTCCTTAAGAACTGTAGGAATATAAGATTTTCTTAATGTAAAATTAAGAACTACAACAAGTTCCAAAGAGTTTATGAAGTCTTTTATTCATGGAAAATCGAACCCTGAGTGTCAAAATATTACAATTAACAAGGACTCAACTTGCGATCATAAAATGGATGGTATTAGCGACGAGGCAGTTGATAAATACAGTAAAGTTAACAACGTGAGTACCTCAAACTGTGAAAGTGTCAAAGTACACTTACAAGATTCAGTTAGTTCTAGTACCATGGTTGATGTTGCATCGTGCAGTCTTGAAAACAGAACAGGCGACGAAGGACAGAACATTACTAACAACAATGTAGACCGTGTTCCCGGTGCTGCTCTACAAGATATGGGAGCTTGGCCAAGCGAGAAATCTCAATTCTTCCGACATATATAATGGTGAATAGAGGAACAAGTCAGTTGCAGAACAAAGACAGCTATTTCCTGAAGATGAAGCCGGACGATCCTTAAACAAGTATTGGTTTGATAAAACCTTGCAAAATGGCAAAAAGGTAAATCGCACTTGGATGTGTTTTTCTCCAACTAAAAAATCTCTATTCTGCTTTTGTTGCATTTTATTTCCACAAAAAAAAACATGTCAAAGAAGCCATTTCAATACTAAAAATGTGTTTTCGTCATGGTGAAAGTTAAATCCCCGTATTCAGGATCACGAAAAACTGCTCTGTGATTTTTGAATGGAAGGGATTGGAACGTTCTTTAAACAAAGGGGGACTTATTGATGATCTGCTTCAGAAACAAATTAGTAAAGCAGTTAAGACACAGAAAGAAATCCTCAAACGGGTCATTGCCATTGTACAACATCTGGCACTGATAGGACATCGAGAGTCAATTACTAATGATCCAAGTCCTGGAAACTTTCTGGCTTTGTTAAAATACTTGGATAAATTTTTAACGTATAAAAATACACTTTGTACACAACGTGTTAAGATGTAACGGGGTAATTTTGGGACCAATTTTGGGGTAATAACGAAGTTTGTATTTTTTTTTCATAAAACAAATAACATTTTTTTTCGAATAATAGGGACAAACGCAAACAAAGGTAAATTCAGTGGTTGCAACGATGGCGACAGTGGCAGCACTGCTTGGGACATTAAATACAAAATTATTGGAACGAACAAAATTAATAAGCTGGAATTATGCCAAGGTCAACCCATGACACACAAAACAGAGTAAACAAATTATGTAACGAACATCAGACCATATTACGTCAGAGACAATCCCCGCTGTGGAATGCAGTTATATAACAAAAACAGTCTGCTGGCGTAGTGATACAAACATAAAAAACAATAAGAATTGGTTATATAACCAAGGCCGCTTCACAAAATAGTGCCGGTGGCCTATTCCCAGTCGGACAATAACATCTCAACACACCGGACACGAGCAGTGTGTGTGTCCGCCGGCTGTGCGTGATTTTCGCGCCCGCATACACGTAAAAATGTAAAAAAGTGAAGTATCGAAATTTTAACGTAAATCAGAATGAAATAACAGTTTTAAAAAACATGTAACAGCAGTGAAAGTTAAGAAATAATCGATGTAGTGCGTGTGGAGCAATATGACGTCTTTTGGACTGATTTGCAAGATAAGTAACAAAACGGGGGGCAGAACAATCTTTAAATAAGGGCAAACACTCAAAATTTTAATATGATTATCATATTTCAATAAACGAGATCTCTAGGGGAATGGGATGATTGTGTGCATGTCTGTGTGAGAGTATATAATCTACATAATTAGGAAGTGCTGGTTGCGATCAATTATACGTTAGTTAAAATTACTTTATTTGTTACCTTATAACTTCTAAATTACTAATTAATTACTTGATTTGTTTTATCAATTGAGCCTCGTGGCCAAACATGTTCAAATGGTTTTAAAAGAAATAAAATGTACAACTGTGGGAGTGAAATAAAAAAATAAAAGGAAACGTCTTTTGGTAACAAATAGATAAATAAAGTTTTCATTATTTCGACAACCATTCTGATCTCCTGTTCGCCGAAAAGAACCCCACAATGATAGGTACAATTTTTTTGTGTTCTGTTTCTTGTAAATAATACATACAAGATGGCGCCCGATAATTATACAATGTTTATTAGTAAATTAGTTAATTTTATGTGACACAAATATAGTAGCTTAACATTTGGCGCCCGAACGTAGGGACAATTTATATAAATACATTTATATAAATATAGGCCACTTGGAGAACAGAATGGTTGTTTAAGGTAAAAAGAAAAAATGTGTTAACATAAGTAGTAAGGTTATGTTATTTGTAGTATGGGTGAGTAGAATATTTTTTTTTATAAGTATGTATTACATATAATAATATTTTGCAAAGAATTATATATCTAAAAGATTTATAAAAAAATGGCAGATAATAATGAGATCAGCCTCTCTGACAGTCAGACCGACTCTGGTATTCAAACAGAAGCGGGGTCAATAGATGAGCAGAATGTGGGGATATCTGTAATTAGTTCGCCGGGAGCGATTTCTACTCCCGTACCAAGTAAAATAAATACAAGAGAAAAAGAGTTGTCATTAAATGATTTATTTAATCTCATTAACAACAGATTTGATATGAATAATAGTGATTTCAATATTAAATTCAATGAACAGAAAAACTAGATAAATGTGAAATTAGATATACAGAATACTGAATTAAACAAACGTTTTGATGTATTAACTAATTCACTGTGTAGCACTGAAAACCGAATGAATGAAATGTGTAGTGAAGTAAAAAGAGCAGCAAATGAGTTAAGAGAGTATGTATGTACTGAGAAAAATAAAACCAATGAAAATTGTAGTGACAAATGTAAAAATACGATACCAGATAAAGAATTAATAAATAATAATGATGTTGTTGAAAATAATGAGAATAATAATATAATTGAAAATGTCATATCAGAGAGTACTGATGAGTTCGTGGAATGTGATTATGAGATGTTAAGGTGTATTGATGAAGTAGAGAGAGAGTGGAAAAATAATATAGTAGTTGAATGTGGGCAGAGGGTAAATTTTCCCATTAATTTTTTTGAACCAAGGTGTTCACAAATGTTGTTTTTGAAGGGCGAGAGACCCGTATTAATAGATGAATTGAAGTGTATATTGATGTTGTATAATGTTGTACCCTCTGTCTGTAATAATTGTGAGAGTGTGATGTGGTGTTATGAAGAGAGAGATTTGTGTATTGAGAGAGAGATAGAATTGTATAAGTTAAAAAGAAATTATGATGAATTGAGAAAAATATTAGAAGGGGTGAAGATGAACCACATAAAGTACTTACCTGTTGAAAGAGAGATAGAGAATTATTTTGATAATATTTTTATAAACGATAATGGCTTACCTGACGTAATAGTAGAGGAATATAAAAGTGATAAAACAACTTACCTGACATTGACCAATAATACTGATGGAGACTGGACAATAATGACTTATGTTGACAAGGTTTATGAAATATTAATAGGGAATAATCCTATAAATTATAATGGCATAATGAATGAAATAAAGTTAATGGATTATAATAATAATAATAATAATAATAATAATAATAAATTGTATGTGGATAACAATGATGCATGTTACAAATATATTAGATATCTATATGACGATGGAGGCTGAACTAAAAAAAAATCAGTGAATGGACATTGTTAAATATTGTAAATTTTGGTAATGACCTTGCAGATTTGGACATATGAAGTGTGAAATAATTGAACAGTTATTGACGAATGATTTGTAAATAAGGTAGTGAATTCAATTGTGTGTATTATGAAATGTTAGGTGTATATGTAGTAGAAAATGTTGTGATAATAATAATAATATCATTAATATTTTGCAGTCTAACTAAATAATAAAAAAAAAATAAATAAATAATTATGAAGCCAATATTTAATGATTTGTAAAATTTTGATAATAATTGAAATATGTTGTGTTTTAATAATCAATTGAAGTAAATAATTTGAGATGTTTAAAGATTGTGATTGAAGGTTATATGTTTGCATTTTTTATAATGAATTTAAATTGTATGATGAGATTTCAATTTAATAATAATTAATGAATAAATAAATGAATGTTAAATGGTTAATTTTGTGGAATAACTTAATGGTTAAAAATAAATGTTAATAATGATTTTGAAAATTTTGAGGAACCTAATTACAGCAAAGGATAAATAATGAAATGATGATATATAAAAGAGTTAATGAAAATTTTAAGTAATAATGTTTATAAGTTTCTATATAAATTATTTAAAAAGAGAATTGTTTGTTTAATGTATACTAATAATCCAGGTTAATGTCTATTTGTTTATTATGTTATGTAAGGTGTTATACAAGATGTGGGGATGCTTTTGGGGGGTAGATTGGTGCTCAATGAAGTGATAGAACAGTGGAGTGTGGAACTGCAATGGTAGAAAGTTTAGTTATCATTCTAATTAATTAGTTATTAAGTTGCTGTTGCTGGGGTGGCATGTGTCCCAGTAGATAGCGGAAAGTGTTGGGGGTAACAGTGAGTGTTACCTCCATCGGAGGCCAACATGGCGAAAATGCACGGCACACCCTTTTGTACAATTTTATATTGTAACTTGATAAATTGCCGTGCCGTGCAAATTAATGATGATGAATACATGCTTGAAGGAAGAGATGATTTCCCCGACTTTTTGGGCGATTACTGCCTTACCAGCACTAATCGTGGTTTTGGCTAGCGGTTAGCTATGGTCATACCAAGTCCCTTGACCATAGCTGACTTGAAATTGGTCTATATTAGAAATTAATGGGGGGTGAAACTAGGGGAAATCCCCCGGAACTATGGAACAGCGGCTGCCACTCTGTTCGAGGAGGAACAGCATAGCCAGGTGGTAGACCCGCATTAAGGGTGCATAACTATAGACAAAGATATGTTGATATCTGTACCTTTTAAAATGTAACGCAGAAGCAAGGACATGGAGATGTCAAATTCCTCCAAAATTTCAGTCCTTGTGGACGCAACTGGACACCACAGTCCAGGGGGGGTCATAGTGTGTGTGGCAGGGAGGTTATCCAGGGGGGTAACATATTAGAAATTTGTTGTATTTTCATAATGATGACTCGCTACTAAATAATTTTGTTTTTGATTTGCAAATTAGATACTTCCTATATTGTGTTTAGTATGTCTTATTGTGTTAATTGCATGTAGTATGTTAGGAATAAGGATTATAAAAATATAATAATATGTTTTCAATGTGTTTATAGATTTTAAAATACAATGAAATAAAGTTGTGATAGTTAAAATTTTCAATGGGTTACAAAAGATAGAAGTTGGGTGATGAATATTTGTGGGACATGTAGATCTGTCCAAGTTGAAGTCAAAGTTAAAGAAATAGTAGAGATGAAAATAATGTAATGTTGTTTTGAGTTAATGTATGTTATAGAATTTTGAGAAGCATAAGAGGAGACACAGTAGTAATGGAGAATTTATGTAGAGTTTTGAGTGATATATTGTTGTTTATAATTGATGTTGTTAATTTGTTGTAGTTGTAGTAAGGTAATGAGATTGAGATTTTGGGGATGGCAATTTTGTAGTAGGGGTAGTGTAATGTGGGAGTCCGCAACATAATGATAAGTTGGGATGGGATAGGGATAGATTTTAGTGGAGACGGGGCCGCCTTAGGTAGAATCCAGGGGCCAGAGAACGGGAATTGAGCTTTTTTGGGGGGGGGAACACATATCCTATGTACAAAGGGTTAGAGAGTATTTTTTTTTATATATAGAGAGAAGGTGGCGAATTGAGTTAAAGTAGTAAGTAGTTAGAGGTAGAGAGGGGTTAGTAGATTTTTGATAGTGGGATGTCATACTAGTTAAAGATTTTGTAAGGGAGCGTTAGAGTAATAAAAGGAGTAAGATTATGAGTAAATGCCAAGTTGATAAAGTGAATTATAATGAATAATGTAGAATCACCCAAATTAATGAAAGGGAATAATAAATGAAATGATGTGTAAAACGAAGATTGAAAAAAAAAAATTTTTGTTTTTGAGAAACGAATTAATAAAAGTTGAATTGAGATTAAAATGTAATTTTCTGATTTTATTTGCAAACTTAATGATGTAAAGTGTGTAAATTTTAAATACAAATTGTTTATTTTAAGATAAGGATAACAATGAGAATTATGAGTGTACTATGTTTTCTTATGTTATATTGTGTTTGTTATTGTAAGAGAATTTTATGAATTTAAATATTTTAAATGCATTTTAAATTGGGGATGAGAGAAATGTAATATGGTAATGGGAAATGTTTATGAGTCAGTCGTCTGTTTATTTAAATTCTGATGGGAATCAGGGCAGTAATTTTGAATTTTGGGATAAAAGTTAACAAGAGAAAGTAGATAGAATGAGATTATGGAATTTTAAAAGGGGTATCATGTTGTTGTTAGGTATTTTGATATATATGTTAGCAGTACGTGAAAAAACAAAACCAGTGCTTCTTAGCGCAAACCAGCACCGCTAGGGGGAAACAGATCAGTTGGGGATATGGTGTTGTATAAGGCCACTATTTGATATTTGATTTGTTGTTTCAGTGTTGGGTGATGCTGTGGCGGCGGACCTGAGCTGGCCAGCGCGTCAGAGCAGGGGCGTTGAGTATCTGTCTGACTCTACGGTGTTGGGATCTCGATAGAGAAGTCCAGTATTGTCATTCAGGTGCGGTCACAGTCACCGGACCAAGGGTGAGTTGATTATAATTTTTTTTGTAAACCATAAAGGGGGTTGTGGCGACATATCCTGGCTGATCCCTTTAGCAAGTATGAATGTGTCAATGAGATTTTTTATGCTTCGGCATAAAATATCTCATTGAGGGGGTATTGTAACGGGGTAATTTTTGGAGCAATTTTGGGGTAATAACGAAGTTTGTATTTTTTTTTCATAAAACAAATAACATTTTTTTTCGAATAATAGGGACAAACGCAAACAAAGGTAAATTCAGTGGTTGCAACGATGGCGACAGTGGCAGCACTGCTTGGGACATTAAATACAAAATTATTGGAACGAACAGAATTAATAAGCTGGAATTGTGCCAAGGTCAACCCATGACACACAAAACAGAGTAAACAAATTATGTAACGAACATCAGACCATATTATGTCAGAGACGATCCCCGCTGTGGAATGCAGTTATATAACAAAAACAGTCTGCTGGCGTAGTGATACAAACATAAAAAACAATAAGAATTGGTTATATAACCAAGGCCGCTTCACAAAATAGTGCCGGTGGCCTATTCCCAGTCGGACAATAACATCTCAACACACCGGACACGAGCAGTGTGTGTGTCTGCCGGCTGTGCGTGATTTTCGCACCCGCATACACGTAAAAATGTAAAAAAGTGAAGTATCGAAATTTTAACGTAAATCAGAATGAATTAACAGTTTTAAAAAACATGTAACAGCAGTGAAAGTTAAGAAATAATCGATGTAGTGCGTGTGGAGCAATATGACGTCTTTTGGACTGATTTGCAAGATAAGTAACAAAACGGGGGGCAGAACAATCTTTAAATAAGGGCAAACACTCAAAATTTTAATATGATTATCATATTTCAATAAACGAGATCTCTAGGGGAATGGGATGATTGTGTGCATGTCTGTGTGAGAGTATAGAATCTACATAATTAGGAAGTGCTGGTTGCGATCAATTATACGTTAGTTAAATTACTTTATTTGTTACCTTATAACTTCTAAATTACTAATTAATTACTTGATTTGTTTTATCAATTGAGCCTCGTGGCCAAACATGTTCAAATGGTTTTAAAAGAAATAAAATGTACAACTGTGGGAGTGAAATAAAAAAATAAAAGGAAACGTCTTTTGGTAACAAATAGATAAATAAAGTTTTCATTATTTCGACAACCATTCTGATCTCCTGTTCGCCGAAAAGAACCCCACAATGATAGGTACAATTTTTTTGTGTTCTGTTTCTTGTAAATAATACATACAAGATGGCGCCCGATAATTATACAATGTTTATTAGTAAATTAGTTAATTTTATGTGACACAAATATAGTAGCTTCACAAAGATACTTTGTTATGGTTTGGATAAATAAAGCATTTCCACTTCTGGAGATGCTAACGGACAAATTAAAAGTTTGGAAGAATGAACTGTGTGAGAATATCGTTACTGCGCCAGAGTAGGTATGTAATGAAGGAGTGTCAGTATATCAAAAAGGATAAGAAGAAGCACACGATGCCAGGGGAGTATGCAGATTATTCTGCATTAACCGTTCGGCAAAACATGCGATGTTCTCTAATAGAAATTTGGACAAACTGTCAGTTGAAATTTCAAGCTGTTTCTCTAACATAAAAGAGTTAGAAAAACCCTTTGGGTTCCCCTGTAAATTTGTGGTGTATGTAAATGATGGGGTTATACAGTTTTCCCAAATCAATATTCAGTGCACAGTGTTTCCAAAACTGTATTCACATGACCTAAACAGTGAAGAATTGTTCAGTGACTTGAAAGACGTCATGCTTTTATTTAAAAGTGAAAAAGTGAATGGAGAACAAAAAGACTTAACACCTCAGGGACTGCTACAATAAATTTCTTCAATGAGATTAGAAGCCTAAGAAACACTAGCAACAGCTTTAAAAATTTTTCTTACTTTACCAGTGTTTGTGTCTTCTTGTGAAAGATCGTTTAGTAAGCTTAAATTGATTAAATCATACATACGATCAACAATATCTCAAGACAGGGTGTCAAATCTAGCGATACTTTCAATTGAGAACGACATTGCTTCATCTTTAGATTATAGTGATCTAATAACCCACTTTGCAGCAATTAAGTCCAGGAACGCTTCATTTTAAAATGTCTCATTTTAAATATTTATTAAATATTAAAAATAAATATTAGTGTTTATTAATAGAATACGGAACCATTAACCTGTAATGGTAAGTGACTTATTTTATTACTTTTAATGTAATTCTTTGTTTGACTTTATGTTGCTTTAGGATATTGTTTTGACGATGCGTTGTTTATTTTTATGTTATAAATTTTTTATATTACTATGTTTTTTATAATCTATATTTGTTAATAATAAATGTGTACAAACTGAATAGCAGTAATATTATAATATGTAATTTCTTAATTTTGAATTAACAAATATTGTTAAGACGTTTGCTGGACGTGTTTTCATTCAAAAATCAACACATTTGCATTTATTAAGTACTTTGTTTACTGGATGAGCCTTAATTTTTGCTCTTTTGTTGCCCTTTAATTGTGAAGGTGAAGCGGCCGACGATCTCCTTGCCCCGGGTGCCAAAAAGCCTAGCTACGCCACTGACTTACATCGATATCCGTGCGGCCATTTTTTAACAATTTGGATCATTCTGCGATGGCCTGAAGTGGAAACGCTATGTCACAATACACTTCCCTCAACTGGCAACAAATTTCAGAAGGGTTACATCTTTTGCCCTCAGAAAACGGGTCACGACACTGCACAGAAATCTAATTTGGATGCTATTTCCAAATGATGTAATATATTTTATTGTTAACAATGGACTACCCTTATCCTCCAAGATGGAAACTTTTTGATTGTCCCTTGTACAACAAAAAGGTATAAGTTTAAATCAAGTTATAAAATTGGGCACTTATTTATATTTTTACAACTTCTAGCTCTGAATTAATAGACTGGTGTTTGATAAATATTTTAAGCAATAGGTTTAAAAGCTTACATATTTAGGTATAAAGTTAACTTTTGAACTCTTTATATACTATTTATAGCACTTCACAAATTTTTTCATGAACTCATGGTAAACTAATGGTAAAGTTGTACAACATATTGATACATTTGTTGAGATGAAAGACAATTAGATAATTCTTTTGTAAATTTGAGATTGTCTTTCTACAGTTTCCTTGACTAGACCAGTGCATACAAGCCAGCATGGCAGTCAAAGTTGGGTTTTGACCCCGTCTCTAGATTGTTCTAGCACCTGCAACTACATAATTATTCTTGGTGCGCTGCCGGGAAAGTAGTAGATATCTCTGGAACTTCTGTAGAGTATATATAAACATCAATGGCTGGCTTAAAATTTAGGGACAGCTGGCAATTTATTCAGTGTGGATCAAGTGATTGTTGTGGATTAGTTGAAAGTGATTATTGTGTTAATTGGTTCAAAACTGTAGAAACTGACTTCTATTATTATGTGTTGGAAAATTTAACTTTTGTTATTGTATAAGAGTGCCTTTGTTGATTACTACTTGTTGTTTGTATCAAATGAAAGTTTGTGATTAGTGACTTCATGGGTTCTGTTATTCTGTTTCCACTGTACCAATGATGATCCGGTGTGACCGTTGTAACAATATGATAGACTCACAGACTATGTGTGACATATGGCTTTCTACGGGTCGCAGGCCTAATGCTTGAAGGGAGAAGAAGCACAAGAATAACTTACGTCAAGAACAAAAGTTAAACAAAGGGATATAAAGAAAATTTCTTATTAATTGTTTTACTTTTTCTTTCTAAATTCTTATGACCTCATTTGTTGTAACAGAAAATTAAAAACCACAACTAAAATATCGGTATGGAGAACCATACATGACTTCCATGTTTTAAGATTTATACTTAAAATCATTTTCAAAATGAAATATTTCCATAGAGACTACTTCTTTCTACTTCTTGCTTCAGCCTTAACCACACTACTGTGGTCACTATAACGTATACCACCTCACGTTAGCGCACACGATTTTCACTGACGATAGCAGTTGACAGCACTGCCGAAATGTCTGGTTTTGCAGAAAATATTGGACCACGGCCAATCAGCCCGGGAAGGAATTTTAACAAGAAACTACTTCTTTGTTGCCGATAACATAGTACACATATAAAAATTATCCCTCCGCCTTCAACTATAATTTTCATTTACAGAAAATTACCCCCACCCCCTTTAACTACCCTTTTCATTTATAGATATTTTATCTACCTTTCTACAGTGGATTATTATGACCTTCTTTTCAGGATACTTTATTTATCAAAATCAAGTACTTTACACTTGTTAAAACATAAAATGTTGCAGGCAAACTACCCCTTCCCGTTTACTGATCTTCATCAAAATCAATAGGCATTGAGTACTCTACAATTCAGGGATGTATGGAAAAAATTATTTGATTCTGTTTGAATTTGTGGCAGTTATCGTTCGCCATAGAAAAAATTCTACACACAGACACACGGACAGACACACAGACACAGACACTTTTTGAAAAAAAATGACTTTTCTTCTTGGTTTGAGGGTAGTACAATCAGAATCAGCCCTTATTTCGAGCACAATTTTTTTGCCATCACCATACTTCCATTTCCTCATGGAACATGGAAGTAAAATGTTTGTTGTACACACGATATTGTTACGACGGTCTACTGGCTACTCGATCGTCGTAAGTACAGTGGAAACAAAATAAGTACAAGACACCAATTAAGTCACTAATCACCAGCTTTAATTGTTACAGTAAAACAGTTCATAATTAACAACACAGTCTACTACAACAAATAAAATAAAAAGTGTTCACACACAATAAATGTCACTAATATTAAAGACAATTGTATTACAGTTATACCGTCCGATTATAAAACGCAACACTTCACTAATAACTACTTGAACGTACACAGTAGGCTAATAACTCGAACCACTCTGTAAATATATCGCGCTATTACTCTCGAACCGCACAGTCAAAAATTCGCCTAATACTAAACTGAACGTCGTTGAGTACCGGTATTTATAGCCAGTCGAATATCTAGACGATTCCTAATTGCGTCGTAGTGTGCGTATGAACTACGTAATTAACTGCGGCCTTGACATAGTCCGTCCGAGCGCCATAGCGAAGCCTGGCACAGTCGAGAAGATTCTCGCAAAATGCGTCTACAATCACCACACGCTTACATTCTGGATCTCTCTGGAACGTTTGATAAACACATAGATTTGTTCTGTGACGTTGTAACACTGCCTCATCCTTAAGCTTGTTCGTCCCGAACTGGCAAACCGTCTCTAACGTTGTACTTACCCAGGCGATCTAGGTGGACGACCTTGAACTTTCGCTGTCCTTCCTGTTGAATCCGATAAACAACATCGTTAATTCTTTTTTTCACAGTGTAGGGTCCTTCCCAGTTAGACTGAAGCTTAGGTGAGCGACCACGACGGCGCTTTGGATTGAACAACCAGACCTGATCTCCTTCTTCTTGGAAACTCACATTATTGCTGCGAATGTCATACCGAGTTTTCATTTTATGACTGGCAATCTTCAGCCGTCCTCTTACCAAGCGATTCATTTCTCGCAGTTGGTTTTCTAATTGCGAGGAATAGTTCTGCGGCTCTTGGGACTGAGTCTCAGGTGATCCGAATATTAAGTCCCCAGGAAGACGAATCTCCTGCCCAAACACCAATTTTGGTGGAGTCATGCCGGCTGTGTCATGTACTGATGATCTAAACACCACTGGCTGATCCAAGTTTGCTTGGTTCTCGTCAACAACCTCTTGCGTAAACTCATCTTCAGCCACTTTGCCTTCGGGTGCTTCTATCAGCTCAGGAACAAGCAAGAGTTTTGTCTCGACACCCATAGGTGGCTTTCCAATCACTTCTTTTGTCGTTACACTTATTTGTATTTCCTCTGCTAGTTCTTCCTCCATTTCCGCTTGCAATAGGGAGGGTTCTCCTCTTGACCAGACCTCTTGACTTTTTCTTCGACTAATGCCACTCGCTTAATCGAATGGTTGGTAGACCCTGTCATTTTAGCCATGCAAAGCTTTATCTTCTCTTGGCCAACCTTCAGGACATTCTATCTTAAGTCCACAACGAATCCGTAGGCATTCATAATGTCCGTGCCAAGAATCACTTCATCGACAATGTCTGCAACGAGCATTTGGTGGCTAAACTCGAGAATACCCAGGCGTACACGTACGTCTACCTTTCCTAGCACCTTGACGGGGCTTCCAGTCACAGTCTGTATTGTACAAGAGCTAATTAGAGGCTGGCGGTTGCTGACTAAGTCAGGGCGCACAATGGACACTGTTGCGCCCGTGTCAACTGTAAATGACGTTGGTTTACCTTCCGCAAATCCATTAAGGTGGCTGATATAGCTAAAAACTTCAAAAAAATCATTTTTAATATTTTGTATCAAGTAGTTTTTTCTGAGTTATTTGCTACAAAAATTATTGGAAAATGAGCTTTTAGGAAAGTTATGCTGTAAAAACCAAAGCAATGCATTTGACAATTTTCGAGTATTTTCGGAAGTTTCAATAGATCGTTTGGAATATATTTTTTTCATAGTTTATTTTCGCTTTTTCTATTCCCTCATTTATAAAATAATTTTGTTTAGCACAACAAAATATATCTGTGTGTATAGCAAAATATATTTTATACAAACAGCTGATTTCAATGTGTTATGCAGCAATCAGCTGTTACTGGTACCTATTGTTGCTTATGTTGATTTCAAGTGTAGTTGTGAAGATTTGGATAGTGAAATATGGATAGAAAAGGTGCAAATAGAACAAAGAAGAGAAAGTTCCATGGTAATAGATTTACTAAAAAGAAAGACACTAATAATAAAAGTGCCTCAGGTAAGAAATTAAAACTAACCAAGGAAGATGTGTCACCTAACCTCAAAGACTCATTTAGACTCGGTCCTGGTGCAGTAAATAATAGGCCTACAGGCTATAGACTTATCGATTTAGATATGTTATCCCAAGGTTTGAACAGTGTAGCCTGTAAAGTGTGTGGAGGGAACATTTATCTGTCTGAAACTCGTGTTCGGGTATTAGGATCAAAGATTTTGATTAATTGTAAAAAATGTAATCCAAGTGATGATGCCTAGTTTCATACAAGCAAAGTGATTGAAAATACCAGCTGCACTTATGAGGTGAACAGAAGAATGGTTTATGCTATGAGATCTATTGGGCAAGGCCTAAATGGAATCAAGAAATTTTGTGGAATAATGAATTTAAAGGCACCTGTTGCTCTGCCTACCTATAACCTTATCAATGACCACATTTTAGAAGCAACTAGAAATGCTTCAAAAGAAAGTATGCAACAGGCTGCTCTTGAAGAAGTGCAGGAAACGGGTACAGATCCAAATACTGATAACTGTATCTGGTGATGGTACATGGATGAAGAGGGGACATACGTCTCTTCATGGTGTGTGTGCTGTAATTGGTGCGAACACTGGGAAAATTATTGATACTGCGGTTCTATCATCTTTTTGCCATGGCTGTAGCAGTTGGAGAGGTCCTAAAAAGGGTGATGGTTATTATGATAAGTGGAATGAAGAACATAAGAAAAGTGGAAATTGCAAAAGAAATCACTTTGGGTCAGCTGGAAGTACGGAAGTAGAAGGAATAAAGAAAATATTTCATAGATCGGAAAATCTGTATAGGGTACGTTACACTAACTATATAGGGGATGGTGATACATCAACTTTTCTCAATATATCTAAAAGCAAGCCTTATGGACCTGATGTGTCCATAACAAAAGAAGAGTGTGTTGGGCATGTGCAAAAAAGATTGTCCACAAGGCTCCGGAAATTAAAATCAAAAAACAAAGGTGTAATTTTGAGTGATGGTAAACCTATAGGAGGCAAAAACCGATTAACAGATGCTGTTATTGATCAGCTGGCTGTGTATTATGGAAATGCTATAAGAGGAAATAGTAACGATTTGGCAAGTATGAGGATGGCTATATGGGCAGTATGGAACCACAAGGCTAGCTCAGATGAAAAACCCCTACATCATTTTTGTCCTAAAGGACTGGATTCTTGGTGCAAGTACCAAAAAGCACTAGCGAACAATACAGCTGAGACTTTTTCACACAAAAACACAATACCTATACCAATAATGGAACTCATTAGGCCTGTATTCTCAGACCTGTCAATACCTGAACTATTAAGAAGATGTTTGAAAGGGAAAACTCAGAATGCAAACGAGTCTTTCAATAGCGTACTGTGGGCTTTGTGTCCTAAAAGGGGCTTTGCTGGGACAAAAGTGGTAGAAATTGCTGCAAATGAAGCTACTCTTCTATATAATGAAGGCTGCCAGTCGAAAATGAGAGTCCTTAAATATTTAGATATTGTCCCTGGAGAGCACACAGAAGACGCTCTGAAGAAATTTGATGTGAGGAGGTTGTGCGATGCAGAAAAGCGGTTTCACAGGGCAAGCCTAGAAGACAGAAGAGCTAGAAGAAGGCTCAGACTTGAAAAAGAACAGATTATAATTGATAAGGAAGGAATAACTTATGCTGCTGGGGAGTTTTAAAGGTATTGACACTGTTACTTTTCTGTAAAATTGTGCAATAAAACTTTAACCTTGAATTTCCAAAAATTGTGTTTTTTTTAACATTTTACAAAATATCTTAAACACTATGTGGACTAAACCTACCAGATTTTTGAGGCTTGTTTATAATACCTTTGACTATAGTTTGAACTACAATAAGGTAATTGAGTGGAATATTTTTTAAGTTATAACATTTTTGTGTAAAAAAATTAAATTTTTTATAAATGTGTTACAAAAATTTTTTTAAATCAAACATTTATTTTACTAGAACAATTTCTATAGTTCACACCATAGCCACAGAGGTATAAAAGAGCGAGACATGTCATTTATTAAAATATGTCAAAAGGTAAAAGAGAAATCATGTAAAAAGTAAAGAAATATATTCATTTTTTATTTTTTTTTAATTATTTATATTTTCAAAACTAACTTTCATACAGTATTGACTTTTTGTACAAAGCTTGGACAAGACATATTTAACTAACTGTCCAAATTGCATTTGATTAACTTTACAAATAAAGTCAC
Organism: Magicicada septendecula; assembly: GCA_034769895.1. Taxonomy (NCBI): domain Eukaryota; kingdom Metazoa; phylum Arthropoda; class Insecta; order Hemiptera; family Cicadidae; genus Magicicada; species Magicicada septendecula. The sequence goes on along the minus strand of CM068372.1, from coordinate 233,536,040 downwards.
CAGAATTACTGAACATTTACTACCAAAAATGATTGCGCGAGCTATATCAGCCCCCTTAACAATCAAGTTTCCACTGGTCTTATGTAGCGTGGAAACTGTGTGCTGTTCTGGGGCTTTACTTCTCCAATTGGTGCGATCACTCTCTTCTCTCGGTATCTTCTTCTCCCAACAGTCTACCTGTAGATGACCACGTTTTCCACAGTTGTAACATTTCGGCCTTCTGTCTTTTGCAAATCGTTGCGACTCTCTTGAACTTTTGAATTGTTTGTTCGACAACATTGTTTTTCTGCACCCATCGTAACGGCAATGTGATACAGGGATCTTCTGACTGCAATGTGATGGCACAAACCCATTAATGTAGCGGGACGTTGACTTGGCAGCTTCAAACTCTAGGGCGTGAACAAGAGCTTTTGAGCTATTTCGGTGTCTTGCCATTCGTAACACTTGCTGAAGTTCACAATCTCCGATGCCATCAATAAATGTCTGCACCGCAAACCTTATTCGGAAGTCTTCTGGTGCTTCAGGATAGGCCAATCTAATCAATCTGTCGATACTTGCTTCAAACTTTTGAAGACTCTCCCCGGAACGTTGTCGTCTTGTTCTCAACTGGGAGCATAGTACAACTCTCGCAAATGTTTATCACCGTAGCGTAATTCTAGAACTTTTTTCAACTCGGCATAGATATTCTGGCTGTCAGGTGGCACTTTCTGTAGTAATTCTGCCGCAGGTCCTTTTAATGAGAGAACGAGTGAAACTGCCTTGTCTTTCTCCGTCCAATTATTTGCGCATGCAGCAGCTTCGAATTGGCGTAGGTACGTTGCCCAGTGACAGGTTGGAGCTTTGACATGAACTGTTCCTACTGCAGGCAAAGTGACTTTCTCTATGAACTTATTTTCTGTCTTTATCATTGTTACAGTGTTGTTTTGGTTGTAATTTCAGGCACTGCTGGACTTCATTTTTAATCTGCTCTTTTATATTTGTAATCGAGCCTTCTATTTTTGTTGACATAGCTTTTTCCACACTCAAGACAGATTTTTCTACTTCAGCTACTGTATTTTATTTGACATGGATTCTTCTACGTCAGATATTCTGGTAATTTGATTGTTAAGCTCACCTCGTAATTCACCTACGTCACCACGTAGGAGACCCAATTCTGCTGTAGTATCTTCTTGCATCTGCTTTTGCTCTTGAATTAACACTTTAATGTCAACAGCTTCCTGCTTCCGTTCCTCTGCCTCCTACAGGAGGGTTTTCTGTCTCGCTTCCGCTTTTTTGTCTTGTCGTTTTTCTGCTTCTTCCTGTGTCTGCCGCAGCAGTGTTTGTAAACCTTCCATCATCTGAATGGGATCCATGTTTACCGATTAATTACGAATCACACTCGTCTTGTACAAAGTATCCACTGTTTCCACTGTTAAGCATTCTATCCTACTTCTGACACCACTGTTACCACGGTCAACTCGATCGTCGTAAGTACAGTGGAAACAAAATAAGTACAAGACACCAATTAAGTCACTAATCACCAGCTTTAATTGTTACAGTAAAACAGTTCGTAATTAACAACACAGTCTACTACAACAAATAACATAAAAAGTGTTCACACGCAATAAATGTCACTAATATTAAAGACAATTGTATTACAATTATACCGCCCGATTATAAAACGCAACCCTTCACTAATAAGTACTTGAACGTACACAGTAATAACTCGAACCACTCTGTAAATATATAGCACTAATACTCTCGAACCGCAGAGTCAAAAATTCGCCTAATACTAAACTGAACGTCGTTGCCCCGGTATTTATAGCTAGTCGAATATCTAGATGATTCCTAATTGCGTCGTAGTGCGCGTATGAACTACGTAATTAACTGCGGCCTTGACACAGTCCGAGCGCCATAGCGAAGCCCGGCACCGTCGAGAAGATTCTCGCAAAATGCGTCTACAATCACGTACGCCACACGCTTACATTCAGGATCTCTCTGGAACGTTCGATAAACACGTAGATTGTTCTGTGACGTTGTAACAATATATTACCTATGTAAATAGCTGAATTTGTGAATGGGGTAAAAAATCTTCTGAAAAAGTATGCTGAATGATACTACTTATGTACTTTTCTGAAACTGAATACTACAAAACCAATAAAGTTTTATATTGCCTACTGTCTGAATAATTTATAAATTATTATTCAAACCTATCTCAGTAGAAAGAAAAAGAAGGTATCAGCTTAAACTGGTTGCTTATAGAAACCAAAGTTACAGTTATACAGTTCATATTTTGTGTTTTGATGGTTTATAGTTATTATCAAAATAATAAACTAGTTATAATAAAATCAAATATTTTTGCGTAAATGTCTATGAATTGTGTGTGTGTGTGTGTGTGTGTGTGAGAGAGAGAGAGAGAGAGAGAGAGAGAGAGCGAGCTCCATTTTATAATTAACAACAGTATAGCTTGCTGAAAATGATACAGCCATAAGCAGGGAGTGAAGAATATTTCAAGTTCTTCCTAAGGCAAAAAAGAAAACACGTAGCATACTAAGTGTTAATTTTAAAAAGATTAAATTTATGTAATATGTATGAATAGTTCATGATAAATAAAGTTATCACTGCTTTCCTCAAACAACCTTTGTTGTTTTTTTAAAATACCCTTCCCCCAATCATATTCTGGATCCTCCAATGCACATGATAATAATTAAGTAATGATTTAAATGATTAATATTAAGTAACATGAAAATTAAATAATATCTGGAATTTTGTTTTATTTAAATATTTTGATAATCTGTATAGCGACTAATTGTCATATTTAATTGGTTTTATAAAACCTAGACAACCTTTAGAGAATTTAGCCTATTTATTTTGAGCAACTACAGTGGAAAACGCAAGCATGAATAAAAAGCAGACAATAAAATTATAGGATAACTTACAAACTTTTTTGAAAACATACAAAACAATAACGTACAACAAAACAATATCTATGACAACTATGATTTCCACAACATGTAATGAATATGGACATATATAATCAAAAGAAACAAACACATAAAAAAGTCAAGAAACATTTAAAAAAAATTTATTATTCTATTAGATGTAGTTTTAGCTAAGATACAATACAAAATAAAGACTGTTCAGTATGACTGTGATAAAATGAAAATATTGGAAATCACAATCTAATTTATTTTCAAATAAAATGTCTAAGAAAACTTTATTAAACTGATGTGTTTTAATACTAAATGATTTAGGCCTCAATTAACTAAGCATCTGCTAACCATATTCTTGCCTCAACTTATCCACACACACACACACACACACACACACACACACACACACACACACACACACACACACACACACACACACACACACACACACACACACACACACACACACACACACACACACACACACACACACACACACACACACACACACACACACACACACACACACACACACACACACACACACACACACACACACACACACACACACACACACACACACACACACACACAGTTGTTTCATGGTTTACAGTACTAAACTTAGTAGTACAATAATAAATGAAAGCAGTGTATTGTATAAATGAAGTTTCTTTGTACAAATACTTATACAAAATACTGTATATGTCTACTAGTTGCTCAAATAGGAACAATTTGAATGTTGTGAACATAAACATTTGACTGTTGTACTAAAAACACATTCTTCGTCTTAATTGATTTATTTATTTATTCAAATTGCAATAACAATTTTTATGTTATATAAGATGATTCCATTAACAGAATGGTTGTATTTTAGTTACACATTTGGTTTAAAATATTAAGTACACATCCACATTTTCTCTATTACAGGTAGTGATGCTGAGCTATAATTCAATTATAAATTAAATATTTAAATATAATAATACAATAGTAGAAATAATAATAATAATAATACTTGCTTTTATTTGGTAACCTAACAGGCTAGTTAGAAAAGGAAATTATAATTTTGAAAGTTCTTTGTTTCTTATTTAAAATTTTGGGGTCTTCAACATTTTTAAATCAGAAATTACAAATGATTGAAGGTTTTTTTCATTCACTCAAAAGGTGCTGGCTGAAAGGCAATAAAATCTATTATAATGTATGTATGTACACAAAATACTGTGACGATTTAAATTGTACCAATAATCAAAATAATAAAAAATTTTAAAAATTAAGGTTGCGAGCTATTAAACCATTTAAATCTCACTGTATTAATATAAAATACCTGTATGTACTCAGTATGAGAGGAAGCAGTAATTAGTTAGTTAGAAGATACTCTAATAAAAAGATAAATTGTAAAGAGTTATTAATATCGTATTTAACCCTTTGCTTGTGAGCAGGCGCTGTCCTGTTGATTCCAGACTCGACATGTTTTCCGAGTCTTGTGTAAGTTAGAATAAGATAAAAAACCTAATGTTAATAATTAAAAATCTGAAGACACAGATAGTCGCTAAAACAACTGATTTAAATTATGTATATTTGTTTAGGGATAGTTTGTATAAATAAAAATGTTAACTTAAATATAGTTAGGAACTATATTCTCGCGCGGTAATTGCCCCACTACCATTTTGTCCAGTACCAGGCGAAGGGAGCAGAATTTCGCTCTCTCGCAATGGTGACTTCGTACAGTATAGACGTAAGAGCTGTGCTCTTAAAATATGTTACCTATACTTTGTTTTACCTTAAGATGGTATACCAGAAATAGCTGCCTAAAGCATCTGGATGTGTTAACTAATATAGTTATGTAAATAAACAAGAGATTTAAAGTGTAAAACTCGAAACGTAAAAAAGGTGTAACACAAGATGACTTCGAACTTCAAGAAATAACAACACTTCCAACGTCATACCTGGAGATGTGAACTATCAGAAGCCACAAACTCTAGTACACGCGACAGAATATGCAGATCAGGACATCCGAGAATCTACAAGTATCATCGTAGAAGGTTCAACCTGCGGACTTTGGAGCCCTTTACCGACGAAGACCAGACCGAGATGACGACGTAGCTGTTCCTGTTTCCCAAGACGGATACCCCAGGACGAGTCTTCTGCATACCAATTAAAAGGTGACTCGATAGCCTGTCTATCGAGGGTTACTAATATTTGTTACACAACACATCTTGAAAGAGACTTTTCAGAAACTATTAGTTTGTAAAGACTTATAAATTAAATCTAAGAATTTCATGTAACTATTCTAACTTCATACGTTGTAACAGTTTATATGCTAATGTAGAGTAATATAATTCAAGCAATAATACCATTCTTCCAATGGTTGAATAAAAGAAAGTCTTGCAAGCTAATATCATGAATTGATTATGACTAAAAGTTTTAATGAATAAATACCGAAGGTTACCCGGATCCGAGGTATAGCTATATAGAATCAATTTTGATCCCAAAGTTTAAAGAAACCTTTCAAATAACTTAATAATTGAATTAGTAATGTCATGGGATCTGTCAGTAAATGTTTTTAAATGTTAAATAAAGAGAAGTCTTCTTGTTACACACATATGAGGAGTGCTTAAATCAATTGTATACCTTGCCATTGTTTCCTTACACAGTTAGTAAGTAATTTGTTATATTAATTATTTGTGATACATTCTGTTACAACGTAGGCAGCCCATCTAATTAACGGAGTTTAATTACGATGGGTTCCCTGGATTTGTAACGCGGTGAAAAGACGTTACAAAAGTGTGCCACTCTGCTTATTTTTATAAAGGTGTTTTAAGCATCGTGACGCAAACAAAATTGCGTCACTCTTTAAAAAAAAAAAAAAAAAAAAAAAGGAAAGAGTTTTATTTGTGTATAGAGTGTCACAAACAAAATTGCATTCACTATGCGTGGATAATTTATATGAACAATAACTAAATATATAATATTGATCTATGCACTCAGAAAGTTACTTTAATAACTTTAATGTTCAAAACATATTTAATAGTGTATTAAGTTACTTAACTGGTAGTATGTATAAGTGAAATATCCTTAGCGTCATACAATGCATGTAGCTTTTGCATTCTATAGGCCAGTAGGAACCTGCATTATTCAATATAATTACTTGCATACATGAATTGTGACCAAACATAACAATTTTGGTCAACCGAACAATCTGTAACAGGTTTGTTTACGACAATCCATGACCTGTTGTTTCCTGAATCATTCTGCACAGTGTATGTCCAACTATATAGCTTACATACACTAGTATGTGTTATAAAAAAAAATTAATTAAAAATAACTTTGTTAATAATAAAGTATGTAATGTAGACCAAGGTAATTAAGTAGAAGTTCGTGATTTAAAACTTGTGAACAAAATAAGTAATTTATTTAATTGAGAAAAGTTTATGAATGAATGGAGTCAAAGTGTTGTCAAGCGAAATAATAATAATAAATTTGTTGAATAAGATTGTGCTCCCCTTCTCTCGTTTATAACAGTATAAAGTAGTTGTGTTATTCAGTCGCATTGTGTAGAGAACAATAAGAGTAAAACCCCCTTTCTCACTGACACACCAGTTCCTTGTTAACTAAACACAGAGGGTGACCTACATTCCAGAAAACAGCTGATCGGCTATTTAACCTTGAAAAATATGTGTGTGTGATTTCTGTCTCTCCCTTAGAAGAGAAATTGTTCTTTTCTAATTTGTGTAAATTGATTACTTAAGAATTTATTATATATATGTGTAATAAATGTGTACAGTATAGTAGTTCAAATATTTTCCCCGTGACGGCAATTAAATACTGTAGTGACTTAATAATAAATTTATAATAATAATTAAAGTGTGATAAATAATTATAGTACTTAAATAGGAAATTAATTCTAAGGAAGTTTCTGTAATCTCCCCAAAGTAAACAATAAATAATAAGTGAATAATAATAATTGATTTAAATACTAGAGCTAAATAAATCCTAAGTTAAACTAAATAGTGTGAAGTGTAGAAGTAAATAAAAAAAAAATAATAATAAAAGTTCAGTTGCATATTGTAAACACACCGCAGTGGTGGCCAGTTAGAGAAAATAAAAGCGTGTTCAGTATTGTAGGAATTGTACTAAGCAGCCCCGAACCCACCCTCTCTATTGTGATAAACCGGTGCTAGCCTGAACAATTGAAAACCACCCCTAGTGTGTATGACAATGCATTGTGTAAAGTGTCTCCCCTCCCGCATAGTTTGTTTAGAAATTGTTAAAGAGATAAAAGAGAATTATCTCCGTGAGGTTCCGCTTCTCTCAAAACAGTAATCTAGAGTGGAGTATGGGATCCTCTTTAGATTACATTAGAAATAAGTTTATGATATATAATCAAGAAGTGATTATACATGTAACGTAACAGGTCACAACGGCGCTGACTGAAAGGGTAATGATAGGGCAGACAGGTGCCAAAGATCATTAATAAATGCTGAAAGCTAACTTCAGTAGTTAGAGTAAGCTGGTGTCAGTCGGGCCGCGATGTTGTGAGTTACGGATAACTAGGGATCATTCCAATCTAAGGTTTGGAAATTAGTATTAAGATTAAAATGTAAGTTAGTACTATAAGAAGTGAGAAAAAGGGAATTTCACGAAGGCGATCATTTAAATGAACAAGGTCATTTAAAGAGCATTAGGAAAAAACAAACTGTGCACTAATAATAAATAACTTCACACACCGACACTAAACATACTCCCAAGCCCTAATTGTGAGTTAGACTCAAAGAACCAAAAACCGTAAAGTGCAAATTAAGCGGTGGAGTCTGTGACGATTTAAATTGTACCAATAATCAAAATAATAAAAAATTTTAAAAATTAAGGTTGCGAGCTATTAAACCATTTAAATCTCACTGTATTAATATAAAATACCTGTATGTACTCAGTATGAGAGGAAGTAGTAATTAGTTAGTTAGAAGATACTCTAATAAAAAGATAAATTGTAAAGAGTTATTAATATCGTATTTAACCCTTTGCTTGTGAGCAGGCGCTGTCCTGTTGATTCCAGACTCGACATGTTTTCCGAGTCTTGTGTAAGTTAGAATAAGATAAAAAACCTAATGTTAATAATTAAAAATCTGAAGACACAGATAGTCGCTAAAACAACTGATTTAAATTATGTATATTTGTTTAGGGATAGTTTGTATAAATAAAAATGTTAACTTAAATATAGTTAGGAACTATATTCTCGCGCGGTAATTGCCCCACTACCATTTTGTCCAGTACCAGGTGAAGGGAGCAGAATTTCGCTCTCTCGCAATGGTGACTTCGTACAGTATAGACGTAAGAGCTGTGCTCTTAAAATATGTTACCTATACTTTGTTTTACCTTAAGATGGTATACCAGAAATAGCTGCCTAAAGCATCTGGATGTGTTAACTAATATAGTTATGTAAATAAACAAGAGATTTAAAGTGTAAAACTCGAAACGTAAAAAAGGTGTAACACAAGATGACTTCGAACTTCAAGAAATAACAACACTTCCAACGTCATACCTGGAGATGTGAACTATCAGAAGCCACAAAATCTAGTACACGCGACAGAATATGCAGATCAGGACATCCGAGAATCTACAAGTATCATCGTAGAAGGTTCAACCTGCGGACTTTGGAGCCCTTTACCGACGAAGACCAGACCGAGATGACGACGTAGCTGTTCCTGTTTCCCAAGACGGATACCCCAGGACGAGTCTTCTGCATACCAATTAAAAGGTGACTCGATAGCCTGTCTATCGAGGGTTACTAATATTTGTTACACAACACATCTTGAAAGAGACTTTTCAGAAACTATTAGTTTGTAAAGACTTATAAATTAAATCTAAGAATTTCATGTAACTATTCTAACTTCATACGTTGTAACAGTTTATATGCTAATGTAGAGTAATATAATTCAAGCAATAATACCATTCTTCCAATGGTTGAATAAAAGAAAGTCTTGCAAGCTAATATCATGAATTGATTATGACTAAAAGTTTTAATGAATAAATACCGAAGGTTACCCGGATCCGAGGTACAGCTATATAGAATCAATTTTGATCCCAAAGTTTAAAGAAACCTTTCAAATAACTTAATAATTGAATTAGTAATGTCATGGGATCTGTCAGTAAATGTTTTTAAATGTTAAATAAAGAGAAGTCTTCTTGTTACACACATATGAGGAGTGCTTAAATCAATTGTATACCTTGCCATTGTTTCCTTACACAGTTAGTAAGTAATTTGTTATATTAATTATTTGTGATACATTCTGTTACAACGTAGGCAGCCCATCTAATTAACGGAGTTTAATTACGATGGGTTCCCTGGATTTGTAACGCGGCGAAAAGACGTTACAATACATGCATGTGTGTGTGCACACATACACATACACACAAAATTTTATTAAAAACCAGTGTACAATTACTATGTAAAATCTTCAAAACTATGGATAATTTGATGGAGTATGAGGACAACTTTCCCACTTGTTAAGAAAATTCTTATGTGTCAAAAACATTTTAACATTAAAAAGCCACAGGTAATGTTACTAGTAAAGAAGTGGTTTAAGCATTCACAGAAACACATACTTTCATAATACATCAATAAAAACAATGAACAGTAATTAACTGTTAAACACAGCTTGCTTAAAATTGTTATAAATCAATATTATAATAATGCTAAACAAGTATTTTAACAAAAATGCTTTCTTTCTTCTTCCAACAATTTGGCTTCATATACCATTATCCTTCCCCTCCTACAACCAATTTTTTTTTAGCTTCTGATAACACATCCTGTGTCATTCTTACAAAATGGTAACAAAAATTCCTTTCACTTTCTTGTTCAGAGGTGACAGTTTAAATTGTTTCCTCTGTCTAAAAGTGTACATTCTATAGTACTTTTTAAGAATCTCATCTCTGATAACCACATCATCTCCATATCTTTCCAAAACACCACCATGTCTTGCTGGTGTTTATATACTTCTAGTGGAATAACCACTATTTCATAAAACTTCGGTTAGCCTTTTGTGTTTTATTGTATTACATGTTTTTGGTAGCTATTTATTTATATCATTATTATAATAATAAGAATTAACAAAACAAATAATTAAACATAATTGCTGTCTTTGTTCTTACAAAGTGTTTCCTTTTACATGGTTTTTTATATTTTTGGACTAAGATTTTGGACCATATTGTTTAGGATATTGTTCAATACAAACACAAATCTTTACAACTTGTCTTTGGGGTTTATTAATGTCTTTCAATTTTTTTAATCAAATTCTTTAAGCAAACATCGCTTACTGCACTTCACTAGTTTAGTGAATGCTAGGAAGTGCTTTTGAGCAATTTAACTCATCATCAAACGAATGTTCAGAATGATCCCAATATTGCAGTCTAATGATGAGCTAAACTGCTCAAATCTGGACTATTCCATCTGATAAACATTGGAATAGTCTGAGCATTCTGAACGTTCTCTTCAGATGATGAGCTAAATGCTCAAGCACAATTACTGGGAGTCATAAACTAGTAAAGTGGAATAAGTGACCTCAGCTGCCTGTACGATATTTTTGTTGTCTACATGAAGTAAAGCATTTACAAATATATTCTGCCACAGGTTAATCCTTAGTAAAGTTTGGATTTTCACATCATGTACACTAATCGTCAAATTAAAATGTTGCCCCTGTACAACAGAGAATTACAGTTGTTTCACTACATAAACCTATCAGGGTTGTCATCCGTATGTGTTTGCAAATTCTTTCCTTCATAAAATTTTCCACACAATTTTACGAGACTCTCAAATGCATTCACTATTTCACATTCTTGAAGTTCTTGAAAATAGAATTGTTATTTCACTTCAAGAAATTCATGGCACATGTACATAACATGTATTAGGGACAAATCAGAATATTTCCCTGTACTTCAATATTCTATTTCTAGATCATTAAGAAAATATGACAGTATAATTTACTTACTTACCATGGCGACAGGAAAGGCTAGTGTTGGATGAATATAATCACGTAATTTAACAATAAATGGACGACTTGGACTTGAAGTGTCAACAAAAAAGTCTATATACACACATATTGTGAAGTAGACAGATTGTAATATCTGAAACAAAGAAAATATTAAAAATTATTATTATTGTTATGAATACATTTTATACTTGATAAACACTATTTTTAAATTTTAAAATGAAAAAATAGTTCAAAGATTTTTAAACAAGTTACATTTAAGAAACTGTTACAAAATATTAAAATTTTTGTAAAAGAATATTAAATATTTTTATAAATAAACAAATAACTTTTAAAAATCAGGATTGAGCTTAATCATTTAGTCACAAGTGATAAGTCCTAGTAATACTGGATTCATATTGTTATGGTGAGGAAATAAATACTGGTAGTACCTCATTGCTGAGTGCCTACTTTACTTCTGGAATGTCACAGAGCTCGAGGCAGTTCCAGATGTTTATAGATCATTCATGCAGCTGAATTATGTAATGCCCCTCCAAGATATTACTTGACTACCCTACTGGCATTGAGGCCAACTATCTCACTACAATGCAAGGTGGTGGAAGTATAAATATATAAATAGTGGATTTTTGAAATGGACCCCCAGAGATTTTATGGTTTGCAGTAATTGTTGCGGTTTATTAAGAAGTGATTATTTATGTTAATTAGTGCAAAACTTTAGCGAAGGTGACATTTACTGTTAGACAAATTTATCTTAAATAAGTAAAAAAGAGATAATTTACATATTTAACAATATCTTAGTAGGTGAAGCAAAGAAGAATCTGTGACCCGGCTTCTGCACTAGTTTTCAATCAACTATATTATGAAAAACACTCTTTCACAGATGTATGTAATTTCATACACCAACATCATTTTCTGTCCAAACTTTTGCAGATTTAGAAATTGTACATCATGTAGCAGCTTAAAGAAATCTGACCACTTTTCTTTCCTGGTCTCTAAGAAGGGATTATCTAGTAAATAACACAATTTTATTGAAAACTCTTAAACATAACTTTGAGTAACAAATGCAACTGACTATGAATCAAGAATGAAACATTGGACAAGTGCATCTGTTTTGTCTAGCCGAGGGTGGAAGGAAATACACTGGATCTTGTAATATGATGAAAAGAAGACTATCGCAAATACACATTCCATTAAACAAGAAGTAAGCAACCATATGTTTATTAGTGAAACAGGAAAACAATTTTTCATCGGTTTCTCATTCAAAACAATCTTCAGTTAAAATAATATTTTATTATTAATTTCCTTACTAAAATAAATAGAGTAATTATTAAATTGGTTTCCCAAGACACAAGGTCAGGGCTGCAACTTGTTCTCTTGTTTCTCATACAATACTTTATTGGTGATGTTTAATAGAAAAAATGATTATAAACATACATTGATTATTTATATTGACCAGCTTCATAATGCATCTATATTTGTTAGAAAACAAACTTACAAACAAATCTAAATCTAAAATTGCTCTGTTTCAAATGTAACCGACTTACTGAAGACAATTTGCATGTATTAATCACGTACTATTTTCAATTATGTATGCTGTTGTAATCATTGCTTCACTGTCATCCACTTCATTATGCCATTAAACAAAAATTGAATAAAAGACAGTTGCAAAATCAACTGTTGGCTGTGACACTAATTATTAATGTCATGTGTCTAGATAGAATCATTAGTAACTATATTAATAACTGATTGAATTCAAAATGTCATTCTTCATCATAAATCACTATGACTGTTTATGATTCTCCAGTTACAATGAACATTATTTAACACACCATACATGTTTTCATTAAAAATGTAATTTTCTTTATTTACGCTATGAGTGAGTGGATACAACAATGTCTGAACTGATATAATCAAAACAAGATTCATTGTAATAAAACAAGAAGAAATAAGGTCATGTTAAAAAATAAGAATCTATAAGAAGATTCAATGGTAAATAAATAGAATGAAACAAATCAATGATAACTAATGAACATATTTATTAAATTTATTGCATGAAATAAACGGGTTGACTGGTTTCTCATACCATCATTAGAAATACATAATTTAACTTAATATGATTACATTAGTGAAAAATGAAAGTATGCCTCCACAAAGGTGAAAAGGAAACTAAGGACGATACATGAAAAGATGATGTCAACAATGAAAATTGTAATTAATATGGTAAACTTATGCTTTGGTACCATGGGAGATGAGAGTGTTATTTTGTTTTTAACCAAGTCTAGAGGTAGAAATTCAGTCAGTGAAGTGACAGTTCATGTACTAGTTGAGACAACTGTCCATGGTATTATAAACTGAAAATCATGTTTTGTCATTCTCAGAACCAAAGCCTGGCTCAGGACCTAATCAATGGAAACTATTTTAAAATGATAAGGCACACGTCTTCTGTGCTCTGCCGTTTAGTATCTTTTTCATTCATTACTACACAGTTTTATAAAATTATTGTGTTACTTTGTGGTTTGGGATGATATAATATTATTCATGAAGGAGAAGGCCCTGCCCCTTCCCTCCAGTGGATCTGCAACTACATTTAACAAAACATTTAAACAAAATATTTGAATTCTTTCTTAGGAGCATAATGGAAAAAAGAAGGAGACTGAGCTAGGTCTTTAGAGACACAATGATTTTAGAGTTACATAGAAACAAGTGTTTATGAACTGTTATGTAGTGTAATGAAGTGTCTCATTTTTTTAATATAATATAATAAGATTTCAGTCACTTGTTTACCCACTGGTAGAATTCAAGTAACTAGGATCTTACCAAACAGTAGCTTGGAAGTCACTGACTGTTGTGCAGGGTTTTGAATGATGACGGATAGTCATAAAATGTGTGAAAGTCTATTAAAATATTACTATCTACTGGCACTGTTTTTTGTTTTAATTAAGGACAAATCAGTGACAATTAATTCATATTTTGAAAAAAAAAATACAAGAACAACCATCACAAAAACTATGAAAAAAAACAATATCCTACTACATTTTGCTGATCTGTCAGTTCCTTCATAAAGTCTAATTAAAACAAAATTTGTGATGTTGCACAAAACAGATCTGATGTTATTACAGGTTAGATCTTGGACTTACAGCATCTTAAAACTCTTATTCAATCTTAAGTTTCAACGCCAATTACAAACTTTCCATTAAATCTTCAGTTTAAAAATCATAGTTCTGATGTTAATCTGGTCAAACTTTGCTACTCCAAATGTTGAGAACTTTCAGAACTATATATTCAATTCTATATAAAATGGAGAATACTGAGAATAAAAATGTTAAAATAATATATAAAATGTATTTAAGACAAGCCTGTGATATCAGAGTGTGTCGGAAATAAACAATGCCATAAGACAACTTCAACTGAAATGTATGAGTGTAACATGTGTAATACAAACTAAGGAATATACTCATGTTTTACAGTTCCCAATCAACTAGTACACACACATAGAAACTCCATGCAGTATATTGAGAAAACACTAAAGTCCATTAACATATTACAGTGCTGTAGAATGACAGGAAACGTGAATGTTGTAACACTGACACTGTTTCACGTGTCACTGGATAAATATAGTATTTGAGTAACAATTTTTATTTTTACTTTTGTTGGCACTTGTACAAACATCATGTAACACTGTCCTATTGTTGACAGTGTAGTTTTACACACCTGGCTGTAGTTATCTAGATACGTATGTGAGAGATTTACCACAACAATTAAAGAAATAGAGGAAGAAAACTTTAAGTAAAACTTTCTTGGGTAATTACGTGATACTTCTTCCTATAACATTCATTCAAAAACATAAACTAAATATGTCTCTATTTCCAGTTCTACACAAATAAAAACAGTATTTGATCTTTTGCAGCACCTGTATAATCTTAACTGCACAGAAAATACATAAACATAGTTACGATTGTGATTAATATTTCATTGCAGTCTATATTGGCCATGGCCCGCTGATCTTTGCATCAGACACTTTGATTACTGACCATACCCAAGCACCCAAGAGAACCTTATAACTTTTCTCTGTTAATTTAATTAAGTTAACTTTATTGCTTTGAACTTCCCATCTTAGTTGAATTATATAATTTATACCATGGACTTTTCTCTAAAATGTAATACTTTTACCCCAAAATGTAGATTTTAATCTCTCTCTCTCTTCTGAAATTGGCTACTACCCCAAATTGTGCCCACTCTATTCAAATTGTTTGCCTACAGGTAGGATAGCCCTGATAAAAATCACTATAAGGTTACATAAACCACACACAAGAAGTATCATTTACACGAGGAAGATAACTGTCAGCATTCTAACTTACTTATAAGCAGTGAAAATTGTTGAAACAAAACAGGAAGTTCATCTAGCTTTAATTCTGTTATCTACTTCAATGCTAGTATATCAATATCTGCAGTTCTTCATATGCTTACTCTTTTACAATTAGGTGACTTACAAAAAATACAGAATACTGTACAATGCTTCTCTCTCTCTCTCTCTCTCTCTCTCTCTCTCTCTCTCTCTCTCTCTCTCTCTCTCTCTCTCTCTCTCTCTCTCTGTCTCTGTCTCTGTCTCTGTCTCTCTTGAAATTGGCCACTACCCCAAATTTTGCCATTCTATCCAAATTTTGTACCTACTGATAGAGTTGGCCCTGACAAAAATTGCAGACAAAAATTGGTCCTGATTAAAAATTGCTATATAAACCACACACAAGAAGTATCATCTAAATGAGAAAGAGAAAGATTAATATTCTGTCTTACTTATAAGCAGTCAAAGTTGTTAAGGCAAAACAGGAAGTTTTTCTACCTTTAATTCTGTTATCTAGTCCATACCTAGTGTATTAGCAGGATCTGATAATGTTTACTCTTTTACAGTTACATGACTTACAAACAATACAGAATACTGTACAATGCTTCTCTCTCTCACTCTCTCTCTCTCTCTCTCTCTCTCTCTCTCTCTCTCTCTCTCTCTCTCTCTCTCTCTCTCTCTCTCTCTCTTCCTCCCATATGCATGCAACCATGCACATTGTCCCTCCAACCACACACACTCTTATCAATGCATACAGACACACAAACTCATTAAATTATTTGGATATTTTTACTTGTAGAGTTGAATATTTCTTCATGGTCAGTTTTAAAACCAAATGATTTGATTTTGATGTAGTATCAGTAAAAGATACAGAACATCTGGTGTCAGTAATAATAATGTTTATTAGACATAATTAAAGTTTTATGTGATAACTTTAATACAATTAAAAATCTCTGTTTCAATGTTTTACAAGTTTTTACCACTGTTACTTTCTTATTTTGTTTTATTTTGAACTGAAGGAAAAATATAAAACTTGAAATAAAATATAATATACAGTTAATACATAAACCACACAAACTTAAACTGGTACAACTTTATAGGCACTAAATATATATGGTCAGACATTCCAAACACCTGTTATACTTCTACATTTTCTTACCAATTGATGTGATAAAAATGCCTGAAATATAGAAAAATAAAGAATTGAGCCACGAAACTGATTATGTTTGTAACACAATACCCATAAATTACATTTTTTTTAAATTAAATTTTCTGGGAGCTAATTTAAATTACTTAAATTTCCCCAGAAACAAATCTTAAATGTGTTAGTATAAAACTGTCAATAAACAGTGAACATAATTTCACATGTTTATCAGTTCAACACATCGCTTATACGTCTAAGTGATTCATAAATTTTTTTTACAAAGTGTAGAGAGTGAGCAAGGAAACAAAGCAAAGAAGAAGAAAAGAACAGAAGAAAAAGAGAGATGGAGAAACACACAACGGACAACAAACAGATGGAATGTGTGTGTTGAGAGTAATGCATGTACAATACAATGACTTAAACACACAATGACTTCTTATTTTTGAATCCTAGCAATTTACATTTGTACTGAAGGACAATAGTCAGTGGAAATAACCAGTAATTAATTTAACAACATAGATTTTAAGTGCACGGAGAAGCCTTACAATTTTCAGGCTTTTGAAAGGTCAGTGTTTCACACCAGCCTCTGTGGTTGGTTAAGTTTATTGTTTGTTTGTTACAAACAAACAACACTTCCTGCCTATCTCAAAAAACAAACATGGAAAATTACCAAAGAAATTCATACTCGTGCAGTCCATTAATTAAAAACAATCTGTTTACCTGTAAATCTTTCTCCTTCCTATTATTACTAATTTAATTATTGTACATAACTCAAAGTTATATTCTGTAACACATTGCATTTACTATTACAACACAATAAAAATGATAGAACAGTTTTACTAACATGGTATAAAAGAATATGTACAAAATTACCCAAGAAATTTCTTGCAATATACTTCTTCATTCTCATGTATGAATATTTTTCTGTTTTTTGAGTAAACGAAATTTGTACTTTTGCACAATTTACCCTCATAATAACTTCTTCAAAATATGTCAGTTTTCTTATAACTATTATATATAATAGTAATTATTTCTCATAAATAATTATTTCTTATGATACTTCTGAATAACTTCCTAATGCAGTTTTTGTGTACAAGTTTGTTGTTGGAAATCTGGATTATTACTATTACATGGTATGTACATAAATCATCACTTGCTAACTAGTCAAACTAATAGTCAGAAATCTCATTCAGAAACCTTAAATTCACTTTTTACCTAACATGAAATAAAAAAATATATATACCGTACAAATTTTACAAGCAGTCTCATCCTCCTAATTTCACAGATCAACAAGCTTGTACCATAATCATTATTTCTTCATTATTCATTTTTGATATTAAAGAGCAGAATGTTACCATTAGTTTTGTATGTGTAAATAATCTAAGAACATTCAAAATTTTCTACGAATGCCTCTGTTAACAATAATTTCTGTTTTTATCAGTTAACCAATGACTGATTATTCTGTATAAAAAACATCCATATAGTAAAACAATGTTTTATCAGAAACAAAACAATTATCAAATATTGTCACACCCTGTTTCGTTCAGTCTATGTTCAACTGTTTTTTGGCAAATCGTACCACCTTCTTGAGCCTGAGAGTTTAAGAATTACAACTACTCAAAGAACTGTTCAGCCTGAAGACAGTGATAACTGCCATCAAACAACTGGATCTCAGATCCATAAAAAAGTGCAGTGAAAATTTTTTAAAAAATTTTCATATCTGGAATATAAAATACTGCAATATCTCTACATGAATAATAGATTAAATAAAAAAATCTGTTTAATTTGTACGTTCGAATTTTTTTTATTTCACTTACACAGAATTGTGAATTGTTAATGTTTTATTACACTACAATAAATAAAATGCTTGTGGTAATTGTATTACATGAATACATACATGTTTTATTTTGGATTCTTGAGACTGTATCGTATGCCCTAATGGTTATAACATGCTGGGATGTACTCTGGTACTTCTGCACAAAGGAAATGAGAGAGAGATCTCCATTTTTGTACATTTAAGAAATAAGAGTTATTACAACCTGTATCAATACAACTGTATATTAGAATTCAGTAAGAATGTATTATACTCAATTATTACTTAATATATTTCTAGTTATTTTAATATGACTTATAGTTTCAATATAGGCTATATTATTTCTTAAAGCAAGATGTTTTAAGTGCACACCAGTAGGTATGCTGGCAGGCTACTAATTTACAAATCCTGATTTGGATTCCTGGGCATACCATAAAATCAAGGTTCATTTCACTCTTTCAACTCAGCCTATGGAAATGAGTAGGTATCTGTGATAATATCATGGAGTAATAATGGATAGCTGAAGTGTAGTGATGGCCACATTTCAGTGGCGGCTGGTAATGTTTTTGACTGGGGGGGGGGGGCAAAATTTAGTTGTACCCATATATTATGTAAAAAAAACAGTAGAAACTAAATTATTGCTATTATCATCAAATAATTGTAAAATTGAATCTTTTGCTTCACTACTAAAATTATTGTTAATATCAAAAACCTACCTTGCAAACTACCAATATTTAAAAAGTGTTTGAAACTAAAATTATTTATACCCCGTTTTATAATTTTGTTGTGTAATATCTAAATTCGGTTTTGGTGGCCCTAATTTTTTTAGTTCTATTTTCTTTTCGTAAGTAAGTGAATTTGAAATAATCAAATGTTTAATATTACTTACCGAATTCATAGCCATTTTAATCATTTCTAACAAATACGCACAGAACACACAGGCTCAGGCATACACAGAATAAGTTACAAGTTTATGTAGGCCTACGCAAGGTTCGACAAAAATGCTATCGTACACAGAATACACTGCCTAATAAAGAATAAATTATTAGAACATTACGTTTACATAAAAAGTACAACAAGAACACAATCAAAACTATATAAAACACAAGAGAAAATATATGCACTTTAAACAGCAACAGAGAAGTTTTGAACAACGCTCCGTTTCTCTATGAATTTAGCTGCGAAATCAGAAAGCGGGCACAGCCCCACCTGTAGTGGCGGATGCTCATTTAAATGCATAGACATGTGTACACGTCTCTTTCCCCGCTCTCCGAAAGACCGGCCTATGCAGGGAGGACGACAGCGAAACCGCCCCGGCTGCGGGGCCATGCCGAAAACATCGGGTGATCGCTATTAGTCGCCCCAAAAATATCTTTCAATAAGGATACTACACATTATCACATTATAGTTATACTATTGACAAGTTTAATTTGCAAATTTAGTGGGAGGGCTGCACCCTTTTGCCCTCCCTGTACGAGCCGCTACTGCGATTTCTTCCTTATACACTGAACAGTGAATATTCCCTTTCTGCTATTTTTTTTTTTTTAATTTCCATTATTAAAGTTTACAATGTTCATTACATTCACAGCACTAGGAATGACTTGCTCAATATATACTGTGAGCAGTGACACGTTTAGGTTTCTTATTCTTCCTAAATTATAATTAAAATTTCCTAACAGTAAATAATAAATCCTGAACTACCACCACCACCACCACTACTACTACTACTACTACTACTACTACTACTACTACTACTACTAGAATTATTATTTATTTAAACATGTTTATAAAATTAAGCAGTCATAACTGTAAACAAACAAACAAATGACAGAATTACATTGAATTATTCATATTAGAAGTGACACACTTTAGTATTAAAATACTTTGGAAGTTAACTTTCACTCAAACAAAAAATAATTACTTCATGTTTTATCAGTAATAATTCTTGAGGAATTGTTATTTTTAAGAAATAACAATTCCAGTGCGTATTCAGAACCATGAAAGAAATATAAAGTGAATTGGTGGCAGTATACAGAAGTTACATATTGTATCTCTGTGTGTTCAATTCAATCTAATGACATCTGGGTGTGCCGTTGAACTTAACTGACCTCTTCTGTCTCTTAGTGTGACAATAGGTTTCTAATATTCTATGATTAATTTGTATCTTATTGGACCACTGAATAATATGGTTTGGTTTCTTAGGACCAGTCATTAATCAAAAGTAGTCATATCTGAGCATAGAACATCACAAATAGCTAATTCAGGAACAAAGTAATAAATATGTGAATGTGTATGTGTAATGAGAAAGAGAAACTCAGAATAAAAGATGCTGTGCAGAGCTGGAAATATATTAGTGATGTCATCAGAACAGGAACTACAATGTCAAAACAATTAATAACAGGCTAGGAAAAATTTAATCTTGAACCTAATGTATCAGTAGAGCTATTATTAATTGTATTTACACGTGTGTCACTGAAAAAGTATAATTAGCTCGTGACTTGCAGAATGTATACTTAAAATCTCCATATAAAATCATAAACTAAATAATTTATTAATAACAATAAATAATAATAATAAATGATGATGATGATGATGATGATGATGATGATGATGATGATGATGATGATGATGATGATGATAACAGTACCTGCTAATAATAATTAACTAATTAATTCTCTTGATGCTTTAGAAAGGAAAATTGTTTTTGGCAATGCACGTCCATGCACACACACTCACACTTTACTCAAACATCACTTTATGCAAAACATTAACTTTACTCATATTTACATGTTTCTAATACACTCCAAGAAATATTAAACTGTAAAAACTATCAGGAAGTCAATAATCCTCCGCTGCAACAAGCTATTGTTTCAATTACATTACATTATTCACAGTCTGACATGCACGGCCTAGTGAACATTATTTGCACGAAAAAGTATATTCATTGCTTCCACTGATGATCTTATACAGTTCAACTTATAATTCACAAATCAACCACACCTATTATAAAATTCCAGCAATAATAATAAGAAAGGGAAACCAAATATTTCAACCAATAGTGTATATGAAATAAAATGTGATGACTGAAAACTTTATACTAAAATCAACATGAATCATCTTCCCACTTTTGATTAAGACACACAGAAGAAGAAGTCAAAACATCAAGCAGTAAACAAAAATCAATGTTAATCTAAAATAACAATAATATTTTAAACTGCAAACGAATTACGCTTGTGTGTGTGTGTGTGTGTGTGTGTGTGTGTGTGTGTGTGTGTGTGTGTGTGTGTGTGTGTGTGTGTGTGTGTGTGTGTGTGTGTGTGTGTGTGTGTGTGAAATTAAAACAGTGGTATCAACTATTTTCTAGTAGAATGAAAAATTCGAATTTCTGCGTATATAGAGATTCTGGATTCAATTCTCAGGCTGCACCATAAAGTCAGAGTATATTTTCAGCCCCAAATGTCAACTCAGTCTATGGAAATATGTACCTGAAATAATACCCTAATGTAGTAACAGATGGCTGAAACATAGTAGCCTACAGGTTACACTGACTTCATTGTATGCCACTGTTTCATGCTGGCAGCCAGCTCTGCCTGGCTTTCTTCAGCTACTTCAGTAGTACAAAATATATTAATATTATTAATGTTATTATTATACAAAATTAAGATGGACTATAATCTGCTTTTAGGCACTGACAACGTTCACTGTGTTCCTTTCTGTCGTCATCATCATCATCATCAACAACATCATTGGCCCTTGAGTATCCTCTCCACATCATCCCTCTATCTTGCAAAGCACCATCATTGTGGCCTTTTTATGTAAATCTAGTAATCTTCACCATTTGCTAACTTCTTCTTTAGGCAAATATTTTTCACCCCATGTACACTTAACTTTTAAATTCTGCAAATTATATCACCTATTCTAGTTTGGTTATATATCATTTAATCATTCTGCTGTCTTGCCTCGATATTCCGTACACAGTCCTTTTCATTCTTCTCTGTGAAGTGCACAGGTTTTCTATCATTCTCTAGCTCATTATCCATGTCTCTAACTCCTGATCATGAAATTATACAAGCATAAGTGAGTCACAGTCATGATATAAATGGGCATGTATGAATTTTTTAATTAATAGTACGTAATTTTACTACTCTTCTTCTAGTTAGTATAGTTCAGAAGGTAATCAAGTTTGAATATTTGATAGTACCGGTACTACTATCATTTAAAAAGTCTTTTTGAAGAGACAGATAACCATAACTGAGGTTAGCAATGCCATGAGTGAGAGCAATGTATTTTAACAAATAAACTTTTATTAGTGGTTATACTCACAAACAGAAAATAAAACTGTTGCACATCACTATGTAAATAATGTATTGAAAAGCTCAAAAGTGTTAATCAGGAATTGTCTGTATAGTGGTGTGCAACAGTTTTATTTTATGTTAGCACTATATTTGTTACTGGTTAAGATAACAAATAGATTAGATAATCTAGACAATAGACTACATAGTCTTCAACAGACTAGATGGTGACTTCTGACAAATAGGAAAGTGCAGATAAATAAAATTACAATACATTCACTGTTTTAAGAAAAATGGGAAAGGGTTACCACTTATGCCATAAAATATGTAAGAATATAATATCTAAATAGGTTTTCAATTTAGTATAGTGAAACAATATAGGCCAATACAAATGCAGGTTCAGATAGCTATTATTGTTATACAGATATGGGCGGTATATATAAATTAACAGTGATATAGTATTAATAAGTTCACTTTATACAAATAATAATAATTTTTTCAGTGCCTAACAACAATAATCTTCTTTATACCATCAAACAGTTTAGGAAAGGAGAATATGCCACCTAATTCAAACTTATGGCATTTAAAGAAGGCAATGTGGGCAGCTTTATCTTTAGCCACATATCATTACCCCATGTATTACACTCATTTCCACAGGCTGAGTCTACAAGTGATCTGAGAAACCCACCTTGGTTTTATAACACTGCCTGAAAATTGAACCCAGCTCCTCTAGATTAGTATCCAAGCATAATATCCACTGGTATACTAAATCCTCCTTTTACATTCATTATAGTGTAGAAAACAAAATTAATAATAATAAGTAATTAAGGAATAGTAAGTGTAAGACGTTTAATCTATTTTCAATTGATGACAAACAGATACATATGATTGGAATGGAAATGAATGTTTAATTGTTTAAAGAGTTCTTTAATTAACCCATCTGATTTTTTTAATGAAAATTAAAATAAAGATAATTTATGAAATATGTGGCTTTACTATCACCAAAAATACAAAGGCCATGAACTATGGTTTAGTCACTTTGAATCTAGTATCATGGTCCACATTCAGTCTAGCAATGTGAACTCTTTATGATTATGTAATACACGAAGTTATCATTCAGGGTGGAGTCCATAGAGCAGCCAATAACCCTTTATTTATTTATAACATAATAGTAAATAGTAGTAAGCCAAATTCCCAGAGACATATGTAACTGTTTTGATCACTTATGATGATACGATATGATGTATTCATCATACTTTTATGATGATACAACGAAACCATCATAGACTGTATATTATTACCCTTAAAACATTATCAATAGTATATCTCTTTATTACTTTAAATATTTACAGTGTTTCTCTATTAAGAATTTATCATTTTATTATTATCACCAAGAATACATATTTTAAAAAACAAAACATGTAACATATTTTGTACAATAAGGATAAAAAGCAATATATATATTTAATCTGCTCAATAATTTGTACAAGCAATAATAAAATTCTGTACTTATTATTACTTACTGAATATATTAGTTGTAAAGTAACTTTAGATTATGCTCGTATGGTCAATATTAACGGTTCTGAAAAGCAATGTTTCTTAATACTGCCTACAAAATAAATTTTAAAAGTTTTATTGAAACATTAAAATTTTAAGCATACAAATTTATTACCGTATGTCAAAATACAATGTCAAGTGGAAAAGCTTTTTTTAAATATGACACTACATGTGGCAAAAATGCAAAGAAGGAACAAAATGTGATAAATGTTAGAAGAAGGAACAAAAACTGTTAATATTATGTGTTATCAATAAAACTATTCACTTTACAGTTTGATATTGACAATCACTGAAAATTTTAACATTTTGGAACTATTCCAAACACTCAATACTTTCACTTTTAGTCAGTGCTTCTAGTGAAATAAATTCAAAATTTATTTCTATAAGAAGTCAACCCACCATTCTTGAACACACACACACACACACACACACACACACACACACACACACACACACACACACACACACACACACACACACACACACACACACACACACACACACACACACACACACACACGATGCATATGGCCTTCAAATTATGATGTTCTAGTAGTATCCAAATTTATCAAAGTGATAAAACCTTGGTGTTTTCGAGAGGAAAATTCTGAGAAGAATTTATGGACCAGTGTGGGATGGAGAGATGTGGAGGATAAGAATGAATCATGAGCTAAGAGACCTGTATGGAGAAACAGACACAGTTGGGGTAGTGAAGGCGCAAAGGTTGAGATGGTTGGGGCATGTGGTGAGAATGAGAAGTGATCGAGGCCCAAAAATGGCATTGGAAAGGAAGCCGGAGGGAGTAAGGGGAGAGGATGTCCAAGGAGGAGATGGTATGAAGATGTGGAAGCGGATTCAAGGAAGATGGCGAGTAACAGATTGGAGGAGTAAGGCTATGGACAGACAAGAATGGAGGAGAATCATTGAGCAGGCCAGGGTTCTACAGGCACCGTAGTGGCAGGAGAAGAAGAAGAAGTTCTTCTGGTATTGATTTTGATTTTAACCTAATATATTTATGTCTCAACAAATAAATATACAGACTAAATTACTACTACATTAACTAAACACAGGGTTTTTTAAAAGATACAAACTAAGGCATCATTTATTCAGTCCTTTCAAATTTCTAATCAATTACTTTTAGAAGTGTGACAAAGGAAACAAAGTGAATGAAACTGGATATATCATCCAATATGAAGCATATTCAGACCATGTTAACATGACAAAAAGTAACAAAATAAAACTGAAACATAACTACATACAAGGGAAATGATAAAAGTTTACAGAAAACTCTTATAATGATTACACAAAAACTCAACAGGTAATTTACTACTGCAAAGCATGGTCATTGTTTACAACAGACATGACTTGCTAAAACTGCTAATTTGGTTTTCCTATTATTTTCAGATTCTTTGTTCACACACGCACACACACACACACACACACACACACACACACACACACACACACACACACACACACACACACACACACACACACACACACACACACACACACACACACACACACACACACACACGCACGCACACGCACGCACACACGCGCGCGCGCGCGCGCGCGCACATTTTGAATGTACTGTGTTACAGTACAGATCAGAATACATAATATACTAGTTTGAATAATAGTTGTTTTAAAAAATGCTGCTCATAAAAACAATTATGTAAATGAACATTAATAAAAGTAACAGAAATGACATTGATGGCCTCCTTCACATATACGATCTCAATTGAGTTAATAAAGTAATTTAAATCTATTGTATTAACTACATTCCTCACTAATAATAAGTAATAACAATTAACAGGATAGTAACTTTCTTGTAATATAAATTAACACTGTATATGTGTTAGTCTTTTTTTAACATTATACCCTCTGTATTGACAGCAGATATCACTGTGGACCTTTAACAGTACATAATATTAGAAGACTGACATAATTGGGCATGAACAGTGTGACACTTAAATTAGATTTATTATGAAATTTAAGACTTCAGCTGCAACCACCATTGGGCCCAGCTACTTAGTCTTACTGGTATGTACATTGTGCTTATGAAATCTTGGCAGATCACCTAAGATGAAGACATACTTGTCAACAAAATGGTGATAAATGATCTCCTTTGTATTCAGTTTCAACAAAAACTGTTGCTACAGACAGTTTCTTTAAAATAATATTCAGTATTAATTACTGTAGATGAGCAATAAACCAGAACTGTAAAGTATTTTTGATTGTTTAGCTTAATTTCCATTATCTTCAATAATTTGACAAATGCATCAATTCTTTATACTACATACTGTTATGTCATTACAGAACAATCTACGTGTTTCTCGAATGATCCAGTGGAATCCGGCTATAATGTTGTTTGCGTACGTGACTCTCAGCATGCGTTGTGAGATTGTTCCGGGCTCACCGGTCGGCGCCTGCTATGTGTAAGGCCGCAACCAATTATGTTCGGATGTTTTCTAGTAGCATTCTTTACGCGCAGTTAGCGAATATTCTGGAACCTCAGCGGGGTATAAATTAGTGTTGCGGATTTAATTGGTTAATCGAATCGATTAACCGGTTAAAATTTGAACTTCGATTAATCAATCAAAACTACTTAATCGAATAATAGAGTCGATTAAAATTAATCGGTTGTTGAATTTTCTTTTATGAGAAGTTGAAGCTTGTCCACCAAATACCTGAGTTATGTCTTGTCTCTTGAACGAGAGTCCCGTTATTTTAAATCATTTAGTACTGCTGGAAGTTCCCAGAAAAACACTGAAAGAGAAAGGGTGGTGTAGTTGCAGTGGTTTTCAAAAGCCAGGTAGCGGCATGTCAGATTTAGTCCGTGTACGATAAGATCTACAATAGAAGGCTGAGTCAGGTGCCTACTACTAATTGTCTGAGAGGGGGTGAGTATGCTAAAAATAAGAGCCCCACAAGAGCCTGTACTCTCATCCTAACAATGGGCGACCTATAGTATAGTAAAATTGAAAGTTAAGGGCAAGGGCATATGCGCAGAAACCAATTTATGGATGGACGAGTCCACTTTGAAATTGTGAATGGCGGGAGGGTACCGGAGAATCAGCTGGTATGCAAGTGAAGGTGTCGTCAACTTTGCGTGTGATGTTTTAGTTACCCGTACATTCTTAGTTATTGTGTAACGTACTATCTCAGTCGTGCATTTGTTATTATTACTTCAATTTATTTTTAAATATATTGTTGTTTTACAGTCACTCATTTTTATTAGTTATTTAATTTTTTAGTTAATTTCTATTGGTAGTTTTTATTCTATAATTACAATTACGTATTATTGTAATTATTTGTGTTATCATCCAGTAACGAGATTTGTTAAAATGGATACTTTTCCTTCAACTAGCAAAGACAGGAAAGTTATTCATAGTCAAGCACGGGAAGTTATAATACACAGTTTTGTTGTTGTCCAGGATTAAAAGATTCTTGCAATTAAATTAATACGAAGAATGCGTTCCTTTATGTAACGAGAAACTGTAGAGATAGTCGGGTGTAATTAAGGAGTGGAAGTGTACAGTTTGCAAATTCCGTTGCGATAAGAACGGTCAGAAAGGCTGTAGTTTTTTACGTCTCAGCAGTACACAATGACGGACCAAACAATACTCAGATATGTTTATAAAACATTCTGATATATAAAAGAATGTAAATTCTCACATCTCACAGCGACTCCCTCCACATAGCCTTTCCCCTCTGACCGTAAGCGTTTCGCGCATTTCCATGCCCTTAACTTTCAATTTTGCTATAATAGTAACAGTTGGACAGGTGGCGTGTTACAGTGTGTTTATTCAGGTGAGGAAAACTTGTGTTTTTCAAAGAGGCTACTTTTTGTGTGTGTGTGTTTCCTGATACCGTGCATGAAATCTGTGTTATGGCGTACGAAGACTTACGAGGAAGACTCGGTGGAAGTTTTGGATATAAATTGAACGACAGTGGTAAAGTGATGGAGAGGAAAACCGTTTTCTGTAAGCTGTGTGGGAAATCATTTAGCTACAGCCAAGGCCACACTATACTACTGGCCGGAGTCACCCCCTCCACTCCACGTGCCACGTCACAGTAGGCGCCGGACCGTTTCGCGCCACCAGCCCAATGCTTTTTAGTCAGTATACACTTACACACGTGTTTCTATTCGTATACGAAGTTTTGCTGCAACTGTTTTTCATTCAGTACATTTGTGATAATAATATTAAAACATGCCAACTTCATGCTGCGTACCAGGATGCAAAAGCAATTATAACACAGATAGTTCAGTGAGTGTTTTTAGATTCCCGGAGGATCCTATCCAGTGTCAAAAATGGCTAAATGCCATTCACAGAGCAAACTTCACGCCCAGCAAACGATCTGTTGTTTGCATTCGTCACTTCGACGAACGTTATATCGTGCGAGAGGACTCGGTGACAAAACCCGACGGCACCGTCTTGACTGTAAAACGACAGCGTGTGAAATTAGCTGCAGATGCATGTCCAAGTTTTTGAAAACCAACCCGTATATTTGACGAGAAATCTACCTCCCCCTCGAAGAGACCCTGCAAGCAGGAGAGAGGAAATCCGGCAGCGAGAAGAGGATCGGAAGAGCCAAGTAAAGATATTAGACACTATAAATAGCTTAAGTGATATTAAAGAAAGATATAAACTTAAGTGTGATGACCATGCCATTAAACATTTTCATTTGCACGCCAGTGAAGACACTTTAAATTTTTTCTCTGTTTATCAAACCAAAAGAGGTAATGTTAAAGTATTGATAAGTCTACTTATAAGTAACGATTTGTCTTTTAATGTATTATCAAGAGATGACATAATTATTAACGATGATCCAAAGATTTTGGAAATTAGTTATGGTAGAAAACGTCTATGTTTATGGTCACAGTTAAACGCTTTACTCCAATACTTATTTAATGAGAACAGGCAGATTAATATTAATTGTAGTACTGAAGACCACATCAGCTCTGTAAATAGTTCTCTCGGTAGTCTAATTGATGACTGTTTGGATAATCCTGATGTAAGCAAAAGGTTAACATTTTTACAGGAACAATTTAATTTACTATTCAAAAAGAAAGTCAGTTATTGTGTAAATACTTTAGTTTGGTTCGCTACTTTACTTTTTGCTTTCCCAGGATCCTATAACTATATCAGGGTAGCTAAGCTTCTGACAATGCCACACCCAAAATATTTAAATAAATTTACTTTTAAATTAGGAGTTAACACTTCAGGTTTACAATCTGGCCACACGGACTACTTAAAGAAAAAAGTTAGTGTCCTTGAAGAAAATGAAAAGTTGTGCTGCCTACTCCTTGATGAAATTTATGTTAAGCCCGAAATCACTTATAAGGGTGGGAAGGTTGAGGGTCTAGTAGTTAAAGACCAAAATGCACCAGAGCCTGCAAGTACAGTCCAAGTTTTTATGATTTCCTCAATTATGTCCAAATACAAAGATGTCGTTGGGTTGTTCCCTACTAAAAATTTGTCTAGTGATATGCTGTTCACCTTAACAAATCTAGTAATAAAACTACTTACTGAGATAGGGTTTAAAGTATTTTGTTTGATATCTGATAACAACAGGGTAAACAGAAATACGTTTGAACGATTTTGTGGAGGCACTCTTCAAACAAAATTTGTAAACCCTTACTGTGAGTCACAGAATATTTATGTTATGTTCGATCCAGTTTACTTGTTTAAATGTATTAGAAATAACTGGTTAAACCAAGTAGATAACAGACAAACATTTGTGTTTCCAAATTTCGACAAAAATGACGTAAAAGAAATGGCTTGTGTATCAGATCTCAAAATCTTACATTTAAGTGAGGAAAATAACTGTGTTAAACTGGCTCCTGCACTGTCAAAAAAAGTGTTATACCCAACATCAATAGAGAGGCAAAATGTTCATTTGTGCTGTAGGTTATTCGACGAGAAAAATATTGCTGCTTTGAATGAAAATTCGTCATTGACTAAAACAGAAACTAAGAGTAGTACAGCACATTTCATTCAGGTCATTTTAAAGTGGTGGAAGATTGTCAACGTAAAACATATGTACAAGGGAGTTAAATTTAATGACGAAAACTTTAAACCAATCCAGTCTGTAACAGATACTAATTTTGTTTTTTTTAAGTCTTTTAGTAAATGGTTAGTTAAATGGGATGAACTTGTTGTTCAAGGGGAGGAGTTGACAAAAGCTAAAAGGAGAGGGAAATTAACCAATGAAACACATGTAGCATTGCTACATACTGTTAACACTTTAATGGAGATTATTTCGTTTCTCTTAGGAGACATGAAATTGTCATATGTTTTACTTGGCAAATTTCAGACCGATCCGTTAGAGGCCAGATTTAGCCAGTATAGACAGATGAGTGGTGCATGTTACCATGTATCAGTCAAGCAGGTTTTGGAATCAGAAAAAAAACTAAAAACTTTGAGTTTGATTGATATTTACTCCTCTAGACACAGTAAAGTATGTATCAAAGATTTATTTATTTCCACATCAGACTGTGAAGAAAGCGATAGTAATGATATGCATGACAACAGTAATCAAATTTTTGATGACCTGCAGGTAGACATAACTGATGTTACCTTATCAGAAAATGACACTTTAGGCCTTGTTTATATTGGTGGTTACTTGGTACACAGTATTTTAAAAAATAACTCTTGCACTGGGTGTACAGATTTCTTTACTACAACAAATACCGAGTCTACTGTTGTACCACAAAAGGACAATTACTATTTTAATGTTATTAATAGAGGATCTTTAAAATACCCTTCAGATTATGTGATGGAAGTACTAAATTTAGCTTTCAAAGTGTTTACATTAATTGTATCTGACAGATACGAAACACAGTTTTTATTGTCCACTAATCAGAGAGTAGCGCTAATATCCACTGTTTTAGGTTTTATTGACATCCATCATCCACATAGAAATTGTAATATATGTAAAATTAATTTTAACAAACTTATCGATAAATGTTTATTTTCCTTTTGTAACATCTTATTAAACAATTATTCAAAATCTCGTAATGACAAATTCAATAAAAAAAGGAAAGATGCTCAGAATGATGTCAAATCGGACAAAAAGAGAAAAATACACAAATTTTAGCCAAGTTCAGCGTTAACTTAGATAAATGTTAGACACAGAATTGTTAAGTTAGTCTAAATAACTTTATTGTAAGTAGATTTGAAATTACATGTAAATATGTTAGACGTAAGGCAATACGAGATTGTAATGCACCATCTTCAAATGATCAAATATTGTTGTAAATAAATACTGAGCAGTTAGTAATCGGTTATTTCTTTAATTTTTCTGCTTACCCCGCTTCTGATACTACTTATCATACATAGTATAAAATCTTGTACAATACGAAAGTTTGGCTGTTTATCTACATAAAGAAACTTGAAAAGTTATTTCCCCGATAAGCTGTCAATTACCTTGATTCACAGCTTTTTTACATCCTTCGTGTAAATTGCACTTTCTCAAATGCTAAATATAACTGTTGTTGTTCACAAAACTCTACATTTTTTCATACCAAGGTCTTTGTTAGTTCATACAGATTACAACCATATAGGACATCTTCAGGTAAACCATTACAGGTGTGTGTAGGAAAGGTTATTTGAGCACGCGACACAGTAAACAGCATTAGCGGCTGTTTCGTTTCGGCGTCTAGTGTGACGTCACGTTTCCAGCACTCCGGCCAGGAGTATAGTGTGGCCTTGCTACAGCGGTAGCACTAGCAGTTTGCAATACCATTTAAAACACGTCCATCCCTTACAAAGTGTTGCTGAATCATCTGTTGTTAATGCAAGTTCATCTCAGTCGAACTTGAATCATTTCATAGTGAAACCAATCTCTTCATTAAAGGAGGCTGAACTAACAAATAAAATTGTGAAATGGATAGTAAAAGACAGTCGACCTATCAATATAATTTCGGATGAAGGGTTAAAAGAAATTTTAAGGGAAGCTGTAGGTAGTAGTTCTTATAATCTTCCATCTAGAGACGTTGTAACTAGACGGATTGAGAAACTTTATGATGTCGAACGATCCAAGCTGCTAGACAAACTAAAAGAAACTGAATTTATTGGCCTAACAGGTGATTTCTGGACATCGATAGCAAATCAAGGTTATTTGGGTGTTAGTGCTCATTGGATTGATTCTAATGGGCGTTCTGCAGCGCTGCATTAGAAATGAAACATGTGGTGGAGAAACATAGTGCAGCAAATTGTACGGAAGAATTCAAACAAGTTGTGTCTGACTGAAATCTTCAAAGTAAAGTAGTTGCAATATGTACAGACAATGCCAGGAATATTGTTCTTGGTGTCGAAAATTCGAAATACGATAATGTTAGGTGCACTGCTCATACCCTGCAATTAAGTCTGAATACAGCAATTAATTAAGAATGCGTCTATAGATAAACTGGTTTCCAAATGAAGAAAAATGGTGGGTCATTTCAAGCACAGTCCTTATTTAGAAAATCAGCTATGCCAAAAACTGAAAGAACTTAATATTCCGCAGTGCAAACTGAAACAAGATATAGTCACCCGATGGAATAGTACTGTGCCGAACTGGCTTCGGCAACGTATTATTAGTATTTTAAAAACGAGCGCCGCTGACGTCACGCACTGCCACACTGTTACGATAGTTTGTTGCCGGTCGGTTATACACACAAACGGTTGTGCAGCTACGCAATACAGCTGGCGCTGCCAGCCAGCTGTGTCTGTACATTCCTGCATTCGGAGGTTACTTGGCTGGACCGAAACGTTGTATCGGCCTCATTTCTGCTTGATCCTCCAACCTGTTCATCTGGTCTCGGCTGGCGGCAAACTTCTATCCAGGACTTCCGAACCTATCACTATGATAGGCTAGATAAAGTGTTGTTCCAGGTACGTGCAAGTCTGCGGGTTCTGAAAATTTCTAACCCCAAATATATTTTGTGTTTCAGCTTTCATTATGAGTTATGCTTGTGTGTGTGTGTGCGTATAGAGCAGTTTTTAATCTGGGCATTAATGCTATTACAAAATCAAATTAAATTAAATTTAATTAAATTATGAATGTGAGAGTCGTGGGTCAAGTTGATTTCAATAGAGAATATGCTAATGTATCTTGCACTCAGCTGTTTTGATGTAATTAATAACTACGAAAGACACAGCTAATCAATTTGAATATTTCAATGAAACATTAAGAAAGTAATTGCTAGACAAGCTTAATACTGTTTAATCTGAATTAGTGGCGATGTGTGTGTGCGCTGTTGCTGCTTAAAGTTAGTGTTGGTATTTAATGTGGACGGCCTAAGTGGCGTGATTTTCTTTATGACACCCTCTACAACCTATTGTATGTCCAGGTGCTCGACCAAGGGCGAGATGGGTGTCAGGGGTGGACGAACATCTGTCCACCCTAATGGCAGAGACGATCTTATAGCCACAATGCCGTCAGTCGAGGACTTTTCCAATGCTAAGCTGCACCAGGGACTTGTGACACGACTGTGACATCACTGATCCGCGCCTATACGAACTAAGTACACCGGACAATCCAGGTGGGAAAATTCTGATTATCTATTTCTCTCTCTCTACAACATGTGAATGCACAGAAGCCGCCAGAAGCTCACTCGTGAAGTTCTGAACATTATACTCTAGCACAAACTCTCGTGTTCAATTATGTTATTGCATGTGTGAACATTACCACAGTACACCTAATGAAGTATCTTATAACTGTATAATGTGTAAGAAGTTACACACATACACACACATCCGCAGTTTGCTGTAAGATCTAACTTTCATCTAATTAAGACCATTAGGGAGTTAATTATCTCGTGCTATCATGTCATCTGGTCATGGCTGAGTTTTAATAACGTAGCGGGGGTTGTCTGATGCTGTAGATGAGAAACGATTTTCTTTCACACACATACTTAACGCTTAATGATTAAGGTAAGGGGTCGTTTGGCTGGTTGAGTTTCGGGGCGGTCACTTACATTCTCTGGTGTGAACTATGCTTGTGACTATGCTGGCAAATCTATGCTTAGGAGCTGAGATATTCCATTTACGTTGTCATTTATATTTGTACCTATCTATACATATTAGGGTTCCTTCATTTACTGTAGTTGGAATGGGTTTATGAGGAGGTTAGTGTTGAAATGAGGGATGTTTTGTTATTCATGTCGTATATGTGTTTGTGTGTGTAATTTTACTATATATATATATTTTTTTTGGGGGGAATATGTAACGGATTTAAAAAAGAGAATAACCATAAATGTGCTTACTGAGACAACAGGCTAGCCTATTTGATATTATACAACACTGATGGATTAGTATTGCTTTATGAATGAGATTATTACTAACTTTGACTCATACATAATCAGGCAGAAATTTTTGCAATTAGTTTAATATCAATTCACTTACTTTGTGACATTATGAATTAATGGATATACATATATATATATATATATATATATATATATATATATAATTCTGCCTTTAATGGTGTGCTCACACAATCACGAACTTGTCATGTATGTAAAATCTTGCAGGTTGAATAAAGCACACCCTTGTTGGTTAAAAGAGTTTTTCATTTGCAAGTCCTGTCATTCACCTGGGGGGACATGTCTGTAATTGTATTTGGGCCTTGCACACTTTTGCTTCCTCTAGGTTTTTTTACCTAGTTCTAAATATGATGTCTCTCCCCTTTTACAAAAAAAAAACCTTAATAAAAATAAAATTAAATAAAATTCAAAAAAATTACAAAACTTAGAAAAAATAGAAGGGGGGTTTCAAATGGTAGCAGAGCGTGGTTGTTATGATTCCGGGTGGATAGTAGGTATTATTTCTGCCTTATTTTTCTCTGTTGAACTTGAGAAATTTTAGAATCTGGGGACTTACATTTATTTTCTTAAATGAAACTTAGTGTGGCTACAGACATGTCAGCTGGTGTTAGGGCTTGCAAATTATTTCAAATTATTTTTGATTAGAATCCTAGTGTTGTAAGAAAACTTAATGGTAGTGTAATAAATTAACAGAATGAACAACCAGAAAAAAGAGCACATTTTATAAAATGAATAAGAGGTTAATGAAGTTTAAAATGATTTAATATGTGTTAGTGTTTAAGTGATTATTTTGTGATGTTGAGTGTAAGATGAATTTTGAAAAGGGGTTATAAGAATGTGATTAATTTTTTTTTAATGAATGTGTGCTGATTGGTTGCACTTGCACATACCCTGGAGCTCATACGGAGTCTGGACATGATGAGGGCCGTCGGTACTTGTTGAGTTTGATTATGACTTGTCTCTTGGATTAGACAACGTGTTTGGTAGCATCCCAGTTATATGGTAATTGTTTATTGAGGGCGTTGCGTTGCGGTATCGTGTATTTTGAATGCGGTTATGGTCCGACCAAGGGCATGGATGTGATAGTTTATATTTTCGATTATATCGAATTTTATGTGTACTTTGTGTGTTGTATTTAGTGAGTTAGTTTGGTTGTTTTGTGTTGTGTTCTCTTCTGGGCATTTTGCATGGCTGTTTCTCTGCTTTTATGACACCCATCTCGTCGTATCGCTAGAGCATTCTGGAGCCACTTGTATGATCAAGTTCTTCCTGTCGTTCTCTTTAATTCTTGCTTTTACGTGGTGTGTGTGTGGATTGCGCGGTCATGTCCATTTCGGTAAATGTGGATTTGTTTGTAAAAGATGAGCTCGAGTGGGAGGTCCGGTTCCGGGGACGGAAGCCGCAGGAGACTGTTGTTTCATTAAGGAAGCAACTCCGTGAGGCTCTTGCCTCCGGTGAGGCACCGAGTGGGAGAGTATTACTTACGGATGTCACCGCCGAGGTGGAGCTGTGCTCGGAAAAATTTGTAGAATGCTCGATTTGGCCGAAGGCCTGCAGTCGGCGGCACCCACCTCTACGGCTAGACAGAGGGTGCGCCAACGTTTACAACACGTTCTATGCCGTTTACAGAATGCTGAATCACAGGCTACCACGTCGGAATTAGAGAAAAATGTTGTCACTCTTAGGCAGCAAGTGGCGATGGCATTGCGGGAGTTTTCTCTCGGCCAGCGTCGCCACGTAGATCCGAATTCCGGTTCTTCTTCTTCTTCTGTTGAGACGGCAGCCAGGGTGGAACCCCCTGTGCATGTTCCTGCCTTTTCCGATATGGCCACCGCAAGCTATCACAAGCTTCCTAACCCACTGTCGGATGTCATTCAGTGTCTCCCAGTTGTCGATGGTCTGGATCCTGAGGCGCTTTTGAGATTCTTGCGCGTATTTTTTCAGTTGGCCGATTTCCCTGGGCTGTCGGAGCGGACTTCGCTTGAGCTCATTTACCCGTACTGTCGGGGATCTATGGCTGAGCGCGTGACAAGTACCCTTAGGGATGGTGGTGGCATAGACCATTTCCATCGGGAAGTCCTGGACGCTTTCGTACCGGGAAGGTTACACGACCGGTTACGACACAAACATTTCTATAGAGTTCAAGCAAGCAGAGAGTCCCTTGCTCATTTCATTTCCAGTGTTAAAGACGCGGCCCGGATCCTGAGGCTGGGGTTGTCAGAGTCTGATGTCATTCATACTATTTTGCAGGGCGTGACGCCGGAGGAACGGTCACGTTTGACATTCGCTGCCCGTCCCCAAAGTTTTATTGATTTAGACCGGCTGTGCGCCGAGTCGACCACTATACAGGGTAATGACGATATTAGAGCCCGCGAGGCTAGGAGGCGTTCAGAACGCCCTAATTTCGAGCGACGAGTCGGGCAGCCCGGGTCTTGGGGTCCTAGGTCTGCGCCGGTTCAGAGCTGTGAAGTACGAGAATTATTCTGTTCTAGGTGTCATAGATCCGGTCACGTCGCGCGCTATTGTAACGATGCTAGACAGCGTCAAGGGACTTCCCGAAAAGGTAACCTTTCAAAAACGTAAATTCTCGGGGAAGATAAGTCGGGAGTTGTCTTCCCCGTTAGGCCGTTCTCTTCCGGTTTCACTTAACCCCAGGCGGATAGCTAATCCCGGGTCATCCGGCTCCAAGGTCCTGCGAACTGTCCCCAACTACAGTTCAGTATGCCCCTTCCTGTTGGTCGAGTTGAAAAAGGGTCAGCTCAGAGCCTTGGTTGACTCTGGATCAGCCCGATCCATAATTTCATCTAGAGTATGTGAGGACCTTGAACAACAGGGCTTACTATTAGGGTCGGATCGGTCTTCCGTGGTATGCTGGACTGCATCGCGGGAAATTCTGCCCATCTCCCGGGTGGTTTCCCTGAGTATTAAAATCGAGTGTTTTTCATGGGTGTGGCGATTTTTGGTTTCTCCGGCTCTGGGAGTCGACTGCATTGTGGGTGCCGATTTCATCTCCAAGAGTGGTCTCGTTTTAGATCTTCAAGCGCACCACTGTTATTTTAAATTCAATAGGGAGGTTGTCATTCCTTTCCTTGGGTACCAGGGAGCTAAGGGAGGTGTCCAAGAGGTTGTGTGTCCCGATTCAGAAAGAGACCATCTCACCCCGTCCCAGAGGCATGCTTTAGATCATTTGTGTGAGCAGTTCCCCACTGTATTAACTCCCAACCTGGGGCTCACACATCTTTTGGAATATAAGATCCGTTTAACGGACTCCGCCGTAGTCCGCTCACACCCATACAAATTCGCCCCTCCAAAGATGGATGTCCTAAGAGAGAAGGTTCAAGAGTTGCTTAAACAAGGGGTCATTGAACCTTCCAACTCTAGTTATGCAAGTCCAGCATTTCTGGTGCCCAAGCCTGGAGGTAAACAGCGTATGGTCTTTGACTATCGCAAACTCAATGCTAATATTGAGGTGGATTCAGTTCCTCTTCCCGATTTACATTCCGCGTTCGATTGGTTTAGTGGGGCCAGGTACTTCACCATCTTTGACCTCAATGCCGCTTATCATCAGATTCCTCTGTCTAAGGAAAGCCGCCCTTATACGGCATTCTGTGTGCCATGGAATCTTTATCAATATACTAGGGTACCCATGGGTCTGGCAGTGGGGGCTCAAACCCTCACGCGACTACTTGACACTGTATTCCATGACGTAAAATTTAAATTCATCTTTAATTATCTTGATGACCTCTTGGTCTACAGTAAAACGTTCGAGGAGCATCTGGGTCACCTGAGAGAGGTGATGTGCCGATTGAGGAGTGCTGGCCTCACTATCAATCCAGACAAGGTAAAGTTTGCACAAAGGAGTATTTCGTTTTTAGGGCATCTCGTCTCATATGGGGGTGTGACGGTCGACCCGGAGAGGACACAAGGCATCCGGGATTTTCCTCCCCCTAGGGATGCGAAAGGTGTTGCCAGATTTGTTGGCATGGTCAATTTTTACCGTAGATTTATCCCTAATGCCGCGGAGATTGCTGTACCTTTAAACGAACTCAGGAAAAAGGGTACCAAATTTGTATGGGGAGAGAGGCAACAGCGGGCCTTTGATACCCTCAAGGAGGCGATCGTCTCTCCCCCTGTGTTGAGGATGCCTGATTTTTCAAAAAAATTCATTTTGCAAACGGACGCGAGTTCTGTTGCGCTCGGGGCGGTTCTGTCCCAGGAAGTCGATGGTGCTAGGCAGCCGGTGGCATTTATATCCCGGACCTTGACCCAACAAGAGAGGAAGTCTTCAGTGTATGAACTAGAGTGTCTTGCTGTTGTGTACGCTCTAGATAAGTTCAGGCGTTTCTTGGAACACGCTGAGTTCCTGTTGGAGACCGATAATCAGGCTCTCTCCTGGCTTCTCGCTCATCCCCGGCAGCTGGGTAAAATAGGGCGTTGGGTGGTCAAGATCTCATCCTTTAAATTCAAAGTGCAACACATCAGGGGAACACAAAATGTTGTTGCAGACGCCTTGTCACGTATGTTCTCCCAACCCAGCGAGGCCAATTCTGAGCAACCCTGTTCCGTTCTGCTGGATTTTCCTTTGGCTTTTACTGATGTGTTACCCCATCAGTTAAATGATGAAGAGTTGGGTCCTATCATCCAACACCTAAAAGAGGGTAACGTGCAGGTACCATATTTTCTGTCCAAGGGCGTCCTGTGCTGCCGAGAACGAAAAGGACGTGCCCCGAAGGTTGTTCTGCCTAGCAAGCTCGTGCCAATGGTCTTCAGCTACTATCATGATTCCCCAATAGGTGGCCATAAGGGAATTTCGAAGACCATTTCCAGTATTAGGAGGCATTTCATCTGGAAGGGCATGGACAGGGACATCGCGGCTCGTGTGAAAGCATGTCATCTCTGTGGCTTGAGTAAGCCTGCTCAAAACACTAAATTGGGTCTATTGTCATCTGATGTGGCGAGCAAACCCATGGAGAAGTTATTCATAGACTACGTGGGACCTTTCCCTCGTAGCAAGTCAGGTAATGCTTACCTACTTGTTTGCGTGGATGCTTTTTCCAAGTTTGTCTGGCTACTGCCCTTACGACAGGCAAACACTCGCTCAACTATCCTTATGCTACAGACCCATGTCTTTCAGCATTTCGGTTTCCGTCCACCATTGTCTCTGACAATGGACCACAGTTCATTTCAAAAGATTTCCGGCGAATGTGTTTCGCTAACGGCATCAAACATGTGACCACTTCCCCGTACTACCCTCAACCGTCCCACGCGGAGAGATTTAACCGGAATCTCCATTCAGCGCTTATCGCCTATCATGCTGAACAACAGGATTGTTGGGACCAAAATTTAAAGTGGTTGCAATTGGCATTTAACACGGCCCTACACGAGAGTCACAAGGCCGTACCCTTTGAAGTCATGTTTGGGTTCTCGCCGAGTTTGCCGTTGGACAATTTGTGGCACATTGATGATCTTCTGCCGAACGATCCTGAGGTCACGACTGTGGACAGATGGCGGGAGGTCCGGAGGAATTTGCTTCGTGCGCACGAACGCGTCCGTAGTCGCTACAATCAGGGGCGAATTCCGAACCCATTTAAGATTGGCGACTTGGTCTACTGTCAGAGCCATCCGATCAGCTCAGCCATAAGTAGGAGGGCCGCTAAACTATGTTATCGTTGGTCGGGACCATACCGCATTCTTCGGTTTGTGTCGCCCGTCACAGTGAAATTGGGTGATCCCGGAGGGGATGTTGAAAGAGTAACCACTCATATTTCGAAGCTAAAGTTTTGCCATAGGGCATGAGTTAGGGATGACAGTTAGGCCCATAAAAAAAGGGGGGAATACTATTTGGGGTTCCTGGATCTCAGTTATTGGAATTGGGAGGCCTTGGTAGTCAGTACTCAAAGCGGGATCCTGCGATTCTTCTCTTTCTCCTGTTCTTTTCTGTCTCTTATATCTGCATGCGGACCAGGGCCCGGCGAGCATGCAGGACTCACACTTACATCTTCTCTTTCAGACACACACTCACTAACTCACACCTCTTCCTTCTGCCTTTTCGTTTTCCTGTGACTGAACTCACCAAGAGCGTTTTAGAATCTGAGATTTTCCAGGTTTCCCGCAGCCGTCGTGCTTGAGGACTTGTTTGTTTTGGGTCAACCATGTTGCCCTTTTGGGGTGAGGGTGTGCCGAACTGGCTTCGGCAACGTATTATTAGTATTTTAAAAACGAGCGCAGCTGACGTCACGCACTGCCACACTGTTACGATAGTTTGTTGCCGGTCGGTTATACACACAAACGGTTGTGCAGCTACGCAATACAGCTGGCGCTGCCAGCCAGCTGTGTCTGTACATTCCTGCATTCGGAGGTTACTTGGCTGGACCGAAACGTTGTATCGGCCTCATTTCTGCTTGATCCTCCAACCTGTTCATCTGGTCTCGGCTGGCGGCAAACTTCTATCCAGGACTTCCGAACCTATCACTATGATAGGCTAGATAAAGTGTTGTTCCAGGTACGTGCAAGTCTGCGGGTTCTGAAAATATTCTAACCCCAAATATATTTTGTGTTTCAGCTTTCATTATGAGTTATGCTTGTGTGTGTGTGTGTGCGTATAGAGCAGTTTTTAATCTGGGCATTAATGCTATTACAAAATCAAATTAAATTAAATTTAATTAAATTATGAATGTGAGAGTCGTGGGTCAAGTTGATTTCAATAGAGAATATGCTAATGTATCTTGCACTCAGCTGTTTTGATGTAATTAATAACTACGAAAGACACAGCTAATCAATTTGAATATTTCAATGAAACATTAAGAAAGTAATTGCTAGACAAGCTTAATACTGTTTAATCTGAATTAGTGGCGATGTGTGTGTGCGCTGTTGCTGCTTAAAGTTAGTGTTGGTATTTAATGTGGACGGCCTAAGTGGCGTGATTTTCTTTATGACACCCTCTACAACCTATTGTATGTCCAGGTGCTCGACCAAGGGCGAGATGGGTGTCAGGGGTGGACGAACATCTGTCCACCCTAATGGCAGAGACGATCTTATAGCCACAATGCCGTCAGTCGAGGACTTTTCCAATGCTAAGCTGCACCAGGGACTTGTGACACGACTGTGACATCACTGATCCGCGCCTATACGAACTAAGTACACCGGACAATCCAGGTGGGAAAATTCTGATTATCTATTTCTCTCTCTCTACAACATGTGAATGCACAGAAGCCGCCAGAAGCTCACTCGTGAAGTTCTGAACATTATACTCTAGCACAAACTCTCGTGTTCAATTATGTTATTGCATGTGTGAACATTACCACAGTACACCTAATGAAGTATCTTATAACTGTATAATGTGTAAGAAGTTACACACATACACACACATCCGCAGTTTGCTGTAAGATCTAACTTTCATCTAATTAAGACCATTAGGGAGTTAATTATCTCGTGCTATCATGTCATCTGGTCATGGCTGAGTTTTAATAACGTAGCGGGGGTTGTCTGATGCTGTAGATGAGAAACGATTTTCTTTCACACACATACTTAACGCTTAATGATTAAGGTAAGGGGTCGTTTGGCTGGTTGAGTTTCGGGGCGGTCACTTACATTCTCTGGTGTGAACTATGCTTGTGACTATGCTGGCAAATCTATGCTTAGGAGCTGAGATATTCCATTTACGTTGTCATTTATATTTGTACCTATCTATACATATTAGGGTTCCTTCATTTACTGTAGTTGGAATGGGTTTATGAGGAGGTTAGTGTTGAAATGAGGGATGTTTTGTTATTCATGTCGTATATGTGTTTGTGTGTGTAATTTTACTATATATATATATATTTTTTTGGGGGGGAATATGTAACGGATTTAAAAAAGAGAATAACCATAAATGTGCTTACTGAGACAACAGGCTAGCCTATTTGATATTATACAACACTGATGGATTAGTATTGCTTTATGAATGAGATTATTACTAACTTTGACTCATACATAATCAGGCAGAAATTTTTGCAATTAGTTTAATATCAATTCACTTACTTTGTGACATTATGAATTAATGGATATACATATATATATATACATATATATATATATAATTCTGCCTTTAATGGTGTGCTCACACAATCACGAACTTGTCATGTATGTAAAATCTTGCAGGTTGAATAAAGCACACGCTTGTTGGTTAAAAGAGTTTTTCATTTGCAAGTCCTGTCATTCACCTGGGGGGACATGTCTGTAATTGTATTTGGGCCTTGCACACTTTTGCTTCCTCTAGGTTTTTTTACCTAGTTCTAAATATGATGTCTCTCCCCTTTTACAAAAAAAAAACCTTAATAAAAATAAAATTAAATAAAATTCAAAAAAATTACAAAACTTAGAAAAAATAAAAGGGGGTTTCAAATGGTAGCAGAGCGTGGTTGTTATGATTCCGGGTGGATAGTAGGTATTATTTCTGCCTTATTTTTCTCTGTTGAACTTGAGAAATTTTAGAATCTGGGGACTTATATTTATTTTCTTAAATGAAACTTAGTGTGGCTACAGACATGTCAGCTGGTGTTAGGGCTTGCAAATTATTTCAAATTATTTTTGATTAGAATCCTAGTGTTGTAAGAAAACTTAATGGTAGTGTAATAAATTAACAGAATGAACTGTTTTTCTCCAATAACAAAAAATTAACAATTTCTGTTTTATATCAGCACTTAAAGACCTGTAGACTTTAAAATCTATAATCTATAGATTAGTCATAAAAGAATCAGGGAATCACAAGAAAATTCCCTCATATCTTGTGTGAGACATATGTTTGAACCCAATCAACACAATTAGTATTTTCTTGTGGACTCCTGTTCTCATCTGCATATGCTGTAATTATATCTAGTTGAACATAGACTACAGGAAATCCAGATGTACTAGGGATGTATCCAAATGTGAGCACTCACACATGTGTTTGTGTGTGTGGGTTATGTCAGTGGTTTTAGAAACCTAAAGTTTAATGGTGCACAAAATGATAAATAGAGAGATATTATTAGGAAGGGATATCATTTTCTGGTTTACCAGCATCTTCTATGGTTGGACAATACCTAAAATCTAGATTGTCTTGCGTGTGGCAGGTTTTAAACCTTCTAATGTGGATTACCAATCCAGCGAATTAATCACTGTCATTATACGCTTACAGATGGGGGAAAGTAATAAATTCCTTGTCACATTCAACATATTGTTATGACGGGTGGTCTCAGTGGCGGCGCTAACGAAACGGGGGCCCCCCTGCGAAACTAATTAGGGGGGCCCTATAAAAATGGTTAAATTTTGTATACGTAATAGGGGGAAACACTCAAATGAGTTTCTATTTACGTGTGTTTCACAACAATGGTTTGTGAATACTTTCTCGTCTATCACAAAGCGTTTGCAATTTGTAAAGGACGTTTTACACGTGTACAAACTCTTAAAATTCATTGTTGCTAAATAGACAAAGTTCTATACAAACTATAAAAAAACCAAAATAAAAAGAATGATTTATTTTTACGTCAAAGATCTAAGTTCAGACTATGAAACAGTAGCGTACTAGGGGGGGGGGGCGAAGGGGGCGGCCGCCCCGGGCGCCGCTTGAAGGGGGGCGCCAAAATGCCAAAACATAGTTTTTATTTGTACTTTAGGACAACAGTATAGGGTTAGGAGGAAACATGCAATATAATGTACATGTTACAGAATTTGTTTTAGAATAAAGTTATAATGAAATTTCATGTGGTCCCATGCATTGTTAGATATTTTTAGCTCGTCGGGTCAGTCAACTGAAGCAAACGGACGGATATTCAGTGTTGCTGTAGACTTCGAGAGTGTCAGATCGTGATAGTGGCGGTGTTTTAAATAATTTTAAGTGCTAATTGTTTATCACATTACTTACTTCATCCAGGTAAGACTCGTCTATCATTTTCAGCTTGGAGGTGATTTTAATGCTACGAGTAATTACGATACCCACCGACGCTGAATTACGCGGGAAATGTATTAGTACACACCACGTGTTTTAGTGTACTTTGCGCTTGTTAACTAACAGAATGTCGGTAATTTATATGGTACCGGTAATTATAGTAATCTAAAACCAGCATGCCTGTCAAATAAAACTGCGTGTCAAATATTCGTGCGTTTGTTAATTAACCGTGTTAGTAATTACAGTAATCTAAAACCAGCGTGTCTGTCCAATAAAACTGTGTCCGTTGTTCGTTTCAAAATATAACTTTTAAGATACTTAAGATATTATTCGTGCGTTTGTTAATTAACCGTGTTAGTAATTATAGAGATCGCAGTTTTTCTGTATGCGTCACATTTATAGAGATCTCAGTCACAGTCTCTCTGTATGCGTCAAAGTTATAATATTTTTGTTAGCCTACGACGCATACCAGCCTCGACGAACACACACGGAACGAAACGAACATACGCGAAGCAGTCGGTATGCGTCAGGCGTTTACACGCTCACACAAATTTGCGCATACGTGTTTGTA
The DNA here is from genome assembly GCA_034769895.1 of Magicicada septendecula. Lineage (NCBI taxonomy): Eukaryota > Metazoa > Arthropoda > Insecta > Hemiptera > Cicadidae > Magicicada > Magicicada septendecula. The sequence continues at coordinate 233,491,205 of CM068372.1, read as the reverse complement.
TGTATAAACGGAAGTTTGAAGATTACCGGTATCTTTTGTTTCCCACAGCGTAAAGTATAAATACGAGATTAAAATGTAAGATATTACATTAAGAACAACTACATAATAGATTCGCTAGTTTTGTTATACCGGTATTTAGGTATAGGCCTATAATTTTGTTTTCATATAGGCTAACTTATAGTTCTTCTTATTCATTCATTTATCGAAAAGTCGCCGCAAAATGCTAATTATGTTACTTCATTAGGTGAGGCATACGGAGAAACCAATATTTCTTTTTTAAACGCATAGTAATATTGATTATAGCCCTAATTTATTTACGTGATAAATGACTGGGTATGCATTAATCGAATGTGAAGTATCCTAATATTTTATTTAAACTGGTGTATACAATTATTTTTTTTTACTTCTTCTTTCTTCAACCTAACATTCGTATATGACCATATTTCCAATGTGTTTTGTTATTATACTTTGTATATTAATAAATTTCATTTTTATATTTGCCAACAGCATAATTCATTGGGATTTTCTGCTTTTCTAATGCTTTTAGTTGTTTCTCGTTTAAATAAAAACCATATGTTTTAAAAACAACCAACAGCCTCCTAAATATATTCATACTTGAGCGCGATAGAGAAAAAAAGGCGGATACGCGAAAACAATAGCTAGATTTAACAATCTGCTAATAATGGTTGGATCTTTATAATTTAAGGGCGATTGTTACTCGTGACGAAATTCGCAAAAAATCCCTAAAGCTGAAACCAAGTTTAACCAATTAACTTTGTTCTATTCCAGATCCCAAAAATGAAACGACAGAAGCCAAGTGGGGCTCAGTATCGAAAACTGAAACAACAACGTACTAAATCAATCGAGAGTTGCAAGTCATTTATGAAAGCTTTTATAGAAGGATCATCGTCATCGACCTCTACAACTCGAAATGAACCTGAACTTGACAGCGACGAATTGAATCTTGAATTTGAAGCATCGAACATTGATAGTCAAAAAGATTATGGTTCTAGTACTTCCCGGCTGAAGGACTATTCTCAAATTACATCAACCATTGACTTTGAAGAAGATGACTCAAATCAAAACTTAGAATCAAGTAAAGTAGGACCTTCACGTGAAAACTCAGCACCTGAAAATGAAAGTTTTGATAAAATTGAAAATAGGCCTACCAGCTTGAATGAAATGATTGAAAATAAGGCTAATCCACTTGACAATGATAACTGTGAAAAATTGATGTTGCACGACATTGGAGTGTGGCCGACGAATATTTCAAAACAATTTCGTGACTCATTTGTAATGAAAGGTACATACCAACTGCAAAACAAAGACTCTGTTTTTCCTGAGGATGAATCTGGACGATCTCTGCATAGGCATTGGCTTAAAAAACTTTGAAAAATGGAGAAAAGGTTAATCGGTCATGGATGTGTTTTTCCCCATCTAAGAAATCCCTGTTTTGTTTTTGTTGCACGCTATTTCCGCAGAGAAATCATAAATCTAGCTTTAATAATGAAACAGGATTTTCAACATGGCGAAAGTTAAATCCATGCGTTCAAGATCATGAGAACAGCCCCGCTCACAGGGTTGCGTTTTTGGAATGGAAGGACTTAAAACGTGCCTTACAAAAAGGGACAGTTATTGATGACCGCCTTCAACAACAGGTTCTAGAGCAAAGTAGAATTTGGAGAGTAGTTCTTGAACATGTAATTGCTACTGTTCAAACATTGGCTCAACAGAATTTAGCTTTAAGAGGCCACAGAGAGTCGATTGTAGACGATGACAAGTGTAGACCTGGGAACTTTTCGCTCTCTTGAAATACCTAGCTAAATTTGATCCCGTTATGAGGTCTCATTTGCAATCAGTGTCCGAAAATCCAGGAAGTGTATCATATCTTTCTCCTCGAGTGCAAAATGAGGTTATAAACCTCCTAGGTGAACATGTTCGAAAGACAATTATTGCTTCCTGCAAGCATGCCAAGTATTTCGGTATTATGTTTGATAGTACACCAGACACATCACATGAAGAACAAATGTCGCAGATTGTAAGTTTTGTCGAAGTAAAACAAGGTTCAGTTGAAGTCAGGGAAGGGAATGTTTCATAGATTTTGTTCCAATTGAAGACAAAACGGCTGAGGGCATTGCTGAAGTGATAACGAAGAAATTGGAAAAAGATGGTTTAAATTTTGCAGATTGTAGGGGTCAATCTTACGACAACCAAGCAACGATGGCTGGAATTCATTCTGGCGTTCAAACAAGGTTATTGGATGTAAATCAACAAGCCGTGTTTGTTCCCTATGACAATCATTCACTTAATTTGGTTGGTGTTCATGCTGCACATGTTAACGTAAATGCAGTTACTTTTTTCGGGACTGTTGAACGCGTATATGCCTTTTTCTCTAGTTCAACTCACCGGTGGAGTGTTCTTAAGGAACATGTGAAATTAATGGTGAAGGGGCACTCTGACACGAGATGGAGTTCAAAGGCAGAAGCTGTGAAAGCCTTATCATCCCATTTAGATGGAGTATTAAGCGCTTTAGAGAAATTGAGAGATACACTATCTGAAACCATTGATACTAGACTGTCTGCATCACTGTTGATAAATGCCACTGAAAGATTCGATTTTGTGAGTCTACTCTTTTTCTGGTCTGAAGTCCTCCCCAAGATTGACAGAATTCAAAAAACCCTGCAAATCAAAGGTATTTCGTTTACCTATGTCCTAATCTGTCTACAGTCTCTCCAAGATAAACTTAGCGAATGGAGAGAAAACCTTCCTGATGACGTGGTGACAAAAGCTGCTGCTAAGTGTGAAGAATGGGGAGTACCTACAGAACGAAGAGAAAAAAAAAAACGAAAAATGCCCAGGGAAATAGCTGAGGACGTTGGACTTTCCTGGAAAGATGAAGTAAAACGAAGCATAGTAGAGATATTGGATAAGCTTCTATTGGAATTTGGTCAACGGTTCTTAAATGTTAAGCAACTGGACTCACGCTTTGGATTCCTTTGTAATTTTGAAGATTACATGGATATAAAATACACAAAAAAAGAGATGGAAGAGCTGAGAAAAAAGTGTTTAGGACTTGCAGAAAAGTACCCTAATGACCTAAATGGAGATGAATTATTTGAAGACATAAAATATATCATAACTCTATTAAGAAGATCAAAATCAAATGGTGAAGAGCTTGATTTAAATAATCCTAAAGATATCTTATTGTACTGTACATATCTGCTATGGGATTAGAAGCATATAGCACTTTAGTCATAGCACTTAAACTTCTTCTAACTATACCAGTATCTGTGGCATCATGTGAGAGGTCATTTAGTAAACTAAATCTAATACAAAGGTACTTAAGATCCACAATGACTCAAGAGAGACTAACTAATTTAGCAATTCTGTCAATTGAAAGTGACGTGGCATCTGCTTTAGATTATACTCTATTAATAAATGAGTTTGCATCACTGAAGGCTAGGAAAGTACACTTATAAAACTGCATGTTGATTGAACAAAGTTATAGTTAAAGCTATAGTTATTTTCTAGTTTAAATGCCTGCATAAATCAGTACATATACAATTATTAATAATTCAATAAATTGTTATAAAAGTGTTTTCCAACACTGTAAGAATCTTGAATCTAAGATATTTTATTTGAGAAATTTTATATTTTTCATGTATTTTCAAAAAATGCAATGCTACTTTCATTTTGTGCAATATATTTACATTGCAATATTTTAGATATGTAAGGTTTTTCAGTTCTTCTTATAGTTAGAGTTTAATTTTTAAATATAAGTTGTATCGTATTATACCAGATTTGTTAAGTACTTATTAGCCAATTATAATAGTTTGTTACAAATAAACTGAATCTTTATTGAAAATAACCAAGTCCTAATGAAACTTATAAATATTTAATTTATAATTTTATAAAGAAAACTACAAACTTGTTTTCGTGATTTTCACTCGTCATATATTTAAAAACTATAATAACCACGACAGCTGTTTCGGCACACAGTGCCTTCTTCAGATGGTAAGAGCTGACTAGTTACGTACAATAAAATATTAATAAATATATAAATATATAATATAATAAATAAAATATTATTAACATATTTATAAGTTACTTAAAAAAAAGTAACAATTAGATACATCTATTAAAATTAAATTTGTAAGCCATTAGTATGATAATTTTTTAGTATCCAAACTCGATTAATTGACCGATTAATCGATTAAACCTTTTTGATTAACCGATTAAATATTTTGATCGATCGACAGCACTAGTATAAATACAAGTACTCAGAGATGTTCAGTTTTTTAGTTATTGTTGCGATTTATACCAGTGCGGTTTGAAGTATTGTGGCGAAGTGTTATGTGTTTTTATATATGTGGGGGCCAATTGTAATAAATATTTTGATCGATCGACAGCACTAGTATAAATACAAGTACTCAGAGATGTTCAGTTTTTTAGTTATTGTTGCGATTTATACCAGTGCGGTTTGAAGTATTGTGGCGAAGTGTTATGTGTTTTTATATATGTGCGGGCCAATTGTAATACAATTGTGTTTTATATTAGTAGACATTTTTACTGCGTGTGAACAATTTTTATTTGATTTGTTGTACAACTAAGCTGAATCGAAATTGCCCGTGAGCTGCGCAGATGGGAGTGAGTGAGATGGTAGTAGTATGTGAGTGAGGCGGACGAAGTTTACGAACTACGTCATCTACGTACACTCGTTTCATGTTGACAAAGTACAAAATTTACTGTGTTCAGAGTTTATTTATCCCGTGCTGAACGTAATGTCTTTATAGTGTAAGAGCTTGTAAAGTTTTAGGAAATTATACAGCGAAATACAATTTCTAATTTAGGAAGTGAAACCCAAGTAAATATTACTCAACATGAGGAAAATAAAAATGTTGTTACCTCCAGCTGAAGTGTATTGTTTTTCTTTCGCCATATCAAACAATTAAAAATTTTAAACACTATAAACCATTTCATATGTCCACATTACTAAATAAAAAAAAGAAGTTATAGTTCAATTCACTCTTTCACTAATAATAATTAATAATCAATTAATACACCAATTTTAAATATTAAAATAAACTTGACAATTACTCGTTCATTGGATGAACTCCCGAAATATCACTGCCAGTATCTGAATTCTCTTCTTCCGATTCTTCTTTACTGTCTTCACCTAGATTTATTATAATATCGTCCACTACAGTATCGAAGAGTTGTTCTTTTTCCCAGTATTCTCTTTCTGTTTTAATTACGTGTTTGCACCTAGATAGCCAATCGTCTTTTGAAAAACTTTCGAAAAAATCATTACAGTAATTATTAACATCATTAAAATTGAAAGTAACATTTCTCTTTGCAACATATTCTTTTAAAGAAGCCCATACGAGTTCAATGGGGTTTAGATCTGGATGGTAAGGAGGCAAACGTAGAACAGAATGTCCATGATTGTGTAATAACTCGTCGATTTGACACGTTTTATATTTTGGTTTATATAATTTGATTAATGTGTACAAATCGGGTTTCAACATTGAATTTTCAAATTGTATGTTTTTCTTTGTAAGCCAGTCTTTTCATGTCGTCTTTCCTGGAATTAGAAGTCGGACATTTTTCAGTTTGTTTGTTGTGGTAGGGAGCGTTATCCATGACAAGAACACTGTTTGGTGGCAGTCCATTTAGTAGCTTTTGTTCTACCCACTTCCTGAAATTAGACTAATTCATCTCATCATGATAATCTCCTGTTGATAATGTCGACTTCCAAGTTAAATTAGCACCAATAACAAAACCATTTTCTCCGCCAGCATGGATTATTATTAGTTTCTGGCCTTTTGTAACTTTCTTCTTTAGTCCTTCATTTGAATCGTCGGTCCAGCTCTTTACTTGTGTATACGCAGAATGTAAATATGTCTCGTCCATATAAACAAAGTTTCTGTTTTCCTCTCTGTACCTCAGTATTGTGCGTAAATAGTTCAGTCTCATCTGTCTTATGTCATGTCGTTCCATGAGAAGTTTCCGGTCTGATTTTGTTTTCACCCACTTAAATCCCATTGTGTGTAATTCTTTTCATAATGTGTCTACACAACCTCTATATTCCGTATCACTGCAAAATTTTGTGTGGATTGCCTTCATCGTTGGCACCCTCTTTTCATTTATATGAAAATTTAAAACTAGTCTACGTAAAACACATCGATCGAAGTCATCCAGCACAATTTTGTTATTTCTATTTTTCAATTTCTTTTTAGGTGTTGAAAAAGATGTCGACCCACCGCACTCAATTTTTCGCGACTCACCGGCAATCGTTTTCACAGTCCGTAAACTTACACCAGTAGCTGCTGCAACGCGTTCCTGCACTTTAGCCAAAGGTATAACTGGCACACCTTTTTTGGCCTCGTTTTGCATAAACTGCAATACACAACTAATAATTTCCCGGCTTTGTCCACTCAACATTTTGTGTTTCACTTTACTTCTGAATTCCACGTTAGCGTCCATTTTATACGTTATCTATGAAGTAAATAACGATATACTTCAGATATACAGTATCTCAAGCATACAGTATCTAAACACTTACGAGTAAGTGTAAGTAAGTAAGTAAATATATATAACACAATAAGGAAGAAAACTATGCAAATTATATTTCTAACGCCCACTTAAATTTTGATACGACTATACATCCACTGAAACACACACCACGGCAACACAACTCAAGTGCGGTTCATGTTTCCCCCACTCTAGCTCTAACAAAAATTTGTCACCGCGCACACAAGGCCGAGTGCAGTTTTGTTCTCTGTTAGCTGTAAGAGACTGTCTTGTTAATTACGAACTGTTTAACTGTGACAATTAAGCTGGTGATTAGTGACTTAATTGGTGTCTTGTATTTTGTTTTTCACTGTACCTTACGACGATCAGTAGACCGTCATAACAATATGCATACAATTTACACAACCACTTTTTTCTTGATTTAGGCAAAAGTTTTATAATGTGTAATTAACATTAATCGCCCAGAATCACACTCGTTTTGATTCTAGGTTACTTTCAGCATTGAAAACCTTGAACCTAAATAAAGAAGAGAAATATTTATATTTAAAAGTTTGTAAAATCAATTACTTGAACTAATATTTTCATGCATTCTGTAGTGTATTATCATGATAGTTAATTGTTTAAAAAAGGTGTTCCAAATTCATGCATTTTTATTGAAGGAGGCTATAAAGGATCAACTACTATTACCAACTACACTGTCTGTATGATGAATATCAAGTTTTTCTTTGCCTTGGGGATGGGGGGCATGTACAGAGCAACAGGTTATAACAAAATATTCATCAGTTATTTATGTGTGTGTGTGTGTGTGTATATATATATATATATATATATATATATATATATATAAAACAACGCTACGTTTTTATCTAACACTCTTATCTAATATTTTGAATGTTAGATAAAACGTTACTTACCCGTGAGATTACTTTACCTGGGCGCCAGAACAAATCCCAGATACTAATGACACGGTTCCAGCTTAGCTCAGAGCACAGAGACACAAATTCTCAGGATTCGTTCAGTGATTGTGGTTTTCAAGGGGAATCGTTACAAATAACACTTTAAAGTTTTACTTGAGTATGTTTAATTAACGTTTTAATTATTTTTAAACTTCTTGAAAATGTTAATTGTAGGACTTATTGCTACCCTAACTCTTATACTTAACGAGTGAGTGTGAAAAGTAAAGATTAAGACGTTCAAACGACCTATTGCTCTTATCTGGTTTAATTAAGAGATTGATATCTCCCAAACCAGTGCTAAAGAACAGGTCTACAATAATTTGTACGTCCAATACTACACCTCACTTTCCATTCTACACTCCTATACTATGTTATGATTAATCTTACACATTAAATACAAAGTGTGTGATTCTTAGTGTCTTTTAAAAATTGTTTATTGCTTTTTATTATTTGTTTAGTGCTTATTTCATTGATCAATGAATCTATTTCTTTCTGTCTGATGCGTCGACCGAAGATAGGAATCCGTAGAGGTCCTCCTTTCGATGGTTTAGCACAGAAGAAAAGATGTTGATCAATCCGGTAGAAAGATGCTCTGGCAATTACAGATGCTGTAGCTCTCTGTAGCTCAGGTCACTTCACGGCTGATTATTATTTAATTTATTAATAATTAAATTCAAAACAAAACTAGCAAATATAGTCAAAGAGACCCTAACAAACACAACATCCAGGGTGAAGTTCATGGGAGAGCTCTCTCGTCCATTCGAAATTAAGACAGGAGTGAGACAGGGCGATGGCTTATCGCCACTCCTATTCAACTGTGTCCTAGAGAAGATCGTGAGAATTTGGAACTTGGAACTGGAGAGTCGAGGAATAAACCCAATATGCCTCGGAAGAAAGTCGGGAGGAATTAAAGTCAACTGCCTGGCGTTTGCAGATGACTTTGCGGTACTATCAGAAAACCCAGAAGAAGCAACCGTACAAATCAATCTCTTGGAAAAGATAGCCAGCCAAACAGGACTAAGGATCTCAGTTGAAAAGACAAAAATTTATGACAAATGACAAACATGGACCAAAATTCCTTGAAACGGAGATAGGACGAATTGAAAGAGTCAAAAAGTTCAAGTACCTGGGTGAGACTATACAGGAGAATGGGTTAGAAAAAGCAGCTGTTGGAGATCGAATTCTAAAAATGGAAAGAGCATATGGATTAACAAAAAATATCTACAACAAGAAATGCATCTCCTGGAATGCCAAAATAAGGCATTACACCACCGTCGTAAAAACGGAATGTCTCTACGCCAGTGAATGCCTCTCGATGAACTATAACCTCGACAAACTAGAAGTCTTGGAAAGGAGAATTCTAAGAAAAATCATGGGTGCAGTTCGGACTGAAGATGGATGGAAGCTGCGAAGCAATAGGGAAGTCTACCAGAACGTGGAAAGAATCTCGGAGACTATGCGGAGGAGGAGGCTGACATTTCTCGGACATCTATACAGAATGGACAAAAATCGATTAACCAAACAAATATTCGACTACCTCTGGAAGAAGAAGACCACTACAACGTGGATTAAGGAAGTTAGAAAGGATTTAGAAAAGTCGAATATCACAGAGTCCCAAATGTTAGAAAGAAGTGAATTTAGGAGTACAGTGAAAAATCTGGAATTGTTTCAAGATGCGGGAAGACCTAATAGATGTGGACGAACTTGGACAGAAGATCAAAGGAAACAAGCCAGTGAGCGTATGAAGGAGTATTGGAGACAGAGGAAACTCCAGGCAAAGAAAAAGAAATAAAGTTGTGGCGTGATCCTAAGTGGTCAATTCGCTAAAAAAAAAAATTAAATTAATTAATGTTGTTTTACACAGCGAGTTGTTGAACGGTACTAGTTCATCTTCACTGCGGACTACTTCTCGAATTTCTCACTTAAATACAACTTTGCGTGATTGAAAAATTTCTGCACGTAATTTATACACGACTAGCGCATTGAAGATTCGATCGAAGAGTAACGCTACCCCTCGGTTTGAGTTGGCGTCTGTTTTAAATACGGGCTTCTGATTGGTTGTTCAAATAAATCATACGTTTTTCCAGTCTCGACAATCTCTAACAGGTCGAGCAAACACCCCATGACAGGTTTGAAACGGCAGAGAATTTCTAGTCAAAATCGTACTTCCTGTATTTGCAAATTGATTGATTACAGGTATTTGCAAATGTGTTTTCAAAGATCTGACCACAGAATACTGTTGCTTAGGTCTTTATCTCTGTGTGTGTGAAAACACCTAATTCCTATGTAGTATAATTCTCTTGTTATTCCTTTTGGCGTTCGTCTTCCTTATAACGTCTTCAATTGTTAATTATATTAACTGAGATTGCGGCTACTTATAAAGCTTTACTTGCTGAACACAATGCTGTTTTCAGAATTTCCCTGTATTTATTAGTTCTGAAGTTATTGCAGGTTGAACTGATAATTTGAATTGAGTAAAATTTCATGTTCGTACCGGTAGCGGACGTCGCTGTGACGAGGTTAGAATGAGATGGCTGCGATTGTACGCTCTCTCTCTCTTGCTTATGCTGCTATACTCGTACAGTCATACACTTTCATATAACGCTCAGATAGGACGCTAATATGAATCGTTATAATATATATATATATATATATATGTAAATTTAACTTGTTAAATGAAAGTATAACTACAATTACAGCCAAGAGTCTTGTGATGGTTACAATTAAATATCAGTATGGAGATCCATACATGACTTCCATGTTCTAAGATTTATATTTAAAATCATATTTGAAATGAAATATTTCCATAGAAACTACTTCTTTCTATTGCTTCAGCCTTAACCATAGTACTGTGGTCACTAACGTATACCACCTCACGTTTTCGCACTCGATTTTTCACTGATGATGACAGTCGATGGCATTGCCGAAACGTCTGGTTTTGCAGAAAACATTGGACTACGGCTAAACAGCCCGGGAAGGAATTTTAACAAAAAACTACTACTTTGTTGCCGATAACGCAGTACACATATACAAATTTCTCCCCTCCCACTACAACTATAATTTTCATTAATAGAAAATTACCCCCACCCCGTTCAACTAGCCTCTTCATTTATAGATATTTCATCTACGTTTCTACAGTGGATTATTATGAGCTTATTATCAGGATACTTTGTTTATCAAAATTAAGTACTTTACTCTTGTTAAAACATAAAACGTTGCAGGTAAACTACCCCTTTCTCTTAACCGATCTTCACCAAAATCAATAGGCCTTCAGTCCTCTACAATTCAGGGACGCATGCAAAAAAATATTTGATTCTGTTTGAATGTGCGGCTATTACCTTTGCCATAGAAAATACCCTTGTTAAAACAAAAAACGTTGCAGGTAAACTACCCCTTTCCCTTAACCAATCTTCACCAAAATCAACAGGCATTCAGTCTGTCATAATTGATGAACGTATGCAAAAGAATATTTGATTCTGTTTGAATTTGCGGCAGTTATCGTTCGTCAAAGAAAACCTTACCGTTGTTAAAACACTAAATGTTGCAGGTAAACTACCCCTTTCCCTTAACCGATCTTCACCAAACTCAACAGGCATTGAGTTCTCTACATGTCAGGAAGGTATGCAAAACATTGTTTGATTCTGATTGAATTTACGGCAGTTATCGTTCGTCAAACAAAAATTACCCTTGTTAAAAATAAAACGTTGCTGGTAAACTACCCCTTTCCCATAACCGATCTTCAACAAAATCAATAGACCTTGAGTTCTGTATAATTCAAAAAGGTATGCAAAAAAATATTTGATTTTGTTTGAATTTACGGCAGTTATCGTTCGTCATAGAAAAAATTACCCTTGTTGAAACATAAAATGTTGCTGGTAAACTACCCCTTTCCCTTAACTGATCTTCACCAAAACCAACAGATCTTGAGAACTCTACAATTCAGGGCTGTATCCAAAACATTATTTGATTCTGTTTGAATTTGCGGCTGTTATCGTTTGCCATAGAAAAAAATTACCCTTGATAAGAAAAACGTTGCTGGTAAACTACCCCTTCCCCTTAACCGATCTTCACCAAAAACAAGAGGTCCTGAGAACTCTACAATTTAGGGCTGTATGTAAATAATTATTTGATTCTGTTTGAATTTGCGGCTTCTATCGTTTGCCATAGAAAATACCCTTGTTAAAACATAAAACGTTGCAGGTAAACTACCTCTTTCCCTTAACCGATCTTCACCAAAAACAACAGGTCTCGAATACTCTACAAATAAGGGCTGTATCCAAAACATTATTTGATTCTGTTTGAATTTGCGGCTGTTATAGTTTGCCATAGAAAAACATTACCCTTGATTTAAAAAAAAACGTTGCAGTTAAACTACCCCGTTCCCTTAACCGATCTTCACCAAAAACAATAGGTCTTGAGTACACTACAAATAAGGGCTGTATGCAAAAAAATTTTTGATTCTGTTTGAATTTGCGGCTGTTATCGTTTGCCAAAAAAAAAAAATCCACACACACACACACACACACACACACACACACACACACACACACACACACACACACACACACACACACACACACACACACACACACACACACACACACACACACACACACACACACACACACACACACACACACACACACACACACACACACACACACACACACACACACACACACACACACACACAGACAGAGAGACAGACAGACAGATATACAGACACACAGACACTTTTCGAAAAATGACTTTTTTTCATGTTTTGAGTGTAGTACAATCAGAATCTGCAATAATCTCGAACACGATTATTTTTGCCATCACCATACTTCCATTTCCTTAAGGAACATGGAAGTAAAAAGCAATATTATTTTACACCTATGGGTGTACATAACACAAAATTTTATAATAAAATCTGTGTATCAATGATACTGCCTTCAAAAGTTTAAAAGTGGCAAAATTTATAAAATTTCAATGACAATACTAATAATAGCATTTCTATTAAATTTAAACATTTATACTTGAAAGTAAATGGGTTTTTATTTAAATATTTGATTTAATCATTAAAAATTTTATTTATTTACTTTTATTTTCTTTTGGCCAAGTATAAAACACCAGTAAGAGAACACTGGTACAGTCAAATTTCGAACAATTTAAAAAAAACACAATATGAGATTCCCTGAGTCTAAAATGAGATTTTTAGAAAATAGCATGTGTTGTGTGTGACTGCATCACTGTTTAGGTTTTCAGTATAGGTCTGATTGAAAAAGACAATTTTGTGTCTCCAATTATATTTTTCTGAGATTCTAGTACAGTTTGGCAAACAAAAAGTAGTAATCAAATTTTGAATTAATTAATTCAAAACCGAAGTTTTTTTGGGGGAGGGGATCTCTTTGTGAATGTAAAATGCACTGGATTCTTCATCAAAATAATAAAAATTAGTTCTGTGCTTTGCAATTGCCATTTTAATGGCAAATATGTCCTCTCCATCAATTTAGTTTAGGTCCCCATCTTACACAAAGATCCCATGCACACATTTCTTATAAAATTATTATCACACTTTTCTCCAAAACTAAAAGAAAAACTTAAAGCTCGTTTAAAACAAACATTTTAAAATAATTGTGAAATCACTTTTTTTTAAGTAAGTATATACTACATAGCATGCTACATAATAGATACGTATTCTGCTACCGATATTTTTCTTTAGTACAGGAAAATGTAGGTCTGAGTCGCGGATGATGTTTGTTGGGAAAGAAGGTTGAACCTGTCATCTGCCCACCATCTGCCAAGCTTCATCTCCATGTCCAGATGTGGCACTAAGAGTTTTTTTGTCTATTCTACCAACAGGAATCATTTAACTATTGTGTGACGTTTTTACCATTACCTTGCAAAATGTGCCCAAAAAAGCTGCCAGCAATGCTTAACTATACTCTTTATCTCTGGTGGATGGCTAAACCTCAACATGGAATTTATAACATTATGGAGTACAAAAATGGAACAAATGATGTAATTAATTCAGTTACTCAAAAACAATTTTAATGTAAATTTGCATTTCAGTAAAATTCATTGGTATTATTTATCAATAACAACAAAAATTATCTTATTTTACTGTTGTATTGGAGTGTTAGTGGTCTCAAATATTTCTACTAGTAATTTTGTACAAACCACTATGTTATCTTTGGTACTGACGAGCGCTTTCGGCAGTCAAGTCATCTTCAGGTCATTAACCAACGTCATTTCTTTGGTAAATGACCTGAAGATGGCTTGACTGCCGAAAGCGCTCGTCAATACCAAAGATATCACAGTGGTTTGTACAAAATTACTAGTAGAAAAATTATCTGTTAGAACATTATGATATCACGTGTTACATAGTTTCATGTATCACTTACTGATTACTTAATTCTTGGTGTTTACAATACTTCACACATTACTTTGAAATTTAATTTAATAGTAAACAGCAGTATATAATTAAGAATACAATACTTTACAATTTATTTACAATACATAGTACAATGTTTACTGCCACCACATATTAATTTAACTCATGCCCTATTCACAATTGAATGCTATTTAAATATGTATAAAAATATGTGAATTCACACATACATATTGATTTTTATATAAATAATATTTATCAATTTTATGATAAGCCAATGGAATTAAAACCATATAGTCTATAATGGATCTTCAATTGTGAGTAATTTTATTTTGTTTTTCTTACTGATATATGATGTGGTTATTTTATACATTCTATATACTATTTAAAGCAGGTATTTTTTACCATTGTATTATGATCTGAGCTGAAACTACTAATAATGCTGTATCATCAAAAAAAATAAATAGCTAGTATAAACAATACATTATAAAACAAAGAGAAAAGAAAGTGTATTTCTTAGTACCACAAAACACTCAAAAGAAATATACATAATGTCTGTTCATTGCATGAGCACACGCACACACATACACACTGGCCACATGTACTCTCATATATATATATATATATATATATATATATATATATATATATATATATATACGAAACAGAATAAATACTGAGCAATAGTAATAGTTTAAGAAAATGTACGTCAACCTACTGTTACTACTTATACACATGTAACCTAATCTATAATTTTGGGAAGAATCAAACACTAGCTCCAGCTGTGAAGGCATCTGAAATGTGAAATATGTCAAGGTAAAATCAAACTGGCAAAGTTAAGTTACGTGTGTTACCACATAACTATGTGTACATATACGGCACACAAAGTATGTAGTTTTACTGTATAGGCTACATTGTTATCTGATGTCACTGTATTACTTCACGGCTCATTAACACTTCCATAACCTTCACATAAAACCCATCCAAACATTTATATCAGTTCTTGCAGAGGCACACAACCTTTATAATATATACTCAGAGTAATGTATTTGTCACATAATTCTTTATTAAGCTCAACAAAGATTTATTTGTAACTCAATATTGTGATTTGGACATACTGAAAAAATCAATTTAGTCACAAAACCAAATATAACACATCTACAAATAAAAGGAACCTGTAAAATCTTTGCCACCTACATTCTGTTGACTTCAGACTTTTGGGAGTAAATACAAAAGTGTCACTTTAATCTTTATTATAAACTTAAAAGATTTGACTAGCTATTTGCATTGTATGAACACAGCTCCCTCCATCCCAATGGACATTATTCAAGTATTATATAACAATATTTTCTTTACTCCACACCTTGCCTCACTTGACCTTAACATTGTGTTCAGTACCTTAGTCCCTTTGCCTGTTACTTCAAACACAGATTGAAAGCTCTAATTCTATCTACTGTCACACATCTATAACAGTTAGTGTTTAGATATATTCATAACATAGGCTACTTATATACTCAAGTTAGGACTTTGTTTCACTTTCTTAAAATGCAGAAATTTTTTTCTTCTCTTTCAATCAATTTAAATGTCCATGTTTCTGTACTATACTTATCAGTAATCTTAATACATGATATCAGTGGCAGCTCGTGAGTAAACTCACCAGGGGTTCACACAGATAATATTGAACGTTATTAATCCATGTGCCTGCTAATATTTGCACTGAAAGTAGCATTTCCAATAATTTGTCAACATTAAAGTAAATGACGTTACTAAGAAATTTTAAATAATTTTAGTAAGTGATATTAACAAAATGAATCTAACATTGTATTTTACTAAGCTTCAACTGGATTCTTTATTTAATTACTCTTAGAAAAATTAAATTTAGTAATAATAATAGCAATCATGTTCTGAAACAATAGTAAATTATATACATACTACTTACAAGTATCAGTAGGTTAATCGGATCTTTAACAAAAACTAAGTGAACTATTTGTAAACAAAGTCCATCCTTCGGTCTTTTTTTGAAACAAATCTATCAATCACTATTTCATTAAACTTAGGGATGGTCTTCACCAGTTCTTTCTCTATTGATAACATGGCTAAGGCATTAAGTCTTTCTTGAGACATCGTACTTCTCAAAAAGGTTTTTATCCTCTTCAGAGTCGAGAAGCATCGTTCGGCTTCAGCTGAAGTCATTTGGATTGTCGATATCATCCTTAAAAGCATATATGACTCTGAAAATGAATCTTTCAGATCATTTTGTATAAGAAATTGCAGTAAGCTCACAGCACCATTCATACATCTTATGTCTTCACATCGGTAAAACACTCCAAGTTCGGTTTTTAGCTTGAAGCTCGAGGGATTCTTTTCCTGACAATATTATCCAAAATTTCTGCTCTCTGAGGTGAATTGCTGAAAAAGTTTGTTACATCACTCAAATTCGCGAAAAATATCCGCACTTGCTGATTTTGGCTAGCAGCTCGAGCAATCGCTAGATTTAATTGATGAGCATAGCAATGGATATAAAAAGCATACTCGTAATGTTGTTGAATAATTGTTTGTACACCGGTTAGGTGTCCGCTCATCACGTTTGCTCCATCATAACTCTGAGAGATTAACTTTTCCGGCTTATCAACAACATTTTTTAGGGCGCCAAGAATGCATCCAGCGATTGAATCTGAGTCGTGTCCGGGGGGATGTATAAACCCCCAAAATCTTTCTACTGGTTCTCCATTAGGTAATACGTAGCGAAAAACAATAGCTAATTGAAATGTCAAACTAACATCTGTGGTCTCGTCAGTGATTACAGAGGAGAAATCTGCATATCCTCCTTAATCTTTTCCTGGCAAACAAGAAGCATACAATCGAGCAGGTCGTTTTGAATTTCTTTTGATGTTCCTTTAAAAACAGTTGCATCACGTAAGTGTTCTCTTAGTGAGGCATCAATCTGAGCAGCAAAATCCACTAAGCCTCAAAAAATCCCAGGATTTGAAGAATCATCTCCTTTCCTGTGTCCCCGAAGTGCCAGTTCAAAAGCGCCGCAAAATTTAATGTAGTCAATTATTTTTGACAATGCATAACGATTTTTCTGTACTTTTTCATTATGTTCTTTTACATTCCTCCGATAAGCGCTGTTCAACTGCTGATGTATGTCGACTTTACCAAGCAAGTTAAACTCTAGCAAAGAGTTCAAATGAGTTTGAGAACATTCATGTTTTTTAATTTTCAAGAGTAAATGACCTAAATCATTCACACCATACTTAATCCAGTTTAAGTTTTCAGAGCTTTGTTTTGCAAATAACAGACAAGGGAAACAATATAGTTTATTTGTAGCTTCACAACCGCAGAGCCAAGAAGTCTTTTCATATACAGTTTCTTTAAATTCCCTTTTGAAATCTCTATCTTTACCTTTGGTCACTTGTACGATATTAAGCTTTGGGGTCGGACGACCACGTTGTTTTATTTTGAGTTTCTTTTCTAATGAAATACTTGACAAATTTGTTTCTTTTAACACAGACACAGGGGTAGCAGCCATTGCTAATCGATCACCAACATTAACACAACACAAACACAACTGAACTGGGCGTGAGCGACGCTGGGGAGCGAGAAACGTGACGCCTACAACGGCTAGAACAGCACTGGTTCACAAACCGAATGTGCGCACAATCTTTACATGGGAGAGGTTTGCCCCCACCACCGCGCCAATGCCGCATCAGGTCACCGCTCTCATTTGATCCAGCAGCGCACGTACAGAGCTGTGCACACACCTTACACTGCGTCGACTGCACGACTGTTTTACCAGAACGAGCATTTTGTTATTGCATCATAAAACTAAACCAAATTATTTCCCGTTTATTTAGTGTTTGTTAAAATTAATTAATTTATATTTATTTATGTAGGGGGTTAACGTGCTCATGTGCACCAATTAAGAAACCACCACTGCATGATATAATTGTTAAATTATATTGTTCCGACATCACAGAACAATCTACGTGTTTATTTAATGTTCCAGATGAATCCAGCGGAATCTGTGTGGCGTATGTGATTCTCGACCCATTCGCGAGGCTTTTTCTGGAAGCCGCCAACCGCGCGGACTGTGTCAAGGCCGCAAATAATTACGTCATACACACTGGCGCTAATGCGTAGTGTGGAATCTTCTGGTCTGTGAGCGTTGTATAAATACAAGGCGTCAGCGGCCTTAGTTTTCAGTTATAGTTGCGATATATTACAGAGCGGTTTCAGTTATTATCGGGCGATATTACTGTGTGCATTCAAGTGGTTATTAATGAAGTGCTGTGTTTTATAATCGGGGGGCATATTGTAACACAATTGTGTTTTAATATTAGTTAACATTTTATTGCGTGTAAACAATTTTTAACTGATTTGTTGTAAAAGACTGTGTTGTTAATTACGAACTGTTTAACTTAAAAATTAAAGCTGGTGACTTAGTGACTTAATTGGTGTCTTGTATTTTGCTTTCCACTGTACCTACGATGATCAAGTAGACCACCCAGTGGCGGCGATAAGGCCCCCGCAGACCCCGCGGCGTGGGGGGCCCCGACCCTCTGGGGGGCCCCACCCCCTGGCCCCTAGAAAAAAATATGAAACGAGCTATAATAGGAAAAAAAGTTTTAATGGGATCCGACTACCGGCAAATTTGTATTTAAAATACGAAATATACGTTTTATTTAAGTGTATAGAAATGCAAATACTACGTTTTCCGAAATGACATTACTGTTTGTAGTTTGTAAGCGAAGCGTATCTTATCTCTTGTGGTGCCCGTACGTCCGGTGCGATGAGTCACTCGGCACTGAGGAGACGTAAACAAACACAACACAATGTAGTTCAGTACTCAGTAGTGCGTCGCATCTTCTGCGCGATAGTACTGTATTGCATTCATTTCGTAATTTAGTGCCGTTTAAATTTAATGACTTAACATTTGATTTTATTTTTTGTATTTTGTGTAGAGTTAGAGTGTTAGAGACAGAGTTTATAAAATAGAAAGTAAGCGTGAATATTTAAGTGGTGCTAAGAAAAGAAAACTGCAAAAACAACGAGAAGAATCTAAAAGTAAACTTTCAAAACTCGACCAGTTTTTAAAAAAATCATCAAAATGTGAAGTTGAACAACCCAAACCCGGGCCAAGTGCAAGTAATGAAAAAGAAACAAAAATCGGACTTGAAGTTGATTGTGACAGTGACAATAAACCTGATTTAAACATTTGTCCGTCGGATACAAGTGATACAACTATGGAAACAAATAAGCAACTGCACATGAACAAGAAGAACAACTGCTAGGCATTGAATGTGTTCGCCAGTCCGAAGACATACCTGGACCAGAGAACAGTTTGAACCATCTGAAGTTGTAAGTAATCACGCAAATAAAACTAGTTTAGCAGGCCCTTCTGATCGAAACTGCCAAAGTTTTGAGACAGATATTGCATTCTATAAAAATCAAGCTACAATGACAGACGAGGTGAAAATGTTAATAACGTTAAGTGAACCTTGTCAACCAAAGGATCCTTTCCCGAAGGATTCCGTTTCTAAGCGGTCTTTCAGTACAGCATATTATTCTTTCAAAACTAAAGCAGGCCAAATTGTTCACAGGTTTTGGCTTTGTTACTCTCGTAATCTAGATGGAGTCTATTGTTTACCATGTTGGCTTTTCAGCCAAAGTGCTGATGCCCAAAGCTGGCGTGAAGGCGATATTATAGATTGGAAAGGTCTCAGTAAAAAAATTAAAGTTCATGAAAGTAGCAATGCTCATTTACAATCTTGTCTCACGTATGCCACTTGGAAAAAGAGTAAAATGGTAGCTGATCAAATTTCCGATAAGCGGAAAAAATGGAAAGATATTTTCATACGGATTGTGGATGTCATTCGAACCATGGCACTGTGTTCATTGCCGTTTCGTGGCCACAGAGAATCATTACATGAAATAAATCCTGAAAGTGGAAATTTTTTGAACATACTATCTTTAGTTTCTCGCTACGATTCTCTCCTTAGTGCACACTTAGAAAATGAAAAAACCAGATCAAAATACCTCCACACCATGACATTCAAAATGAAATCATTAACTTGCTAGGAAAATCAGTATTGACTGCCTTACTAAAACAGATTCACTCGTCTCCTTTTTTTCTATAATTGTTGATAGCACACACGACATTTCTAAGATTGACCAAATGAGTGTTGTAATCAGATACATTAACATAGTAGAAGAATCTCCTGGCAATTATAAAACTGTGATTAGTGAGTCCTTTTTGGGATTTCAAGAAATAAAGGATCCCAACAGTGAGGGGTTTCAAAGTAAGATTTTAGACTTTTTGAAAACAAATGAAATTGACATTAGTAAGTGTAGAGGTCAAGGTTATGACGGTGCAGCAACAATGAGCGGGAAATACTCTGGGTTACAGAAAAGAATTATGGATATAGTCCCAAACGCGGATTACGTACACTGTGCTGCACAGAACCTGAACTTGGTGATCAATGATTCAGTATCAAATATTTCTGAAATAAGACAATTTTATGACATAGTTCAGAAAACTTATGTGTTTTTCAGTGAAAGCTTACATAGATGGCAAGAACTTAACACTGCCGTTAAAGAAGACAGCTCTGCCAAAAATCTAACTTTAAAAAAGCTATGTCCAACAAGGTGGTCTTCTAGACACGACTGTCTGTTAGCTTTAAGAAATGATTTCAAAAATTTGATTAAGTGTTTGACAGAAATTATTCTGTACAGCTCAAAAAAACCCGAGGCAGAAGAAGCATTAGCAATTAGAAACCACCTGGAAAACTTTGAATTTATTCTTGTGCTCTGCCTTGAAACTAAGAGTTTAGAGAATGTAAATATAACTTCAAAAGCACTACAGAGGCCAACTGTTGACCTAGGCAGAGCGTGGCAGTTTCTAAGCCGCGCTTGTGATGAGTTAAAGTTTTAAGAAAGGACTTTGCCGGCTTTCTTGCTGGTGCTAAACAGTTGGCCCAGTCATAGGACATAACTTTTAACATGAAAAATAAGCATAAGCGAGTTGTAAAACGCTTCTTTGTTGAATTATCAGTTGACCATAGAATTGACGACCCAGTGAAATCATTTGAAGTAAAAGTTTTCAATGCAACACTAGATAATGTAATAGCTCAGCTACAAATGAGATTCGAAGGATTGGGTTGCATTGATGATAGGTTTTCATTCCTGACGCCTCAGAATTTAGTAAACTTCTCACAAGAGACAATAGTGGAGAAAAGTAAGGCTCTGGTAAATGTGTTTCCTGGTGACCTTTCCTCATCATTGCCTGACCAAGTAATATCCTTCAGAGCTCTGATGGCCAAAGAAATTGTACACAAGAAAAGCATTCGAGAAATGATGAATTTACTGGTTGAAGAAAACAACTGCCTTATGAGTTGCCTCCCAGACGTAACTACAGCTTTGCAGCTTTATTTAACCATACCTGTCACAACAGCTACAGCGGAAAGAAGATTTTCAAAACTTAAATTAATTAAGTCATACTTAAGAAGTACCATGGCCCAAACTCGGTTGAGTGACTTGGCACTGTTAAGCATTGAGCATGAAGAGACACAGAAAACTAATATCAACGAAGTGGTTGAAAAGTTCTTAGCTATTAAAAAAAGAAGACTAGGCTTAGGAAAACAGTGAACTTTGGTTGATCCTCATCTGTAAATATTGTACATTACTTCAGTTCGAGTGTTATTGAATTGGATTAGACTTAAGGAGAACTTGTATAGAGTATATTCAAGAATTTTACAAATTCAGTTACAAACTAATTTAAATGTTTGAAAAAAGCTAGAATGTTACTTTGATATTCATTTTTAAATAATAAATTTTTAACACTCTGTGTGCGGCAGTGGCGTACCTACGCCAACTGGTGCCCGGGGCGAACTTCAAGATTGCCGCCCCCCCGGCCTTTCACAATTTGTGACTGTAGAATCAACTTACCTACTTCCAACTCCCATTCCTCGCCCATTTGTTCTTCTGTTGTTTACTGTCGGCTGTTGCTGTGCTACATCTCTGATCATACTACACTGACCATTATCTATGTCAGCACATAATAATTGTCATAAATTAAATAATTTATACTGGAGGCCTTTACTTGATGAAAATCCATTTTTATAATTTTGTAAAGAAAACTACAAACTTGTTTTCGTGATTTTCACTCGTCATATATTTAAAAACTATAATAACCACGACAGCTGTTTCGGCACACAGTGCCTTCTTCAGATGGTAAGAGCTGACTAGTTACGTACAATAAAATATCACATAAAGCCAGTGCTATGAAAACGATAATCGACTTAAGTTAGAACAATAAACAATACACATAACATATACACAACTATATACAAATTAGAAAGGAACGTACATTTACTTATATAATTTCAAATTTAAAAGCGGAGAGCTATTTAAATCAGTTTGGTTATTCAAAAGCAAACCTAAATCTTTACGCTTATTAATTTCGAGGGCTTCAAGTAAATCAAGTTTTTTACCTTTTTCCCATACATGTAAAATTTTGAAGTTATCATTAAAATTATGATCATTTTCCGACAAATGATTCGCATAATTAGATTTACCATCCTGATATCTCAAACTATAATTGTGATCGTACATTCTTTTTGAAAACGATCTTCCAGACTGGCCAATATAAATTTTGTCACAAGACCCACACGATAACTCATATACTCCTGACTTTTGAAATTTCTCTACTTTACTCTTATTGTTCTTAATATATCTACCTAGAGAAGATTTCATCCTAAAAGCTATATTTACATGGTTCTGAGTAAAGTATTTACCAATTTTATCTGATACAGAACCTATATAATTAAGTGTGTGGAACTTTTCCTTATGTGTTGGAATAGGATCCATTTTGTAATGTTAAGAACTTAACATTATAAAACAAATAGCAGTTAACAACGGTTATCAGTCAAATCTAATAGATCAGTTGTTGAATAAAAAATTATATTTACAAACATTAAGATTGGTGTATCCTATTCCAACACATTAGGAAAAGTTCCACACACTTAATTATATAGGTACTGTATCAGATAAAATTGGTAAATACTTTACTCAGAAGCATGTAAATATAGCTTTTAGGACGAAATCTTCTCTAGGTAGATGTATTAAGAACAATAAGAGTAAAGTAGAGAAATTTCAAAAGTCAGGAGTATATGAGTTATCGTGTGGGTCTTGTGACAAAATTTATATTGGCCAGTCTGGAAGATCATTTTCAAAAAGTATGTACGATCACAATTATAGTTTGAGATATCAGGATGGTAAATCTAATTATGCGAATCATTTGTCGGAAAATGATCATAATTTTAATGATAACTTTAAAATTTTACATGTATGGGAAAAAGGTAAAAAACTTGATTTACTTGAAGCCCTCGAAATTAATAAGCGTAAAGATTTAGGTTTGCTTTTGAATAACCAAACTGATTGAAATAGCTCTCCGCTTTTAAATTTGAAATTATATAAGTAAATGTACGTTCCTTTCTAATTTGTATATAGTTGTGTATATGTTATGTGTATTGTTTATTGTTCTAACTTAAGTCGATTATCGTTTTCATAGCACTGGCTGTATGTGATATTTTATTGTACGTAACTAGTCAGCTCTTACCATCTGAAGAAGGCACTGTGTGCCGAAACAGCTGTCGTGGTTATTATAGTTTTTAAATATATGACGAGTGAAAATCACGAAAACAAGTTTGTAGTTTTCTTTATAAAATTATAAATTAAATATTTATAAGTTTCATTAGGACTTGGTTATTTTCAATAAAGATTCAGTTTATTTGTAACAAACTATTATAATTGGCTAATAAGTACTTAACAAATCTGGTATAATACGATACAACTTATATTTAAAAATTAAACTCTAACTATAAGAAGAACTGAAAAACCTTACATATCTAAAATATTGCAATGTAAATATATTGCACAAAATGAAAGTAGCATTGCATTTTTTGAAAATACATGAAAAATATAAAATTTCTCAAATAAAATATCTTAGAT
This sequence comes from Magicicada septendecula, assembly GCA_034769895.1. Classification (NCBI taxonomy): domain Eukaryota; kingdom Metazoa; phylum Arthropoda; class Insecta; order Hemiptera; family Cicadidae; genus Magicicada; species Magicicada septendecula. The sequence continues at coordinate 233,467,331 of CM068372.1, read as the reverse complement.
TCAAGATTCTTACAGTGTTGGAAAACACTTTTATAACAATTTATTGAATTATTAATAATTGTATATGTACTGATTTATGCAGGCATTTAAACTAGAAAATAACTATAGCTTTAACTATAACTTTGTTCAATCAACATGCAGTTTTATAAGTGTACTTTCCTAGCCTTCAGTGATGCAAACTCATTTATTAATAGAGTATAATCTAAAGCAGATGCCACGTCACTTTCAATTGACAGAATTGCTAAATTAGTTAGTCTCTCTTGAGTCATTGTGGATCTTAAGTACCTTTGTATTAGATTTAGTTTACTAAATGACCTCTCACATGATGCCACAGATACTGGTATAGTTAGAAGAAGTTTAAGTGCTATGACTAAAGTGCTATATGCTTCTAATCCCATAGCAGATATGTACAGTACAATAAGATATCTTTAGGATTATTTAAATCAAGCTCTTCACCATTTGATTTTGATCTTCTTAATAGAGTTATGATATATTTTATGTCTTCAAATAATTCATCTCCATTTAGGTCATTAGGGTACTTTTCTGCAAGTCCTAAACACTTTTTTCTCAGCTCTTCCATCTCTTTTTTTGTGTATTTTATATCCATGTAATCTTCAAAATTACAAAGGAATCCAAAGCGTGAGTCCAGTTGCTTAACATTTAAGAACCGTTGACCAAATTCCAATAGAAGCTTATCCAATATCTCTACTATGCTTCGTTTTACTTCATCTTTCCAGGAAAGTCCAACGTCCTCAGCTATTTCCCTGGGCATTTTTCGTTTTTTTCTTTCTCTTCGTTCTGTAGGTACTCCCCATTCTTCACACTTAGCAGCAGCTTTTGTCACCACGTCATCAGGAAGGTTTTCTCTCCATTCGCTAAGTTTATCTTGGAGAGACTGTAGACAGATTAGGACATAGGTAAACGAAATACCTTTGATTTGCAGGGTTTTTTGAATTCTGTCAATCTTGGGGAGGACTTCAGACCAGAAAAAGAGTAGACTCACAAAATCGAATCTTTCAATGGCATTTATCAACAGTGATGCAGACAGTCTAGTATCAATGGTTTCAGATAGTGTATCTCTCAATTTCTCTAAAGCGCTTAATACTCCATCTAAATGGGATGATAAGGCTTTCACAGCTTCTGCCTTTGAACTCCATCTCGTGTCAGAGTGCCCCTTCACCATTAATTTCACATGTTCCTTAAGAACACTCCACCGGTGAGTTGAACTAGAGAAAAAGGCATATACGCGTTCAACAGTCCCGAAAAAAGTAACTGCATTTACGTTAACATGTGCAGCATGAACACCAACCAAATTAAGTGAATGATTGTCATAGGGAACAAACACGGCTTGTTGATTTAGATCCAATAACCTTGTTTGAACGCCAGAATGAATTCCAGCCATCGTTGCTTGGTTGTCGTAAGATTGACCCCTACAATCTGCAAAATTTAAACCATCTTTTTCCAATTTCTTCGTTATCACTTCAGCAATGCCCTCAGCCGTTTTGTCTTCAATTGGAACAAAATCTATGAAACATTCCCTTCCCTGACTTCAACTGAACCTTGTTTTACTTCGACAAAACTTACAATCTGCGACATTTGTTCTTCATGTGATGTGTCTGGTGTACTATCAAACATAATACCGAAATACTTGGCATGCTTGCAGGAAGCAATAATTGTCTTTCGAACATGTTCACCTAGGAGGTTTATAACCTCATTTTGCACTCGAGGAGAAAGATATGATACACTTCCTGGATTTTCGGACACTGATTGCAAATGAGACCTCATAACGGGATCAAATTTAGCTAGGTATTTCAAGAGAGCGAAAAGTTCCCAGGTCTACACTTGTCATCGTCTACAATCGACTCTCTGTGGCCTCTTAAAGCTAAATTCTGTTGAGCCAATGTTTGAACAGTAGCAATTACATGTTCAAGAACTACTCTCCAAATTCTACTTTGCTCTAGAACCTGTTGTTGAAGGCGGTCATCAATAACTGTCCCTTTTTGTAAGGCACGTTCTAAGTCCTTCCATTCCAAAAACGCAACCCTGTGAGCGGGGCTGTTCTCATGATCTTGAACGCATGGATTTAACTTTCGCCATGTTGAAAATCCTGTTTCATTATTAAAGCTAGATTTATGATTTCTCTGCGGAAATAGCGTGCAACAAAAACAAAACAGGGATTTCTTAGATGGGGAAAAACACATCCATGACCGATTAACCTTTTCTCCATTTTTCAAAGTTTTTTAAACCAATGCCTATGCAGAGATCGTCCAGATTCATCCTCAGGAAAAACAGAGTCTTTGTTTTGCAGTTGGTATGTACCTTTCATTACAAATGAGTCACGAAATTGTTTTGAAATATTCGTCGGCCACACTCCAATGTCGTGCAACATCAATTTTTCACAGTTATCATTGTCAAGTGGATTAGCCTTATTTTCAATCATTTCATTCAAGCTGGTAGGCCTATTTTCAATTTTATCAAAACTTTCATTTTCAGGTGCTGAGTTTTCACGTGAAGGTCCTACTTTACTTGATTCTAAGTTTTGATTTGAGTCATCTTCTTCAAAGTCAATGGTCGATGTAATTTGAGAATAGTCCTTCAGCCGGGAAGTACTAGAACCATCATCTTTTTGACTATCAATGTTCGATGCTTCAAATTCAAGATTCAATTCGTCGCTGTCAAGTTCAGGTTCATTTCGAGTTGTAGAGGTCGATGACGATGATCCTTCTATAAAAGCTTTCATAAATGACTTGCAACTCTCGATTGATTTAGTACGTTGTTGTTTCAGTTTTCGATACTGAGCCCCACTTGGCTTCTGTCGTTTCATTTTTGGGATCTGGAATAGAACAAAGTTAATTGGTTAAACTTGGTTTCAGCTTTAGGGATTTTTTGCGAATTTCGTCACGAGTAATAATCGCCCTTAAATTATAAAGATCCAACCATTATTAGCAGATTGTTAAATCTAGCTATTGTTTTCGCGTATCCGCCTTTTTTTCTCTATCGCGCTCAAGTATGAATATATTTAGGAGGCTGTTGGTTGTTTTTAAAACATATGGTTTTTATTTAAACGAGAAACAACTAAAAGCATTAGAAAAGCAGAAAATCCCAATGAATTATGCTGTTGGCAAATATAAAAATGAAATTTATTAATATACAAAGTATAATAACAAAACACATTGGAAATATGGTCATATACGAATGTTAGGTTGAAGAAAGAAGAAGTAAAAAAAAATAATTGTATACACCAGTTTAAATAAAATATTAGGATACTTCACATTCGATTAATGCATACCAGTCATTTATCACGTAAATAAATTAGGGCTATAATCAATATTACTATGCGTTTAAAAAAGAAATATTGGTTTCTCCGTATGCCTCACCTAATGAAGTAACATAATTAGCATTTTGCGGCGACTTTTCGATAAATGAATGAATAAGAAGAACTATAAGTTAGCCTATATGAAAACAAAATTATAGGCCTATACCTAAATACCGGTATAACAAAACTAGCGAAACTATTATGTAGTTGTTCTTAATGTAATATCTTACATTTTAATCTCGTATTTATACTTTACGCTGTGGGAAACAAAAGATACCGGTAATCTTCAAACTTCCGTTTATACATACAAACACGTATGCGCAAATTTGTGTGAGCGTGTAAACGCCTGACGCATACCGACTGCTTCGCGTATGTTCGTTTCGTTCCGTGTGTGTTCGTCGAGGCTGGTATGCGTCGTAGGCTAACAAAAATATTATAACTTTGACGCATACAGAGAGACTGTGACTGAGATCTCTATAAATGTGACGCATACAGAAAAACTGCGATCTCTATAATTACTAACACGGTTAATTAACAAACGCACGAATAATATCTTAAGTATCTTAAAAGTTATATTTTGAAACGAACAACGGACACAGTTTTATTGGACAGACACGCTGGTTTTAGATTACTGTAATTACTAACACGGTTAATTAACAAACGCACGAATATTTGACACGCAGTTTTATTTGACAGGCATGCTGGTTTTAGATTACTATAATTACCGGTACCATATAAATTACCGACATTCTGTTAGTTAACAAGCGCAAGTACACTAAAACACGTGGTGTGTACTAATACATTTCCCGCGTAATTCAGCGTCGGTGGGTATCGTAATTACTCGTAGCATTAAAATCACCTCCAAGCTGAAAATGATAGACGAGTCTTACCTGGATGAAGTAAGTAATGTGATAAACAATTAGCACTTAAAATTATTTAAAACACCGCCACTATCACGATCTGACACTCTCGAAGTCTACAGCAACACTGAATATCCGTCCGTTTGCTTCAGTTGACTGACCCGACGAGCTAAAAATAGCTAACAATGCATGGGACCACATGAAATTTCATTATAACTTTATTCTAAAACACATTCTGTAACATGTACATTATATTGCATGTTTCCTCCTAACCCTATATTGTTGTCCTAAAGTACAAATAAAAACTATGTTTTGGCATTTTGGCGCCCCCCTTCAAGCGGCGCCCGGGGCGGCCGCCCCCTTCGCCCCCCCCCCTAGTACGCTACTGTTTCATAGTCTGAACTTAGATCTTTGACGTAAAAATAAATCATTCTTTTTATTTTGGTTTTTTTATAGTTTGTATAGAACTTTGTCTATTTAGCAACAATGAATTTTAAGAGTTTGTACACGTGTAAAACGTCCTTTACAAATTGCAAACGCTTTGTGATAGACGAGAAAGTATTCACAAACCATTGTTGTGAAACACACGTAAATAGAAACTCATTTGAGTGTTTTCCCCTATTACGTATACAAAATTTAACCATTTTTATAGGGCCCCCCTAATTAGTTTCGCAGGGGGGCCCCCGTTTCGTTAGCGCCGCCACTGAGACCACCCGTCATAACAATATGTTGAATGTGACAAGGAATTTATTACTTCCCCCATCTGTAAGCGTATAATGACAGTGATTAATTCGCTGGATTGGTAATCCACATTAGAAGGTTTAAAACCTGCCACAAGCAAGACAATCTAGATTTTAGGTATTGTCCAACCATAGAAGATGCTGGTAAACCAGAAAATGATATCCCTTCCTAATAATATCTCTCTATTTATCATTTTGTGCACCATTAAACTTTAGGTTTCTAAAACCACTGACATAACCCACACACACAAACACATGTGTGAGTGTTCACATTTGGATACATCCCTAGTACATTTGGATTTCCTGTAGTCTATGTTCAACTAGATATAATTACAGCATATGCAGATGAGAACAGGAGTCCACAAGAAAATACTAATTGTGTTGATTGGGTTCAAACATATGTCTCACACAGGATATGAGGGAATTTTCTTGTGATTCCCTGATTCTTTTATGACTAATCTATAGATTATAGATTTTAAAGTCTACAGGTCTTTAAGTGCTGATATAAATCAACGTTGTTTCTCACTAATTCAAATAAATACATGTATACATGCAATGTAAAATTCACATATTTGTCTATGTGGTACACATGAGTGGATGCAGAGTTATATTTTGGGAGAGACTTATTTTGAGGGAAAGAAATAAAAATAGAAAATGAACATGTTTTTGTTTTAAAATGTTTTCTTCAAGAAAGATTTTGTCTTCGAAAATACATTTTTTATTAGTCTCAAACTGAATTTTTCAATTTAAAAAATAAAACTGTGTTTTTCGAAAAAAATAAAATCATTTCACCTCAATAGGGTTGTGGAAAATGTTTCTTCAAATTTTTGGGAGAGGAATACCCCTGATTCCTTTCTCTGTACACCAAGTCCTACAGTTCAGGGTTGTCCTCACTTAACACTAGCAGTTACGAAAAAACAGACTATTGTCATGTGACTTACAACCCACTCTGTAATGTAAATAACTGCAAATCTACGCGTACATATTGTGGGAACTCAAATTCAAAAAGCAGTAAAAAAGTGGCATAAAAATTATTCATGGGATTGAAGATAAAAGTTGAATGACATACATTTCATTATCTGACAAAGAAATATACATGCTGAAATCTTTTACAGTAAACACTTTACAAAAAGGTAGCAGGTACAGTTAATGAAGATGATATACAGAATATTAAAAAATTCGACTTATGTATTCAACAATTAAATTCTGACTGCTTGGTGTTTGAACAAAAACTCTACAACTTTAGAAAAATACAAAAAACTGAACAGAAAAAAATATTAACTAAATAACATGAATTCCTTAAGTTATCGATAAAAATTTTAAAGGAAAACAAGATAATATTGAAAAAAATATAAAAACTAAAAATTACTGACGAGACACAACTGAAACAAGTTTACGTTACATTCACTATGCTGAACATGGAGATACAAAGTCATATATAATATGCAATTATATACACTTAACTAAAAGGAAACTGATAGGATGGGTGGACACATACGTTATTTGCATTTGATTATGTGTGATGTGCATACACATTAGTTTCAGTTAACATTCCAATATGATGTTATTCTGGCATCCTAATTGCATTAACAAAGGTCAGACTGTAAGTCCTTGAAAAACTCCCAGAGCTCACACAAGGAAATGAAAGTAGAGCAGTGTATACACAGACCAAGGTAAGTGACATTAAACTTGCATGAGAGGTGCACTACTCAATAACACAAGTGCATACATAATACTGCAGGATCTAGCTACCTTTCTTTTATATTTATACTCGTATATATTTATATATTATCATATTTGTGAATACCAATACTGAAAGCTTATATATACCTACCCTGATCTCTATTACAGTGGCACTGTGATACGGGTGTTTTGGAGGGTTAAACCCCACCCCAAAGGATTAAAGAAAAAGAGGAAAGTAAACGATCTTTTTAAAACATGCTCACGCTGGTACATACGTAGTCAAATAAGTTTAATGAAATAATATTCAGCTAATTAGTTGAGTGATAACGAATATTTTTTAATTGCACTACGCTAGAGCTGTATTGTGATTTCAGAATAACTTCTTGTAAACATTACTATTTTACTGGTAATTGAAGGACGGTTCAAATTTTTTTACTAGTTTTTGATGATATGTCATTTTAGCAGATGAGAAAGGGGTCGCTTTCAAATTTTTATTAAGATCAGTTTATCCACTCACTTTACAATATTTAGTACAGTTTTTATTTTATAACAAATTAAAAAGTTTCTATATCAAACAGTTCCTTATTTGTTATTTGAATCTTATACAGGTGTGCTTATTGTTCCACTTAGTTTCTTCGATCTGTGTTTTATAACTTTTTCACATTTAAAAAAAATTTAGTGTTGTATTATTATCTTGAAAATAAATCAACAATTAAAATCTTAAAAATATTTGTACTCTATACATAAGTAAACCTACGACCAAACACCATTTACATGCGTTCCAATAACCTCTATCAGTGATATGATCTTTATGTTAACTTTCAACAAAAACCAAGTATTTGAATTGGTTGTTTTTGATCGTCTACAGTACCCATTTTACAAAATTCTTTAATTAATTTGTGGAAAACAAGCTGATTCATTTATGGTGATTTAACTCTGATTCGATTTGCTGCAAATATATTGCAACAATACATATATTTGCATATTTGCCCAGGGCGGTATGTTTTATATTGTAATTAGTGTAAATAGAATAAGGAACAGTTTTATACAATTTTGTGCAGGAAAATGCAGGCTCTGTCCTGTCGAGAGTCCACCTGCTTCGATAGTTAAAAATACGGCGTGTGTAAAGCCAGCTGTGACAAGAATATGGGGTGATGCGTACGAATTGTTTGTTGTCAATTAATCAGGTTTTAACAGGATTAAAATAAACTAATTATTCGTTTTAAACCTGTAAGCAAAGACTTTCGCCAATTATAAAGACACTATTACATAAAGGAATTTTTGATGAATTTGGTGATATAAAATTTATTGCCAAAGGTGTAATATTAAAGATGCTAACTAATTAATATTAATTACTAGTGTAATTAATATGTGTGGTGTATGTGAGTGACCAGAAATAAATTACGCAAACAATGATTTCACTCATGTGACGAGTATGTTCATGAGTTCGCGATAATTAACCAAAAAGTGAGTGTAATAAAAAGGACGCTTTGGCGCGAACTGACAATCTGTGACATGTCGAAAACAGGCCTGTACCTGTCAAATCGCCACCAGTATAAATACCACTGGCAATTTTGGGCGAGCACACACTTGGACTCAACAAATCTACACACGACATAATGCTGCCCAATTGCAGATCGACCAGGACACACACACTGTACCACACGCACACTAAGACGTATGGAGGAACTCTGGAGCATCACCAACAGCAACAACCCATAGAGACAACGAACACCACATCAGCATAGTCATCATCATATTCTCAGGATTCTGGACACACACACACACACACACACACACACACACACATGGTAATGGCAGATATACGCAGGTGATAAAAAACAATTATATTTTTTTATGGTGAAGAGAGCTCTCGAATAGAACTTAAATATGAACAGATAATAATTAGAGTTTTAAAGTTAATAGTAGTTAAATAAGAGAGTTTAATTTAACAAGCAAATCTAGAAAAGAAATTGTACGGTAGCGCGATGATTTTATTTTCTAGGTTGGCTAATCTGCTTTATACTTCGCCTCAATATTCGCGTTTTTGTACTTTGCACAGTGCTTAGCTAGCTATCTCGGCGTTCGGTTCGCCGAATCCTTCGCTGTCAATTAGTGTCGACATTAAATGTAGGCTTTAGGCCCTTATATTCTCGATTATGGCCGACTAGGCCCGCTTCATGTTTATCTAAATTCTTAATACTTCGCAACATGCAGTATTAGCCAGCCTTATTCAAATTAACAGCTGTAATGTAACTAGTTCAGATATTAAAATTATTCGTATACAGTCCACTTCTTGTCATTTTCTTCCTGCAGAATCAATTCATGTATTACATATCATTTCAATTGCTATGGAAGATCAGCCACAGAATATTTAACTCAAGAAGCATACATTTAGCCACTTGGGCCCACTTTCTTAACTTTCTTGTCCACACATGCTGGATCATCATTCTTATTCAATTTTTCGGTCCACGTGGACCGGACACTAACCATTTTTTTGGTCACTCCGGACCTGGATTTCCATTTAATACTTTTACATCTGTTTCTGGCCATCACGGGCGGATTAGCACGTCAGCTAATGCGACCGTGGCGTGATTTGCGTCGCCATTTCGCTCGTCATCTTCGGACAACGTGGTAGCAAGTTCCTGCCGGCTGCAGTGCTTATTCAAAGTGGTCATCTCTGCCAGCTGTTCACCATCTTTACCAAGGAGCCGACGCTGCGGGACGTCGCCAACCAGGTACCACCAGCAACAGTAAAAAAGGTGCGTAAAAATGTCTGAAGAAGGCCTCAAGGTGCTGACCAGAAAGAGAGGCGGATTAAAGTCCGCGATAGTGCGGATACAATCCGCGGTAAATTCATTCGATATTAATTTAAGCGCAAAACATTTTCTGACTGTAAGACTGGAAAGTCTTAAAAGCTTGGCCTCGAAGTACGACGAGGTACAGTTTGAGATAGAGCTTATCAGTAAAGACACGAGCGTTGCTCAGGCAGACCGAGTTGAGGTTGAAGAAATGATTTACTCAACTGAGGCAAACATTTTACAACTTCTTGACACTTTTAATACTCAGACTGTGCCTCCTGTATTATCGACGCCTATGCATTTAAAGCCGATAAGTTTGCCCTGCTTTTCTCAGGCAACATACTTGAGTGGCAACATTTTTATTCAATTTTCAATGATCTAGTGCATTCGAGATCCGACTTAACACCAGTGCAAAAACTGCATTATTTGCATTCTTCTGTGAAGTGTGAACCATTAGATTTAATTAAATCATTACCCATTTGTCAAGAAAATTATGTAATAGCGTTGAACTTGCTGTCCGAAAGGTATAACAACCCATTTATATTAGCCAAATACTATGTACAAAACCTACTTCAGGTTAAGTCCACAATAAAGGACTCAGTCCAAAGCTTGGCGGAGTTTACGAATACAATAACGTCTTCCGTTAATTCACTGGCGGCAATGAAGCTGTCCGTGAATTCATTTGAATTTATTACCATACAGTTGCTCTCCACCAAACTTGACCCATTACTTTAAAACTTTGGAAGGAGTCAATAGACCCTGACAACTTGCCCAGCTTTCAAGACTTTACGCATTTTTTAAACTTACGCAGACAGCTTTTAGAAAATACAATGCCTATTGAATCCGGACAGCAATTCAACAAACTTAGCGTAAAACCCAACAATAAATTTGAGAAATGTAGCTTAAGAAATACTGCTGGCAGCAATACTTTTAAAAACTATCACGCAGCGGCAAAGCATTATTCATGCGTGTGTTGTAAATCTGACCACCCGCTTTACATGTGTAATAATTTTCGCATATTAAGTGCCGCTGAGCGGGGGCAATTGGTTGCAAATCATAAATGTTGTATCAACTGCCTTAGAGCAGGTCATCTGATAACGAATTGTAAGAGTAAACAAGTCTGTAAAATTTGTTCAAAGGGTCACCACACATTGCTGCACGCAAATTACGTGCCGAAATCAACAGCTGCCAGCAGCAATTATTGCTCATTTAAATTGCAGTGTAAAAACAATGTTCTTTTATCCACAGCGGTTGTATATGTCGTCGATCAGGCTGGCAACACGCATAAAGCTAGAGCGCTTCTGGACGCCGGTTCCCAGATCAATTTCTGTACGAAATCATTTGCGAAAAGGTTGCACCTTAAACTAACCAGATCTAATATTCCAATCACAGGAATAAACAACACAGCGTGTTGCGCTACTGACATTGTTTCTATACGTATTATTTCTCGCTATCAGAGACATAGTTTCGAGGCCAAATGTGCCGTCCTATCTAACTTAACTCACAATCTGCCTTCAATCTCGTTTGACATCAACCGGTTCCACATTCCAAATAAAATTTTTCTCGCCGACCCAGATTTTAATATATCTTCACAGATCGACATACTATTAGGGGCACAATTTTATCTGGATTTAATATTAGCCAATAAATACACACGCGGACCCAATTTCCCTATCATTCAGGAAACAAAACTAGGTTACATTCTCGCCGGCAATCTGCCCAAACACTGCCACACCCAGGGTCCTGCTGTTTCGTTCCTGGCAAGGAACAATGACAACCAAATTCTGCAATCTCTCGAGAGATTTTGGGAGGCAGAAACAATCTCTGACGATACCCCTGATAGCGAGTCGGCTTGCGAAGAGCATTTTGTGCGCTCTACTCAGCGCAACCACGAGGGTAGATTTATAGTGTCGCTCCCATTCAAGTCTGATAATCCACACCTGGGGGAATCTTACACAAGTGCCGAATCAAGATTCTTAGGTTTAGAGCGTCGATTTAGGCGCGATCCCAAGCTTGCTCGCGACTACGCGGACTTTATCAGGGAATACATGGATCTTGGGCACATGACACTCATCGATCATGGCGCTATCAATTTAGTAGCGTCACACACTTACTACATATACTTATGTGTATACTTATACATACTCATATATTTACTCTGGCTTTGTAAGCTTGGTTGGGATGAACCAACCTCCGGTCAGTCACGTTCGGATTGGCATTCTTTGTGCTCTAAATCTCGCGTGGCTCCCCTACGCCAGGTGTCATTACCTCGCATCGAGCTCTGCGCTTGCTTGTTATTATCGCGACTTGTATCTAAGGTTATTCCTGCTCTTTATTCGTTTATTGATGGTGTACATTTGTATTCTGATTCCATGGTGGCTCTTTACTGGATTCATGCGCAATCTACGCGTTGGAAAACATACGTCGCTAATCGAGTTGCTGAAATTCAGCGTCGTACGCCAACATATACCTGGCATCACATTGATTCGCGACGCAATCCTGCTGACATTATTTCTAGAGGGTGTTTCCCTGACGTTTTGCGCGATTGCTCGCTTTGGTGGCACGGTCCTAGCTGTCTGTCTCAATCGTCAGAGTTCAATTCCTTCCCATCTTTCGTACCGGCCACTCAGTCGTCCTCTGAAGTTACCGCGGAAGAGAAAACTATACATAACCGGTCGCTAATGTCTACCCTGGCTGTTGACTTATCTTTGGACTTTTCCTCGTTGCACCGGCTGACACGTGTATACGCTTATTGTTTTCGTTTCATCAGAAATATTAGGCACTCATCTGCGGACAAAATTTCGGGCGATTTGACCCCTGTAGAAATTCATCAGTCTCTCAATTTCTTCATAAAACAGTCCCAGTCGATCCATTTCGCAACCGAAATTAATTGTCTTCGGAACGGATCTTCTGTTTCCGTTAGGAGCAAGTTGGCTTCTCTCGACCCGTTTCTTGACGATTCTGAAGTGATACGCGTGGGCGGACGATTGCAGCATTCCCAATTACCCTACGATTCGAAACATCCTATTGTATTACCCCCATCGGCGCATATTACCCGCCTTATCATCGAACGTGAACATATTCGTTTGCTTCACGCTGGTGCTCAACTCGTGCATCATTCACTGCGTCAACGTTGGTGGATTGTTAATGCCCGGCTGGTCATCCGTTCCATTATTCGTAAGTGTCTCACGTGTATCAGGTTTAGTGCCACACAGCAGGTTCAGAGACTTGGTATTCTGCCATCCCCTAGAGTCACTCCTTCAAGGCCGTTTCTATTTTGCGCGGTTGATTATGGTGGTCCCTTCATGATTCGTCATGGCGGGCAGAAGTCTAGAACTCTTACTAAGGCATATGTATCTTTGTTTGTTTGCTTAGCGACTAGGGCTATTCACTTGGAATTGGTGTCCGACCTTACGGCCAGCGCATTTATAGCCGCTTTACGTCGTTTCATGGCACGTCGGGGTATACCCAGTCAACTGTACTCCGACAACGGCACAAATTTCAGGAAGGCCCGCACCATCTTACATGATATTTACAACCTTTGGCACAATAAGGATGCCATCTCCTCGATTAAGTCATTCACATCCTCTCAGGGGATATCATGGTCATTTATTCCGCCTTCCTCACCTCATTTCGGTGGCCTTTGGGAGAGCGGCATAAAGAGTTTAAAATTTCATCTGCGCCGCGTGGTAGGCAAATCTATACTAAACTTCGAAGAGTTCACAACCGTTTTGTCTCAGATAGAGGCATGTCTGAACTCTCGACCTTTAATTGCTATCTCATCGGATATTAACGACCCGGTGCCACTCACACCGGGCCATTTTTTGATTTGCGCGCCCTTAACGGCGATTCCGGACCCGGACCTTTCTCACATTCCTGTTTCTCGCCTTGGTCGTTGGCAACTCCTTCAGAGGTTTGTCCAGGGCATTTGGAAGGCGTGGTCTCGCGATTATTTGCACCAGTTGCAGCAGCGTCACAAGTGGAAGTTTGCCAAAGATAATGTTTCCATTGGTGACTTAGTCCTGCTTATTGAGGATAACTTGCCTCCATTAGCCTGGAAATTTGGCGTGATCATCGCCACATTTCCCGGCCCAGATAACTTGGTTCGTGTCGTGGACATTCGCACGCCTACGGGTGTTTTGCGGAGACCCATACATAAATTATGTCTGTTGCCAGCGCGAGACGAGATTTGACATTATGATTACTTAGCACAATGCTACTTTATTCAGCCATTGGCTTACTACTTATTACGACCATTTGGTCAACACAATCGTGATGAATCATCACAATATTTTTCTTGTCAATTTTGCGTCATTGCACGCTTCTAATTATCACAGTTTTGGTGGTATCTTGATATTTGTATTGTATGTTAATTTGTGTGGCATACTATGTCTTACACATTTTCATTTGATGTTATGGGGTATATTGCATGTTTTTTGGTGGTCTCATTTATAAAATGTTATTGCATAACATTTGCATGTCTTGCTGTTAGCAATCATGCATTCATTTCTTTATATTGTTGCTGATAAATATGTACTATTCTGTGAATGTCTTTAAATTGTTAAATTGTCTCTGTAATTTCAGTATTGTATTGTTATTTGACATTGCAATTATTTATTTGTAATTATTCAAATTATTGTTACCGTATTCGCATAAATTATGTCTATGCAAAAAACTATTGTTAGCGTCTGCCGTATGTAACTGCCACGTCTAGTTTCATTGTATATTGTACTTTATATTTTATTCATTTTGCAAGTAAGCATGCACAATTCTTACTTAAAATTATGACCTACATGTCATAACTGGGCTTGCATTCAGCATCTAGCTTGTTCATATGTTATTATATTGTAAATTCCTGAAACTTCAGGAATAGCATGTCTAGGTCAATACATGCCGCCCTGCTGAATATACAATAGAACATGTAACTACAACATGTTCAACAACAATTTTGTTCATGTAATAAACTCTCTGTACAGGTCTACGGGCCTCAAGTAACTTTAAGGTAGCCGTCTATGACTTGCATAGGACTACCAACGATCGGTCCATCATGTGATGAGCTTCCGATCATGCATTAAACATTATATAATTATGTATTTTCTTTCATGTTTTATAATGTTTTAGACTGCACACACTTGTGTCAGTAATACTGGTCAACCAGACTTATTCATATATGAAACAGCTGTTCGCCAAACTTGGCCTACAAGCGCCTATCTCTAGGCTTATCTTATGCATGCTTATCTCTAAACTAGTAACGGATTGCCGTTATCTAATCTTATAACCCAAGGTTCAACTTGGCCTTGAAGCTAACCATTGTTAGTAAGAACTGTACTCTTTAAATCAAATTGTAAATGTATTATAATTTATTAAAAAATGTATTAAAAAATCTTTTTGATTTTTGACGGGCAGCTTATGTACGGTAGCGCGATGATTTTATTTTCTAGGTTGGCTAATCTGCTTTATACTTCGCCTCAATATTCGTGTTTTTGTACTTTGCACAGTGCTTAGCTAGCTATCTCGGCGTTCGGTTCGCCGAATCCTTCGCTGTCAATTAGTGTCGACATTAAATGTAGGCTTTAGGCCCTTATATTCTCGATTATGGCCGACTAGGCCCGCTTCATGTTTATCTAAATTCTTAATACTTCGCAACATGCAGTATTAGCCAGCCTTATTCAAATTAACAGCTGTAATGTAACTAGTTCAGATATTAAAATTATTCGTATACAGTCCACTTCTTGTCATTTTCTTCCTGCAGAATCAATTCATGTATTACATATCATTTCAATTGCTATGGAAGATCAGCCACAGAATATTTAACTCAAGAAGCATACATTTAGCCACTTGGGCCCACTTTCTTAACTTTCTTGTCCACACATGCTGGATCATCATTCTTATTCAATTGTTCGGTCCACGTGGACCGGACACTAATCAGAAATATTAATCTTTTGTTGCAATTTTTGGGTATGTCAATATATATCAATAATAGACTGGCAGTAAATGTAATATTTCATTTTGTTTATAGCAACAATTAAAATTTATTTTTGAATTTGAGATTATTTTGTTGATAAATGAGTTGCTAGTAGTATTTAAAATTGAGTTAATTTCAGACACACAAAAATAAAAAGAATTTAAATAACTTGTTTAACATGTTTGTTTAGTTAATAATATTATATGGGTGTTTATTTTTGTTGTATGTTATGAATAGCATAGCAGGTTACAGTATATTTGTAAAGCTTCTAAAGGTGAATATTTATTTGTTTAATGTTTGAAATTTTAATATTCAAATATTTTCCTATAAATTAATAAATCTTATAATGATTATTTTGAATTGGTTTTAATTAATTATTTCATGTCAACAACATCTCACTCCTCTTTAAAAATTATTTAATTATTGTCAACCACATATACTTGACGCAACGAGAAACAAAAATCCTGCGACCTGGCCGGTGTAATACACTTCACAGTTGCGTTGAGTACATGGTAATGTATTTGTATAAATTTGTAACATTGCATAATATATAGACATATTAACGTGAAGTTGAAAAAAAATCGTACAAAACTTGTGACACTAATAGCGTCTCCAGACAGTGGGAGAACATATTTCGCCAGTCCTTTTTTTGTTATCATTTATTTTATTTATATTGTAATATGTGTCATGTATATTGTTTCATGATTTTGTTAATTTTTAGATACCTATCTATTAATGGAACCCTTATTTTTCTACACTAACTTTCTTGAGGACAAGAAAATAAATAGTAAACAATGGGTTTTTTTGTAGTTTTATTCAGAAAAATCTAACCCTCCTCCAGAAGAAAACCTGGAGGTGTGAGGTCACTATTTACAAACTTCAATTAGACACTAACAGCAGTTATACATCAACAAAGCTCTTATACAATAGTTCTAGTTAAATTTGTCCAACAATAAATTTCACCTCATTACAGTTTTGCACTAATTAACACAATAATCACTTCTCAATAAACCACGAACCACAACCGCTTTAACAATCACTGCGAACTGCACTGTAAAATCGCCAGATGTAACTGAACTGGGCCACTTAAAAATCCAGTACCTATACTTCCACCACCTTGGATTGTAGTGAGATAGGAGGCCTCGATGCTGACAAGGTAGTCGAGTAACGTCTGGAAGGGGCATTACATGATTCTGGCACATAGAATGATCTCTAAATGTCTGGAACAGCCTCTGTGTGTCAAGAGTCACGTAGGCACTCAGTGATGTATTACTATTCATTTTCTCAGCATAGGAATATATTTTTCTGTAAACACGATCTTTTTTTGGACTATTTGGTAACCATTCAACCTGTTTCATGATATGCAAATGTTTATCATGGAGGCAGAATATACGAGCTTGTAAA
The DNA here is from genome assembly GCA_034769895.1 of Magicicada septendecula. Lineage (NCBI taxonomy): Eukaryota > Metazoa > Arthropoda > Insecta > Hemiptera > Cicadidae > Magicicada > Magicicada septendecula. The sequence goes on along the minus strand of CM068372.1, from coordinate 233,450,562 downwards.
ACACACACACACACATGTACACAATTTCATTAAACATAATTCATCTTCGATTCTTATTATTTATCAACCTATAAAATTTTGGTACACACTTAACCACCGGCATAACAAAAGTTCACACAGGCCAACCAGAAGAAACCTCAATAAACATTAGAAATAACAACAAATGCAGAATGAAGAATTTGAATATTTACCCACAATCTACTCTTATAATGTGTAGAGGTCCCCAGCCACCTGTGTGTGTGTGTGTGTGTGTGTGTGTGTGTGGTCAGTCAGGTTTTGTGTTCACGCATAATTAGATGCTTAACTTTATGAGTAGTTTTACAATGCTTTAAGATGAAGTAACTAGTGCAATGGTCTTGCAAACTTGAGATGTGAAAAAGAAATAAAGCTGAATGATTTTTAAGTAATGAGGGATACAATAAGTAATACAATATGTACAGTATTAATCTATATCCACTGATCTTTTTATCTTTTTTTTTTTTTATAAGACAAAATTATGAAGCACTTGCTTTACTTGATAGAGAAACTTTAACTTTTCCCCCTTAATGTTCATTTTTAAAGCCTGATTTAAAGATTTATAGTGCAGTACAAACCACTATTACTTTACAAAACTTCTGGTTTTTCCACCCTAAAATTACTCTATGCTTGTCTATCCCAAAATTGTGTTTTATATTAGCTCTGTGTGTAATGGAATGGATTTAAATGCTTAAAGCACACAGCAGACTGTACACTTTGAACAGACTGTATAAAAAGTAATACAATTCCCACTAAAGTCTGCTAGAATAGCAATTAGGATCTGAGAAAATAGTATGATCAGGATGCGATGTAAAGCAGATGTTCTGAATCGTTCACTGCAGGTGGGCAGCACAGTTATGAGTGAGCACAGGGAGGCATGATTGAACATTATTGAGCTTTGAAATGAGATTCTCTCTAGTTTATGAAACACAAGATAACTGAAAAACTGCCCTGAACAAGGATGTGAAAAGTAGCAATAGAACAGTTAACAGAAAAACGTTAATAAACATATAGTCTATAGACAATTACACGCGTTAACATTAACTATTCATATTTTATAGCAGCCTCATATTCTGTAAAAAGAATTATTAGAATGCTACAAATATATAATTTGCAAGCAATGGAATTTTGAAGTGAGCGTAAATAAAATTAAGCAAAAAGTTCTAAGATGAGGGAAAACAAACCTCGTCTAAGCAATTAAAAAAATGAAGAAGACGTGATGGCAATTATCAAGATTTATAAGTGAAGTGAGCAAGAGCAATAAAGTGAAGTGCAAAAAACAATTCTATTATATAGAAAGTAAAGACACGTTCAATACTAGTAAAAAGAAGAATGATCCTTCAACACAAATGTTTATTAACAACAAAATTTGGTTTACAAACAAGCATATAGACTTAGAAGTCAGGTAAACTTGCAATATTATTTTGTATGAAGTAGATTGTTTAAGTGTTAGACATTGTGTCCAGAGAAGACCTGTTTTGAAGCAATAGGAATGTTGGTAAAGGGAATAATTACACAAACTCTGTCTGAGGCTTTCATGGGCAGCCTCAATGCTTTGAGAACTTCGGCTTGCTGGGCTGTAAGGCTGTGGGCCCAGCAAGCCGAAGTTCTCATAACAATTACACAAACTGTTTGGACCAATAGAAAAAACAAATGTAGAAGTATTAAGGGAAGTGAATGAGAGGAAGATATTATTACAAGAAACAGAATTGACACAGATTAAATGACTACAACATATGATAAGATTTGGCAAAAGTTATGGATTTATCATGAACATTGTAGAAGGGAAGACGTTAGATAGAAAGGAGGAGAAAAGACTAGGAATCCTTATTTGAATAACAGTATGACGTTACAAGTTTACAAGGCTGCCTTAGGTATAATAATTTTCTCATTAATACTAGGTTGATCACATATAAATGAGACCTTTTGAGAAATTTTTTATTGGATTAATATATGTGAAAACAAATACAAAACTATTTTTCTACATAGCTTCCACTGTTGCCTACACATTTTTTTCATCGCACTGGCAGTTTTTTTATTCCTTCTTCATAAAAACTTGTTGGACGTGTTAGTAGCCAAACGCGCACGAAGTCTTGCACCTCTTTTTTGCTGGAAAATGTTTTCCTGCCCAAGTCTTTTTTGAGGGCTCCAAACAAATGATAGTTACATGGCAACAAGTCTGGACTGTAGGGGGGATGATCCAAAGCTGTCCAGTGCAGTTCTTCCAATTTTGCTTGTGTAGCAGCAGCAGTGTGGGGCCTGGCGTTATCGTGAAGAATCAAGACGCTGCGGATCGGAATCTTGTGCCTTTTGGACCTATAGGCCTCTCTAATCTTACCCAAGAGTTCACCTTTTGTACGCCACTCCATACTCGACCTCTTGGTTTCAGGAGTATAGTGGAGCCTTCGAATGTGTATCATTGCCGAACTGTGCATGCAATCTGCACAAAATTTCAGCTGGTTTAACACCTTCACACACTAAAAACTTAATTATTACATGCTGCGCAACGGACACATGCACCTCCTGTTCACTTATTGTGACAACAATGAAACAAACGACTTTTCAAACAACCGTATAGTGCTGCGCATGTCTAGGCACTGCTACCAACGCTTACTGTTGCCAACATCAATAAGCGTTAAAATATCTCGTGCCAATTTCAAAAGTCTCTTTTATATTTGATCAACCCTCGTACAATTATGCTGTTTATAATGTCCATGCATATTTTCTACTCTTTGTGTTCTTTGCTCGTCTGCTTCATCTTGCTTTCCAACTACGTTCCCATGCAACTGTCAACCTTTTATTTTGTTCATGAGGAAGCCCAAGCTGAGTTTATGCTCATGCTAATCGTTTCATTTGTTGCTCAACGGTTATAAGGTAACAAGATTCCACCTCCAAAGAAAGACAAGTATACCATCAAAATTCGCTGTGAAATATCCATAAACGCTATCTTATTAGTAATAAAAAACATAGAAGAATAAAATAAACTTAATAAATACAGAAGTGAAGAGACAATATATTACTTAAAGATAATAAATATTTTCAAGGAATAAAAAGAAATCGAAACAAAAAGAAAATATTATAATAAATAAATAATTGGGAAATAGGAAAATAGAGAATGCAAATTTAGAATTAAATAATGCAATTAACATGACAAAACAATAACTGACGATGACAATTATACCCAGAAGAGACGATCAAAATAAAAATAAAATGTAAATAGGTATTAGTAAACAATTATAATGTACAAATGTTAAACTTAGTATGTAAGGAATAAGACATAAGAAATAAGCTCGTAAAGAAAACTCCCAGATTGGTGAGATCTCTCCAATAATCAACCAAGATATTTGAAAACATTTTAACATTTAAAGATCGAGTCACAGCAATATACTATCACAAAAACTATAAAAACTTCATAATAGTGAATTCTAATTGTACACAAATAATTATTAGTATTAAGAGTTTCTTTTTCAATTGTTCATTTATTCTTTTGTATGATCCAAAGAACCCACCGCTACACAGCATACATAAACAACACCTAATTACCACATATTATTTATAAATATTATGTTTTATGATATGTATACGACTTGTACTATACTTTCACATTACTAATAAATTGACCCTGAGATTGAGATTTTACACGCTCTACAGCAGAAATGAGTTTCAAAAAGAGTAAATAAAAATAATTTAATTCGAAAAAGAAAAACAAGGAGTTGATTATTTTATTTAGCAATAAGAGTCTTCTAACGAAATTGACTTACAAAATTGGCACCAGGAACTTGGGGCAAAAAACAACGTACACAAAAGGTATACACACAGGGTGGTATTACATAATTGACGCAACCAACGTGTGGCTTTTAACCCATATTACTTTATTATTACAAAATTGGCACCAGCAACTTGGGGCTAATTAAGAGATATTATTTTATTATTACAAGGTTCATGGATATAAGTGAGCCAGGATCAGCTTCTGCAACAGGCAACTCTTAAGATAATCTGGAGCGATATAATCTCTCATTTGCAACATCCTATCTTGTTGAACAGCAAAGATCTCTTGAGAATGTGATTTAGGATTTCACTGAGCATTTTTAATAGACACATTTTTTCTGTTTTTCAGATTTCTTAGCCCTATATTTTCTCATACATGATGCATCTTCTGTTTGCCTGCCCATAATTTAAAACATTAATTTTTGTTTTACTAGATACAAATTTTATTTATGGAAAAGTAATTAAACCATTATGTAATCAAAATTATCAAATTAACATTAAAAATTTAAAAATAAAAAAATGTTGAATAAAAAAATTAAACCAACGTCAAAAAGGAGAAAAGTCTCTTAACACACCTAAAATTATTTTATAAAAAGTGAAAAATAATTATTACATTCAAATATATGCAATATGTAAATTACAAAATTTCGTAAAAAACTGTACTGCAACATTATGCCTGTAAAACAAGCTTTCACATACCTTTATTTACAAATAATCCACTTTTTGAAGTCGGTGTCAATTCACTTTTTTTAACCTTAATAACTTATCAATCGTAACACCAAATAACGTTTTAAGAGATTAAAAGCCAAGTCATAGCTATGTTAGAAAAAGCTAGGAGTCGCACAGACGTGGCGTATCTATAATTCGGTCTTGGGGGGGGGGTCGAATCGACTTCATACAAGAGAAGGAACAAGTTAGGACGAATCAACATTACTATCTTTAAAGTGTTGAAAAACGTGTGATAACATCCTGAAATCAATCCCATTAAAAAGAAAGGTAATAACACAAAATTAAAATACGCGTTATTGAAACCTGTTTATATATTTGAAAAATAGTTACAACTATATTAGTGTACATATCTGAAAAAATAACAAACAGCCTTAAAATTAAGCAACTAACAAAATTCATCAACTTTTTTCGATCCTCTGGGGGGGGGGGTCAGGTCCCGTTCGGCCCCCCGGAAATACGCCCCTGCGCATAGAATGTTTGCGAGAAGGGAGTTCGCGCACCCGCAAGAGAATAATGACCGGTAGGATACATATGAAGGGAAGGTACAAATGTGAATTCATCTTTTCTACGTTATGTTTAAGGTAATTTTTATTAGGGTGAAACATTGTAGCAGTAATTGACTATTAATTTCGTAAAACGCTATTTGGTGTTACGTTTGATGAGTTAGTGTAGCCTAAGTTAAAAAAGTGACTTGGTACCGACTTCAAAAAGTGCATTGGGATAAAGTTATGCGAAAGCTTGTTTTCTTAGCCACGTAGCATAAGATAGTAAGTACATAAATGCATAAGAAATGTCGTGGTACAGAATATTTAACGAATTTTCATAATTTCCGTATTGCATAGCACTGAGTGTAAACAACCTGGCTTGGCTATGAGCGATAACATAAAACAATCAAATAAAGGTACAGGTACCGCTTTGATAGCTTTGAATCAGACTGCCAGTAACTTCCTAACATGTGTTTTACGGTAGATTATTTAATCTGAAGCGACTGTACTACTTCATTTAAAAAAATTACACTCTAGGTCATGTTTTTTTTTTTACTTAACTGACGGAAAGTTTGCCCAGTTGCAAACTATTTTATACGCCTATTTTTTCCCAATTTAAATTGTTCAGCGCGGGTGTTATATGTTTAACAAGTGCAGGTTAATTAAAATATAGGCTTGGACGATGGCATAATCGGTTTACAACAAAGCCCATCTATGAGGTCAAATTACAACACTGTAGTCGTACCGGTACTGTAGAAAAGCGAGGGATTTGTATACAATATAATTCCGTTTAGAATGACTTCATTTTCACAGCGGAGCATGTTTTACCTGAACACTACAGTTTGAGTCCGAGAAAGCAGATGCAACTTACAAAATAAAATTCACTTTAAACGGGTCACAATTCGATAGAGCGAATCATATGCCCGCTACATTGCACTGTTCGGATTCCAATACAGAACACGAAATGCAAAGAGATCTCAATTAAAAAAAAAAAGAAAAACTAATGCTCACGTCGCCATTTGCTATCATTATTTATTCATTTGTGATCATTATTACATTCATTATTTTTTACTATTTGTTTGTTCATGACATTTAAACAAACATAACCGACAACTTACTGAGGAATTCATATGCGTCGTCTATAACAACAGATGCATTATTTCGGTACTATTCAGAATCTATAAATCAGTTAAATATACACTTCTTTTGAATTTAAACGTAATACATTTTGCAAAAATAATCAAAATGATATTAAAGAATGAGAAAAAAATGACAGTCGAACACAATTTCATAGTGACGTCTGTTGTAGTAGGCCTAAAGAAACTGTTACGAGTAAATCAATTTGCATCAGGAAAACGTATCGCGCATTCTCATCGCAAGAGATATAAAAAGCACAGCGTACAAGCTGCTTACTGACTTAAAAACTGACATTTAACAAAGAAAGATATGCACCTTTTTTTTTTGACGTACAAATACGAAAACCAAAGTAGAATTCGCGTAGAATTACAATTCCCAATCTCAAGAAATCGTTTCATCATCTCAGGTTTTAGTTGAAATACGGTGTACGAAATCGAAATAAAGCATTAAAGTACCCGGCTCGCACGAAGTGTCGGAGGTCGGTTCGTTGCGGAAATAGAACTGCATGGCAGTTAGCAATTCGCCGAACGCCTCGCTTTCCAATGACAAACGTTTACCAGTCATCTTTCTTCTGGCTTCGAGATCCAAACTGAAAAATCTTCTTTTGTATCCTGACAACCAAGTTTAATATCCTCTGTTTATAATATGTCACAGCGAAGGTGAAACCGAAATAAGGCAGTACGTAGAACGTAACAGAAAGATATTTCGTTGTACTCCCCCCCCCTTCCGACAGTAAACTCAACCAATTGAAATTGGTTCTTTAATGTTACTTCTTTTCATAAATTTTCGTCCAGAAGCAAGTATGTTATCAGGGTTATCAGGGACGTATTACCGGGGGGGGGGGGGGACGGGACCCGGTTCCCCCTCAAGAGGGGGTCGAAAAAAGTTGATGAATATTGTTCATCTCTTAGTTTTTAGGCTGTTTTATTATTTTACGCTAATGTACGCGCCACGCTAGTATAGTAGTAACTTTTTCTTAAATATACAAACACGTTTATTACACAGCATTAACGTACACGTTTGAAATATAAAATATAGGAAAATCAATTCAGTCACTAAGTATCTTGTAAACAATGTTTCAATAACGTGTATTTTTATTGTGTTATTACCGTCTAGTTTAATGGACTGATTTCAGGATGTTATCGCACGTTTGTCAGCCACTTTAAAGATAGTAATGTTGATTAGCCTTCGTTAGTTTTTTTCTTTTGTATGAAGTACCGGATCCCCCCAGGGCCAAATTCTAGATATGCCACTGCACGTTATCATATTAAGTATCTAAAAGTTACAGCTCCACTTTTCGTTAAACACATATTTAAATAAAACTAAAGTACACAATGTCACAAAAGTGTTATAAAAGTAGAAGTTTAAATGATATTATTATTACTATTTTGATCTATTAAAAATGATTTAATTTGATTACGTTCCTTCCAATTCCTTAAAGAAAATGCACACCTATATATGCGTAAACGCACGGAAGAGCATATACACAATGAACAAATTATTTTTTGCAATCCAGGGGGTCACGATTTCCTCATGTGATTACACACGGGGTCACAGGGCAAAAACGTTTGAAAGACTCTGGTCTTGAACAGATTTTCTGCTTTCTGTGACGCAACTAAGAGAGATCAGATGTACAGTAGCAACGTTACTGATCGTGAAAATTGACGAAAGATCGCTATGAGAGACGAAAATGATCCAGTAACGTCCAAACTGTACATTCATTTTAACTACTTTACATAAAACATACAAGCGGTTTCATTGGACAGGACCTTCAACGTATGGTGAATGACGATGGAGAGATGTGTGTTGTACGTCAGATGGGAATATTAAGTGTTTGTTTAACAAGTTATTGGCAATGTTCAGTTGTTAGACAATTACTGTATTATCAGATTAGATTTAGAATGGTTCTAAAATATAATTTTATACACAAATGATGTGACACTGAAGGAAACGATGGAAGACAAAACTCCAACATATAAATAACATATACGTAAGTTTAAAAATTTAACCCAAAAAACAGAGATTTAGCCTCTGGCTTTCACCGGAACGGGAGTTGTAAAAACAAAGATCGTCTTAAACGATAGAACGCTGGAAGAAATAACTCATTTTAAACATTTGGGTTGCAACATTTGCTTCAATTACTGCAAAATTCTATACAAACAAAAGCTGAAACCTTTAATAATAAAATGGTCTAGCATCTGATGTTTACGGAAAAATATCAAGAAGTGAGAGACAGTGTTAATATTCTACAAGCCACTGGCATTAACCACACTCACGTACGGCAACGATACGAAATGCATTTATAGACATACGATAATAATAAAAAAACAACGTCGGGTGATTTTGAAGTTTTTCATGTACGTTTTTGAACTTCGCTTTATAAGGTCGATCACCTTATAAATATATATAAATATATTTTTATAAATATATATTGGAGGGATCCACCACTTTCTCTGTCGGTTCTGTTTACAACGTTCCAATAACGAAACAATCGCTTTTGATGTTATGTTCAATTCTGTCATGAATTTTCACTTGACATGTAAATCACTCGATAATAATGAAATAATGAAGCAACTGAATCTGCACCTAAACTTTCAACAAAGGAAACTACGGTACAAACAGACCAGCCGGTGTATCACGAAACGTACGTCATTTAACGCACAGTCTAGCCGGGGTGGACGGAATAAAACGTTACGTTAACTTCCGTATAAAAAGCTGCGTTAAAAAACGTCCGTGTAGATGTAGTAGAGGGGTTCCAGCTGATAGCAGTGGAGCACGTGGTTGTACTGCACAACACGGCAGCACCGGATTCCCACGATTTGGACTGTCAATTCGAAGTTATATTTTTTAAAAATATAGTGTAATACCACGTCGTTCTCTGTCTTGAAGCAGACCAAAAGCTATTTAACAAGTTCTGTGGGCCAAAAGAAAGTCAGTGATCTAGGAATATTAGCCACCCACAAAATACAAAACTCGGCTTTGGATAAGAGAGCACTGCAGAGAATATCAAACCAAACAAGTTCGCAGAGATTAAATAATCCAGAAGTTTTTTTTTTTCAAAATTATTTGTGATATTCATTCTTTTTTTTTACGTTGTGGTTTGATATTTCTCTTAATAACGTCTATGTAAAATTATTTTAATACCTGGACTGTTACAATATTGTTATGAAAATATTGCGATATTGACTCTAACAATTTAAGATTTCAATGACGAGTCTTATATTGTAGTGGTAAAAGTTTTATTAATAATTTGTTTTTGTTATTTTTAAACTTTCCATCAAAAGGGCCATAAACTGCATACTGGTATGCACAATGTACTAGTACAGTAATTTAAATGACACACACAAACGCACGCGCACATACATATTTTTTGCGGGGCCAAAATTTCCAGATCCGCACCCCAATCGGAGATAATGGAAATAATTATAAATTGTAGATAATACATATTAGTTTTGTTGTATTTAAGGAGAAGAATTTGATTATACTTTACTACTTTCGCTGTTGATCACCCTAAAATGTTTCGTCTCTGACATAGATAAAGCTAAGGGCATTGATTGTGATGCAGGAGAGGATACAAAAAGCCTGAAAGTCGTTTAGAATGTTAAAAAAGGTAGAGAAATCAACACTTTAACCCAAGTAAACGAAACATTCGTATTTTAGCTTCAGCTGCAAAGCCTTTATGTTATATGGTTGTGAGACCGGGAAAAGCACAAGAGCTGTTACCAGGAAAATCCAGGACTTCATAAACAGATGTCTACGAACATTACTACACGCTTTCTGTCGAGACCAGGTCACAAACACAAACTTCTGGAGAGCAAACCAAAAATGGTAGAAAAGAAACTCAAAGAAAAATGGAGCTGATTGGGCCATGTCCTCTGCTTCAGTGGACCCCACAAAGTTCTCGCAGAAAAGAGCGACCGAGGTCACATGGAGAAGAACAATCCTTGAAGAGGCATGGATGTGGGAAAATCCTGGAGAGAAAGCAAATAAATCGTCAACTACCGGGTCAGACGACTTGTGGGCTGCCTATGTCCGGCGATGAAAAGATAGGGCTTTGGATGGAAATATCATGCAAATAACAGTATCAATGTCACTGTAAGCTTGGCCAGTTCGAGGGGACTGGGAATTGTATACAAGCGCAGGTTCAAATACCACGAAACTATTGTTCTGTAGTTTCCCGTAAAGAGTGAAAACGATTTCAAATGATGTCCTAAAAATAACTTTTAAAACAACTCTGTAACTCTCTCTCGGGCATTAATTTTTCTAATCAATTTGACTTCATCTGTTACACGTGACTGATCGTTCTTTCAAGAGAATTATTTTTGTGTTTATTTGTCGTCATGCCTCATTAGCTAAGCATTTAGAAAAACAACAATACTACGACAGTATTGTCTGCAACAATTGGTCGTTGTGGTAATGTCAAGCAAACTACGAATTTAAACAATCAGCTGTGAAATGTGTTTAGCGTGTAAAAATAACCATTCCTAAACGACTAGTATTTTTGTTTATTTTCTTTTTTTTAACTGCAGTGAAGCATGTGACTTCTGCAATTATTGATCTCTACAAATTACAAATCATTTATACGTGGTTACTGCGTGTTTTCCATTGTCTAAAATAAGACACAATATTCATTCAAAATGTATATAACCCGGCTGTTACTGTTTTTGTTTCTTCGTACACGGGGTATAAAACTCCATATGGGAGCGCGTGCGCGGTGTGTTTAATGGCATAACACATCAATCACTCAATCACCGATATTTAATTAGAATCTGTCAATTCCAGTACGTAGTCTTTGTAGGCTATAACTCGGTCAATTGGCGTCAGCTTTTTAGTCAACAGCTGATGTTTTCACACGGCAACGCGGTATGCACGTAGTCTACAGTATATAGTCTTTGTACAGGGCAACTACGCGAATATCTTTTAGGTCTCACGTCAATTATTACTCCCTCATTCAAACAGTTCCCATACCACTTAAAAACAAAGACCTACACCGACAGAAGAATGCTGACGACGTGACGGATCTGCTTCATTGAATGTGATGAGTTGTTGAATGGGAATTATGGGAACGTGGACAAGACATTTTTCTGTCATTCCACTAACGGGACATGGACATTATCACTGTTCTAAATTATCACACCAAATCGCTCCGCATGTAAACGTGCTAAGCGCACGATCTATACGGATTTGCATTTGACTAACTAGTCACCCCGATACGCTGAACACATGTGGCTCCACTTGTAAAGTCAAGTCAGATGCATGAGAGGATTTCCTTCTGGGGAGGCGAATAAGACTACCAAACTTAAAAGTCAATTAACTCTTTATTTGCTGTTTTGTTATAATCAAGAAGGTAAGTTGGAAACACAAGTGTTAGATATCTAAAAATTTCATCAAGTCATGAAATAATAAAGATAACATCTTACATAACAGTATAAATAAAACAAACGGTACCAGAAAACTTGTCATTATTTTTCTCATATATTTTGCAGGCGCTGACAATTTTAACCGTTTGTAATGAATTTTTTGTTTAATTTCGTGTTAGTGAGTTCACTCCAATATTATGAGAGAAATTTAAGTAAACGGACTACTCGTTTTTTCATATAAATGAATCAACAAACTTTCATAAAATGGGAACTAAAAGGCTCCCGAAACTAAACATTTATTTCAAAATCGCATGACGATGTTCAAATACGCGGTTGGCCGCACACACAAAAAATAATTAAATACGGATGATAATTGACACGGTCGAAAATTCGCGTACAACTGTAGGAAAATGTACAAAATTCCAGCAGGAAGCAAGAAACGGTTTAATAAATAAATTCTTATGTTGTTATGGAATAAGTTATCTACAGGCTGAATAAACAGACACTTATGTGCCTCCTGAGGAAAGAGATAGTGAACATTGCTCATAGCTAACAGCCTCACAACTAGTCTATAATAAAAATTTGAACCATCAGGCCGGCAACGTTTACTCGAAATTATTTCTTACTCACAAGATGATTTCATACCGCAAGAAATAATGTTCTTACTGGCATAACTAATTAATTATTTAATTCCACTTGCATGAATGAATTTTCACCAGCACATTTTTTTCAATTTCTGACAAATTCATTTAGCTTTCTTTTTTGTGGGGGGGGGGTCCACGAAACCTCCCTCACTGCACTATTGAAAACCTACGACTGTTCGGTGGCCGGATACCTGTACATTCGTCAGGGTAGACAGAGAACAAAGTATGATTCAATTCGAAAAACCTATTTACTCTTAAACTGTATGCTCGCTAATTCAAAAAAGATTTGCCGACGTCATTTTCTTTCCATTTAAGACGAAAGGAATTTTATAAAATCGTTTTCAGTTGGAAAAAGATGCCTACTCTTTTATTTCACGTCTTTTGATTTAAATGTTAATTTTGTTTTGCTAAAATCGACTATTATCTGTATACACTAAGTTGGCGTCTGGGCCGGTTGTGAATGCCAGGGGATTTACCCGGGCCAGCCGCCAGGTAGTCGCCGGCCCAGACGCCAACTTAGTGTATACAGATTTAATAACTCCTTCGGTAAACATTTTCTGCGTTCAGCTTTATTAGTTTAATAAATTCTATGTTTTGTATATGATTAGCAGGAAGGTCAATGATAATTGTTTCACATTCTTGGTCACGCTGACGCACAATGCTTATTTCCTTATTCGATACCAAAATATAAACAAAAGTCTGATAATATAGCGTTCGCAACGAAAGCACTGTACGCTACACAGAACATTAAAAAAAAAAAAAAAACTTTTTGTGGTATCGTTGGCTTATAAATAAAATCAATTAGCTAACAACTACAGGTATTGCAAAATACACACTTCACTTGACACTGACACTTCGGATTGTATTGACCTTGCCTTGGGCTAAGCGATCGCTCTACACGTGCTTGTTATGGAGACCAGCATTTCCCAAACTTCATCAGCTTCGCAACCCACCAGTAGTTTTGACGTGTTTTCCGCGACCCACATAAGGCGCGTTGAACAAACATAACCGACTCAACTTTATTTTGATTTGTGAATGGACACTGTAACCCCTCAAATATTATATAATATATAGTAGGCCGATATCGTAATCATTCTCTCAACTCAGAAGTAAAGAAATCGCTAGATGAGTTGTACAAGTTTACTCTGAAGTGACGTTCAATTGAGTAAACAAATCTAAATCGACCTTTGGACAAACAAAGGTGGAGCATTATTTAGTTTTTCTTGCCGTGCACAAATTCTTGGTAGGTTTAAATCAGTGCCAATATCACTGCGTTAACTAATTTAGGAACCGACTTAAATTCTTATTTAGTATTTTTACGGATAATCGATTGCTTAGATAAGCAGAATGACCCCATGATTGCCCTCCCTTAGTTACATGACTGACTGGTCAGACGGGTTGGTGAATACGATTTCAACCTCTCATTCTGGCCTAGTAACCGCGGCAGCCCACTAATATTTTGAACTGCATGTTAAGACAGGAAATGAAATGTATAGAAGGTGACAGAATTCTTCTACATAGTGAGAAAACCACAAGAGATGGAAAAAACATGAAAGTTACTAAGTTAAAAATTGGCTTAAATTGTCTTTAGCATTTTTATGCACAAACGATTGCTGAGATAAGCAGATTGATCCCTTGAACCCCCCCCCCCGTAGTTACATGACAGAATTGCGAGACAGGTTGGTGAAAATGATTCCAATCGCTCCACACACTTGGTCGGCAGCAGAAATGCAAATTGTACGAATGACTGGAGGCCACATACTGGTAAAAATCACAAAAGATGGAAGAAACAAGGAATGTTTAATAAGTAGCCTATGGTTGTGTGAATAAAGAGTCTTCTTTTTAAAGAAACACATAAAACACAGACTTTGGGTATTAAAGAATGATGTTAAGGGGATCATACTGACAGGCAGGTCGAGGAATGAGGTTTGTAAAGACTCTTATCACAAAGGACAGTTTAATAGGACACATTCTGAGGCACCCGACCTTAAATAATATGCTAGTGAAGGAGATGATAGATGGGAACCAGTATAAGGAAGAAACGATCGGTTTACAAAATCAAACTGTCGATGATGTGGATTGTGGGAATTATGATGCGGTGAAGAGACTTGACCAAAACAAGGGTCGCTAGAGGTAATTTAAAAACAGTTTATTGTTAAAATCTAAACACTCTTTTCGTGGTCGGAACTTTTAATAACAAGCAAGCCTTTTTTCGGTTGACAACCAGGTTTTATTATTATCATTGTGAACATCAAACATTTCGCCTATACTGTGATGTGGCATCCTCAGTGGAAATCTGAAAATGAACATCACTTTAACAAGTCTCATTATTTATACACCTCTCCAGTGGCCGGGTTCATTTTACAATATGCACAATACATTACAACAAAGAATATAAAACAAAAAATAAAGGTACAAAGTAATAACATATATAAAAATGTAATATTAAATAAAAAACGAAATTAACATAATAGTAACAATAATAAAAAATAATTGCAAAAGTAAACTTAGATAACAAAAGGGAATCCAATAATAAAGTGATAGACTTAAGAAAAAAAATTTGTTATTTGTCTTATATAATGATCACCCTTTTCCATACATTAAGCAGTTTATATACCTCGTCTCTGTAAAATTGTTTAGGATACATTATAATCTCTACACTTTTTATGCCCTTTCTACCATTCAATTCAAAATATTAGTGGGCTGCCGCGGTTACTAGACCAGAGTGAGAGGTTGAAATCGTATTCACCAACAATCGTATTCATTCTGCGTATCTGAGCAATCACTTGTACGTAAAAGTGCTAAAGAAGAATTTAGGTCAATTCCTAAATTAGTTAAAACAGTTACGTGTGATATTGGCACTGATTTAAACCTACCAAGAATCTGTGCACGGCAAGAAAAACGAAATAATGCTCCACCTCTGTTTCTCCACTGATTCGGTCGATTTAGATTTGTTTACTCAAACTGAACATCTGAACATCACTTCAGAGTAAATTTGTACAATTCATCTATAGATTTCTTTACTTCCGAGTTGAAAGAATGATCTCATACACACGATACATTATTTGAGCGTTCCAGTGTGCACTCGAACCTTCGTTAGATCATCATCTTCACAACACGGCATAGGCAAGGTGCTGCCTGTTTCGCCTTCAAAAATCCTCCAGTGATCTCTTCCTGGGTCTACCCACACACCTGTGTCCTATAGGTTTGTATTCCTAGACTTTTTTGCCAGTCTGGAATCTGACATTCTTTCTAAGTGTTCTTTCCATCGTTGTTTGTAATGTATTAATTTTTCATTCAAGTTAAAAACTTGTAACTCTTCTCTTATGGCGTCATACCTTATACGGTCAAGTTTAAAACACCTTGTAACTCCTCTTAAGAACGCCATTTCCGAGGCGTGTATTTTACTGTATCTTCGTTAGATAAGAATCAAAGTAATGTTAAATCGGTTAGTTGAATTTCTTATGTTACTGAAATCTAGGTAGACGGATGACATTTTCGCGAAACTCAGTTAAAAAAACAAAAACAATTAAAACGTATTTATTCACTATTTTACATCAGACTTCCGACAAGCCTGTGTACGTTACCCGTGACAACTTGAACACCGGAACACTAACTGTCTACTTGAATCAAGACACGTATCAGGACAAGAAAGTAGTCCACTTTTTAATTTTTGTATGGTATATTGTATAGAAACTAGTCCTTAATATTTTTTTTTATTTTGTGAACAAACTGATTTTATTTAGCGACATAAGAACATGCAAATATAGGTTTCTTTATACGAACCTATTATAAATTCGGTAATTATAAACTATTTCATTTAAAAAATATTTTTATTTTCTCTTATTTTCTTTGTTCTATTGAGGTTTTGGATGACAGCAAAGAAACTATGAATAGTTGATCTCGTCTTGTCTGATGGTTAACCAGTGCTTTTTCTGTGGTGAAAAAGGTGTTGGAACTTATGGGTGAAATGTGGACGATGGAGATGGTTATTGTCTCCAGTGTACGGTAATGCAAAATTAAGAATTCCAAGTCGCAGGCAGACACTAGAAATAAGACGAAAATTAATTCATAAAGACCGTAATGTTTCGTACGTAAGGTTAGGTTAGTAAAGTTTATAAAATAAATCCATTATGAACAAAATTCAAGTGTAAGTTTAGCATGTTTATGGACGAAGAAAAAAAACGTTGGAATGTCACCAACAATGGTTAGTTCTGTTTGCTTTCAGTTGCGTTGGTTTTACGCATGCTGAGGTGTCACCAAATTTTACTCTTTTATAATCATTGTATTTACTTATTAAACGTTATATTTTGCCAAATCACGATGTTTGTTTTCTTTAAACAATAAACTAAAAACCAAAACAAACTTACGTAACCTCACGCATTAAGATATTATGTATTTCGCATTACATTCTTTAATACAATCGTTTAGAATTTGTACACTTCTTCTCTTCGTAACGTATCGATACTATCGATA
Source organism: Magicicada septendecula (assembly GCA_034769895.1). NCBI lineage: Eukaryota > Metazoa > Arthropoda > Insecta > Hemiptera > Cicadidae > Magicicada > Magicicada septendecula. The sequence continues at coordinate 233,433,948 of CM068372.1, read as the reverse complement.
CTTCGTACTCAAAACAGAAGATATAGCGCAGGTACAGTTATTGGGAACGTACCAAACACGTGTGTGTTTTACTTCTTTTATGAGTTATTTTTTCTTTTACATTACTGGCATTTGTTATATCAACAATTAAATCACGCACCCAAAGAGACACGACGGTTCAATGGTAGGCCTAAAATGGCAGCGTCAGTCAGCGAATACAGACAGACACATGATATGGCAACATTACAGTACTACGATAAGATAAGAAATGACGATTATTTTTAATGCATGCAAAAAAAAAATTGCGTCGTATAAAATACACGATCAAGGCAACAACATACTTGTTTGTCTTTATGAGAAATTCAAATTGTTGATTTATCTCTAGCTTCGTCTTGACCTCCGGGTACGGTGTGAAAATCAATCTCAAAGGCTATTTTCGAAGGTGAAGAAAATTTCTCTCCTGTACAGTAATTAGTTCTATGTTTGTCAACCATTCTCAGGAATAAAGTCCAAAATATGTGCAGACATTATATCTTACCTATAAAAAACAGTTTACGCAAATACTGCCTACAGTTAATTAAGATTCGTGAAAAAAACATTCACATAATCCCGGAATAACGTCCAATTTGTACATTCTCAGAGCTTGAGAGTGTACAAAACTTAAAACAAAAACGTCTAACGTAAGAAATTTTGCTTCACGATTACAACCCACCACATATCGCCCAGCAGTGAACAAAAAACGGGAAGTTCATTTACAAGAAAAAATAAACTGGTGTCGCCTACCAAGTTGTTACGCTGGATGCCATAAGTAAACATATTAATCATAAAACACATGTTAACAGATCAGTTACGCACGTTTTAAACAAATCTCGTTACGGAGTAACGTTGTACTTTCAGTTCAAAATCTTGTAAACTGCAATTCATATCAGCCTGCAAAGACATCAGGCTTATCCAATCCAAAAACAGGTTTACCTTTGGGTTTATGAAAAATTATTTAAAACAAAGTAAAGCTATTTCATTAAAAGCCTAAAACCGTTGTCTAAAACCTAAAATCGCTTAACGTAGGCCTATTTATAAGCCAGTTGCTCGTGTGTTAAATAAGTTTTATAAATAATTATACGGGAAGAATCTTGAACGTCTCATTTGTCCTGAGAAAAATAGGGAGTCCGACCTTCAACTAGTCCCCCCCCTCCGGATCAGCTCCCACTGATTCTGTGGGTGCTTAAAAATATAGAAGCCCTTTCTTTCTAGACTACCAATTCTTGTGGCATTTAAATCTGTCCTCCTACTGTATATTTCAGTATTCTAGTCGTTTCCATGCTTCTCTGTGCAGTCACTGTATCATTCTTATGACCATTCGCCACGTTTCTAACCCACATGTCATTGCAGCAAAACTACAAACTGACTTAAACTTTAAACACAATGTCAGTCTGTAATCTTCATAATATTGGTATCCTTTCAAAGGCAATTACCTTGATTTTATTATGGTTGTGTTATTTACAGTTTGGTTTTGTCATATGTGGAGGGGGTAATCTAACAGACTATGTTAACCAATCATAACGCTGTTGTCACAGCAACGTGATGTCAGTTGTATGCAATATTGGCGCAGATGTTATGTGACCATATAGCAGTAGTGGTTATAAGGAGTTTCACCCATTCCACACTTATCATTCATGGTATATGAAAAAAATCAGTGTTACGTCATTAAGAAAAATGATGCTTATATATCAAAAAATAATCTGTAGGCCTATTTAGTATTGAACGGGTTAGGACTTACGGTACCAGCTTACCTAAAGGCGCGGTTTCGTTTGAGCAATCGTCGCAGAAAAGGTTTGTTTATGTATGTAGCAGACGCATGTGGTAGACTGAAGCAGACAGCTAGAGCTAAAGTCGACAATGGACTGTGTCAAGAAACAGTTGGTGTTTGTACGTTTTAAAGTAGCACGACGTCTTTGTAGCCTTTGTAGGAAGTATCGCAAAATTTAAACTGGAATTATTTCTATAAGTTTGGAATTGTCGGGTCTGGAAAAACTTATTCCTTCACAAACGGATTAATCTTAATGAAATGATTATTCCACGAATTCCTTTATTTACCCAGTTATTGATGACTGTTTTGTTAATCTGATACTCGCTTATAACAGATTTAATAAAGAACATATTTACTGTTTTAATTTTTTTATGTTGCTGTTACTGTTCATTAGCTGAGTTTAATTTACATTTATTTTTAATAACTTCTTGATTTTACAGATTTTTGAACATTAAAGCTATGACAATAGTCAAGTGTTGCAACGAAATCGTACCTTAACGCATGTTGGGTATTCAATAAGTGAATTCAGCTTACCAGCAGACAAGCCATGATTTCATACTATGTGCGTATGCCAAACGCTAAATACCAACAACACGTGTTTGTAAGTTTAGTTTGGCAACAGAGCGATGTCGAATCACACTCATCGAGCATCTGTCAGAACTATTCTTTAAATAATACTAGTTAGATTAAGAATTTAAGGTATTGCTTTTCCGTTTTTCTTTAGTATTTTAACTAAATACCTCACCACATCCCTGTATGCCAGACCCTTAACGTAAAACGTACACCAACTCGACTGAACTAAGAACTGTACTACTAAATATTATGTATGTCTTCTTCATACTTGATCTCTGATTAATCAGTACACTTTGTTAAGCTCATTAATCTTTGTTTGCCTTCTGTGCTGCATATTCATTATAAACAATATGCCTACATTGTCTGCTTCTACATTAATATATTGCTGTTTATATCAATAAAACACCCACACCTCCCACACACATACACACCTCTTGCATCTTCCCACTGAAGAATATGCAAGTGGAAATGTTTATGATAAGTACATATCTAAAAAAACTAATGTTTGGACGTAAGTATGGAGTTCATGTTAGTACAGTTATGTACATTGCCGCGTTTATTAGCCTACATAGTTAGTTACGCGTTCTGAAGGCCGGTAAACACGCGAGATTCTGTTGTTTTGTTCTCGGAAGTGGATAACTGGGGACAGTAATCTGGCGGACTAACGCGGAAGTGAAGACATTCGTCACAACAAATGCAGAGTACGTCGCAACAGTATGTAGGTCAAAGGGTGGAGTTCGTCACTACAAAGATGAAATTTCAAGTGTACTTTCACTTCATCGCCATTAAGTATTGTTTTGATGTCTTTCACCGGTATTACCGATTACTTATATCGTGTGTTCGTATGTAAATAATGGGCGGGGACCGCGTGTTAGAGCGAATTTTAAATCTAACGATTGTATTGTATTCGAAATTTACACACACGCGCGCGCGCGAGCGCGTACGCATTTCGCATATATTAATGACAACAAATCACAAGATTTGTTGTATAAAAGTGAAGCTTAAGTATCGCGAGCTCTGAAAAATATATTACGAACTTAACAAATATCTTAAAAATTATTTATTTTTTCTTATAGCTTAAGTTTCTTTCACAACTCTCCTACCACCCGGATTATCCGTACTGGTATTAATAGCATCGTCAACAAATTTAAAAAGAAATTCAAAGTCAATTAACTCATTCACCGGCAACTAAACGGCATCATTTAACCTCTGGTTATATACAATAATAAACACCTCATTAAGCGGAAACGAAATAAAACCAATTTATTCTCCTAGTAATTTGCTCTCTTATTAAGTAATACACTTTTTACATTAGGCTTTTTGTGTGTGTGTTTTTTTTTATATGGTAAATATTTAAACTTGGCTGTTTTAAAATCATTTTTAAAAGAACTTAATTTCCATTATGCAGACAACCTATAAAAACGTGTTATCCTACACGGTAATGGTAAACAAATAAACAAATGGTACTAAACAAATAAATATTTGTGTGTGTGTGAGCGCGCGCGCGTGTGTTCATATTTACTCGAGTTCATTCTTGTTTTATTATAATTGTTATTAACAATTATATTTATTATTAATTATATATACATTTGTTTTCCAATTATTTCTTTATGTATTTATTGCAGTGCGACAGGCTAACAACGTCATTTAACTCAATACTTAACACCAGGCTAAGTAGAATGAATGTGAATGGTATTACGAACTTGGATTTAATTATAGAAATAAGACAATTATGCCATTTAATATGAGCGCAAACAAATGAGGAGACGAGTGTTAAATGGTGTGCTACCCTGTGCGGTGACAATTCTGTACGTATTGCTGTAACGGAAGCATTTTACAGATATGCTGTCCAATAAATAAACAGAAATCATAAACTAATTTAATCTGTAAAAGTTTAGATAATATTATGGTTACAGTAAATAATATTTATAACATGGACATTTTTAGTAAACATATTATTTATCGAACACGTGGTCAAATAGAATTGTCTAGAACCGAAAATACGCTGTAGCAAGGCAAGTAGTTGACACGCTATTCCAGAATAGAGAAGTAAATAATTTCTGTGAGTGTTTAGAATAATTTAAATTAACCAACAGAATTGCGGAGATGGGACTGTGGACCAACGTGCACATAATAGCATAATAGACGAAATCGTTAAGGAATATGGACACAAAGTTGCCTCCGTATCACTTATAGTAAAAAATAAAACCATAAAATAGTTTTAGTGATTTCCACTCGTCAATTTATTAAAATTATAAATCCATGACAGCTGTTTCGGCAGCACAGCCGAAAATCTTCAGTACTGAAGGTACCGAAAATCTTGAATTTACTGAAGGTTTGCCTTAATCAAAACTACTTTGAATTTAATGGAAAGATCTATATTGGCAAAGAAGGGCTTGCAATGGGAAATCCACTTAGCCCTTTGGCAGCTGAAATCTTTATGGACTACATAGAAACTAAAATTAGAGCACACCCTTATTTCAAAATGTTTATTTTTTGGTATAGATATGTGGACGATATTTTAGCAATTTTTCTAGGTACACGTAGACAATTACAGATCTTTCTTAATTTTATTAACAATTTACACAAAAATATTAGCTTTACCTTAGAATTAGAAGATAACAATAGTATCAATTTTTTAGACCTTACAATAACAAAATGCAATAATAAATTAGACTTTGGTATTTTTCATAAGCCTACACGTACAGATATGACAATACACATTACTTCCACACATCCATACTCACATAAATTGGCTGCTTTTCACAGTTTTATCCACAGACTAGTTAGTATTCCGTTATCAGACTCAAATTTCCAATCAGAATTTAACATTATTAAACAAATAGCTGTCAACAATGGTTACCAACCTAGCCTCATACATCACTTGTTAAACAAAAAATTTTATTCACAAGCTTTAAAACTAGTTTACCCTCCCTCAACACAGATTAAAAGATATCACACTCTCACTTACATAGGTTCTGCTTCTGATAATATTGGTAAATATTTCACACAAAGGAATGTAAATATAGCTTTTAAGACGTAGTCTTCTTTGGGAAAATATATTAAAAATAATAAGAGTAAAACAGATAAACTGCAAAAGTCTGGTGTATACAAATTATCCTGTGGGTCTTGTAATAAAGTGTATATCGGACAGACAGGTAGATCTTTCGAAAAAAGAATGTATGGTCACAATTATAGTTTTAGATATAATGATGGCAAATCAAATTATGCAAATCACTTGTTAGAAAAAGACCATAGTTATAATGACAATTTTGAAATTTTACATTTATCTGATAAAGGTCCAAAGCTTGATTTATTAGAAACCCTTGAAATTAATAAACACAAATATTTAAATGTATTATTAAATGATCAGTTAGATCTAAATAGATCGCCTCTGCTTAATTTGTATAAATAGACTTGGTATATGTTATGTTATATGTTTGTGTAATGTGTATAAATCTTATTGACACGAGATTACTATCGCTCTCTATACAACAGCACTTGTATTATATTTTATATTCTGTATTGTTTGTACGAAAATTAGTCAGCTTACACCATCTGATGAAGGCACTGTGCTGCCGAAACAGCTGTCATGGATTTATAATTTTAATAAATTGACGAGTGGAAATCACTAAAACTATTTTATGGTTTTATTTTTTACTATAATTTACAATGGATTTTCACCAAGTAAAGGCATCAAGCATTAATTCTCCGTATCACTGTTATTTTAATTCTATTGAGCTGATATCGGCACAAATTAAGAGACATGTTGCTACGAATAAAAAAGTTCAATATAACTAAAATTACAAAGCTCATTATGGAAGCAACTTTTATTATGGAACATATTATGGAAAGCAACTGGAAGAAAGTTGTCGAGCACACCTCTAAAGTGATATCCGGGGCTTGAGAAGACGACGGAATTTTTGAAGAAGCAGTAGAAACGATTATAATTTCTTTAAACAATGACAGTGACAGTACCAGTGAGGAAGACGGTGAACTGACAGGATCCTGTGGCTGAATGGAGATGAAGATAACAAAGAGCGATATGAAGAAGATGGTCTGTTTTGTGTGTACAGTGTACACCGAAGAAGACAGAGACCGCTCACTCCTTTCAACAACGTCATATCTCAAAAATCGGCGATTTTTAGTTATGACTGTTTTTAGAATGCCCTGAAGAGTAGTATATCCCTGCAAGATCGTCATATCTTTAACTCAATATTTAGCCGCTAGAGACCAGTAGTGTCGTTTCTGCATTATAAAATATTGCAGGAGTGTTCTTTTCAAGAGTGTCACAAGTTAGTTGTCCTTGAGCCGTTGAGCAGGAAACATCTATGTCGTTTAGTGCAAGAGCGTATTATTTCTTCAGAAAACAGTATTACGCCCAAGGTAAGTGCATTTTTCATTCTTAGTTTTGTATCAATAACGTACTATTTGGTTTTATGTCAGTATTGTAAGGGAAATGATAAGCTTCCTGTTATGGTTTATTTTGATTTATGACGTTCTTGCACAGTAAGTGAGAGACATCGATTGTACTATTTTAACTTATGACACTATTGTCAATAAAAATTTCTTCCTCAGACAAAGTGGTTTTGGATCAATTTGTTTTATGACACTCTTCCAAAGAAAAGCCGGCCCCTTATTAGGAAAATGTGTAGTTTCATTTTGGAATGTGTCATTATTGTCAGTAAAAGATCTACTGTTTGCAAGTCGTCACAGGTTGCAGCATGCTTCTTCCTGTCACTTCGTCAATTGGTAATTAACCTTTCTCTTTTCCAGATTGATCATTATGACTTCTCGAGGGGAAAAGTTGTTAAAGTTAGCACTAAATATTACTCAAAAAGAGTCCCAAGAAGATGCTTCATGTGGAAATTCATCCGACAGTGGAGGTAAAAGAATTTTACGGTACATAACACTAAATATGCAGTAAATGGTACTCAATTGTTTTGATAACTGTTTCTTAAACTCTATTGTTTCATTGATTTCGTACATTGGTTTTTTCCTTAAAGGGCCCTTTAGACGATCGAACCGGACCGGATAGAAGGGGAAGGGTAGTGATTATAAGAGGGCGGGGAACCGGTTTTCCCCTCCTTCTGACATAGCGGTATATTTAGACGTCCCTACCCGGTCACTCTTCCTTCCTTCCAGTTTTATTCAACTTTTTCCGTATTTAGTTTCCAATCGTTCTTTATAAATTGCTTTTAAATTTTCTATTTTTCCGTCTAAACTAATTATATAAATAAAAATATTTTATTTTTCTTTTATAAAATTGCTAAACTGCTATAATTGTTTTTATTATTTAGACAAAGCTTTTCGTCATTACTGACATCTTCAGGTCTTAAACAACGAAGGTTGTTTAAGACCTGAAGATGTCAGTAATGACGAAAAGCTTTGTCTAAATAATAAAAACAATTATAGCAGTTTAGCAATTTTATAAAAGAAAAGTAAGGATGGCTGCTAATTTAAACAATACGAAGAAAAAAATATTTTAATAAAACAAAATTTCTTTTTTTAGTGAAAATTATCTTCGGTCCGGACCGATTGTCTAAAGCGCCTTTAAAGCTTTATTATATTTTTGTATTTGTTTCTGGAAAATCCGGTTACCGAGTTAAAAGAAAACTCGCTTTAAGTGATGCCTCAGATGATGATATTCTTCAGCCTGCAGCAACCAAGCAGAAAACCGATCAGAGGGAAACATTTTTAGTGGCGACTAATGTTGCTGAATCTTCAAACGCTGGTACGTTCGTTAGTAAAAAACTTAAAATGAACTTATCCAAATGTAACTGAACTAAAAAAGGAGCATTATGAATAGATTTTGAGGACAAACAATAGGAGTCTTGTGATTCTACTAACTAGCTTGCTAAGTTCCCGACTTACCCAATTGCATGCCTACTATTTTATTTTCCTTATTTGCAGATTCATCTAAAGAAGGCTTGAACAAAGCCAGCGAGAACATTGATGCAAGCGCAACTACTGAGGAAAAAGCCAACCAATTGGATGTAGTATGTGCCACGGGCAAAACTGATACGAAGCACCAAGCGGCTGATGGAAAAACTCCTGAAGTTACAGGTGAGTAATAGTAACATTAATTTGTTGGAAATACTTGTTAAAACCAATAATCTAAAAAACAAAATAGCTAAAAAATCAACAAAGTACAAATAAAACAATTAAAAGATACTTTTAATTACACTTGTAAATTAAGAAAAATAAAATCCAAATCAAATAAACTGTAATTTTATTTGTTTTTCTGTCTGCTGCAGGAATCCGTCGTTCTGGATCCAGGTCTGACGAGTCAAGCTCCTCTCCTTCATCGGAGTCAAGCAGGTCCAGTGATTCAAGTGATGGAAGCGACTCTGAAGTTGTTGATGATACTGATGCAGACAAAGACTGGGACCCTTCATCTAACGAAGAAAGCAGTGAAGATGAACTCCAGAAAGACGTTGACCGTGTTGTTATCATGGCCCAAACACCTTCAAGCAGTGATGCTCGTAAAGTTAGTAAGGTAACTGCAACTGACAGCACTCCAGATGTCACGCATTCAGCACCATCAGCCAGCACTGTACGCCAAACTCCCGACCTACCTGTAACTAGTACCCCTGCCTCAACCACTAATGTCGAAACCTCCGTTGCTACTACCGTTGATATTCTGAGTCCAGTTAAAAAAGGTAAACGAAAAAGAAATGAATCCAGCTGGAAGAGGAACATGTTGAAGGAAGCTAGAAATAGTGGGAAAGTGTACGAAAGTCATTCAAAGAAATCTGAAAAACGTGTGAAAGAAGCAAGAAAAATTAAACCTCCTTGTACAGATAAATGCCGATTAAAGTGCTCTGAAAAAATAACTGAAGATGAAAGGAAGAGTATTTTTGATGCGTATTGGAACCTGGGGGACATTGCCAAACAGAGGGAGTTTATTCATAACTGCACAACAGAAATTAAACCTAAATACCGTTACGTGCGCGAAGGTGGACAAAGGCCACGAAGGAATCATAATGCTGCGTTCTTTTTTAATCTTGGTGACAGACGCATTCGTGTTTGTAAGTTGTTTTTCAGAAATACGTTAGATATAAATGACCGCCCTATTCGCACTGTCTTTGAGAAGAAAGACAAACTGGCAGGTGCCGTGATGGCCGAGGATAAGAGAGGAAAACACGGCAATCAGCCCAAGATGGACGAAGCTGTTAGGAATAGAGTAACAGAACACATCAACAAAATTCCTAAAAATGAAAGTCATTATACACGCAAAAACACCACGAAACACTACATTGAAGGGAGCAGAACCATAACGGACATTTATAACGATTACGTCAGCAACTGCAAAACAGATAATGTTACCTCCTGTAACTTCAATTACTTCTATAAAATTTTTACCAGTGATTTTAATTTAAGTTTCTTCCAACCAAAAAAAGACCAGTGTGAAACGTGTTGCTTATGAGAATGCGTCAGAGACAGAGAGAGAGAACTTGAAGGCAAGTTATGATCAGCATTTGGTCGAAAAAGAATTATCAAGAAAAGAGAAGGAGAAAGACAAACAGACATTAGTGGATAAAGCCTTATTAGCAGTTTACGATTTACAAGCTGTCATGCCCTTGCCAAAAGGCGAGTGCTCAGCTTTTTACTATTCGTCCAAATTAAATGTGGTAAACTTCACAATAACTGATCTTCTTATAAAAAACACTGAATGCTATGTTTGGGACGAATCAAATGGCCACAGTGGAGCAAATGAACTCGGTTCATGTGTTCTAAAATATATTGAAAAAAACATTGGAACATACAAGGATGTAACTTTGTATTCCGATAATTGTAGTGGACAGCAAAAGAATCAGTTTATGTTAGCCGCATACATCTTTGCTCTCCGTAAATACGGTCTTAACTCAATCACTCACAAATTCCTAATTGAAGGCCATACTCAAAACAAAGGGGATTCCGTTCACTCTTTGATTGAGAGGAAAATGAAACAAGCTGTTAAAAGTAGCCCAATTTATACGCCAGAAGGTCTCATTTCATTGATCAAAACAGCAAAAAGAACGGGTGAACCATTTTTTGTAAATGAACTTTCCTATGAAGACTTCTTCGATTTGAAAAGTTTAGCCTCTGATATCGGTCCTCTGCGTTTCGTAAAAAATACAGAAAATCAACCTGTTAAATTTAAAGAGATCAAAGTGATGCGAGTTCAAAGAGATTCTCCAAGTTCTTTTTTTATAAGCACTCTTATGGGGATTCAGACTTTATGGAGGCCATAATTATAAGAAAAGCCAAGCCTAATGTCCTGTTAAAACCTGCCTTTGACGAAAAGCCTAAGATTTCTGAGGCTAAAAAGAACGACCTTATACGAATTGTTGAAAAAAATTTAATACCGAAAGTTTATAAAACGTTCTATGAAAGTCTGTAAAATTATTCAGAAACAGTATCAGTTGTTTTTATTTCTTACTTTTGTACTATATCTTTTGTATTTATTTTCTTATTTTGTATAATTTTTATATTTTTTACTTTCCTACTATTATTATTTTATTTTGTTGGATTATCCAAGTACGAGATTTGGAATTTGTCTAAGAAAATAAAATTATATTGCCTCTATCTGTGTTTTATCTTAATAACACAATTCCTGTGCCTTTCCCAAACTCATTCTTTTGATTTGAACTGGAAAATGTAATAAAAGTAATTATCTAAAAAATAAGGAATAACTGCCTGTTTAGAATGAAATTATCCTTGCAAGGATGACATAGCTCAAGATACTTCAATGTCAGACTTCCAAGTTGAATTATTTTAGTGAAATTAACGACATATTTTGACATACTCCAAGCACCATCTATGAAATTTAGAACAAGAACGTCATAAATCAAAAGGAACTATTTACAAATTAAAAATTTTATACTTATTCTTCTTCAAACAGAGAAAAAAAGTCAGGTATTCTCTATAACGATCTGCTGCATAGTAAAAAGTTCAATCGGAGGCTTAATATTTTTATTTTTAATACATTTTATTCTACTTTTAAACTTTAAAATCACTCTCCTGAAAAATCGCGTTTTTTGAGATATGACGTTGTTGAAAAGAGTGAGCGAGACATGCATGAAGATAGAACGTTGGCGAAGAAAGTGATTTAAGTGGGTGTTTTCAGTGTCTCAAAAAAAATTTAAAATGTTTTAAATTTTTCCGATTTTTAGGGAAACTGTTTTCTAGGCTATCTACAGACTATTTACAAGCATTATACAATAGGCCCTACCATTCTTTCCTTCCACTGTATATTATTCCAAAACAATTTCAACAATACTGTATAAAATGATACACTAATCTTTCCAATCCAAAGCATAAAATAATTACAAAAGCTTTCTCTTGAGTTTTGACTTCTATGAGGCCATGTAGCAAAAATACTGAGTTTACCGACATCTGTAAATGCAAAGGAAGAGAATTAAATTTCTTTGTTTAAGAAGCAATTCATTAATTAACAATAACAACAGCAAAATAATCAAATAATATAGTTTTAGACTTATAATTAGTTTAATGCCATAGTAGCATTGTTTCTGATGGTGAATTGAATGACGACTGCATACAGCGCACGGCACGCAGGAAGTTAGTGGTCAGATAAACGAATCTCACTCGTAAATACTAGTCCTAAAATGATAAAATCCCGAATCAAAATACAATATGGATTTTTTTTTACTACAACTTTCCCGCCGGAAATGTTGAGTTCCCAAAAAATAAAAAACTTTCTCGCTTACAACTTTTTGTATGTTTGGTTTTTGTACAATTAAAAACATTTTCCTGTTTTAACGTGTATACAAATATTCAATTAGTTAAGTATTTATAGGGTAGTATTCCCTCAACTTTCCTCTAAAAACAGTCAAATTGTAGGCCTACGTTTGCTATGACACGACACGGTCTGGCAAAAATGTTCCTGAACTTCAACGCCACTCTAGTTTAAATCAAACTATAATGAAACCCGCTGAAATTACATTATTAGCCATGGGCGGGATTCAAGGGTGGCACTTGCCCTCCCAATATCTATCAAATAAATTACAAGTCAGTGAGGCGTAGCTTTGTGCAGTATTTGACAAGACATTGGAATGCTTTTCAAATCTAGTTTTCTTGCGTAGTATAACGTATTCAAGCTATGCTATATTTAATGTAAAGTTAACCACTTGGTAAAATAAAGAACTTTCCCGCGAATTATCACATCCAATGGCGGATTAGCCATCTTGGGGATCCTTAGGCAGTAGAAAAACCGAGGCCCCCTCCAGATTATTTAATTTTTTCATATTTGTGTGCGTGCTTGTGTTTACACAAGTTTGTGCATGTGTGTATGTTTTTGTATATGCGTGTCTTTTGAAGCACTAGCAAAAAATATAACCTCCGAATGGGCAGATAGACGACCAGAAAGGCGGCTAGAGAACCTATCTTCTGTCTGTTCGGAGGTTAGAATTCTGGCTAGCCTACTTTTCTGCCCGTCACAGGTTAGAATTGTCTCCAGCGTGTCTTTCTGGGGTAACGCCTCCACACCCGAACACTGCCATCAGTAATTAATTCCTGCCTTGCTAGTCCATTCCTCAATGAAGGCGTTCTGCTAAAAAAAAGTTGCCGTCGTCGATTCCTGTGCGCCCGAAGATATCGGTCCCCCCACCAATCCCGTAGGTGGAATCCCACCCATGTTATTAGCCTTATATATTTCAATAGGGTATATCGTTAAACACCTAATAGTTAACAGCCTACATCGCTAACCTAAATTCCGCTACCTTTCAAAACGCCATTGCCAAAATGTACAGAAATTTGGTCAGACGTGGCAGGCTATAATAGCGAATAGTGTTAGGGAGGAGTATGGAACTGACGACTAGCCACCTATTTGGCCGCCATGTCTGAGCACATTTCCTGTACATCTGTTAATCAACAGACCGGGCCTAGCATGGGTTTATGTAGATATAAAATATCGATATCAATTTCACCTTACACACGGTTACTAGACTATATAGTAACCGTGACCTTACATACAATACGCCGTCCAATCGTGCAGTTATGTTGAGTCTTACAGAACTATGTGCAATCTAATTGCGCAAACGTCTCAGATATCGTAGTATACACAACATTCACGTGTGTGTTTAATCATACATTGTACAGTGATACCAACAAAAAGAAATGACACACAGGAGCGCATTACCCATTAGGCTGACTAGGCTGTAGACTAGGGCGCGGCACTTTGGGGGGCGCAAAATTTTAGCTAAAAAATAATAAAATTTTACAGCTAAATGTAAAATTGGTAATAAATTACAAGGATAAAAATTTGAGTTCATTTTGAACACAGGCGCCTGTTTGCGAGAAATTATGGTAAAACTATAGAAATAATGGTATAAATAATAGAAGTGCTTTCCAAACTGTTTTCTCCCGTTGAGCATCGGCGGCCGGCGCTCATAGAACTATCCCGCCGCCCGACTTTCGTGGAATCCACAAGATACTTAACTGATTGTTTTTTTGTGTGTAAATGATGTTAAATGTACCCTTAATAAAACTGTTATTATTCTGTAACTACTTAGTTAATTTTTTCCTTACAAAAGCCATTCAAACTACAAGTGGTTGAAGGTGTAACTCTAAAACAATCTCTGAAAAAATTGCCTTAGTTTTCAATTCTTGAGACTATTTCCAAAAACAGTAAGACATTTGAAATATTCCTAACTAAGAAATATATTGTAGGGTGTTTAAAGCTTCATTCAGCCCCTTGGAAATAAACGTAAGAGTAGCCTATGGGAGGTGAGGGGGGTTAAAATATAATTAGCCTAGGGCGCCAAGATACCTTAATCCGGCCCTGATGACACACTACACAAAAGAAACGATATATACAACGTAGACAGGTCAAGTAAAAAATTAATAGTTTTGTTTCGAACGAGAATAACTAAAATTCATAATAAAACAAAGGTTAAATAATATATAGTACGGCTAAAGGAGTCAATGTCACAAACCCGGTTTTTTCCACTAAGCTATCTGAAAGTGGATTATATTTGAACAATTATAATCTAATGTCCCATGTGTACGTAACTTTTTGGAACTGCCTGTATGTTCCACTGTTCCAGCCACCTTGTAAACAATGGTGCCCCAAGGACAATGGCGTAGTCCCCAAAATTTCTCATCATCTCCCCGTAAGTTTTTACCTCCAGCCTATGCCTCAAATGTAAACATTCTACTAGTTACTTTCTCTCTATTTTAAGGTATTTATTTTCAAGTTTTACACACGGCTTATGTTCATTTAGGCCTTTCCGTCCTGAACTTAACTGTGACCATAGTTTTTTTTGGATATTAGAATATTCTTGAATACTATAATGGTTTAAAACGTAGTTATACTCTGTTAGATCACGAAATACGTCCTCTTACGCCACTTTCTCAAATTTGGCTCTTCCGTGTCACCCCGAATTAAAAAATTAAAGGAGGAATGGGTGTTCACTAATGCGGAACGTCTGTTAAAACAATTATGATTCACCGTAGCAGCACAGTGAACACTGAAATCTACCACCGGCAGCGGTAAAAATTAGAAAAACCCGTTCGACCAAGTAGGAGTATTTCATATATTGCAATTTAAAATGTTATGGATAACTAGTGGCATTTAACAGCCTTGAAGAGAACTAAGTACATGTTAATAACTATAAACTTATTACAACTTTATGTTACTTAACTACTATTCTATATAATACCATATTATATAAGCCTATTAAATATAAGCTCTGAGCATTCTGAGCTGTATTTAAATCTACTACTGTTGATTCAGCAACAATTCATAAACAGGCAGACGATATTCCGATATCTTCACGCAAGGGTAAACACGCGATCGCACATTCCAGAAACTCACCAATTAAGGTAGATACGTCTGGAACGTGTATTCCACATTACACCACAGGTGACTTTGTATAGGCATATATAAACACATGTAAGGACGAAAAGAGTCCCAATTAATAAATGTAGGTTGTTCGAAACGTTAAAACGCCTGATTTACATATATATTCCTCTTGCGCTCACTACTTTTGAAATGCTGACATTAAAAAAAACCTCATCTATTATTTGTTTAATTAACTGCAGAAAGACTTTCTCTTATTACACATATACGTGGGAAAGAAATACACTTGTTATTTTACCTGTTTAATACAATAAAGAGTAAGGAGAAGAATATCACCTGGGAACACAGCATGCTTTGCATTGAATGAAATCTTGAAGAGTATGTTAGTAAGCCAGTCAACAAACTGCGTGCTGCATAAAGACCTTAATTAGACCAGTCGTAGCAAATGGCGGTGAAACCTGGACCGTTAATAGGTCGGCAATGGAGCAGCTGGACATATCTCAAACAAAATCGCTTAGAAGGATTGTAGGCACAACATGTGAAAATGTGATATGACGGCGGAGGAAAAACAGAGAATTGTATGCAGCATATAAAGATCTTAGCATTACCTCTTACACTAGGATACAAAGACTGAAGTGACTAGGTCATGTCCTGACAATGGAAGACAGCAGGACGGTCAAGAAACTGTACAAGAGTTTTCCTGGTGGAGTGCGACGCAGAGGACGGCCTCCGAGTCCGAGGAGAGACAGTGTCAAGCAGCGTAGGATAAACATCTCCCTTACTCCTCAGAACCGATACAAGTGGACGACAGTGATTGAGCAGGGCAAGGGCAGCTGCATACGTCTGTTGTGCCAAAGAAAAGTAGTAAACAGTATGCTTACTTACACACAGTTTAAAATTGACTCTTATACGTAAACAAGTTTATCTACAGACCGAGGACTTTTATTAAAATTCTTACTTGCGAGAAGGCCTCACAAAGAAGTTATTTTTTCGAAAAAATAAAATACCGAAACAGAAAATGCCGAAGTTGGAAGAGAATAAGATTGTGTTGTCAACCGCTGGAAGAGATACGAAAATGGATTTCAGTGAGATGATTGATGAGTTTGTTCATTCAAAGCTAAAAAAGAAATCAGTGCTTCAAAATGAAGACACAAATTTAAACAAAACGTATTCTGTGTTTATTTTTACATTACGAACAGAAATTTGGTTTTCAGAAAATAATTAGTGATCTTTAAAATATAAAGTTTTGTGAATGCGGTCAACTGGAGGTTCGTAATACTGTGAAAGAACCTGTTTCATGCTATACATACTTAAGATAAAGGTAAGAGTAAAGATATATTCAGAACAAGAAAGAAATTTTTGGCTGTCTGTCATTCTCAATGCCTCATAGGCAGACAACAGAATTTGTTCGGGATTTTACGCTACAACGTACTCTACAACTGTTTCCGTCAGCGTCATGGTCACGATAATGAATACAAACGCGCAGATGATATAAACATCACGGCGGATGCGTAGCTTCGGAAATCAGATTCCTTTCAGAGACTTGGATGGACGAGTAGCAGCCGATTCAACTCGAGAGATTCGAATTAAAGGCACATATGAACGTGTCAAAATACCTAAGTCTTCAACCGTCCACCTCAAAACATGTGTCGTCGACCAAAAGACGACGAATAGCCGGCGGAGTCGCAATCTAAACAGTCCCACCGAATTCAGAGTGATTGAGATAATTGAAGACTACATGGAAGACGTGTGCTGTCGACATTACACTCAAAAGCAACTCACGCTTTATTCTCGGAAGCGTTTATATTCACCCGACGTTCTCCAACTCGGACCTCGAAATTCTTCGCTTTGCCGATGATGACCCGGTAATCCGAGGAAGCCAAGAAAATCAGCATGAATATGATTGTAGACCCAGACGTACCGATGATAAATACGGGAGACTTTAACGTCGACGCTAAAGGGAATCTACACGCGCTCGATTTCAAGAAGACTCAATTCAACTTAGAGGTTGTGGCGACCTCGTCAACCATGAGATCGACTTGATTTTCGCGAGAAACATCAGTCGCAGGTCATACACTCGTTTCAGCATTGTTCCTGCACTAAGCCAACGAACTTGTGTAAAATAAAGAACATCGTCATACTGGGTGTCTAATTGTAATAGGAATTCTCGGAATTGGCGATGAGTGAGTCCTCTGGAACGAAGAAAATTTATTACTTTGATCACTGCTTTCATCACATGCTCCATATGAATAGTTTGTGCACAAAGGTTCCCTTGGTGTAAAATGCAGTGGAATGCGACTATATCATTGCCCATCTTTTTACAATCTTTTACTAAATAGTTCACTACTCCTTGCTTCTTTCCCACCATGGTTGGCGCACCATGTGTTGAAATGCCATATAATAGTTTTAAGTCTAAATTGTACTTTTCCAAAATGTTTTTCACCTCACAATAAATATCTGAACCTTTGGTTGTATCTTTCATAGGAACTAACACCAGTAACTTTTCTGTTATGTGAAAATCTTCATTAATACCACGGATACAAATTGAAAGTTGTGCTGTCAGTGACGTCTGTACTTTCATCCATGGCCAATGAAAAAAACTTAAATTCTAATATTTTTTCCTTCAATGTTTTTTCAATGTCTGATACAATTTCTTCTGCTCTTCTGGATACTGTCATACGATTAAGACTAATTTTTGAAATAGTACTTTTTTCTCCGGGAAAGCTATATTTGCTACTTCTTCCAGACATCTTTAACTAGCTCTCCATCTTTGTACGGATTCATTTTTTTAACTAAAATTTTATATACAACAAAACTTGCTTTAACTGCAATTTCTGAGTCATCAGTCACTTTCCGGAAAAGATTTTGTTGACTTGTTAGTTTCTGTTGGAATTCTTTTACCTTATCCTTTCGCAATTGTCCCGTCCACTCTTTATATTTGCCATCATGTTTTGTATCGTAATGTCTCTTCACATTGTACTCTTTCATTACACCCACGGTTTCTTTGCAAATTAGGCATCTTGCTTTACCGTTATACTCTATAAAAAAATACCTCTCGCTCCATGCCTCTTGAAACACACCGACTCGTCAATCACTTTACGCTTTTCACAGACATGATCGTGAAATGTTACAAAAAAGGAATCACTTAAAAACACACGAATGCCAAATACAAATCGGTCTCTACTGAAACTGAAGAACTGAACTAAAACGCTACACACTACGAGAATTGCTGCTACCTACTGCCAGCTGCCAGCCTAGTTCACGCATGCGCAGACATTGAGTGTCCCCCACTAACACCATCACCTGACCTTGGTCAACCTAATTCCCGATCAAACCAACAAATCTGGGTAAATTTCCATACACAATTTTAAACATGTGGACTTATAATATTTTTCCCTCCGGGCCGCATAAAGTGAGGTTGAGGGCCGCATGCGGCCCGCGGGCCGCGGGTTGTGCACCGCTGTTTTAGTGATTGCTTCATTTTACTCAAACGCCAAATGACGCAATGGTGATAAGACACAATGTTTCATTTTGACACAGCGTATCTGAAAAATTACCAATGTTTCGCCACGGTCTGACGCAACATCATCAGTATTTATGTTCTATAACCGATGGATGGCCAGTCATTTGCTGGCCTAAACGTACGACATTTCGTACAGACATATTTCAAAATAAAAAGTCAGTTTTATATCGCTAACACAATGACAACATTGTGTATACGGTAGTAGGCGTGTAGGCCTACGCACGTAGACTATTACGGATGAGACCCGCGCACCTGACAGAATTCTGTCAACTTTTACTTTCTCTTCGTATTATTCAAAAATGAATTAATTTAACGCAATGTAATTTATCGATCACCTGAGACTCGGGTTTCACTTAAAACTACGTCAAGAGGTACCTTAGTTTGAAATTTCATTAGACTGACAAGTGGCTTGTGTGTGTGTGTGTGTATGTGTGTGTGTGTGTGTGTGTGTGAAATAAATTTGAAATCTTAAACTAAAAATCCGCAGAATGGACACATGCAGTGGCGGCCGGTAGGCTTGTTTCAGTGTTGCGCAACACCTAAAATTTTCAAGAAAATTAAATCGATAGTTTAGTTCTTCTTCTTCTTCTTCTTCAGCACTATAGCCGAACGTGAGCTCTGGCTTCCAACACAAATCTTCTCTAAAGTCTTCTATCCATTGCCATCTCGGTGTAACCCCTTACATCCATTCTTCTGAGATCATCTAACACATAATCCAACCATCTTGTCCTAGGTCGGCCTCTCTTTCTGTTTTTATAGACTTGCAGCCTCAAGATTTTCTTTGGCATATGCTGATCATCCGTCCGCTCTACGTGATATAGCCATTGTATTCGATGAGCCTTTATGAATCTTACAATTTCTCATGCTTCAATAGCTCACGCGTGTCCTGGTTATTTCTTATTCTCCATTCGTCGTCTTCTTTAACCAGGCCATAAACACGCCTTTAGATCTTTCTTCCAAACCTTCTTAGTGTTACCTGTTCCTTTTTTGTCAATGTCGACGTCTCACCCCCACAAGTAACAACTGGTCTGATAAGTGTCTTATATATTTTTATTTTTGTGTTGCGGCTAATGAGACGATAATTTAATTACAAAATGTTAATTTACAATCATACGAAACAAGCGATCATTATCGTCGTTTAAATTACACATCGCAGTATCAACGGACTGTTGGCACCTTTGGGTGCTAATTCGAGTTTCCCGCTCAGACATGGGTGTTGCTCGCGAACTGCAACAGCCACACTAACGTAGCACGCTATAATGTACGAAGTGTTCCTTTCAGTTTTCCCATTGCCAGCGTAATAGCCACCTCGGATGTTGCAGACCAAGGGCAACGACCAGTAGCGTACTTCTCCTTTCTGCCGGTGGCGCGCTGTATTCTTCTACGACATTCGCGCGATTAAGTTTTTTGTTCACAACTGACACGCGGTCACATGTACAAACCTGACAGCCGTCCGTAAAATGCGCAGAGCCAAACAAAGAATTACCCCTACTTAAAAGTACATCGTACGATGACGGCGATAACAGTTTGCTGTCTCATACACTATCTCTCTCTGTCACACACTGTCGCTTCACAACACTTGCATGCTTGTAATGTACTCGCCAGCCGACCTACACATTATGGAACACTATACAAGACTGCACATGTACGAAATGAACGAAAATTATGTTAGTCTCGCAAAGAGGTGTTTGTCTACTGCGCATCTCAAAACCATTATTCAAAATCTATAGTCAGGTCCTTTACGCGCTGTATTGGTTATATATTTAATGCTCAAAGATATTTATTGTTTTGTGTGGTAATAATCTGTTTATTATATAACTGTAAGTTTATATACTAGATTACTAGTTTACTAGATTACGTTTATGTTTATGATTAGATTTTTATTTGTTTGCTATTTAAAAAATCTGTATGGAGAACCATACATGACTTCCATGTTGTAAGATTTATGTTTAAAATAATTTACTTGAATTCGGTTCGGTAATTTCTAAAAAAATATCGTCCACCCTCAAACTAATTTCACTATTTATAGATATTTTTGTAATTATGGGGTAGTCGTTTAATATAATGTTATTTTCAGTCACTTTATCCATAAAAATTAGGTAGGCTTACTTTATTCTTATAAAGAAACCGAACTACGCATATAATCATCCTTCCTCCGAAGCGCTCTTAAGTCACTCATGGACCCTGAGCATCTTGCAGAGGGTTCATTCCCTAAAGACGAAAAGTCTGTCTATGAACCGTTCCTCTGTAAACACGTGCCGTTACACTGCCCAGCGATCCATAGGAAGCAAATCGATAACAAAAGCGCGCAAATGTAAGAAAATAAACATGAGTGAGGCCAGAAATAACGCGAATTGTGTGTGTTTGTGTGTGTGTCTTGCCTGCCTTTTTATTGCGGTAATCATAATAATAAAATGGAAACGTAAACATTAGACAATTGAGATATGCTTGCCTGCCACGAACGATATATTTTCTCTCATACATGATTTAAATTAAAATGAAAAAATAAGTTATAAAATTTTGTTAAAGTGAAATGAAATGTTTCCATAGAAACTACTTCTTTGTTGTCAATAACGTATTACACATATAAAACTTATAAAATTAACTTTCTCCATCATCACCTACCAATTTAATTTATAGAAAATTACCCCCTTCCCCTTCAACTACCCTTTTTATTTATAGATATTTCATCTACCTTTCTACAGTGGATTATTATGACCTTCTTTTAAGGATACTTTATCAAAATTAAGCACTTTACTCTTGTTAAAACGTAAAACGTTGCAGGTAAACCACCCCTTCCCCTTGAACGATCTTCACCAAAATCAATAGGCCTCGAGTCCTCTACAATTCAGAACTGTATGCAAAACATTAATTGATTCTGTTTGAATTTGCGGGAGTTGTCGTTTGACATAGAAAAATTCTACACACAGACATTTTTCGAAAAATGACTTTTTTCATGTTTTGAGGGTAGTACAGTCAGAATCTGCCATTATCTCGAACACGATTTTTTTCGCCATGACTATACTTTCATTTCCTTATGGAACATGGAAGTAAAATGAATCGTGTTCCTAATTTGATCATAAATCTCTTTAACGAATTTTCATTGGAAGAACAGTTAATGTAAAAAAAAACTTGGTACTCCTCGATCTGATACAAATATCGAGCAAAACTTATCAGCGACTATATGACAATTTATGAGCGCGTTCACAACCGAATAATGCCACGCGGGTGTGAAATAAAAAATGCACTGTTTTGTTTTCCGTGACTTTCCGGAGGTGGCGATAAATGCGCAAAATCTATTTCTCCAACATAAACAATTGAATGCCAGTATTAGAAAACAGTTACATATAACAAAATTTGAAAAACAAACCAACTTCAAATAGGAGAAAAGTACTTTAATACACCTGAAATTTTAATTACAAAATTTCGTAAAAAATCTCTGTATCGTAACATTTATTATAAATGTAGTTAGTATCTTATTGTACGTAGCTAAAAAAAAAATAAGCTTTCACTTAACTTTATCCCAATACACTTTTTGAAGTCATCTAAAATTCTTAGAACTAACACTTTTTCGAACTGCTAATATAGCCGTACGTACAGAAGGAACGCTATATTGTACCAGCGAAGAATAGGGTACCCTTTGCTGCAACACCAATTTCCAAGACTAGCCAAACGTCATGCGTCCGGCATTGGCCAGATATCAGGTTTAGCGATTAACCTATGTAACTGTATATTATCTGTCTGGAATTACGTTCCTCTTTATCATGTATCAGGTAACAGTGTCATGGTAACGACTTTGAAACAGCGTTTAAACCTTTTCACTCCTCTTTGAAACAACGATTACGCTACCCAAGCAAGAGCCTGTTCGAATCCATCACGAACCCATCATTCCATCACATACGAAGTCCCAGTCTGACGTTTTTTGGGAGGCACTAGTTATCCGTCCGATCTCTTGTTTTCACTCTTCCACGTACTCCTTTAACAGTGCAGTAGCTCACGCATTTATGATATACATTGGAATCCTATCGCTTATACACTTGACATGCCCTCATTCGAATCTTATCACTTACCGAGAAAAATATATCTCCCATAACAGTTTCACTTCGAAGGAATCAAAATTTACATATCTACTTTCCTAAGAGCTGAGAGTTCTGACCCGTATAGAAAAACCGAGTCTGCTATTAAATTATACAATTTCAATTCCTTTCCACTTTGTGAGTTGTTCCTAAGGGTCGACGCATCATTTTGCAAACAGGTCTATTTAATTTTGTTTGGTATACATCGATGAGCTTGTTATTTAGCTTGATACCCCTCACAATGGATAAGATTACACTCCAGACGTTTAAAAATACTTGTTCTCAAAGAGTGATAATCTGTTAATACTTCCCTGAAAACTCTTCATCCAAATTTTAGCGTTATGTATTTTTACGCCGTTTAGACTACAAATTTTATATAACTTGAAAACTGTCAAGTGAAGCTGGTTTTATATTCTATTTTAAAAAACAGTCGTATCGCTTTTTAATGCTTAGAACGAACGTTAAATTAAGAATTAGATCCACCTATGTCAAACTGGGTATATTGGACGTAAGGACAACACTATGACAAAGAAACGTGGTCTGTGCTCTCACATCGAAATATGTGGGCGCATAAATTTGATACAGGCCTAGATATGCATAAAAATTGTAGTATTGTATTTTAAGCAGTATTTTCTAAACATTTTATGTAACTATTTTTGACTTTAAATGTGTTTTATTAAAATTAATTATTAACAGACTACGATTACAATCACACACACACACACACACACACACACACACACACACACACACACACACACACACACACACACACACACACACACACACACACACACACACACACACACACACACACACACACATATTTCTTATGAAAATATGTATACGCAATTAGTCATTTGATCTCAATAAGTAATAGATGAATTTAAAAAAACAAATTAATTAAAGAAAATATGAATAAATATAAAACAAAATATACATTAGCACTACACGCCATATACTATACTACAACGACACAATGTATTAATTGAATGTAATCTAAATTGTGTAGTGGTATAGCTCATACAACATTACTGATAACGTGTATGTATAATTGGAGTTTAGGTGTATATAATAAGAGTAGTCCTTTTATGAATCGTAACATGTTTTCATTTCTTTATTCAAACGAAAAATAAAAAAAATATAATAATATTTACTTCGCCATTCATTATCAATTGTTTCAATGTTTCTTTGTTGCCGTACACTCATCATAAAATAAATCTTATATCTTATATTAGCAAAACTCCATGTTAAACATTTCTTCGTTACACTATAAATTCTCGACTACTCAGTCTGAATGTGTGCTTTATAAATTTGTTCTTATTTACATTATTATTCTATGCTTGGCATACATCTTAAGGCTTTATAACATTTTAAATAAACTAATCGAACCGCTAGTCTTCTTCTATATTTCCAACTACTTTACTTTATACGCTTTCAATGAAAATTTAAAATTATTAAATTAATTGTTGATCCTCCAAGCAAGGATTTAAATTATCTTTAAATTAACTGGTCATCATTAAAGATAATTCTTACTATAGTTAAATTACATTCTCTTATCTCTATTTACCTAATTTTTCTTTAATTTAAAATTTTTTAATTAATGTCTTTTCAATGTCTATTCTTTTATAATTAGAAATTGGTTTTTCGTCACCTCAATTCTGCAGATTGTACCCATGTCCTCCGGTGTCCTCTTCTACTGGATGTCCTCTTGCGTTTTTCGGTTCCACTGGTCGTCCTCCAGTCACTCGTCCTTCATGGTCCCATCTGCTTGGTGTAGAATGGAATGATGTGTTGCTCTGAATCAGCTGCTGTTGTTCTATTAACCGCCTCTATTGCTCTGCATATCGTTCCTCTGCTTGATGTTCTCTCGCCATTTAGTCTAGAATGTTGATGTTTGTAGTTGTAGACCGTTTGTAGACGTCCGATAATTGTAGTTACTGTTCTTTTTTTATTACTTGAACTAACGTATTGTCCGTTATACTTTACAGTTTATAAACAAAAGATCTTGTCGATATTGGACATAGCGTCCAGCTATGTCTGAAGTAATTAAAATTCGCGTCTCTGGCGGACAGAGCTTACCGCTGCAATTGAAAACTGATTGAAGAGTAAATTTGGCTCTCCTGGGCTTGTATTTATATTCACCAAAAAAACCACACCTGTCGTCACAGGATTCTGCAGGTCAGAAGCTGTCAGTGGCGTCAGTTCCCCCACCATCGTCCAATTCCACATATTCGCACATTTTTGCCAATTGCAATGTCTAATGCGGATTTCAAAGTGATCTAACATTGTCTGATTCAATTACACATATTATACGTAATTATCATAATGATCGCATGATTAGTGTAATTACTATGCTCTAAAAATCACACAGAATTCGCACTGAACATCATAATTACATAGAATTCGCACTGCACATGTGTCCGAATTTTATGCATTTTTAGAAGTCTTTACAATCTTTCTAATATTTACGGTTTGCTTATAATTAAATACAACTTTAATTTAGTATCTATTTGGGGTGAGATTGCAAACTTTCAGGCTTGAACACTTGAACAGGCCTCACGCACACACACTATTTACTCGTGTACACGCTCTCAGCGGCAATCGCGTGATCTTTCCTGTTGATTCCTGTTCATAATTCAGCTTTCAATTTCACACCTGCTTGTCTATTACATATTACTAAAATTAATTTAAATATTCATTTTATTTAATACATGCACATTACAGCCTATGCTTGTATTGTCGCATTATTCCTCTGCTTGGTAAAAAAAAATTTTATTAATTTTTTTCTATCATTAGACACAATATATTTTTATATTTCATATTACTTATTTTTATTTTTATTTATACACTACAACCAATAATAATGAGTATTAATTGTTCAATTTCCCTTAGTTGGAGGATAGAGCAAGTAATGTTCCCTTCTTCCCACAGAAGTGTTGCTAATAATGCTTAAGCCTAGCTACTCTTTCCATCGTTCTCCTTTAATCTTGTCCCATTGACCTATTTATTTTTATGTGTAGAACTTCCTACATGAGTTGCTTTCTTGCAATGGTAAACATTCTGCATCTTAACATATTATGCCAATCTTCAATCTGGAATTTTACATTACCTTAATCATAAATTCCTACCTTCGTTCCTTAACACTTTTCTTAGCCTATTATTCCAATCTTCATTCTTACATTTCCTTTCTGATCACTCAAAATTTTCTTCATTCTTACCCTGCGTTGTAATACACTTCCGTAACAGAATACTATTTTAGCTTCGTAGTGTGTCGCATGATCGGTTACAGATGACTGCCTTAGAAACACGTCTATATCAAGATTTTTATGTGCTTAACTCACTCGATGTGTTAATCGTAGCATTTGAGCTCTAAGTAATCTCTGCCCTTGACTTACACTATCGCGTTCTTCTGTGTCCTTCCATTTCCACTAAGGTATGAAGATTTCGCTTGATCAGCCGTTCTGACAATTATACATTTATTTCTCATTTCTAACCCTTTCTTCATATTAATAACAACATCGATAATAACATTCCTTACATTTCTTAACATATTTTTAACACATTAACATTCCTTACCATTTTTCTTTGAATACTAACATTCCTTACCATTTCTAACAAACATAACATTCTTTCTATTTCTTATTTTTATTTAACATAACATTCTTTATTATTTAATTTCTTAACATTTTCTTTTCAATTATAACATTTTCTTAAATATAATTTCTAACCTTTTTGCACATATTATTCCTTATTATTTAACTCTTATTCTTATTAATAATCAGCAATACTATTTTTCATTTAAAAATAATTATTCATTACAATAGAGCATTGAGTGCGATGTCGTTTGATTTCCACCCCTCTCTAAGTTAACAATACATTGTCCGTCGTCTACAGGAAATTCATTGCTTGTTTGTAGCATAACCCGCCATGTAACATTTCCGTCTTGCATTCCTTTATTGTGCGTATTTACCGCGTGAACGTTTGTTTTGACCGCGTAACTCACCTGTTTATAGAGTACAAATTTCATCCTGCCTCTCGGCCACACAGAGTCTCCCCTTTGTTTCGTTTTACAAACTCTTCGCTCTCTCTCATTAGTTTGGTTTAGCGAACCTACCTGAACAGCTGTGCGCGTCTTCTCTCTCTCTTTGTATCTTTTATAATTATGATTACAATTATTGTTGTTATAATTACCACTCGTTCGGTACTTACCGTGTTTTTTCTCGCCGTAAATGTGGTGCGTTAAGTGTTTTACATGTGTTTTTCTCTTATGTGATTTACTACTGTGTGTGTATCCTGCGACTTGAATATTCCTATCAATAAGGTATGATCGCTGAATTTTTATTTTGCTCTCTTCTTTATGTTAATTATTTCTCTAGAATTATCATTATTAATTACGAACGTATTTTCTTTCGTATTTTCAATTATTATGGTTTCTTCCCATATCATCGTTCCACATATTTGTTCCGTTTGTTTATCAGTTATTGCACATATATTTTCTCCAATCGTGTCCATATGTGAGTTGGTATCAACAACTCTTTTACTTTCTTCGTTATTTTTATGGTGTCCTGTTTAAAATTTTCAGCCTGTTGTTCTAATTTATTATTTAACTTTTCAGCTTGTTCCTCAAGTTTAGCATTTAGAATTTCTGTCTGTTTGGTGCTTATTTCATCTACCCAAGCACGCATCATGGTTTGAAGTGCTTCCATGTTCAAGCTTTCTGGTGCTGCCATCATGAATATAATGTATTTAAATTTATTTTTAAAATTATTATTATTATACAACCGTTCGCTATTTTTTTATTGATTGATTTGTTTGTTTATTTTTTATTAGTAACTATTATTATACTCTTGTTAAAATTACACCTGTTATTATATAAATCAATACTGTGGAACGTTATAAATTAATTCAATATGTATACAACATAAATATATATAAATTAATTCAATATATACAATATAAATATAAATAAAAACTCAATTATTAATAATAATTATGGAGATGGTACGATATGAATTTGTAATACACATAGATGTAAGTAATACGTAGAATAAGAATGAACAGGGTGAATCTTGTGTGCCGACAGTCTGTCGCCAGCCGAAATAAAAATACAATAGACGACTGTACCTAGTATGTCATAAACGCATAAAATGTGTTGTGTATCAGAAACAGCAAAAAACTGGCAAGTACCGTTAGAAAAGCCGGTCGGTGTCCTTCAGAAAACAAAAGATTCACCCCAATATTTATTGCGATTTTAGAAAGTAACGTCGTTTGAGCTATTCAAGCGACCACGCGGTAAAAACTACGTGCCCGCACTGTTTGACCAATAAGCAATAGTGTCAGTCAAACGCGCGAGGAAATAACGAGACAGGAATGGAGAATTTCAAATTCACCGGGGAATATTTCAAACCCTGGCCAATGAAAGTGTCACCGACCAGGACGGTGGCGATGGAATCAGTAGAAAAACTATAAAAAGAGAGAAGCAAGTGAAAAAGAAGAGTTTTTTTAAGTTTAAATTCCAAGACAAGCACGGGAAATCTGCGTTCTCTGTACAAACTTTCAATCATATAATTATAACGCAACATCATAATAGTTAGTTTTTTTAAAACGTATAGATTAGCTCACTAATTAAAAATCGAGAAATAACACGTTAAAGTATAAAGAAGAATATTTTATTAGTGCGCGTGAAGTACGTATAAGAAGAGTATTTCATAAGTGCGCGTAAAGTACGTACAGTATTAGGAAGATATTTCATATGTGCGCGTGAAGTTGAGTTGAGAAAGTATATTTTTTTTATGTGCGTGACGTTAAGTACAACGCGAGCGTGTGGTTCAAGTTTAAGAAGTGATAATCAATTATGTTTAGTGAAAGTGAAGTGTAATGAGCAACATAGAGCAACTAATCAGAGTCTGGAATCCGGCAAACATATAAAATCTTAAAAATTCACAACTCTAATATACAAACATAAAAATTAATATCTACCATACGTATAACTCATCTCATTCTCAAAAGACCCACACTTGTTCAGATACTAATAATTCAGTTTATGTGATATGACATACTAGAAAGGGTATTTAGTAGAATCATTGTATAATTAAAGAAATGAAACGAAGTATCATAGGAATAGCATTCTAATACGAGTCGAGTACTGCAGATAAGAATTATTAAGAAAAGTTATGTTACTTAAGAAATATTATGCTATATGTTAATTAAAATATTGAATATATATATATATAACGAGTAGTTCTGTATGTACTCGTTAAGTGTACGTTTATCGGGTATTATGTGTGTTAGCCCCACACGTTGTAGTCGTTACTTTGTTTACTTACTTTTTTTTAACCTTCCACGCTGACGATGTCCGTCGCGAACTCACGAATTACCAGTACCAATATCTCGCGAGTGTAAACCTTACCTGTCCTTTAATGAGTAAATTTAATTTCCGGGTGGCGCCAAATTGTTTATGAAAACAATTAAAAATGTGAAATTGAGCGGTCGTTCTAGACGGTGTTGACGAATTCAAATTACCCTCGCAATTGGCGGGCATATGAATCTCGCTAGTAGTTCGTCGTGCTGCCGACGTCTAACGCTGGCAGACAATTTCGCTCGTCGCTAAAGTACACAAACTTTATATGCAATTTATAATGAAATAAAGGACGGTTATTAATACTCAGTACTAGTTTATTAACGTGAAATAGTTAATAGTTATTCCAAAATTATATACTGTTATTAAATAATGTTGCTTCGGCAATAAATAGACAATTTTCTCAGGTTGGCTAAGATGATTGAAACGATTCTAAATCGACATGGCTGTCGGCAATGTTTATTTTCTACAGTTCGTTCAATCGTGGAGTTCTTTAGATTACGAAAAAATATTAATAAGATGATAATAAAGTACACTACGTTACATCAATGGTACTTATATTCTATTAGAGTTAATTACAATTCGTTTTTTAAGTGTTAAAAAGTGTGTGTTAAGAATTCGTAATTTGTACACAGGTTATTTTCTGTTTCCATACAAGTTTAGTTTTTATTCTCAATTAATCCTTGAAAGAAATTTAGTTATCAGTTCGGAGTGAGAGTTATTTGTGTTGTGAGAAAAGTTAATTAGAATTTATTCCATAAATTCGGGTATTTCAGATATACTTAACAAATCTGTTGAATTCGGGTGAAGAGTCACTCAGTTCTTAGTTGGATTGGGTCCATACGATCATCAATCTTCCATCATTTATACTTTGGATTACGTCTGGCTTCTTTTTCGAATAATGTAGATTAAATAACTAATTTAGAATATAAAAATCTGGTCTATTGTCTCTGTTGATTTGACTAGTTCTTCATCAGAATCCTTGCGTCCTCATTTTATTAAATTTTGACTTATTTTTGATTATTTTAATTTAAAATTGAGTCGAATATGGTTTGGCTTCTGTGTCTTGAGCGTCAATAATAAACTAACTGTTTTATAACGGAATTATATTAAATAACGTTCCGTTGTTATGGCAACTGTCTGTACTCTCATTGGCTGATCATATTTATGTCTATTGTTATAATATTTGAATTTTAATTCAAAATGAATAAATATCTTCTGATGGCTATTATTCTTCTGTCTTCTTATCTATGTTTTAGATATTATCACAACTGTTTATATTTTCTTTCAAAGATCATTTTGACATCCCACAAAGCTGGGTTTGT
Source organism: Magicicada septendecula (assembly GCA_034769895.1). Lineage (NCBI taxonomy): Eukaryota > Metazoa > Arthropoda > Insecta > Hemiptera > Cicadidae > Magicicada > Magicicada septendecula. The sequence continues at coordinate 233,403,499 of CM068372.1, read as the reverse complement.
TCATGTATTAATGTTTTGACAAAAATCTTAATATTACGTTATTACATTTCTTTCTTATTTTATGTTTTTAATCTAATTCTGACATCTTAATATGGTTCACTAATTGTACTTAATTAGTTACTTGCCCTAAATTTTCTAATACAATACTGTAGTTAATTTCTTATAATTTGTTTATTTTGGATTTATACAGTTAGGCATTTTATAGGCCTAAGTAGTAATTGGCTATATCTTCTTATTTTACACAAATTAAAGATTATTTTTCATTTACATATGTTTTGCTTGGTGTCTTTACCTACATGTTGTTTTTTCTATTTATTTTGGGTTACACTGGCACTTTGCACTTTTTCACTGTACTTTAGTGTTACTAGTGGTTATTCCCTAATATTGATTTCTTTTACTCACTTAATCACTTTCACTTCCTACCTATCTCTCACTTCTGGGTTTTTTATTGTTTTATTCACAATTGTTAGTTAGTATGTTAACAAATTTCATGTTCTGATTTACTTATCATCATAGAGTTATTCATAACATATAATATCTATTTCTCTGGTTAGTGTACTTTAACGGAGATTATTTCATTTGATTTTAATACTTGTCATTTACATTTGTTATTTGTTTGTGTCTTTTTCATGTACCTTCTCATTTTATTTTCTTTTATTGGGTCATTCACTTGGGTTGGGTCATAGTCATTTGTCTCGTCATAGACATTTTATTTTCATTAGTTTAGTATAGTTAATTCATCATAGTTTTTCCCTGGTATTGGGGCGCCTTTTGTGTTGTAAAAATATATATATATATATGTCAGATGAATAGAATATAATATTGCAGCTCGTTAACTGAAGAATACATAAATAATAGTAATCTTGAAGAAAAATAATACTTTGAAGTTAGTAGTAAAATGTGTATTAAAAATATCAATAATGTTATATTAGATATTATAATGTTTATGATAAAATGTCAGATGCCTTAGTTGTAATAACAATGGAATAATATAGAATATTAGTATCTGAATGGAACGAGTTATTATTTATTAATAAACCCTGGGATACTCTGCTCTGGTGCCCAACCGAATTAATGAATTACATAATAATGAGTAGATGTATTTAATAACAGATATTAAAATCTAAATCATAAATATTATAAACCTTTATAATTGTCGCACAAACGTGAAGCCCTTACAAAGAAAGTTATATTTGGCGCACCAATACAAGGAGCTCTTTAAAATCATTATATTACACACAACAAAATAAACAACATACAAAAATATTCATAAATAAACATCAATTATTATACATAAAATCCTATGCACACATTTAACAATAGAGCATACATTTATTTATTAAATGTAGGCATGTCGTGCCACACGTTACCGGGCGACAAAATTATACAACGACACAATGTATTAATTGAATGTAATCTAAATTGTGTAGTGGTATAGCTCATACAACATTACTGATAACGTGTATGTATAATTGGAGTTTAGGTGTATATAATAAGAGTAGTCCTTTTATGAATCGTAACATGTTTTCATTTCTTTATTCAAACGAAAAATAAAAAAAATATAATAATATTTACTTCGCCATTCATTATCAATTGTTTCAATGTTTCTTTGTTGCCGTACACTCATCATAAAATAAATCTTATATCTTATATTAGCAAAACTCCACGTTAAACATTTCTTCGTTACACTATAAATTCTCGACTACTCAGTCTGAATGTGTGCTTTATAAATTTGTTCTTATTTACATTATTATTCTATGCTTGGCATACATCTTAAGGCTTTATAACATTTTAAATAAACTAATCGAACCGCTAGTCTTCTTCTATATTTCCAACTACTTTACTTTATACGCTTTCAATGAAAATTTAAAATTATTAAATTAATTGTTGATCCTCCAAGCAAGGATTTAAATTATCTTTAAATTAACTGGTCATCATTAAAGATAATTCTTACTATAGTTAAATTACATTCTCTTATCTCTATTTACCTAATTTTTCTTTAATTTAAAATTTTTTAATTAATGTCTTTTCAATGTCTATTCTTTTATAATTAGAAATTGGTTTTTCGTCACCTCAATTCTGCAGATTGTACCCATGTCCTCCGGTGTCCTCTTCTACTGGATGTCTTCTTGCGTTTTTCGGTTCCACTGGTCGTCCTTCAGTCACTCGTCCTTCATGGTCCCATCTTCTGGCTGTAGAATGGAATGATGTGTTGCTCTGAATCAGCTGCTGTTATTTTAGAAGTCTTTACAATCTTTCTAATTTAGTATCTATTTGGGGTGAGATTGCAAACTTTCAGGCTTGAACACTTGAACAGGCCTCACGCACACACACTATTTACTCGTGTACACGCTCTCAGCGGAAATCGCGTGATCTTTCCTGTTGATTCCTGTTCATAATTCAGCTTTCAATTTCACACCTGCTTGTCTATTACATATTACTAAAATTAATTTAAATATTTATTTTATTTAATACGTGCACATTACAGCCTATGCTTGTATTGTCACAATACATTAGTACTGATACACCATATAGTTTACTCATTTACAAAATGTAGATTAATAGGTATGGCAAAAACATACAAAATTTCATGTATATTATTACTTGAATTTTTATTATTTTTATAAAAGAAGTGACAAAATTGAATTTTATAAAATTGTGAAACAGACACATGCGCGCGTGTATGCATCATAAATACAACATATTTGTTTAAAATGCCACAATAGTTTTTACAGTTGCATTCTTTTTCTCAGAGAACTACCACTTTTTTGCGATACTAATTTTTCGTTGGCAGGATGTTGTTTTTTAGTATAAGCAATTTCTCAGCTTCTATAAATACGGTACGTATATGTGGAAGTTTTTTTTTTTTTAATTTACTTAAAAAGAAACATCTTTATGAATCGAAGAGCGGGTTGCACTAATTAAATGCGAGACCCGCGACCACCCAGTTTGACATAACTGAATTGCTGTGGCTTTGTTTTCATTATGTTTCTTCGGTCAATTTAGCTGTTGTGTGTATAATTGTCGTGTGAAAAACTGTTGACACTGCCTCGTGTAAATTAATCGTTGGAGTATACAGTTTTTGTATGCACAACGCGTACACGCATTTCAATGGTTGCAGCGCCTTGAGGTCGTTTGAAAGCTGTACACCTATTCACAGATATTCTGTTTTCATAAAAGTTTCATCACTTACTCTAAGGCAGTCATTAAAATTCGTCAAAATTAACACTTTTGAATGCCATAGTAAAATTAAAATTACCTGTTTCACACTCCTGACAGAGTTTAGGGTCAATATAGGTCAGACTATTTGAGCTCTACGTTACAAACGTAGGACAATGTGACTGCCTCCACGCCTGTACTGATGGGCGGATACACTGGGAGCATGGGTTTCCGGTTGTGACACATTATTAACCCTGGCGATTTGGAAGCTTCTATCGACCCTGGTGCTGACTACAAGCCCCCAAGACTTACCAGTGCTATTATTTGGTATCCTAAAATGCTGTAGCTTTTTTAAAGAAACTTCCCTCCTCTGTGACGGCTACTATTTTCTACTACTCTACTCGTAATCGAATCGCGATACCCAAGACACAATTAAAATTGTACGAGGTTATGCTATAAGGTACAGCGTCTTGGGTTCTATCGTATCCAAGCAACAGAAATGAAGAAACCCTGAGAAAATTTACAAAAACCCGATTACATTTTTTCAGTAAAATAACAACTGTAAAGCAGACAGGACGGTCACACAATAAACAATAAACATTCCAAACACGCGGATTTGTGTTACAATTCCCTTCATTCTGACAACCGGCTGAATTTTTTACAAATTTTCATAGTTTAGATCCCTATTTTGGGCCTGGGAAATTTTTCAAACTTCCAAAACTGTACACCCAGATTTTGGTTACCATTCTCTTTATTTCGATAAAGGACACAGAATTTACAATATTATCGCAATTTCAAAACTTGAAACTGCATTCAGATTCTAATTAAAATTCCCTTTAATTTTATACCCCCATGAATTTTGCGATTTGTATTAAAATTTTCATCGATTTTTTGGGTCTTGGCGTCCAAACATTTTTGAATTTTAAAAATCAACACTCTATTCAGTTTGTGGTTAAGATTTTCTTTTAATTTGATAACCCACATGAACATTAGTGAATTTTTTTATAATATTGACCTCACTTTTTTCCTCCCGTCCTCCTCCTTTCGGGAGATCAATCTCAAAAACGATATTGTTCTGTAGAGTAAAATTATGTTCACGCAAGCCAAGTTTTATGCAAATCAGTTGACATATTCAAAAGTTACCGTGAGACATAGCCCAAACCGATAGACAGACAGCCAGACAAATGCCAAACGGTCGAGTTAAAACTGCTAACTCACTTACCTTGTTCAACAATAAAATCCTGTTTTTTTTTAATTATTATTATTTTCATGAGATTTTGTTACATTGCAACGTATGTATAATGCAGCCGAGGCGGGTGGAAATCTAAGCTTCTAATCGTGGTGATGATACGTGCTGCTCCAAGAGCTGTGAGCCATCACCTTAGTCTGTTTACGAGTTTACAAGTTTTCATTTTAAATGTTTATTCTGCATACAAACAATATGATGCTAACTATTCTTCTTTCTTCTTCTGTAGGTTCAAACTCAAGGCTTTTGCTGCGTCTTAGCTTTCTCAATGAACTTCTTTCTCTCACTAAATAGTCTTTTCCACCATTTCAATCACACGTGTCTCAATCATTCTCAACGTTGTGTAACCATTTTCACCTTGGTTTTCCTCTGATTCGTCTTTCCACTGATAATGGGAAATTCGTCTTCACGTCCGATGACTTGTTATCAGGTCCTTACATGATCCAGACAATCTATTCATCGTGATCCGGTTCAAAATCATGCATATCTTCCAGGATCCAGCACATTCTCACAGGCCAACACAATTTCCTCAAAATTTTAGAATCAAACTGGCCTATTCGGATTTGTTGTTTATCTCTGATTATTAGTGTATAGGTCCACATCCTACTGTAACAAGTCTTTTGTCTGCTTAGTATCTGGGATTTGCGTACTTTTCATACGAAATAACGTTAATCCTCACTCACGAAACAAGATTTGCTATCCGGAATACAAATATCGGTATGCAGAACCATAAATGACTTCCATGTTCTAAGATTTATATTTAAAATCATATTCGAAATAAAATGTTTCGATAGAAACTACTTCTTTCTTCAGCCTTAACCACAGTACTGTGGTTACTAACGTATACCACCTCACGTTAGTGCACTCTATTTTCACTGATGATGGCAGTCGATGTCACTGCTGAAACGTCTGGTTTTGCAGAAAACATTGGACCACGGCCAAACAGCCCGGGAAAGAATTTTAACAACAAACTACTTCTTTGTTGCCGATAACGTAGTACACATATAAACAATTATCCCTCCCCCTTCAACTATCATTTTCATATTGCAACAGTACAAACATTAACGGTACTGTGCATTGCCAAAATAAATGAAATAAATAATAAAAATAAATAAATATAAATTAATAAACATGATTCAGATTGCATAAGCTGGATCGTAGTAAAAATAAAGAGCGCAGAATTCATGCATGGACATGCATTTTTGACACACCTGTCGCTAGCGTTGGTACGCGCGTATTTTGTTGGTGTGTGTGAAACCTGTCCGTTCCTGAAATGTAACCAACCCTTTTCAAGTCAAATAGTTGTACGTTTATTTTAATTATAAGAAAACTATGGACGATAGGATAAAACAAAAGACACCAAAGTGTATAGAAATTATAGGTGAATAAAGTGTTAAAAACCCGTACAGATGTGACGAAAAGTGCAATTACTATACGTAAAAAATTAATAACTCTTTTTGTGAGTACCATAAAGAAGTGCAAGTTACGTATAGTAATCACATAAAAATTAGTGATCGATTGAGCATCGAGTGATGTGAAACAAACTTCGTAATTCGCGAAAATACGTGAAAATTGTGACTTGAACCAGAGTGGGGAAAGTGACGCTCGACAGAATCTGACAGGTCAAATATTGTTCAGACAGGAATTTTTGCACGACCTGACTATAAATACCAGGTCGCGCTAATAAAGTTTCTTCTTCTCGATTCAACCACTGCCGCAGGAGGCTATGTCAGTCGACGACGCCAATTCACATCTATAGTGAGAGTCACAGGACAAACTAGATGTCCAACCAGAGCCGCAGAATACATACGATGAGGTCTATGGACACACCGGCAGCATATGACATGAGACGAGACGACTATTAATCAGCACATGCAGTGGAGTGGAACACGACCAGATGACCAGAAGGACACGGAGAACACAGCCAGAGGACCAGAAGGACACGGAGAACACGACCAGAGGACCAGAAGGACAAGAAGGACACGACCAGAGGACCAGAAGGAGGACGTACAGATGAATAACCACGTCAAACGAGGTGATAAAAAACCATTGTAATTATAAACATTTGAAAGATACTAATTAAAGTTGGAATGAAAGACATTCAACCAATATTAAAATAAATAAATTATACATAAATGTAAAAGCAAAATAAAAATTAGAATAATATTTCTTGTATCAAATTTAGTAATTAGTAACGTAAATGATAAGATAAATATTTAAATTTTGAATTAACGTAATTAGTAAAGTCTTTGATGATAAAGGAGAATGCACACGCAGTAGAAAGTTAAAATAAAGTAATATAAAAAAAAATTTGAATAGAAGTAAATTCAGTTTTGAAGGTAATGAATCAGCAATTGCAAAAAGATGAGCACACAATCTGTAAGCCGAGAGCAAAATAAATATTTTAAAGTAATTAAAATTAGATAATAAGATTTGTGTATAACTTGTGTATGGAATTTGTTAGCAATAAGCTATGTACGAAAACTTCGGACAAACGATATAATAATGAGTCAATGTTTAATATGCGATATGAAAGATTTTGTTTAATAAATAAATTATAGAACAATTTTAACTTAAATAACGTATCATCTTCTTATTACGATTACACCCATTAAATCAATCCGATAAATTAAACTGAATTTGTTGTTATATAACACACACATTTAAATTCCACTAAATAAAATATCAATTTGTAGTGTTATAAAATTTTGACGTCCCAAGAACGTGGGGCTCCTCAAACCAGTGGCGAAGCTAGAATGGGTAGGCAAAAGTCTTACCTTAAATTTTTTTGTAGAGTAGTTCAACACGGCGAGTTTTCTTGCTTGCAAAATTGTCAACTACACGGTCTTTGAACAACTGGTCACTCATCAATTCCTTCACAAATTTTTTTTCAATAGCAATGGTGCTAAGAGAGTTAAGTCTTTCATTAGTCATCGTATTGCCCAAGTAGATTTTTATTCTTTTCAAAGTACTCATACTCCTTTCTGAAGAAGCCGTGGTAACAGGAAACGTTAAAATCAAACGAATTAATTTTGAAACTTCCACGTACACTGGTTCTAAGTCATTAAGAATTATAAAATGTAAAAGTCTTTGAAGGAACAAAAAATGTTTTTTAATTCATTTTCCAGTCTTTCACTATTGAAAAAAGGGTATTTATTTATAAGGCTGTTCAGTTTAGTAGAAGGAAAACTCTCTTTGTAAGAAATGAAGTGATTTGGATCCAACAACTCAACAAACTGGATACTTTCGAAATCACTGAACCGTATCTCCAGCTGCATAATCAAAGTGTCAAGAACTTCATAAGTTAACGTTTTCAGCAGTTTCCTGTTACTGTCATCTATATTTACCTTGCTGCTTATTTGGTGATATTTTTCAATACAAGACGACACAGTGTTTTCTGATCTCATGTCCTTGAGGATAGCAGTAGTTTTCTTAATTTCAGTGTTGCACAGAATTATATCGGAGATAGTTTTGTGTTGCAGTAGAGAAAAGAGATGGTCAGTATAAACGAATATTTCCCTATAAAAACAAAGTAAGTAAATGAAATGAGTCTTTTTGAGTATGTTAAGCAATCCAACAGCAGAATTGTACGAATCACTATCCCATCCTTCATCATGCTCTGTAATGTCCTCAAAAATTTGTCTCAAGTCACCATAGTGGGAAAAGATGGTATGAACTGCTCTGGAATGAAAGTTCCAACGGGTAGTGGATGCTTGTGGAAGTTTAAATCCTATAGATTCTAAAAGTTGTTATCTCTTTGAGGATCTACAAAAAAATGTGTGAAATGCTGTCAGATTGTGAATGAAGAGCCTAACCGATTTTATTGTTTTAGTGCAATGAAGAAGTACGAGGTTTAACTTGTGAGCATAGCAATGTAGAAATAATGCTCTTGGGCAAGTCTGTTTTACAAAGTGCTGAACACCTCCATGCTTTCCAGCCATTACAGAGGCTCCATCATATGTTTGACAGACTACCTTCTCAGTTACACCCCACTTTTTTAAAACGTCAACAATTAATTCTGATAAGCCTGATGCAGTCTTATCTACTGAAACATCATAAAACCCAATGAACCTCTCTATTGGACCTTCTTTTGAACAAAATCTAAAAATTATGCTGACTTGAGATCTACTTGGTACGTCTAAAGCAAAGTTTCATCTGCCTGAATTCCAATAAAATCGCAATAATCTAACTCCGCCTTAATCTTCTCTTGAATTATATCAGTTACAGATTCAACTAATTCATTCTGAATATCGTTTGATGTACCTTTAAATCCTGACGTAGACTGGAGATGATCTCGAATGTACTGCTCCTGCTTAGAAAGAAGATCTAACAATTCTAGATAATTACCCCGGTTGACTGAGTCTTCCCCTTCGAAATTACCTCGAAATCCAAGCTCCTGTTTTCCGAGAAAACACACAATATCAACAAGTCTTTCAACAACAAGCCTATTTTGTTTCACGACTTCATTATGTTTAACAGCTTGAATTCTAGCCCCTTCAGAGAGAGTACGTTCAATCCTCACGCGTCCCAGCAAACGGTACCGCTCTTCATTTTGAATATGTTTATTTGAATTCTGGTGTTTGTCTGCCTTTCTAAGAAAGTTTTTTGTTACCGTCACTCCATATAAAATCCATTCTTTTTCACCAGAAAACAAGATACATGTATAACAAAAAAGTCTGTTGGTTTCGGAACAGCCTTTCAACCACGAATATCTCTCGTACCAAGAAAACTGAAATTTTCTAGATACTATACCATCAAAATGTTTAATTTCTAAATTAGGCGTAAATCTCTTGTTTCTAACACCACATTTTTCTTCGTAACTCCAAGAAGAAAACGGCTTACTTTTTAACAAGTTTAAAAGACCTGACAAAGTGAAAGTATTAAAAGGACCGCGTTCACTCATTTCGGGCGACACACTTATAGGCCTATTCATACACAATAATATAACTAATTGAACTTCCAAATTTATAACTTGATTAGTTTCTATATATATATATATATATATATATATATGTTTAATGTCACAAATAATTTAAATGACAGTGTTGATCGTCTATTAGTTCACCGGAATCACAGGCACACTTTTATTAATAACCACACAAAATAAACACGATTATAAACAACACAGCCCGCTTTAAAACTCGCACAACAGCAGTGAGACACGCCTCAACGCTACAGTGTGTGGAGCGCTGGTCAATCCCCGCACTGCACAGTCTTGGCCAACACATTGCTTACATACGATGTATACAAAAAACGCTGAGGCAGGTTCACGATGCTTCATTCGCTTTAAACTATGTCTGCTGTCACTTGTCACCGTCTAGCGGTCGCTGAGTAAAGCATGTAATTAGTAAATTCGACAATTACAGTAACAATGTATAATCTTTACGTTACATACTTCATACGTATTTATAATTTTTATTCTACAGACTTTTTTAGGGTACTTGTGTTATATTGAGGCCAACTGCCTCCATGTAACTTCGCCACTGCCTCAAACACAAATAAATTTGTATTTGCAACCTATATACACAAAGATATACCGTTGTATAAATTGTCTTCCAAAAGCGTGAGGCTACACAATTTAAATTACATTTAAATTGGTAATTTGTGTTGTTATAATATATAAAAAATTACCCCCTCTCCCTTCAACTACCCTTTTCATTTATAGATATTTCATCTACCTATGTACAGTGTATTCTTACGACTTTCTTTTCAGGATACTTTATTTATCAAACTTAAGTACTTATACTTGTTAAAACAAGTACTCTTGTTAAAACATAAAACGTTGCAGGTAAACCACCCCTTTCCCTTAACCGATCTTCACCAAAATCAATGAGCCTTGAGTCCTCTGCAACTCAGGCGCAAAAAATATGCAAAAAATTATTTTATTCTGTTTGAATTTGCGGCAGTTATCGTTTTCCATAAAACAAATTCTACACACACGCGCGCGCACTTTTCGGAAAATGACTTTTCTTCATGTTTTGAGGGTAGTACAATCAGAATCAGCCCTTATCTTGAACACGATTTTTTTCGCCATCACCATACTTCCATTTCCTTATGGAACATGGAAGTAAAAAATGTCGAACACTTACAAATCTATAATCTTCAGCTGTTACCTTACCGGTAATATATTATTTATCGTATACCTATTAACTTCCACGTTTACCTTTCTTTCATTTATTTTGAACCCTCTTTATGCATCTCAAAATTTAATGTCAGCAGAGCATTATTAACAGTAAAAGACAGCGTTAACACGTGTTTCCGGTGTGGCAGGTTTTACCTGCTGTACAAATGTGAAATCTTTCGTAACCACGCCAAGTTCAAGGCGCGCAACAACGATCATGACGCAAGGCGGGTGTCATTGAAATAGTAGGTCTACTATTTGAATTACAATACAATAGCGTTACGCGGCTGAAGTAAACGTACTACACACTATTCTTTAAAAGTTGGCTGTGATGGACTGTGAACTTTTGAATGCCGACAAGCAAGACGAATAACATTTGAACGAATAACAAGACGGCTGCCGACTGTTTGGGTGGCTGAAACGTCACATTTATATATTTTCTGTGATGGCAGGAGTCCGTCAGTTAGACTCAAATTCAAACAGTACGCAAAATGAACACAGTGAATATCTACAGAGCTAACAAACGTGTCAAAATATATGCTCAACTGGCAGGGTAATATACAACAAATTTTTTAAACAGTATTTAAAATCTTTGAACTAAAGTCTTATCGCTTACACCACAGGCTTATCTCTCAACGTTTTCAATGAGTCACGGACAAAATGAAAAACAATTTTTAAAAAATATTCCTATTACTGTGGCCTGAGATATAAAACTGTTTCACGCCACAGTCCACTCGGGATTTCATTTTGTTGGGCTAATTAAAAAAAAAAAACAGACGAATAAAGATTTTGTCAAAGAATATGGATATTTAAATTATTAAACATGAATAATTAAATAGTTATATATGCTGGATACACGGTATGAAGAGAACTAGTCCATTGACTATTTCTGTGTATGAGTATTTAAAAATAACATATTATATATACTATTTCCGCTCTTAGTTCAATCCTGATGTAAACAAACCCATGCGGCAAATCTGAAACGGTATTGGTCAGGAGCGTTGACGCTGTTCACATAGTAATGTATTACGCGCATGTGCAGAATGTCTATAGTCATGTGAGAGTAGTCTTACTACTTAAATCGGGGCATGCCGTTTTAGACGTCCTCCTTATCACTGTATTCTGAATTCTATTGAATTAATATGGAGGCAACTGAAAGGATATGTTGCCCGTCACAACACAACATTTATAAGCTGCCTGATCAATTGAAGCAGGTAAATGGCAACGGCGGACAAGTGGCGTCATTGTATCGAGCATATAATCAAGGAAGAAGTTTAGCTTTGGGAACTGACCCCACATCACCAAAGTCGTTGCGCATAGTCTTATCAATAATAACGATGACTCAAGTGATGATACAAGTTCCGACACATATGAAAGGGATTGAATTACTCTAACAGGAACCGACAATATACAGTACACTGATAAGAATTATCACTGCTTCTATTTTCGTTTTAAATAAACTTTATTTTTTTGTTTTGTTGCGATATTTAAACGGTTAATAAAAAAATCCATTAACTGGTGTGATAAAATATTTCACTGTCGGTCTGATAGTCACAAAAATTTGGTTAGGACAAATTATTGAAATTCGCTTTTGTGTTTACACGGTATCAATATTATATGAACACTGTCTGTGGCCTTTCAGATGTGTCACGCCTGTTTGTTTACATTACGAGTGAACTAAGAACGGAAATAGTATACAATATATTTACAGTATTAAAGTCAAGCGGAAATGTTAATTTTAATCGTCTTGTTTGCATGCTGTTGTCTAGTAGATTTATGGCTATACGATTTGTGTGCTCTTTAAGCCGTTTCACATATCTTTCTCTGAACATCGCAATGGTTTCACTGACCGAGGGCAGGTCCAGGGCGCTACAGATGTCTTTGTTGCTGACGAAGTACGGTGCGTTGGTTACGGCACGCAGCACCTTGGTTTGAAACCTTTCCATTATAGCAATGTTGGATTTAGATGCAGTTCCTCAAAGCTGTAAGCCGTATGTCCACACAGGTTTGAATACAGTATTGTACACCAACAGCTTGATTTTCTGCCAATAATACTTGCGAAACTTGGTGTCCAGTTGTTCTCTCTTCATCCAAATGTGGTTTCGCCATGTCAGTTCTTTGTTTAGGTAGATGCCCAAGTATTTTATAGAGTCGGCAAGTATTTGTTATTTAATCTCACAGCCGGTGTTGTCCCGTGGAACTTTGTGAAGGTGATGTATGCTGACTTAGTTTCATTTAATTGTATTCTCCACTTCTTTGAGATTTTCAATCTCATGTTGCGAATTCTGTTGTAAAATGGTTGTTTCCACCGAATCTTTGCTTACAGCAAGGATCGCAGTATCGCCAACGTACGTAGCAATAATCATATCACTGCTATTCGGCAGATCTGCTGTATAAATGAGATACAGAATGGGACTCAACACACTTCTTTGGGGAACTCCTGTTCTGATTGGAAACAAACTAGTAGTTACATTTTCGTGACGAACTCGAAAGTGCCTTTCGTCTAAATATGACTGTACGATGGTGAATATGGATCAGACAAGCTGTTTTTGATTTATAGTGTAATCCTTGAAGCCAAACTTTATCGAATGCTTGACTGACATCAAGGAACACCAATGAACAATAGCTTTTTTCCTCAAATGTTTGCATCATTATCGCATCCACTATTCGATGTACTTGTTCACTCCTAGAATATTTTATATAAGTGTAGAGAATATGTAAACAGTGGAAAGTACATAGCGGGTTCCACCGTGACACGACGGGCATTACGGTTCCACCTGGATGGTCCACTGAATCACGCAACCACCGACGCAGTTACCACGCGGATGCCGCGCCGCTCAAAACCCGCCTGGTATGACCTTAGACTAACTTGACAAGCTGTAAGAAATAGGTCCGTCTGTACTTTATAACGCGCACTGGTCAGAATATCGAAAGGGTCATCATATTTAATACTACAGTATATACTTTATTTATTCTTCATTAACAGGAGTTGCTGAGGGCACGCAAGCATGGTCCGTGTGCCACAATAAGCAGTATTAACTTTCGCTTAACGCTAGTTACAGATATTTCGTCTCCATTGCTCCTTTGGGTGGACTGTTGCGAATGTACAACAAAAATTTTAAAAGTCGCTCTAAATTAAACATCCTAAACATACTCACGTCAAGCTTTAAATTTTTTTCGTCTCCTACCATAATAAATAGTTTTTAAAGTTTTTAACACACATCTGACTACAATAAATGCACGCACGCTTGCACGGTAAAGTATACAGTACCATTTAAAAATGTTAACTCATTATTATACAATTCAGTAGAAATATAGAGACTGCACTGGGCGCCAGAAAAATAAACAGAGTGAGTGGTAGGAAAGGAGGAGGTAGAGAAGAAGGGAAGCAGAGAAAGACGGGCAGAGTCAGATAAACAAGAATTCTCAGCTGCCAGTACTGAAACTGTTCGATGTTCAAAACGTTGTTACACGATCAGACGACAGTGTTAACAAAGACACACGCATTTTTAGCTCTGAAGTTTAAGTTAAGAATTGCAAAATATTTATTAAATTGACTAGGCAATTTTGCGAAGGCTATTGCAGAACTGACCTTCGATTAGCTGATATACGAAAAGTGGTTTCCACAGCAACAGTACCCTTTTATAGTGTTACACACAAATACGCGGCCCATTTTGTTTCTTTCTGTTTGAGCAGCGGCCGAAGAAATAGGAGCTTCTGCCGGTAGCTATACGGTGTGTGTGTGTGGTGGTATTCGCTGAAACGTCCCATCGTTTACTGGTACGTTCGCAATTGTGTCTCGAATTGGTGGACATGAGGCTCTCGATCGATAGGAAGGCGGGAGTGAAACTGAGGGAGGTCGTCCCAACAAATCACTGTCGCACCAAAAGGTATCACGACGCGTCGACTTAACAATGTAACTCTATTAGGTGGTCAACCCCGTCGCTGGGGGCTCGCTGTCACAAGCCTGAGTGTTGCATAGGACAGACTCGCACTTTGGGACTAGGGGACGATCGTGCGTGCGTCCTGCCGGCGGGCAGATTCGAGAGTGTTAATTCGGTCTCCGGGCAAGGACGCCAGGTGTCACTAAGATCTTGCCTAACCTCTATGTTCGACAACGAGTTTCTTGGGCGCCATGATTGGTCTGATCTGGCTGGCTACCAGCGTTTTGAAACCAATGACGATTTCATTAACGGCGTCAACTGTTGTGTGCCGAGCTTTCGAATACTCGGCCCTTTTCCCAGTTAATTATGTGACGGTCATTGCGGGGGTTTGTGAATTAATTATTTGAGCGGAGTATACGCTGTTATCTGCATACTTTGTGGCCGATACGTGCGCGCTCTATGAGGAGTGATACGCAGCGTTTGACTTGTCGCTGCTCTGGGCAGTATTCGCCAGGCAGCCGAACACGAAACAGCAACCAATTTCTCCCGGCGGCCATCAGTTTGATTTTGTTGTCTGCTAATATCTATCATGACTAGATAATCGACTACGCGACTCTTCGGTAAGTCTGTTCAAGGTAACTTATTTATTATTTAAGAAAAGAATTGTTATTTAGCTTAAAGTAATGCCGATGCAATGCGATATAAATACGAAAGTCACCACGTGGCGAGCGCGAGTTAAATTCTGTGTATGCATGTCTTGAAAGTTAACACTGGCTGAGCTAAAGCATTTATAAAGTAATTATGGCTGTGTATTTTTCCTAATTATATCATAATAATTTCTTTATAATCATAGGGGGGCGTAAGAGAATGTTTTATGAACTAAATGTAGAGGTATATGCACTGTATATGTATTATGAACCTGTTTAAGTTTGCAACTCATCTCGAAATTGTAATAAGGGTTTATTTAGTTGACGAACTGTCCATAAATACTAGTCATTTAATTCTAAATTTTTTTACTGAAGGTAATTTCTGTGCTTCTTAAAATTTTCAAAATTTTCTTTTAATCTGAGCATGTGTAAGTGTGTGAATTATGCTGGAGTCATGAATATTAGGGGGATCGTGAATTGGGTAACATTTGAGTAATTGTCAATATATATAATTGTTCAGGGTTCCCGACCTAAGACGATTCTCGATCCACTTCAGCGGGTGGCCGAACTTCTGCCACCAATGGTATTAAACGAGTGATTCTCCGTCTGTGCCGTCGGGAGGAAGAAATGGACAATACAACAGGTTTTGTGCCGGATTTTACCAGGTGACATTTAACCCATTTATATATATTTTGGCCTCTACAATGTAGAACATCTTATTCTCTTCCTGGAACATCTCCAGTTAAAGTTGTTGGGACACAAGTCCAGCGAGACAATTAGTGCTTGTAAATTTTGTCAGTGTATTTTACTAAGGCTTATGCCCCCTGAGTAAGTGTGAGCCCGGACGGGGTCATGCGCTACCGAATTTTGCTGAGAAATTTTCTTTAAGGGTAAAAGTGTGTGTGACTTAAGTTTACTGATTTGTAGGGGGTGAATTATGCTTACATTGATTAAGGGTATTCATAGCTATATGGGTTTCGTTTTTTTGTAGATTTGAAGGTTTGGGGAGGTGCTGTAACCTGTGGACGTCACCCGTAGGTGCCGTTAGTAACAGGTCCATAGCATGTTTTAGGTTGCTGGATCTGGTGGTGCGCATGGCCTCGCCTGTGGCCAAGCCAATTCTGTAGGAACATCTCAAATGTGTTTTATTAGGGGCTGATGTTATAAAGTTTTTTATAATTAAAATTGTCATTATATATATTTTATAAAAATGATCTTAACTCAGTAATAATTCAATATAAGTGAAATTTCATTCAGTTCTTTTACTGCCATAGCCAGTGTACTACTAGTTCAGTTGTTAATATGAGCACACTATTGATTCAATCATAAACCATATTATATATATTTTATAAAAATTATCTTAACTCAGTAATAATTCAATATAAGTGAAATTTCATTCAGTTCTTTTACTGCCATAGCCAGTGTACTACTAGTTCAGTTGTTAATATGAGCACACTATTGGTTCAATCAAAAACCATATTATATATATTTTATAAAAATTATCTTAAATCAGTAATAATTCAATATAAGTGAAAATTTCATTCAGTTCTTTTACTGCCATAGCCAGTGTACTACTAGTTCAGTTGTCAATATGAGCACACTATTGGTTCAATCATAAACCGTATTGTATATATTTTATAAAAATTATCTTAACTCAGTAATAATTCAATATGAGTAAAATTTCATTCAGTTCTTTTACTGCCAGAGCCAGTGTACTACTAGTGCAGTTGTTAATATGAGTACACTATTGATTCTTACTTCTAATCATAAATTCTGTTATACATTCGTACGGCCGTGCAGCCATGTTGACCTGGCCATGGCGCAGTCCTATCTGGGGGAACCTTTCTAAAATTTTGAATTCTTGTGATACTTCCATTGGTTGCAAGCAGTCATAACTGGACTGATTAATGGTTTGGTTTATGAAAGTTTTTTATGGAGGCTGGGCACCTTACCCTTTTACAGTAGTTTGGGATGGGGATCTAGGTCACTGATACTGAAGATGGTATTCTTCGGTGGCATGGTTAAATGTCTATGAGCTGCCTGCCAGGTGAACATGTGTGTAGTATATATATGTGTGTATATCGATATGTGTGCGCTATGTGTATTTATGTAACTATTTATTTATGTGTATTGATGTATTTATATTGATCGATGTTATATATTATTTATATTTGGGGAGATACTATTATGCTGATGTTTTACATGCATTATATTTTGACGAGATGTTACGTGCATATTTTCAGAGGAGTGTAATGACAGGGAGTGATACTTGCATGTTATTTGAAATAGTGAATAAAATTGTTATTGTTGCTAAACAACGAGTTTAATTGCAATTCCCGTCATACTGGACCCAGCGCAGTTTTGGCTTCCCTAGGCTCTGGCCTAGTTTTAAATAACTAGTGGCCCCTCTTTCAAAAAAAAAAAAAATAAAATAAAATAAAAAAATAAAAAAAAAGTTTTTTTTTAATAAAGTCTAAAAGTTGAAAGAGGGGTTACAGTTGGCTGGGTACGTCGATATAACAAGCCGGTGCTAGTGCAACGATGTGACAAGTGCCTGTATGATTATGTGGAAAGTTAAAAGGGACATGTATATAATGAGACTTTTGTGCATAATGAAAATCTTATTATAAAAATACTGTATTTATATTTTTTTGTATTTTCGTTTTTCTTTATTAGACAATCACAGGTTAGTTTATTGAATAGTCCTCGAATAAAAATTTTACTGTCCAAGAACACTGGTCTGATGTCTTAAATACTGTAAACATGTCTATCTAATTTTTCTACCTGGGTAGGTTGTTAGTTTTTAAGAGTTCTGAGGCACAACCAACATTAAATAAAAAGTTAAAACAGGGAAATAAAAAGGAATTATATAGCCCTATAAACCTGTACAACCGGTGTACATTAGATACCATTAGATACGAATATTTGGATTGAAGGTATTCCCTTCACAAGTTCTAAAAAACAAGCTCTAATTTGGAAGGGAGATTTTTATACAAAGACGGACATGCTTCGAACTGTATTAACTACCATCTTATTAAGCGTAGACCGTTTCCGACCAAGTTCACCGACGTCCACCAGTGTCTCAATGACCATTTTACTTTAGTGGTTACCAAACCACCGAATCAATTATTGATACTCTGTTTCCAGTTTTTCAACGAAAACTTATTAAGTGTGCCACAAACGACTTACAACTAAATGTAATTACAACGACAAGAGAAAATAACAGTAATAAAATCATATTACAATTTTCGGCAATCAATAATACATTTCTAATTATAACTGTACTCATTATGTAATTTCCAGCAGATAAGGTTAGAATGCATAATTAATATTAACCATTAAGCAGTAGCCTTGCCTCCGCTGCTCAGTAAAAAGCCGTCTTACAAACCTATATAGTCCACTACCGGGATGCACTGAGTAGTGGCGTATCTAGAATTTGACCTTGTCGGGGGGGGGGGGGAGGTCCGGTCCAATCGGTTTCATACAAAAGAAAAACAAAAAATTCAACATTACTATCTTCAAAGTGGTTGAAAAACGTGTTGTGATCCCTAAATCAATCCAATTAAATTCAATCGTAATAACACAATAAAAATATCCGTTATTGAAACATTGTTTAGAAGACACTTATTGACTGAATTGATTTCCTTATAAGTATTTCATATATCAAACGTACACGCAAATACTGTGTAGCCTGCTTGTATATTTAAAAAATAGTTACCACTATATTAGCGTACACAGCTGAAAACAATCATAAAAACTAATATAGCTTAAATAATAATAATAACAAAGTAATAACAAGAATAAAAATAATAATAATATAGCTTAAAAACTAAGAGATTAACAAAATTCGTCAACTTTTTTCGACCCTCGGAGGGGGGTCCCGTTCGTCAACCACTCGTAAATACACCCCTGTCACTGAGAATGGGTCGAGGGACGCATCGGTAGTACCAGTCATTCGGTATTTGAATATAACGAACTTGCTTGCAGCAAAAGCGAAGGTAAACATCGTATTTTATGATACAACCTGTATGACTACACTTAAACTTGTTTTGTTTTTCTGGAGATAACGCACGGTTCAATGAATATTTGAATGTAAGTTAAACACCAGTGAATTTATATGTAGAGCAATGTTTCGTCTACAACACAGGATAGGCTTTAGATAAACAAAATAAGGCAAACAAAGGCTATGTTAACTACTACGAGTATAACTACAGTTCGACAACGTGTAGAAAGGAATTCCCCTCTTTCACACCGCGCCAAGCGTTAAAACATCCTCCTCGCTTAACGCTATTCATCGATTCGTATGTGAATCTAAAGTACTGGCTCTGGCTCACTGTTAATTTTGTTTGTTTACTTCCGTTTAATTGCCTTAGAGACTTTTGGTAAGGTGTGAAACTACAAGAAGCGTGGCTGTTTAGATTAGGTGTTTGTAGCTGGTCCCCGATACCTTTCTACATTTGTAATTTTCGTCCCATAAATGCGTCTTCGCTCAACGAGAGAAGCCAAAACCGGAAGTTAAATATCAGCCGACGGCTTAATAACAAGTGTCGACTCTGAAATAAATACGCTCTGTCTCATGACTGCCTTTTCATACCATTGTTAAGGAACTGGCGTGTTAATTTTCCACTTCCGTCACAGTTTTTGTGAATAATTTTGTACTTCATACGGTAAAAGTTTTTTATAAACTTAAAATCAAATATAAAAGACTTCTATTATTACTTATCAAAATATAACTCGCAAACTCCAAAAAGCTACAGAACGTGCTCACTATTTTGAAATATATACATTTATTATTAGGTACATACAATATTAGGTAACATTTCAATTACCACCACAAATTATGAAAACCCCGATTACTCTTTTTTTTTAGAGAAGATAATTGTCAAGCAATCATACAACAAACAACAAATACTAATAATTTCGAACTACATTTTTTTTTACATTTATAACCAGAATACTTAAATGACAAAAATGTCCTACCTTTCAAGTTTGTGTGTGTTTCCGTAGGTACCTACAGACATAGATCTAATATTTTTCATAAATATTATAAACTGTTGAGAACAGTTCAAGGGGTGTTAAGTGACATTAATTTTATCAAATTATAAAATGTAATGAGTTTATATTTTAAATAAAATTCTTCATGACACGAAGCCACACATAGATTTTTAAAATTTCCTTATAATTTCGACTTTCATTTTTGGTCTCTAGTGCTCCTTAAGTTAAAAAAAAATGCAGACTAATCATGTTATATTTAGATTGCGTTTAAAATTCACTGTGGTTTGATATCCACCATGGATTTATATAAACTTTCTCAAGTTTTTGATAACTTTTTGGGGCCAGGTGGCTTAAAATGATTAAACTTCCAGAGCTGAATACTATATTTGGTTTTTGGTCAAAATGATCCTTAATCTGACACCCCACATGGATTTTGCAATTTTTCACAATGTTGATGGACTTTCGGAGCCCTGGCACCCAAACATTTGGAAATTTCCAAAGCTGAACACTATATTCAGAATTTTTTGTTAATATCATCTTTAATCTGATACCTCACAGGGATTGTTCAGTTTTTAAAAATTCTGACCCCACACATTTGCCTCCCCTCTTAGTGAGAAAAGGTCAATATCAAACAGATTAGGGCTCTCTGAGGTGAAAGATCGGACGCGCGTGCGTTTTAAGAAAATCGGTTGGTGCGCTCAGAAGTTATCATGAAACATGCCCCAAACAGACGGGCTGAAAAATAGACAAATGCCAAAAATTTAAGTTAAAACTAAAAACTCGCTTTGCTCATTCAATGATGACAAAAAGTCTACAGCAGACATGTAAATTTTGTCAGTTCAATTAATCTCCTTGACCACAACTAATTACAAAAATAAAATTCATATCAATTGTTGGAAAAAATAAAATCGAATTTGAATCACTCGTTGCAGGTATCCATGTCTGAAACTACGTAGGCCTGTAGGGTCTACCTGTACTGGACACCTTCATTCGGTAATAGTCGGCAGTCACAACCTGAGCTCTGGCAGCCAATCTTCGGCAGTCACAACCTGAGCTCTGGCAGCCAACCCTTTCGCGTTTTCTTTTTTTTTGTTTCTAAGTAAACTACAGGTCAAAACTAGGTGCGGACACGAAAAATTCGCATTTTGTATTTGCAAGATGCGACAAAAATATATACTTACTTATAGCAATACAGCATTGAGACACAATGCTGGTTCGAGTTGGTTGCTTTTCCAATGATCTGCACAAAAACCGAGTGTTACTGGAAAACGAGTTCTGCCACAAAAAGGGAGAAATGTACTGTAACAGGCTAGGGGTAGCCCTTGGGCCAGCCTGCCTAACTTCGAGTTGGTTGCTTTTTCTGTGATATGCATAAAAACCGGGTGTTATTAAAAAAAAAACGAATAGTAGTGGAAAACAAGTTCTGTCACAAAGAAAGGAGAGATGAATAATAAAAGGCAAGGGCCACCCCGCCTTACTTCGAGTTGTTTTCTTTTTACGTGGATTACACAAAAAACGAGTGTTATTTTAAAGGCATATTGGTTTCCATGTGTAATTTTAGTTTGCATGTTAACCTAACAATGTCAATTTTTACCTTATTTACGTCACAAAACTACCTTATTTACTGCATACGCAGTTAAATTAGACGTGGATTCCACGTAGAAAATGAAAAAAATACTCGTTTTTACGTTACTTAGATCCCTTAATTGGTTTTTAAAAATTTTTTCGCAAAATTGTTTTTGTGAGTTTTTTGCGTCCGTACCTCGATTTGACATGTAGTTTACGTAAAAACGCGGTTTTTGCAAGTTTTGTGGCTGCCAGAGCTCAGGTAGTGACTGCCGACTATTACCATACTCCCTTGCTCAGAAGAATAACAGCCAGTTTCAAAGCGACTGTTATCAGTGGCAATTAATTTTGTATCTCGCATCACTGTAATTAAGTTGTTGACATTTTTCTGCTCATGAATTGATCGGTTTCATTGAAAGAGATAATCTCATCTTAGCTATCGGTACAATCTGACTGATGTACAGAGACGGTGTCGGGAAGTATACATTTAAGAGCATATTATTGCATCCAAGGTTTCCGAATGTTAATCTTCTGGCCAAGCGAGCAAAATCTGTTGACGTGTCGGAATATCAAGGCATGTGTGTGAGAGTCTTGGCGACTGGCAAAATGCAGCGAAACATAACGAACCCTGAGACGGGAATGGAGGCACACGAAGATGCGTGTGTGAAACGACTTGCCAGAGTCCTGTTGCAGAATACATGAGCAATATACTCTCCTTAAAACAGGTACAATGCTAACTCAGGCGCGGATCCAGGAATTATTTTTGGGGGGGGGCGAACTAGAGCTAGTGGTCAATTCGGGGGAGGGGAGGGGTAAAAAAAAGGAAGAGTGACTTCTGCAGATTACAATAGTAATTAAAATAATAATAATAATAATAATAATAATAATAATAATAATAAGATATTATTCTTTTTAATAGTAAAATATATTTGCGATACAAAAATTTTGATAATAACAATATATTATAATTACAATGTAAACTCGAAACGACGGTTTCTTAAATTGGCATACATATCAATTACATTTACTATGTCTATACTTTCATTGTAATGGATATGCATTAAAGCAACCCCATTGAGCCTTTCTTGGCCCATAGAAGATCGTAGCCACGATTTCAACAATCTTAAGCACGAAATGACACGTTCTGCTGTTGCTATAGGCGGGATTTCACCTACGGGATTGGGGAGGCAAAAATCGACGACGGCAACCTTTTTTTTCTTTTTTTTTTTAAGCGAATCGAGGTGAAGGCGTTCTGCCTATATTGAGGAAATGACTAAAAAGGCAGGAATTATCAATGGCGGTGTTCGGGTGGAGGCGTTGGCATTACCCCAGAAAGACACGCTGGAGACAATTCTAATCTGTAACGGGCAGAAAGATAGGCTAGCGAATTCTAACCTCCGAACGAGTGGAAAGCGGGCTAGCGAGAATTTTAACCTCTAAACGGGGGAAAAGGTGGGTGTGAACGAGAATTCTAACCTCCGAACGGGCGGAAAGGCGAGTTAGCGAGAATGCTAACCTCCGAACAGACAGAAAGATAGGCTCTCTAGCCCGCCTTTCTGCTCGTCTATCTGCCCACTCGGAGGTTATATTTTTTTGCTAGCCCTTCAAAAGACACACATACACAAAAACACACACAAACAAAAACGTGTGTAAACACAAGCACACACACAAATATGAAAAAATAAATAATCTGGAGGGAGCCTCGGTTATTCTGCTGCCTAGGGACCCCAAGATGGTTAATCCGGCATTGGATGTGATAATTCCTGGGGAAGTTCTTTATTTTACCAAGTGGCTAACTTTACATTACATATAGCATAGTTTGAATAAGTTAAACTACGAAAGAAAACTAGATTTGAAAAGCCTTCCAATGCCGTGTCAAATACTGTACAAAGCTACGGTTCACTGATTTGTAATTTATTTGATAGCATTTGGGGGGGGGGACAAGTGCTTCCTCTTGCCACCCCCGAATCCCGCCCATGGTTATCGATACTGGTAACGTTACCAAAAGCTTAACAGAAAAATGTATACAAGGGTACATCTGTTTATTACATTTTGATAAGACATCTAATGGACTGTGTGGACCAACGTTTTCTTCTCTATCCATATGCAACTCCCAGAACTCCAATTCAGCTTTTAGTTTTCTTTTCAACACATCTACAGTTTCGTTGAAGAATGACTAATACTTTGTTACTAAGTTATGTATAGCCTAATTTCATCGAAATTATCTGGTTTGGTCGTTGAGAAGAAAATATGCGTATTGTAGAAATGTAATGTTTCTTTAGGAAAACGATCTTTTAAATCCAGAATCAAATTATCGAGTGCCTGTACATATATATCGTCTGCTTATAATACCGGTATGTAACTATATCGTTTGTAGGATGATTTTCTCGAAGAGTTGTCTGGAAGCTTTTCTGGGTATCCTTATTTCCACATCCAATTCTTCAGGAATACCACATACACGTATAGTTTTAAAAACAGCTTCGCAGTTATTACGGCGTCTTTGTAAAATTTTTACAGTATCGCTTAAATAATCCTGAGCAACTTTTGAGTCGACTTGAGTTCCTTGAAAAAATTGCCTCAATTGCAATGTGCAAGTAAGTAAATCCGAGAGACATACAATTGCAACAAGTGTTTGGCCATCACATTATACTATTCTTAAGCCTCGAGCCTTAACACCTGTTGCAGAATCTTTCCATTCAGTTATTGCGTCTAAAACTGATATAATTTTAGAAGAGCGGATCGAAACTGGAGTACTCCATCATGCCTTCCTATCCAGCGGGTCTTGCGAAGCCCCGAAAATTTATGCCCTAATGTTCGTTTTAGAACATCTTCTCTCTTGGACGAACCTTTTAAAAAATATATTGTCTCTTGCATTGCCGAAACAGCATTTTTAATAGCCTGTACTTGGGATGTTCGAAAAATACTTAAATTGAGGCAATGGTTGTAACAAGGGAGGGGAAAACAACATTAGGGGCTTCTTCCATAACTGTTTTAACGGCTCCGCGTACTTCAGATACCACAGTATCAACCGTCAGTTGTTATGGGAACGCAGTTGCTTAGATTTAAATTACATTTTTTTTAGACCATTTATAACAATGTTTTCAATAGCTACTCCAGTCAACTTCGGTTCACCATTATTTTCATTACCCTCATTCATTTCGGCGCCAGCATCAATAAATTGAATGAATGATACGTACATTTTTATCGTCAGTATACCTAATGATTAGTGATAATTGCGATTTGTTTGAAAGATCTGTCGTTTCATCAAACATTACAATAAAAATTTGAGCAACTTGGATTCTCTTAGATAATATGTCTCGTCCACAGCAATCAGTCAAGTCGTTTTGAGTTGTCTTGCTTATACATGTTGCACGAGATGTTCTCTTCAAGATATTTTTTCAAAACTAATTGCCGCTATCAATCCGAAAATTCAATAAAGCTCGGAAATTGCCAGTATTTACGACCGAATCAGATTCACCAGTTGTCAGTTTGCCGTCGTCTCGAAGTCCTCAAAATTGAATGTTCTGGCGACCCAGGAAAATAATGATTTTTATTATGGCACTAATCAAGAATGATTAAATACCTCGTCTAAAAAACACACACACATGTATAGACTATTAAGACATTTTACATCCAAATGTGATAATGAAGGTTTGATGTTATGATTATTTTTTCCAACATATACGCAGTATCGCAGTCTAAATTTAACAAATGTAAAATGTGAACTGTATGACTGAAGCTGACGCCGTTGGATAGCAAAGCGCATACGCATATGTTATAATTTCGACATGCAAGCGCGCGAATTTAAACCGAACTACCTGAACGGTACGAGGATATAATAATAATAGAAAAAAGTATGATATCGATTTCCAATAATCTATGTAATTATAAATTACTGTGTTGTACATAAAAATTGAATTTCAAATTACTTTATGCTATCACTGTAATTTACTCCTTAAATATACTGTAGGCCTAGTTAGTGAACAGAAATTTACGGCAGTTAGTGAAATTCTATCTTTTTACGGCTGTACCGGAGCTTCTTGAAAACAATGAAAAGACGTCAAAATCCATTTTATCATATAAAGAAATAATTTTGGAACGTATATTTTAATTTTCAACATGCCTTACAAGACTTATTAAAAAATTACAACTTATTACAACTTTTTCGTGATTTTTTACGCAGAAAAGTATAAAAATGTCTTTGATTATAATATTAAAATTGAGGCGTTTGGGGGGGGGGGGGGGCCTTCGCTCCCCTCTGGATCCGCGCCTGGCTAACTTTACGATCACAATACACTGAAAAGAAACCTAGTCGCCCCGCTCATGTAGTGAAAAACACGATTCTGCAAGGTAAAAGTGATTTCACTTAGTTACGTCTTGTAACCTTACGTACGTCTTAGCACTTTATGTAACCTTTGTTTACTTGACTCTGTGATACAGTACTGTCTGTCATTTTATTTTCGTGTTCTTAGAATTGGATTAACTTTAAGGCAGATACCAACTTTCCATGTATCCGAAACGTAACGTATTTTACAAATTAATTCGCTGACTTGTTAAATATTACAGTACAATAAATATGCTATCACTCTTAAATAACCAATACCGACATTTCATTTCACTGCTCGCTAGGAACCACTCTACTCCCAGACTGCTCGTTTCTGACCTCATCTTTACTCTACTGTAAATAGAGACTTCAAAAGGAATATTATAAAATAATTAAAAACCTAATACTGTTTGAATATTTCCACATTACCTGTAACAGCATGCAAATTGGGCTGCGCAACTGTAGCATGTAGCATGCTTAACTTCCCTCCGCAGCTGGACGCATCTGGTGTGGATTGCATACATAAGAAGCGACTAGTCTTGACTTTGATAAACCAAGTGTACGTATAGTCTTACTTAAACCTAATCCAATCAACATAATTAACATATCCTTTGATTATCCTGTCACACATGCATGTACCAGCTAATTGTGGCTAATAATAATTTACAGTTATTATGGTTTCTATACCCGAGCAATAAAAATTGTTTTACGGGAATTTCTTCATTCTGATGTTTATGATTTAGACTTTTTCAGCTTATTTGGCTTATGAACACATTGTTATGTAGTTACGATTAAGAAAGAGCCTTAATCTTCATTAGAGCCTTTTTACAAGAAAAGAGAGGAAGGAACAAAACAAAAACTAAAATCTGATGGTGTGCCTGAGCTACTTGCTACTTGTGTTTTGCACAATCCCCAAGCTGAGAGCTCGATAAAAGAGAAAAGAAATGTTTTGTGTAATCAAACTTCAGAAAACATATCTATACAATATATTCATAAATATTTTCGCTCAATAATTATGTGTAAATACAGAATTGTACAAAATTCTGTAGATGGAGACTACATCAAGGGTGCTGCATTTTACATATGTACCTATATGGTTTAAGATCTATGTGACAAAGCTTTCAATCAGTGAAAGAGAAGAGGAAAAGCATGTTGACTTCATGGAATCCTGCTTGCATAATATACAGTTTGCTGATGATCAAGATAATATAACAATGATACAGTATATCTAGAATATATGGACAGAAAACTGCTGGGAGAATCAAAAGATGGGGTTTGGAAGTCAATTAATAAAAAACAAAGTACCTGTCAACAGGAACAGAATTATCAAACATCAAATTAAATAACGATGAACTGAAGCCTTCACTGAATAACTGAGTGAAAAATTCTGGGCCTCACATGAAGGTGGCTCATTATTATGCTCATACTTTTGATCATCATCCTTCATAGGCTGAAGTTTGATATTTCAAGTAAATGAGTTGACAGTCAACCACAATACATATCTCGAGCATCATTTTAACAGTGGGCAGTTTGGAATTTTGTGGCATGATTACACACTTTTTTTAAGATTAAGTGCAAAAGACAAGACAATGGACTGGATTCACTCCACGAAGACTTTTCTCCATCAAATACAACAGTTAACCACTGGATTTCTGAGTTTAAAATGGATGGGATGAGGCCAAACTTATGAAGCATGCAGTGGATGCTCCATGAAGTAACTATGCTAGAAACAACTGAAAAAAATGTACAAGATCGGTTTGGCTGCGTAAAAGAGAGTAAAATATTAGAGATCTTTTGCAGAATGAATGAATACTCTTCATTGGTTACTTTGAAAGCAATTAGTTCCAAGTATTATGCAAACTTATTTCAGCATTCAAATGATAAAATCAAATAAAAACTGCTGCTTTTAACATAACAAATGTTTTATCAAAACAAAGCACTGTCACCAATTGTTGTGCTTGCTAAAATTAAAGAATTAGTATAGGGTCCATGTGCTTCCTCACCCACCATACTTGGCAGATATCTAAAAATGAAACTTTTTCTTGTGAACTTACTGTTTATTCTCTTCTCGTCGAACGCGTTTCGGCGTACGTATTCACCTTCTTCAGCTTAGAGACAGACTGCCATCATTTAGTAACGGTTGTTGTGTGGAATGTGTAGTGGGGTGGTGCGTGGAGGAAGGGGATTGGCTAAGCTGAAGAAGGCGAATACGTACGCCGAAACGCATTCGACGAGAAGAGAATAAACAGTAAGTTCACAAGAAAAAGTTTCATTTTTAGATAAGTGTTAGTGCTGTGAAAGAAGTGATGAATAATCAAGACATACTTGGCAGATTTAGCTACAAATACCTTCCATCTCTTTCCTCACATGAAAAAGTGGCTCGGTGAAGGAAGTTGTGGCAAAAATCAAGTTAGCAATACTGTAAATAGTTATTATGAAGATCTTGAAAAATTAGCTTATCAGTCTGCCAAACTGCTCTTGAACATCACTGAAAAAGTGTCTCAAACTAAACACAACTATGTTGTTAAAAAAAATGCAAATTCAACAAAAAAAAAGTGGTTGTTTTCATACTTAGGACTGGGACCTTTCATTGTTTCCTAGTAATTAAAATTGGAATAGGCACAACAGGAAGGAATGTCAAAAAAATTACACAAGGTAGGAGAGCAACTGGCTGCTCGGTAAAAGTATTTGGAGCCAAAAAATCGGAAAAGAGCAAATTTAATGTTCATGAAACCCTTATCAAAAGTGATATGTAACCTAGTACAGAATGTTGGTAAATCATGGAGAGTAATAAGGAGACTAAAAACAGTAAACATTTAATATATAGGAGAGATATAGTATGCAATGAAGATGTAAGATCATCCAATATTCATCCAATAATGTTGCATAATGGCATGGACAGCATAGTAAGATGTTTTGAAATGGCTATATCCCTATATGTGTAAAAACTGTGTGCATAAATGGGAAATCTCAAAAGTTTACTAACATTCCTTAAATGAATTTCACAAATGATAAGATACAGTTGGGTTAAAGGAAACTACGGATAACTATAAATTATACTGTTTCAATTAAGCTATGAGTTGACGCAAAAATATAACATCTCTAATTAATGAACTACATATGAAAGTAAGTCATTCAATAAAGAAAGATAATTTTCATATTATAGAAACATGCGTCAAATGTGAGTCAGGTGAAAATAAACCTACTTGCAGTATATTTATATGAAGGTATTACATACAAGACATGCAGGAAACTCAACAAGTTACTTACAATGGAATAATTATAGAAACGTATTTCCAAAATGTTTTTTTAACATTTGTAACAATTTTCTGTAAATTAAAATATAACTTCTCTCTCTCTCTCTCTCTCTCTCTCTCTCTCTCTCTCTCTCTCTCTCTCTCTCTCTCTCTCTCTCTCTCTCTCTCTCTCTCTCTCTTCTCTCTCTCTCTCTCTCTCTCTCTCTCTCTCTTTCACACACACACACACACACACACACACATCACTTGCACTTCTGTCATGTTTTAATTTTTCATGTTTAGGGTATATAAAATATTTGTCAATTTCAGTGTATCACACAAACAAATTATAACAATTACACAGAAACTAACAACAGGTGCTTGATCATAACCAAATTCTGTCACTTACTTCCACAACCTCTCTTATATAGTCTAGCACCACATATTGCTTATATGTTGCCTAAGACTGGGTTCTACTATAAATGGCAAACTCAAAGTGCACACAAATCCTACAGGAAGAGAAAAACTGTTGATATATAGGATGAGCAATCTTTAAAACAATCCAATGCTTTACAATGAGGAGAATAATATATTAAATAAATTATTAAGACTGGACTGGTTTAAAACAATCCCTGGACTTGAAAAGAAATAACATACTGTGATATACGAAAACAGTTTAAACAACTTGAATTGTGTTAAAATATAATGGGAACTCTCAAGAACACATGTAGGACACGACATAGGCGGATCCAAGGGGGGGGCACGTGCCCCCCCAGACGGTTCGAAAATACACTGGATAAAATGAATTATGTAGCTAGTGCAATTATGATATTTTCAGTTAGTTAACCCTTTGAAAACCGAATTTTTTACAACAATTATTATATTTTATTTTTTATCGCAATTTTATTTTTAATTTATAATTTTTTATTATATAAAATACGTTCACACCTAATATTTCTAGATCAGAGTATTGATAATGAATATGTGTATTTTTGTAAATTATAATTCTATATTAGTATTTGTGCTTATTTTTATTTAGATGTTTTACTTTCCTTATTGATAACACTTATTATTATTGTATCGAGAGTAAGTAATGGTGTAAAAATTAGATTAGTTTTATAAGTGAAATGAAAGTCAAATTTCTAAAGAAAGTTTAAATAGATTATATATTCATGTTTATCGGTGTTTAAACATGAATATAAAATTGGAAGCTAGTCAGGCACACACGGTGTATAAATTCCAAAATATCAAGATAAGGTTACTGAAGACGAATTTGCACATAGGATTTAATCAAGAATGCATTAAATATAATATAATACCAAAATATGCCTCCATAAAGATAAACAAAAAATCGGAGTTTAGTATGAAAATAAAAAGATATGCGGGAATAATGTGGATGAGAGAAGAACTAAAGTATTTGTATAAAAAGAAAACAGTCTTAAATAGAGAGCTATATAGGACTCATTTACAGCTGCTCGATAGCGTACATGTAGCTTTGCTAGATAACGTATTACAAACCATCAACAAATACGCGCACGACATACTGAAACATGTTTATCAGAAACAAGTAATAAAACTTCGAACTCTTAAGCACGAACAGATAAAAGAGGACACCATCATATGTAAACACAAGTTCTACGCACGTGTCTCTAACTTGAAACCTATACAGTTTACCTCTGATGAAATAGATATTCTTAACAAAGGGTTGAACTATAATATACCTTATGTCAAAAATCACAGTATAAAGAATAACGTTGAGTTTGTTAATAAAATGAAAAACATCACAATACAACCCAACCATAAAATAGCCTCTTTTGACATTGTTGATTTATACACAAATGTCCCTATAAAGGAAACACTTGCTATCCTTAAAACAAATCTTATTAATACCAGAATATGTAACCAGGAAGAAATTAACGAAATAATCGGGCTGTTAGAAATTATATTAAACCAGAATTATTTCACATTCAATAATAATTATTATATCCAGAAAACAGGTCTAGCCATGGGGTCCCCCTTATCTAGCCTGCTGGCTGATATATACCTAAATTATTATGAGAACACATATCTGCTCAGTAACAAAAATAAATTCTCCAACAGGTTAGTATCGTATACACGATACGTTGATGACACTTTTATAATTTTTAACGGTACATTGCGGCAGATAGAAAATATGAAAAAATACATGAATAACGTTAATAAGAAAATACAGTTCACCCTTGAAACGGAGGTAAACGGCAAGCTTAACTTTCTCGACTTGACAGTCACAAGACTAAATAGCAACTTCCGATACCAGATATACCGGAAGCCAACTACCACAGATATCACAATAAACGCTGAATCACATCACCCTTTCTCCAAAAAGATGGCGGCATATAACAGTTTCGTGCATAGACTACTGTCCATACCAATGGAAAAGGAAGACTTTCACGAAGAACTTAACACAATTAAATATATAGCTAGGGCCAACAGTTACAGTAGCTCAATTATACACAACCTAATTAAAAAACATCGAAAAAAGGAAGGTAACAAAGAAATACGCGAAGGTAGTGAAAATGGGACTAGGTACATAACATCGTACTATGGTAACACCCTACCAAAAATTTTATACAGCGCGTTTAAAGACGTAAACATTAGGATGGGGTTCCGGACCAGTAACAACGTTGGTAAGATAATTCGACAAAACCCCCCAAAAGCAGTTGAAGACAGGACAGGTGTTTATAAGGTTGTGTGCAGCGACTGTTGTTGTTTCTACATTGGACAAACGGGTAGAGCGTTTAAAAAACGCTTTAGAGAACACCTGCCCAAAAAAGATCCTAGCAGAATAACATCAAATTATGCACGTCATCTAGTTGACAATAATCATAATTATACAGACTTTGCAAGTAATTTTCAACACCTACACATATGCAAGAAAGGGAGATACATGAGTGCTGTCGAGGAATTTGAAATACATAAGGCACTTAAGGACACAAACACAAAAGAAATCCTCCTAAATGAACAGTTACAGTTTCAGTCAAATTCGCTATACGATACGGCTATACAAATACAGACAAAGTCCACAGTGCGCGGCGAGCAATAACATAGACTCAGCAGTCGACCGTTGTAGTCCGGGATGCGCATCTCGACTTGTACGTGCTCCAAAGTTTAAACGTTTTTATTGTTGATTATGTGTAAGTTATGTTATATGTTTTATGTGTTGATATTTTTACTTAAATGACGACCTCTGCTGAGTGACAATACCTGAGGATGGGACATATGTCCCGAAACGCGTCGTAATAATGAAGAAGAAATAAAGCCACCAGACGGACAAACAAAATAAGGTAAATACTTTATTCTATCAATTTAAATAGATTAAATAAAAAATTCCTGTTATAAGTTTACTTTATATTATTTCAGAATTGTACAAATACATTATACTTTCTAAAATCAAAATCGGTTGTTTTATTATTTTTCAAATAATAATAATACAATAATAAATAAATTATCTTAAAAAACTAATGTTTTTGTATTTATTTATATTAATTTTTATATCGTTTGAATTCACCAGACACTTTGATAATAAGATTTTTTTCTCTAACAACACCTCCCCCCCTGGAGAGGAGGGGCCCAAAACTGCCAGAATGTGCCACCCCTGAGCAAATTTCAGGATCCGCCCCTGACATAGGCGGATCCAAGGGGGGGCATGGGGGCACGTGCCCTCCCCCCCAGACGCTTCAAAAATACACTGGATAAAATGAATTATGTAGCTAGTGCAATTATGATATTTTCAGTTAGTTAACCCTTTGAAACCCAAATTTTTTACAATAATTATTATATTTTATTTTTTATCACAATTTTATTTTTAATTTATAATTTTATAATTTTTTATTATATAAAATACGTTCACACCTAATATTTCTAGATCAGAGTATTGATAATGAATATGTGTATTTTAGTAAATTATAATTCTATATTAGTATTTGTGCTTATTTTTATTTAGATGTTTTACTTTCCTTATTGATAACACTTATTCTTATTGTATCGAGAGTAAGTAATGGTGTAAAAATTAGATTAGTTTTATAAGTGAAATGAAAGTCAAATTTCTAAAGAAAGTTTAAATAGATTAAATAAAAAATTCCTGTTATAAGTTTACTTTATATTATTTCATAATTGTACAAATACATTATACTTTCTAAAATCAAAATCGGTTGTTTTATTATTTTTCAAATAATAATAATATAATAATAAATAAATTATCTTAAAAAACTAATGTTTTTGTATTTATATTAATATATTTAATTATTTATTTATATTAATTTTTATATCGTTTGATTCAACAGACACTTTGATAATAAGATTTTTTTCTAACAACACCTCCCCCCCTGGAGAGGAGGGGGCCCAAAACTGCCAGAATGTGCCCCCCCCTGAGCAAATTTCTGGATCCGCCCCTGGGACACGAAGAGAATAAATTTTGTGTACCACATAAATAATTGGTAATAACAGCACTTTGATGGGTGATGCAGCAATAACTGACATAAATGTCTACAATACAGGGTAAAGTTACTAACAGTGATTCCATGGCTACTTTCATAGTATATCTCTCTGACAAGCTTGTGATTTCTTCTGGCCATGATTTTTGTTTTGTTAATAGTTAAAGAAATATTTTTAAATATAATCACTTAAAGAGCATTTTAATAAACATTAATTTAAATATCCAAAACTTGCAACTACGAATATGTAAGAATAATAATAAACCCAAATGGTCCGAGTAGTATATTTTAACTGCAAAAGATCGATAGCATATATAGTTCATTATAGTATACAGTAGGTATATATAGTTTATTAATATCTTTCATAATGCTGGTAAATTCCTATTTCATAATATCATCTGTTTTAGTATAGTGTCAAGACTACATGGTCTATTTATAGCAGAACTTGTATTACAAACCCTAGCCTTGGCTCTGGCTCTGACTGCTTTACGTATGTGTTACATGTGTTTTGCAATAAGTTTTTCAATGTGTTGTTTTGTTTTTAAATTTGGTGGACATAAAAAATTGTTGTAAACATTAATTTTGCCTCATGGTTTTTAGACATTGGAATGCTAAATACTGGAAACACTCACAAAAGAATTACTCACACAACCAATCATAACAGAGCAAGCAATGATACCCTGTCAACACCAACCGACAGCAGTAATGAACTACAACATAAACACTTCACCAGACTGTGGAATCAACATAGTTGACAATGAGCATATTGCATGATGGTTGAAACATGACTAAAGTAGAATAAATATATTGACATCACTTTTATATATATTACTTGTTGCTACAGTTTTTTTTCTTGATAAGTAAATTAGTTAATACATAATACGGGTACTAGGTTACATTCAATATATTTTTTCTTACTTGAAACATATTTTGAGCATCTGGCATTTTTCTCATTATCAACCATGTTTTTAGACTTATTGAATATCCGTGTGGGGTCCAAATGGGGGTGTGATGTGAATATATGCTTTCATAGAAGAGAAATGCACCAGCCTCTCCACCCCAACTCCACTCTCACTTATACATTGGTGGGTCCTATTACGCCGAGCAATCCACTCCAAGGTTGTGGTAACCAATCCCTTCAGCGGAGTGGATTGGTAAGCAAACGAGAGATGGGGGTTCTGTCAGGACAGCCTCGGGGTATCCTGGATCCTGGCCGGGCAGGATGGTGCACATCGGCAGCAGGGTGTGCATCTAGTGTGGAGCCATAGGAGGCTGTAGTAGCCCAACGGCTGCACACATGGGTCGAGTCAGTTAGCCTACTGTGACCGGGCAGAGAGAGCTCGTCAGCTGAGGTGAAAGCAACTCTCTAGGGGAAGAGCACCCCAAAATCAAAGTTCCTGGTCCTCCAGGTTGGGGGTTGGATCGGAGAATTCACATAGCCCACCTGTAAAACGTTTATGTGCAGAAACCTGTCAGCTTCTTTCAGCAGCCAGACAACTGGCGGAGGCTGTTAAAGGAGGCCTTGACTCAGTAATGGGTTGTTGCGCCGTGAAGAAGAAGAAGAATATCCGTGTCCTGGATGGTTGCTGCTATAATTTCCTACTGACTTTTGGTTGATGATATTGGTGTTACTGTGCATGGATATAGTGTATAATTTTGTTTTTGAGCCTTCCCAATGTTTAGTGTTTCAAAAATTGTGTCATGTTTTGTATTGATTTGAATTTGTCCTGGCATTAGTTTGGTTTGTGGTTTTTATGTACAAATATATAGGTTTTTCCGTATATTCATTATAGTACCTTTGTGTAGTATATGTTTTATTAGTGTCATATTGCTGACGTCTGGGAATTCATATCATGCACACAAGATATTCTTAAAAACAAATGCAGGGGAAAAGTTTTAAGCCCAAGGAAGAAAAGAATTGAAATAACGCTAGCCAAAACAAGGAAAAACAACACAAAATATATATTAATAATAATACTTTTTGTACAAGAATATATTTTATTATTTTGTGAATTACAATGTTTCAATAGTATTTAACTATCATGAACAGATATAAATTAATCAATTAACAATTTTTAAAAGTCAATTGTTCAATAATAGTGATAGTTAAATACTATCGAAACATTGTAATTCACAAAATAATAAAATATATCCTTGTACAAAAAGGATTATTATTATTAATAATATAACATACACAAGAAAATGAGCAAATATGATAATGTGTGCGCGCATGTGTGTGTGTGTGTGTGTACATAAATATACAATATACCCTATAACCTACACACACACACATTTGTGCATGCATATGCACATGTGTGTGTGTGTGTGTGTGTGTGTGTGTTTTACACATGAACGAACACATAGATGTTATTAATCTCCATATGCACACTTTTATGTTTTATGAGTATTACAACAGATCAGAGCTACTAAAACTTAATTGCTGGTTGTTTAATGGTTTACATGTATTATGCAAATGAACGTTGTAATGTAAAAATAATTCTCATGTTATTTACTTTATTGTGCATTGCGCCTCACGTTGTTGACGCAAAATATGTAATATACTATTAATCTAATAATTTACTTTACTTGTCTTGTCGATATATTTTTGGTTACTATTAATCTAATAATTTACTTTACTTGTCTTGTCGATATATTTTTGGTTAACGCCCCACGTTGTGGACAACAGTTTGTGTAATATAAAAATAGAATACTGATTTATTAGCTGATTGAGTTTCTCTGTTACGCCTCACATTGTTTGCACCAATTATGTAAAGATTCAGAATGTGTAATAAAAATTATTAATTAATTACTTAATTGACTGGTTACTTTTCGTCTCACGTAGTTGACGACAATTGGTAAAGTTCAGTAATATAGGTTAAATATATTTTGTATTTCTTGTTTATTAAATTCCTTTATTCATTTCTTATTCACTTACCTAATTTAATAATTTAAATCTCAAGTTGGACGCCAAAAATGTCCTGCCAACTTATTCATCAAATTTTTATAAAAACGCCAGCACTCGTAAATTGAAAAAAATATTAGTTGTTAGAAATAATTACTCATACTAAATTAATTCCATTCAATAATATTTTATTTACTTTTGAAATTCTTTTCTTTTCTTCTGAATTTAAAATAAATAAAATACTTCTTAATTTGAATTCTCCAGGCTTGCTAATTAGTCGCTCAGCAGTTGGTACTATGATATTCATAAAACTCAGACATAGGTTAACAGTTTAGGCTAAGTAACTATAACTTCATGGATTCTTTGGACTACAATAATTATTTACGAAAGTGTCCTTTGTGAAGTACAAAACATAACAATATTAAGTTAAAATATAATATAACAAAACAATATCTTATAGCTAATGTAACGAACAGCTCGTAATCGCCGAACAGTGTCTTTTTTAGGTTAACAAGGTTATCCTTTACAATTTTAAGCACAAAGAAATAATTGCTTAAATATGAAAAAATTACAAAAGTGTTAGTGTTTTATGGTTCAGTGGTGGTGAAATAAATAGTTCACAAATGTATATAAAGTGTTGCAGGTTGGGTTATGATAACTAGTTAATAAGTTGTTTAAAAATTTTTAATTATAACACTATACTTTCCTTTTAAATGCACACACTTTCTTATTCACTTTTATTATTTTCACACTATAATTCTTTTCTGGTTATTTTAATGATTCACAATTTTTATTTATCACTCGTTGATCATTTAACTATAGGCACTCTTCACCTAACCTATCTTGGGTTCGAGTCTGATTGTACTTTCTTGTATAGAGGTGTCGCAGAGGTTATGTTCTTTACTGCTCGGAATCCAACAATCAACTAACTCGCTTGGTTCCAGTTTTTGGGTCCTGCTAATGCAAAATATGAAAAATTCCCATTGGTTGAAACGTCAAGCATTGTTGTTCATGGTGTCACTTTTTGTGATCAAAATTACCAAAAAATCTTAATTTTAACATATCTTCCTTATACTATGTACAATTGTAATAAGATTATCACTAATGAAATTTTCTTTTCTCCTGATCTTTTTGAGATCTCATAACATAGGTTCCTGTACAGCATTTCAAAAAATAACATTTTTAAATTTTGGCCTGGTCTAACCTTTTATGTTTAAAAGTAGTCTTTTTTTGATACATAACTATTTTCTTTGCTTTACATGTGACCTCATGTTAATACAATAGATTTTAATGCTACTGATTACGAATGTTAACATTAATTTTTATAAAAACATCTGGTTTGTACTATAGACATAATAATGTCTAGTGTACCTTGGAATATTATTTGTTTCTTCAAGTACAAATGCTTATTTCTAATACAAGTTAACATTCACTCTCTATTCCTTATACACTACTTTATCTGTTATTATACATAACATTGTCTAATACATTCTTTATATAATATATTGTTCCTTTCTACCTTCTAAAGTAGATGCAGGTTTTAGTAACATTAACATCTTACTGAACATTTTATTAGTTTGTCTATTTTAAACAATAGTTATTACTTAATTCCTAATCTAAAAGTCAGTTTGTCTCACTTCCTAACACTAAATTTTACCTAACACTATTCTTTACATCTTTATCTTTCTTCATTAACAATAATGGTCCTTTTTTATAACTCATGATTATAACAGATTTAATACAAATAAAACTTTTATCACACATTTATGTAATATCAATTCCCTTCTGAATTGTCTATGTGTTTATCTGTCACAAACAGATACAACTGCCTAACCTAGTTGTATTGTTTTGATTATATTTTATTTAGTGTATACAATCATCATTCAAGATACTGGTTACCCAGCTATGCTAGACATTATAGGCTTTTACCTATTCTGAACATAACTTATTTTGAAGTTTACTGGAATTATGGTTACCAAGTTCTGTCTAGACATGTTGAATATTTTTGTTTTCTTATTCTATTTTACAATAGTCTTAACTTCACTTAGTAATACATATATTTCATGACACAATTTTACTACTTTCCTACTGCTCTGTACTTCAATATATTTATGTTAAATCTTTATTCTGAGGGAACCGTCATGTTACATACTGCCCCCCCCTTTAAGTCTGGTTATTTCAGTAATATCTTTTAAATTTACTGAAATAAACAG
This sequence comes from Magicicada septendecula, assembly GCA_034769895.1. Lineage (NCBI taxonomy): Eukaryota > Metazoa > Arthropoda > Insecta > Hemiptera > Cicadidae > Magicicada > Magicicada septendecula. The sequence continues at coordinate 233,364,734 of CM068372.1, read as the reverse complement.
CTCTTAATTTTTTGTCAATTCTCATAAAACTTTTTCATTTCTGATTGGTTAAAGGTACCTTTGATTTTATTTGTTCCCGGTGTAGTCAACTCATATGTATTATTTCCCTTATCTTGTGTAATGACGAATGGTCCATAATACAACAATACCAGCTTCCTGGCTATCCCTTCAACCGAACTTGGTAGTTGCCTATTTTTAATCAACACTTTATCTCCCAGATTGTATTTTATTACTTTCCCTCTGTTCTTTTCTTCTCTTCTCCGGCGTAGTTCAGCCTTATGAAGGACTCTGTTATAAAGTGCTGTGATAGCCAACTCTTTTTCCTCCCTAGGTGGTCGGTTATACATCACCTGGTAAGGACTGGCTCCTATGGTGTCGTGATAAGCCAGGTTTAAGAAGGTTTCAGTGGCTTCCACGTACTTACTCCAGTTACGATGTTCCTTGTGACAATACGTTCGCAATATCCTCCCTACTTCTCTGAGGACTCTTTCAGCTGGGTACTGCTAGAGTGATAGACTGATGTTTTATATGTTTTAATTCCTTCAGCCAGTAATTCAGTTCTCCACATCTTGCCATTGAACTGTGTACCATGGTCCGTTATAATTGTTTCTGGTTTACCCACCTCTGGTATGTAGGTATTTCTTTAATATAATATTGAGAATTTTCCGGGTGGTGGCCTTACTTATCGGATATAATTTTGTGAATTTAGAAAAATCGTCGAATATAATGACTATATATCTGTATCGGCCTCTTCCTTCGCTCATGGGGAATGGTCCACATATGTCTATAAAGAGTTTTTCCAGCTTTCGGTTGGAAGTGATGGTAATCATGGCTCCTTCCTTCCTCTCATTGTTCACCTTTACCATCTGACAGATACTGCAATTCCTCACTGTCTGTTGTACCTTCTTGTTTATCCCCTTTATATACATATGTTCTTCCAGTCCCCTCACCACCTTTAGGGATCCCATATATCCATACCTGATATGATAATCCAGAATTATTTGTGACTCAGCTGCTCTTGGGATGTACAATTTCTGATAATTATCTCTTGATGTGGGCCGGGTGAATATCAAGTTGTTATGGATACAGTAGTAGGGTATTAGAGTGGGGTCATTCTGTTCTAATCGTTCCTTTATTGATTTTAGACGGGGATCTGTGTTTTGCTGTTCCTTCACTTGGTTCAAAATCCTTTCCAAATCTTCTCTTGATTGAATAATGTGATAGACCTTCCAGATGTCATCTTGGTCGATTTCAAAGGTTCCTTTCTCAATGTTCACTCTCGACAATCCATCAGCGACAATGTTCTGCTTACCTGGTATATACTCCCATTGAACATTGTACTCTTGCAGAACTAGAATCCATCTGGTCAACCAGCCGTGGTTTAATTTACATTTTTTTAGGAAAGATATGGATTTATGGTCCGACCTTATTGTTAAAGGTTATCCCAAAATATAAGTTCGAAATTTCATACATGCAAATACTACACTCAGTAATTCCTTCTCCATGACCGTATAATTCCGTTCGCAACTACTTAATACCCTGCTTGAAAAACTGATCACTAAATGATTGCCCTCCTTGTCTTCCTGATACAACTCTGCACTTAGGCTGATGTTGCTGGCATCACAATTTAAGAAAAACCTCTTATTAAAATTAGGGTAGTGTAATACAACACTATTTATAAATTTATTTTTGATTAAATTAAAGATATCATCTTCTTGCTTACCCCACTTCCATTTATTTTTTGATGATAATAAATGATTAAATCTGGCAGTCAGCTCAGAATAATTCTGCTGAAACTTTCTGTAATGGTTGCAGATGCTTAAAAATGATTGCAAGTGTCTGACATTTTTTGGTTTAAGAAAATTTTGAATTACTTCTACCTTCTCAGGCGATGTCATTATCCCGGTCTCAGATAAAACAAACCCTAGAAACTGTAACTCTTGCGTGATAAATTTAGATTTATCGAGCTTGAGTGTTATATTATTCTGATGTAGTTTTCTTAATACCAATTCTATTCTGTTGCAATGCTCGTCCCATGTCGCTGAAGTTATCAGTATGTCATCTACATATACAGTGGCAAATTCCAATGCTTCTTTTCCTAAGATCTGATCCATACACTGTACAAAGATCGCTACCGAATTTACCAGTCCGAAAGGTAATTGCTTAAACTGGTAGTTCCTTCCTTCGAATATAAAGGCAACATACTGTTGACTATTTGAGTGCAACTCGATCTGCCAATAACCGCAGACCGCATCCCAGTAAATGTTATGCAAAGCTGAGTATAACAGTAGTACTATAATACAAACTAATCTGCTAAACTATATATGATTATAAATGTACATCACACACACACGTCTAATAAATTTGTACAGACAGCTCTTTTAAAAATTCTAAGGGAATATAGTTCATACTTCAAGATAAATTAAAAACATACAGTTACATTCAGATAAATATAGCATTCACTGTGAACAAAGAAATATTTTTCCACTGAAATAATGGATTTTGTTGATATTTTTAGTATTTTTTTAAATTAAAATTTCACAATAAATTCATTTAAGTGTCTCTTAAAAGTCAAAAAGTTAACAAGCTATCCATTTAAAAAAAAAAAACATGCACTGTGTTTTAATATAGAATTTATTATCTATTTCTTGAGAAGAAACAATTATATTATATTTTTATTATTATATTATATGTTGAGAAGAAACAATTATCATTATAACCATTAAATATCGGTATGGAGAACCATACATAACTTCCATGTTCTAAGATGTATATTTAAAATCATTTTCGAAATGAAATATTACCATAGAAACTACTTCTTTCTACTTACTGCTTCAGCCTTAACCACAGTACTGTGGTCACTAACGTATACCACCTCACGTTATCGCACTCGATTTTCACTGATGATGGAAGTCGATGGCATTGCCGAAACATCTGGTTTTGTAGAAAACATTGGACTATGGCCAAACATCCCGAGAAGGAATTTTAACAAAAACCACTTCTTTGTTGCCGATAACGTTGTACACATATATATAAAAAATATGCATAAAATTAATGGCTTGTATAAGTTAATGTTTGATCTCCATTAAGTAGTGCTCAAGTTTCCAAAGTTTTAATATTATGATGTCCGTAATTAAAACATCAGAGCAGGTTTAGTGTGTATGAGGGTACACCGTGGACAAAAATTTTCAACATTTCCTATTGAGCGTTGCTTAGAGTAAAGCTGCGAATCTACAGTGTATGTTTCACAAAACAAACATGTGGAAAAGAAGGAGCACTCCGAAGTCACTCATGGACCCTCAGCATCTTGCAGAGGGTTCATTCCCTAAAGACGAAAATTCTGTCTATGAATCATTCCTCTGTAAACACGTGCAGTTACACTGCCCAGCGATCCACAGGAAGCAAATCACTATCCACGCTGGACAATTTTTCGGCTTGCACGCGTTATGTTGGTGTGGGTTTCGGCACTTTCCATTTAAAAAGCGTGCAAATGTAAGAAAATAAACATGAGTGAGGCCAGAAATAACGCGAATTTTGTGTGTGTGTTCCCTGCCATTTTATTGCAGTAATCATAATAATAAAATGGAAACGTAAACATTACATAATTGAGATATGCTTGCCTGCCACGAACGATATATTTTCTCTCATACATGATTTACATTAAAATGAAAAAATTATAATTTTATTGCCTGGCAACAAAATTATTTTATTTTTAACAATTACCATTGTTTGAAAAAGTTTAAATGAATTTTCAAGTACTTTACTGTTTCCCCTTAAAGGATCTTCACCAAAATCAAAAGGCCTTGAGATCACTACAATTCAGGGATGTATGCAAAAAATTATTTGATTGTGTTTGAATATGCGGCAGTTACCGTTCGTCATAGAAAAAATTGCCCTTGTTAAAGCATAAAATGTTGTAGGTAAACTACCCTATTCCATTAACTGATCTTCACCAAAACCAAAAGGTCTTGCGAACTCTACAATTCAGGCCTGTATGCAAAACATTATTTGATTCTGTTTGAATTTGCGGCTGTTATCGTTTGCCATAGAAAATACCCTTGTTAAAACATAAAACGTAGCAGGTAAACCACCCCTTTCCCTTAACCGATCTTCACCAAAAACAATAGGTCTTGAGTACTCTACAAATCAGGGCTGCATGCAAAAAATTATTTGATTCTGTTTGAATTTGTGGGGTGCTGTTATCGTTTGCCATAGAAAAAAATCTACAGACAGAAGACAGACAGACAGACACACACACACACACACACACACACACACACACACACACACACTTTTCGAAAATTGACTTTTTTTCATGTTTTGAGTGTAGTACAATGAGAATCTGCAATAATCTCGAACACAATTTTTTTTTTGCCTTCACCATACTTCCATTTCCTTAAGGAACATGGAAGTAAAAAATGGTTTAATTTTAATTAAATACTTCACTTTAATTCAGTGAAGTATTTAAAAATTATGAAACAATTAAAAGTTGTAACTTTTCTGCAGCAAATAAATAAGTATATTCCATATGTTTCATACATACAATAAAACATTCTACTGTAGTTGTACATTCTCTCATAGTCATTAGTTTTGAGGAATGATATTTTTCTTTAAGTATGGCAATAAGTAATTAGTAACCTATTTGCCAAGAAACATCGCTTCTCCCTTTGCATGGAACATTGGAAAATTATAATACATTCTCCCTAAGATATAGAAGTCAACATGAATAGGAAATATCTTACAAATTAACTTAGTATTTGTTTGTCAATAAATGTATATGTTATATTGATAATTTGTTCCGAAGTATATTATAAGATAGTAATGGTGATTTAATACTCTAACAATTTATTAATATTAATTAATATTAAACACACTGAAAGCCTTATTTATAGCAGATTAAGGACACGGACTACAAAAAAGTAACTAAAACTTGTACAGAATTATTCTGAAAGGAGCACGTTTTATTTTAAATTAAGTCATGAAAGTCTCAAACATACTAATTTAGGTGTAGGGGAGAGCAAGTCCCTACCGATTTACCACCAATCCTCTCTCTCTCACGCGCGCGCGCGCGCGCGTGCACACACACACACACACACAGTGTTACCACTTTTCCAATATTGATCACCAAAGTATTGGCAACAACAATTAAAAAACTACTTTCCTTATTTCAATTTGCATTAAATGAATTATTGATTACATCAATTTATTCTTATATATATATATATATATTGCAAGGTAACAGGTAGTTAACTGACCAGACTTGCAGAAAAGAATACTCCATTAGTGATTACATACATTTATTGATTTTTTTCTTACACGATACTTGAATTAAAATGTTTTCTTGTTATTTAAACAATGATATTAATTTATATGTTCAAGTTTTTCTTTAAAAAATGATACTATTTGCAAAGTTCAACAATTTTCTTTTGACAGCTTTATTATTTAAAAATCAAATTTAGTTCTTAAATTTTGGTTTCCTGAATCCTCGTCTTCGTTGTTGTCCTGGTCGAAGATCTCGTTCCCGGTCTCCGGCGATCCGTCGTCCGTGTTCCACGTTCCAGCCACCACCTCTAGGAATTGCCCCGCATCTCGGTGTCCATCTCAGCCGCCACGATCAGCAAACGGAGTTCAGGAACGGTAGTAGAAAATCTTGTACACCATGGTTGCTCCCTACTGAAACTCTCTGCTTTCTTGACTCTACGGGCCCCAAGGTTTGCCTGGATGGATGTTGGACTAAACGATGAGTACACTGCAACCGCTCTTGATGAGTGCTACATGAAGACTGCTGTTATTTTCTCGTACACTGAAACTGCAGTGATATAGGGTGACGTCACAGTTTACCTGCGCACAGACGTATTTCCTATATGCTCCACGTTATAAGTAGGAACATTCTGGACACACCACGTGCTGCAAATTGTACTTCCGTTTTCCCGATTTTTCTAGAACAAAGTTTTCACTACATATGAATAAATAAAATTAACCTCTTAAATATATCGTAATTACAATAAATCGTAACTCATATGCAAGTGAATATGCACACTTGTTGCGTGTTTACCAATTGCTAATTACCAATGTTCACACCTTCTTTTGATACGCGCACAACACAACACTTCGCTCAAACACTAAACTACAGCTTCATAGTCTTTATATCGTCTTATAACTAATTTATACTATTATTCTTAATTTTTAGCAATATTTTTACTTTCAATCACACCCCAATTGTCCCTGACACCCATTAGAGCTGGTCATAAATATGCTTTACACATTCACATATGGTGTGACCGCCTGTCACATTGCATAAGCCTCCAGGTTAATAAACAAAAAATTTATTTTCCTCGAAAATTAATTTTCTTTTTCTTTTTTTTTTCAAACTTAAAAACATTCTCCTAATTCAACATCCCAAACAAATGATATAACCCAAAACATAACATAACCAATACAATAAATTTCAATAAACTAAAACATAATTAATCCTTCACTTCATATCTTATATTCATACTATGCAATGTGGCAAATATGTACAGTGGTTTCCATATTATCACCCAGCCAATATAATGTCCAGCCAATCATACATTGTGGTTTTCCATAAGCGAGTTGCGTATCTGAAAGGCATAACTATTGCATGTGCATTCTGTCATATTATTATTATTACTCTCATTATTATACTCAGGGTCGTATTTATAGATTCAGTAGTTCACGAGGGTAATATTTCCTCAATGATGCGCCATGATATTTTCCGATAACTTTGTTTTGATCTTCACCCACAACGATGAAAGTATTCCTACCAACTCGTTCTCTCAATTTGTATGGACCGTTAAACAATCTAAAGAACTTAGCTGACGTGTTGTCTTCAGAACGGCCTACAGGATTTGCCTTAAGAAGGACCATTTCTCCTTCCTGAAACTTCAGAGTTTTATGAGTGTCATTGAACACCCGTGCCCGTTGATCAGCCGTTTGCTCTATCCGGGTTTTGGCGATGTTCTGTTTTATGTGCAACGGTAGCGGTAGGTTCTGTGTTTCTACTTGTTTTATTTAACTCTCCCAAAATCTGGTAGGCTTCTTACCTGACTGCAGCTCTTTAGGTGTAAAGCCCATAGTGGTGTTATAGTTCTGCTCGAAGAACCGTATGTAATTTGGCCACATGTTCTGTGAGCCATGACAGTAAGTCCGAAACAGTCATCCCAGCTCCTTGTTTACTCTTTTGGCAAGGTTACCCTGCGGTCGCCGAATAGCCGTAAGGATAGGTTGGATACCATTCGTTTTGAGGGTAGTAGACCACAGCACATTCTGGAACTGCTTTCCTTGGTCACTAAGTATCCTCTTAACGGTTCCATTCTCTGGGATATACTTCTTGGGAATAGCTGTTAACACCACTTTGGTTGTTGGTCGGGTTACAGGGTAGAGTCTGACATTTTTGGTGAAGGCGTCGATGCATACAATCAGGTGACTCAATCTGCGAAGACCTCGCGGAAGTGGACCTAAGAAATCAACACACAGTAACTCACCTTTCCCTTGAGTGACAATTCCCTGCTGCTCAATATATCTGTGCATATTTGGAGATTTTGCAGTTTGACACTCATGGCATGTCTTCAAAATATTTCGAATTCTGCGCACCATATTGTTACACACAAAGTCCTCCTTGAGTGCTAAGTAACACCGATATGGACCAGTATGTGCTAAGCTTTCATGGCATGCCCATGTTATTTGCTCTAACATGCTAATAGGAAGAACAATTTTCCATTTTCATCCATCAATTTATATAAAATATTATTACAACAGTACCGCGGCTTTTCTTTACGTAGTATGCTTGTTTTTATTTTCCTGATGTTAGGGTCGGTGTTTTGTTCTAAATGGACATTAACTAACCGCTGACGTAACTCTGACGTTATCTCGTACTGCATAGCTAATATTTTCACGTTACTAGGATCAGACTCATGCTCTTCAACAAATTCAGGAGCGTACCTACTCAGTGTATTCGCTATTTTGTTATTACTAGCTTTAATATATGTAATAGTAAAGTCGTATTCCTGAATCGTCATTATCCAGCGAGTCATCCGGGTGTTGGTTAGTCTACATTTTAGAAGAAAGGATAATGCTTGGTTATCTGTATGAATCTCAAAGTGTGTGCCGCATAGATAGTACCGGAATTTATTCAAAGTATATTGTAAGTAACCCCCGGCTCTTACGTTGTTCTTACGGTCGCGGGATTCTCGTTATTTCCGCCCCAACGTTGCCGGCGTCAATTTGTAAGTAACCACTCTCGCGTCACCTAATTAGGTCCCACGTTATGAGCGTCAATTTGTAAATAAACTTGTTTCCTCTCCTTAAAACCCCACTGTTGGGTTCGTCAATTTGTTACTACACCTATGCCAATGTGTTTTGAATTATTTTAATTATGTAAATCTCTGAGATATTTGGAGTTGTGGGATATATTGACGTAATTAATTAATACTAACTTAGCTCTCTAAGAAGTATCAGTGTTAGTGTACCTGAAACTTAAACAATTAATGCGTTATTCTATAATTTCATCCAACCCTATTATACCTTGGAGAGAATTATGTCTAATTTTGTATTTTTACGCTCTCTCTTTGGTGTCAGATAATTCCGCTATAAGCGCTGTAGTATCGGCTCAACGAAACTTATAGGTTATTTCAATGTTTATGTTAACCAATTATTCTATACTTATTCAGTTACTTTTTTATTCCCAGCTCCTTAAACCATACTCCAAATAAGAAGATTTTGCAATTATATAAAGGTTCTTTATTTGTTTACTTCTTTAACATTGAATAAGATATGTTCTAACTAACATATGCTTGGGCTATAGACTGCATGAATCGATTGTTGATTATTCCGATCCTTTATTTAAATTTAGTTATATATTGTGTTTTAATTTGTAATTAATTTAATTCAGGGTGTGAAGGTTCTTGTAACTGTGGGGAAGATTAAAAATACATAGATAAGAATGCAAGATTTACAAATTTGAAGTGTTGTGTAGTTAGTATGATTAATATAATAATAATTTACCAGACTAGAACGAAGCAAATCGTGTAGGCGGTTGATTGATAAATTTACTGTTCTGGACGATTATGCCGTACGATTTTCTTTCTTCGGTTTAATAAAATGGAATTCTTGTCCTGTCCACTTCGGAATTACAGCTCTCTGGATTGGTTTACAGCCCGATTGATGCTTCTTCTGCAACTCCAGGATCCAAATAAGTTCTTCTTTCGGTTGAAGCAATTAGTGTTGTTCCGTGTATTTGAAAGGTTATAATTTCTGGTGTAGTGAATATTATTAATTGTGATACTGTTAATTCTTTCTATTTGGTTTAATATCTCATCAATTCCCTTCGGATATGGGACAGTTCAAGTCCTTCCTTGTAGAATCCAGTGACTTGTTCTCTATTGTGATTTCATACTGTAGTATTATTTGGGTTAAACTGTACTGGTGAGATTCATAAATATTGTCATTAGGATTTTATGTTTTATAATAGTGTCTGATAACTTAGAATATTCCGATTAAATATATATAATTCTTGGGTTTTTTAATCTCATCACATTCAGATCATCAAAGCAATTATTGTCAAATCAACAACTTCCTCTTTTTTTGTCGTCCCTAGCAACACATGACTTCTTCCTTCCACATGTTTTGAATATAGTGTTTATTTCATATATTTTTTGTCTATTCCTTATCAATTTGTTATCCTATCGGAATGTAACTTTACCAATAGTTGGTTTATTATTTTCTACACATATTCTGCTGGTTTTTTTCCTTTTTTATATTTAATCCACTTTCGATATTATATGTTATTAATCGATATCATGGCATTATGGTATTATCATAATTTGTATAAATTTTATTATATATCATTATTAATTTAATGTTTTTTCTAGCTCTTCAAATCGTATTCATTAATTATTATTAATTGATGTACCTAACCTTTATGTTATGAGTGGTTATATAGTGGTTTTGGCTGTTAGGCCTTTTATTGTAAACGGATCTACCTGTGTTTATTACTGGTACACATCTATAGCCCCTTTTACATAAATTCATACATATAATCAAATCTTAACTATTAACACTTATATAAACAATTATTTTTTCCATATCTAATGACAATCTTATCTTGACATATGGATAACATATAAGAAAATTCAAATCTATTAACGTTAATTAGCTGCTTCACACTTCATTCTACAAGTCATTAAATAATACATCTTGTTTCATTATCTTTCATTAACTCAACACATATTTGGTATAACATAACATAAACTTTATCATAATATTTGTTGTAACAAAATAATACCTCTTAACTCAAAATTCTTATTTGCTATTAGTAAATTATTGTTTCATTTTTTGGCTGCTTTTCACTAAACATATATCATAAACTATTGTCTAACTTACAGGTTCGGTTATTCTTGTTAATATTACCTTGCATCCTTATTTACCTTTATCTATGATTATAAATGTAATTATTAGATCTTTGTTCTATCATGGGGTTAGATATTGACTTGTTTATTATTCTGTGAACCTTGTTTTTATGTAACATGAATGCTAGCATTTCTGTTGCGTTACATATGCTCCCCCTCCTAAAAAAGTTTAGTTTACCTGAATGAAGTTTAGGTCAAATAAACTTGTCTTTTTTACATGCCTTTTCTTCATTTCATTGTTAATGGTTGACGATGGGATTTTCAATGTAACTTCATTAGCCTAGTATTAATACTTTTTTTTTTTTTTTTTTTTTTTTTTTATTATTTTTTTTTATTTAATAACATTTCATCATTTTTATTAACATTCTTGATCATTTTTAATGTCTGTAAACATTATTTGTTGATAGTTGGCCACAATATTCAATGATTCATTAGTTTCACATCTCTTCTACTTATAATTACTATAATCACTGTATTTCTCAATTATTCTTCTGTCAACTCATTTCTTTCTGTTTTCTTCGTCCTACTCTTTTGGAAACTGAAGTTATTCTTGCAACTATTCTAATATTCCTTAAATATTTAATTTCCCTAACAATCCCTAACACATGCGTTGGTACAGTTCAGAGAGGCACTGTTTGGCTTCATACTCTGCTGCCCACACCACATCTTAATATAGTACTGCTGGAATTCATCTACAGTCAGCTATAAAATATAATAATAATCTCCTAATACATCATTTAATTATAATAATCTCTTTAATTATTTAATAATAAATATTTGGGAAAAAAATTTTTTTTTTCTTTGTTGCTTTTATATTTCTTCATTATTATCCTTCATATTTTGTGATTCCATTTTAGTTCCTTAAACATTATTTGATATTAAATTTGACAGTTATCATTTGTAATCATTTTTGTTTTCATTTTTGTTGTGATTGTAATGCTAAGTATCTTCTTCATTTGTTTTTTCTCTGATCTCAATATTTTCTAAATAGTTGTTGTGTGATGATCATTATAACTGTATTTCTGACTAAATATATTCCTTAGCCCAACTATTCTTCTTCTTATCGTATTTCATTATTCTGGCTGTTTATTTTTCAATGAATTATGTTCATAAATACTCTATCTTTCTTGACTTCTTTAACATTACATTGGTTACATTCAATCGTTTACTGAAGTTGTTTCCATCATTTGGCAATGTAGTATGTATTTTAGGTCATATGATTTTTTTTTCTTTCTTTATTTTGCATAGGTAGATTTGAGGTAAAAACTTTTATCTTGGGGTTTCATTCTTTATCATTCACACTATTCCTTTATAAACATTTAATAATAATTCTTGCCTTCTTCTGTAATCTTGGGGTTTCATTATTCACACTATTTCTTTATAAACATTTAATAATAATTCTTGCCTTCTTCTGTAATCTTGGGTTTTGTTATTCATTATTCACACTATTTCTTTATAAACATTTAATAATAACTCTCGCTTTCTTCTGTAATCTTGTTCATAATTATATTTTAATTCAGACTTACTTCATTTTGAATGACACATTTTTTTCTATTTATTTTATTGTTCAAAAAATTCTCTTTTATTTACAAGTGTTTTTTTTTTCTTCAGAATCGATAATAAGTGGTTCTTATTGTATTTTAGAATTTAGTGGTAGTATTCAACTCAAATTCTTTTTAAATTCCAAGTATTTTCTCTTCAAGACTGGTAATAAGTTGTTCTTATCATTTTTTAGAATTTATTCATTCTATTTCTTTTTGGATTTAGTAAAAAAATTTTTTTTTCTTACTAAATTCGTTTTATATATAATAGTTATTTCAAATAATTTTTGTAAGTTGGTCTTACTGTCTTTTAGAATTTTGCCGTTACATATATGATTTCGTTATTACTATTACTGTTTACATGTTTCTTATCCTCTTCCAATAAATCTTCCCTGATATTCTTTAAATAGTGGTTATTAATTATGGTTATTTTACGATTACACTTAATTTTGTTTATAAGTCGTTGCTCCCCAAGATTACGGTTCAGTGAAGGGTATTCATTAATTTTCACTGCCTCTATTAGTTTAAATGAGGGCTTACCCCCTCTTCTCTATTTTCATTTTGATTACTGTGTTGATTTTGTACGGTTTCAGTGCGATCCTCTGTATTAGGTTCCGCTATCCTATAATTTCCTTCAGGTGGATAGTTGACTTCACGCCGGGACTGGTCATAATGGTTGTCATATCGGTGACTCCTTGGGTAATACCGTCGCTGATTACCTTGAGGCCTGGAGTAGATATAATTGACGTTATGCCTATAATTATTGGGTCGTCTGTCCCCATCTCCTCTATTATTGCGACTATCGCGATAATTATAATTATTATTGCCACGATAATTATAGTTCCTGGAATTATTATTCGCGTGCTCATTTTGGTTTCTATTGGCATTAACGTTCTGCGCAGGTCGATTGTGATCATTATTATGAGAATTGGTTGGTGGCGCATTATTATTATACTTCTGATATTTATAATTTAACATTCTATTTCTTTGGTATTGGTTCTCATGCTCATAATTCTCCAAGAATTTGGCCATGGCTGGAATCGTTTTGATTTGACTACACATACATGCATTTTTTATCCCTTCCTCATAATGGTAGGATAGTTGTATCACCAAACATTCTTCGGGAATTCTGAGCTCTAAGTTTCGCGCCATACATACTTTTCCTAGAAAGTATGAAGTAGGAGACTGGCCTATGTTTGTTTCATATCGACCGTTATTATTCCTAATCATGTTCTGGGTCGATTCAGACCAATACTTCTCTTTAAACTGTTTTTTGAACTCAGTCATGTCCAGTATATCCGGGCGCACCGCTGTCCACCAATTATCATAAGTATCTTTAAACGTTTCATCAATCATACTGCGTATAATACTCCAGCGATTTTCTCTATTTCTTGTGATCACCTCTTCCAATCTCTTTAAGAATTCCATCGGATTGCGCTTGTAATTACGAAAATTAATCGATTCCCGGTTCTCGTGGTTATTTGTATGACTATGTTGGCATGTCCTATCCCGCCATGAATCTACTTCTTCTTGCAATTGTAATTCACGTCTACCAATTTCCTCTATTTTATTTTTATTGGTATTAATTTGACCTTCCATACTATTTAAATTGCCATAGACTCTTTCGAGTCATTCGCCCATGTCTGTCTGTATTTGCGTAATCCCTTCCTTATTCTCTTCCCGTACCTGATGTACTTCGTTTTTAATTTGCTCATATTTTCCGACAGTTTCCTGTTGGATTTCTTCGAACAATGTTTTACTCTCAATTTTTACGTCATTAATTTTATTTTGTAGTTCTTCACGAACCTGTACTATTGTTTTGTTAGTTTTTTCTAACACTTCATTTGTTTTGGCTATTTCTAATTTTCTTTCCTCATTATTTTGGTCCACCTTCTGGTTAACTGTCACATGAAGATTCTCAATTTTTTCATTAATCTGCCTTAAATTCTCTTCATGTATTTGTAGGATGTCTTCCTTCATTTGTTTTAAACCCTCATCATTCCTATCTAACCTTTCGTGAATTTGGTTTAATCTTTCGTTCATTTGTTTTGAGTTTTCCTTATTTTCCTCATTTGTTTTCCTAAACTGTTCTCTTAAGTTTTCCTCCTGCTGCTTTGATTTTTCCAATAGTAGTTTAAACATTTCCTGTATACTCAAGTCTTCCTTTTGGTTGGGCTTATCTGGTTGGTCCCCTTGGGCATCTTCTTCCATTACTCCCTTTTCCTTGTCCGCGATTATTTCAGTTTCCATTATTTCGTCTGTCTGTTGTTCCATTTCACTATCTGTTATTATTTCTATTTCCTGTTCTTGTTCACCTTCTTCCTTCTCAGTATCTTCTGCCCTCCTCTTTGATCTACCTCTGGTATCATACATTTTTATTCTCCCACAGTTGCCTGCTCTGGTTAAGTAATATTATTATACTTATAATTACTTAACTCAAGCCCTACACTGGTTGAGCGCCAATTTGTATCGCGACGAGTACGTACGGTTCAAGCCCCCACTGTTGAGTTCGTCAATTTGTTACTACACCTATGCCAATGTGTTTTGAATTATTTTAATTATGTAAATCTCTGAGATATTTGGAGTTGTGGGATATATTGACGTAATTAATTAATACTAACTTAGCTCTCTAAGAAGTGTCAGTGTTAGTGTACCTGAAACTTAAACAATTAATGCGTTATTCTATAATTTCATCCAACCCTATTATACCTTGGAGAGAATTATGTCTAATTTTGTATTTTTACGCTCTCTCTTTGGTGTCAGATAATTCCGCTATAAGCGCTGTAGTATCGGCTCAACGAAACTTATAGGTTATTTCAATGTTTATGTTAACCAATTATTCTATACTTATTCAGTTACTTTTTTATTCCCAGCTCCTTAAACCATACTCCAAATAAGAAGATTTTGCAATTATATAAAGGTTCTTTATTTGTTTACTTCTTTAACATTGAATAAGATATGTTCTAACTAACATATGCTTGGGCTATAGACTGCATGAATCGATTGTTGATTATTCCGATCCTTTATTTAAATTTAGTTATATATTGTGTTTTAATTTGTAATTAATTTAATTCAGGGTGTGAAGGTTCTTGTAACTGTGGGGAAGATTAAAAATACATAGATAAGAATGCAAGATTTACAAATTTGAAGTGTTGTGTAGTTAGTATGATTAATATAATAATAATTTACCAGACTAGAACGAAGCAAATCGTGTAGGCGGTTGATTGATAAATTTACTGTTCTGGACGATTATGCCGTACGATTTTCTTTCTTCGGTTTAATAAAATGGAATTCTTGTCCTGTCCACTTCGGAATTACAGCTCTCTGGATTGGTTTACAGCCCGATTGATGCTTCTTCTGCAACTCCAGGATCCAAATAAGTTCTTCTTTCGGTTGAAGCAATTAGTGTTGTTCCGTGTATTTGAAAGGTTATAATTTCTGGTGTAGTGAATATTATTAATTGTGATACTGTTAATTCTTTCTATTTGGTTTAATATCTCGTCAATTCCCTTCGGATATGGGACAGTTCAAGTCCTTCCTTGTAGAATCCAGTGATTTGTTCTCTATTGTGATTTCATACTGTAGTATTATTTGGGTTAAACTGTACTGGTGAGATTCATAAATATTGTCATTAGGATTTTATGTTTTATAATAGTGTCTGATAACTTAGAATATTCCGATTAAATATATATAATTCTTGGGTTTTTTAATCTCATCACATTCAGATCATCAAAGCAATTATTGTCAAATCAACAACTTCCTCTTTTTTTGTCGTCCCTAGCAACACATGACTTCTTCCTTCCACATGTTTTGAATATAGTGTTTATTTCATATATTTTTTGTCTATTCCTTATCAATTTGTTATCCTATCGGAATGTAACTTTACCAATAGTTGGTTTATTATTTTCTACACATATTCTGCTGGTTTTTTTATATAAGCCGGTTTTTTTCCTTTTTTATATTTAATCCACTTTCGATATTATATGTTATTAATCGATATCATGGCATTATGGTATTATCATAATTTGTATAAATTTTATTATATATCATTATTAATTTAATGTTTTTTCTAGCTCTTCAAATCGTATTCATTAATTATTATTAATTGATGTACCTAACCTTTATGTTATGAGTGGTTATATAGTGGTTTTGGCTGTTAGGCCTTTTATTGTAAACGGATCTACCTGTGTTTATTACTGGTACACATCTATAGCCCCTTTTACATAAATTCACACATATAATCAAATCTTAACTATTAACACTTACATAAACAATTATTTTTTCCATATCTAATAACAATCTTATTTTGACATATGGATAACATATAAGAAAATTCAAATCTATTAATGTTAATTAGCTGGTTAACACTTCATTCTACAACAGTCATTAAATAATACATCTTGTTTCATTATCTTTCATTAACTCAACACATATTTGGTATAACATAACATAAACTTTATCATAATATTTGTTGTCACAAAATAATACCTCTTAACTCAAAATTCTTATTTGCTATTAGTAAATTATTGTTTCATTTTTTGGCTGCTTTTCACTAAACATACATCATAAACTATTGTCTAACTTACAGGTTCGGTTATTCTTGTTAATATTACCTTGCATCCTTATTTACCTTTATCTATGATTATAAATGTAATTATTACATCTTTGTTCTATCATGGGGTTAGATATTGACTTGTTTATTATTCTGTGAACCTTGTTTTTATGTAACATGAATGCTAGAATTTCTGTTGCATTACAATATATAACTGCTAATATTTCCTTTTCCGATGTAAAATAGTTTTTATCGGCGCCCTTAAGTGTACGGTTTATATACGAGATGACACAATGCTCTCCCATAGCGTCACGCTGATATAACACAGCACCGACAGCAGTATCACTAGTATCGGTTTGCAAAACATAAGTTCCTTCGTCATTCAAATGAAATACATGTAAATTATTTTTAAATAGGTCCTTAATATTCTCAAATGCGACTTGATGTTTATCTTCCCACTTCCACTTATGCCCCTTTTGAAGTAATTCTAATAAGGGTGTTATTGTTTTAGAATAATTCGGCGAGAAACGACGATAGTATCCAGTTAACCCGAGAAAAGCTCTAACATCTTTAACCTTTTTAGGTGTTGGGAACTTAACAATACTATCTACTTTCTCTGGATCCATGCTAATACCGTCCGCATTTATGACATGCCCCAAGAATTTAATTTCACATTTAATAAACTCACATTTAGATTGCTTCAAAACTAGGTTAGCCTTTCGGAGCTTATTCAGCACTATGTCGAGGTGTTCTAAGTGTTCCTTGAACGATTTAGACATGACTAGGATGTCATCCACAAAAATGCTGACAAATTCCTCTACCTCGGGACCCAGTGCTAGTTCTAAACATTTAATAATTGCAGCTAGACTTGTCACGAGTCCAAATGGTTTGACTTTAAATTGATAGCTTTTGTTTTTATAGAGGAACGCAGTATATTTCCGACTCTCTTCATCCAAAGGAATCTGCCAGAAACTGCTGGTAAGGTCAAGCCTCATCATGTATTGAACACCTTGACACTTAATAAATAAGCTATCAGCATTTGGAGCGCAGTCGTATATTTTCTTAGTGATATTGTTTAAATTTCTCATATCAAGGCATAGCCGGATATCTCCCATTTTCTTTTTAACGACAACAAGAGGGTTGAGGAAATCGCTTTCCGACCATTCAATGATCTTATTCCTTAACATTTGCTGTATCTCAGCATCAACTTGCTGTTGGTACGCCTTAGGGATGGGGTAAGTACGACGTACGAATTTAGATTCCTTGGTCACCTCAATCTTGTGCGTATACACATTTGTGACTCTAGGTTGCTCGCAATACATGTGAATGTTTCTTTTTGCTATGTTGGGCCACCGTATCTCAATCGGAGTATAAGTAGGTCGCTCGCCTTTGTTTACTTTGTTATCATTAAGGAACAGCTGATATGTCTGTCCGTTTATAGCCCAATGCATGATACCGTTAGCCAACTCGATCTGTGCCTGACATTTCGTTAGAACGTCTACTCCAAGTACCACATTACAAATTAATTTCTTTATTATTACTACTGGGATATTCATTTCCAATTTATCGTATTTTAACGTGATATATATTTGCCCAGTGGCAACCGTTTTATTTTTATCCGCCGTCTGAATCTGCAACTTATTCGTGGGTAATATTGCAGTGTTTTAAAAATATTTATTATTTATTTTAATAAAATTTTCACTAATCACGGATATTTCTGCTCCTGTGTCAATTAAAATGTGTTTTGACGTTATTTATGTATGCATCAAGTGTAGTACATGCAGCGTTACGTTCAGATTTTTCAGAGTGATCCTTGTCGCTTTCTAACACTGCTTCCTGCAAATCACATGGATAAATACCACTAATTTTGAAACAAGCATCCTCACAATTACCTACTTTACTACTACACTTAGTGTTACGACCTATAGTGACCTTATTGTCTTTATCCAAATCCGTGCTAGTGCTAAAGTGATGTTTATGGATCAGTACTTTTGGCTGATTTTTTAGGCACGCTGCTCCCACGTGACGTTTCCCATGTTTTTTTTTTATCAGCATCCACAGCTTCTGATACGGTAGGTGAGTACATATTATTATTCTCTATGTGTTTAACTTTATTAATGGATCGGATTTTCTTAGGTTTCCCTGTAAATTTGTTTTTATCATCCCTTGAGGTTTTATCTTTATTAAATGCTGTATCCGGTTTATATAATGGCTTATGAGTGTCAGATGTGTACTGAACTTTTGCTGAGGGCATTACATCCTCCCATTGTGTCAACATGTTTAATAATGCTTCTAGTATATTTATCCCTCATGTTAATATGGCTGTACGGACATTTACATCAAAACGGATTAATTCTGCCTCTGATAGTTCCGGTCTAAGATGTTTAACTCTAGCGATTTCTTTTATTACATATTACTCACGTGTGAGTTTTCCGGGAGTAAATCTGCCAAACTCGAGCCTATCTCGGACTTTGCGTTGTACATGTTCGTTCCAATACCAATTCTCAAAGCATTTAATGAATTCGTCATACGTCTTAATATTATCACGAACTACAGAGTACCATAATGCTGCAGAACCGCTCAGTTTACGCACAACCCATTCAATTTTATCCGAGTCATTTAATTGATCACCCACGTTCATTTAATTGTCCATACCATGTTCACAATCCCGTATAAATTGAATTGGATTCCCATCACCCCAAAATTTAGGTTGTTACTAGTATCTTCATGGTGTCTGTAGAAACATATGGTGGGGTTTACATAACCTGCTACATCCCTTTTAACCTGATTAATTTTTTCATCTATTTTATGTTCTAACTCTGTCTTCTGCTGGTTTATTAGTTGTGTATTAGTTTGTATATGGTCTTGACAGCTTGTAATGGTATTATGTTGTTCTGTAAGTCGTGTGTCCACATGTTCATGTAATTGACCAATGTTCGATAACATTTCCGTTCTTGCTTTCTCAATTTGGATTTTACATAGCTCCATGTGGTCTGTTAACAATTTATATATCTTGGTATTTTCTGCTTGTATGACATTTTTAAATTCATCTTTAAGTTGTTCATCACACTTTTTATTTTCGGCATCGCGTTTTTGCATTTCAGCTTTATTTTCACTATCGCGTTTTTGCATCTCAGCTTTAAGTTCATTATTATTTTTCATTAATTCCTGCAACACACGCGCAATGTCAGCATGCTCCGCCATCTTTTTTTTCTCTTTACTGATAAATTTTGTTATCACTGTTCTTATTTATTCTCTTTATTACAATAATTATTATTAATTAGCACTAGCAGTTCGTGAATAAATTAACTAATAACGATATTAATTGTCCTACACTAACAAACACCTAAAT
Source organism: Magicicada septendecula (assembly GCA_034769895.1). Lineage (NCBI taxonomy): Eukaryota > Metazoa > Arthropoda > Insecta > Hemiptera > Cicadidae > Magicicada > Magicicada septendecula. The sequence continues at coordinate 233,344,862 of CM068372.1, read as the reverse complement.
TAACTAATAATGATATTAATTGTCCTAAATTAACACACATATAAATACAGTTCTTAATCTAACATATAATTTCCAATAATTGTATCCTTCACTTATTTTGCAGTCTATCTATTTTCATTTTACTTTACTGGGCTAACTTATTCAATGCCCCAAAGTTGCAGGCAGCATTTTCTGCAAGGTAACAAGTAGTTAGCCGACCAGACTTGCAGAAAAGAATACTCCATTAGTGATTACATACATTTATTGATTTTTTTCTTACACGATACTTGAATTAAAATGTTTTCTTGTTATTTAAACAATGATATTAATTTATATGTTCAAGTTTTTCTTTTAAAAATGATACTATTTGCAAAGTTCAACAATTTTCTTTTGACAGCTTTATATTATTTAAAAATCAAATTTAGTTCTTAAATTTTGCTTCCCTGAATCCTCGTCTTTGTTGTTGTCCCGGTCGAAGATCTCGTTCTTGGTCTCCAGCGATCCGTTGTCCGTGTTCCACGTTCCAGCCACCACCTCTAGGAATTGCCCCGCGTCTCGGTGTCCGTCTCAGCCGCCACGATCAGCAAACGGAGTTCAGGAACGGTAGTAGAAAATCTCGTACACCGTGGTTGCTCCCTACTGAAACTCGCTGCTTCCTAGACTCTACGGGCCCCAAGGACTGCCTGAATGGATGTTGGACTAAACGATGAATACACTGCAACCGCTCTCGATGAGTGCTACATGAAAACTGCCGTTATTTTCTCGTACACTGAAACTGCAGTGATATAGGGTGACGTCACAGTTTACCTGCGCACAGACGTATTTCCTATACGCTCCACGTTATACGTAGAAACATTCTGGACCCACCACGTGCTGCAAATTGTACTTTCGTTTTCCCAATTTTTCTAGAACAACGTTTTCACTACATATGAATAAATAAAATTAACCTCTTAAATATATCGTAATTACAATAAATCGTAACTCATATGCAAGTGAATATGCACACTTGTTGCGTGTTTACCATTTGCTAATTACCACTGTTCACACCTCCTTTTGATACGCGCACAACACAACACTTCGCTCAAACACTAAACTACAGCTTCATAGTCTTTATATTGTCTTATAACTAATTTATACTATTATTCTTAATTTTTAGCAATATTTTTACTTTCAATCACACCCCAATTGTCCCGGACACCCATTACAGCTGGTCATAAATATGCTTTACACATTCACATATGGTGTGACCGCCTGTCACATTGCAATATATATATATATATATATATATATAATATAAACCAAACAGCTGGTCAGCTTCTACCTTATTATAACAGAATGCAAATCAAGAATGTCATACATGTACACAGTGGCGTGCAGTCTACGGAAGCAAGTGAAGCACTTCTTCACTAATGACTGATGACACACTAACAATTATTGTTTAGAGTAGATGTTAATATCTAATTGAATCTAATTTGAATTAACCAAAATAAAAATTCACTGGATTTATCTAACGTGACTAAGTAGACTGACTGACTATATGCTGTCACTGCTACAGTAGGTGAAGCAGGTTCGTTGAAGCTTGAGGTAGCCCTGCGTAGAAAGATGCACGTGCACGTAGAGCGAGATAGAAAACCACCACTGCCATGGTAGCGAACTGAAGCTAGCCTGAGTTAAGTTGGACTGCATGATGTTGAGTTTGCTGTTATCACTGTGCGTGTTACGTTTTATATAGTACCATGTTTAAACCATATGTGTTATCCATTTTTAGCATTTGAAGTTATAGTCATACCTTATTAAATAGTGCGTTTACATTTTATTTACGTTACATTTAAACAATATACATTATATTTGAAGTTACAGTTATATACTTTAGTATAGTTTCAGTGTTGGTTTCAATACCTTCTACAATGTCAGTTTGTATAATAATAGACCATTTCACAAAGTCTTTTTCTTCCTGGATATTTAACAAAAAAACTGACATTATAAAAACTGGTAGGCCGACCCGGATCTTTCAAAAACCCAACAAATGCACAAGAAATGTTAGTGGTTGGCTGGTAGATCTGATCTAAATGCGGTATTTTGCTGGTATTGTTTGTTGTTTGGAAAGGAGAGGAACAATAGCTAAGCCAATACTTGATTCAAACATTTAGAAAACCTAGTTAAATCTATTGATGGCCATGAAATTACTGTGAATTATCTTCGTTCATCATTGTGTTTTACTGCTGTTGATCAGAATAGAATAGAAACTGCTTTAGGCGATCAATTTAAATCTGAGATATTGGCTCGCAATCGGAAGGTTCGACGTAATAGAGACATCTTACGAGACTAATTAACACTGTGTGTTTGCTAGATAAATAAGAATTACCATTTCGGGGACACGGCAAAATGGAAAATTCAGACTTCGTAGGACAAACGGCAATTACGTAGGACTTCTAAAGCACCAGCAAAATATGGCCTCCTTTTTGTGGATACCGCACGGCACTGCATGTACATAATATCAGACGATCTATTACAAAATTGTGCTTAGTAGTCTGCTAAAATAACATTGCTAAAAAAAGAATTCTATGTCATCACATTGAAGTTTTTACTTGCAAATTTCCCAGTTTTAACAAACTTTAAAACCTGAACAATCACGGAATCAAACCAGGAACCAGCACATTTTAATGGACTGTCTGGGTGAAAACCAGCCACACGCAACACTGAAACATTGCTGACCATCTCAATTATCACTGAGACTCTCGTGATAATACTTAAAACATTTTTATAGCACAGGAGACAAATACTGGACAGAGAGAGAGAGAGAGAGAGAGAGAGAGAGAGAGAGAGAGAGAGAGAGAGAGAGAGAGAGAGAGAGAGAGAGAGAGAGAGAGAGAGAGAGATATACGAGAAATCATTATTCTGGTTATTTATTCTTTTTGTAGTCCTACTGTCAATTTAGTATGACAAATCTATGTTTTACACTTTACAAGCTATGCCACCAATCATTTATTATCTGTGATTTGTTTACTTATCGTTGATTACTCCTAATTTGTTGTCTGTAACAGATACAATCACATTCTGATTAACAACGCTAAATCAATCTAACAAAAAAGACATTTTCTCCACTCATTATTAAAACCATTTCTTTAATGGCACCAATTCATTCAATTGTATTGTCATATTTTAATATACACAATCACATATCAGATTAGACACACGATTGGCTACCACTCTATATTGAATGACAGAGTGTAAAACACACACACACACACACAAAGAAGAAAAATAAGAGTTAATTTAGCATTCAGTCAGTCTGGTTTGTAGGCAGGCTTTGCTATGAACTTGTTTAACAGGAACTAGTTTTAACCTTACTACTGCATTACTTCCTCATGACAATAGGTATAATAAGTACAGAACAAAAAACACCACAAACTACTTATTACAATTCCTAAATTACTTGAATTATATAACAAACTTCAATAATAAATGTGTGAGTATGACCACACACACACACACACACACACACACACACACGCGCGCGCGCGCGCGCGCGCGGGTTTCACTATATAAAAATGTTTTGTCAATGTTCTCTCAAAAAGGTTTTCTATTTTATACTTTTTCTGTTTTATAAAACATATTTTGTTTATTTTATTTTTGTTTATTCTATTACACATAATTTGTTTGCTTTTCACTTTTAAGATATACTTTAAACATTTTACTCTACATAGAGGGAAGCAAATAATAAAAAATATTACTTAATCTGATGAGATAATGATATGGGAAAATTTATGGAAAAATATTAAACTGGAATGTTTCTGCAGCAGACATTAACTGTGCCTAATTAGTTGTATTCAGTGGTCACTGTTTAATGTGATCACAATGGAACACTATGTTTTTTATAACAGTAATCGAAGGTGATGTGGCAGTCTTACAGGTGCATCAATTTTAAATATTACAGTTTTACAGCAATGTACTTAAATTTAGGCTAACAGTAAAGGTGGAAAGTCGCATTTTCTCCAAATAAGTAAATAACATCGATTATATAAGGTTTTTCGAGCAATTACCTTTGTTTTCTTTACGAAAACTACAAAATTAAAGAAACAGTATACGTATAGCCATACAGAATTATACTGTATCATTATTCTCAGAGACTGATAAATGGGAAACATGAATCATAAATAAATATAAAATAAACAACCAAAAATAAATATATTCATGTACAGTATGTACCAAAGTCTTGCACAAATTTTTATTTACAAGATTGACACAAGTTGTTAAAATGGCTCACAAATGACTTTATTCAAAATGTGCCTGTGATATGAGGAGCAGCTGATATAAGGCAAGAGATAGATATTTTGGACAAAAGTCAAATCAATGGCAATCATGTCGGCACATAGTCTAGGTTAAGTTGTTCATTCATGTGTAGCCTAAGTTAGTCTGTGCATCGACATTGAAATCTCCCATGATCACCATCAGCACTTCAGTGTCAATGATCACATCCACACCACCGTGGTCATGACCAGGGGCGCAGCCAGGAATTTCTCCTGGGGGGTGTTTGGGATTAACTCTACTATTTTTAGAGTGGGCAGATGCGGTCTACTGGGGCCTAATATATGTCTTGCGCACATCTGATGTATTTTGCGGACCTTATGTCATATTGAGAAAACTTAAGTTATGCATGTACATAATTCATAACTGTGACAAATAGGGAAAGGGTAGTATAAGGTACACAGGGTTGTAGGTTGGCAACAAATAGAAAAGTTTTCCAAAAGTAAATTTTAAAGTTGTTTATTCATCGTTACAAAGAAATATTGAGTCTTCGTGACTTTAGAGAAAGTTCGTCAAGTACTTCATCCTCAGTTACACAGATTCTCTCATGTATATACGCCATAGCTAGTCCATTTAGGTGCTCTTTGGAAGTTCTGTTCCTCAAATAGGTCTTCAACAACTTCAATGAAGAAAATGAAATGACCTTTCAGGTGTACAAGTAGTGACTGGGATTGTTGCCAAAAGAGAAAGTAAAGAATTTACCACGGCCAGAAGGTCAGCGTTGCAATGCTGCAAAGCCTCTATTACATTTTTCGGCTTTTTTTCTTTCAAAATCTCTTGCCACAGAATAATCTCACCATAGACCCTTGAAGTTTCAAGTTCGTAAAACTCCGCTAGTTTGGTAATGCTAGAAGTGTTTTGATAATTACTTTCTTCTACGCTGGTTTGTATCAAACACTGGAAAGGTGTTAGTATGTTCTGGTGAGATTCAAACTTTTGGTCAAAAGCCTGGATAGTATTTTCGAGGAAAGGAATAAATAGTGATCTTCTGAAGTATTCCTCAACTGAGTCGGCCGGAACATTGTGTCTCATTGTCTGGTGCCCTATCGTCCTTGGTCTTGAAACAGGGACCTCCAAATCTTCACACAGGTCACTAGATTTCTTGAAAATAGGTGAAAATGTGTCATCTGCCTCATTTTGAGCCTCTTCTAACTTCTTTTTTACAGTTATAGCAGACTTTATGGCATCTGAAAGGTCAAGATTTTCTATCTGCAAGTACAAGCTTAATGGTAAAGTCAGTGAAAATACGTACTCAATTACAAAGAGGCTCATCAGAAAGTCACATTTTTCAATCGCACTTTGAAGAAGCTGAGCTTCAGTGGCAGCTTTCTTGTCAGTCCAGGTTTTGATTTCATCTAAAGCTGACAGCATAGGGTGAAGTAACTCTACAAAAGATTGCATAGAGTCATGGCGTTCGATCCAACGAGTGGAGCACATTCTCTTCAGCTTTTCTTTCCTTCTGTTGTCATTTTCCATCATTTCAATTTGTGTTGTTAAAACTGCTTGCCTCTTTGGGGTGTTGAAAAAATTGTAAGCACTCTCAATTGTGCCCATACAATTTCGCACTCCCTGAACAGAGCATCCTTCAGAAATGCAGAGATTTAAGCAGTGTGAGCTGCATTGCACATAAATGGCTTTTGGATACTTTCCTGTATAAGTGCTTGAACTCCCTTCATATGTCCACTCATCGCCCCTGTGCCATCATATCCTTGACCAACCATGAACTCTGGTTGAAGATTCAGATCATTTATAGTTTTGCATATTACATCAGCTAGTCCCTTTCCAGTCATATCAGTGATAGGAATGAACTGCAAGAATTCTTCATGGACTTTTCCATTTTCAACAAATCTAACACAGAAAGTCATTTGGGCAACAGTACCCACATCTGTTGTTTCATCGACAAGAACTGAAAACCACTGAGAATCTTTCACTTTCTCAACAAGTTTTTTCAAGATAATGTTGTTAAGTGACGAGATGATCTCGTTCTGAATTTGCCAACTTATGTAAGATGCATTTGCCCCTGCTTTTTCCAAGTGTTCCTTCAAAACAGTATCGCCAGATTCAATCCGGAAACTTAATAAAGACCTGAAGTTTCCCTCTGCAAAGAGTTCCAGAGTCCCTATGTCCACGGAACGCTAAACCTCTTCTGGCAAGGAAAATTGCTGTAGATATAATCGGCTTCAATAGTTCTCTGTTTTTCTTGTCTTGAACCACATGCCCTCTATCTAAAGCCTTGTCAATGCTTGGAACCCCTTCTGAGTGTGTGGCCATAAACATACCTGCCTTTTGAAGAGAATCAGCATGGTATTTTGTCTCTTCATGTTCTCGGAAAACTTCCCTGACATCTTTCCATTTTTTGAATGGATACTTAACTAATTTTCCAGGACACGAACTTCGCTTCCCAACTGTAGTGCAGAACAAAAAACAAAACTTACAAAATGCTCCGTCTTGTGATGGATACACAAGCCAGTCCCACTCACCAAGCCATCTTAGAACAAACTTCAAGTTTCTTGGACCAGATGACGGAAAAATAAAGCTGAAGTCAGGTTTCCAAGGGCTCAGAAGAAGCTTCTTCCTAATGTTGTCATCAATCTGGAACATAACAGAAAAGTTAAGTAGATACTGTAAAAAGAAAAATCTTTTTATCTTACAATAGTGACGAGAAAACAATCAAATTTTAAGAAACAATTAGGTATACTGGACTTCTCAATAAAAAAAATTGGGGGACGAAAGGGGATGAAAAAAGGAAGGATGAAAAATTGAATCCTTCTTCAGATATTTAAAAAGTATACATATTGAATTGATTGACTTTTCTCAACTACGTGAACTTTACTGAATTCTTGTTCACAATGTTGTTCCTACCTGTTTTCCAATGTATAGGCCAATATCAGAATCAAACACTGTTGAATAGTTAGGTTGCAGCAAAGCTGATGAAGATTCGTCTTCCTTGAGCCTTGGTTTCTTGCTTATCGATGTGGTCGAACTCAATCCTTCTCTTCTTTTGCCTTCATCACCATCTAGAAAAAAATTCCAAAACTTAAAATGTTCATTACACATTTAATAGTTTAACAATGTTCGACTTGGATTTGACCGATTTTAGTGTTATCATAGAACAACTAGCCGTTCGTTGCTCTCGACTTCGTTCACATGCTGGTCTATAGTAATATTATAAAGTGGAATGTTGTATCGTGTATTATGTGTTGTATGTTGGTGGACCACGAATTACAAATGAAAGACGAGTAAAAACTATACATTTTACGCCAAGTTTATTTTTACAAAGTTATGATTGTTTTCGTTCAAATGGAATTAAAAACTTTCAGTCTCTATTGTTTGTGAAGTACTGTAAAAGTGGGGTTTCACTTACATTTTCAATGTACAGAAAGAAATTACCCCATATACAGATTTGTTATATATAACCAGTCCAGGAGACTAGAACAAAATATAGACTACGTAATATTTCTATCAATATTAGGGAAACGTTTTTTAATGAGGTGGCAGCACTGTCTGACATGATTTTTTGGTTACTGCTCAATGATAAATCATAACCTCAAACTCACTGAACGTTGCAAAAATTATATTTCAATGCTGTGACTGAGTGGTGGTCAGTGTAAGTGTGCTACATTGCAAAAATCAAACTCTTGTGCATATTGCGTTTACCAAGTAGGATTATAATACAATAATCTGTGAAATAAATAAGTATTTGACAATATGACAGTGCTCACTGTTTTAGTTAGTTAAACTGTATACATGTCATGAAGAATCAAAATTACCTGGAGTTAAACTTGTTGTTGATGCATCAGAATGCTGGCTGAAGAACCTCCGAATATCCATCAATAAAGAGTGCAGGAACAAACTATGAAACAAAAAGAAAAACTTATTCTCTTCACTCCTGAGAAGACGAGAAACTGCCAGAAGTAGCGACGAGCGAGTAAGACAAACGTTTATAGACCGACCCAATCCCCCCAAACCCCACCACTTTCGCGCGCCTCACGGCCAAAGTCAGACGATCACTTCCGGACATTCCCGACAAGTCGCATATTTTCCCTCCAATTAAAAACGAGGAAGGCTTATTCTACACAAGCGGGTGTACCGCCGCGGTTTACTGCTACAAACTGAATAAAAATTGCGCATTCTATACGTTAAGCGGTTGAACCACTGCGAGTGAACGGCGAGTAAAACGCGCATCATTCTACACATAGCGGTGTTGCCTGCCATGGTAATGGTGGCAAACACTCACCGAATGGACTTGCAGAGAGTCGCAGTTTACGGTCATGGAATTGAGGATTAACACCCCTCAGTCCACTGTCAGCATGTTTTGATATGAGAACTTCTTAAACTGTTTTAAAACTTCTTTATTATGTAGCCCATTCAACATAAAAATATATATTCTTTAACCCCCAAACCCCCCCTCGCTGTGCCCCTGGTCATGACCACAGTCTGTCACTAACATCACAAGTTTGTCCAAATTCATTATTAAAGAACATGTTGTGGCAGTGCTTTGTAGCTAGCTCCAAAGTTTTACCAAAATCAATCGACCGACACTCTCGCAGTGCCAGGCACTCCTCCTCATCCAACTCAACCTCGGTATTGACCTCCATCACATCTTTCTCAACATTCTCTACATTGCTGAGTTACCCATGTCCAAGCAGACAGCAACAGTAGCACACAATGGTTGCAAATCAATCATACTTGCTTGTTTACACGGTTCTTGGCCGCTGTGTTTTTGAGACATCGGTAAACCACACAACGATGTGTGGTACAATTCATACTCCTTAATCTAATGGCACTGGTCATTGCAGGCTTTTTAGATTTGTCAAGACCTGCTCTACTCTCCTGTATGTGTTACCATTACTTTACAGTACATCTAGCGTTCATGTACTGCGACATTTTGCCGAAACACACAATTTTCACGAATTCACACATGATTCTTCACTATTTGCATAACTGTCACTGCAATTATTGTTCACAGTGTAGATAGTCCTTGATTAAGGGATTCAGTGACATCTCGCTCAACACTTTATCATTTTGGAGTCTCGTGCTACACTAATTTTACTGCACGCTGGAGGACCAAAATGTGATGGTTTCTCAGTCCCCATCCCCATTTTATATACGCTGGCTGATATAAAACACTGCTGTGTCAGTGCTATTTATAGCCTTTGTTCCTGCATCTTTTGAATAGAATATTCTAATTTTCTCATGTAGAAGATATTGCAGTTTCTTTCGTGACATTATTTTGTAATGCTTGAAATCCTTCCTGAGTGGGGGGTGGGTAGGGGGATTACTACTGGCCTGAAAGATAAGACTGTTCTCTATCAAAACATCAAAACTAGTTCATGTGTTATGAACAGAGTTGTTTATAACCTCTTATTTTGTGTGATTGTTTAAATTAATGTATTAGACAGACTTAAATAATTATTGGTATAGTGTATTTCACATGACTAGTCAAGTACAGCCTCATAATACAGAACTACATAAGGACCCATGGACATACTAATGTTTGTAGATTAAGGAGTAGTTTGCTTAAATTACATCCGCTCTACTCCACCCATGTGAGAACTCTCTTTATAGCCAAATAGTACGGATATGTATTTGTAAGATGTAAAAGGCACTAGTTGAGGTGAAAAATGCCAGACAACATGTACTGAAATATTTAATTATTCACTTGCTAGCAAACACTGTCTTCCACATTGTGACTAATGCACATAATGCACAAAAACACATGTTAGTTAAATAACAGATAAGTGAAGCTAATTCTGAACATCTGATACAAACTATAGTCTTCAGTCAAGTGTAAGAATCCAGAAGAAGGACGGGCATGACAAATACAAAGAACAGGTAGCCTTACTGCTTGCTAGGTATTAACAAATGCCTAAAACAAGGAATAAGCTTACTTATTGGAGTCACTTGATGACTTGAATTTCATATTCAAATGAAATGGACACACAATTAGACCATGTTTATCAGTACGCTTTGTGATAAAAACACACCACAAAGCTTACGTTATGTTGTTCATCATTAAGTTGGCAAACTGTGATCTGCATGGAGTAAGAAAGTTAACAGAAAAAAATATAAAACCCCAGATTCTTATAATCCAACTTTTAGTAGAGAAAAGTCAAAATCTTAAAAACCTATCTACCTGATAAGATTTTCATTTACAATCAACAGGGTTCTACTACCAGCACTATCAAAATTATTATTGTTTTAAATTATTAACTTCAAATTTAAAGATAATTTAATCTACATTATTGTTTATTTTATTCCTCACTGTCCACTTATTCATAACTAAAGAAATTACTAGACTTTACACATACACTAGCACCTTTTTTTTAGACATTTTACATACTTCTAAATTAAATGTTAGAAAGCAATAAGTGGTGATGTGTATAGTTACCCGCATCACAAATTTTTTCATTCTTACTATCTTACATAGATCCAGCCAAATGAAAATCAGTAAAAAAAATTCTAAAAATATCCTTAGGCAACAACATACTTACAATTAAGCCTCTTCTAACCAAATACAAGAGACTGATCTTATCAAATGTGTGTCCTGTTATTCCCCACAACATCCTCGAGGACAAACTTAAGAAACATGATATATGGTTGGGATTGGAAACTTCATTTCTGAGAGCAGGTGTCTCTGAACCGGGCTTCTCCGACATCATGAGCTTTCGAAGGCAAATATACATTCACCCTGAAGACATTTCTAAAGTACCTCCATCAATAAGAATTAATTATAAAGACACAGTTTACTAGATTTACCCCTCAACAGATATGATATCATGTTTTCTCTGCACGCAATTAGGACATTTGGCAAAAAATTGTGACAACAATGTACACAAGACAAACGAATTGGAAGCAGAACAGGATACTATACTTAATAAAAACATTCCGAATTACAATACCATACTGGAACAAAGCTTTCCTGCATTGAAAACTCCTGTAGGAACTGTTAACCCGTCATTAGAAACAAGTAAATAAACTAAACACGAAGAGAAATTCCCTAGAAATACAACAAAACGTACGCTTTCATTAACAACATCAAGTGCTGAAGAAAATCCCACCTAAAATTCACCAGATTGCCCAGAAAATAACATAATAACTAAAACCCATAACAAGAAACAAAAACAAATAGTACCAACATCTTCTGATTGTGGAAGTCTTGTTCCTCTAGACTATCAGCTTCAACCGCTAAAAAGCTTACTTACGAGTGAAAATAATCCATATATTCTAAACTACAATCAGCTCAAGACATTTCTTGAAAGAGCTAAGGGAAAATCTGACTTGCATGAATTAACACTTGAATTCACTGAGAACATCCCAGCATTCATTTCCTTACTCAAAGCCACTTACCAGTGTCTTACGGAAAGGAAAATCAAAAGCAATTTTACGAGAATTATAAACAAACTTTCAATAGGCATCAATAAGGAATCTGAAAGTGACGCATCGTTTTCAAGTGGTGATGAAACTACTCCCCCCACTTCAATTCTACAAAAAATCAACACTGCTTCCCACACCTCATAAAACAACCTATCTTACAATAGAATATCAACGGGTACTATCCACACAAAAAACTTGGAACTGATTATGAAAAAATTTTCTCCTGACGTTATCGGCCTACAGGAAACCAATTTTAAAGAGAGTTACCATGCAAAAATAAAAAATTACTCAGCTGCTTTCAAAAACAGAACCAACTCTCAACACGGTAGTGGTGGAGTCGCCATATATGTTAGCAGAAAACTCAGCAAAACAAATGTTGCAATAAATACTGATATTGAGGCAGTAGCTGTGTCTGTATTACTCCATATCGGTTTGTTGACAATTTGTAATGTTTATTTACCAAACTGGTACAATTTCTCTGATAATGACATAATGGGTATTGTAAATCAACTACCCAAACCTTTTCTGATAGTAGGGGATTTTAATAGTCATAGCTTTATCTGGGGTTCTTACAAAACAGAAAAGCGCAGAAGGGTCATCGAGAAAATAATACAAAACACAAACCTTGTAATATTGAACAAAAATCATTATACTCACTTAAATATGTCGTAGGCCTACAACAAATTTAGCTCGATTGACCTTGCACTTTGCAGCCCTTCCATAGCTCATCTACTCAGCTGGACAGTCTCTTTGTGATCTCTATGGCAGAGATCACTTTCTTATTTTCTTGGAAATGCATCATAGAGGCCCTAACCTAATACCCCAGCGTAAATGGAAATTCAGTAAAGCCAATTGGGAAAAATACCAAAACATAATCACGGAGCACTTAAGCGCTCTTTATGCACACGAACCAGAAAATTTAACAGTTAATAACAAAGTTGAGATAATTACTAACTTAATACTGACTGCTGCTAATCAGAGTATTCCAAAAACCGCCAATAAGGGTACCAAGTCTCGAGTTCCGTGGTGGAATGAAGAATGTAAGGTGGTGCATCGTTTAATGCGTAAATCTTATAATACTTACAGAAGGCATCCAACTTATGATAACCAGATACAATACAAGCGATATAGAGCGAAGGCTCGTAGAACCTTCAAACAATGCAAGAGGGCGGCGTGGACTTCATATGTTTCATCCATCACTAATCAGACACCGACCACCGATGTGTGGAAGAAACTTCAGAATATAAAAGGCCTCACAGTATCGAACGGGACTAAAGTATTTCAAGAAATCAAAAAAACATATAACATTTCAATAAATAAAATCACAAAAACAAGTGCAGTTATGGATCTCAAAATTAATCACCTTATTTCTCTAAAGGAGCTAAAAAATGTTCTGTCAAAATGTAGAAATTCTAGTCCAGGGCAAGATGGTATCCATAACATCTTTCTTAAAAATCTTCATGAAGCAGCACTGACATTCCTTATAAGTTTGTTCAATGTTATATGGTGTTCCGGAACATTCCCTAATAAATGGAGGGAAGCGATAGTTATCCCACTCCCTAAGCCAAATAAAGATCATTGTAAACCTGAAAACTATCGTCCAATTGCTCTTACCTTTACTTTATGTAAGTTAATGGAAAAAATTATTAACAGAAGATTACAATGGTACTTGGAGAGTATTAAGTTCTTATCAGCGCATCAGAGCGGTTTTCGAAAAGCTCGATCTAGTTTAAATCACTTAATAAATATTGAAACAAATGTCTGCGAGGCCTTTATAAATAACGAACATCTTGTTGCCGTCTGCTTGGATCAGGAAAAAGCTTATGAACTGGTATGGAAGGACCAAATTGTATACATTATGAAAAACGTTGGAGTTATGGGATATTTACTTAACTTTGTAATAAACTTCTTACAGCACAGAAAGATCCGGGGTAAGAGTGACTGGCATATTATCAGATAAATATAAAATCTCAAACGGAGTGCCACAGGGTTCTCCACTTAGTGCCAATCTCTTTTTAATTGCCATTAACGAAATTTCTTCTGTAATATCAAAGCCCATCCAAAAATGTCTTTTCGCCGATGATTTAACGCTTTTGTGCAAAGGAATCAACATCCAGTCCACTATGGTCTGCATTCAGGAAACACTCAATAAATTAACTAACTGGGTGCAAAACACGGTTTTAAATTTTCAGAATCAAAATCTGAATATATAATTTTTTCTCGCATCAGAAGACCACAATCAAGAAATATAAAGTTGTCACTTGGAACCAAAGAAATTAGACGATCAAATCAAATCAAAATATTAGGTCTCACGTTCGACCAGCGACTCACATGGGGTACTCATATAAGGACATTAAAAGGTGAATGTTTAAGGAGAATGAACCTTATTAAATCAATCGCATCATGCAACTTGGGTGCCAGCAAAGACGTAATCATGAACACCTACAAAGCCTTTATAAGGTCAAAAATGGATTACGGAGCAATAATATATGACTCAGCTAAACAAACCATTTTAAAATCTCTGGAGATTATACATACATCCACCCTACGCCTGGCCCTATGAGCGTTTAGAACTAGCCCGATTAACAGCATTCTAGCCGAGTCTCATGAATATCCGCGTAGAATAAGAAGAATAAAACTCTGTCTGTCATTTGCCTCAAGAGCAGCTTCAAATCCTGATAACCCTGTAAGTCTTAAATGTGTTCTCAAATAGGAACAGCGACAAATTTGCTAAACACCCAACCCTAACCAAACCATTTTATGAACGTATTAATTAATATCTACCTACGCAAATTAAACACTCATTTTCCTTCTGTTTTCACCCAGCAACATCCACCAGAGCCTCCTTGGTGTCGTAAACCTCTCAAATTTGATAACATAATCTCAGAATCCCCAAAAGCTACTACAACTCCATACACTTTCTTGTCTAAGTTCTACGAAAAACTTGATAAATACACAGAGTACACTCATGTGTTCACGGATGGTTCTCGCACAGACGGAAACAATGGATGTGCAGTAATATTATCTGGACATGAATACTTATTCAGGTTGGACAGGGTCTGCTTGGTTTTTTCTGCGAAGCATATGCAATTCGTTCAGCACTGGAAATAATAAAAGATTCCATGGGTTCCAAGTAATCTCAGATTATCTTCTCAGATTCTCGAAGTGTTTTAGATAGTCTGCAGCAGGAGGACAGCAAAGAACCCATTATTCAAGACATAAGTAACATAACCCTTGATATCTCAACTAGACAGTTCAAGGAAATTATTTTCAGTTGGATACCATCGCACATCGGAATTAAGGGCAACGAGATGGCTGATAGGGCTGCGAAAACTGCTACGTCAAGTCAATATCATCCTCATAAACTATCCCACAATGACCTTAAGAAATATCTGCATTTAAAACTTCTGGAGCACTGGAATGATGAATGGCTTAAGTAACCACCCGCCAAGCTATTCCGAGTGAGGAAAAATATTTACGAGCAGCACTCACTTGCTACAGACTCCAGGAGAAATCAAGTGGTCATAACAAGACTCCGCATTGGCCACACGCTACTGACTCACAAGTACATTTTCACAAGAGAGCCTCCTGCGAGATGTAATCGCTGTGGCACGGTTTTGTCAGCTTTCCATCTTGTTTCAGAGTGCCCTGCTCTTCAACATCTACGGAGCAAATTTAATATCCCTGCAGATGTGCGAAAAAGTTTAAATGACAAGACTGCAGCTGCCAACATACTTCTCCTCTTAAAGGAGATTCAGTTGTTAACAGCAATATAGGTACGAACTAAGAAAATTATAAGAACATTAATAATTGTGTAATTAAGTTAATGGACTGATATGTTATTATGACTTATTGTTATATAGTTGTTATATTTTGTTACTTAGTGTTATATTTATTATATGTATACTTAGTTATATTTATTTATGTGTATGATGTGTATTTATATTGCTTGTGTTATGGGGGGTAAATATGTCTCATTTTATTTTGCATCAGTTAAACTAATACTGTTATTTGTTAAATAGTTTTATCTATCTTATTTGTTTACACTATTTGGTATTTAAACAAATATTTACTATATGTTAATACATCTGTTTAAGAATTTGTACAAATTCATTTTTGTGGTTGCTAACGACCGTTGCTGTTGCAGTGACCTTAAAAAAAATCTAAAACATATTTAACCTTGAAACAAAGATCACATGTAGAATTACACATGTACTAATTAGTAAACAATTAAAGGAAGTGGCTGGCTACTCTTAATGTAATTTTAGTACATACGTCACACACACTTAACCATATTTACCACACACACACACACACACACACACACACACACACACACACACACACACACACACACACACACACACACACACACACACACACACACACACACACACACACACACACACACACACACACACACACACACACGCACGCACGCACGCACGCACGCACGCACGCACGCACGCACACGCACACACACACACACACAAGGCTTGGTATGTTTACAACCCTGTGCAAATGAACAATCCTACAATAAATATAATTTTCTTATTAAACACAATTTTCTCAGTAAACCTTTCAAGAACACAGTTCATTACTTCTTGTTTAACAAACTCCTATGTACTCACTTGAAGCAAAAATCTTTGCAGTAAGCATGAATTCAGTTTTTTTTAATCCACTTCAAAAAGAAGGAGGTTTTGTATTAATCCCAAGTTTATTTTATTGTATGTTCTCGCCGATTACTCGAGAACGGCTAGACCTATTTAATAAACCGTTTTTATTTTAAAGGACATGTAACAGCAGAATACTGTATTTTATACTTACATTTGTGCTTTAAAAATTTAATAATAGGCTGTGACAACTGCATTATTATGGTTACATTTGTATTATTAGCTTTTGTTATTCTCACATTATGACATAAAACTGTAGGAGTTATTCAATACTCAAAAAACACTTCTGGATGTTGTTCTGTGACCCTTTGGCCCTCTAGCATGTGAATCATCTAATCAAAAGTAGCCTATTTAGTATCTCTCTGTTCTGTACATGCTATAACTACCGAAAAAGAATTAACAGTAAGAATCCCATACTTGTGACTTTAAAAAAATGCGATCAAACCATTTTTCAAATCTAGAATACCTTTGTTAGTTTGATCTTCATCAATATAACCATCAATTGATGTATAAAAACATACATTCAAATTCATCCAATGATTATTAAATACATTATGATATTATTCAATATAGTTTCTTCTGCAAGTTGTATATATTATGTTTTTGTCGTTTCAATACCTTACACACGTTTCACTGAAACACATCAACAACACTGGATGTTTGTAAGCAAGTCTATTCATTTATTTATTTACAAACCTCCGATGATGCTGATGTGTTTCAGTGAAACGTGTGTAGGGTATTGAAACGACTAAAACATAATATACAACTTGCAGAAGAAACTATATTGAATAATATCATAATATACGTACATAATTGCTGCACGAAACTTTGAGTTACATATATATAGAAAATGATGAATGGCTATTAAAATATAACCTTGACTGAAAGTCCGTCATCGCCAAATACTCCATATTTTGCTTTTGAGTGTTAGCATTTGCTCCCAATGATATGCATTTTCTGTAATACCTTTCACCTATAATCTTATCTATGTCACTTATAGTCCATGTACTTGGATCTAATAAGAAAAAATCTACACAAGCAGCTACTGCTATGCGAGTATACTGTCTACCATGTGAAACAATGTTGAACCGTTCATCACCTTGATGAAACATAAAATCGACATGTTATTGTTTACATTTATATGTTTTTTGAAAGTGTATTTTTTGAAAGCACCCCTTATTTAACTCATCAATCGGTGCTTTTATGTCCCTTTCTTGGATCTCTTGAGTCTCCACTTGCATGTCATCTCTGTATAACACATTTTCTATCACCTGGACTATCTCAGAAATATTATAATTAAATACATTGGCAATGTTGGGTCTAGTGTCAAGATTTATATTTGTATGGTTTAATAACCACTGAAGTCCAATTCTTAGTTGTTCCATATTTATTCAGAATTCTCCATGCTGCTACAGATTTTCACAACTTTCTGCTATAATTACTAATCCTGCGATTTCGTTGTAAGGCTGTAAGGTAAATCTTTACGATTTTACTTATAAAAAACTTAGTGTTCCGAGTCGTCAAACAATAGTGATATTTAACTAATCCTGCATTAGAGAAAGGTAGTGGGAGTTGTTCAGTAACTTCTACGACGTTTTGAGCAAATAAAACCAATTACCCTTTACATGAATATTAGCCAAATCTATTCTGAACATTCATGCTCTTTAAAAATATGATCATTCTTGCTAGCATTCATTGCCCTGTATGTGATAAAGTCTTCAGTTCTGGCAGTACATTTTATTCCAAACCACTTGAGAAGAAACTTTATGTTTCTTTATATTCCTGTCGAGCAACAAGTGCATACCTGATGAAACATACGAGGGCTATTTTTTTTTTCAACCTCCGGTGAGTTGACAAACCTGGTTCTATTGTCACAACAACAATCTGATTGTTGATTAATGTTTTTCAGGCTTTGTTCTAACCTATAACCACTGGTTGTATAGTTATTTTGTCTATTACTGTGGTGACGACAGTTTAATTATGGCAAGTACAATTGAAATTACCTCCAAGTGTGAAATTCAGTCTGTTATTAGATTTCTTCAAGCTGAAGGTCATAGTGCTGCAGAAATTCATCGAAGGTTGTGTAATATGTATGGAGAAAATGTGATGAGTGGAGGTCCAGGTCGGGAATGGTGTCGAAAATTTAAAGAAGGGGGAATTGATGTTCATGATGAAGGAGGGCAAGGAAGAAAGTCCGTGGCTATTGATGATGTTGAAAGGGTAGACAGGACGGTTCGAGAGCGCCGTCGTTTCACAAATACTGAACTTTCAGCTCATTTTCCTGAAATTTCTAAGTCTGCTCTTTATGATACTCTTACTCAGAAGCTTGGGTATAAGAAATTCTATGTTCGGTGGGTTCCCAAACAACACAGTTACACTCACACAAAACCTGCTTCATGAATTTGGTTGGGAAGTCCTTGATCACCCACCTTATAGCCCAGACTTAGCACCAAGTGACTACCATTTGTTCACTGACTTGAAAAAGTGGTTAGGTGGGCAGCGGTTTGACTCCAATGATGAGTTAAAGTCCAGTGTGGCAGATTGGCTGACTACTCAGGAGCGAACATTCTACAACATGGGCATAGAAAAGTTGGAGCCTCGCTATGATAAGTGCCTCATCAATGGTGGTGACTATGTAGAAAAGTAGTTTACATATATATGAAACTTTTGTATATAATAAAATTATTGATGTCGTTCATGTGTCTGTTTATTGGTCCATTGGAGGTTGGAAAATAAATAGCCCTCGTATAACATACAACCTTCAAAGTTCCATTATTCTGTTGTTGGAGGTGAAAAAGCTGATTACAGTCACCTGATTCAAGCCATTCAGATGCATAAACGCACAAATGACTATTGTTTGCATTCAAAAAGTATAACGAATCAGGCTGTGTGTAGGTTTAAATATCCAAAAGAAGTAGTAGGTGAAAATTAATTGAGTTTATTTCCGTTGGATCTGGATTCATTCCAAAAAGGAATGATCCTAAGTAAACGGTCATAATCCATCTATCTTGAAAATCTGGCATGGACACATAGATACACAAGCTATTTTATCAACGAATTCCACTGCAAAATATGCGATCAAAAACAAGCCGAGATCAGTGGGTACGAAAGACGTTGAAGACGTTTTTATTAAAGACGTTAAGAAAGATTTCATTTCAGCAGATAAAAATGACAATATTAATAATGCAATTAGAAAGATTTTAGTAAATCTGTACTCAGAAAGAGACTACTCAGCACAGGAATTTTTTATTTTTATTTTGTAGGTTAGCCATTTTGTAGATCAACCAGACAACTTGTTGCCATTAATTTGTTTGATGATGCAGTAAATCTATTAATAATGTACTACACATTTTGTTAATGTGAAATTATCTACAGTATCAACAGTTAACACAATATGAAAAGGGAACAGAACTGACTAACAGGCTTTGTAATTCCTATCGTACAGCAGCATTTTAGTACTGACAGAATATTACACAATATGTTAAGTGTACATGATGTATTGTACATACACTGTATATCCAGTGCCAATGACTAGAATTAAAGCAACATGTTTGGGCAAGTAAACCAAACATCAAATATTCCTACACGTGATGCGTGTTTAAAAGTATTGGATTCGTTTTAAAATTTAATTTTCATAGTTTTGTCTGATAATTATACCTTTATAAACTTCGTAAAATGAAAATTGGATGTAGTTTATTATAACATCTGTTATAAAAACCAGTGCAATTTCAACAAAACAAAAAGTATGTCCTATTTTTGGTGATGGCACTGCCATTCAAAAGATCATTGTTGTGTGTGAATTGTGTAATATGTTCAAATAGTATGTGTGATTTGGCAGAAGCTAATGGATACAATAGAACAATAATTAACAAACTCCTATGCACAACCCAAAACAAACAAGAGACAAAAACAGAAAACAACAAATTCATAACACTCACCTATATAAATAGCTACACTGAAAAAATAGTCTGGAAATGTAAAAAATTTTTAAAGATATTGTAATCAAAACATTCAATTATAAATATAACTATTTCACTAACGACTCGGAACACAAAGTTTTTTATGAGTAAAAACATAAAGTTTTACCTTACAACCTGGACCGGTTTTCACTTTTAAAAAGGTTCTTCAGAGGTTGCCGCTGGTAGCGCTGTCCGTCCTGTTGTGGGTGACGGAATCGATTTTTGAAAGATCGATGTTGTGTGTGTGGGGTGAGATATGTTCGAATAATGCGTGCGATTTGAATTGTGTCTGTTCGTTTAGGATGTCGCTTTTATTTGTTTTCGTGTGTTTGTATATTTCCAATTGTTCTAGAGTGTCTAGTTTTTGGCCTTTTGTGTGTACATGTAGAATGTTCATGTTATTGTCGATGTTTTTGTATGTGTGGTTTGCTTCAATGAGGTGGTTTGCAAAGGTGGATTCTGTAGTGGAGTGGAGTGCCTTTGTGTGTTCAATTTATCTCTGTTTGAAGCTACGTCCTGTCTGGCCTATGTAGAATTTGTTGCAATTTGAGCAATTTAGTTTGTAAACACCAGGTTGATCAAATTTGTTTTGTGCTTTGTGTGTGTGTTTTGATAGTGTGTGTTCTGTTTTGTTAGTAGTTTTGTAAGCGATTCTGTATCCTGCTTTTTTTTAATTTGTGGGCTATTTTTTCAGTTTGTTTGTTGATGTATGTTAGTGTTATGAATTTGTTGTTTTCTGCCTTTGTCTGTTGTTTGTTTTGTGTAGGAGTTTATTGACTATTGTTCTGTAGTATCCGTTAGATTCTGCTAGATATTTTATCGTGTTTAGTTCGTCTTTGTAGTCTTTTTTATCTAGGGGGATGTTGTTAAGTCTATGTATCATGGTTCTGAAGGCAGCTAGTTTGTGTTGTATTGGGTGATTGGAGGAGTTGTGTATAAGTGTGTCAGTTGTAGTCGGTTTTCTGTATATACTGAATTTGTGCCTGTGTTCACGTTTTGTGATGGAGAGGTCTAAGAAGTTTATGGTATTGTTGTGTTCATATTCGGCAGTAAAGGTTATGTTTTTATGTATTCTGTTTATGTGCGTTAGTAACTGTTCACATTGTCTTTTGTTTCCCCTGTATAGTATTAGAATGTCATCAACGTATCTGTGCCAATATAGTATTTTATGTGAGTGTCTGTCATTGTTTGTTAGTATTTTTGTTTTTTCTAAGTGTTGGAGGAAGACTTCTGCTAGAATGCTGGATATGGGGGAGCCCATGGGTAGAACATTATTCTGTGTGTAAAAATTATTGTTATATGTACAGTAGTTTTGTTTTGTGATAATGTTCGTGGCATTATGGGGGATGTGTATGTCTTTTATTTTTGTTACTAGGTCTGTGTTGTTTTTTACTGCAATGTTGTTGTCTAGTTGTGTGCGTTGTCTGATAATTTTGTCTAGATGTTTTGCGAGTTTGTGTGCAGAGGCATTACGGTAGTTGATAATGGGGCGGATCGGAATATCTTCTTTATGGATTTTGGGAAGCGCTTGGAGGGTAGGGGCTGATGGTCAGATTTGTTTCATGTAGGGCTTTTGTTTGTGTGTCATTATGTGTTTGGCTTTGTTGATTAGTTGTTTTATTGTGTTTTGGTATCTGTCGGTGGGGTTGTGTTTTAGTTCTGTGATGTTGTTCTGTTCCATGAAGTTTTGTACTTTGTTGTGTAGGTTGTCTGTGGAGATGATTAAAGTCGTGTTGCCTTTGTCTGCTTTTACAAATGTGATGTTGTGTTTGTGTGCCTTTTCCCTCAGTTTGATGGCTGTGTGTATTTCTGAGTTGTGGTTCTTGTTGTCTGGTGTCTTATGTGCTCCTATTATATTGTTTACGTCAGTGGCGGCTCGTGACTTAAGAGGCTGGAGGGCGCGTTCTTAGGCTTTATAAAAATTTGAACTCTCCTCAAACACTGTGAGCTGCTGTAGATAGTCTGCGATTTTATTAATAAACAAAACTAGACACATTCTTAGTCTCTTCACTGTCTCTTTAGTGTCGAAAGTGACCACAAAAATGTCTATACTGTTCCCACAAAACAGTAAGACACTATATTTACACTATACTATTATTTTTATGATAGCTACACTCTAAACAGATCATGTATTTGTAGAGAAAGTCCATTCGCCTTTCCTATAAATTAATGAATTTTTCTAGCACTCTATTATCAAAGTCCTTCATTTCTTTAACAAGTTTCTTGTTGATAGATAGCATCGCAACAGCATTCAGTCTCTCGTTTTTCATTGTATTTCTCAAGAAAGTTTTTAGTCTATTCAGAGTCAAAAAGCAGCGCTCAGGTTTGGCAGTTATCAGAGGGGTAGTTATGATAATTTTTATAAGTTTCAATACATCTTTGAAAACTGATGTAAGATTGTTTTCTTTCATAAAGTTAAGAAGTCTTATTGTGCCTTTAATATAATATAATTGTTTCAATTCACTCCGAACTTTGTTTTCTTGTAAGAAAGGGTAATGCTGAATCACTCGCTAAAATTTTTCTTGCTGAAAGTTTGTAGAAAAAAGTGAAAATAAGTCGTCATTGGACATTAACAAAGCTGCCACCAGGTGTCTCGTGTAAGTAAATCTACCTTTTACTTGAGTTATAATGATGACATACTTCTTTTCCATCCCCTATTCTAGTGCTGCATCCAACATTATTGTTCCTTTTTTTTGGGTACTTAAGGAATCTTCGTTTATTTGTCTTTCTATTTTATTTATTTTCTCCCTCCCTTTCTACATCTCATTTTCAAAAATTCTGATGTCACTTTGCCACATTACACTGCCTTTGTTCCTACTCTGTAGTTATTGGTATATTATGTTCGTGTGATATAGAATTCTATGGAAAAAAGTTAGCCAGAACATGAAATTTTGGTTCAGAAGAGTCCTTCTGTGACCATTCCTTCATTATGAATAGTAAAATAATTACCTCTTTTTTGTCCATCTGGGGGTCGTTTCCTTTTCATATATTACAACGCGTTTCGGGACATGTCCCATCATCAGGTACAATCCCTTTAGTGAAGTTTGTTAAATGATTAAAACATTAAAACAATTTACATACAATTTTTCACGTGTCATAATTAAATATAAAATAAAAATATCTAAACGCGGCAACACACGCGATGTCGTTGGTGCGCACCACGGAATACTACAGTCGACTGTTGTGCTTATGTTGTTTTTTGTATCACAAAAAAGAGGTAATTATTTTACTATTCATATACGGTACATATAAGTGGCCTGGATACCGAAAAGCATGAATTCCTTCATTAACTAAGAGTTTGTTTGTACACTTTTCTTAAAAATTTCAAAACATTCTTCCAACTTATATTGGTTTTCGTATACAACATTGATTGTACGAATGTAGTAATTCCATTTTGTTATAGAAACTCTGAGTAACCTGGCTTACATTACTTCCTCCAAAACGTTCGTTCGTAGAAATGATGTGACAAAAGTGCTGGAATGGCAGACAGATTTGAGAAAGAACTCTAACTTTGTTGTTTACACTTGCTGCTTTTTCTAATAACAAATTATTTGATGAATGTAACAGTGTACAAATTATGCGAGCGGATACACTTCTCTAATTTTTACCTGTACACCTCCAACAGAGCCACACATAACATTAACGCCATATAAGTCTCTGCAACGTTTACTGTGATGTGTGCAGAAGACGATTATGTTGTCCATTATGCACTTTGCTAAGGTTTCTGCATATTTACCTTCAGGACTGAGAAATCCGCAAAACATTTCGTATACCGATCCCTTAAACACGTATTTAAAAACTAATACCATATGCAGTGGCTTGTCACGTCGGTTGTCTAGTCACATTCGATTGCCACAAATTCAGAAGCTTGTATCTCCTTTTCTATTTCTTCCCTGCAGACACTTGGGTAAAATGATAAAACAAAACCTAATAATTCGACACTACAATATTTGCCTAAATTATTCATGACGCTATTAAATAAATACACACACTAAAAACCTAAACACTAAACAAATGCCTGCACTGAATTAATCGCAGCGGAGAAAGTCTAAACACCTAAAAGAGCAAGTCTCAGACTATCAATAGGCTGCGATTAGTTGTACGGAGTGAATCACGTCACGTTTTGCTCAACGAGGCGTGATAGGAGACGCGCCAATTGCCAGTGGAAATACCGCCTATAAGCTTACAGGTTCATTCAAAGATGGACAGAGTGCGGGATGGAGAAATGGGCACGATTGGAAGAGCGCCGTGATGCTGTTTCGAAAACATTTCTGCTATTACCTAACACGACAACATTTTCTCGTCCAAAGTATTAAATAAAGATATAATGACTTTCCACGAGCGGTGATAATGGATTGTTTAGTGATATGATTCAAACTGGAGGGCGCGCGCTTTAGCGCCCTAAGAACGAGCCGCCCCTGGTTTACGTTATGTCTTAGTGTGTCTTGATGTTCTGGTGGTGTGTTTT
The DNA here is from genome assembly GCA_034769895.1 of Magicicada septendecula. Classification (NCBI taxonomy): domain Eukaryota; kingdom Metazoa; phylum Arthropoda; class Insecta; order Hemiptera; family Cicadidae; genus Magicicada; species Magicicada septendecula. The sequence goes on along the minus strand of CM068372.1, from coordinate 233,320,098 downwards.
GTATATTTGTTTCAGTGTCAACTATGAGTTTGGTTAGTGTTTGGTTGTTTTGTTTGTAATGTGTGTTATGTTTTAGGCCTTTATCAAGGAGTGTTTGTTCGTTTTTAGTGATTGTGACGTTCGTGAGGTTTACTGTACGTGGGTAGAATTTGTGTGAAGGAAGGCCGAAAACTAGACACTCTAGAACAACTGGAAATATACACACACATGAAAACAAATAAAAACGACATCCTAAACAAACAGACACAATTCAAATTGGACGCATTATTCGAACATATCTCACCCCACACACACAACATCGATCTTTCAAAAATCGATTCCATCGCCCACAACAGGACGGACAGCGCTACCAGCGGCAACCTCTGAAGAAGCTTTTTAAAAGTGAAAACCGGTTCAGGTTGTAAGGTAAAACTTTGTTTTTACTCATAAAAAACTTTGTGTTCCGAGTCGTTAGTGAAATAGTTGTATTTAGTTAAGTAACGGACACGTCATGGACAACGAAATCCAAGAATTCAATTATAAATCAAAAAACCTCTGAAGATACAGAATAATTTCTGTGAAATGTGCGTCAGGTGTAAACAAACCTGCTTGCAGTGTATTTATTTGAAGATATTAAATGTAAAAAAGCAGGATACAGCATTGCATACAGAACTATAAACAAAACAGAACACACACTGTCAAAAAATATACACAAACAGCTAAACAAATCTGATTTACCTGGTAGTTACAAATTACACTGCTCAGAATGTTACAAATTCTGGGCCAGACAGGACAGCTTCAAACAAAGGTACATACATTGAGCACATAAAAGCATTACACTCCACCACTGAATACACCTTTGCAAAACATCTCATTGAGACAGACTACACATGCACAAACATTAACAAGAACATGGAAATTCTACATGTACACACAAAAGGCCACAAACTGACACTCTCAAATCGCTAAAAATATACAATCACATGATGCTTAGAAACAACATCCTAAACGAACAGACACAACTTAAATCACACATACTATTTGAACATATTACACAACACACATGCACAGCAATGATCTTTTGAACAACAGCATTCCTAGTGGCAGCCTCTGATGAAGCTTGTAATGAGAAGCTTGATTGGTTCAGGCTAGTTTAAACAATTTAAAAATGTTTAATCTAAAATAATTGTGTTCCATGCCGTAATAATATATTTTAGTTGGTAAACTGAAAATTTTTACAGATTTTATAAATAATTTAAAATTTAATTGTATTTGGATATTGCCACTGATATCTGCTGAACTACTAGTCACTTCATACTTCGTGAAGCTCTTAGTATTTCCATAGTCTTATCAAAAGTGACTTGTTCAGAACAAACTGACTAGCAGTTCAGAAGTAAAAGTAAAAAAAAAAAATAAATAATAGGGACAACTAACAAACCAAAATAATTTGTTAAAACTCGTAATTTGTTCATTGTTAAAAATGGCATTTGTTTACAGAATAAACCTTTCAATGAGAACATTTTTATCTGCTCACCCAATATGGTTATATCAAGGTTTAAGAAGTAAAACAGTGGATGAGCTGGAAGTACAGCTAAACAACGTAGTAATGACTATTAATTTTTATTGGTAGCTTTTCATAACCTTGTCAGTCAGTTATCATGAAACTTACAGTTATTATCCCTTTGATAGTACTCATTTTTTTAAATGCTGATCTCTCTATTTAAAAAAGGATCACTTAAAAGTATCAGAGTCTTTACAGTTTTGACAATGAACTGTAACTTTATCCCACAAACGTTCATTTACAATTTTCTGAGAAGTAAAGGAAAATCAACTTTTTGAACAGGTATGAATGACTCAGGGCTACAAGATTTTACACACATACTTTATTATATCAGATACTTTTTTATTCTATTGGAAACATCCAATGCCTAAATTCTGTTAACATTTCTAAAGAATGTTTCCCTAAATTATTTTATAAAACTGCTAGAATGTATTATAATGAAAATTTCTAGGTGTAAGTATTACAGAGAGATTATGAGGTATTCTGAGAAAACGAACACTACTTATTAAAGTTCTTTTTCTTAAGCATACTATTTTAATATCATCCTAATAATGTTCTAAAATCATTGCTATTTTGTCATCATCAGAAGTCTGTGATGATTTTTGTTATCAAATTAAAAAATACAAGCTGATGTTTGAAAATAATAATTAACTTGGATATATAATTAATATTTGGTACAAAACAAAAAGGTACACCTTCATATCCATCAATACAAGTTGGTTGACTAACCCATAATTTATGCATGCAATATAATATTTATATTTTTATAAATATAAAAAATATATATTTATATCTAAAACTGTGTAGATAATATGCATTAAATGGTATTTATAAGTGTAATATAATTAAAAATAATATACTTTATTAAAACAATTTTGGGTAAAAATTTTGTAATGCAAATCACTATTCACAATACCCCATACTGTTTCAAAACTACTACTTTAAACTTAGCACACACACACAAGGTCTAATGCTATTACTAGTTCTGTGCTTTGGAATACAAACTGCCAAAGGCCTTGGCCATTAAAACCTGATTTAGTAACACACATGGTGTGTGTTGAACTGTAATTGCGTGGATCAGAGATAATTAACTTATCTCAAAAAAGGCTTGTATAACTACTACTATATCACCTACAGCTAATTATGTGATTAGCTGTCAAATACTTACAAATTATATTTATTTGCAACCGCGTTCTTTTACTACCATGAATAGAAATATATCACGTTCGGAAATTCTTTAATTTTACGAATCCACTTCTTCAGAAAGTAAATAATAAAATAAATCAAAAATTTGTAAATCCTTATGCTGTTTCAAAAGGTGAACAGCATTTAAACAGGCCTACTTGATATTTTAAAATCTACAAATTTCAGAAAACTATTTGCAGATAAATAATAGGTGAAAAGTCTATTTTATAATTTTTATCTCAAACCGATTTTTTTACAAAACAAATATTTCATATAAACAACGCGGATTTTTGACGAGCCTAAGCAACAAATACACTGCGTTTGTCTCTTATTCATATATCTGATGTAACAATAAAATTTAATACAAATAATACAGAAATTTTGAATAAATAAAACTTACCGCATCCCAAAATGTGAGAAATTTAAATTTTCCTCCAAAAGCAGACATCAGAGGCAAGACTTCTTTGGGAACCAGCACATAAAAATAATCATAAATAACGCTGTAACTAAATTGAACCGCTCCGACAACATGAAATACATAAACCAGGTACTTGTAAGGATATTCTTTTGTAGATATTTCCATTTTAATAATGGTAATTTAATAATACGTTTGTACTGACAAAAACGTTACTTATCAGTTATCGACTCGATAAAATTTCGACAATTTTGAGAGCGAAAAACAATGTTATTATGTGTGAAATCGACTGTATTCTCTGTGGCTCAATGTTGGGTAGCGTCTTTTTAATATTAAAAACAAGTACATATAAAGGATAACATAACTTTCACTCTTTGTTATCGGAAAAAAATAACCTTAATCTTGCTTAACAAGTCCAAGTGCAAGGCAAGAACGCACAGAAGGTAACCAACAGAAACCACAGTCGAGACTGAGCGACCAGTGCAAGCTCAGCTGTCACACACAGCTGACTACATACATTCAATATCTTCCTCCCCCCTCCCGTAAAGTTGTACGTCCTTCAAAACGTCACAGCTGAAAAGTTACAATGTGTGTCAGGAGCATATTGTTTGTTCTCAGAGTGGGAAATATGCAGTTACGGTTATCGTACTTCCGATTTTGTAACTGTAACATGTTCATTTATTATTAATTTTTATAATTACTGAATTTATGATGGTGTGTATGGATCGACAATACAGGTCCAAAAGATTTTGCCAATATTTGGATAATATGATACCGGTAATAATTGGCCCATTAATTCAAAATATTTAAGTGAAACAAAACAATAACTAATAAATGCAAATATAATATTCCTTTTGAAATGATGGGACATTATATAGTTGCAAGAAAGAACAATCTATTTCTTTTATGAAATAAAAATACAAATCAAATAATTTAATGTAATACACTTATTAATATGGCATTCACAATGCATGCTGGCAATTTTTAATATAGTCTGAAGAATTTACACCATTTGACAGCCCCAATTTGTTAAATAATTTTAATTACCATGAAATATGCGTATTGCTTATGCAGTGTACTAGAATTATTTGTAATCGTCTTTTTGAATGGTTAAGCATTTAACAAAGTGCATTTGTTTTAAATTTTCTTTAGTCATGTTTAAGGAGATAAAATGAATTAAAAGCAAAGAATGATGATCTCAGACAGTATGTTCTTTGAGATTTACATCCAAAATCCAAAACTTGCATATAGGTACTACATTTGTTTTCACTATATGTAAAATAGACTTTATTTCATGGTAAGGAGACAATTTATCATGATGGCCAAGCATTATTGTTGTTCAATATGAAACAATTCGAACTGTCTCAGCTGAACTGCCATACGAGGCATGTGAAACTGTGAGGTGTGCAAGAGCCTCATTGCTCTCCAATCCAGCCTACGCAGCTGTGACTATCATCTATGCCAGTGTGTCTCTTAGCTCCTTAAGGGAGCCATGGGGCTGCACCCCTGGTGTGGAGCCAGGCCAGGACAATCAATGCAAATCATTACCTGTACACTATATTATGACACAAAGGAGACCCACAACATCAATGAGGTGGTTTGCAAAGGTGGATTCGGTAGTGGAGTGTAGTGTCTTGTGTTTTCAATGAATCTCTGGTTGAAGCAACGTCCTGTCTGGCCTCAGTAGAATTTGTTACAATCAGACTCACTGACGTAAACCACCTCATTGAAGCAAACCACACATAGACAAACATAAACACTAGCATGGATATTCTACACGTACACACAAAATGCCGAAAACTAGACTCTCTTGAACAACTAGAAATGTGCAAACACATAAAAACAACATCCTAAACGAACAAACACAATTCAAATCACATGTATTATTAGAACATATCACACCGCACACACAACATCGATCTTTCAAACGACAGCACCGTCACGAAGAACAAGACAGACAGCGCTCCTAGTGGCAACCTATGACGAAGCTTATAATAAGCGAAAACTGGCTCAGATAAAAATTTACATTTTTACCAATAATAGACTTAGTGTTCGGAGTCAGTAGTATTATACTTATAATTAGTTATTCAACGGATACATCATAGACAACAAAATCCAAGAGTACCCAAATTGTCATGAAACATATTCTCAAACAACTCCACATGTATGTAACGATTGAATTACCGAATTTTTCATGAATAAGAACAAAAAATTAAACTTAGTAGAATTTTAATACTTTGTCGGAAAAACTTTGTAACAGTAAAACAAACACTCAAATAATAAAAATAATATCTACTAAAATCTAAGGGCATTACGAAACCGGTATATTTAATTTTCGCAGTAATTAGTCTTAATTCCACATGGTGGTAACAATTGTACCTATGTAATATTAATAGTTATATTGACAGTCCAAAAAGTTTAGAAAAAAATATTGGAGTAAATGACTCTGTTCCCCTGTGAATAGCTTTTTGTCGAAAATAGTATGAAACGTCTAAAAGTTCAGCGAAAATAGTTTCAAACTCAATGTCTAAAATCTATTCATTTTGTTGAAACCTCATGTTCAAATATACCTCTATGTATTAATAGCCGGCTCAACAGAAACTTAAATAAAACATACAAATAATTTTTTATTTTTTCGAAAGCAAGTTAATAACGTTAAAATACTCTAACTTCCTCAGAAAATACTTATATTCAACATATTTCGATAAGAGCAAAGCAACCTAAGTACGATAGAGGTATGTTGCATTACCTTGCTTTATGATCTGTTCTTAGTCAAATTGGGGAGCGTGTTGTACTCTAAACGATATCAGTTTTGATAAGGCTTCTTATTTTTGTTTTCCTTTTTACTATATAATATATCAATTATATTCTAGTCTTGACCAGCTGTGCCAGGAATGGATTTCTTATTTTTGTAGTTTGTCTCAAAGTTTAGGGAAGTGAGTATGGGAGACATTAGTAAGTAACATGAACAGCTAGCTGTTCCTGGCTACAAGAAGAATTAGTTTAGGTTTTATTAACAAAAATACAGTATTCTTTAAAAAGATCTTAAAGTTTTGTAAAAAGTGTATTTCCAATTTTTATATAACTATCTCATCTAATTAAAATATTCTAATTTATTGTTTCAAAAGATGGAAAGTCTATACTTGAATACTGATACTAATTTATAATTATCAAAAATAGTGCATCAGCTGCAGAAAAAATGATTCATTGTCAACCCCATTTTTTTGTTATCTGGGTCGGCCAACATTAGGGCACACACCACCACATTACGATAGATAGTTGTTGAGTCTACCCTATGTTTTGTTACCTAATTATAAGCTAATAGCATTCTTCTATGTGAGTATTGCTCTTAGGGTTGAAATCAATAATTGTGTTCTTTTGGTTATGCAGTAAAATTTACTATATATAAAACTTCATCATCAAATGTATTGTCTTCCAAATTTTTAAACAAATCAAGAGACAAGAACTGCTGTGCTGTGACCTGCAATGCAGCTTTGAGTTATGCAGTAACCATAGGCGTGTGCAGGACTTCAGTAGTGGTGGTGCCAAGAATGGCTTCGGGGGGGGGGGGGTCTGGGGTCCTCCCCCGGAAGACTTTTGAAAATTTATTGCTTAAAAACATGTTTTAATGCTATCTGGAGGCCATAAAAAACATTTTGAAAAGCGAGGTTTTTTGAGGGCCTTCAAATAAATTTTTACTTTTTTAAGGGACTCAACTCTTTGCACTTACCGGACCGATCAAAAGTTGACAACACACACATGTTTAACAAAGTAGCTTTAGAAATATCAATTTAGATGAATTTTGTCTTTTAATGAATGATCCAGTTAGCCTCTCTGGTTAATTTGTATAACAAAACGGAAACAACTTTGATTTTTAGAATATTTATTTATATCCAATGTACAATATTAGTGAAAAAAAAACACAGAATTGAAAAATTGATTAATTTGTACTGTAGACAAATAAAGCTGCAACAGGTTCAAGTTTAGTATTTAATAGTTAGTAGTGTCCAGAACAAAATATAAAAGTAAGGAAATATTTTACATTACATTACAGGGTCATCTGACGGTCGAATGCAACACTGTTTTTGAAGTTGTCAATTACATCACATGTTCTTGCGTTAGCAGCCAGTTCTTGTTCCACAAACGGAATCATCAAGTTTTCCAAACGATCTTGACACATCGTAGATCTGAGCTTGGATTTTATGATACTCAGCTTTGAGAAGGTTCTTTCACTTGTACAGCTAGTTACAGGCATCGTGGAAAATTTATTAATAACAGCACTAAAGTTTTCAAAGGTTGAACTTTGCTGGAACTTCGATAACCAGTTAATCAAGTCTGGAACACTTTTAGGCGTAAAGTTTGAATCAGTTTTTCCACCCTTCTTTGATTTCAGCAGCTTAAATTCTGTCTCTAGTTCTGCAGCATTGACATTGAATTGTTTTGTGAGAATTTCGAAGTCCTTATTTTCACACTTGTAACAATTATTAAGATTATCCCACCAGTTTCCTTGTGGCAGAGATAATGTTTTTTGTTTCTTGAGCAAATCGAGAATTTAGATTTTCCACAAGACGGTCCAAAACAGGATTGTAAGTGAACAGTTTCAATTCCTCTTTTTTTGTGTCTGCGTAGAAAGCAGAAGAAGGGTAACTAGTGTCTTCTAAGAGGACTGATACTTTCCTTTTCCTAACATTAGGGATTTGAACATCTAATGTACTACACATTTCCTTTGTTTTGATAAAAATATCCTCAAACTCTTCTTCACTATTTCTCATTTCTACCAAAGCAAGAGCTAGGCTTTCAACATCTTCAACTGCTTGGCAAAGGTCTATTTTAGGACTTTGCAGAGCTTTGCTCACTTTCACCACAAGCTGAAGTACGGGATGCATAATTTGCAAAGACACAATAAAATTAAAAGATTTTACTTGTAGCAAAATGCCTTTACCTTTTGAATCTGGGCCCGAACTTTTGAATCTGAAGTAGATTCCGTACACTCTTCAATGGCTTTTACAATTTCGTTTATTGAACATAAATAACAGACACCGCTTCTGAATGGCAGGCCCATCTAGTGTCTGAAAGGGATTTTAGAGTCTTCAGTTTCATTGTAGTTTGTTTGACAATATCCTTAAAGACTGCGTGCCTCTTTGGACTACCTTAGATTAAGTTAAAAACTAGCTGGACTATTCCAAAGAAGTCGAAAATAATTGGATTTTCCTTGTGACTTGTGCAGGCACTTACCAAGGCAAGGTTCAAACAATGTGCATAACAGTGCACGTATATTATCGATGGATTGACTTCTTTACATCTGGCCTGTACTCTGGTAAATTCACCGGCAATTGCCGAAGCCCCGTCAAAACACACACAAATTACATCTCTCCACAGCACACCTACTTCAGACAGCACACAGTTTATTGCCTTAAATATGCTTTCCGCATCAGTAGACTTCAATCGCTGTAAGGACACCAATCTCTCGACAGGATATGCATTTCCTTTTGGTATGTAGCGAAACACGACTGCTAATTGCTCATGATGGCTCACGTCAGATGTTTCATCACCAATAACTGCAAAGGGCTGTCCCTTGATTTCATCACTTATAGTTTTCAGTATCACTGCTCTAAGTGACAATAAGATGTCATTTTGAATGAGGTTGCTAAGATAAGTACAGTTCTTAGGAGCATTTTTTAAGTAGTTTTGAAAAAAAGGGTGATATTTTTGCAAGATAGCAACAATTTCCAGGAAAAGACCTTTCTCTGTACTATCCTCGCTCTCGTCATGTCCCCTAAGAGGTTTTCCACCTTTAGCCAACAAACGGACAATATCGAAAAGCCACGACATGTACTCACGATTTTCTAGGAGTTTTTTCTCCTTCTCTTTTAGTTCAGCTTCCTTAGCATCATCCAACATTACATCAACTGGTTTGCTAGTAACATAATTTTCCCAGCCAACCATACTCGATACATGGCATCTACTTTTTCCATGGGCTCTGAACATTTCATTAGCTTTATGCCAAAAACTAAACCCTGTTGTTGTAAATGCATTTTCAACTAACCCAGGAAGTGATCTGTCATTTAAAGCAAAACAATGACAGGCAAAACAATAAGCAGCATCTTTTGCCACGCTGTACTCCAGCCATTTGTAATTTTCCAACCATTTGGGTTTAAACTATCTTTTCCTAGAATTTTTCCCCTTACCAACTTCTTTTGTAGGGTAGTTTGAAATTCGTGGTTGGTATGGTCTACGAGAAATCCTAGCTGACTTTTCTTGCCTGTTCTTTGGCAAGTCTTGACAAGGATCATCGAGCTCAGCTGCTCTCTTCACTGGCTCACCGACATCATCCTTTTTTTCATCATCATCATTATAAATAATTTCCGAACTGGGACCAGCAACAGCATCTGAAAAGGGAACATACACTTAGGCTTAGGCCTATTTTTATCGCTTTAAATTATACTATGCTGTACAATTTACTATAGCCTACAAATCTTTTTCCCCTTTGACGCTTCGTAATATATGGGTGGCCATTTATTGTAAATATAAACAAAATTGCATGATAGGGGCACGTGAGTAATAGTGTACAATATATTGTACACTATTATTCACTCACATACAAAAAAGTTAGTAAATTTAATTTTAATTTTGGATTAATTTAGCAAAAACAAAATTAATAATCGAAATATTTAAGCAAGAAGAAAGTAACACATTACAAGACAGACATGGCTGTAAGAAGTATATTACAAAATATAGTGAAAATAACTTACCGGTTTGTGGTTGAGTGTCCAAATCCTTGGTGGGCTCGGGTTTTTAATCAGCCATTTATACATCATAAAAAAAAAATAATTTAAAAAATTAAAAAACACGACTGCCAAAAAAATAAATGAATAAATAAAAAATAAATTGATAAAAACACTAAATAAAAAAAAACTAAATAAAAATAATATTTAGTAAAAATCACAAAATCTAAATAAATTCGATTTAAAAAGCCAAAAACAAGGTATTGAAATTCAGCTCTGATCAGATTTAACGAAAATGTTATGAATGATTAAACGTATAGTAATTTTATTAGATTTAAATTACTTATCGATGTTGAATATATATCAATGCATCATATGAAGACTACAATTATAAAAAATATTGCTGATAAAATTTTGTTCTTCAATTTTAATTTTCAATGCAGTCGGGGGCTGTTTAATGAAAAGAACAAATCTACTTAGAAACAGCCCCCGACTGCATTGCAAATTAAAATTGAAGAACAAAATTTTATCAGCAATATTTTTTATAATTGTAGTCTTCATATGATGCATTGATATATATTCAACATCGAAAAGTAATTTAAATCTAATAAAATTACTATGCGTTTAATCATTCATAACATTTTCGTTAAATCTGATCAGAGCTGAATTTCAATACCTTGTTTTTGGCTTTTTAAATCGACTTTATTTAGATTTTGTGATTTTTACTAAATATTATTTTTATTTATTATTTTTTTTTATTTAGTGTTTTTATCAATTTATTTTTTATTTATTCATTTATTTTTTTGGCAGTCGTGTTTTTTAATTTTTTAAATTATTTTTTTTTTTATTCCTTTTTGTGTTTAAAAAGAGTATAATGGGAATGTGCAGTGTGTACGTGCTTGTGTGCGTGCGTATGTGTGAAGCGCAAAAAAAATTTCAATTTTTACATAGTTTTATTTAGAAACTTTATTATGTACATAGTATAATTAGCGTATGAACTTATAAACTTATAAATATAGTATAATTTTATTTTATATACTATTATATAACTAGTATAATACAAACATTTCGATAAAGTTTTATAAATTATATAATTAACTAAATAATTTCATTTATTAGAAATGATAAAGAAAAGGCTTTGGTCTACAGATTTCTGAGTCGATTTAATTCCTCAAGTGAGTTTTTATCGTGCGGTTCATGCAACAATTTTCGTGGATCCAGACAACTTATTGCTAATCCCTCTAATGTTTTCACACGACTTAGTGCGACGTAGGCCTGACCCTTGGCAAAAATATTACTACTCAAATCAATGACTGCTTTGTCTAAAGTAGTGCCTTGGAGTTTATGTACTGTTACAGCCCAACACAATATTAATGGCAGCATACGTCGTTCTACTTTGCCCTGGCCTCGCAAAGCATCATATTCAACAGTGGTGGGCTCTATCTTTACTCCAATACCAGCAGTATTTCCCCTAATTGATCTGTCATCAAATTCTACAAATACGGCTTGTGGAAGCTCACCAGGTTGAAGCTGATCTCGACGTAGTGCAGGCCACTCAATTTTTCTAATGATGCCGATTGCTCCGTTGACCATACCATGATTAACATTAATGTTTTTTTGCAACATTACCCTAGATCCGACTCCGATTACTACAGAGTTTGGAATACCTCCAGTTTTGTTTGGATCCGGTGGTATGAAGTCTTTCTTTAACTTTTGTCCGTAATTCTTAGCTTCAACAGACACATCCACCGCTGCAATATCGTAAACTTTAGATGATGTTTTCAACTTTTCAGTCATCATAGCATTATATTCTTCTACCTGTTTAGTGGTTGGGAAAATACGCAGACACTCGCCATCAGCAAATTCATCTGTCAAAGGAACTCTTCGACGATCTAAAATTTCTAGCTGCTGCATGGTGAGTTGGCCGACTCGTAAATTATTTAGAATGTCTATAAAAGTAGTTGTTAGCTTGCCCCATATTTTGAAGTAATTCACAGAAACTAAACAGTTCCACAAATTAATTTCAGCTGATAAGTAATGAGGCTGCTTGAAGCAGTAGGTACCACCAACTGCTTTTGATACAGGTGGCAACTGCATTAGAAGGCCAAGCAAAATAATATTGATACCCCCGAAGAGAGCGTCATTCATTTTAAGCTGTTGCAACCTTAAGTGAATATTTCTTAGGGTAGTATAGGGTACCATTGGGATTTCGTCAATGATTAGCCAATTAATATGCTTCCACCTTAGCCGTTCCCTTTGAAGACGCTCATCAGTAAGAGGGCGAAGAGCTGTCACCTTGCCTTTTTCGATAGGAAGGGCAAAAGTAGAGTGCAAAGTGCTACCTCCAATCAATCTTGCAGCGACACCTGTGGGTGCTGCTACCGTAACAGCTCTGCTTGCATGTAAATGAGAAAGACGACGAATCTGTTCTACAATAATTTTCAGAGTAAAGGTTTTGCCGGTGCCTGCTCCTCCAGTAACGAACACATGTAATGGCTCAGTATTATTTTCACTTGGAAGCAATCTGTCTGAAATCATTTTGAACAATTGGCGCTGCTGAAAATTCATTAAGTTTACTGCTGCGGCATATTGTTGATCTGTCATTTCATGTATTTCAGGTTCACCATATTTCGCAGAGAGAAATATATATAGCAAACCAATATATATATACTTTCAGATCAGCTGTTCTCTGTTTCTCACGGATTGCACATCTATACTCTCACACAATAGCGCGCTAACATAGTATTAGTGAGCGTGGTCTTAAATCGCGAGCACTATCTGGAGTGAACTTTACAGAATACCTTCCACTAGCGCCACCTGATGGACCAATAAACGAACAAAAAAAATCCTTAGAACCGATCACTTGTATTCACTTCCGGTCAAAACCGGAAGTCAACTCATGGTGATATATAGCCTATGACACTTCTGGTGAAGTAAGGAATCCATCGAGCCATCGAACATCAAAATCGGTACAGCCGTTAAAAAGTTATAGTGGAACAAACATACATACCCTACCACTGAAAACATAACACTCTTTTTAGCAGTCGTGTAAAAATAAGCTTATTCAGCAATTAAATAACATAATGAACAGTACTGTCTTGTGTCCAAACTGAATGCCACTGGCCGACTGAGTCCACAGTAGAGGTGGGCCGATATAGCTGTAATAGGTATTTTGGAACGATATTTTTGTGGACCGGATGTAACAGTGACTGAAAAGTTGAAACACCTGTTATTCGCGGCGACGCTGTTCCGAGTCGAGACACGCCGCCCTCGCGCTGTTCCAAGTCGAGGCACACCCCCTACGCACCCACACAGACACACACACACAAAATGTACGCAAGATCACGTAAACCAAGGCCAAATACTAGGCGTACAAAAATATCGCTGGAACGCAAGGAACAGCCAGTAACGCGTATTTAAAATACTAGGTATTTCAAATACTAGTGGTATCACCGATACACAAGGAACAACGCGTTCCAGAGTAACAGTAGTATTTTGTAACACCTAATATTTCAGGAACACCTAGTATTTCAGGAACAGGTAGTATCAAGCATATTTCGAGTAAGAACTAGTATGAGCCACTTTTTCGTCCTGTATACTTCATTCTGCGCAAAGAGACGGAGCTGTTTTTAATAAAGGAAATAATTTATCCTGCTGTTACATTTATTCTCGTGTGATATGCAGATATATAATACAGATTATATGCTAATAATTATATATTATACTAGTCACCAACTTGTAACTAAAATCGGTTGGTAAAACTTTATGTTTTTACTCAAAAAAAACTTTATGTTCCGATCGTTAGTGAAATAGTTGAATTTAATTATATTGAGTTATAACCTATAGAGTGGCTGATGTTGATAAGCTATATTATATACTTTTTATTAATGTGATTTTAACTTCACTACACATCTCACGTAAATGATGAGATTGTTGTAATGGACATTTATGCACTTTATCTAGTTCTGTTCCTTAAATGTCTGTAATGCATTTAATTTACTTTTGTTGTTGCTTATTATTTATAAGTTTTTATTTATGTATTTATATTTATTTATTTATTTTTTTTTATAAGCGAATTGACCACTTAGGATCACGCTACAACTTTATTTCTTTTTCTTTGCCAGGAGTTTCCTCTGTCTCCAATACTCCTTCATACGCTCACTGGCTTGTTTCCTTTGATCCACTGTCCAAGTTCGTCCACTTCTATTAGGTCTTCCTGCATCTTGAAACAATTCCAGATTTTTCACTGTACTCCTAAATTCACTTCTTTCTAACATTTGGGACTCTGTGATATTCGACTTTTCTAAATCCTTTCTAACTTCCTTAACCCACGTTGTAGTGGTCTTCTTCTTCCAGAGGTAGTCGAATATTTGTTTGGTTAATCGATTTTTGTCCATTCTGTATAGATGTCCGAGAAATGTCAGCCTCCTCCTCCGCATAGTCTCCGAGATTCTTTCCACGTTCTGGTAGACTTCCCTATTGCTTCGCAGCTTCCATCCATCTTCAGTCCGAACTGCACCCATGATTTTTCTTAGAATTCTCCTTTCCAAGACTTCTAGTTTGTCGAGGTTATAGTTCATCGAGAGGCATTCACTGGCGTAGAGACATTCCGTTTTTACGACGGTGGTGTAATGCCTTATTTTGGCATTCCAGGAGATGCATTTCTTGTTGTAGATATTTTTTGTTAATCCATATGCTCTTTCCATTTTTAGAATTCGATCTCCAACAGCTGCTTTTTCTAACCCATTCTCCTGTATAGTCTCACCCAGGTACTTAAACTTTTTGACTCTTTCAATTCGTCCTATCTCCGTTTCAAGGAATTTTGGTCCATGTTTGTCATTTGTCATAAATTTGGTCTTTTCAACTGAGATCCTTAGTCCTGTTTGGCTGGCTATCTTTTCCAAGAGATTGATTTGTACGGTTGCTTCTTCTGGGTTTTCTGATAGTACCGCAAAGTCATCTGCAAACGCCAGGCAGTTGACTTTAATTCCTCCCGACTTTCTTCCGAGGCATATTGGGTTTATTCCTCGACTCTCCAGTTCCAAGTTCCAAATTCTCACGATCTTCTCTAGGACACAGTTGAATAGGAGTGGCAATAAGCCATCGCCCTGTCTCACTCCTGTCTTAATTTCGAATGGACGAGAGAGCTCTCCCATGAACTTCACCCTGGATGTTGTGTTTGTTAGGGTCTCTTTGACAATATTTGCTAGTTTTGTTTTGTCCAAATTCTCTTATGATCCTTTCCAAGGTCTCTCTGTCCACTGAATCAAATGCCTTTTTGAAGTCTATAAAGGACACCACAATTTTCTTGCTGCTCAGCATTCTATGACGGATTATTGATTTTAAGTTGAAGATCTGCTCAACACAGGAACGTCCTTTTCTAAACCCTCCTTGGTATTCGCCCAGCTGTTTGTCCAGCGTATCTTCTATTCTGTTTAGAAGAAGCTTCGAGAAAATTTTATAAGCAATTGAAAGGAGGGACACTCCTCTATAGTTATTGACATCTTGCTTATCCCCTTTCTTGTGGAGCGGATGGATCAGCGCTGTTTTCCATTCTTCTGGAATTTTTTCGGTTTCCCAGACTTCGCAAATGATTCTATGAAGGTCGTCTAGAATTTATGGCTCAGCCCATTTCATCATTTCTGCTGTTATCGAGTCTTCTCCACTTGCCTTGTTGTTTTTGAGGTTCTTGATTACATCTCTGATTTCTTCTTTTGTTGCTGGTTCATCCTCTTCTGAGTTTTCTGGTGGGTCTGGGATTTCTAATCCAGAAGTAGGGGGTGGTCAATTCAAAATATCCTGAAAGTATCCAGCAAGTATCTCACAGTTTTCTTGGTTGTTCAGTCCAATTTTTCCCTGTTCATTTCTAAAACTCGTACTTGGGGCTTGGTAACCCTTAAGTTTGTTCTTGAAAGTCTGGTAGAAATCTCTGGAGTTGTGTTTAACGAAGTCACTCTGGAGAGATTTTCTAACTGTGCTTTTTCAAATGATCGCTTGGTCCTACGGAATATTCTGGATGTTTCTTTCCTCTGTTGCCTGAATTGTTCAAAGTGTTCCGTTTTTCCAGAGTATTTCCATCTACTCCATTCTTCAGACCTCTTTCTGAGTGCCTCATCACATTCTTCGTTCCACCAGATTTCTCTTTTCCTCTTTGCCAGCCCAAGTGTCTTCTTTGCGGCTTCATTGATTCCTGTACAGAGTTCTTGCCAGCTTTCCTTTTTGGTGCTGCGGACTTCTTCCCTAAAGTTCTTAACGATGTCGTGGGTGATGTTTGTTTTGTTCATGTTATATTTGGTTATACTAGGTGGGTCTCTCTTTTGGCCCAGCGGGAGGAAGCGGATTTTGACTTTAGAAAGGTAGTGGTCGGAATCAAATTCCCCGTTTCTAATCACCTTGACATTCATTACCTCTTTTGCATTTTTCCTAGATATCGCTACATGGTCCAGTTGGAATTCCCCTAGATTTGGATTTGGGGATACCCAGGTTTTTGCTTTTCTTGGAAGTTTTCTGAAGTTTGTTGACATCAGTCTAAACTGGAATGCTTTGCAAAGTCCTATTAGCCTTTCCCCATTTCTGTTTGTCCTTTTATGAGCTGGATTATCTCCCACAATGTCTCTGTATTTTCTCTCCTTTCCTATTTGCGCATTAAAATCTCCCAGGAGAATTTTTACGTTTTTCTTGGGTATCTGCAAGATTTCATTTTCCAAATGATCCCAGAAATCGTCCACTTTCTGTGGATTTTTCGTGTTGTCTTCATTGATATGAAGACATGGCAGTTGATAAGTGTGTACTTCTTGTTTTTGCACTTGAATGTAAGTAGCGATAGCCTTTCGGATTTCGATGTGAATTCTGTGACACTAGTCACTATCCTTTTGTTTACGTAAAAGGCAGTCCCTAGCAGAGGCATGTTCCCCATTATTTTTATTGCTGGCTTTCCTTTGAATAGTCTGTAGTGTTCGGTGTCCACAACATTCTTGTCTAAGAATCTGGTCTCTTGTACTGCTAGGATCTAGATTTGATTCTTGTCTAGAAGCTTTTCAAGTTCTTTTTGCTTTCCTACTCTGATGAGCGAGTTGACATTTATGGTCCCAATGAAGTAGTTCCGTTTGAACCTCAGTTTGGAAGGTGTTTCAAGACGCTCCGACTCGTCTTTGTCGCAGATGTTGGGACTCCCCAGAACCGTATGTCCCGATGCATTGTGTAACGCAATGGTGGATTCCTCTTTCGAGCTACCACCTGGGTTAGTGCTTTCTTTCAGCGGACTTTCCATTCTGCGAATAAAGTTGCAAATTGTTAGGGTAGGAATTATCTTCCTAAGTAAGATCGGATTGTAAGTCCGAAATGATTGTTTTTTCATGGTTTACTCCATTAGGTTCTTCCGCTCTCTCTGCCGTTGGGAAATACCTTGTTTCCTCTTCCGCCGTTGAGACCGTTGACCAGTTTCGCCTAGTAACCCTAGGTAGGGGCCCTATAACAGGGTGCTACCATCCGGAGCCAGATGGACCCTGGTTTTTTTACGAGGTTGATACTCCTCCTGCTCCTCCTTCCTCATCACTTGCGAGATGAGGCCCCGGGCTTGCAACCGGCACGGCGGAGTTTTATATTTATTTTATTACAATTTGTTTTTTATTTTTATTTATAAAATTTTGTTTATTCTCATTCACTCTTGTGGCTTACTGTTATGTTTTTATTATACGTTTCTGATGTTTTTTCACATTATTTTTCGTGGTATTACGTGTAGGCCTACTCTAAATTATTTAATTGCCCCGAGTTTCGCAACTGATTTGTCTAACCAATGTTAGTTTGTTTACTACTAGTGAAAACTTAAATTGGTATTCCCAAAGGGAGATAGGCCTATAAATTCTCTTGTTTCTTATTTTCATTTAAACAGTAATAGTTTAATAAAGTCACAGTGTAAAGTAACACTGTTAATACCGTACTTTTAGTTTCAATTTATTTCTTATAACAAATTATATAGTATAGGTTATATAATATCTTCAAATAAATACACAGCAAGTAGGTTTATTAATATATTAATAGGTTTATCTAGGTGAAAATAAACCTACTTGGAGTGTATTTATTTGAAGATATTACATAGGAGACCTGCAGGAAACTCAAAACGAGTTACTTACAAAGGATAATATAGGTTATGTATATATAGTATATAATAACAGGTATTTGTACCTGTTATTTTTTTGGAACGGTATTTTCATACCTAGTATTTTAAAATAACAGTTTAGCCCACCTCTAGTCCACAGAGTACGAATATATAGAGAGGGGAAAGCCAATGTTAAAATTTTGACTGAAGTTTCTAGCGCCCCTGGTGACTGTGTTGCCCACTAAGTGGAGCTAAATGATAATGCAGTATGGTCACGTGACTCCAGTATACTGTATTATCCTCTGCTGCATAGGCGGGAAATCTAAAAAAGGAAATGCTGCTAGGCTTTATTTGAAATTACTCTTAAACGTTTAGTTTCATCAGACATATTTTCATGTCATTGTAATTACAGAAAAATGTTTAAAAAAAGAATAATTACAATGTTTCAAGGTAGACATGTAAAATGTCTAAAAACTTAAAAACATTTTAATCAAAATTTAGTAAGCAAATGCATGAAAAGTGAATTAAAAAATTAGAAAACTTACATTTACAAACCATTAATTGTAAACAACAAAGTAATTAGGTTTTTACAATTTTTAAGTACATGTGGCATCACAAAACATTCTGTGTATAAAACGTTCATAAAAATGTATCTTTTAATAAACACTTGTTTACAAATAATTGAAAATGTCTTTACTTTGCTTTAATGAAAATACACTTTAATTGCCTTTGGTTTCAATGATATTAATCATTTGTTTTTGAAAACCACTGTGCATTTTATTGACATAAGGTCACAAATAGTTGATAAACACTTAGGTATAAATCAAGGAAAAACAAATTTAAGTATTTTATTTTTATTTTTACTCAAAAACATTTTAAATTACAAAAATACATACAGTGAGTAGAATTAACTAAGCAAATTTATAAAATATTACATAACACATAATAATTCAAATTCCAGTTCTACTAGTTGCATACAGAAGTCAAACAAATCTACAAACACTTCACATTATGTACAAGACCTAACAGCTAATCACTACAGAACAATCTGAAATAATACAAATATATAAACGCAAACATTATTTTGAAATATTATACAAATGAACAGACTTGAAGTTTATTATAAAAAACTTACTCAATAAAAATTCACAAAACATGACTAACACATAATACATTCAAATTTCAGCTCTACCACTTATATGCAAAACTCAACACTAATCTACAAACACTTCACATTATGTACAAGACCTAACAGCTAATCACTACAGAACAATTTGAAATAATACAAATAGAATGATCACTGTTGCACACCACTATATAAAAATTATCCCGATTAGCGCTTTCAAGCTTCACAGCTCATCGTCAGATCAGAACAGGTGTTGTGAACATTCGATCTGACGATGAGCTGTGAAGCTTGAAAGCGCTAATCGGGATAATTTTTATATAGTGGTGTGCACAGTGATCATTCTGCTTGTGATTTTAACCACTAATACAAATTTCTTCAATAAACGTATAATACAAATATATAAACCCAAACATTATTTTGAAATATTATACAAATGAACAGACTTGAAGTTTATTATAAAAACTTACTCAATAAAAATTCACAGAACATGAAATAACGCATAATACATTCAAACTCCAGTTCTACTAGTTACATACAAAAGTCAAACAAATCTACAAACACTTCGCCAGAACAATTTGAAATAATACAAATATATAAACCCAAACATTATTTTGAAATATTATACAAATGAACAGACTTGAAGTTTATTATCCAAAAACTTAAATCAATAAAAATTCACAAAACATGACATAACACATAATACATTCAAATTTCAGTTTTACCACTTATATGCAAAACTCAACACAAATCTATAAACACTATCTACACATTATGTACAAGACCTAACAGCTAAACACTACAGACAATTTGAAATTATACATATATATAAACATAAACATTATTTTGAAATACAGAAATCATCAGACTAAGAAGTTTATTGGTAAAAGACCCAGAAAACCTTTAGATTAATGAACTGCATAGAAGCCCAATATGAATTTAAAACCTACATTGTTCCTGAATAGTACATTTGTCAATTCTGCCAATCAATTAAATTGATATACTGACATAAAGTACTTCATTCACAAGATTAACACACTGATCCTTACAGAGCAGAGACCATCCTTACACCAAAGCAATACATTGTCATAAAAAAAGATTGCTCAATTATTTAGTGATTTTTAACATACCTTTTTGTTTCAGCTATACAATTGTTTTTATGTCCGCATCATGAGACTATACATATTTTATAGGAGTCTACAAATGTTTTTACATGTCTGATAATGAACTACACAACAGCCCAAATCAGTTAAAATCTAGCTCATTTAATAGTACATACAACTTCTGCCGATCAAATTTTATGACTTTTGCTATCAAGTATTTTATCCACAAACCTGAATACTGAGCAACACATGTGACTAAATTTTTTGATGGATACGTTAGACTCTGTACTCTCAGAAATTAATACCCACATTAAAAAGTACAGCATATCATTTGGTGCAGATACCATCTTTCCATTAATGAATATATTACGTTAATTAAATTTCATATAAAATTAATTAGCTTGTTGGTACATCCTCTTCATTCACTTATTAATAATATATTATAATATAATATATCACTTATTATAATATATTAACACTTTCACTGTGAACTTACTAGGGTAATCAAAACCTAAAAAGTAAGTTCACAGTGAAAGTGTTAATATTTAAAACATGTACAAATTTATTTGTTATGCAGTTCATTGTTTCTTCTCCTAACCCACCACTTAACACATGTTTTAAATATAATTTTTAAAAAATTTTGTAAGTTTGTTTCATAATGGACTTCACAGCAGTTCATCAGCCATGTGAAACTAACTTTTTGTGTAACTGCACACATGACAACTTCTGTCAACTTGTCCAAATAGCATTTCTCATCCAATATTTCATCCACAATGTTAGCACATTGAGAAACACAGGTAACCAAATTTTCTGTTGGATATGTAAGCCGTGTTTCTGTGCCCTCAGTGTACTCTCTGAATAGAATACCCAGATGAGAAAATTTATTTGTGTCATTGGAGCAGAGACCTGCTCTGCAGTCGTCACATGTACTATTGCCTAAAAGTTTTCTGGCAGTAAATCCACTTACATACGCTGTGGACAACCGATTCACATTAAATGAGACGTCAGGCTCTTTGTCACAAGTAACAGAATTGGTGTCAGCAGTGTATGGAATAATGCACTGCGTTTATCAGTCAGAATGTCAGAACCAAGGAAAGTTTGAAGATTACTTAAAAGATCTGCATCATCATCCAGGCAGTTAGCATTTTTAAGATTCTGAAATGCAAGCCCATTGATGATGCAGGTCTTAAGAGCATCAACAAAGTCTCTCGTCTCAGTCTGACTGGCACCAGCACCGCGATAGGTGGCGCCACCACCCTGGCGATGAGTAAGGCCTAAAAACACGGCAACGACGGCAACTACACTATTCATGCAGCCGCTTCCCAACGCGACGGCCGACGCCAGATTATGTGACAAAAGCTATACCAAATTAAAGTTGTTTAGATTCATATATTTATCGGTTTAAGAGGAGTGCTGTCACGGAAATTATGCAGTTTCTACATAAAAACATATTCTGCACGTAAAAAAAAACAAAAACAAAAAAATTCTCAATCTAGTGGTGGTGCCACGGCACCGGTGGCACCTTCATTGGATATGCCTATGGCAGTAACCCAATACTGGTTAGTAAGAGTGGGAAAACTGTAAATTCAATAAGAGCAGGTCTGCAGCCAGAAATAGCTGTCAGGAGGGGTAAAATATTTTCTAGGACAGGCAAAACATTTTCCAGACAAGGCATAGGTACCACCTTTGCTCTGGGTTGACTGGGCACTGGTCCTCACAAGTCCCAGGGTTGGAGAAGGTGATGCCACTCCAGTGGGGCCTCTAGCTTCTCTCCAGCCAAGGGATCGATAAAGGGATATACACGACTCACTCCTGTAAGAAAAGAATATATTAGACGAGAAGCGGATATAGTTTTCCTAAATGAACTCATTCAGAATTATAGAAATTGCTGGAAACAACATCTAGAAAGAATAGACAATACCTGCTTTCCAAAGTTGGCTTATGAGTATAAGCCAGTTGGAAGAAGATCTGTAGGCAGGCCAGCCACAAAGTGGCAAGAGTCATGAGGCCGGAACAGAAGAAATCCTATCCACGAAGTGATGATGATAATTTTCTATTCGACTATTTATGTATATTTATTTTTAGGCCTATTAATATATATATATATATATATATATATTATATATTTTATAATGACTTTACCTCAAGATGTTTTCTTCCTATTCTCCCTGTTTTCTCCAGCATTATCTTGAGGTAAAGTCGTTATAAAATATATATTATATACATCAAGAAACGAACTGTAGCAGAAAGTGTTTGAATATATATATATTGTAACAGTACATATCTTCACAATAAAGGTAACAACAAAAGATAAAGAATGAAGCACTCATAAACTAACACCAGAACACCTAAGAAAGGAATGATAACTAAGTAACTGTGTACAAAGTATTATATAAGGTCAAGAACCCAATAAAACAATTAATGTAATTAACTCAGTAAACCAAAGAACAATAAATAGTGGTAAAGAAGAAAGTATAGAAGACAACTTAATAATGTGATTAAACAAATGACCCAATAGTATGGTAAGTGAGAGGCCAATACTAAAATACAATGACATTCAGCATTAACTAGAGAATGTGAAGAATATAAATAAACACAAGCAAGGTAACAAACACAGAAGAATTGACAAATGTGCCAAATAATGTGCCTAGTATATGTATCAACAGGAAATGAAACTAATAAAACCCAGAATCTACAGAATTAAGAAACTGCAAGGAGACACAGACATAGACAGACAGTACCAAAGACAAACCATGACAAACAACTCTTTATTCTAATAAAAGAATAGCATTAATTAATTAAATTATAACCATGAAAGAGAATAATGAATGATAAGAATAGAGTAATTATCTTAGTAAGAACAGTGTACCAGGCATACTTTTAATACCAGCAAATTTAAATAAAATAACAATAAAAGAACCCAGTAATCACCTGTAGACAGGTAGAAATCATAAAGAGATAGTAAATAGTAATTAACAAGTGTAAAAGTATCAAATAATAACCTGTAAGACATTGAAACCAGATAGCCAAAACATAGTCCATTGTTGTCTATAGGGGAGTTCCAGCTAACCTAAACTTGGCAATAAATCAGCTTATAATTAGTATAAAATAAGACCAAAACGATGTAAACTAGTGTAAGTTATAAAATAATGATAGCAGACATTATAAAGATGAACCTAGTGATACAATTTTATTAATTGAAAGTGGTATGTGTGGTGTTTAATGCAAAGACACAGACTGAAATTGGACAGAAAAGTGTACACGTTAAACATGCTCAGAATTTCTGTGATAATATAAACCAGTGAAGAACAATGTCATAAATGTGCAATATAATATGTATACCACTATTATAGTATACAATGATTATTATAAGAAACTAATTTAGCCAGAATTAAGGAAAATTGAGGTCACTGTCTGACCACACTAGTTGCGAGAAGTATTGGTGAATTATTATCAATATCACATGTAATTATAAAAGAACAACCATTGAAAAACAACAGGTACACTATAAAGACAATTTAGACTTAAAAGAACCACATAAAGATGGGTGTATCATTAATTCAGAATTAAATCATAATGACATGCCATGCTAAGACTATGAACAAAAAGTTTACATTAAAAACAAGCAAATAATTATATTATAATGAAAACTAAGCTGCCCAGAAGTTGTAATGGACATCTTAGAATATCTATGTCACTGTAAAAAAGTGAACAGGACAAATTATGTCAATAAATAAAGTAAATCTAACTGACCATGCTCTAGGCTATAGAAAGCATGGGTCAAATATAGTAATTTAATTCATCTTAGACAATCATGGTACTAACCATTATCATAAATGGGCCTCAAAGGAACCATATGATGAAATGTAATCATCATTTGGTCAATTTTAGTAATAAATAATGTAAAAATATAAGAAAAATGTAATAGTCACAAGTAAGGAATTGACTTTCTTATTATTAAACTCACACATGTCTTGTGAGGACTTATTTTAAAGAACAGATTAATTGTGATAACATGATGTGATCATATTAAGTAATACTCAAATAACAAGGATGTTAAACCAATTTTAAAGAAATTATATTTATTTTGGAAAATGCGAGAATACAACAAACGGAACTCTCCAACCCGAAGTCATTAACAATTTCAATTAATTCACAAGGGAGTGAACTCGCTGGATAGAAGTATTGGTGTTTAATATTTTTATTGCATTTTTAACCAATGGAATCGATCAAAGTCGACCGGGGGGTATGTGCTCCCTATATAGGAACAGCGAAGAAGATAAATAATTTGATTATTCTGCATCAGACTAGTGAAGCGATACGACGGCCAATTTCTGTGCGTGGATACAGTCGATTTCAAGAGATCAGCTATGCGGTTGTAAGCAGTAAACAGAAGGGACTACCAAACCTTCAAATTTTTTAGTGTCATGTGTTCAACTAAAACGCTTATTGATAGCGAAATGTAATTGTCAAATGCATAAATAAGTGGCAATTGAAGTGAAATAAAAGGGAGTATAGTGTGAATTAATTATTATTAATAATTAATGAAAAAACAGAGATTTTCAGATTATAAATTTTGAACATGGAACCAGACATAATAGAATAACGAGGTTCATAGTGAACAAACAAACTGACAAATAGTCGTTCCCAAACATTAATGAACCCAATATAATTTTATTTTGTAGAAATAAATAAGAAATTGATTTATTTAGTACAAGTTATCGAACCCAGTCGAAATAAAATACTCAATGATAAACTACTAAAGAGAGGTTATACGAACTATTGAATTAAAGTGGTGTTCACCATAAACCACTAAGTAATATGTAATGAACAATTATTATATGACAAACCATAATTGTTTGAAATACTAGTGCTACATAAGATGGATAATCATCAGTGACAAACATTTAAACGAATTATTCTTTAAATACTTATGTAATTTTTTGAGATTTCAGATTAAGATGATACCCGATTTTGAGACAGTTAATGTTTTATTATAACCCAGTATACCTGAAGTTGTGTCCAAATTGACACTAGTCAGTCTAATAACCATGTTCATCATAATATAAACGTACAATGTTAATTTTATTTTTTCAATAATTGAATTAGTATGCCTAGAGGCAAGCCAATGTTGAGCACAGTCAATGCTACGACTGTATGTTCATAATTTTGAAACCGTTTCAGGTTAATTGTTATTGTAAAAATTATTTCGTTATGCGTAAAACCAATATAGGATTGACCATAGTCGACTATATTATTTATTCAATGGTAATGACGCATAAAACCACTTAATATTTTTATTGTTTATGAAAATTGACGCCGCCTACTAAATGTTAAACAGTAGCGCCGACATGTTTTCTTGTTCTTATTGTATTTTGCAGGCTCAAAGGAACCACTGAAGAACTGTAATCATAACGAACCAAGGTTCTAAAATTATTGTGAAATTTTATGTTAACTATTTTAAATGATGTTCAATAATTGAAATAATATTCAAAACCCTGAGATCAAGAGCAATTTTAAAACAGTAAAGTCAATGACTGATTAGGCAAACAGCCTGTATTAAATTTTGAAAGTAACGATTGAATATTATCCAAAATTGTAAATAAAAATTATAATTCATAACCGAAAAAAGAGTTGACGACTTTTTATTACTTAGACAGTACAGTCAATAGCTAGATTCAACAATACTTTTGCAGGTGGCACCGTAGAACACTGACCCGATTATTTACGAATTGGTCGACCGCTGACAACTTCAATTACAGTAAGTAAATAAATTGTGTTTGTTTTAGCAGAAACAGAATCTGCGGCGATCTACGAATAACCACGAAATACTGCGAGAGAACCAACAACAATCGTCGACAGCTTTTTTTGACTACAGACTAATTTCATTTTACAACATTAAACAATTTACAAATTTCAATTAAAATAAATACCTTAAAATAGGGCCGACGATCACAAATCGTTACTATATATATATGTATATATTGTTACAACACAAATAAGCCACCCCAGTGCCAGGAATAAAAAAGATAATTCTTAATGTAAAAATACTTCATATAAAATAAAATGTTTAAAAATGAATAAAATATAAATATTATGACACGACGAACGACGATATTACCCAACCCAAGTGATTGACCCAACAACAGAAACACAAAGAAGGGAACCACGAAACATACACAGAGACAAAAGGTTAACTAATAACTGACCAAACTAATAACTGAACAAAATTACTTTACATACAATAACAAGATATACACACAAACAGAAGGTCTCCCAATGGGCTCCCCCATATCAGGAATACTAGCAGAAATATATATACACAACATAGAACAGAACCACATAATAAACAACAACAAATACACTAACAAAATTATATATTGGCACAGGTATGTAGATGATATATTACTTTTATTCAAAGGCAACACAAGACAAGTTGAAAACTTCCACAAATACATAAACACTATACACCACAAATTAAAATTTACACTGGAAATTGAACAAAACAATAGTATAAATTTTCTAGACCTAACAATTAACAAAACTAACAACACACACACCTACAAAATATACAGGAAACCAACCACAACTGACATGGTTATACACAACACATCAAACCACCCAACACAACATAAACATGCGGCCTTCAACCATATGCTCCATAGACTAACTAAAATACCCTTAAATAAACAAGATTACACCGACGAACTCAACACAATAAAATACATAGCAATCAAAAACGGTTACAACCCTAATTTAATAAACACACTACACAAACGCATCAAAAACAAAAACAACAAAACACAAAATACCATCAGCACACAACACAATAAATACATCACACTCACATACCACAACTCCTACACACACAAAATCGCCAACACATTCAGAAAACACAAATACATAATAGCATACAGAACAACCAATACCATTACAAAACACATAAATAATACAAACACAGACATAGACAAATATAACAAAACAGGTGTTTACAAATTAAAATGTAATGACTGCAATAGTTTCTACATCGGCCAGACAGGAAGATCTTTTTCATCCCGTTATTCTGAACATTTAAAAGCTCTAACCAACAACAATATACACTCCGCATTTGCCACACACATACACACAGAAAACCACAATTACACCAACATAGACACCAATCTCGAAATTTTACATTACTTACCTAAAGGCCGAAAACTCAACACAACTGAACAATACGAAATATATAAACACCACACAACACAACCAAACAACATACTCAACGATCAATTACAATATAAATCACATACAATTTTTGACACAATTTTACAAAAAACAAACATCAAGTTGAATCCCTGCACCAATCCCCTTCCTCCACACACCACCCCCACTACACCTTCCACACAAAAACCGTTACGAAATGATGGCAGTCTGACCAAAAAGCTGAAGAAGGCGGATACTTAAGCCGAAACGCGTCCGACGAAAAAAGTAAGTTTTTCACAAGATAAAGTTCATTTTTAGTAAAGAGACAAAAGGTGATTGACCAAACAATTAGGAACTAACAAAAGAAGATAAGAAACCAGAACTAAAGAAGAATCAAAGGAAGTGAACAAATTCCTACAACTAAATAGAAATTAAACCAGATGAGAAGAGGAGAACCAAACCAAGATGAAGACAATTGAAGTTGAAGAAGATGAAGAAGAAGAAGAAGAGGAAGAATGAAGAGGAGACAGGTTGAACCCAAGGAGAAACTAACACCACATATAAAGGGGAGAAATGGTAGACTCAAAGATGGAATACTGTAAATAAACCCCAAATAATTATCCACTAATGAAACAAATAGTATTGTTGTAATTGAAATAACTAATATTTTTAATTTAAACATTTTTCTTGCCTCCAGAAACGATTAAGACTATAAAATAGGTTATTTACCTTCTGTCGACGTTTCTTAAAATCCTTTTAAGATTACTCGAGTTTCGACACCATTTGGTGTCATCATCAGATCAGAATATGAATTAAGTTAAAACATTTCGATGTATATGCATCTCGTCAGATATTTAAAGATTAAAACAACACATAAAATTATATATAACAATAAATAAACTATATCACAATAAAATTTTAAGATTTTATTGTGATATAGTTTATTTATTGTTATATATACTTTTATGTGTTGTTTTAATCTTTAAATATCTGACGAGATGCATATACATCGAAATGTTTTAACTTAATTCATATTCTGATCTGATGATGACACCAAATGGTGTCGAAACTCGAGTAATCTTAAAAGGATTTTAAGAAACGTCGACAGAAGGTAAATAACCTATTTTATATAACTAATATACCTATTTTAAAACAATAGACAATTATAAAGTAACGTAGTGTAGAAAAGTACACTAACACAATTATTAAGGTTAGATTTAATGAAAGGTAAATAACCAAATGTCATTAATAATAAGAATTATGTTGTAAAGAAATAGTGAGAAATAATAGGAGAAATAAGTATAGGGATTACCCACTAAGTAACACTTAATACAAACAGTGAACCAAAATAAAGTGCAATAGTGAAAGTGTAAATACCATAAAAATAGTGAGTGTGTATCAGTGATAAACCTCTGTTAATTAAAGGTGAAGGTGATACGTGGAAATAGATATTTTAAGTAATAAAGATGTAATAATAAATGAGAAAACACTTTATAAAGCATTGATAAACAGTCAATGATTTGAGTGATCTTGTGAACATTCATATAATTAAGAATAATTAAAAATAATATTTCAAATAAAGATAAGTAAAACATGTGATATTATTCAGGGAGAAAGCCCAGATAAAAACAATTGTATTAACATGGAATGGAGGAAGACAGTAGTATTGAAATAAGATTTTGTTTTAAAATTAAGTATACAATGAATAAAACACCCCATGTTAAAAGGGGAAATAACTTTAATAAGTTTGCAAGATGATGTTTATCACTCAAAGTAGTAGCAAAAGAATGAAATTAATGTTAAAACCAACAGTAACTAATAACTTATAAAGAATTGTTTGTTTCAATGTTATGAAGAGGATTTGGCTGAAAGGAACTTGCAGTCCATAAGCCTAATTATTATATTTTAAAATATGTATATTGAATAGTAATTAAAACACAAACAGAATCAACACACACACAAACAAATATGATAACAAAGTGAAGCCCATCAGGCTGAATTAAAATGTAATTTAAAAGAAATAAACAAAATACCATCATGGCTACTTTTGGCTATGAAAACGTCTAACTGTCAGACACACACACATGTCAATTGTAACAAATTCACAAGGAAATTTATTAATCTAAGACCAGTAAATGGCCAGTAATTATATGTAAATCATTTTAAAAGAGAAATGTTATTATAAAAGTTTAATTTAAGAGAGATATGTAATTTATCAAATGTCAAATATTTAGACTAAAGTTAATGTATAATAGAATATGACCTTATGAGGTATCATTTTAAACTTTGAAAGGAAAGATATACAATAGTGATATTATTTATTACCCCAAAGGAACGATAAAGGAATAAAATCATTAAGAAAATACATAATAAATTTGAATAAAAATTCAAATCTCTTAACAATGCTTTTGAAAGAGGTCTTAACCAATCAAAGGGTTACTGTTACCATAGTAACGGGCCGTTGAATATTAATTTTCCGTTAAATTTATTAGACTTGAAGAAATGACGCGTGGGTAAGCGACACGCAAAATTGTGATGATTGAAATTTCCATTAAATAGTTAGAAAGACGTTCGGAAGTTGACAACAAAAACCAAAGACGAATAGATGCAGAACTACCAAGATTAAACGATGTCCTGGAACCAAATCACAAGAAATTAAATAACAGAAAGTCCCAAGACAAGACAGAAGAAGATGCCCGAAGCCTAAAACCAGTCCAAAATTGCAGAATTTCCACTACCCCAGATGACTACATGTCAACACTGTCTGAACTGATAAGTATCCAATAAATTCCTTTCTCCCAGAAACCAAATTACTGTAAATATTTCTCAAAACGATCAAAATTTCTCACTATTAAACAAATTTAATTTTCTTTCAAAGGTTTAATGCATATCAACTTACGTAAAAACATTTGTTAATTAAAATATAACCTCGCATTAGTGTGCGAACTTTGTAACAAACAATACGACACTACCGAACAATTTGTAAAAACACATTATACTCTCTAAGTACGTATAAGGTATGGTAGTGTACTTTTTTAATGTAACCAACGTTTATGTCTTATTTTATAATCCAAAGGACCCCAGATTTTAAACAGATTAATATAGTGTATGTAAACAGAGGCCATGACGGCATCGAAATAATTTGTTTTAAAACCGATTTCGCCAACCTTGAAATATTGGCGTCTCATGTTCTAAGCCGGAGCAATTTGTTATTAAACCATTTATAATCCTTTTGTCATATTAATTAATGACTGAATTTGTATTAAAATTACAGTACAGAGTATTACCATCGTTTTATTTCATAGGACGTTGTAGAATATATGTGTGTTAGCAATTTTTATTCAGTAACCAACTAGCGCTCGTCACGAGTGGACAATACGGCAACCTGTATAGCGGCGGGAACCATTTGAACGCTCCAGCTGTCAACGCTAATCACACTTATCAACTTGTAATTTAACAATTTTAATTGTTTTGATATGAACAATTTGGCGCCACCCGGGTTTCGCAACACCTATGAATTAACAGGTAGGGTGTACTGGTAATTTGGACCACGCTACAGACTTCAGTAGTAACTACTATAATTGTAACGACCGGTGTGAGGCGAACACACCACATTAACACTTGTACACATAATAAACAAGTGTAAAAACATTTCATACAAAGGTAACACTACATTTACTCGTTACATATTGACGAACCCATCGTGGGGCTGTAAACGAGGACACCCCTAATTATACTCGTTACAATATATATATATATATATATATATATATATATATTGCGACAACACAAATAACTTTAATTGGCGCATAGGATATGGTAGTATATGTGTATCTTAATGCAAAAGTCTATATTGGAGGGTTTAAGATTATTTATTGCACACAAGACATATGTAATTGTTTATATGATATATTTGACAAGCATAATTATGGTAGTGTTTCAGATATAGTCTTTTAAAGTGTTAATTATTGTTCATATACGTGATGTGGTACATTACATATGTGATGATGATGATTCCTTCTCGCGCCGATGTTGATGGAAAAGGGGGGGCTTTGCTGTGTAGTTGAGTCGTCAGGCGTTGCGTTCGATGACAGATGGTTCACCTTGGTGACGCTTCCAGCTGGGTTGGTGTCCCCAACGTTGACACAGACGCTTCGCAAACCACAACGGTTCTATTGATACAACTGGTTAAATTTCATATAGAATTTATAATTTATAAGTATCTCAGGTCACAGTGAGTTTTACTTAGAAACGGTATATTAGGCTTATACCAATCCGGACTCTTCAAGTGTTCACGCGTACCACTGGGTCTACCGCGATCAGCAGACCTCCCTATGCGGAAATCTTCCACTCACGCGGAAACTAATGATGACAAAATTTTATTACTAAGTAATTATGAAATATTACTGGTACTGCAGAATACCTCACACAGTAACACAGTTCAAGTTCACTTATTACACACGCTATATTCAAATAAAATACTGCGTGTAGCGATGAATTACACCAACAGCTCTGAGCCTTCGCACTCGTTACTACCGCCGAAAGGACTTAACAAATTTTTGCAAGCGGAAAATCTTGCACAAGAATTGCATGTCCCGATCGTGATAGCAGGATGAGAAGAACTAACTGTATTTATGCACGCTATGTTTTAATAACAACACTGGGTGTAGAGATGTAATACACGAACAGTTCCGAGTCTTCACACTCGTTACTACCGCCGAAAAGACTTAACAAATTCTTGCAAGCGGAAAATCTTGCACAAGAATTGCACGTCCCGATCGTGATAGCAGGATGAGAAGACCTGCCGTATAGCAACAGGCTAAGAAAATTTCCAACTGCCTTCCAGCATTTTATTGGTGGAAGGAAGTCCACATGGTTACTTTGAACATGACTCGCCAATTTTTCATGCCGTAAAGTGCATTGACTATGCAAGAGCATGCATAGATGGTAATCTCTGAATACCTTTATCTCACGCATAACTGCGTTTTACAACAACTTCATATTTTAGTGAAATCATACTTTAACGTCATTTAATAGATAGGAAAAATACAGGAACTGTAGCTAATACAGTAGTTAATGTTCAGTTCAAGTGTCACAACGATGTGACTATTATATCACGCACATCCGGGGAAACGTTTATCGCTCCGCACGCGCGCACATTTCCACAGACATAGTACATGAATAAATAGCACATAAAATCATACACAATTTGACTAAACCTAATTCCTTATCCTTTCTAAAATACAAAACTTATACAAAAAAAACCAAATCTAGCAAACTACCAACTTAGACATGAATATTTATCGTCTGCGTATTACACAAGCCTGCACTGCTTATCAGGATCCTGTGTTTCATTGCAGGATTAACCCTTTCCCGCATAAAAAAATTTTTTTTCAAATTTTTTTTCTCTGATATTAGGGGAAAAATACCGGTCCTGACGCACAAAGGAATGCCGCCTTTCCCACGCTCTAGATCAAAGAGATGCCGCCGTTCCCATGCTCCAAGATTTTTTCCCACGCTACCCCCACCACCAATGGACCGCAGCATCCCAATGGACCACAGCATCCGCGAATTTCCGCGAATATAATTTTTAATTTTTTTAATTTGATTTTTTATTTATTTTTTTAATTAAGTTGATTTGCATATCAAGGGAGGGTGGGGGTGGGGTTAAATGGACCACAGCATCCGCAAATTTCCGCGAATATAATTTTTTATTTTTTTAATTAAGCTGATTTGCATATCAATGGTGGGTGGTGGGGTTCAAACTTGATGTGTGTGTTATAATGTATATTAAAACTATATAATCTGAGTTACCAACCTTTGTAATATTATAGTGTATAGATCAAGTCTGGCAACATTTTTCTGTGGTGGGAAATTCAAACTATATGAGCAGACGCAACTATATGATTGTTGTCGACTACGATATCAAGTTATCAACTCTCTCTCTCTCTCTCTCTCTCTCTCTCTCTCTCTCTCTCTCTCTCTCTCTCTCTCTCTCTCTCTCTCTCTCTCTCTCTCTCTCTCTCTCTCACATTTGAATGTAAGTAACTATCTCGCTCGCTCTCTCTCTTTGTCATTGGTTTTACTGTGATATCATGTTATCAACTCTCTCTCACACACACATACACATTTACTAGATTACTGTTGTGTGTGTCTCTCGCTCTCACTCTCTCTCTCTCTCTCTCTCGCTCTCACATTTGAATGTAAGTAACTATCTCGCTCTCGAGCTGCAGACGTCGACAGAAATTCCCTCATTCAAATCGTAGACGGTGTCACTGTACACAAACTTAAATATGGTTTACAGACCATTGTAATTTAAAAAAAATTCATTTTGCATTGATTACATATATATATAATAAATAATGATATAAAATAAATACAATATGAAATAATAATAATATTTCGTCATTGTAAGATTTTAATAAAAACAATTATCAGTTTAAATAATAATTTTCGTGATTGCAAGATACGACCTTGCAACCTGTGTACACAAACTTAAAATATAGTTTACCGATCATTGTAATGCAAGAGGTCATTGACACGACTTTACACTGGTTTTAGAAATTTATATTCAGCGTTGCAATTAGCGATACTAAAATGTCATCACCAGGAAATATATTTATCGCCTACCTCACTGCGTCCTACTTTCTAATTTTGACACATGGCAGTCATTGACAGCAATTTAGAAATTTATATACACCAAAAATAGTAATTAAGTGCCAGTAAGTCGCGCTACTTATGGACTATTGTAATTAGCGATACTAAAATGTCATCACCAGGAAATATATTTATCGCCTACCTCACTGCGTCCTACTTTCTAATTTTGACACATGGCGGTCGTTGGCAGCGATTTAGAAATTTATATATACCAAAATAGTAATTACTCCCAAAACGGACGCAGAAGCCGCCCCACTACCGTTGTATAATACATCAATATATATACACGGAGAAGAGCAGTCACAATTTCTCATTGCGATAACCTTCGTGTACTTGATACGACGCACTCATTGTGAAATCGATCATTGTGTACAACAGCATTTTTTAAGAGGTGAGTAAAAGATTTGAATACAATAATAAGTGAACATTCATTATCAAGTGTGTGTTATTTAACGGCAGATTGTAGTTATAAGCGTATAATTTCCAAAACAGTACTTGATGTGTTAGTGTCTGCTACAATTTCAATAATTTATTCTCATAGTATTTTATATCATCGCTAAGTGTGTGTGTGTGTGTGTGTGTGTGTGTGTGTGTGTGTGCGTGTGCGTGGTCAAAATTACTATGTCAGTGTCTGTTACAATTTCTGAAATTTATTCTCACTGTACTTTTATATTACACTTCTAATCGAAGATATATTTTAGGTATAGCTGAATTTAAGCGTACGAGCCTTTAGTATACACAACGCCTGTCATTTAAGGGTACGCGCGCGCGTGTGTGTGTGGACAACGCTCGTTATTTTGGTAAGTGCACATGAAACGTTTTGAATACGTTAATAATTTATTCTCATAGTATTTTATATCATCGCTAAGTGTATGTGTGTGTGGTCAAATTACTATGTCAGTGTCTGTTACAATTTCCGAAATTTATTCTCACTGTACTTTTATATTACACTTCTAATCGAAGATATATTTTAGGTATAGCTGAATTTAAGCGTACGAGCCTTCAGTATACACAACGTCTGTCATTTAAGGGTACGTGTGTGTGTGTGTGTGTGTGTGTGTGGACAACGCTCGCTATTTTGGTAAGTGTACATGAAACATTTTGAGTACGTTAATAAGTGAACATAATTTATTGTATATACAGATTTTATTTAAACGTAAAATTATTCACATTAAAACATTATCAAGTGCATTATTTATTGAATTTAATACATGACTCGTTCAAATAAGTATGTGTGTGTGTGTGTGTTCAAATTACTATGTCAGTGTCTGTTACAATTTCTGAAATTTATTCTCACTGTACTTTAATATTACACTTCTAATCGAAGATATATTTTAGGTATAGCTGAATTTAAGCGCACGAGCCTTCAGTATACACAACGCCTGTCATTTAAGGGTACGTGTGTGTGGACAACGCTCGCTAGTTTGTTGCAAGTAAGTAAAAAAATCTATGTACATTAGGGAAGTGGGTTACAAATAATAATAAAGTGTGTACTATATACATTTATTAAAATACATACACAGCTCCAAGATTATATTAAACTAGTTTTTACAATTAAAATACATATACAGCTCCAAGATTATATTGTTACAAGTATGAAAATATATCTAAACTAGTTTTTACAATTAAAAAAATACATACACAGCTCCAAGATTATATTGTTACAAGTATGAAAATATATCTAAACTAGTTTTTACAATTAAAAAAATACATACACAGCTCCAAGATTATATTGTTACAAGTATGAAAATATATCTAAAC
Source organism: Magicicada septendecula (assembly GCA_034769895.1). NCBI lineage: Eukaryota > Metazoa > Arthropoda > Insecta > Hemiptera > Cicadidae > Magicicada > Magicicada septendecula. The sequence goes on along the minus strand of CM068372.1, from coordinate 233,284,309 downwards.
CAGTTTTTACAATTAAAATAATACACAGCTCTAATATTATATTGTTACAAATATGAAAATATATATATGTTTAAAACTTTAAAACTAGTATTTACAAAATATGTATAAAATAAGACAAACACGTCTTTATGTACTGTGTTGGACAATGGCGTATATTCTACAAGTGAATCATGTAGTATCATACAGTAGGCGGCAGTCTGTGCGGGAAAATTCATTGACGCTTCAAATTCTAAACGTAGGGGAAGGTAGCGTACCTCGGGCCACTTTTTTTCTATCGGTCATATTTTTTTTATTTTTTGATGTAATTAAATAATTTTTACGTGACAAAATCACAAATTTAGTTTGGTATAAAGTAATATAGTTAAAGTATTATTATCTTAAGCTATTGTTATTGAAAAATAGGTTTTTAAAAAAGTTGTTAAATGGCCCGAGGTACAATTACACGTTGTACCTTGGGCCACACTATTATGTACCTTGGGCCATATCCTCCAGCATAAAAGTAAGCAGTTATATTTTGGTGGAATATGAAAAAAAACTGACAAATTATAAAATGGCTTTTATTGTACATAAATAATTAATTAAAATAGCTATAAATGTGACTTAAATACAAATGCAAAAAGTGAAACAAAGGAAAAAATACACTTTTATTTCTCTTAAAGTTCTTCTAGCTTAGTGAATTAATGGTAATACTATGTAAACATTTTAACACACTTTAAACCCATCAAATGAAACTTGGAAATAGAATCCTCCTCGCTTTTGTTCAATCGGATTTGGCAAGACAACAACTATTTCTTCTTTTTGTATTTCTGATATATCTTCTCCTTGCGGCCAGACAAAAAAAGAACTGCTTCTCACTCGCCTTAAAAATTTCACAGTTGGTAATCCATCTGTCATTGAAATTATCTGACCCACGAAATGTTTTACAGTTCTCTTTGTAAAAAATGAAACAAGGACCCATTTCCCTTCACATATTTCAATATCAGTCTGTTGAAGAAAAGCATCATCTTCTCTTTCTTCATTGAAATTGGCCTCATATGTTTGGGCTAATTCATTTAAACTAATGTCACTTTCTGAATCTTCTGGTAGCATGACACAAGAATCATCTGATGAAGAGTGATCTAGTTCTAAAGTTTTATCTTTTGCGGTTTTCTTAGTTCTCACCTGGACAAATAATTTTTTCCTGCCTTTGTTTGTTGTTTGTTTATCATTATGCTTCCGTTTATTTTTGTTTGGTTTTCTTCTTAGGGTTTCCATTTCAATAGCATTTTTCTCAGGGGTGTCAGTAATGACTCTACATCTGCCAGGTTTGCGACCTCCTTTCTTCCTATTTTTGGCCTCTGTCTTCGGATAAGGTCTGATTTTTTCAATTAAACTCATTAAATCATCACATGAATTGTTTTGTGATTGCTTTGGTGTTGAACAAAGTTTGGACAATGAAGGAACATTGTTGCTGTAGGTTATTGCTGTTCCTGATGTAGCTTCTTGAGTAGGGGAATCAGGATTCGTTGGTGAAGGAGCACTGATTGTTTTATTAGCATCTAGCAAATCAGTTATGTCTGATGATGTAGCAGCCTGAAGATTGTAGATATTTTTCTCAATTGTTTCAAGGGGGGGTTCTTTCTCAGGAATGCTAGATTGTTCAACTGGTTCCGGACTATCAGTAACAAGACTACTAGCATATTCATTATCATCAAAAACATCTGGATTTATGGGCCATAAGCCACTGACAGAAAAACCAGATAAAATATTTTTTGGGGTAAATGCCATAGGATATGCTTGGCCTACTAAATAACCAACCTCATAAATTGTGATTGGTTTTGCAGGATGACTTAAAGTCCAGTTTTGACAGGCCTTATTGTAATAACTTTTAAAGGGACCGAAAACTCCTCTATCAAGTGGCTGGAGCTTGTGACTGGTGTGGGGCAGTATGGTCAACATGACAATACCGTTTTCCCTAGCCTTGTTTATCGCTTGAATTGTTACATGGCTTTCATGGTTGTCCATTATGATAAGGACCTTGTTTTCTTTGGAAGGATGTGCATGCTTTATAAAATGGTCTAAGAATTGGACAAAAATATCACCAGTCGACCACCCAGAAGGATTGCAGGTTCCATAGGTGCCAGGAGGAGCACCAGTTACCATATGATTTTTGAAATTAACCCTCGGGAAAATAAGGACTGGTGGGATTGAGTTTCCTGTGGCACTTATGCATGAAATCATGGTTACGTTCACTGCTAGTCACACCCCCTATTTGCTTTGTTCCTTTAGGAGCTATAACTTTAGGGGGATTATGGACAGTGGATAGCCCACTTTCATCCATATTGTAAATGTTCTGGGGTTCAAACTTGTGCTTTAAAAGCACCTCCTTGTATTTTTCAAAAAAGCCTTTGACTACAGGTCTATTGAAGCCTACAGCTCTAGCAATGCTAGTAGCTCTGGGTTTTCGAAGTGACAGAGGATGTTTTTTTATGAACTCTGTAAGCCATTTTAGACCAGCTTGCTTATTGGTATCCCAAGAACTAGGATATTTCTTTCCTTTGGTCTTAGCGAATTCATAGGCTAAGACCATCACCTTATGTCTGGTTAGACCGTAATGCATATTGCTGGCTTTAGTTAAATATGTAACTAAGCATTTTTCTTCTTCCAGCATGAATACTCTCCACACATCATTTTTATTTTTTACAGTAAAGGTGTTATCACCACTGTGTTCAAAAGCACTTAAATGTCTCTGGAGTGTTGTTCGCGAAACACTGAACTTCTTAGATGCCAACCGAACAGATATACCATCTTCTTTAACTGCTTTAACAGCATTAGTTAAATTTTCTTCTGAAACTTTGGGCCTTTTTATTCCTTGTTTACTTCGCGGCATCTAAAAATAAAAAAAATGTACCAGTTACTACTCAATCGTAGGCCTATAGATAAAATAATAGGAGGAGGCCCAAGGTACGAGTATAAAAACGCCATTTAAACCGGCCCGAGGTACATCGGGTTGTCCCGGCCCGAGGTACAACGATGTGTGGTTTACTTTTAGGTTATAATTATTTCGTATTAAAAACTAGCATTTGTTATTGTTTTATGTCTTATTCTATGCAGAAAAATACGCTTAACAAGTTATAACTAAGAATTATTCTTAACTCTGCTTACCTTAATTGGTAAAAATCTAAAAGTGAAAAGGAAAAATTTTACTTGGAGCAGTCTTAAACAAACACACTGTCACTGAGCACTGCATTTGGCGGCAAACTCAACCAAACTAGAACATATGGTGTTCAAACAGTGTGACCAACCTATCGAGCCCACAAATAGAATTTTCCCTTCACTCACTGGCTAGAAACTACAACTGGCCCGAGGTACATCGTGGCCCAAGGTACGCTACCTTCCCCTACATCAACCGCTGAAGACTTAAGCGAATCGTCTTGTCTTCTACAATCGAATACAAACAGCGGGGCTTTTGATTTGAATAATTCTGGTGACAGTAGTGGGCTGGCGTCTAGACGGTGGTAATACGAACTTTGAAAACTGGCGTACATATTGTACAATAATGCAAAACGGTCTTTTCCAATATCCAAGTTTAAATTATCGTAAGGATAATACTTGTTTAGAAACAGTCTCGCATTGGTCACGTTACAGTGATCGAATTCATCGGCGTGTGCTGTCAGTACATTCTTTCTTGCTGTCTGAAACGCTAACACAACAAAGCGTGGTTTTTCTAGCTGACTCGAGGTCTTGACAATCCAATTCTGCCTTTTAGTCTGTGGCAAGGCATGATACTCGTGCAACTCCCAAGCCCTAAAAGGCATAGTTATCGGGTGGTCTTTCTCTATGAGTCGTAACAGTGATAATCTGTACACATTAGCTACATGTACATAAGGCATTTTCCAGTAAACTTTATCCAGTTCAAGAACACAATTAGTAGCCGTTTGTCCACTTGCTAAAACCATAGCGTTTATGTCGGTAGATGTGCGTAGGAGTATAAGTTCTTGTTTCACGTTCAGCACGATGCGTGTATAGTCTTCTGCGAATCCCATTAGCATTTTCAGTGGAATACAGAAGTTGAATTCACCGTCATCGTTCACTTTTAACACGTTCGCGGTCGGTGCCACCCAACCTACGTTTTCCATCGCGTCATGTGCGTTGTTGTTGAGTGATAGAAAAGTTTTAATAGTTGACTAACGCCGACGTTTCTGGTATGGTCCACTACCACTCCGGCCAACTCGTAACGAATCTCTTCAAAGAGAAATGCTATAGCATTGTTCACCAGTTCCACATTCAACGCTGTATCTGCAGCCACGCTAGGGTTTTTGACCAACTCGCCTTCGATGTAGAGGAAACTTTCTGACGGCAGTGTAAAGACGTCCTGTTGTTGTATTGGTACGCGTATTTCATCATTGTTTCCATACCTTGTTGTCGCGTACGGTGCGTGTGAGTGAAATGAAAAGTGCGTGATACTGTCTTCAAAGAACGGTTACTGCTCCACAAATAATATTCCACTCGCCATGTTACTTGTTTACAACAACAAAACCCAGTGAAATCAGGAAACGACGGTTAACCGATGTTAATCGTTTCAGTTTCGAACGAGTACTGATGCGTTTCCTAACTGATCTTTCTTCTTCTTTTATTTCTGACGACGGTGGTAGCAGCGGCGGAGAAAGAAAGTACAAGCCCATGTCTATAGTCGTTTTAGATGTAAACGCACGGTGATGACTTCTCCACGAAAATCTATTGCGTCACCGTCCTGGTCGTGTAAAGATAATGTTATGTTGTCCAAACGACTTACATTCACAGGTAGGTATATGACGTTTGCAGGTGATTCAATTATTTTGAATCCTGGTTCGACTGACGGATAGAATGACTGCAACGTGTGCACGTTTTTACCATTTTTGTATGATCCTTGCGCTATATTACACCTTATCAGTATGCTGTTCACTTTTATAATGTTAACTGTGGGGTCAGAGTGTGAGTTTTATTCGCTTCAAGCAGTTGCTATTCCTTGAAACCCAACATATCACCGATACCACACGCTGTTTGTTGAAAGTCAATATCCAGTGCACAATTCAGTTCGCATTTCAGTGTATTGTTGTTAGGACGTAGACTAATCTTTGCGTCTCCTAACTGCTTTTTGAGGAAGGCTTCTATGTCACTGATTTCATAAGCACCCATGGGTAAAGTTATCAAGTCCCACGTTGTTCCGTCCCGTAGTACTGGAAACACATTGTTTTTCCCCTCAACCACGTTCGGTATACTGTTGTATGTAGTAAAGTCCAATAGACCTACATACCATTTACCGTTTGTTAGTGCGAGAGGCGGGAAAAAGTCACATACAAGAGCGGCAGCATTCGTGCCTGTTAAGGTGACCGACAGCGAAGACATCTTGTCGCTTACTGATCACTCACGCGTCAAGAAGTCCAAACATAAATGCCCACAGATGACTGTGTGTGGCGGCTGTTCACGCTCGTAATTGTAGTAAATGTCAGTGTCGGTTCAAAATACTGTGTCAGCTCAAGAGGTGGCCGCATATTACCATACGCGTCATAGTAGTAAACTCGATTGTTTCGCTTCTTGTAGCAAACCCAGTGCGTACCAGGTCCTTCTGCACTGTCCAGATTAACAACCGCGCTCTCGTTCTTCCAAGGCGGTCTGTGTGACAAAGTGTTACACATAAAAACTCCTCTGAAATAAGGTATTTTCAAAAGTTTTGCGTACACATACAAATCGCTGTCGAACAATGCACGCACTGGTATGCAAATTAGTTTTTTTGTCTGTAAGGACGTAGGTATAGACCTGATGCTATTTTATTGTTACGTTTATGCCTTGAGACTGTTTTGCGTTTGGTGTTGTTACGTTTATGTCTAGAGGTCGTTTTACGTTTGCCCGCGGATTGACGTTTAATTCCTGAACCCTTCTTCTTTTTTCTGCAACCACTACCTGAGCTCCCTCCACCTAGCGCTGATTTTGCTTTCATAGCGGCTGCTACGGCTGCAGCATACGCTCTTTCACTAACACCTGAATTCCAACCTTTCACCCGTTCCCACGCTTTGTCGGCAAGAACGCGATCAGCTATACGTCTTCGACTGTTGTCTTTGTACCTTGCGTAGGCGATATCGTGTTCGCGACAGGTTTCGTCCAGCTCGTTGATTCCGCGCTCGCCACGTGCCAATCTCTCTTTGAGTTTTGTTCCGGATCCACACAATCGGTAGCCAGGTAGGTGTAACTCTACTGGTAAAGCGTCCACCGCTCGGTTAATCAAAGTAGGTACTGACGAAACGATAGCGGGCACGGTGTTTTTAAGTATTTTTCCAATTACGCCACGCCCCATTCTTTTCTTACGAAGTACGGGCATTCTTGTAAACAGATCTCCAATCCTTGATTTACGTTTCCGTATCGAGAACGTCTATTAAACGTCCCACCTCTTCAATATATTCAGACAGGACTGAACGCTGTGTCGCGCTGTCTTGATATTTATAGACGAACTTTATCAGATTGATTATATGTGCGTGAAATACCTGAGTGACCTTGTACAATTCGGTCTTTATATGTAGTTTTAATTCGTGCATTTGTCGCACAGTGACTGCGTCTGTGTCAGCTACTCCGTCCGCTATATTCGTAATTTTTCTTTCGCCAGCGTAGAAAGCATTGCTTTGCAAACTGATTATGTTATCGTATAAACATTCTAAATTCACAGCGTCTTTGCTGGCGACTGGCGCTTGCACGTGCGTTAGCCGACAGTCATCAACGATTACGTTACCTGCACGATCTTTTCTCAAACTCTTTGCGTCTACGTATTGTTTTGTGGCCGCATCTCTTGATTTAAGCGGATCGTTCAGCATTATTATTCGATAATCTTTTGCGTCTACGGTAGCGTCGTTCTTGTACTGTAAGAACGCATCGTTTACGTACTGTAAAGAAACAACATCGTGCAGCTCTTCGGGATCACCCAAGTTGCGTATCTTTTTGTTTTTCACATCAAAGTGACCGTCGTTAGTCACTCCTAAACCGATATCCTCACGCAGACTTCGATGAGTTTTTTCGCACTCTTACAGTGCTGTCATGTCTACCGAACTTGTCTACATTCATATTTATGAAGAACTGGTGGTCATAGAACGGTGCGTCTGCTTTTATATGATAATGCCGGCTTCACGTAATTCTTCCAATATCGAAACGATTTCATTCGTATGACCAGTATGTCCGCTAATTTGAGAAGCCATTAACATTCTCAATCGATTAACCAACTCGTTAGGGTCGTCCCAATGTACGTAATCGATTGCAGTGTTCGGCTTCATCTCCATATAGCCACTCCCTGTACGTTTTCGCGCACTCGATGCAAACAATTTAGATATTACTAGTCGGTACTTGACACCACTGTAACTGTTTATTCGCGTATTGTGTTTATACTTTTGTTTGTGTCCGTTGGTTGCTAGTAGTATAGACTTGTATTTCCTCATATCGTCCTTATTGTATTTTTTCGGTAGTTTCATAAACAAAAGTTCGTACAGACCGGGCGTGCCCTCGTAAATCGATTTTCACATTTGAATCACCTATCATCCATTTACCGGCCTCGTATCGAACACCATACATACGATCTATAATCCGTTTACAGTCATTCGATTCACACAAACGCATATATTTGTTTGCTAATGAATCGTCACTGAAATGGGAAGCGTTAGGGTTCTATGCGCTATCGTCACTGAAATGAGAAGCGTTATGACTCTGCGCGCCACTTTCGGTTTCAGTTATTACGTGTTGTGTAGGCTCTTCTTGTTTTATCTGCTGCTTCTCCTCCTCCTCCTCCTCCCCCTCCTCCTCCATCATATCACCACTTAACTTTCGTGAAATAGCTTCTAACGGTTCCAGAATCGGCTTGTAATTTTTTCTGAACTTCTCGTCGCTTTTTCTGATGCCGTGTTGTAATGCATGATATTTTTTCCTTATGTTGTCGCTTATCGTATCTATATCATACGTAAGTCGTTCCTCCTTATTCATCGCCGTCGCGTGTTAGCAAGAGGACTGATTACATTACTACAGTGCAACCACTTTTATACTTCGCTGGAAACAATTATGAATCGATCAAAGCCGATTCTATATCTACCTTCATTTATTGACGAGTCTTTGTCTGTGACTAGAAATCCATAACGATCCTTCCACGCTTCCGTGCAGACGTCTTTGAAAGCATCATATTTCATATCCATGTTGACGTGATCGTTGTATGCATGACGTAAATTTAGATCGTCTTGTTTGAACAATATCAACAAGTTAGCGTTGTCACGCACCAATTTTTTCAGTATCTGGCTATATGTCTGACATAGATAGAATGTGTCCACACCGCTATGTCTCCCCATAGCAAAATACTTTCGAATATTGTTTTGTCTTTCACACGATACGTCATCGAATACGATAACAGAGTCGAGACCAGTGATTTCACTCGGTAGTGGGACTTCTTCGTTCTCGCTGTATGCGTGATAACCTAAACCTTCATCAGCGAGTGATTTCATCTCTGTTTCTAGCATTCTGTATTTTGGCTGAAATAATGATTTTGAAAACACGTATACGTTGCGGAAACGTAGACCGTTGGCATCAAACAGTAGGTTGAATAGCACATTGGATTTCCCACAAGAACTTGGGCCCGTAACGATACAGCGAATACTGTTCGGTAATAGCGGACCATGTTTACGTTCAGCGCTGCCTTCGTCACCAGCCAAAAAGTCCATATCCTTTATTGGCAATTTGTTTGCTTGCTGTACAATCTTCAACTTTATGAATACCGAAAGCATACTGTTTTCAGCACGTGCTGTTACCTTTTTATATTAGATCTTCCTTATGTATCCATGCATCGTGTTTACCATCGAAACCGAGCCAACGAACACGCACTCTGTCACCTTTACGCTGTAACACCTTTTCCACTAGGTATACATCGCCGACTTTGGACTTACTAATCTCATGCTCGTAAAAACCACCTTTCAACACTTTGTTCAGGTGATCTTTTAGCAGATAAGTGACGGGGATGGTAGTGGATTGTACTTTATCCACAGTGAATATTTCGTTAGTCCAATTTGGTGTATAACCTTTGGCGAACGTCATTTTGTGCTTACTTATACGAACACGGTCACCGACTTTAAATTTAGGTGTTTTCACTGGACTGATTTTAGGCGCTGTGTTCTTCCTTATTCGTTCCAACACTATATGTTCGTTGCTGTCATTCACTTGACTGGGTTTCATACCAATGGTTCTGTGTACGGTATTGTTGTACGATTTCAGCAATATAGGTAGTAGATCTAACCAGCGGTAGTGTCCTTGTTCGCTGAAAGCTCGATACATGTGTGTCTTCAGTGTGCGATTAAAACGTTCCACTATGGACGCTTTTTTCTCACTATAGGTTGAGTAATGTTTCACATTATACTTTTTTAGCAACGCTTGTACTGTGCTGTTGTAATACTCCTTCCCGTTGTCCGTCTGTAAATATTTCATTCGGTTAGCAGTTAGTATAGGCTCTAGTGCGCGCGTTACTTCTTTTCCTGTCTTTGTTTTCAATGGTACAGCGTACGCGTACTTGCTAAACGCATTGATCACTGTCATCATGTACTTGTACCCTTTGTTCACTCGAGCGTTTGGTATCATCTCTACAAGATCCGCCTGGTACAAGTCGTATAGACCCTTCAATTCAACCGCACGTCTAACGAAATTCCTTCTCGCTGCTCTGTGTAGCTCTAGAGCTATAGTCTTGCGTGCGTTGTTCATGGTTTAAGATACATTAACATAATACCAATGTTAAAAATACTATATATATGTATAACAGTTCCTTTGTTTTTCAGTATTCACTCTCTCTCTCGTCTGAATATCATCATGTCCGGCCTTCAGCAGAATCCGGAACAACACCGGCAGGAACAGGAACAGCCTGAACAAGGTAAATTTAAATACCAATTGGTACAGTTAAGAAATTATTTTTGTCTCTCCGTAATTATGTAGCAAGCAAACTTGTTTGATATGAATTAACGTATGATCCAACTCTGTCTAACGTGCACAAGATAGTCTCTTGACATCGTTTAGAAATTGACATGACGAAGAAAATTTGTTTTGATCTGGCAGAGGTTTGTCACCTTCTCTCCAATGAACTGTCTTTTGACATCGTTTAGAAATTGACATGACGGAGAAAATTTGTCATGTTCCACCATAGGTTTGTCACCTTCTCTCTAATGAACTAATTCAATTCCACAACAAAAGGATTTAACTCTATCGTCTATGAATGACATACTATGCCCGCAAACATCATAATTTAGCGGATAGCGGTAAAACCCGGCAAACGCTAACTCGTCGGGGCTGACAAACGTCACTTCCCAATACTTGAACGATTTTCTTCTTTCACTTTCAATGCTAAAATCGGGAGTAGCTGCCATCTTCACGGTTTGCAATAAACTGACATATTACTAACGAACACTATCTATTTATTTACCGCAAACATGAATTTGTCTGTGTGTTATTCATCATTCCTATTAGCTAATACACATGTTTCTATTGTTTCAGTTATGACACGATTTTATATCGTAAGAAACAGCAGTGTCAGAGGATCTGTCACAACATTCAACTACCTACCCGTGTACACTGACACGGGAGACCAGGACATATTATCCATAATGACCGAGGTGCGACCTTTATTGTGCGAGGATATTCTGGTAGAACAAACACGTTTACGCAATATCAAGTGGCATATTGTGTGCAGGATACGTTTCACTAAAACCGTGTTAGATGGGGACAGCGGCGAAGAAAAAGAAGTAACGAAAGACGCCGTCTTCCACGGACGTTGTCGTACGTTGCTCACGGACGACAACGACGAGTTGAACTGTCTACTAGACGAATCATACGATAAAATCATGAATAGCATATCAAATTTTACCCGTGACGGGAGCGGATGGTCGGTGGACGCTGTACTGAAGCTGGAACTGATTGTTGGACGGTACCGGCCACTAGCAGCGTCCTCCTACATTCCTACCCCGCGAAAACTCTCACTCACCAAGGCAGTAGTCAATATCAAGAACCCCCAAGATGAAATGTGTTTTCTATGGTCTGTTTTAGCCCACATACACCCTCAAGAAAGAGATAAAGAACGTGTTTCAAAATACACCTCCTTCATAAATACAATAAATATGTCTGGCATCGAGTACCCTGTTTCTGTAAACTCCATTTCTAAATTTGAAACACAGAATCCCAACATTTCTATAAACGTTTTCGGCTATGATATAGAAGACAATATCAGAAACGAATCGAAAAATGAGGTTTACCCATTAAGAATTACCCCAAATAAGAACAGATTACATCACGTTAATCTTTTGCTTCTGTCCGATACAAATAGCCGAAAACACTACTGTCTTGTCAGTAGCATAACAAATTGTTATTTCCCTAACAAAACACAAAGAAAAATCATTTTACTATGACTACTGCCTGCATCGTTTCTCTACAGAACATGGTCTGTCCGAACATCTCCCCTACTGTACACCTTATGGTGAACAGAAAACCAAAATGCCCACAGAGGAGGAGAAGTTAATGTCATTTAAAAATTATGCACACTGTCTGAAAGTACCCTTTACTGTCTACGCCGACTTCGAGTCCCTCATCGTCCCCCTTCAATCGTGTTCAGCAGGTAACAACATCCCGACGACAGTGAAAGATTTAGGTGACTTCTACTCAGTTGATAGCAGTGGTGTCCGCCAGAAAATACCTTCTCCTCCTGTATCGTCCACATCATGCGAAGCGATGCATATTCCGTCAGGTTTATCCTATGCTATCGTTGATCACGCTCATAGTCTCTGGAGAGAGGTTAAAGTCTATCGTGGTGAAAACGTTGTAGACACTTTCTTCTCGTGGTTGATGAAAGACGTCGAGGATATGATGAAGGTTATACGACATAACGTAAAATTAATTATGTTCGATGATGACAATGTTGCGTTCACTAACGCCACCGTTTGCCATTTGTGTGAGCGCCCTTTGACAGACGATGACAAGGTACGCAATCATTGCCATCTTACGGGGAAATTCTTGGGAGCAGCCCACAATAGCTGCAATCTGAGCTATAAGATACCTCGTTATAACCCCGTCTTCTTTCACAACCTTCGTGGCTACGACTGCCACCATTTAATGCTGGGTTTGGGAAAATATAAGGACCGACACGTATCCTGCATTGCAACATCCAGCGAGCGTTACGTGTCGTTCTCCCTGGGTCCCTTGCATTTCGTAGACTCTTTTCAGTTTCTTAATCGCTCTCTGGATACGCTCGTTACCAATCTGTCCACGTCCGGGAGTCAATTTCCTTTGCTTAGAGAGGAAATGCTTAGACGAGGTTTCAATGAACAGACCAATCTGCTCGTACGCAAGGGAGTATACCCTTACGAGTACGTTGACAGTATTGACCGGTTCAATGAAACAAGTCTACCCGCTCGTGAACACTTTGATAACCGGTTGATGGAATCGTCTATTTCGGACGCAGATTACGAGCACGCACAAAACGTGTGGAGTGCATTCAATCTGCATACGTTTGGAGATTACCATGATCTATATTTGTTGACAGACGTAATGCTGCTGGCGGATGTCTTTGAAAGTTTTCGGGACATGGCCTTACGCGATTACTGCTTGGACCCGTGTCATTTTTACTCGCTTCCTGGTCTCGCTTGGAACGTGATGCTAAAAATGACGGGGGTCGAATTGGAGCTGTTGACAAATATAGATCAACATCTGTTTGTTGAGTCTGGGGTCCGTGGGGTGTTGATATGATATCCAACCGTCATGCCATCGCTAACAACCCTCTGATCCCAGATCAGTACGATGTTTCGAAACCGACCTCCTTCATTCTGTATACGGACTGTAACAATCTATACAGTGCAGCCATGTCGCAACCACTCCCTTACGCAGACTTCCGGTGGCTCGATCGCAATGAAATCGATTCTTTGGACATACGTAATGTGAGTGATGATTCCGACATCGGGTACATCCTCGAGGTCGACCTACACTATCCTGATACACTACACGACTTGCATTCCGACTATCCGTTTGCACCTGTGCGCCAGCGCGTAACACCCGATATCCTTTCTCCCTTTTCCAAACGTTTACACGAGAGCATATATAGATCATCGTATAACGAATCAGGGTCAACAATGTCATCCGTAGAGAAGTTGTTAACGACTTTGGAGGACAAACAAAATTACGTTCTCCATTATCGAAATTTGAAGTTGTATTTAAGTCTTGGTTTAGGGCTGAAAGCGACTCATAGGGTGTTGTGTTTTAAGCAAAGCGCTTGGTTGAAACCGTTTATCGATTTCAACACCCGCAAGAGGCAAGCAGCCATCAACAGCTTTGAAAAAGACCTTTTCAAACTGATGAACAACGCCGTATACGACAAGTCGCTGGAGAACTTACGGAAACATATAGACTTTTAACTAGTCTCAGATGAACGACGGCTTCAAAAACTAGTTTCCACACCTAGGCTGAAACTTATGATTCGTTATACGAACGATCTGGTGGGGCTCTCACTCCGTAAAAAATCCATCGTTCTTTCCCGTCCCGTGTACGTCGGCTTCACGGTGCTTGACGTTAGCAAAACGATAATGTATGACTTCCATTATCGTTATGCTGTCGCCAAGTACGACTGTAACGTTAGATTGCTAATGACGGATACGGGCAGTCTGTTGTATAGTATTCAAACATCTGACTTGTATGCAGGCATGAAGGAGGACCTACACTTGTTTGACACGTCGGATTACCCCACGTCTCATTCTTGTTATAGTCTTAAAAACAAAAAGGTTGTCGGACTGTTCAAGGACGAAACGTGTGGTCGTCCTGTTAGAGAATTCGTGGGACTCAGAACGAAATATTATTCGTTCCTTGTGGCCCACGAAGATCCTAGCAAAGAGTGCCAAAAACGTGTATGTAAAGGTGTACCCAGAGTTGCAATTAAGAGGAGTCTACGGAACGATATGTATCGCAAGTGTCTCACTGATCATTGTCAGTTTTCTACCAGTGCGCTTTGTTTACGTAGCGATCATCATACGCTGTACACGATGCTCGTAAATAAGCAAGCGTTGTCACCGTATAATGATAAGCGCTATATACTGAACAATGGTCGTGATACACTTGCTTACGGTCATTATCGGATACGTCGCATCAATATGGAGAACGATGACAACGTCCCCTCCCCACCTGCTAAAAAAATTCGCCTCCATGTATAGTACCCCCCCCCCAACACTTTTGTTTCTTTCGTCAGTTGATGTCTCTCGGTGCTTCAGTCAAGACGTCTGTAAACGTAAGTTCGCATATTAATATCGCAACGATATTTGTGTGTTTAAACATAATATATATATATATAGTTTGTAATGTGTGGTTTCTTTGTCTTAGAGTATTATGGATAACACTGCAGTTATAATTGACTTCCAGTGCTTTTTCGACGACAACGGAAAATATATTGTGAAGGAACTGTCAATCATGGACGTTCTGAGATTTGCTGGTAGACATTGGATTTTCGCACCACCTGCTACATTCGTTACGAATGCAAAATACGCTAGGACAAACCACTGGTTAACGTCAAATTATCACAGACTTAGATGGAGCGAAGGAGAGACACCGTACGACAATCTTGGTTCATTGTTAACATCACATACACGTATATATAAATATGTGTTTGTGAAGGGTTTTGAGAAAAAACGTTTTTTACAATCAAAGATAATACACAATAATATCATCAATCTCGATGACTTTGGTTGTCCTAAAAACATACCGTATCTATTTCACGGAACAGAATGTCTTAGACATTTCAATTCTTCTGACCGATGTGCAAACTATAAAGTGCATGCTATTCGGGAATGGATGTTTCATGATTTTTGCTGTAAACAAACATTTTTAATGTGAGTGGGACAAATTTAGAAAGTAGGTCACAGTGAATGATAACATTTATATCTCTAATTCTGCTGGGGACCTGTACATACATGCATAGCTGTAAGCGGTGACTATTTCCTTATGAAAATGGAATGCGGACTTTCCTAATGACATTGTTATATTTTGGTGTCTCCAATTTCGTCTGGGAGACATGTTCATACATGCAAAGCCGTAAATGAAAGTGGGACACAGACTTTTCTGATGACGTCGTTACCACCACCACCACTATCACATTGTACTGTCCTTTTATGTCGAATATTCTGTCATTGTTTGGTTCTCTCTCGATTGATACAGACGTGTTCACTAGCGTCTTTCTCTCTTCTAATAATGTCGTTTCTTGTAAAGTTTAATGCTGTAAGTGCTATCGAGTACAAGCGATGTTCAGAATTGACAGTGAATAAAAAATATCCCATCATGATCTTAACAAATGTGGACACAAAATATGGGAACTCTGGCTTGCTACGTTGGAGGATGGCGACCACCAGTATCGTGTCTATCTTCCCAAGAGGTATGCAGGTGTCTTCACGAATGAGGAGCTCAGACATATCAAACCCAAAGAACTACATTTAGTGTATCGAGGGACGAGGAACCAAACAACACAGGTGGAGATTGTGTCCTAACGACGTAAGTAACAATCGTGTTAACAAACAATTTATTGCTGTTGTGTGTGTGTGTGTGTGTGTGTAGTTTAAACTCCCAGTACTTAACACTTTAATAATTGAATTTGTATGTACGTGATAAATGTATCATTGACTCTAATTAGTACTTACAAAGTTTCGTTGAATAATATTTGGTTCAATTAAAAATTATTTGAAAGTACATTAACTTTATGAAAATGACACATACTTGAAAAAGTTTACTTACTTAACGCATTGATCCTTTCTTTCCACTGACTGTGCGTGTGCGTGTGATAATTGAATATTTACCGTATCAGTGATTCTAATACCAACTTTGTATTGTTATGTTACAGATAACTTCCATGTGGACTGTATCTACAGGCACGAAATTATTATTATTTAAATCTTACAATGTCAAAAATTATTATTAATATTGTATGTATTTTATAACAATGTTTGTGATATATATATATTTAATCAATGTAAAATGTATTTTGAATAATTGTATTACAATGGTCTGTAAACCATATTTAAGTTTGTGTACAGTGGTGTGAATATATATATTTAATCATTTAAAACAAATTATGGTTTATTTTAATTTATTTCGCTATAAACTCTGAACATGTGAGGAATTATTTGTAAAGTACATTAACTTATGGGAAATGCTACATCGAAAGATTCAAATCATACCTTATTGGCGCTGTCAACGATTGGAATGAGGGAATTTCTACCGACGTTTGCAGCAGCAGCAATACACAATACACATTACATTAAAAATAGCACGATTATATTATTCATTGATGTACAAACAATTTACATAGTACACACTCAATAGACTAACATTATTGTGAAGCCGTCAACGAATTGAAAGGGGAAATGCTACAGCAGATTCAATCACACCTTATTACCACTGTCAACGGTTTGAATGAGGGAATTTCTGCCGACGTCTGCAGCTCGAGAGAGAGAGAGAGAGAGAGAGAGAGAGAGAGAGAGAGAGAGAGAGAGAGCGAGAGACTCACACAACAGTTATCTAGTAAATGTGTATGTGTGTGAGAGAATTGATAACATGATATCACAGTAAAACCAATGACATAAAGAGAGAGAGCGAGCGAGATAGTTACTTACATTCAAATGTGAGAGAGAGTGAGAGCGAGAGTGAGACACACACAACAGTAATCTAGTAAATGTGTGAGAGAGTTGATAACATGACATCACAATCGACAACAATCATATGGTATTTAATGTACACTATAATGCGTCTGCTTATATATAATTTGAATTTCATACCACAAAGAAATGTTGGCAGACCTGTTCTATACACTATAATGGCAGAGGTTGGTAACCCTGATCATATAGTTTAATATATACACTATAACACACATCAAGTTTATAACATACATATAATAAAACACACACCTGAACTGACATATTTTCAATAAAGCTACACATTCTTACATCCTATATCCTGACATTTATTTACGTTTATTTATGGATTTTTTTGTATAATATTTTCTCAGTTTTGAAACGCACACGTTTATTTGGAAATATAGATTTGAATTTACCTAATATACGCTGTATTTCATTTATCTCGCAACCCGTTATCTGAACCTTGTGGGTCAGTGAGTTATGCGTTATCTTATCAGCTTGTTGAACAGCCGGTCGGGCTAATGTATACGGCTCACATACGGACCCCTCCTTACCCCTCCTGCGACCCAATCTGATATTGTGTCGATTCTTATTAACTGTACACTTCAACGTTTTGTTAGGAAAATCAATGGTCGCGTGCAGTTTATTTAATGCGTCCACTCCCAAAATAACATCATATACAAGTTTTTTAATAATAAGTACCGTGATTTCTATTTCTACTCCCTGAATGGATATTGTTATGAGCGCTTGTTTGCCAACCATCTGTGACTCACCCGTCGCTGATTTTATAATTTTGTGATTTACCGGCAGAATCGGGATTTTTTTAAAGTGTTTTTTGTGCCTCTCTAGGAACCGCTCGTCCATCAGCGAGATTTCTGCGCCGCTGTCGAACAAAACTTCGCCAACACACCTGTTGATTTTCGCATCGACAATAAGGTCGGTGTCATTTTCAATACTAATATCTTCCTCACATTCATTACTATTATCATTGCAAACTAAACTATCCCTAATTTCTGCAGGATATAGGCCAGACACAACAAATTTATTCTTACAACTAACATTATTCACACTCGATTGATTAAACTGCTTTTTACTGTTGGAACGGATTTTTGAAATTTCATTTATATTCTTATGTGTACTAGTTACTTTGTTGCACAGACCCACGCCGTGCAGCCTTACACGTTTTTTTGACTGCTCTACATCTGAATCATTTTCCGTCACTACTGCTACCTTGGTGGTATTAAATTTCTGAGCTGTACTTCTATTTGTCATTTTATGTTGTTGTTGTTGTGATTGTGGTTGCTTTGTTTGAGGTTGATATTGAACATTTTTCCGCGGTGTTTCATTATTGTTACTACTATTACTCTGATTGTCAATACCCTCCCATTTTGTGAGCAATAAGAGTAACTCTTCTAAAGATTTTACCCCTTGCGTAATGACGGCAACCTGTATGCCACGTCAGAAATGGTGTGCCAGTTTACTTACTATGTCCGGTTCAGTTAAGTTAGGTTCTAGGTACTTAACCCTTGATATTAACTGAATCACGTATGATTCTTTGGAACCTTTGCTACTGGAATATTTCCCAAACTCCAGTTGCACACGGATCTTCCTCTGGACCTCCTCATTCCAGTATCTGGCCCTGAAATGCTTTACCAGGTCTTCATACGTGCTGATCTTATCCTGTACGACAGAGAACCACTCCGCCGCAGTACCCTTAAGTCGCCGCACTACGAAATTAATTTTATCGGCCTCACTTAAATTATCCCCAATCGCTTCCAGATTCCGTTGGCAAACTTTAATGAAGTTCATGGGGTTTTCATTTTCACGTCCAAAAAACTTCAGCTGCGAATTGACGTCGTCCAAGGTCTTATAGACATATGTGGTACAGTTGAGCGGTGACGATGTGTTTTGCAGTCGTGACATTTGATGTTGCAGCTCTTGGATTCGCAGGTCTTGTTCGGCCACTAATTCTTTCACCGTGGATGCGTGTTGTACCACTTTCTCTTCAATTCCAGAGATTTTTGCCTCACATTCACTCACGCGTGAATTATTAGCTTCCAACCCCGACTCTATGTTAGCTCTCATAGCTTCTACTGTTTCGCTAATTCGCTTTTCCGCAGCCTCTAACATTTGTTTGCTCTGCTTGGATTGTTCTTGCACGGCCACGTATATTTTTTTGTTTGCGTCATGGAGCGATTTATCTCGTTTCTCGGCTTCTGCTGAAAGTTTCTGTATACCGGCTTGACTGGCTTTATGTTCTTCGGACATGGTTTTCATATTAGCTAATATGGCCGCTAAAGTATTCTCTATCCCTGCTGACTCCGCCATAGTGATCAAATTTAATTTAAAAAGTTAATAAAATTTAAATTCCCTGACTTAACGCTACAAAACTTATTATTATTACAAGATTATTATTGTAGTGTAAACCAGTTTATACGCACACAGTAAGCAGTTCAATATATCAAAATGTAAACAAACCTTATCTAACACACAAAACAACTAATAATCTACCTCCAATATACTGATAAAATTGTTCATATATGACACACAAGAGAATATGCACAATTGATAAATTATATCCTCAGATTTTCATATGAACCATACACACACAAATATTACATTAATTATACTTATACGTCGGATTTTACCAACAAATTTTATATTCTTTGACATATATAGAATAGCGTAAAATTACCGCTATTTTACGTGCCCCACGTTGCAAAGCGCCAAATATCTCTATGCGACAACACAAATAACTTAACTATTGGCGCATTGGATATGGTAGTATGTGTATCTTAATGCAAAAGTCTATATTGGAGGGTTTAAGATTATTTATTGCACATAAGACATATGTAATTGTTTATATGATATATTTGACAAGCATAATAATGGTAGTGTTTCAGATATAGTCTTTTAAAGTGTTAATTATTGTTCATATACGTGATGTGGCACATTACATATGTGATGATGATGATTCCTTCTCGCGCCGATGTTGATGGAAAAGGGGGGGGGGGTTTGCTGTGTAGTTGAGTCGTCAGGCGTTGCGTTCGATGACAGATGGTTCTATAACATCTTCTCCTGTGTTATAACTTAGGGAACCCGCAATAATTGGTTCTGCCAATTATTCAGGCTGCCTTACTTGTGACGAGCTGAAAATTAATCAGAACAACAAACAATAAATATACAAGGATTCAGGGAAGGGGAGACTGTTGATTTATGCACTCAGTATAGTATGTACTCCTGATGACATCTCTTTATTACATATTGTATTATTTACTCTACTTAAAATTCTCGACACATATGCTTCAGTAGCTTACAGTTTACATGATGATTATATTTTATTCTTTACAAGGCCCCTCAAAATAAGATGTACATGAATTTAATTAATTCTCCGGATCCGGGATTTCCTCTAATACGTTAAGAATGGTTACCTCGCCATATAAAGCTTTCAAATTTTTGCCATTTGAAGAATGGTCTTTATTAATCTTTTAAACAATAAGGCTTTACAGTTTAGAGCTATAACTCTTTTACTAGGGATAAGTATACAAGTTATGAGTATACAATTACTGTTATACAATTACTTAAAACGTCTTAATGTGGTTAAATTAATTGTATTTTGTTGAATATAATATTTAGTATTTCATAAGCACGGAAGGCTTGCCTCCGTGTCACCTTTTTGGATGTCTTCCAGCTCTGCGTTATTCCAGTCGTAGGTCCTCGGTTGCAGCATGTTTGAAGTAGGTCAGGTATGTCTCATTATCTTCGTATCCGGGAATGGTGTAGTCCTGAAGTCTTTTAGATCATGGTGTCTCCTGGTTCTCAGCTCTTGGCTAACTGATAGTAATAGCTCGTTGATCTGAATGATTAACACAAAGTTTCGTTCACCTGTATACACTTCACATGATAGTTTGATTGTAGCACTTCACTTCATGGGATTACCACAGTTTAATTACATAAGTATTATATTTCAAGATTCTAGAAGAGATGTCACCGGCGCTAAATTTTAGTTATTCATTCTCACTCGTTTACACCATATTTATATGAGTCGCGGTTCAACTACATTAACGCAACACATTGTTTAATAGTAAAAAGAATGCGTCAGTGTCTTAACTGACGGATTAATTACATTTTGTAATAAACTATTTTTAACGTTGCACATATCGGCAGTACACAGCTTACTGTTTGACCGCTCCCTAGCAAGTGGGCGAAAATAGTTAGGGGTCAGAGTAGTAATCTCGCGACGGTTCAACTCAACATAAAAATAGTTCCAAGTTTCTTTTTTATTTAAAGGACTAAAATTAGATTAAATAATTAAGTAGAGAGATTCTTAGTTACAAATGCTATCAAAGTACATTATAGTGATCTAGTTTAATTATTTAAATAATAATCAATTTACAATTATTTTTAGTTAGTTAAGGGGTTGGAAAACAAGTTGATTCTGGTTAGCGCCTGTTTCTGCAGGATTAATTAACAAGATTTACCCTTTCTGTACTCTCGTATTCCTTTTAATATATTATTAGACTTTCATTTAAATATTATTATTATTTAATGATTACAATAAGCTTTAGGTAAAAAAAATGTGAGATTTTATTAAACACTTAAAATTTATCAACCTATACATTATCAACTTAATTAATTAATTAATTTATTTTTATTAATAAAATCGTCACATACTCCGCCTCTTAAAAAAACACAGACTCCTGAAAATTTGGTCAGCAATGTACCGGGAGTATGGTCGGGGAGTACCGCGTGAAATTTCTCTCACCAGTTTTTCTTTGTATGTAATTACGATCAGCATAAGTCATTCTTGACTTGCTGATTCTTACTATCTATACATATTTCATAATTTACAGACTAATTCTACTACTACATAAAATTCACACACTATAAAATGTATTTTAAACATTCTAAATTTTCTTAACTCTATTACTTATGACTACTACCGGATTTTTTTTTTTTGTGAGTTATTCTCGTTATAGAATTTACTCTTTAATTACTCTTTTTTTTATTATTATTATTATTCCTCATATTGGATGTCAGCTGACTTCTTACTTTGCTCTACTTTCGATGAATAGGATTCAAGGTTGATCAGGCCTCGTACCTATTTATACGATAAGGTAGCCAAATGTTACTCAAGTACTCTTTGCATTTGAGTACCTACATCTAATACATTTATTTAACTTGCACTCTACCATTTCCTTCTTCGTGATAACGTTTTATCTGCGAAATATGTGTCCTTCGTACATATTTTTGAGTAGAGGGTTCGTACAGGGCTATAGTTACTGGAGTTAAGTATTTGTGAATTTGATAAGGACCGCACCATCGGTATGATAGCTTGGAAGTTGTCTTATCGATTGCACTACTCGTTGGGTGCGTTTTATACATAACTAAGTCACCGATTTGGTACTTTACTTCATTATTATTATTTCTTCGCTCGTGATATTTCCTTGATTTCGCTAAGTTTGTTCTTAAATTAGCGTGCGCTTCATTCCATATTTTCCTAATATTTTTATCCCTAATTTCAAGGGGTAACAATTCATGTATTTTCCACTTAGTGGATAATGGGTGGTTTGGTTTATACTTGAACAATAATTCGAATGGGGTAGACTTATGTCCTTCATGATATGCTGAATTAAAGGCGAATTGTATCCAGGATAGGTTCTGGTCCCAAGAAGTATGGTCACTAGCATGGTAGGCTATTAAAGCAGATTTTAGGTTTCGCAAATACCTCTCAGCTATATTACCTTGCGGACGATACTCTGTAGTGGTAATGTGGTCTATACCTAGTTTGAAACACATGTTCCTGAATTCCTTGGACTTAAACTGTGGTCCGTTATCCGACACTAGATGGACAGGAATACCGAATTCTTTAAATAATCTATGTTGTAAAATACTTACTGTGGTTGTAGCTAAGGCTCGTCGCATGGGGTACATCCAGACGAATTTGCTAAAAGAATCTACGCAAATTAGTAACATTGTATTTCCAGATTTAGAACGCGGGTAGGGTCCTGAAAAGTCTAAATAAATTTTGGAGAATGGGGTAGCAGGAATCTCTGAGATTAATTGACTTATTTGGCTGTTTCTCGCTGGTTTGCTGAGTGCACACAACTTACACTTTTTCACAAAGTTAGCGATCTCACTGTTCATATTTTCCCAGTGATATTCTTTACGAATTCGATGTATGGTTTTATTTATTCCCATATGTGGTCCAATGGTGGAGGAGTGATAATATTCCATCAGCATAGGTTTAATAATATCAGGGGCGATTATTCGTAAATATTTTCCGTTCGCTATTCTACAACATAATACTCTCTTACTTAATAGGTATTTTTCTGACTTGTTTCCTTTTTCAAGTTGTTCAATAATTGGACTCAAACGAGGGTCTTGTCGTTGGTAATGGGCTAAATCCGTAAATGCAAGAGGAAATTCGGTAATTAAAGTATTAATAATCGGCGTTTCTCTACTCTTGTTTTCGTAAGTATTACTACTCGGCTGGAACATACGTGATAGGGTATCGGCAACTACGTTTTGGGTGCCTCTAATATGTTGTACTTTGAATTTAAAACAATTTAATCTTAATACCCATCTTCCGATACGACCTAACTGTTTTGGGTGATTTAGTAGCCAAGATAAGGCTTGATTATCTGTTTCTAACAAAAACTCTTTATGTTCTAAAAAAGGTTTGAACTTCTCAAAAGCGAAAACGATAGCTAAACATTCTAATTCGTATGCGGAGTATTTCTTTTCTTGGTCTGTCAGGGTGCGTGAAGCATAACTAATAGGTAATCTAGAGTTATCTACTTCCTGATATATTACGGCACCTAGGGCTACACTTGAACTGTCTGTCTGCACAACAAATGGTTTTGTAAAATCGGCTAATTGTAGTACGGGGGGTGATATTATGCTTTCTTTTAATTTCTCGAATGAGGTTTGATGTTGCTCGTTCCACTCAAATTTAACTCCCTTCTTTCTTAAAGTATTTAGCGGTGCTGCAATTTCGGCTAGATGTGGGATATACTTGTGGAAATAATTTATCATTCCTAAAAATCGGGCAATTCCTTTCGCATCCCGCGGTGGTAAAAATTCTCTGATAGCACGGGTTCGCTCTGGGTCTATTTTTACCTTTCCGTTGGCTTTTACGATGTGACCTAAAAATGAGAATTGTGTCACAGCAAAATTTACTTTACTGGGGTTTACGGTTAATCCAGCTTTCTCCAATCGGGATAGTACTTCACGTAGATGTTCAAGATGTTGCTCAATTGACTCGCTGTAAATAACAATGTCATCTAGGTAGTGGTACACATATTTAAACTTTATGTCATGAAATAATTTTTCTAATAATCTGCTACATACAGAACTACCTTGGGATATACCAAAGGGTACCCTTGTAAATTGGTACAGGTTGAAAGGGACGGCAAATGCGGTTAGACGCTTTGATTCTTCCGAAAGGGGTATCTGATGAAATGCCTGATTTAAATCCATAATGGTAAAAATTTTTGCTTTCGTAAAATAATGAAAAGCACTGTGGATGTCGGGAAGTGGTATGGATTCAAATTCTATCCGTTTATTTAGTTGTCTATAGTCTACAACTAATCTATGTTTGTCGTTACTTTTGGGTACTAAAAACGCGGGGGATGAATAAGATGACGTAGAGGGTTCGATGACTCCTTGTTCTAACAGTTTATTAATTTGGTTCCTCATTACTTCCATTTTTGGAGGTGATAACTTGTATGGGGCTAAACGTATTACTTTATTGTCGCTCAAATTTATTTTATACTCTATCAGGTCTGTCAGTCCTAACTTCGGGGTGAGGACATTGGAGAATTCTTTTATTAAAGTCTGTATGTTCCGTCTATCTTTACTTTCCAGATGACCTAATTCACATTCGTGATGCTTTAGATGTGAAGAAGTCGTGCTAGTACTTTCTCTGTTATTTGAATTATCATCCAAGTTATATTTCCGTGAACGATCGAATCCAAAGTAAAATTTCTTATCGTGAATATCTAAAATTATTCCTGTTTTACTGATAAAATCAGCTCCCAATATTAACTCGGGTCCTAATTCCTCGCATACTAACATTGGAAAATACCACGTCAGATTTTTAATTTTTACCTTAAATGTGATGATAAGTTTTATCATTAAGTTTTGTTTGTTAGCTGTAGCGCATTTAATATTTACAGATTGACTGCGTTTAACTAAATTATGTTTAAATAATTTATTGGCTAGCTCTTGACTAATTAAACTTCGCGTTGATCCGGAATCAATTAAACCGAGGGTGGATGTAACACCAAGGTCAACTTGTATATACGGTAATTGACACTTACTGAAATCACATTTATTAATAGCGTTACATTTATCGATAAATTTTTTTACATAGGGGTCTAATTTTCTTTTGTTATTATTATTAATTTGTTTTATTTTATTGTCTCTCAGGGGTTTACCTTTTTTCACGATGCTGCGGAAGACACAGGGTTTCGGATCTCCCTGCCTTACATGTTTTTTGGATAATGAGTTTTCCGATTGTACTGTTTCCTTTTACAGTTTCTACTGAGGTGTCCAGGTTTTCCGCAGTTATAGCATATATATTCTTTACGCGGGGTCTCACTGGTTTCCTGTCGTGGTTGAGGCTCCTTGGACTTACCATGGCCATGAACATAGGTTGATCTTTGAAATGGTCTTCTTTCTCGTAGACTTCTTGCATCTGAGAGTAAGGCTTGCATTTCTTTTCTATGTGGTGTAGTGGATACCGGTGCATGTCTGTGCTGATCTGCGTACCACACATTGGAAGAGTGAATACTACATTGTTCAAGGTCAGCGAAAGTAAGGGGTCTACTTATTAGTGCTAAACGGGAGCGTTCTTCAGGAGATAAGCCTACCAGGATAGTATCGACCAATTGTTTTTCAGTCCAGTCGACTTGCAGTAGACGTGAAGATTCTCTGATGTCTGCAATATAGTGGGCCAGTCTTTCCTGAGCTCTTTGTACTCGAAGTACGGTATTTCTCTTGATCTCCTCATAAATTCCCGTGGGGATAAAATATTTGATTATATTCGTATGAAGTTCTTCTACTGGAAGAGACGAGTTTAATGATTCTAGTACACGATCTCGTAATGGTGGTTTACATTTGGGTAAGATGACCTGCTGTATTTGCCAATCGCTCAATTGTTGTAGATCTTTTATTTGCAGTAGATATCTGATAAAAGTCAATAGAGTCGTGATACTTAAGCCATCGGTGTACGGAATTTCATTAATTATTTTCTCTACTGGGTGGGAAATCTTTCCGTAGAGGTCAACATTAAAATTTATGTTTGGTATTTCTTTCGAAGGATTAGTGGTTGCATTAGGATTTGTAATCGCATATTGACTAGTGCGAGTACGCTGAACATTAGGCGGTGGGGGTTCTAACATGGTTAGGGTATTTAATTCTCTACTAGGTAATTGTTCATGACTCTGTTGTATCTTAGATACGGTGGGTGATTCGTGGTTCGAGGTGGAGGGAGGGTGTTCTAAAGTAGGGGATTGAACAGGGGAGATATATAATTTTTGTAAGTAGTGCTCAATTTCCTCCATTCTCGAGGAGTCTGACTTTCGTCGTAAGTCGTTGATAATTATGGGTAATTGGCTTAATGACTCATCCGCAAATTTCTGCACGTCGGCGGGGATTACGGTGACGTCGGGCCAGCTTAATAAATTATTCAACCGGCGGGTTAAATGTTCTATACGTTGCGTAACGCGCAAAAGTTCCGTAGGTGATTTTTTGTCCTGAAGGTTCTGAGATAATACTATCAGTTCCCTATATTTCGCATAACAAGTTTCTCGTTCGCAGTCATAATCGAGTTCACGCAATTTATCTAACTGCGAGGTTATCTCTGATCCGGTTTGGCGTAATGATTTTCGTAATTCAGACACGGTAACATTCACGTGTTTTAGACCTCGTAAAAGTGCTTCGTAGCATAGCTCATCTTTTAATAATAGATCTGGATTAAATTCAGCCATTTTCGTAACGTGAGTGGCTATAACTAATTATTCTACTATTTGCATTAAATACTATACAACGCTATCTTTTTTTTTTTTTTTACACACAAATATAAAAATATAAATCAATCGTATTCTTACTCTCTCATTAATAAACACTCAAAATGAGATGACAAGCTTTGTCATTTTACATTGGTAGAGAGAGAAATCTCACACAGGTTTAAATATGCGTACGGCAAAAGATTCCCCCTTCGGCAACTACACACAGGAAGGGACACGCTTCTTATAACAATAGAACTAACAAAGAGGGTGTCGTTGTAGTTTAACTCAACTATGGGGGGAGGTTCACTATGACAGTTTACACACACACAGGCGCAGACAAGAATTCAACTGGTCTGATATTGTTTACAAACCGACAGGTTGATGAATGAACTTTTTGACAAGCACGTACCTGCTGTTATATCGTATTCTTGGGGCGTTTTTAGTTAACATTATGTTCATTCCTATATCTAAATAATATTTAAATTACTTATTTATTATACTATTATAATAACTATTATCGTTTAATTTTTATTTAATATTTTAGACACATTTTAAAGTACATGAGTGAATAAATCAACAGCTTATGTGTGTGGGTTTATCGGGACACAATTACTTCTTAAATAACACAAGTCACAAAATTTTTTACAAAGGAGTCGCAAAATTTAAGCAAATTAGCAGAGTGGCGCAATTTATAACATCTTCTCCTGTGTTATAACTTAGGGAACCCGCAATAATTGGTTCTGCCAATTATTCAGGCTGCCTTACTTGTGACGAGCTGAAAATTAATCAGAACAACAAACAATAAATATACAAGGATTCAGGGAAGGGGAGACTGTTGATTTATGCACTCAGTATAGTATGTACTCCTGATGACATCTCTTTATTACATATTGTATTATTTACTCTACTTAAAATTCTCGACACATATGCTTCAGTAGCTTACAGTTTACATGATGATTATATTTTATTCTTTACAAGGCCCCTCAAAATAAGATGTACATGAATTTAATTAATTCTCCGGATCCGGGATTTCCTCTAATACGTTAAGAATGGTTACCTCGCCATATAAAGCTTTCAAATTTTTGCCATTTGAAGAATGGTCTTTATTAATCTTTTAAACAATAAGGCTTTACAGTTTAGGGCTATAACTCTTTTACTAGGGATAAGTATACAAGTTATGAGTATACAATTACTGTTATACAATTACTTAAAACGTCTTAATGTGGTTAAATTAATTGTATTTTGTTGAATATAATATTTAGTATTTCATAAGCACGGAAGGCTTGCCTCCGTGTCACCTTTTTGGATGTCTTCCAGCTCTGCGTTATTCCAGTCGTAGGTCCTCGGTTGCAGCATGTTTGAAGTAGGTCAGGTATGTCTCATTATCTTCGTATCCGGGAATGGTGTAGTCCTGAAGTCTTTTAGATCATGGTGTCTCCTGGTTCTCAGCTCTTGGCTAACTGATAGTAATAGCTCGTTGATCTGAATGATTAACACAAAGTTTCGTTCACCTGTATACACTTCACATGATAGTTTGATTGTAGCACTTCACTTCATGGGATTACCACAGTTTAATTACATAAGTATTATATTTCAAGATTCTAGAAGAGATGTCACCGGCGCTAAATTTTAGTTATTCATTCTCACTCGTTTACACCATATTTATATGAGTCGCGGTTCAACTACATTAACGCAACACATTGTTTAATAGTAAAAAGAATGCGTCAGTGTCTTAACTGACGGATTAATTACATTTTGTAATAAACTATTTTTAACGTTGCACATATCGGCAGTACACAGCTTACTGTTTGACCGCTCCCTAGCAAGTGGGCGAAAATAGTTAGGGGTCAGAGTAGTAATCTCGCGACGGTTCAACTCAACATAAAAATAGTTCCAAGTTTCTTTTTTATTTAAAGGACTAAAATTAGATTAAATAATTAAGTAGAGAGATTCTTAGTTACAAATGCTATCAAAGTACATTATAGTGATCTAGTTTAATTATTTAAATAATAATCAATTTACAATTATTTTTAGTTAGTTAAGGGGTTGGAAAACAAGTTGATTCTGGTTAGCGCCTGTTTCTGCAGGATTAATTAACAAGATTTACCCTTTCTGTACTCTCGTATTCCTTTTAATATATTATTAGACTTTCATTTAAATATTATTATTATTTAATGATTACAATAAGCTTTAGGTAAAAAAAATGTGAGATTTTATTAAACACTTAAAATTTATCAACCTATACATTATCAACTTAATTAATTAATTAATTTATTTTTATTAATAAAATCGTCACATACTCCGCCTCTTAAAAAAACACAGACTCCTGAAAATTTGGTCAGCAATGTACCGGGAGTATGGTCGGGGAGTACCGCGTGAAATTTCTCTCACCAGTTTTTCTTTGTATGTAATTACGATCAGCATAAGTCATTCTTGACTTGCTGATTCTTACTATCTATACATATTTCATAATTTACAGACTAATTCTACTACTACATAAAATTCACACACTATAAAATGTATTTTAAACATTCTAAATTTTCTTAACTCTATTACTTATGACTACTACCGGATTTTTTTTTTTTGTGAGTTATTCTCGTTATAGAATTTACTCTTTAATTACTCTTTTTTTTATTATTATTATTATTCCTCATATTGGATGTCAGCTGACTTCTTACTTTGCTCTACTTTCGATGAATAGGATTCAAGGTTGATCAGGCCTCGTACCTATTTATACGATAAGGTAGCCAAATGTTACTCAAGTACTCTTTGCATTTGAGTACCTACATCTAATACATTTATTTAACTTGCACTCTACCATTTCCTTCTTCGTGATAACGTTTTATCTGCGAAATATGTGTCCTTCGTACATATTTTTGAGT
The DNA here is from genome assembly GCA_034769895.1 of Magicicada septendecula. Taxonomy (NCBI): domain Eukaryota; kingdom Metazoa; phylum Arthropoda; class Insecta; order Hemiptera; family Cicadidae; genus Magicicada; species Magicicada septendecula. The sequence continues at coordinate 233,254,741 of CM068372.1, read as the reverse complement.
AGAGGGTTCGTACAGGGCTATAGTTACTGGAGTTAAGTATTTGTGAATTTGATAAGGACCGCACCATCGGTATGATAGCTTGGAAGTTGTCTTATCGATTGCACTACTCGTTGGGTGCGTTTTATACATAACTAAGTCACCGATTTGGTACTTTACTTCATTATTATTATTTCTTCGCTCGTGATATTTCCTTGATTTCGCTAAGTTTGTTCTTAAATTAGCGTGCGCTTCATTCCATATTTTCCTAATATTTTTATCCCTAATTTCAAGGGGTAACAATTCATGTATTTTCCACTTAGTGGATAATGGGTGGTTTGGTTTATACTTGAACAATAATTCGAATGGGGTAGACTTATGTCCTTCATGATATGCTGAATTAAAGGCGAATTGTATCCAGGATAGGTTCTGGTCCCAAGAAGTATGGTCACTAGCATGGTAGGCTATTAAAGCAGATTTTAGGTTTCGCAAATACCTCTCAGCTATATTACCTTGCGGACGATACTCTGTAGTGGTAATGTGGTCTATACCTAGTTTGAAACACATGTTCCTGAATTCCTTGGACTTAAACTGTGGTCCGTTATCCGACACTAGATGGACAGGAATACCGAATTCTTTAAATAATCTATGTTGTAAAATACTTACTGTGGTTGTAGCTAAGGCTCGTCGCATGGGGTACATCCAGACGAATTTGCTAAAAGAATCTACGCAAATTAGTAACATTGTATTTCCAGATTTAGAACGCGGGTAGGGTCCTGAAAAGTCTAAATAAATTTTGGAGAATGGGGTAGCAGGAATCTCTGAGATTAATTGACTTATTTGGCTGTTTCTCGCTGGTTTGCTGAGTGCACACAACTTACACTTTTTCACAAAGTTAGCGATCTCACTGTTCATATTTTCCCAGTGATATTCTTTACGAATTCGATGTATGGTTTTATTTATTCCCATATGTGGTCCAATGGTGGAGGAGTGATAATATTCCATCAGCATAGGTTTAATAATATCAGGGGCGATTATTCGTAAATATTTTCCGTTCGCTATTCTACAACATAATACTCTCTTACTTAATAGGTATTTTTCTGACTTGTTTCCTTTTTCAAGTTGTTCAATAATTGGACTCAAACGAGGGTCTTGTCGTTGGTAATGGGCTAAATCCGTAAATGCAAGAGGAAATTCGGTAATTAAAGTATTAATAATCGGCGTTTCTCTACTCTTGTTTTCGTAAGTATTACTACTCGGCTGGAACATACGTGATAGGGTATCGGCAACTACGTTTTGGGTGCCTCTAATATGTTGTACTTTGAATTTAAAACAATTTAATCTTAATACCCATCTTCCGATACGACCTAACTGTTTTGGGTGATTTAGTAGCCAAGATAAGGCTTGATTATCTGTTTCTAACAAAAACTCTTTATGTTCTAAAAAAGGTTTGAACTTCTCAAAAGCGAAAACGATAGCTAAACATTCTAATTCGTATGCGGAGTATTTCTTTTCTTGGTCTGTCAGGGTGCGTGAAGCATAACTAATAGGTAATCTAGAGTTATCTACTTCCTGATATATTACGGCACCTAGGGCTACACTTGAACTGTCTGTCTGCACAACAAATGGTTTTGTAAAATCGGCTAATTGTAGTACGGGGGGTGATATTATGCTTTCTTTTAATTTCTCGAATGAGGTTTGATGTTGCTCGTTCCACTCAAATTTAACTCCCTTCTTTCTTAAAGTATTTAGCGGTGCTGCAATTTCGGCTAGATGTGGGATATACTTGTGGAAATAATTTATCATTCCTAAAAATCGGGCAATTCCTTTCGCATCCCGCGGTGGTAAAAATTCTCTGATAGCACGGGTTCGCTCTGGGTCTATGCTTACCTTTCCGTTGGCTTTTACGATGTGACCTAAAAATGAGAATTGTGTCACAGCAAAATTTACTTTACTGGGGTTTACGGTTAATCCAGCTTTCTCCAATCGGGATAGTACTTCACGTAGATGTTCAAGATGTTGCTCAATTGACTCGCTGTAAATAACAATGTCATCTAGGTAGTGGTACACATATTTAAACTTTATGTCATGAAATAATTTTTCTAATAATCTGCTACATACAGAACTACCTTGGGATATACCAAAGGGTACCCTTGTAAATTGGTACAGGTTGAAAGGGACGGCAAATGCGGTTAGACGCTTTGATTCTTCCGAAAGGGGTATCTGATGAAATGCCTGATTTAAATCCATAATGGTAAAAATTTTTGCTTTCGTAAAATAATGAAAAGCACTGTGGATGTCGGGAAGTGGTATGGATTCAAATTCTATCCGTTTATTTAGTTGTCTATAGTCTACAACTAATCTATGTTTGTCGTTACTTTTGGGTACTAAAAACGCGGGGGATGAATAAGATGACGTAGAGGGTTCGATGACTCCTTGTTCTAACAGTTTATTAATTTGGTTCCTCATTACTTCCATTTTTGGAGGTGATAACTTGTATGGGGCTAAACGTATTACTTTATTGTCGCTCAAATTTATTTTATACTCTATCAGGTCTGTCAGTCCTAACTTCGGGGTGAGGACATTGGAGAATTCTTTTATTAAAGTCTGTATGTTCCGTCTATCTTTACTTTCCAGATGACCTAATTCACATTCGTGATGCTTTAGATGTGAAGAAGTCGTGCTAGTACTTTCTCTGTTATTTGAATTATCATCCAAGTTATATTTCCGTGAACGATCGAATCCAAAGTAAAATTTCTTATCGTGAATATCTAAAATTATTCCTGTTTTACTGATAAAATCAGCTCCCAATATTAACTCGGGTCCTAATTCCTCGCATACTAACATTGGAAAATACCACGTCAGATTTTTAATTTTTACCTTAAATGTGATGATAAGTTTTATCATTAAGTTTTGTTTGTTAGCTGTAGCGCATTTAATATTTACAGATTGACTGCGTTTAACTAAATTATGTTTAAATAATTTATTGGCTAGCTCTTGACTAATTAAACTTCGCGTTGATCCGGAATCAATTAAACCGAGGGTGGATGTAACACCAAGGTCAACTTGTATATACGGTAATTGACACTTACTGAAATCACATTTATTAATAGCGTTACATTTATCGATAAATTTTTTTACATAGGGGTCTAATTTTCTTTTGTTATTATTATTAATTTGTTTTATTTTATTGTCTCTCAGGGGTTTACCTTTTTTCACGATGCTGCGGAAGACACAGGGTTTCGGATCTCCCTGCCTTACATGTTTTTTGGATAATGAGTTTTCCGATTGTACTGTTTCCTTTTACAGTTTCTACTGAGGTGTCCAGGTTTTCCGCAGTTATAGCATATATATTCTTTACGCGGGGTCTCACTGGTTTCCTGTCGTGGTTGAGGCTCCTTGGACTTACCATGGCCATGAACATAGGTTGATCTTTGAAATGGTCTTCTTTCTCGTAGACTTCTTGCATCTGAGAGTAAGGCTTGCATTTCTTTTCTATGTGGTGTAGTGGATACCGGTGCATGTCTGTGCTGATCTGCGTACCACACATTGGAAGAGTGAATACTACATTGTTCAAGGTCAGCGAAAGTAAGGGGTCTACTTATTAGTGCTAAACGGGAGCGTTCTTCAGGAGATAAGCCTACCAGGATAGTATCGACCAATTGTTTTTCAGTCCAGTCGACTTGCAGTAGACGTGAAGATTCTCTGATGTCTGCAATATAGTGGGCCAGTCTTTCCTGAGCTCTTTGTACTCGAAGTACGGTATTTCTCTTGATCTCCTCATAAATTCCCGTGGGGATAAAATATTTGATTATATTCGTATGAAGTTCTTCTACTGGAAGAGACGAGTTTAATGATTCTAGTACACGATCTCGTAATGGTGGTTTACATTTGGGTAAGATGACCTGCTGTATTTGCCAATCGCTCAATTGTTGTAGATCTTTTATTTGCAGTAGATATCTGATAAAAGTCAATAGAGTCGTGATACTTAAGCCATCGGTGTACGGAATTTCATTAATTATTTTCTCTACTGGGTGGGAAATCTTTCCGTAGAGGTCAACATTAAAATTTATGTTTGGTATTTCTTTCGAAGGATTAGTGGTTGCATTAGGATTTGTAATCGCATATTGACTAGTGCGAGTACGCTGAACATTAGGCGGTGGGGGTTCTAACATGGTTAGGGTATTTAATTCTCTACTAGGTAATTGTTCATGACTCTGTTGTATCTTAGATACGGTGGGTGATTCGTGGTTCGAGGTGGAGGGAGGGTGTTCTAAAGTAGGGGATTGAACAGGGGAGATATATAATTTTTGTAAGTAGTGCTCAATTTCCTCCATTCTCGAGGAGTCTGACTTTCGTCGTAAGTCGTTGATAATTATGGGTAATTGGCTTAATGACTCATCCGCAAATTTCTGCACGTCGGCGGGGATTACGGTGACGTCGGGCCAGCTTAATAAATTATTCAACCGGCGGGTTAAATGTTCTATACGTTGCGTAACGCGCAAAAGTTCCGTAGGTGATTTTTTGTCCTGAAGGTTCTGAGATAATACTATCAGTTCCCTATATTTCGCATAACAAGTTTCTCGTTCGCAGTCATAATCGAGTTCACGCAATTTATCTAACTGCGAGGTTATCTCTGATCCGGTTTGGCGTAATGATTTTCGTAATTCAGACACGGTAACATTCACGTGTTTTAGACCTCGTAAAAGTGCTTCGTAGCATAGCTCATCTTTTAATAATAGATCTGGATTAAATTCAGCCATTTTCGTAACGTGAGTGGCTATAACTAATTATTCTACTATTTGCATTAAATACTATACAACGCTATCTTTTTTTTTTTTTTTACACACAAATATAAAAATATAAATCAATCGTATTCTTACTCTCTCATTAATAAACACTCAAAATGAGATGACAAGCTTTGTCATTTTACATTGGTAGAGAGAGAAATCTCACACAGGTTTAAATATGCGTACGGCAAAAGATTCCCCCTTCGGCAACTACACACAGGAAGGGACACGCTTCTTATAACAATAGAACTAACAAAGAGGGTGTCGTTGTAGTTTAACTCAACTATGGGGGGAGGTTCACTATGACAGTTTACACACACACAGGCGCAGACAAGAATTCAACTGGTCTGATATTGTTTACAAACCGACAGGTTGATGAATGAACTTTTTGACAAGCACGTACCTGCTGTTATATCGTATTCTTGGGGCGTTTTTAGTTAACATTATGTTCATTCCTATATCTAAATAATATTTAAATTACTTATTTATTATACTATTATAATAACTATTATCGTTTAATTTTTATTTAATATTTTAGACACATTTTAAAGTACATGAGTGAATAAATCAACAGCTTATGTGTGTGGGTTTATCGGGACACAATTACTTCTTAAATAACACAAGTCACAAAATTTTTTACAAAGGAGTCGCAAAATTTAAGCAAATTAGCAGAGTGGCGCAATTTATAACATCTTCTCCTGTGTTATAACTTAGGGAACCCGCAATAATTGGTTCTGCCAATTATTCAGGCTGCCTTACTTGTGACGAGCTGAAAATTAATCAGAACAACAAACAATAAATATACAAGGATTCAGGGAAGGGGAGACTGTTGATTTATGCACTCAGTATAGTATGTACTCCTGATGACATCTCTTTATTACATATTGTATTATTTACTCTACTTAAAATTCTCGACACATATGCTTCAGTAGCTTACAGTTTACATGATGATTATATTTTATTCTTTACAAGGCCCCTCAAAATAAGATGTACATGAATTTAATTAATTCTCCGGATCCGGGATTTCCTCTAATACGTTAAGAATGGTTACCTCGCCATATAAAGCTTTCAAATTTTTGCCATTTGAAGAATGGTCTTTATTAATCTTTTAAACAATAAGGCTTTACAGTTTAGGGCTATAACTCTTTTACTAGGGATAAGTATACAAGTTATGAGTATACAATTACTGTTATACAATTACTTAAAACGTCTTAATGTGGTTAAATTAATTGTATTTTGTTGAATATAATATTTAGTATTTCATAAGCACGGAAGGCTTGCCTCCGTGTCACCTTTTTGGATGTCTTCCAGCTCTGCGTTATTCCAGTCGTAGGTCCTCGGTTGCAGCATGTTTGAAGTAGGTCAGGTATGTCTCATTATCTTCGTATCCGGGAATGGTGTAGTCCTGAAGTCTTTTAGATCATGGTGTCTCCTGGTTCTCAGCTCTTGGCTAACTGATAGTAATAGCTCGTTGATCTGAATGATTAACACAAAGTTTCGTTCACCTGTATACACTTCACATGATAGTTTGATTGTAGCACTTCACTTCATGGGATTACCACAGTTTAATTACATAAGTATTATATTTCAAGATTCTAGAAGAGATGTCACCGGCGCTAAATTTTAGTTATTCATTCTCACTCGTTTACACCATATTTATATGAGTCGCGGTTCAACTACATTAACGCAACACATTGTTTAATAGTAAAAAGAATGCGTCAGTGTCTTAACTGACGGATTAATTACATTTTGTAATAAACTATTTTTAACGTTGCACATATCGGCAGTACACAGCTTACTGTTTGACCGCTCCCTAGCAAGTGGGCGAAAATAGTTAGGGGTCAGAGTAGTAATCTCGCGACGGTTCAACTCAACATAAAAATAGTTCCAAGTTTCTTTTTTATTTAAAGGACTAAAATTAGATTAAATAATTAAGTAGAGAGATTCTTAGTTACAAATGCTATCAAAGTACATTATAGTGATCTAGTTTAATTATTTAAATAATAATCAATTTACAATTATTTTTAGTTAGTTAAGGGGTTGGAAAACAAGTTGATTCTGGTTAGCGCCTGTTTCTGCAGGATTAATTAACAAGCTTTACCCTTTCTGTACTCTCGTATTCCTTTTAATATATTATTAGACTTTCATTTAAATATTATTATTATTTAATGATTACAATAAGCTTAGGTAAAAAAAATGTGAGATTTTATTAAACACTTAAAATTTATCAACCTATACATTATCAACTTAATTAATTAATTTATTTATTTTTATTAATAAAATCGTCACAGTTCACCTTGGTGACGCTTCCAGCTGGGCTGGTGTCCCCAACGTTGACACAGACGCTTCGCATACCACAACGGTTCTATTGATACAACTGGTTAAACTTCATATAGAATTTATAATTTATAAGTATCTCAGGTCACAGTGAGTTTTACTTAGAAACGGTATATTAGGTTTATACCAATCCGGACTCTTCAAGTGTTCACGCGTACCACTGGGTCTACCGCGATCAACAGACCTCCCTATGCGGAAATCTTCCACTCACGCGGAAACTAATGATGACAAAATTTTATTACTAAGTAATTATGAAATATTACTGGTACTGCAGAATACCTCACACAGTAACACAGTTCAAGTTCACTTATTACACACGCTATATTCAAATAAAATACTGCGTGTAGCGATGAATTACACCAACAGTTCTGAGCCTTCGCATTCGTTACTACCGCCGAAAAGACTTAACAAATTCTTGCAAGCGGAAAATCTTGCACAAGAATTGCACGTCCCGATCGTGATAGCAGGATGAGAGGACCTGCCGTATAGCAACAGGCTAAGAAAATTTTCAACTGCCTTCCAGCATTTTATTGGTGGAAGGAAGTCACATGGTTACTTTGAACATGACTCGCCAATTTTTCATGCCGTAAAGTGCATTGACTATGCAAGAGCATGCATAGATGGTAATCTCTGAATACCTTTATCTCACGCATAACTGCGTTTTACAACAACTTCATATTTGAGTGAAATCATACTTTAACGTCATTTAATAGATAGGAAAAATACAGGAACTGTAGCTAATACAGTAGTTTATGTCAAGTGTTTAGTTTAGTTCAGTTCAAGTGTCACAACGATATGACAATTTATATCACGCACATCCGGGGAAACGTTTATCACTCCGCACGCGCGCACATTTCCACAGACATAGTACATGAATAAATAGCACATAAAATCATACACAATTTGACTAAACCTAATTCATTATCCTTTCTAAAATACAAAACTCATACAAAAAAAAAAAAAAAAAAACAAATCTAACAAACTACCAACTTAGACATGAATGTTTATCGTCTGTGTATTACACAAGCCTGTACTGCTTATCAGGATCCTGTGTTTCATTGCAATATATATATATATATATATATATATATATATTATAAAGTTCTTTGCTTGCTCTTATATTTATTTTTATTAATATAAGGAGATAAATGGTTGTTTTGTGAAGTGACCTACCTGCTATTCGTTCTGGCGACTTCTTCCGACTAAGGGCGTAGGAGTTTGTGTTTTGATTTTGCAAGTAGGTTAATTCAAGTGTGAAAAGTACTGTTATAGTTATTTTGAATAGTTTTGTGATGTTGGTAGGCTTTGTAGTACAGCAATAAAAATACGGTGGTGGATAAAATTGGAGTTTATTACTCTAATAGGACATATGTATGAAAATCTTATAACTGGAGGAATCCTTACATACTAAACAGTAATTTGTATCTTGTACGATGTTTTCTGAATGGGTATTAGCATTCAGAAGACGAGCTTATTATTTTCAATTGATACGAGTTATATTTTTCATTAATTTCAAGAAGTTAATTTTAAAACAATTTAATCTATGGAATTTTTAATTGTTTTGTACTTTCGTACAGATTTTATTACTTTATATGATTTAAATAGGCTACTCTGAAAATAAGTTAGCTGTGAATCTAGTTCAACGTGCTTTCATTTACTTGGATTGTTTCACGTATACTGCAGTATAGGTCTCTAAGTAATTCAATGTTAGTATTTATATAGCGCTTGTTATATACGTCTAATTCTTATCTATTGATTATTACTTAAGCTTATACGTGTTATACAGATTATCAAAGTATGAATGTATCTTATTAATCTAGAGTCTCTGTTTTATTGGCATCTGAATCAATTTAGTTTTACAATGACTTAAAAGAAAAAGAATAACCTTTTGAGAAGTTTATAAATTATATTTGACTTCCCTTGTTCTGAAGATCGTGATGAGGTGCTCCCGGGGTTCCTTGGTTTCCCTGGTCCAATCTGCTAGTGGCGATGATTTCCTCTGCGTCTTGGGTTCCACGGCTAAGAGTTCGGGAATCAGCAACACTCAGCTCCTTCTGCAACTGTTGATGGCTTAACGTCTGTGGTTTTAACTGCTGCAACTGCGTCAGGCCCCTCGGTCCGGTATACGCTGCACTCCTGGTGTGTGTATCTCGCCTTGGGTTGCGCTCCGCTTCGTCAATTCTTCAGCTTGTACCACGTACTAGACGGCCTCGTTCTGTTGTACTCTCGATGTGTCTTCATGTATTATATAACTGATCTCTTTACATGCGTAAGTCAACAGGTTAATGTTTTGAGCTGTACGCTTATTTGTTGAAAAAAAGTAAGAGTATCGTAAGTATACGTCTTCACAGGTCGAGTCGTTACAGTTGAGTGCCTGTGTTCAGCCCGAATCTAACGGTTCGTTCAAATTTTTAGAATAATTTGATTGGCTGAGATATCCCCCCTTCTCCTTGTAATTCAACTCACCTCACTTGTGTGAACGAAAATAATTCTCACAGTTTGAGAATTGTTATTAGTCTTAATATTCTGATAAAAAAACACCGGATTTCAAATGTCGGACAGGATGTCCTGTTGCAATTTGTATTGTGATTATCTTGGCTGCAAGCCAAGTTATGCTTATTCTAGAATATACATCTGATTGGTAATTTTTATAACTATGACATACTCAAAGCTCTACCCGTAGCTCACTCACTAGGGGAGTTATTAAATAAAATTAATTATCTCTTTTAATCTTTAATTATATGAACTGAAATGTGCACACCCTATTACTAATATTTCGGCAAACATTTTGGCTATTTTGGTTTTTGCCTATATTTATCGGTTACCGAAATATTAATAATTTAAAATTAGGGCGTGTCCCTAATTGTTATAATTGTATGTGGTTACGTAATGCCACCGAACGCTGCCGTTGGTCGCTATACAATTCATTTGAACGCTCGCTACTGCACGTGGCGTGATTGAAACGGTTTAAACTTATTTTAACATTGATTTTCAAAACTCTTTACATATAACTCCAAATCTTTGAGATTCGGTTAAGTTATAATATATATATATTACAACGTTTTCGACTATGTTGTCTATCTATATCGTTGACGATACTTACGTTATAAATATTCAATGGGTGTAATCGTAATAATAATAACAACGTGAATTGTTTAGAATCTTTCAAAACATTTATTAATTAAAACTTTCATTTAAATTGGTGAGCTAAAAACTCATTATTATTTGCATGTGTATGTGTACTCGTAGTACACCTCCTTGTTAATAAATACAAGTAATCTCATATTATATAGAAACATAAAATAATCGTATAACTATAACTAACATTGCTTATTATATAATATTGCTCTCGACTTGCTCAATTTATTGTGATTAAATTATTATTAAATTTTCGAATCTTTCTTTTTTCAAATTCTTATTGTTGTTGCATATGCATTTCTTATTTATGACTTATTAATTACTTTAGAATAATTACTATTCTTTCAAAATTAATTTAAATATTTCCAATAAATTATCATTTCAAAAATATACTTTCATAATTCAAATATTATTATAATTACTGTACAAGAACAGTTACATTAAAAATTATTAATTACATTTTTTTTTTGAAATTATATTGTCTTTCTTTTTTCAATGTTTAATTGTCTTTGATTAAGTCTTTCGTTTGGATAAATACATGGCTTTCTTTCACCTTAATCGTTGCGGTTCCTCAGCGTATCCTCTTCTGGTCCTGAGTCCTTGATCCTGGTTGATTCTGCGTAGTCGTGTAGTCCTGGAGTCCGTTCCTCGTCCTCCGGATCCTCTCAGTAGTCCGATAACTGGTACTCTACTTCTGGAATCTATGCTATTTAGTGTGCTGCCCTCTTGTCTTCCGTGATAGCCTCTTTCTACAGTGGTGATTTCACGAAAGTGATGATGTTGTCGGACATAGCCTCCGGCTGCCGCTGTGGTTGATAGAGGAAGAGTTGAAGTTGCCGGGCATAGCCTCCGGCTGCCGCTGTAGTTGAACGAGAAAGAGAACAAGGCTAGTGTATTTGTAGTATAGGGCGCAAAAATCATGTTTCGACAATTCTCTGCAGGAATCAGTCTGTCGTAGCGTCCTTTTACAAACATGATTATTTACACACTTATTTCACTGATCTTCGCAACATGCGAAGTCTTTTGCAAATTACCCGATATTCATCTGGTCGGTAATTTTTATGTGTACAACTGTGTGTTAACCGTTTTTCTCTATCTCAATTATTATGGGTTTTATTTGTATTTATTTGCACTGTATTTCCACTTTTTATTATTTTCGCACAATCTTTAGTATATGCGTGCGTCTTTTATTATTTACACTGTGGCGCATTTTGTTTTGTGATATTTCACACACACTTATCACAATTTAAATAATTTATATTTTGATTAGCATTTATTTAGGGGTGACGCTTTGCAGGAATTAACTGGCTGCACTCACACACATAAGATACACGTGTACACAGCTGTGTGTGGCCCTACCTGTTCAAGCAGGCAAATTCGTTGTTCACTTCACAGCTTTCTATCTGAATTATTATTACTACTGACAACATTGATTATTTACTTAATTTACACAAATTATCTTGACTAATTGTGCAATGCACAGTACCATATACATTCGTACTGTTGCAATATATTGCAACAGAACACAGGATGTTAAGTTCATATAAGTGGAAAACTAATGCTATAACACATTTTCTGACGACCATAGACATGTTAAAAATTGATTTTGTTCTTTTCTGTGTAAAGTAGTCATAGGTTTTGAACCAAGCTATGTTTAAAAAAGTATGTTATGTCAAAATGTGCATAATTTGGTACTCTTTTATGTCAAGTGAAATAATTGTGTGTAAGTGTGCGGGTGCGCATGTGATTTACATTTTATTTAATAACTTTGTTGAAAATTGACATTTCGTTCTGAAACTTGGACAGGGTGTTCTCATGGTTGTAAGCTACATTTTCCATATACGCAATTCTCCACAACTATAATTTTTATACGATTTTTTAATGAAATCATTTCTTCTTTTATTTTTGTTATCTCCTAGAAAGTAATAAAATTTGTAGATTAAATCTAGACAGGCCTTTGCAGAATTGGACAGAGTTTTAACCTAACGTCTGTCTATCAGTGTACTCATCTATGATGTTGCTAGATTTTCCACCAATCAGAAGGTCTAAAAATTATTTGAGATGGTGCTCTGCCGAGGATGGATCAGTCAGTCGGTTCCGAAGTCTTGCCATAGACATACTCGCTGTCACTAGATTTTCGTGACAAGAAAAGTCGGTTTCCATAAGACTTAGTACTTGGTTCATGGTACGAGTTATTCGTTACCATTGCCATTGGAGCAGAGCGCCTGGTGTCTACGCAAACAGTTGAAATTCTATGTACAAGTAACTTATATGTAAAACAAGCCAATAGACTCATTTATTGAAAGATAATTTTTTTAATAAACAATTTTATATTATAAAGCCATAAGACAATAGTAAATTTTTATGTATTCATGAATAAAATTTTCCTACCTCCAGATATAGACTCTGTTGTACTAATTTCAAAATAACCTATCTATGCAGTCATAATTTGTATTATTGCAATATATATATGTATGTATATATTTTCTATATAAGTAACTCGACGTTTCTTGCAGTAATTATATAAATTTGTGATGTTATTCAATTTCTTTCTTCTGCAAATAGTATAATTCGTATATTCTTTTTAATACCTGACACATGTTTCACTGAAAAATATCAGTATCATCAGAGGTTTCTAAGTAAATTAATAACAATCGAAATAATTCTATAAATACAAAATTAACGAATAATCGAATTTCTATCGATTTTAATGTAACTCATAATCGATTTACGTCAATTAGTTAACGATTGTTTTAATGTTTATTTTCTTTAGCAGCTGTTTTCTCGGTTACACTGTATTTGAAAATTTGTTGTTTATATTTTATTCATTTATATTTTTTAGTAAATTTATAATTTTAAATAGATCGTCTTGTTTTGTTTTTATTTGGGTTTATTCTTTAATTAATTAATTATTGTTATTGTGTATGTAAATGTTGAGATTTTCCCAAATATTCATTTTTTGACCTTTTTGTATGTTTTTAATTAATTTTATATTTTCAATGTTTGGAAATTGGTGGTTATTATTTAGACAATGTGTGGCTAAATTAGATTTATAAATATTTAGTTTTAAATATCCATTGCAGTGTTGAAGGAATCTATCTAGTAGTTTTTTTCTTTGTCTGGCCCACGTAGAATTTATTGCAATCTAGACATTTTATTTTATATATTCCATTTTTATTGTGAGTATTGGATTTAGTTTTAGGTTTTATTTTATTAAAAATTATATTATCTGTATTATAAGATATTTTTAAATTAGTATCTTTAGATATTTTATTTAATTTTTCAGTTATATTTCCGTAATAAGTGAAGGTTGTATATTTTATATTATTATTAATAGGTGAATTTCAAAATATAGTGTTCTTGGGAATTTTATTAGTGATTTTATGTTTAATTTTATTTTCTAATTTATTAATAGTTTTTATTTTGTATCCATTTTGAACTGCTATTTGTTGGATAATATTTCTTTCTTTGCTTCTTTCTGTGTTATTTAATGGGATCCTAAGCATTCGGTAAATCATGGAATTAAATACTGCCATTTTGTGTTGGGAGGATGATTAGAAGTATTTGGTATTACTAAATCAGTTTGAGAAGGTTTCCTGTGTATTAACTATTCAAAATTATTTATTTTTTTCTTTATTGTTAAGTCTAAATAATTTAATCTATTATTAGATTCTTCTTCTAACGTGAATTTTATTTTGGAATGTAAATTATTTATGGAGTTGAATATTTTATTTATATTTATACCATTGTTTTGGGAAATGTACAGAGTGTCATCAACGTATCTAAAATAATATCCTAATGGGTCATTTAATTTTATTATATTTATTATTTGTTCGTAGAATTTTTGTAGGAAGATTTCTGATATGATAGCGGAGGTTGGGGCTCCCATAGCAAGGCCATCTGTTTGATAGTACAATTTGCTGTTGTATTGAAAATAATTTTGATTTAAAATTATTTTTAAACTATTAGTTAATTGTTTAATGTATGTGTTACTTTCGTTATTTGTTTTCAGATTATTTATTATAATATTTATAGTTTCTTCAATGGGAATGTTTGTATACATGTTTGATATGTCGAATGAATATAATTTTGTATTTCTGTTTACTTCTACGTTTTTTAGTTGTTCCGTGAGTTCGATACTATTTTTTATATTGTATTTTGCTGGAAGATCAATTTTATGTTTTAATATTTGAGTTAGTAATTTTGATATTTTATAATTTGGTGCGGTCCTAGCATTTATTAAAGGTCTGATAGGTTTATTGATTTTGTGTAATTTTATTAAAGAATTTAATTTTGGTGCACAAGGATTATCCACTTTATATTTAAAGGACTCTTTAGGATTTATGATTTGGTTACTATTTTTTAGTATATTTGTTATTTGTTTTTGATATTTATTTGTGGGGTCTTTATTTAATGTTATGGAATTATTATTAACTATAAATTCTTCTGTTTTATCGTCTAAATCTTCCTGAGAAATTATTATTGTACTATTACTCTTATCAGCTTTGGTTAAAGTGAGGTTATTAGTCATTAGTTTCTGTTTTATGTTATTAATGGTGTTATTTTTATTTTTAGTATGACGATTTTCGTTATTATATTTTTTGATATACTTTATTATTTAAATTGAGGCTTTTTTCTTGTTCTACATTATTAATTGCGTTTTCAGTTTCGACTATGATATTTTATATTACAAGTTTGTTTACATTTTTAAGATTTGTTTTGTTTGATGTTTCTAGGGTAGCTATTTCGTTTTCCGTGAATTTAATATTAGATAAATTTATGAAATTTGGGTAAAAAGTGTGGTTATTATTTAATGTGTGTTATCATCTTTAGGCTTACTATTTTATTAGTAGATTTTTAAGTTTTTTATTGATTGTGTTAAATTTATTTGTTTTGTGGTTATTTAGTATGTTAAGCATGTTAATTTAATATATTTATTATTCCATGTATGATAATCAAGTGTGTTGGCTAAAAGAAGATATAAATTAATTAATTCTTTATTAATGTAGTCGATTTTCTGTAATTATTTGATATTTCGTCTTTAATCCATGTATATTGGGCTTGAGTAATATATTTGTTTAATTAATTGTTATTGTTGTTTTTTACTATTATTTTTGTGTATTTTGGAAAAATATTAAGCTGTAGGCATTTTTTGTTAAAATACATGTTTCCAAAACAATTAATTAATTGTTTTTTACATTTAATAAATTGGTTATAGGAATGAGTTACATCACCTTGTATGGTGTTTTCATCCATCATTTTCTATATAAGTAACTCGACGTTTCTTGCAGTAATTGTACAAATTTGTGATGTTATTCAATTTCTTTCTTCTGCAAGTAGTGAAACATCCCCCTGAATTTTGTATAAAATTTTTGTGAAGTTTTTTTTTTGTTTAAAAAAAATTTTTTGGTTTTTCTTTTTTTTTTTCTCAGGGGTCGTTACTTAATTATTAAAACTAGACCTGCGGTCTAGACGGAAGAAAAATTGAGTTGAGCCCATCGTGACAGGACTTGCAATAAAACACTTGCAAACGATAACAGCTTTTATTAGTGTTCTCTTGTTATAATAATCACACCTTTATTACAATATGCACGGCTATATTTTCCACTATCATTAATAAACGTGCATCTCTCCAATATTGAATAACAATTGGCAATATTAACAAAGAATTAATTTTGAATATAATTAATCAACAACAAATTATTCAAACACCCTTAAGTTCATTGCCTTCACATAAGCTGACATCACCTGAAGCTCTTTAAATGATCACGAACTCAGTTCAAAAGATGAATCTTAATTCATAACGCCGCCAGACCAGTGTCCCGTTTGAATGCAAAAGAAGAAATGAGAGCGAATGTCGATACCTGCGATCCCACGCGAACAGAAAATTCACAAATCAGCTGAATGGCACGGCATGCTTGATTACGTACACACACAATTATCGCCACGTCACGGTCAAGGTTAAAGGATACAGTGAAGCCGTGGCTGCACAAGCAACCATTGAACCCGTTATACAGACGGCACTGTAGCCGCGACGTACGCCAAATAATTTCAGCTTAAATACTTCGGCACACCCTCACCCCAAAAGGGCAACCTGGTTGCCCCAAAAGATCCACTCATTCGCGGTTCACATGACCGCCCAGGGTAATTCTCAGGACTCGGGCTCCCTTGGGTAATCTCAGGAAAATATCGCTCTTAGGAAGACAGAGGCTCAGGGTGAAAACGAAGGAAGAAGAAGTAAGAAGTGTAGTGTGTATGCCTGTGTGCATGTGGGATTATCTGTGCAAATGTGTGGGTACTGCATACAGCGACAAGAGACAGGAGGAGAAAAGAAGAAAGAAAAGTTCGGGAGCTCCCTGAGTTCTGACCTCCTAAGGCCTCCTACAATCAACAACTGAGACCCGAAAGCTCTCGTTACAACCAGGACCTTCCTCTGTCCCCCCTCCCATGACTGAAAATCTCAACCACACTGCGACCATCCCCACGCGAGCTCTCTCCTCCATGCCAACCCCACGGGACCGCCCCAACACGTCACCCTCTCTGGTGACCACCCCTACCTCTACTGCTACTCACATATTCATGCCCGAAGGCCAACAAGGTGCTACTGACATTGGTATGTGAGTACCACTTCTACAACCGTCCAGCTCGTGGACCGACCAGCCATGTGCAGCAAAACAAGGCATTATCAATCCTTGACACATGATTGGCCCACATCCCTACACTAGGGCGGACGGACCCGATTAGCAAGGCCGAGAAGACCGCATCGAGGGCACGCGAACATCAATCTCCCAATCTCCACTTTATAATAGTTATCTCCCTACCTAAGGAGGAGGGGGGTAACTTCTCTGCCGACAGCCAACACTCAGCCATACAACCGACGCCCGAACAACCCTGGGGACATCAACCCGGAATGCGGCATGGTACTGGCCAAACACTAATCCACATTGAAAAACTGACCTACATTTTATATCACTCGAACAGCTGGTCAGACAGAAAACAAATAAACTGGTCTTTGAATTTAGAAGCCGGGCGCGCAATTATAACTAATAACGATGTACACTCTATCAGATAAGCAGGCAGCAAGGCTTGAAATACTGTTACAGCTGCGGCTATCAGCCGGCCAAAGGTTATCTTTCGGATCGGCATACCTCATTCGCCTCACTATGTATTGAATCTAATTTTATAATCTTGTGTGTATTCAATTTTTAAAATATCTCTCCCGTGCATAGTTTCATTTGAATACCCACTCTTGCGAACAGGGCGATAACAAAAACATAGTCATCCTTTCCCTACTGCCTTCCCAACTAACTTTTCATCGACCGACGCTCCATATGATACATTGCAAACAGATTATTCAATTCAGGCTGCTGAATTATCACCCCCAAAATTTACATAACCAACACGAAACAGACAACAATTCAACACGACATCACAACAAAAGAAGAGGAAAAACTTGAGTCGCATCAAGTGGCTTCAGGGTTCCCTAACGAAGCGCGAGGGGAAGGGGAAAACGAAAGGCAGAGCAATCTCCCCAACACAAGAAAACAAACGACAACATTAGTACCGAATGTACATACATAAATAACACCACACAATACAAAACGCTAGAACAATACCATCTATTAAATATACATACACATGTGTTGCGGAAGCAACATTCATGATGAACAATTCACAACTAATCCGCACTTTTAAAAATGACCGTACACAAGTAGTATGCATGGCCCGACCATGGCCGCATTCTGCCAAATTAATATATATATATTCTGACCCGGATAATTCCGTAATGTGGAAACAGGTGAACAATCCCTGTCTAAGCGCAGACAGTAAAATCATATCGGTTATCCTACAACCATGCAGGTCAATACGACACGGCTTAACAGGTCCCGACCAACTTCAACAAGGTCTGACAGCGTTGGGCCAGGTAAAAAAAATTTTGATGCACTAAACGTACTCAAAACCCCCCAAGGAAGCCAAGCTACTGAAACAATCGTGTAAATGCGTGTGTGACCTTCACATAGTTACACACCTATATACATGTTGCGTCCGGTTTACATACATAAGATTCATATACACAAAACAACATTAACATTTTATAAAACAATTAACAGGAACAACACCAATAAAACCTTCCTTTAAATTAATTTCCTTGCTTAAACCTCAACAGATATATATATTATTGCACTCACCCTTACTGCCCCAGAATCTATCTGAACTGCCCAAATTACTTGCAAGCCCTGTCACGCTTCAGCCCATTGATCTAAACCACGCTCTGCTACCATTGAAACGTCCCCCTGAATTTTGTATAAAATTTTTGTGAAGTTTTTTTTTGTTTAAAAAAAATTTTTTGGTTTTTCTTTTTTTTTTCTCAGGGGTCGTTACTTAATTATTAAAACTAGACCTGCGGTCTAGACGGAAGAAAAATTGAGTTGAGCCCATCGTGACAGGACTTGCAATAAAACACTTGCAAACGATAACAGCTTTTATTAGTGTTCTCTTGTTATAATAATCACACCTTTATTACAATATGCACGGCTATATTTTCCACTATCATTAATAAACGTGCATCTCTCCAATATTGAATAACAATTGGCAATATTAACAAAGAATTAATTTTGAATATAATTAATCAACAACAAATTATTCAAACACCCTTAAGTTCATTGCCTTCACATAAGCTGACATCACTAAGTATTAACCTTTATTCACATGACTTTTCTAAATAAGTTCTAATAAACAATTACTAAAGGTTGAATCTACAGAAACTTTATGAATTAAACTGACCCTCAAACAATGATATATCATGCCTAACAAGAACATGTAATATGCCGTTTTATACTTGCCAAATAAAATATTTCTCTTTTCCTTTTAAAATAAATTATGCATCACAGGATTAATACATGTATATATAGATATATATATATCTTAATACTATCACCATGCCTTACACACACCAGTTGCCCGCTTAAGAAAAATTTAAGGTGTCATACTACAAGAATTATACTGGCTCAGTTCTGTAACAGCCCCCCTAATAAGGACCTGTACCCACAAGAAGATTTAGGAAGGAAATACTCCATAGTTATTATCAATGCGTTAAGTACAAGTTGTTAATGACATTTTATCTTCATAAGAAACAGTTAATTAAACTGCACAACTACCAGTTTTAAATTATGCTAGGTCACTAATCACGACAAAGGCAAATGGTGTGCTATAAAATATAGCATAGTAATTGACATTTTTCAACAGGTAGATTCTTTAACTCTTTAATTACACTAGTCACTATAAGTCCACCGGACATGCTATAATAGACAGTTGGTCATTGAACATCTAAAATTACGGTTGTGAAGATGTCTTTCATTTCATGTTTTAACTGCAATAGGTTGCTGTTTCTTTTTGTGTTTTGTGGATTAAAATATAGGAAAGGTCCCACCTGTGCTTAGACGATTTGTTGTTACCCAGAATGCGCGCTGATGTTGACTATGGTGTAACCACTGGTGTCTCCGAAATTCTGTGCTTCATTTCTTCCTTAGGGCAGTCATTTTGGGCTGGCAGTGTGGGGATTTCTCGAGGTCTGACGGCATTGGGGTGGTGCTGCGATAGTCTGCAGATGACGACCGATGTTCTGTCCCCATCTTCGTTGTCCCCTTTTCCCTCTCGGCTAGGCGGGAATCCTGGAAAACATTTTATTTGTAAGTAGCCGTCAGGAAAAATACCCTCACACAATTCTTTCTCGCCCCGGTAAGCACAGATCACAGACACACTCACTGTCACAATTCCATTCCGAAAATTAAGTGTCAACATAAATATTACTCCTCACAATTTCTCTTTAAATTATCCAGTTTTAGAATTAAATTATTTTTAACCTTAAATCTTTATTACTTTACATTGGAATATAGTTCTAACGGCAAGTTCTATTTAATTTTCATGCAAGCCAAGGCAAGTCGGCAACGTGCTCTTAACCATCCCAGACGCAACACACACACAAAAAAGACGTACATATATCATAATATAATACCCCCGCAAGCGCTTAGTTAATTAATATTAAAGCAACACTTTGGCTCACCTGAAGCTCTTTAAATGATCACGAACTCAGTTCAAAAGATGAATCTTAATTCATAACGCCGCCAGACCAGTGTCCCGTTTGAATGCAAAAGAAGAAATGAGAGCGAATGTCGATACCTGCGATCCCACGCGAACAGAAAATTCACAAATCAGCTGAATGGCACGGCATGCTTGATTACGTACACACACAATTATCGCCACGTCACGGTCAAGGTTAAAGGATACAGTGAAGCCGTGGCTGCACAAGCAACCCTTGAACCCGTTATACAGACGGCACTGTAGCCGCGACGTACACCAAATAATTTCAGCTTAAATACTTCGGCACAGTAGTATAATTCGTATATTCTTTTTAACACCTGACGCAAGTTTCACTGAAAAATATCAGTATCATCAGAGGTTTCTAAGTAAATTAATAACAATCGAAATAATTCTATTAATATAAAACTAACGAATAATCGAAATTGTATCGATTTTAATGTAAAATAACTGATAATCAATATAGGCCGATTAGTTAACGATTGTTTTAATGTTTATTTTCTTCAGCAGCTGTTTTCTCGGTTATATTTGAAAAGTTGTTTATATTTTATTCATTTTTATTTTTTAGTAAATTTATAATTTTAAATAGATCGTCTTGTTTTGTTTTTATTTGGGTTTGTTCTTTAATTAATAAATTATTCTTATTGTGCGTGTAAATGTTAAGATTTTCCCAAATATTCATTTTTTGACCTTTTGTATGTTTTTAATTAATTTTATATTTTCAATGTTTGGAAATTGGTGGTTATTATTTAGACAATGTGTGGCTAAATTAGATTTATAAATATTTAGTTTTAAATATGCATTGCGGTGTTGAAGTAATCTATCTAGAATGTCCAGATTGCAATAAATTCTGCGTGGGCCAGACAAAGAAAGAACTACTAGATAGATTTCTTCAACACCGCAAAGCATATTTAAAACCAAATATTTATAAATCTAATTTAGCCACACATTGTCTAAATAATAACCACCAATTTCCAAACATTAAAAATATAAAATTAATTAAAGACATACAAAAAGGTCAATAAATGAATATTATAACCTACCTGTCTTTCTGTGTAGCTGCCGTGTTATTCTGCCACACGTTGGATGCGTCAATTTATAACCAAACGTGTGCCGTCGTCTGAATGGTATCTCTGCAAAATGTTGAAATGTGTCAGAGTGTAACTTGTGTATGTGTGTCTTACCAATTCGTCCTCGCTCGGTAACGCAAGTTACGATGCTTGAGTCCGTAGCGAACGTACGGATAACCAGGTATCGTAGTCCCGATCTGAGGTTCACTAGGAGTGTATAATGCTCGGGTGGCGCCAAATTGTTTATTGAAAACAATTAAAAATAAATTATTATCAGCGGTTCTGCTCAGGCTGTGTGAATAATTCAATTTGTCCCGCCGTTTATCGAGTTGTATGATCAAGCCGGCAGTTACCGTATTCGCTGCTTGAGCGCTAGTTATCACGTCAGAGACGTTTGCTGTAGATTATAATTTTAAGAATACACTTTCCTACTGAAAATAAAACACATTTTTACATACACAGTATTGATTTATTAGCGATTTGATATTACTGTTTTCATAGACACAAGCTATATTTTACTTCTTATATAAATTTTGCACCGGTTATTTCTTTATGAGACGTTCTCTCTCTGGTTTTTACAATCGATTATGAAAGTGACTAACATACATTATGTCGTTCTATCAAACAAGTCAACAAATATTTTCGCTCAAATTTTGTGGGATCTTTTGATCACTTTAAAAGGCTCAGATGCAATTACAATAATAAAAATACACAACCTTACAATGTTTCCACTTAAATATTGTAACGTGTAACTATAAATGGTTTGTGGTAGTGTAGTAGAAGTGTTTTAAAGGTTCGTACTTTAATGTTAGGTTATCTTTATAATTTTACCAATATACAGTGTCTTAATATATTTATTTAATCTTTGAAAAAGAATAAAATTGATTCAGTGGTATTTCAGAATATAGTGAGAAATATTCAAAGTGCGTTATTTCAGAAGTTTAGGTAATTTATTGGATACTTAACAGCTTTGTAGCATGTGATTAATCTGTTGGCCTGGATTGAAGGAATGTGGTCGCAATATATTTCAATTTTCGTTTATTCGGGCTTCGGGCATCTTTTTCAAAGCATATAGATTCCTTTATTCACGTCGTCTGGAAATAAAACGTCTTCTCCATCAAGTAATTGAGTTCAGTGGTAGTTGTGCCGTAACTATGACAGTGTTACGGCAACATAGGAATTTGTTTGTCGCTCTCGCTACGAATTTGGACACTCACGCTATCTATGTGAGACTTTGGACAACTTGACTTTTCTGTCCCGCGGCGTGGCGCGGTGTTGTCGTTGAGTAGACGAGAGGCTTGTTGTTGGGTAGAAGGGTTGTCAGCTGTGTGCATGCCGCGAGCTGTCTTACAGTTCAGCGTCTGGAAAAGTTTTTGTTTCTTTTTTAATGCCGGGGTTTTTTTGGAAATTGATTATGGAAGGCTAAGTTGAAAGTGTGCCTAGGGGTCTTGGGCCTGGCAACTGTGACCGTGTGGTGAGACCAAGATGTAATGCGTAAGTAGATTGAGGAACGCGGCCTTAGCATGTGCGATTGCAAAATTGAACAGGTATGTAAAAATGAAAATTATTAAATTTTTCCTAGGAGGTGCTTTCGCACTGCTTGTGGTTCGGGTCAAGTCTGGGCCTGGCTAGTTCTTAAAAAAAAAAAAAAAAGAAAAACAGTTGCTTAATTCTGGATGTGTTTTTTTAACTTCACTGAATAACTGGAATACTCAGGTTACTGTAGTCAGTGCATATTCTTTCCTGAACGCAAGTTTTTTTTTTAAAAAGAAAAGGTCTGTTGAACTTGACTGGCTTTTGATATTTCTTTCAAAGGGTGAGCAGCTTCTCATGCTGCTAGTAGTGACAGTAATACCTTATGTGCAAAACCTTTTTTTTACATACAAAAAAAAAAAAACACAAAAAAAACTTAAGAAAATGTGTTAGGATTTGGCCGGTGTACCCCATGTGCCTAGTGAAGCGAAATCTAGCCGAGTTCCTTAATCTCTCTCAGTATTATTCAGTGTTGTTTATATAAATGTCTTGTGTTGGAATTGTGAAAAGCATGTAATGTCCAGTATACATTTTGTCTATAATCTGTGTTGAACTTATATTGTGTCTGCCTTTTATTGGAACGTATAAATTTGTTTATGAAAAGAGCTGCAGATCACATACAATTGCCATAATATATATTAGAATTGTAATTCAGAAGTATTCATCATGTTAATAGAAATGACTGAACTTTTGTACAAGATGAAATTTCCACCTTGGGATTTAGTATTTATTTTAAATCTCTATCAATGTACAGTCACTGTTAAAATTCTTTTGTATATGTATATACTCATAATTCTATGCACAAAACATGTTTACATTTTTGAGAGATATATACCTGATTATTTGATAGTATTTTTAATGGTGCACTCTGAAATCAGCAAGCCATTGTGCTACACAAGTTTATACAAGTTTAAGGAAAAGTGAGCACACACACTTGTGAATTCCACACAAAGTATATAATTACCTACCTTATGTTTACAATATACTTTACTAATTATATGATTCTCCTTCCTAGCTTGATTGAGATTTCAGAGGGCGCATGTTGTTGTGTAATATAATTGTTTAAATTGTTGTGGCTGTAATAATTGTTGTAGGGTAAAATTGTTCGTTAAATGATTTATAAAAATTGTCTATATTATTAAAATTGTTTATAGTACAACCAGAGGGGGACTGTAAAAGAAAAAAAAAAAAAAAGACTTGTTGTTATTAAATGTATCATATTTCGAAAACCTCTGGAGTTACTCTTTGCATTTATTAATGTTAATATAATTATTTCCAAATAGGGAAATTCTATTTGGTGAAGGTTAAAAATGTACTGTCGAAGCTTGTTGCATGTCATGGTTATTATGAATACCATGTAATATATTTTAAATATTTTACATATTTTATATATTTCTAATAGAATACTTTCACAGCCTGGATACTATGAAATCTGTCATTGTAAGAAAAACAAAATTTTATAGAATCAATAAATTTGTTATTTGCGGAATTTTAAAATTGAGGTCACATCATTGGTCCAATTACCTAATGGTTTCCCAGCATGTGGCCATTCTTCCACTAGGAGGTCTCTCCTGGTTCAAGTGAACAAGTGAGCCGGTCATCCAGGTGAGTTGTAGAATTTTTATTTTTTTTAAGGAAAAAAAAACTTGTAAAATGTGTTAAATTCGGAAAGTTGAAAATTGTGTTGTGATGTCATTGGTGATGAGCGGCTCACATCTCAATGTGATGGGCGGCTCACAACGTCAGTCTCCTTCTCGTTTAATTTTGATAATTTATTTGACTTTTAAAACATATTAACTAAGAAAATAGGTTGTTCTGAATTCTGGCGTCTGTTTTACTTGAGCGTCACTTACTGAGTAATGATATTCAACGGTAATTTCGTCTTCAACAGTCGTTTCCATGGTTACCCAATTATTCTGATTGGGCTAGCTTGATATAAATCCATTGTTATCAAAATTTGAATTCTTTTCAAATCTTCCTATATCTTCTGACTTCCTTCCTTCTCTCATCTTCCTTTTTAAGTATTAATTATTAGCACTGTCATTTGTATTTTCTTATAAAGATTATTTTGGTATCCCACAATATTGGGTTTTTCATACTTTATAAGTTTACAATTAATTTAATACTTACTAATTACGTTTCTCTGTTTACATAACTCCTTATTTTAATATTTTGTTTTTAATAATATTTACCATTTGTCCTTGGTTAATTAGTCACCTTGGATTTGTTAATTACTTGGCTATTTTCATACAATTAGTATTTGTTTATGTTTGACCGTTAGGCCTGTTTCAAGTCTAAGTAGCCATTACTGGTTTTTGATTGTTTCATACACATTATATCTCATTTTGTCCCAGATCGTTATTTTGTTTTTATAATTAAAGTTTTTATAATTTTGTTTTCTTTGTAAAGTATGTTATGTTTTAGGCCTTTATCAAGGAGTGTTTGTTTGTTTTTGGTGATTGTGATGTTCACTAAAAACGAACAAACACTCCTTGATAAAGGCCTAAAACATAACATACATTACAAAGAAAACAACCAAATACTAACAAAACTCATAGTTGACATTGAAGCAAATATACAAAACACAGCACCAGAACAACAAGACACACTAAGACATAATATAATCAAAATAATAGGAGCACATAAGACACCAGACAACAAGAACCACAACTCATAAATACACACAGCCATTAAACTGAGGGAAAAAGCACACAAACACAACATCACATTTGTAAAAGGAGACAAAGGCAACACGACTGTAATCATCTCCACAGACAACCTACACAAAAAAGTACAAAACTTCATGGAACAGAACAACATCACAGAACTAAAACACAACCCCATCGACAGATACCAAAACACAGTAAATCAACTAGTCAACAAAGCCAACATAATGACACACAAACAAAAGCCCTACATGAAACAAATCCGACCATCAGCCCCTACCCTCCAAGCGCTTCCCAAAATCCATAAAGAAGATATTCCGATCCGCCCCATTATCAACTACCGTAATGCCCCTGCACACAAACTCGCAAAACATCTAGACAAAATTATCAGACAACACACACAACTAGACAACAACATTGCAGTGAAAAACAACACAGACCTAGTAACAAAAATAAAAGACATACACATCCCCCATAATGCCACATTAGCCTCCTTCAACATTAATAACCTGTACACAAACATCCCCATCTCTGAAACAATCACCATCCTACAAAACAAACTCAAACAGAACAACACACCAGACGAACTTATCAATGAAATAACAGAAACTCTGAACGTTATCACAAAACAAATCTACTTTACTTATAACAATAAATATTACACACAGAATGATGGTCTACCCATGGGCTCCCCCATATCCAGCATTCTAGCAGAAGTCTTCCTCCAACACTTAGAAAAAACAAAAATACTCACAAACAATGACAGATACTCACTTAAAATACTATATTGGCACAGATACGTTGATGACATTCTAATACTATACAGGGGAAGCAAAAGACATTGTAAACAGTTACTAACGCACATAAACAAAATACATAAAAAAATAACCTTTACCGCCGAATATGAACACAACAATACCATAAACTTCTTAGACCTCTCCATCACAAAACTTGAACACAGGCACAAATTCAGTATATACAGAAAACCGCCTACAACTGACACACTAATACACAACTCCTCCAATCACCCAATACAACACAAACTAGCTGCCTTCAGAAGCATGATACATAGACTTAACAACATCCCCCTAGATGAAAAAGACTACAAAGATGAACTAAACACGATAAAATATTTAACAGAATCTAACGGATAGACAGAACAATAGTCAGTAAACTCCTACACAAAACACAAAACAAACAACATACAAAGACAGAAAACAACATATTCATAACACTAACATACATCAACAAACTGAAAAAATAACCCACAAATTCAAAAAAGCAGGATACAGAATCGCTTACAAAACTACTAACAAAACAGAACACACACAAAGCACAAAACAAATTCGGTCTACCCGGTGTTTACAAACTAAATTGCACAAATTGCAACAAATTCTACATAGGCAAGACAGGACGTAGCTTCAAACAGAGATACATTGAACACACAAAGGCACTCCACTCCACTACAGAATCTACCTTTGCAAACCACCTCATTGAAGGAAACCACACATACAAAAACATCGACAATAACATGAACATTCTACACGTACACACAAAAGGCTGAAAACTAGACACTCTAGAACAATTGGAAATATTCAAACACACGAAAACAAATAAAAACGACATCCTAAACGAACAGACACAATTCAAATTGCACACATTATTCGAACATATCTCACCCCACACATACACACAACATCGATCTTTCAAAATTCGATTCTGTCCCCCACAACAGGACGGACAGCGCTATCAGTGGCAAACTCTGAAGAAGCCTTTTAAAGGTGAAAACCAGTTCAGGTTGTAAGGTAAAACTTTATGTTTTTATTTATAAAAAACTTTGTGTTCCGAGTCGTTAATGTAATAGTTGTATTTAGTTAAGTAACGGACACGTCATGGACAACGAAATCCAAGAATATGATATTTTCTATTACAAGTTTGTTTACATTTTTAAGATTTGTTTTGTTTGATGTTTCTAGGGTAGCTATTTCGTTTTCCGTGAATTTAATATTAGATAAATTTATGTATTTTGGGTAAAAAGTGTGGTAATTATTTAATGTGTGTAAATGTTCGTTAACATCTTTAGGCTTACTATTTATTAGTAGATTTTTAAGTTTTTTATTGATTGTGTTAAATTTATTTGTTTTGTATTTATTTAGTGTTTTAAGCATATTAATATATTTATTATTCCATGTATGATAATCAAGTGTGTTGGCTAAAAGAAGATGTAAATTAATTAATTCTTTATTAATGTAGTCGATGTTCTGTAATTATTTGATATTTCGTCTTTAATCCATGTATATTGGGCTTAAGTAATATATTTGTTTAATTAATTGTTATTGTTGTTTTTTACTATTATTTTTGTGTATTTTGGAAAAATATTATGCTGTAGGCATTTTTTGTTAAAATATATGTTTCCAAAACAATTAATTAATTAAATAAGTAATGTATATCTTACCGTCTGTGACTTACAGCAAAATGTATTTTTACGTTAAAATTTACATGTTTCGGGACCTTGTCCCATCATCAGCATTTAAAATCGTCTTCTTATTCCATCGTGCGATGGCATAGTTGTCGAATATTTCCAAAAATATTAAATCCACATTTTAAATAAAACAAAATAAAAATACACTATACAAATAACGTGCACAACTGTTTCAAGGTGTACACCGTACGGCGACAGACCGCGCACTGACGGTGTACACCTTGAAACCGTTATGTGCGCTATTTGTATAGTGTATTCTTATTTAGTTTTATTTAGAATGTGGACTTAATATTTTTGGAAATATTCGACAACTATACCATCACACGATGGGATAAGAAGACGATTTTAAATTCTGATGATGGGACAAGGTCCCGAAACATGTAAATTTTAACGTGAAAATACATTTTGCTGTAAGTCACAGACGGTAAGATATACATTACTTATTTGATTATCAAATACGTGGCTTGGTACTATAATCGGAAATATTCCATAAAATAATTAATTGTTTTTTACGTTTAATAAATTGGTTATAGGAATGAGTTACATCACCTTATATGGTGTTTTCATCCATCTTTTTTATATAAGTAACTCGACGTTTCTTACAGTAATTATATAAATTTGTGATGTTATTCAATTTCTTTCTTCTGCAAGTAGTATAATTCGTATATTCTTTTTAACACCTGACGCACGTTTCACTGAAAAATATCAGTATCATCAGAGGTTTCTAAGTAAATTAATAACAATCGGAATAATTCTATTAAGATAAAATTAACGATTAATCGAATGTGTATTGATTTTAATATAAAATAACAGCTGATAATCAATTTAGGTCATTTAGTTAACGATTGTTTTAATGTTTATTTTCTTCAGCAGCTGTTTTCTCGGTTATTTTTGAAAAGTTGTTTATATTTTATTCATTTATATTTTTTAGTAAATTTATAATTTTAAATAGATCATCTTGTTTTGTTTTTATTTGGGTTTGTTCTTTAATTAATAAATTATTCTATTATGTGTGTAAATGTTAAGATTTTCCCAAATATTCATTTTTGAACTTTTGTATGTTTTTAATTAATTTTATATTTTCAATGTTTGGAAATTGGTAGTTATTATTTAGACAATGTGTGGCTAAATTAGATTTATAAATATCTGGTTTCGAATATGCATTGTGGTGTTGAAGGAATCTATCTGGAATGTCCAGATTGCAATAAATTCTACATGGGCCAGACAAAGAAAAAACTACTAGATAGATTCCTTCAACACCGCAATGCATATTTAAAACCAAATATTTATAAATCTAATTTAGCCACACATTGTCTAAATAATAACTACCAATTTCCAAACATTGAAAATATAAAATTAATTAAAAACGTACAAAAGGACAAAAAATGAATATTTTGAAAAATTTTAACATTTACACACACAATAACAATAACTTATTAATTAAAGAACAAACCCAAATAAAAACAAAACAAGACGATCTATTTAAAATTATAAATTTATTAAAAAATAAAAATGAATAAAATATAAACAACTTTCAAATATAACCGAGAAAACAGCTGCTGAAGAAAATAAACATTAAAACAATCGTTAACTAATCGACCTAAATTGATTATCAGTTATTTTACATTAAAATCGATACAATTTCGATTATTCGTTAATTTTATATTAATAGAATTATTTCGATTGTTATTAATTTACTTAGAAACCTCTGATGATACTGATATTTTTCAGTGAAACGTGCGTCAGGTGTTAAAAAGAATATACGAATTATACTACTTGCAGAAGAAAGAAATTGAATAACATCACAAATTTATATAATTACTGTAAGAAACGTCGAGTTACTTATATAGAAAAAGATGGATGAAAACACCATACAAGGTGATGTAACTCATTCCTATAACCAATTTATTTAACGTAAAAAAAAATTAATTAATTGTTTTGGAAACATATTTTAACAAAAAATGCCTACAGCTTAATATTTTTCCAAAATACACAAAAATAATAGTAAAAAACAACAATAACAATTAATTAAACAAATATATTACTCAAGCCCAATATGCATGGATTAAAGACGAAATATCAAATAATTACAGAAAATCGACTACATTAATAAAGAATTAAATAATTTATATCTTCTTTTAGCCAACACACTTGATTATCATACATGGAATAATAAATATATTAAATTAATATTCTTAACATACTAAATAAACACAAAACAAATAAATTTAACACAATCAATAAAAAACTTAAAAATCTACTAATAAATAGTAAGCCTAAAGATGATAACAAGCATTAACACACATTAAATAATAACCACACTTTTTACCCAAATTTCATAAATTTATCTAATATTAAATTCACGGAAAACGAAATAGCTACCCTAGAAACATCAAACAAAACAAATCTTAAAAATGTAAACAAACTTGTAATATAAAATATCATAGTCGAAACTGAAAACGCAATTAATAATGTAGAACAAGAAAAAAGCCTCAATTTAAATAATAAAGTATATCAAAAAATATAATAACGAGAATCGTCATACTAAAAATAAAAATAATAAAAATAACACCATTAATAACACAAAACACAAACTAATGACTAATAACCTCACTTTAACCAAAGCTGATAAGAGTAATAGTACAATAATAATTTCTCAGAAAGATTTAGACGATAAAACAGAAGAATTTATAGTTAATAATAATTCCGTAACATTAAATAAAGACCCCACAAATAAATATCAAACACAAATAACAAATATACTAAAAAATAGTAACCAAATCATAAATCCTAAAGAGTCCTTTAAATATAAAGTGGATAATCCTTGTGCACCAAAATTAAATTCTTTAATAAAATTACACAAAATCAATAAACCTATCAGACCTTTAATAAACGCTAGGACCGCACCAAATTATAAAATATCAAAATTACTAACTCAAATATTAAAACATAAAATTGTTCTTCCAGCAAAATACAATATAAAAAATAGTATCGAACTCACGGAACAACTAAAAAACGTAGAAGTAAACAGAAATACAAAATTATATTCATTCGACATATCAAACATGTATACAAACATTCCCATTGAAGAAACTATAAATATTATAATAAATAATCTGAAAACAAATAACGAAAGTAACACATACATTAAACAATTAACTAATAGTTTAAAAATAATTTTAAATCAAAATTATTTTCAGTACAACAGCAAATTGTACTATCAAACAGATGGCCTTGCTATGGGAGCCCCAACCTCCGCTATCATATCAGAAATCTTCCTACAAAAATTCTACGAACAAATAATGAATATAATAAAATTAAATGACCCATTAGGATATTATTTTAGATACGTTGATGACACTCTGTACATTTCCCAAAACAATGGTATAAATATAAATAAAATATTCAACTCCATAAATAATTTACATTCCAAAATAAAATTCACGTTAGAAGAAGAATCTAATAATAGATTAAATTATTTAGACTTAACAATAAAGAAAAAAATAATAATTTTGAATAGTTAATATACAGGAAACCTTCTCAAACTGATTTAGTAATACCAAATACTTCTAATCATCCTCCCAACACAAAATGGCAGTATTTAATTCCATGATTTACCGAATGCTTAGGATCCCATTAAATAACACAGAAAGAAGCAAAGAAAGAAATATTATCCAACATATAGCAGTTCAAAATGGATACAAAATAAAAACTATTAATAAATTAGAAAATAAAATTAAACATAAAATCACTAATAAAACTCCCAAGAACACTATATTTTGAAATTCACCTATTAATAATAATATAAAATATACAACCTTCACTTATTACGGAAATATAACTGAAAAATAAAATAAAATAATTAAAGATACTAATTTAAAAATATCTTATAATACAGATAATATAATTTTTAATAAAATAAAACCTAAAACTAAATCCAATACTCACAATAAAAATGGAATATATAAAATAGAATGTCCAGATTGCAATAAATTCTACGTGGGCCAGACAAAGAAAAAACTACTAGATAGATTCCTTCAACACTGTAATGCATATTTAAAATGAAATATTTATAAATCTAATTTAGCCACACATTGTCTAAATAATAACCACCAATTTCCAAACATTGAAAATATAAAATTAATTAAAAACATACAAAAAGGTCAAAAAATGGATATTTGGGAAAATCTTAACATTTACACAAAGAATAAGAATAATTTATTAATTAAAGAACAAACCCAAATAAAAACAAAACAAGACGATCTATTTAAAATTATAAATTTACTAAAAAATATAAATGAATAAAATATAAACAACAATTTTTCAAATACAGTATAACCGAGAAAAAAACTGCTGAAGAAAATAAACATTAAAACAATCATTAACTAATCGATGTTAATAAAGCATTGTTCTAGAAGTTTCAAGAACAAGGAAGTCGGCGAGCATGTGGCCGCTCCAGAATATAATGGAGTATACAGAAAATACGCCTACGTGGATATCGGCAGTGACGTCATTCGGCAGCGCGGCGGCATACATTAAGCTGTATTATAAAAGCAGTGGTCAGTCTTCTCTTTGCTCTCTCTGAAATTCGTCATACAGTACTCAGCGAAAGCGGTCGCGGTGGGCATCGATTCCTGTTAACATAAATTCCAGGCAGTCCTTGGGCCCTTAGAGTCGTGATAGCAGCGAGTGTCAGCAGGAAACCAACATGGAGTTCAAGAGAGTCGGCTACTATTCCTGAGCTTCGTTTTGCTGATCGTAGCGGCTGGGATATGGAGACCTAGAGCAAGGAAGTTCCTGGAGGTGGTTGCTGGAACGTGGTACCAAGACTACGGATCGCTGGAGGCCGGATCGAGATCATCGACCTGGAGGACAATGAAGACAACAGAACAGGGAAGCCAAATTTAAATAAATTTGTTATCAAATTATAAAACTTTAAAGTGGAAAGTAAAAGAACATTGATTTAAAATATAATTTTGTTTAAAAGGAGACTTTGAACAGTTAAAAATTTACAGCACTGTTTAAATAAAGAGAACATTTATTTAAAGATATTTTCAAAGCACATTTTTGAACTACAATAAATTAATTTTGTGTCAAATAACGAAAGAACATTTTAATATAAAAGTGTGTAAAAGAAAGGACAATAAATTTATAAAATTTCACTAATTGTGCATGGCGTTGTTTGGTTCTGTAGGCTACTTTATAATTATGTTTTCTAAATGTGTTTGCAATTTTGTGCGTATTGGAATTGTAGTATGTAAGTGTTATGTATTTACTGGGTTGTGTGCTGTTGGTCTGATGTGTTTTACTTTTTGTGTTTAGGATGCGTTTGTGTAGTTTATTTATTAAATCGGGGTTGTATCCATTTTTGACTGCTATATATTTGATTGTGTTTAATTCTTCTTGGTAGTCATGTGTGTTTAGGGGTATTGAAGTGAGCCTATGGAGCATGTAGTTGAAAGCTGCATGTTTGTGTAGAGTTGGGTGGTTGGATGAGTTATGTATGACCATGTCTGATGTGGTGGGTTTCCTGTATATTTTGTATGTGTGTGTATTGTTTGTTTTGGTGATTGTAAGGTCTAAGAAGTTTATGCTATTATTTAGTTCTATTTCAAGCGTGAATTTTAATTTATGGTGTATAGTGTTAATGTATTTGTGGAAAATTTCTATTTGTCTTTTGTTGCCGTTGTAGAGGAGTAAAATGTCATCAACGTATCTGTGCCAATATATTATTTTGTTGGTATATTTGTTATTGTTTAATATGTGTTCTTGTTCTATGGTATGTAAGAATATTTCGGCTAGTATATTTGATATAGGGGAGCCCATGGGTAGTCCATCTGTTCTAGTGAATAAAACTCAACATGTCCACATTCCACACAATTCCACACTAGCTTCATTCGACATAACAAACCTTTACACCAATGTTCCCATAAAAGAAACTATAACTACATTAGAACAATTACTAAAAATAAATAACACACCTGAAAAACACATAAAAGAGATCATCCATCTAACAAAAATTATCACTGATCAAAATTATTTCGCACACAATAACATGTTTTACACTCAAACAGATGGACTACCCATGGGCTCCCCTATATCAGGTATACTAGTCGAAATATTTATACACACCATAGAAAAGGAACACATACTGAACAATAACAAATAATACACCGATAAAATAATATATTGTGTAACATGACATAAGGTAGTAAAGATCCACAATAATTAACTATGAATTAAAGAAGCTGAAGACAAGAATAAGAGGCAAAAACTTATAAACTCAGAGATCAATAACCCAATAACCCAAATGACAAATGACTGATAAACTGACAATGACCTGACACAATAGATCGGATAAATACAAAAGGAACCACGGAACAATGAAGAAGAAGCTAAGAACCAAATGTAATCAAGACATTAAGAATGAACATTGTAAATCCCGAATAATGACCATTATTCTGTATGTTAATAAATGAACTAATGTAATTAGAGTGTAGATGAGATTTACCTAGGTTAATAATGTTAATGAAGGATAATAATATTATGTATATTTTATTGATAAAGGAATGTGTTTATAAATATAAGTAAGGGAATTAATAATACACACACCCTAATAAATAGTGATGAATATAATCAAAACTAGTAAACATACCCTAAGGCAAATCAAGGCCACAGTTAATTACCAAAAGTGATCATTTGTGAAGGGAAAATAAAATAAACAATTGTAATCAGTAACCCCATGATGATACTAACATCAATAAACAACCCAGTGAATAATTAAGTGAGTGGACGAAGGAGTATATTAATATAAAGTGGTGACATGTAGTAATAGCATGTTGCACATAGTGAGTGAAAGCGTATAAGTAAAAAACCTTCTATGAAGGAAAAAGTGTAGTTGGTGAACTTCAAAAAGTATTCTAATTAGTAAACTGTATTAGAATAACAGGAAGACCAGTGATAAACTTTGTACTAGTAAGTAAGAGGAACTTATTATAATGTAAGTAAAGTAAGCCATAGGTAATAAGGATTATAGGATAAGATAGAAATTAAGGCATTGGAATGAAGGACAAACAAGAACGATAGACATTTTTTTTCTAGTGAAGGAATGGAGGCATAGTATATATTGTGTAAAGTATAAATTAATGTTAGTATAATAAGGATGTTGTTACTGTTTTAAAAGAACCAATATAATTTAATGAGTTGTTAATTGAACCAGATAGTAGAAGGGAGCAGAAAGGTAGTTAGAAGTTATTTCAGGCTTGAACCTGTAAAGAAAATGTTTATTACTATAATAAGAGGTGGAGTTAGGAACACCAATGTTTATTGCTTGTTTTGTTAAAAAATTGTGTTAAAAATACCAAATGTAAAGGTAAGAAGCTACTAAGAAATGTTAGATAGTAGCATAGTAAAATCTAGGCTCAAGGCTTAACTGTTAAATAAGAATTTAGTAAATTTGAGAACAAATAATAGTCCAATATCGAAGCAGAGTATACCAAATGTTTAAACAAATTAAGTAAGTATTCCTAATACCAAAATGTATGGATAACAGCCTATTTTGAATAAAATATATGTAAAATATAAATATGAAAATTAACAAAACTGTAATTAGCTACTCAAAAGTGACCATGAGGGATATGAAAATGACCCTTATAAAAAATTATGAACAATGGTATTCATGTAATAAACCTAGCTATTAATATAAGATAGAAATCTTCATTTGAAGATATTTTGTAAAATTAAACTAAAATAAGACATTAAAACATAACAATGACTTAAATTAATGACCAATGAGAATTAGCATAATTTATTAGGTAACCATAGCAACCGAAATTTATTGCCAAAAAACCGTTAGATTTTCGATAGTCCATTATTGACCGACGCCGAGGGCGGATTGAGTAGCTCTCACCCCAAAATTTAATTCCAAATAAGTGAATTTTAACTAAAATCAAAGGAAAGGAAGATTATGATAGCAGCCCAGGGAACCCTGGATAATATATTATTTATTAAATTTGTTCACAACCCATAATTACCCAAGGAAATCAAGAAGACGTCTGGAAGAATAGATGACGACTAATCCCGAAGGAAGATCATAAGGACCTACTTCAATTCAAGAAGACGGACGATCGCAGAACGAGTACGAGGCCGAAGTTTACCGGAAAAACCGTCTGGACGAGATTAATGAGATTCCGAAGAATAGAAGACTACTGAATCCATCCGGAAGAAGAAGACGGCATCGCAGAAGCTCCATCGAAAATTGATGAGTATAAACAATAATCCCATTAAACGAATTCCAAATTTTTCTATCAACAATAATAAACCACAATTTTCACTTCACTGATCACTATTCTGATTTAGAACTGAAGGTATTGGTAATATCACTATTTGAACTTTAATCAATCGATAATTATTTAAATTGAGATATAATAAATAGTTAACAAACATTTCTAATTGACAAATCCTAACCAAAATTTTTTTACTAAATCTCATTGATGATTACTCACTCGAATGTATTAAAATATTGATTTTTTTGTGTACCTAGTATTAAGGATTATTATAAGTTTGTGTATTTTAGCCGTAGTCAAATATTTCTGTAGCCGAAAGGACTTATTAACACCTTTGAGTAAAACCATTTTAATTGTAAACCTACGATAACCGTCAAGACGGTGTGTATACAAAATATTGGAACTGAGCATGCCAACTGAGCAACTGTAATAGCAGGTGCTAAAAATAAAATTAATGTACTACTAAATAATTGAAACCTATCAAAGTGTTAATAAATATTCTTATTCTTCAACACTGTATGTTTGATTCGAGTAAATT
This sequence comes from Magicicada septendecula, assembly GCA_034769895.1. Classification (NCBI taxonomy): domain Eukaryota; kingdom Metazoa; phylum Arthropoda; class Insecta; order Hemiptera; family Cicadidae; genus Magicicada; species Magicicada septendecula. The sequence continues at coordinate 233,217,828 of CM068372.1, read as the reverse complement.
AAGATAATAAATAAAAATTTATTGAAGTGAAAACCTCAAAACAAGACGTTAGCCAAGTCGATACTGCAGAAAGGCGTGCGCCAATCAGGTGGCGAGGCGGCATTATTCAAACCAAACGGTGAGAGATACGGTTTACCCGTAAATGGTAAGAGAAGGTACAATTCGACTTGCTACACGCAAATAACAGTGACGGAATTTATTGAAATTATTAATAGCTTCAATCGTACACACATACTATACCACGCACCCAACGAGCGAGTTAACAAACGCTCGACACTCACACATATACTATAGGAAGAGAGAACGACTTACAGAAACACCTATTACATTAAATACACCCCCAATAAAGTTTATTACAAAGTGGCGCGCCAACTAGCAGGGCTAGGATAGTTAAGGAAACATACCTTTAAACTTTACAGACTCTAGCGGCGACTACAGAAATGGAACCGGCAAAACACGGTACGAGATACCAGACGAAGATACGCGAGAAGGAGGCGGAAGAAGGAGCAAAAAGATCAGAAAAGGAGATCGAGAAAGGTGCCAGAATGGAAGAAAAGGAAATAACTTCAGTGGAAGATGTGGAAGAATTATTAACCCCAGCAGAGCCAACCAGGACCACGGAAGGAACGAATTTAGACGATCTGATGAGAATTATAATGGAGGGGAATAACAGAACCACTGAAATGTTTCAAAGGATGAAGGATGAAACTAGAGAACAAAGAAGGGAAGACAGTGAAAAATTAGATAAGAAATTTGAGTTAATTAATGACAATTTCAAGAAACAGGACGAAAAAATGGATAAAAATAATGAGAAGATGGAGAAGAAATTTGAGTCCTTGAACGAAAAATTCGACAGGAATGAGGAGAGTAACAAAAAGAATATCGAAACTTTAGAACGGAAGATGAAAGAGGAGAATAAGCTGATAGGAGAAAATATAGAGAAGAGTAACGAGAAAACCAGCGAAACCTTGAGACTAATGAAGAAGGACATTGAAACGCTGAACGATAAAATTGAATACAACCAGGATACATTACAGCAACAGTTGACGGAGTACAGAGAAGAACTGAAACAGACTGTGATAGAGACGGAAGAGAAGATAGAGAAAACCAGCGAAGTAGTGATGCAAGTCCGAGAAGAAATTTTGATCAAGGTGAATGAAGTTGAAGGCGAAGGTAAGAGGAGGGTTGAAGGACTCCAAAAAGAAACCAACAACAAATTAGAACAAATACAGACCAGAGTCGAAGAGAACTATAGCAGATTGGATGCCTCAGTAAGTGAAGTGAAGGACACCACAACCGCCCAAGAAGGGAAAAATAGCTGAATTTAGGGCAAGAGAACTACGCCTACAGGAAGAGATTAATGCATTGAAGGACCGACCAATCATGAGCTCACACATATCATGTAGCGAAAATAGAGAAACAATAAACTTTAAAAATTACAAACGCAACCCAATTGAATTCATAGAACGAGTAGAGGAGAACTTAGCCCGAACCAGGGAGACACGGTGGAGAGTAATCAAGGGCATGATCGACGACATGTTCAAAGAAGTTCACGACAATTGGTGGACGGTTGTGAGACCAGATATACATAATTTTAGTGAATTTAAAAAATTATTCAAGGATAAATACTGGTCGGAGGCGACACAGCACGTGGTAAGAAATAACATCAGCAACGGCCGATTCGACCCTTACCTGGGACAGTCCCCAACCGCCTACTTTTTAGGTAAGGTAAGCATAGCGAGGAACCTCGAACCTAACATCCCTGAAGAGTGCCTGTTGACACAATTGGCATACCACTACGACGGGGAAATCACAAAAAGCCGTTTGAGTGGAAGAATCAAGACGATTCAAGAGATGGCCGCGTTATTGGGGGAATATGAGCGGGAGAAACATTATGTGTTGAACCGACAAAAGAACACACCAAACTACAGAAATTACGATAACAGAAATCAACCAAGTGGGCCGCAAGGAAACCACACACCGGCCAATCATCCGCCAGCCAACCCCAATAATTATCGAGGTTTTAATAACAACAATAACAACAATAATTACCCGAGAAATTATAACCAGAATTACCCCAACAACAATAACAATCCAAACCATTCTTACAACAGGGGAAATAACCAAAACGGAGGCGGTTATAACAGGCCCAATAATCAATACCACAATAATAACCAGTCGATACCGAATCAAACATACAGGCGACGGGTAAACTATATAAATGCAGAGAGTAGAAACGACGGGAGACGTGGTTATAGAAGACCGAGGAGCCGGAGTGCTGAAGAAAACAGAAGGAGTCGAGAACAAATAACTCGCAATGACCACTCGATCGAGAGAAGGCAAAACACTGAGGATAATCACCCCATCAGATCAGAGGACCGCGCCGAAGGCAACGCCCAACATTTAAACGAGCAGCGGCAGTGAGAATACCACAGGACCTGTCACTGATCCGATCTATTGGGTTATTAACAAGACAGACAGACGAGACTAATGACGACACAATAATAATAATTCAGAACCATTATCTGAAGAATATCCGCGAGGAGCTAATGGAAGAAAATTCCACATTAATCAAGCACCCGGATAACAAAATTGCCTATGTTACCGCCAAGGTATATAATGTAAATGTAAAATTTATGATTGACACAGGTGCAAACGTGTCTTTAATTGATACGAACATGTATGAGAAAATTCAAAAAGAGAGTAAGATCAGCTTACCCACGTTACCAGTAAGTAACATTGTTTTAATTGGAGCCACTGGAAGGCAGAACAAAACCATTAAGAGACAAGTGTCTCTAGAAGTCATAAGTAATGGTGAGACACTGCCAATGATATTTTTAATTGCTCACAACTTACCATTCGAAATTCTAATTGGTTGTGATATCCTGAGAAAGTACTCTGCAGTTATCGATATGAGACTATCAAAGGTAACCATGAAATATGAAGACAGAGAATGGGTAGCAGAATTAACTGGCAGCAAGGGGGTCATACCAATCAGTACAATATATAATATAAGAACGAGTTGTGATTCACCAGACCGGAGGTGGGAAGTGAAGCCAGACAGTCAAATAAACAATGACATCCTATGGAATCGGAAATTAGAGGAAACCCGACAGTTTCGAGGAACCCAAGACGGGAATCCATTAACGGATCAAGAGGTGGAGAAATTAATAAGAATTTATAACAAATACCGACATGTATTTTCCGACCAACCAGGAAAGGTACGGGGGTATCAGTGCGAGTTGAAATTCAAAGAAGTGGCCAATTTTAATAAAAAATCTTACCCGATAGCGTATGCAGCAAAGGAAGCAGTGCGCACAGAAATTAGTAAAATGCTGGAGGAAGATATAATTGAGTATAGTTGTTCGCAGTACACCAGTCCTATAGTAGCTGTTACCAAGAAGGATGGAAGGGTATGCCTATGTCTCGATGCCCGAGAAATAAATAAGATCCTAATCAACGACAGGACATCTCCTGGTGAAATTGAGGAGATCCTCAAAAAGTTTCATGGGACTCAATTTATCAGTACCTGGGATACAGTTTGCGGGTACTGGCAAGTAGAATTGCACCCAGCCAGTAGAAAATACGTAGCGTTCATATTTGAAGGCAGGAACTACCAGTTCAAGCGACTACCTTTTGGGCTGGTAAACTCAGTAGCAATATTTGTCCGCTGCATGGACCAGATACTGGGTCCTGAAACTATGAACTATACAACTGTGTACGTCGATGATCTACTGATCACTTCATCCAATTAGGAGGAGCATTGTATGAGAGTAGAGAGAGTACTAGAAAAATTATCCATCAACAATGTAACATTAAAATTAGAGAAGTCAATGCTGATAGCAGCAGAAGTCCAATTCCTTGGATTCAACCTGTCACGACAAGGTATAACACCATCAATCGACAAAGTAGATGCTATTCAACGTTTCCCTACCCCTAAAAATAAGAAACAGTTACAGTCGTTCCTGGGCATCTGTAACTACTACAGAAAATTTCAGCAAAATTATTCTGAGCTGACTACTAAACTATCACCACAGCTGTCATCCAAAACCAAGTGGATGTGGGGCTCAGAACAGGAAACGATTTTCAACACCATTAAAAAACACTTCCTCAATACAATCATGTTAAACCACCCCGATTTCAATAGACCCTTTTACATGAACTGCGACGCAAGCGACATTAGCTTGGGATCGGTGCTTTACCAAGAGGACAAGAATGGAAACCACCAAGTAATAAGTTTCGCCAGCAGAACGTTAAACCAGTGTGAGCGCAATTATCATGTAACCGAAAAAGAACTGTTGAGTGTGGTCTTTTCTTGTGGAAAATTTTGAACTTATATTCTTGGATATCCTATCACAGTGCGCGCCGACCATAAGTCTATTTCCTCCTTGAAGAACTGCAAGCTCAGCCATGGTCGATTAAACCAGATGGATTCTTGCTCTCCAAGAATATAACATCAACTGGGAGTATATCCCTGGCAGTAAAAACACAGCAGCTGATGTGCTATCTCGAATCAATACAGAACAGCAAACCTTCGATGGAGAGAAGGAGACCATAGTAAAAGTATTTAATATTATGAAAGGTAGATCCGACCTAGAAGTGATATTGAATAAAGTGAAACAACACCAGAAGGAGGATAAGAAATTAAATCAAATCCGAGAGAGGCTGAACCAACAAGAAGAAAGAGCCACACATTTCTACTGTTTACATGAAGATATTTTATTTATTAAAACTAAACCCAACCAGAATACATGGAAACTGATAATACCTAAAGGAACCGAAGCTGAGATCATAATGGAATACCACCTCAGATACGGACACATGGGAGCACTGAAGGTGACAAAAGCATTAGAAGAGCACACCTATCTGAAAGACATTAACCGGAGGGTAAGGAAGACCATAAGAAGCTGTCACATATGCCAACTTGTTAAATGCAACAACGACAAGAAAGAAGGGGTAATGCAACCAATAACTTCTGCTAATAAACTAGAACGAGTCTTCTTAGACATATGTGGACCTATGCCACGAAGCGGAGGTAGAAAGCAGCACAAGTTCATAGTCATTATCATGGACCATTACACAAAATTTGTAAAATTATACCCTATCAACCGTGCTACTACAAACAAAGTATTGAACATTATCACACAGAGGTACATTACAGAGGTGGTGAGTCCCACGAATATTATCACTGACCATGGTACTCAATTCCGGGGAAGACGATGGAAAGACACATTGATGGATCTGGGCATCCGAACATACAAGACTTCAATTTACCACCCGAACAGCAACCCAGCTGAAATAGTGCTCCGTGAAGTGGGGAGGATTCTTCGTACATACTGCCACGATCAGCAACGTAAGTGGAGTGAATACCTCGAAGCCACAGAAAATTTCATAAATCTCGCTTATCACGAATCCATTAAGGATACCCCTTACACCATCATGTACGGAAGGCCACCACCTCGAGCCATAGAAGAACTTGTCAATTTCCCCACCAATCCAGTATACCAATTCGATAACGCTAGATTCTATAGCAAGATAACGGAGCAAATAGAAAAGAAAAAGGCTAAATATCACAGAATTCAACCGAAAGCAATCCGGTATCATGAAGGAGAAAAGGTGCTAATACGGAACCGAGAGTTACCAAGTTCCAGAGAGGGAATCACAAAGAAATTGCTGTTATTGTACAATGGACCCTATCTCATTGTAAAGGACAACCAAAACAATACCTATGTCATAAGTGAGATAACAACCAAGAAAATAAAAGGGACTTACAACCAGTCTTCTTTGAAAAAATATTATGAAACAGTGTCAGAAAGTTAAAGAGAATTTGGAGCAGAACAATTATCAAAATTCAAAAAATTAAAGTAAGCACAACTTACAATACGTATTTGATTGATATTATTATATGAATGAAAGGGAATTTAGAAGAAAGATAAGCTAAATTCACAACAAAGTAAGTACAACTTACAACCAAGTGTGAAACAAAATGTGTAAACCCATGTTATTTTGAAAATATGTATAATGAAATATCATAAAAAATTGATATAAAATAATTAAATGTTACACAAATAATGATTACGCTACATAACTCATTAACTAACCCTGTCACCAAAAGGGAATAATAAAAAATTAACGTTTCACAAAAGAAAAGACAAGACAATCAAATAAAAAATAACACTGACCGATTAACTGAACAATCAATGAAAAAAATATAAGTGAGCCAGAAACCAGCTACAATGTTAAGTTTAAATATAAATGAAAAATAAAGTGATAACAAATAAAATCACTACCATATAAAATAAGCTAATGAAACAATACAAAATGCCTATTAAATATCGCCATAAGCTTAAACGAAGGAATCCAAATAAGTCACTGAGATGAAAAGGTAATGAGATGTATAAAAGAGAGAATAATTAATCACAAAAGTGTTTTATTGTATTGATATTATGTGAGTCGGAAATGAACGACTATTATTATAATTATTATGAATATTATTATATGATGATTTTATGTTGAGATACGTCCAACAATTATTTATATTATTGAGCAGATAGGCAAGGCCTCTGAACTCAAAATGTGTATAAATGGATAGCAGAGTAATAGAGCCACACGTGCTCTCTGGCTAGTACCAATTTATATGAAGGGGAGAGAAGAAAAATTTTAGGGAAATAGAACATAAAAGGGAATAATAAAGAAAAAAAAAATAATACCAAATACCATATTATGAATCATGACTTAATAAAAAATGAAAAAAAAGAAAGTAGCGATGAATGAATTCCTGAATAATAACAACTTGATTAAATGAATTATATTGATGATTTCAGAAAAAATATAATAATCTTTGTTTCGAAATAATCAATTTTGGTGGCGATGCATTATGTAACATGACATAAGGTAGTAAAGATCCACAGTAACTATGAATTAAATAAGCTGAAGACAAGAATAAGAGGCAAAAACTTATAAACTCAGAGATCAATAACCCAGTAACCCAAATGACAAATGACTGATAAACTGACAATGACCTGACACAATAGATCGGATAAATACAAAAGGAACCACGGAACAATGAAGAAGAAGCTAAGAACCAAATGTAATCAAGACATTAAGAATGAACATTGTAAATCCCGAATAATGACCATTATTCTGTATGTTAATAAATGAACTAATGTAATTAGAGTGTAGATGAGATTTACCTAGGTTAATAATGTTAATGAACGATAATAATATTATGTATATTTTATTGATAAAGGAATGTGTTTATAAATATAAGTTAGGGAATTAATAATACACACACCCTAATAAATAGTGATGAATATAATCAAAACTAGTAAACATACCCTAAGGCAAATCAAGGCCACAGTTAATTACCAAAAGTGATCATTTGTGAAGGGAAAATAAAATAAACCATTGTAATCAGTAACCCCATGATGATACTAACATCAATAAACAACCCAGTGAATAATTAAGTGAGTGGACGAAGGAGTATATTAATATAAAGTGGTGACATGTAGTAATAGCATGTTGCACATAGTGAGTGAAAGTGTATAAGTAAAAAACCTTCTATGAAGGAAAAAGTGTAGTTGGTGAACTTCAAAAAGTATTCTAATTAGTAAACTGTGTTAGAATAACAGGAAGACCAGTGATAAACTTTGTACTAGTAAGTAAGAGGAACTTATTATAATGTAAGTAAAGTAAGCCATAGGTAATAAGGATTATAGGATAAGATAGAAATTAAGGCATTGGAATGAAGGACAAACAAGAACGATAGACATTTTTTTTCTAGTGAAGGAATGGAGGAATAGTATATATTGTGTAAAGTATAAATTAATGTTAGTATAATAAGGATGTTGTTACTGTTTTAAAAGAACCAATATAATGTAATGAATTGTTAATTGAACCAGATAGTAGAAGGGAGCAGAAAGGTAGTTAGAAGTTATTTCAGGCTTGAACCTGTAAAGAAAATGTTTATTACTATAATAAGAGGTGGAGTTAGGAACACCAATGTTTATTGCTTGTTTTGTTAAAAAATTGTGTTAAAAATACCAAATGTAAAGGTAAGAAGCTACTAAGAAATGTTAGATAGTAGCATAGTAAAATCTAGGCTCTAGGCTTAACTGTTAAATAAGAATTTAGTAAATTTGAGAACAAATAATAGTCCAATATCGAAGCAGAGTATACCAAATGTTTAAACAAATTAAGTGAGTATTCCTAATACCAAAATGTATGGATAACAGCCTATTTTGAATAAAATATATGTAAAATATAAATATGAAAATTAACAAAAATGTAATTAGCTACTCAAAAGTGACCATGAGGGATATGAAAATGACCCTTATAAAAAATTATGAACAATGGTATTCATGTAATAAACCTAGCTATTAATATAAGATAGAAATCTTCATTTGAAGATATTTTGTAAAATTAAACTAAAATAAGACATTAAAACATAACAATGACTTAAATTAATGACCAATGAGAATTAGCATAATTTATTAGGTAACCATAGCAACCGAAATTTATTGCCAAAAAACCGTTAGATTTTCGATAGTCCATTATTGACCGACGCCGAGGGCGGATTGAGTAGCTCTCACCCCAAAATTTAATTCCAAATAAGTGAATTTTAACTAAAATCAAAGGAAAGGAAGATTATGATAGCAGCCCAGGGAACCCTGGATAATATATTATTTATTAAATTTGTTCACAACCCATAATTACCCAAGGAAATCAAGAAGACGTCTGGAAGAATAGATGACGACTAATCCCGAAGGAAGATCATAAGGACCTACTTCAATTCAAGAAGACGGACGATCGCAGAACGAGTACGAGGCCGAAGTTTACCGGAAAAACCGTCTGGACGAGATTAATGAGATTCCGAAGAATAGAAGACTACTGAATCCATCCGGAAGAAGAAGACGGCATCGCAGAAGCTCCATCGAAAATTGATGAGTATAAACAATAATCCCATTAAACGAATTCCAAATTTTTCTATCAACAATAATAAACCACAATTTTCACTTCACTGATCACTATTCTGATTTAGAACTGAAGGTATTGGTAATATCACTATTTGAACTTTAATCAATCGATAATTATTTAAATTGAGATATAATAAATAGTTATCAAACATTTCTAATTGACAAATCCTAACCAAAATTTTTTTACTAAATCTCATTGATGATTACTCACTCGAATGTATTAAAATATTGATTTTTTTGTGTACCTAGTATTAAGGATTATTATAAGTTTGTGTATTTTAGCCGTAGTCAAATATTTCTGTAGCCGAAAGGACTTATTAACACCTTTGAGTAAAACCATTTTAATTGTAAACCTACGATAACCGTCAAGACGGTGTGTATACAAAATATTGGAACTGAGCATGCCAACTGAGCAACTGTAATAGCAGGTGCTAAAAATAAAATTAATGTACTACTAAATAATTGAAACCTATCAAAGTGTTAATAAATATTCTTATTCTTCAACACTGTATGTTTGATTCGAGTAAATTAAGATAATAAATAAAAATTTATTGAAGTGAAAACCTCAAAACAAGACGTTAGCCAAGTCGATACTGCAGAAAGGCGTGCGCCAATCAGGTGGCGAGGCGGCATTATTCAAACCAAACGGTGAGAGATACGGTTTACCCGTAAATGGTAAGAGAAGGTACAATTCGACTTGCTACACGCAAATAACAGTGACGGAATTTATTGAAATTATTAATAGCTTCAATCGTACACACATACTATACCACGCACCCAACGAGCGAGTTAACAAACGCTCGACACTCACACATATACTATAGGAAGAGAGAACGACTTACAGAAACACCTATTACATTAAATACACCCCCAATAAAGTTTATTACAAAGTGGCGCGCCAACTAGCAGGGCTAGGATAGTTAAGGAAACATACCTTTAAACTTTACAGACTCTAGCGGCGACTACAGAAATGGAACCGGCAAAACACGGTACGAGATACCAGACGAAGATACGCGAGAAGGAGGCGGAAGAAGGAGCAAAAAGATCAGAAAAGGAGATCGAGAAAGGTGCCAGAATGGAAGAAAAGGAAATAACTTCAGTGGAAGATGTGGAAGAATTATTAACCCCAGCAGAGCCAACCAGGACCACGGAAGGAACGAATTTAGACGATCTGATGAGAATTATAATGGAGGGGAATAACAGAACCACTGAAATGTTTCAAAGGATGAAGGATGAAACTAGAGAACAAAGAAGGGAAGACAGTGAAAAATTAGATAAGAAATTTGAGTTAATTAATGACAATTTCAAGAAACAGGACGAAAAAATGGATAAAAATAATGAGAAGATGGAGAAGAAATTTGAGTCCTTGAACGAAAAATTCGACAGGAATGAGGAGAGTAACAAAAAGAATATCGAAACTTTAGAACGGAAGATGAAAGAGGAGAATAAGCTGATAGGAGAAAATATAGAGAAGAGTAACGAGAAAACCAGCGAAACCTTGAGACTAATGAAGAAGGACATTGAAACGCTGAACGATAAAATTGAATACAACCAGGATACATTACAGCAACAGTTGACGGAGTACAGAGAAGAACTGAAACAGACTGTGATAGAGACGGAAGAGAAGATAGAGAAAACCAGCGAAGTAGTGATGCAAGTCCGAGAAGAAATTTTGATCAAGGTGAATGAAGTTGAAGGCGAAGGTAAGAGGAGGGTTGAAGGACTCCAAAAAGAAACCAACAACAAATTAGAACAAATACAGACCAGAGTCGAAGAGAACTATAGCAGATTGGATGCCTCAGTAAGTGAAGTGAAGGACACCACAACCGCCCAAGAAGGGAAAAATAGCTGAATTTAGGGCAAGAGAACTACGCCTACAGGAAGAGATTAATGCATTGAAGGACCGACCAATCATGAGCTCACACATATCATGTAGCAAAAATAGAGAAACAATAAACTTTAAAAATTACAAACGCAACCCAATTGAATTCATAGAACGAGTAGAGGAGAACTTAGCCCGAACCAGGGAGACACGGTGGAGAGTAATCAAGGGCATGATCGACGACATGTTCAAAGAAGTTCACGACAATTGGTGGACGGTTGTGAGACCAGATATACATAATTTTAGTGAATTTAAAAAATTATTCAAGGATAAATACTGGTCGGAGGCGACACAGCACGTGGTAAGAAATAACATCAGCAACGGCCGATTCGACCCTTACCTGGGACAGTCCCCAACCGCCTACTTTTTAGGTAAGGTAAGCATAGCGAGGAACCTCGAACCTAACATCCCTGAAGAGTGCCTGTTGACACAATTGGCATACCACTACGACGGGGAAATCACAAAAAGCCGTTTGAGTGGAAGAATCAAGACGATTCAAGAGATGGCCGCGTTATTGGGGGAATATGAGCGGGAGAAACATTATGTGTTGAACCGACAAAAGAACACACCAAACTACAGAAATTACGATAACAGAAATCAACCAAGTGGGCCGCAAGGAAACCACACACCGGCCAATCATCCGCCAGCCAACCCCAATAATTATCGAGGTTTTAATAACAACAATAACAACAATAATTACCCGAGAAATTATAACCAGAATTACCCCAACAACAATAACAATCCAAACCATTCTTACAACAGGGGAAATAACCAAAACGGAGGCGGTTATAACAGGCCCAATAATCAATACCACAATAATAACCAGTCGATACCGAATCAAACATACAGGCGACGGGTAAACTATATAAATGCAGAGAGTAGAAACGACGGGAGACGTGGTTATAGAAGACCGAGGAGCCGGAGTGCTGAAGAAAACAGAAGGAGTCGAGATCAAATAACTCGCAATGACCACTCGATCGAGAGAAGGCAAAACACTGAGGATAATCACCCCATCAGATCAGAGGACCGCGCCGAAGGCAACGCCCAACATTTAAACGAGCAGCGGCAGTGAGAATACCACAGGACCTGTCACTGATCCGATCTATTGGGTTATTAACAAGACAGACAGACGAGACTAATGACGACACAATAATAATAATTCAGAACCATTATCTGAAGAATATCCGCGAGGAGCTAATGGAAGAAAATTCCACATTAATCAAGCACCCGGATAACAAAATTGCCTATGTTACCGCCAAGGTATATAATGTAAATGTAAAATTTATGATTGACACAGGTGCAAACGTGTCTTTAATTGATACGAACATGTATGAGAAAATTCAAAAAGAGAGTAAGATCAGCTTACCCACGTTACCAGTAAGTAACATTGTTTTAATTGGAGCCACTGGAAGGCAGAACAAAACCATTAAGAGACAAGTGTCTCTAGAAGTCATAAGTAATGGTGAGACACTGCCAATGATATTTTTAATTGCTCACAACTTACCATTCGAAATTCTAATTGGTTGTGATATCCTGAGAAAGTACTCTGCAGTTATCGATATGAGACTATCAAAGGTAACCATGAAATATGAAGACAGAGAATGGGTAGCAGAATTAACTGGCAGCAAGGGGGTCATACCAATCAGTACAATATATAATATAAGAACGAGTTGTGATTCACCAGACCGGAGGTGGGAAGTGAAGCCAGACAGTCAAATAAACAATGACATCCTATGGAATCGGAAATTAGAGGAAACCCGACAGTTTCGAGGAACCCAAGACGGGAATCCATTAACGGATCAAGAGGTGGAGAAATTAATAAGAATTTATAACAAATACCGACATGTATTTTCCGACCAACCAGGAAAGGTACGGGGGTATCAGTGCGAGTTGAAATTCAAAGAAGTGGCCAATTTTAATAAAAAATCTTACCCGATAGCGTATGCAGCAAAGGAAGCAGTGCGCACAGAAATTAGTAAAATGCTGGAGGAAGATATAATTGAGTATAGTTGTTCGCAGTACACCAGTCCTATAGTAGCTGTTACCAAGAAGGATGGAAGGGTATGCCTATGTCTCGATGCCCGAGAAATAAATAAGATCCTAATCAACGACAGGACATCTCCTGGTGAAATTGAGGAGATCCTCAAAAAGTTTCATGGGACTCAATTTATCAGTACCTGGGATACAGTTTGCGGGTACTGGCAAGTAGAATTGCACCCAGCCAGTAGAAAATACGTAGCGTTCATATTTGAAGGCAGGAACTACCAGTTCAAGCGACTACCTTTTGGGCTGGTAAACTCAGTAGCAATATTTGTCCGCTGCATGGACCAGATACTGGGTCCTGAAACTATGAACTATACAACTGTGTACGTCGATGATCTACTGATCACTTCATCCAATTGGGAGGAGCATTGTATGAGAGTAGAGAGAGTACTAGAAAAATTATCCATCAACAATGTAACATTAAAATTAGAGAAGTCAATGCTGATAGCAGCAGAAGTCCAATTCCTTGGATTCAACCTGTCACGACAAGGTATAACACCATCAATCGACAAAGTAGATGCTATTCAACGTTTCCCTACCTCTAAAAATAAGAAACAGTTACAGTCGTTCCTGGGCATCTGTAACTACTACAGAAAATTTCAGCAAAATTATTCTGAGCTGACTACTAAACTATCACCACAGCTGTCATCCAAAACCAAGTGGATGTGGGGCTCAGAACAGGAAACGATTTTCAACACCATTAAAAAACACTTCCTCAATACAATCATGTTAAACCACCCCGATTTCAATAGACCCTTTTACATGAACTGCGACGCAAGCGACATTAGCTTGGGATCGGTGCTTTACCAAGAGGACAAGAATGGAAACCACCAAGTAATAAGTTTCGCCAGCAGAACGTTAAACCAGTGTGAGCGCAATTATCATGTAACCGAAAAAGAACTGTTGAGTGTGGTCTTTTCTTGTGGAAAATTTCGAACTTATATTCTTGGATATCCTATCACAGTGCGCGCCGACCATAAGTCTATTTCCTCCTTGAAGAACTGCAAGCTCAGCCATGGTCGATTAAACCAGATGGATTCTTGCTCTCCAAGAATATAACATCAACTGGGAGTATATCCCTGGCAGTAAAAACACAGCAGCTGATGTGCTATCTCGAATCAATACAGAACAGCAAACCTTCGATGGAGAGAAGGAGACCATAGTAAAAGTATTTAATATTATGAAAGGTAGATCCGACCTAGAAGTGATATTGAATAAAGTGAAACAACACCAGAAGGAGGATAAGAAATTAAATCAAATCCGAGAGAGGCTGAACCAACAAGAAGAAAGAGCCACACATTTCTACTGTTTACATGAAGATATTTTATTTATTAAAACTAAACCCAACCAGAATACATGGAAACTGATAATACCTAAAGGAACCGAAGCTGAGATCATAATGGAATACCACCTCAGATACGGACACATGGGAGCACTGAAGGTGACAAAAGCATTAGAAGAGCACACCTATCTGAAAGACAACCGGAGGGTAAGGAAGACCATAAGAAGCTGTCACATATGCCAACTTGTTAAATGCAACAACGACAAGAAAGAAGGGGTAATGCAACCAATAACTTCTGCTAATAAACTAGAACGAGTCTTCTTAGACATATGTGGACCTATGCCACGAAGCGGAGGTAGAAAGCAGCACAAGTTCATAGTCATTATCATGGACCATTACACAAAATTTGTAAAATTATACCCTATCAACCGTGCTACTACAAACAAAGTATTGAACATTATCACACAGAGGTACATTACAGAGGTGGTGAGTCCCACGAATATTATCACTGACTATGGTACTCAATTCCGGGGAAGACGATGGAAAGACACATTGATGGATCTGGGCATCCGAACATACAAGACTTCAATTTACCACCCGAACAGCAACCCAGCTGAAATAGTGCTCCGTGAAGTGGGGAGGATTCTTCGTACATACTGCCACGATCAGCAACGTAAGTGGAGTGAATACCTCGAAGCCACAGAAAATTTCATAAATCTCGCTTATCACGAATCCATTAAGGATACCCCTTACACCATCATGTACGGAAGGCCACCACCTCGAGCCAAAGAAGGACTTGTCAATTTCCCCACCAATCCAGTATACCAATTCGATAACGCTAGATTCTATAGCAAGATAACGGAGCAAATAGAAAAGAAAAAGGCTAAATATCACAGAATTCAACCGAAAGCAATCCGGTATCATGAAGGAGAAAAGGTGCTAATACGGAACCGAGAGTTACCAAGTTCCAGAGAGGGAATCACAAAGAAATTGCTGTTATTGTACAATGGACCCTATCTCATTGTAAAGGACAACCAAAACAATACCTATGTCATAAGTGAGATAACAACCAAGAAAATAAAAGGGACTTACAACCAGTCTTCTTTGAAAAAATATTATGAAACAGTGTCAGAAAGTTAAAGAGAATTTGGAGCAGAACAATTATCAAAATTCAAAAAATTAAAGTAAGCACAACTTACAATAAGTATTTGATTGATATTATTATATGAATGAAAGGGAATTTAGAAGAAAGATAAGCTAAATTCACAACAAAGTAAGTACAACTTACAACCAAGTGTGAAACAAAATGTGTAAACCCATGTAATTTTGAAAATATGTATAATGAAATATCATAAAAAATTGATATAAAATAATTAAATGTTACACAAATAATGATTACGCTACATAACTCATTAACTAACCCTGTCACCAAAAGGGAATAATAAAAAATTAACGTTTCACAAAAGAAAAGACAAGACAATCAAATAAAAAATAACACTGACCGATTAACTGAACAATCAATGAAAAAAATATAAATGAGCCAGAAACCAGCTACAATGTTAAGTTTAAATATAAATGAAAAATAAAGTGATAACAAATAAAATCACTACCATATAAAATAAGCTAATGAAACAATACAAAATGCCTATTAAATATCGCCATAAGCTTAAACGAAGGAATCCAAATAAGTCACTGAGATGAAAAGGTAATGAGATGTATAAAAGAGAGAATAATTAATCACAAAAGTGTTTTATTGTATTGATATTATGTGAGTCGGAAATGAACGACTATTATTATAATTATTATGAATATTATTATATGATGATTTTATGTTGAGATACGTCCAACAATTATTTATATTATTGAGCAGATAGGCAAGGCCTCTGAACTCAAAATGTGTATAAATGGATAGCAGAGTAATAGAGCCACACGTGCTCTCTGGCTAGTACCAATTTATATGAAGGGGAGAGAAGAAAAATTTTAGGGAAATAGAACATAAAAGGGAATAATAAAGAAAAAAAAAATAATACCAAATACCATATTATGAATCATGACTTAATAAAAAATGAAAAAAAAGAAAGTAGCGATGAATGAATTCCTGAATAATAACAACTTGATTAAATGAATTATATTGATGATTTCAGAAAAAATATAATAATCTTTGTTTCGAAATAATCAATTTTGGTGGCGATGCATTATGTAACATGACATAAGGTAGTAAAGATCCACAGTAACTATGAATTAAATAAGCTGAAGACAAGAATAAGAGGCAAAAACTTATAAACTCAGAGATCAATAACCCAATAACCCAAATGACAAATGACTGATAAACTGACAATGACCTGACACAATAGATCGGATAAATACAAAAGGAACCACGGAACAATGAAGAAGAAGCTAAGAACCAAATGTAATCAAGACATTAAGAATGAACATTGTAAATCCCGAATAATGACCATTATTCTGTATGTTAATAAATGAACTAATGTAATTAGAGTGTAGATGAGATTTACCTAGGTTAATAATGTTAATGAAGGATAATAATATTATGTATATTTTATTGATAAAGGAATGTGTTTATAAATATAAGTTAGGGAATTAATAATACACACACCCTAATAAATAGTGATGAATATAATCAAAACTAGTAAACATACCCTAAGGCAAATCAAGGCCACAGTTAATTACCAAAAGTGATCATTTGTGAAGGGAAAATAAAATAAACAATTGTAATCAGTAACCCCATGATGATACTAACATCAATAAACAACCCAGTGAATAATTAAGTGAGTGGACGAAGGAGTATATTAATATAAAGTGGTGACATGTAGTAATAGCATGTTGCACATAGTGAGTGAAAGTGTATAAGTAAAAAACCTTCTATGAAGGAAAAAGTGTAGTTGGTGAACTTCAAAAAGTATTCTAATTAGTAAACTGTATTAGAATAACAGGAAGACCAGTGATAAACTTTGTACTAGTAAGTAAGAGGAACTTATTATAATGTAAGTAAAGTAAGCCATAGGTAATAAGGATTATAGGATAAGATAGAAATTAAGGCATTGGAATGAAGGACAAACAAGAACGATAGACATTTTTTTTCTAGTGAAGGAATGGAGGAATAGTATATATTGTGTAAAGTATAAATTAATGTTAGTATAATAAGGATGTTGTTACTGTTTTAAAAGAACCAATATAATGTAATGAATTGTTAATTGAACCAGATAGTAGAAGGGAGCAGAAAGGTAGTTAAAGTTATTTCAGGCTTGAACCTGTAAAGAAAATGTTTATTACTATAATAAGAGGTGGAGTTAGGAACACCAATGTTTATTGCTTGTTTTGTTAAAAAATTGTGTTAAAAATACCAAATGTAAAGGTAAGAAGCTACTAAGAAATGTTAGATAGTAGCATAGTAAAATCTAGGCTCTAGGCTTAACTGTTAAATAAGAATTTAGTAAATTTGAGAACAAATAATAGTCCAATATCGAAGCAGAGTATACCAAATGTTTAAACAAATTAAGTGAGTATTCCTAATACCAAAATGTATGGATAACAGCCTATTTTGAATAAAATATATGTAAAATATAAATATGAAAATTAACAAAAATGTAATTAGCTACTCAAAAGTGACCATGAGGGATATCAAAATGACCCTTATAAAAAATTATGAACAATGGTATTCATGTAATAAACCTAGCTATTAATATAAGATAGAAATCTTCATTTGAAGATATTTTGTAAAATTAAACTAAAATAAGACATTAAAACATAACAATGACTTAAATTAATGACCAATGAGAATTAGCATAATTTATTAGGTAACCATAGCAACCGAAATTTATTGCCAAAAAACCGTTAGATTTTCGATAGTCCATTATTGACCGACGCCGAGGGCGGATTGAGTAGCTCTCACCCCAAAATTTAATTCCAAATAAGTGAATTTTAACTAAAATCAAAGGAAAGGAAGATTATGATAGCAGCCCAGGGAACCCTGGATAATATATTATTTATTAAATTTGTTCACAACCCATAATTACCCAAGGAAATCAAGAAGACGTCTGGAAGAATAGATGACGACTAATCCCGAAGGAAGATCATAAGGACCTACTTCAATTCAAGAAGACGGACGATCGCAGAACGAGTACGAGGCCGAAGTTTACCGGAAAAACCGTCTGGACGAGATTAATGAGATTCCGAAGAATAGAAGACTACTGAATCCATCCGGAAGAAGAAGACGGCATCGCAGAAGCTCCATCGAAAATTGATGAGTATAAACAATAATCCCATTAAACGAATTCCAAATTTTTCTATCAACAATAATAAACCACAATTTTCACTTCACTGATCACTATTCTGATTTAGAACTGAAGGTATTGGTAATATCACTATTTGAACTTTAATCAATCGATAATTATTTAAATTGAGATATAATAAATAGTTAACAAACATTTCTAATTGACAAATCCTAACCAAAATTTTTTTTACTAAATCTCATTGATGATTACTCACTCGAATGTATTGAAATATTGATTTTTTTGTGTACCTAGTATTAAGGATTATTATAAGTTTGTGTATTTTAGCCGTAGTCAAATATTTCTGTAGCCAAAAGGACTTATTAACGCCCCTGAGTAAAACCATTTTAATTGTAAACCTACGATAACCGTCAAGACGGTATGTATACAAAACATTGGAACTGAGCATGCCAACTGAGCAACTGTAATAGCAGGTGCAAGAAATAAAATTAATGTACTACTAAATAATTGAAACCTATCAAAGTGTTAATAAATATTCTTATTCTGCAACACTGTAAGTTTGATTCGAGTAAATTACGATAATAAATAAAAATTTATTGAAGTGAAAACCTCAAAACAAGACGTTAGCCAAATCGATACTGCAGAAAGGCGTGCGCCAATCAGGTGGCGAGGCGGCAATATTCAAACCAAACGGTGAGAGATACGGTTTACCCGTAAATGGTAAGAGAAGGTACAATTCGACTTACTACACGCAAATAACAGTGACGTAATTTATTGAAATTATTAATAGCTTCAATCATACACACATACTATACCACGAACCCAACGAGCGAGTTAACAAATGCTCGACACTCACACATATACTATAGGAAGAGAGAACGACTTACAGAAACACCTATTACATTAAATACTCCCCCATATAAAGTTTATTACAATTGGCACAGGTATGTTGATGTCATTTTACTCTTCTACAACGGCAACAAAAGACAAATAGAGAATTTCCACAAATACATTAACACTATACACCATAAATTAAAATTCACGCTTGAAATAGAACTAAATAATAGCATAAACTTCTTAGACCTTACAATCATCAAAACAAACAACACACACACATACAAAATATACAGGAAACCCACCACATCAGACATGGTTATACATAACTCATCCAACCACCCAACTCAACACAAACATGCAGCTTTCAACTACATGCTCCATAGGCTCACTTCAATACCCCTAAACACACATGACTACCAAGAAGAATTAAACACAATCAAATATATAGCAGTCAAAAATGGATACAACACCGATTTAATAAATAAACTACACAAACGCATGTTAAACACAAAAAGTAAAACACATCAGACCAACAGCACACAACCCAGTAAATACATAACACTTACATACTACAATTCCAATACGCACAAAATTGCAAACACATTTAGAAAACATAATTATAAAGTAGCCTACAGAACCAACAACACCATTAGGAAACACATAAACAATACTAACAAAGACACAGACACATACAGCAAAACAGGGGTATATAAATTAAATTGTAATGATTGTCACCAAGTCTACATCGGCCAGACGGGAAGATCTTTTTCCTCCAGATTTTCAGAACATTTAAAAGCCCTCACCACAAACTACATACATTCTACATTTGCCACACATTTACAAAACGAAAACCACAGTTACACAAACATAGAACACAACATGGAAATATTACACTACTTACCTAAAAGTAGAAAACTAAACACAGCTGAACAATTTGAAATATACAGATATCACGCACTACAACCAAACAACATATTAAATGAACAATATAGATCACATACACTATTCGATACACTGATCCAAACACACAATTTGAAGCTCAGCGCCAATTCCTTCCTACCATCAACCCCCACCACACACACCTATAGTCCATAACCGTTATTCTGTAAAATGACATTCAGTATTTACTCCCACTGAGGAAGAGGAACATCACCTCGAAACGCATGGGGAAGTGATAAAGAAAGTAAATTCATATTGTGAAAGTATATATATATATATATAATAATATTTTATAAAGTGAACGAAAAGGATGAATCAACAAGATAATTATATTACAAATAAGAGTAGCCTACATCGTAAAATTATACAAATATAAAAATTATTACACAGTTAAGCTTTTCTACATAAAAGCTACCTAGAAGTTAAAAAATAAATTCATTATTCATATTTCGACTTGCTAAAGTATGGTAAAAAATAACAGTACAATTGAAATGACTTGAAAAATAATGTAGATAGCACAACCAAAGCTTAAAAATCAAAATTATTCAAACAAATTTTGAAATCAACCTTTTATAACAAGCCATGAAAATACGCGAATGTAAATTCATATTTTGAATTATCAAAAATAAAAAAGTTATGCCTAGCAATAACAGTTTTAAATCCTTACTTTGCGTACTTTAGCCTCGGCAAACTTGTTAACGACATCATTGAAGTCAATTGTTTTTGTCACTGATTTTTCAATAGATAAAATTGCTAAACTATTTAGTCTTGTTTGGCTCATTGTTGATCTTAAATAGCTTTTTATTAATTTTAATTTTGAAAAACTTCTTTCACAAGAAGAAATTGTAACACATGCGGTCAAAAAAAACTTTAGCGCTAAGAAAATATTTGGTATAGATTCTTGAAAATCTAGGTCCACAACAAACTGGAGCATTTGTAGCGCAGACCACTTTTTTGACGTGTCTTCAGTTATGCTCGAAGCATGCAGATGTCTTCTCAGTCGTTTTATCTCTGGTACAATAACTTCTTCTTCAAGTTCATCCATTTTTTCAGAGAGATTTGTGAATAATTCTCTAAGAGTATCGTCTGTTGCTGTAATCAGGTTATGGGGTTCAATGATGGAAAACGTGCTGCAAATAGTTTCCATGGACTTCATTCTTGTTTAAGTTCCTGAGTGAACCTGTCCATGCACTCAAGCATGCTTCTTTTGAGCTCTTCATGAAGTGTTAAGCCCACATCCTTGGCCTTTTCTCCTGGCATGACTATTTTAAATTTCCGTTGCCCAGCTCTCTGCACAGGAATGTTAAGTTCTTCACAGGTCTGCTCTGCAAAAAGCAAAGCATTGTCAGGGAGCTCACCACGGGTTTCATCAAAAAAGAGCTTTAAAGTTTGCATTTTCTTTAACGATTTGTCAAGGGTGATTCCTTCTATCTGCAGGTACTTTTGTGTATGATTGATCTCTTCTAGTACATGTGCCCACAAAAAAAGGTATGATAAAAAGGAAAAGTCACAAATGGTCTTCAATAAAATTCCACCTTTACTTCTTGTGTCAATGTCAATATTTTCTGATGGGTCGCATAACTTTTCCACGGCTTGTACAATATTTGGAAAATTCACCATTACAGATTTTACAACATCATGGTGTGCGCTCCATCTTGTCTCACACAATCTTTTCACTGAGGCTCCTACGACCTCAAGCAACACATCCTATCTATGGGTAGAGACTGAAAAAAATTGTAAATACTTTCTAGGGATCCAAAAAATGTAAAGCTAGAAGGAATTGTCGCAAATGCGTGAACACCACACAAATTTAGAGAGTGATTGGCGCAAGGAACGAATAGAGCTTTTGGATTTATTCCTAAAATTCTTGCCTGAACGCCAGTATGCACACCCGCCATCGTAGATGCATTGTCATAGCCTTGACTACGACACATTTGTATGTCTAGTCCATCTTGTTCTATAGTTTCCAAAATTTCTTGTGTAATATCATGTGCCTTTTTTCCACTAAGAGAGAAAAATCCTAAAAAGGATTCTCTTATTTCAACTTTACCCATTTCAATGTGCACATATCTTATAACTTCGGACATTTGATCACTGTGCGATACATCAGGTGTTGAATCAAAAAGAATTCCAAAATATTTAGCATTTTTTAAAAAATGTCTTCTAAAATTTTGTTTTTGACGGTTGCCCCCAAAATACTAATAAACTCATTTTGTGTCTTAGCAGATAAGTAAGTGGTCAACACTTTTTTTGATGGACCAGAAGACTGTTGTATTCGAACCAAATGATCCTTTAAAACTGGGTCGTAGTGGGACAGAAGATCAACCAATTCAAGAAAGTTGCCCCTGTTTTCAGAAACTTCGCTTTCTCTATGTCCACGAAAGGGGAGATTCTGTTTTGACAAAAATAAGGTTATATCTAAGAGACGGTGTAAAACGTCTCTCCATGTTTTTCTCTGTAGGTCCTGCTCTTGCTGATATAAAGCATCAACAGTACTTTTGGACTTCAATTGGGCTGCCAGTGTTTTCCATTTTTCAAGAGAGGTTAAATGCTCTTCTGAATATTCATGGTGAGGAACTTTAGGATTTAATTTCCACCACTTGTCAAACCCAGAAACAAACTTTGCTGTCCCAGATTCTTTGAAGTTGGTTGAGAAAAGCCTACAACAGAAACAAAAGAGCATTTTTTGGTTGGAGAATAAGTCATCCATTTTCTAAGGATCCTTTCACCGTTTGGAAGATATTTATAAAACCAATTTGTTGTCAACTGGCGGCTTTCTCCTTTGGTTTTTTCTCCTTGTCTTTGAACCACATTGAAAGGGCCATCCTTATTCTGAAAAGATTCGCTTCCTCATTTTAAAAACTCTATTCTAAGATCATCGGGCAGAGGAAAGGGCCAATCACCAATATCCGAGTAAAAGTTAATTTTATCACCTTCATCACAATTTTTAACATCTTGGTGTTTTTCTTCTAAAGATTCGAAGATATTTTCTTTTACTTCTTCTATTTTTCTCTCTTTATCACTTTCCTTTGTTATTATTAGATCATCTTTTATTTCGCAACTTTCTTTAGTAATATTTTCTAACTCAACATCGTTAAAAACTTCTGCATTCAAATCTTCTTTGCCTTTCCCTTCTTTATCTTCTTGTGAACGTTCTGATGTCGTTTCTATATCATCGACACTTCTTCTTCGTCACATTTGCTTGAACCAGGATTTTTTGTAGGCTGTATAAATTTTAACAGCGCACCGGACAAAGATTTTGCTTCTTCTTCTCTTTTCTTTTTAATTTTCCTTCCTTCAGCCCCACTAGGACGATGGCGCTTCATTTCTAGTTTCTGAAACAAAAAACTTGTCACAGTGAAAGCAACTACTGGTTACTGTTTCATTTCTTTGGCAAACAAAAATGATTAAACATATAATCGTTATTCCAGGGTTAAGTTTTAGGCCTATATCACTCACGTTCATGCACAATTTTTTATAATTTTAGGTTGATACCCTTCGAACCACTCGATTTTGACACATTATGTAAACTTTTTCCTCGTTTATTTTTATCTTCTTTTCTATTGTCATGACCATGACTCAACCACTCGTATTATTTTGCCTGACATTTTATAAACAGTCGTAAAAATTTAAAACACAATGTACAGGTCCAAAGAAAAATAACAACTGAGGAAAATTTAGGTTTGTATAAATGGAAGAACGGGTTTCACGAAAGTATTCTAAAGAAAAACAGTTCCAAATGTTAGAGTTCATGGAATACAAAGGACTCTGAGCGGTGTACGTATTTTCCGGAAACAATGTCTTTAACTAGAACACAATCTGCTAACTGAAATCCAACTCATGATTTAATTATTTATCGATATTTTTAAATTAATAAACAATGAAACATAAAATCTCAACTCTTATTATGTGTTTGAACGTATAAAATTTTACATTCCTACTGTAGTTTCGTCGTATTACGTATTTTAATCATTATAAAACTGACCGAAAACAAGTATTTAGTTAAGTATAGTTTAATTTTTACCTTAAATAGAAGTTATTATCACGAGCAAGGAAGTCCCGAAAACCAGCGTCAACTTATTAAAAAATCAACAATCACATTGTCACATTGACTGTAAACAAGGCACTTGACACTTGACCAAACAAAGAAAAACAGTGCAGGTGTGGAGTAGGAGTGACAGTGGCAGGTGTTGGAGGGGAAACCGGAGGGCAGCGCTGTTGAGGGTGAATCATTCCATACGCGCATGCGCCGTGGGCTTCATTCACGGAGCCTGGGCGGCCTGGCCTAGCATGCAGTATTCTTCAAATCAATCATTATGAGATCATATCAGGATCATAAAATGTTATACACAAATCACAAAAATAATGTTTGATATAAACTTCCAATTTCAGTAATGTAATTTTTTTTATTCTCCACTTTTACGCCCCCCTCCCAGGTGCCCGGGGCGGACCACCCCCCGCTCGCCCATTGGCACGCCACTGGTAATATGTACTAGGGTGTAAAAAATCATGTATTGTAAGAAGTATCAGGTCGTGTGATCCCAAAATTCAGTCAAATTAGCCAATCAGAAATTAGAAAAAATTGGTCAAACTATTCAAATTCGAAAGAAAACGTTGACATTGTGTTGTTAGCATGAAAGAAGAACGGGTCAGCCCTATGTATGCCAGAATGAAAGTTTACTAAAGAATCAAATCTGAGTGTGCAAGGTTATAAAAAATAAAATTCAAAATTAATAAAAATAATAATAATAATAATAATGAAGATTTAAGAAGACAAAAAACCAATAATAAGAAACAAAAGAAGAAACACATAAAGGAACACAATAAGTATGCAAAACTAATAGCCGATAATAATATTTCGTCAACCAGCAAGTTGAGAAAACCGTTGTCATATAACCCAACATTAGCGATCACATCACACTAAGAAAAAACATCACAGACACTATTAATTAACACTCCAGTGAAAGAAAACGAACAAATAACTATTAATTCAGTAAAACACTTTATATAATTCCATTCATATTAAGGGAAATTGGTGTATGAACTTTAATACAATAACAACGTCTTGATGGCGGCCATGATGAAATACGTTTAGAAATGACGCTTTCATGTCAAACCAACCCACGCGGTGCTAGTGAGCTTCGGTAACTAAGTAGACATTATTTATACAACATTACTTAAACAAAATTCAGTTTCTCATGTAAAATTTGGTAGAAATTAAGATTAATTTGTAAGTATTATACTTCGCTACGGCATTTCTGATTTTTTAATAGTTCAAAGAACCTTAGAATTAATATAAGTGTTGTAAAAAATTTCAACACAAATAACAATTGTAATTCTCGACCCTAGAGACAAAGTCGATGTAGTAAGTAACATTTCAAATTTAAAAGCAAATAATTAAATAAAAACCCGACAGTTAATGCGGCAAAAGAGTTTTATTTATAGATAAATATAATGTAATGAATTTCAGCATTTAATAACAGGAAGAAGACATAGTAAGAATTGAAATAACTTATTGAAGAAGGTGACTCACAACTAGTCTACCATTGGGTTGTAACGGTACAAACCTATGGGGATTTGTAAATTAAATCTTGTCAATTTTATTTCGCCCAAGTATATTTTGTGGCGTAAATTCAATAATGAGCTTAGACAAATGGAAGAACAAAAAACGGGATTATACGCTTTCTTGAACGAGAATAGTCATGACACTAGTAAATGAAGTAACGAGGTAAGTGAAGGGGTTAGTGAAATTGATATTTTTACTTCGATGTTCCTTAAGGAAATGGAAGTATGGTGATGGCAAAAAAAATCGTGTACGAGATTATTGCAGATTCTGATTGTACTACACTCAAAACATGAAAAAAAGTCATTTTTCGAAAAGTGTCTGTGTGTTTGTCTGTCTGTCTGTGTGTCTGTCCGTCTATCTGTCTGTAGATTTTTTTTTCTATGTCAAACGATAACAGCCGCAAATTTAAACATAATCTACTACTCTTTTGCATACAGCCCTGAATTGTAGAGTTCTCAAGACCTGTTGTTTTTTGGTGAAGATCGGTTAAGGGAAAGGGGTAGTTTACCTGCTACGTTTTATGTTTTAACAAGGGTATTTTCTATGGCAAAGGATAAAAGCCGCAAATTCAAACAGAATCAAATAATTTACTGCATACAGCCCTGAATTGTAGAGTACTCAAGATGTGTTGTTTTCGGAGAAGATCGGTTAAGGGAAAGGGGTAGTTTACCTGCAGCGTTTTTTTATCAAGGATAATTTTGTTTTGGCAAACGATAACAGCCGCAATTCAAACAGAATCAAATAATGTTTTGCATACAGCCCTGAATTGTAGATTTCTCAAGACGTTTTGGTTTTGGTGAAGATCGGTTAAGGGAATAGGATAGTTTACCTGCAACATTTTATGTTTTAACAAGGGTAATTTTTTCTATGACGAACGGTAACTGCCGCATATTCAAACAGAATCAAATAATTTTTTGCATACGTCCCTGAATTGTAGTGATCTCAAGGCCTTTTGATTTTGGTGAAGATCGGTTAAGGGGAAGGGGTAGTTTACCAGCAACGTTTTACCTTTTAACAAAAGTAAAGTACTTGAAAATTCATTTAAACTTTTTCAAACAATGGTAATTGTTAAAAATAAAATAATTTTGTTGCCAGGCAATAAAATTATAATTTTTTTCATTTTAATGTAAATCATGTATGAGAGAAAATATATCGTTCGTGGCAGGCAAGCATATCTCAATTATGTAATGTTTACGTTTCCTATTTTATTATTATGATTACTGCAATAAAAAGGCAGGGAACACACACAAACACACACACACACACACACACACACACAATTCGCGTTATTTCTGGCCTCACTCATGTTTATTTTCTTACATTTGCACGCTTTTTAAATGGATAGTGCCGAAACCCACACCAACATAACGCGTGCAAGCCGAAAAATTGTCCAGCGTGGATAGCGATTTGCTTCCCTGTGGATCGCTGGGCAGTGAAACTGCACGTGTTTACAGAGGAACGATTCATAGACAGAATTTTCGTCTTTAGGGAATGAACCCTCTGCAAGATGCTGAGGGTCCAAGAGTGACTTCGGAGCGCTCCTTCTTTTCCGCGTGTTTGTTCTGTGAAACGTACACTGTAGATTCGCAGCTTTACTCTAAGCAACGCTCAATAGGAAATGTTGAAAATTTTTGTCCACGGTGTACCCTCATACACACTAAACCTGCTCTGATATTTTAATTACGGACATCATAATATTAAAACTTTGGAGACTTGAGCACTACTTAATGGAGATCAAACATTAACTTATACAAGCCATTAATTTTATGCATATTTTTTATATATATGTGTACAACGTTATCGGCAACAAAGAAGTAGTTTTTGTTAAAATTCCTTCCCGGGATGTTTGGCCGTAGTCGAATGTTTTCTACAAAACCAGATGTTTCCGCAAGGAAATCGACTTAAATCATCAGTGAAAATCGAGTGCGATAACGTGAGGTGGTATACGTTAGTGACCACAGTCCTGTGGTCATGGCTGAAACAGTAAGTAGAAAGAAGTAGTTTCTATGGTAATATTTCATTTCAAAAATGATTTTAAATATAAATCTTAGAACATGGAAGTTATATATGGTTCTCCATACCGATCTTTTCTATGGCAAACGATAACAGCCACAAATTCAAACAGAATCAAATGATGTTTTGCATACAGCCCTGTATTGTAGAGTTCTCAATACCTGTTGGTGTTGGTGAAGATCGGTTAAGGGAAAGGGATAGTTTACTTGCAACATTTTATGTTTTAAGAAGGATAATTTTTTATATGACGAATGATAAATGCCGTAAATTCAAACTGAATCAACTACTGTTTTGCATACCTTTTTGAACTTAAGAGAACTCAAGGTCTGTTGATTTTGTTGAAGATCGGTTAAGGGAAAGGGGTAGTTTATCAGCAACGTTTTATGTTTTAAAAAGGGTAATTTTTTATATGACGAACGATAACTGCCGAAAATTCAAAGAGAATCTACTAATTTTTTGCACACTTTCCTGAGCTGTAGAGAGCTCAAGGTTTGTTGATTTTGGTGAAGATCGGTTAAGGGAAAGGGGTAGTTTACCGGCAACATTTTATGTTGTAACAAGATAAATGTTTCCATGACGAACGATAACTGCCGCACATTCAAACAGAATCAAATATTTTTTTGCATGCATCCCTGAATTGTAGAGGACTGAAGGTTTATTGATTTTGGAGAAGATCGGTTATGAGAAATGTTTACCTGAAACATTTTATGATTTAACAAGAGTAAAGTACTTAATTTTTATAAATAAAGTATCCTGATAAGAAGCTCATAATAATCCACTGCCATCATCAGTGAAAATCGAGTGCAATAACGTGAGGTGTTATACGTTAGTGACCACAGTACTGTGGTTAATGCTGAAGCAATAAGTAGAAAGACGTAGTTTCTATGGAAATATTTCATTTCGAATATGATTTTAAATATAAATCTTAGAACTTGGAAGTCATGTATGGTTCTCCATTCCGATTTTTTATTGAATGTTACAGAGTTTGGTGATACTGTGGCGGGTGCCTGTCTGATTTTTCGGTGTTGGGATCTCCAACAGATCAGTCGAGTAGAGTCATGCAGGTGCAGCCGCAGTCACCAGACTAAGGGGGGGTAAGTTACCCATGATTGTAATAAGGATTAAAGGGGATGTTGGCGCCATATCCTCACTGGTCCTCTTAGGGTTTAGTAATGAGAGTTTTTCTGTTTCGGCAGAAGACCTCTCATTGGGGGGGGGGGTATTGTAACGGTACAAACCTATGGGGATTTGTAAATTAAATCTTATCAATTTTATTTCGCCCAAGTATATTTGGTGAACGGACTATAGCGTCGAGACTGTCGCGGCCCGGCACAGGAATGTGAAGTTAGCAACTAGGGTGCGATTTCACACACAAGAGCGCACACCTCGGCCGACGTTCTCTCAAAAAACGCCACGTACATACATTTCAGCGCCGAACGTGTGATGGAAACAAAGCAATACAGAATACACGTTGACGGCGACGCCTAACACCTGGGCGGTTAGGGGACCAACGCACACACACAGTCAGTCATCGCAGAGCAGGGCAGTTCTCTACAACTCATCACACAGTACAGTCGCAAATACAGTGGCCTCGGAAATTTCGGTAGACCAAAGTGAATTGAGTAGCCGAGGTCTACCGAATCTGGCGTAAATATGAGAGAAGAATAATGTCAGTGCAATCTAACTAATACGTAAAAAGCAGTTAAACAATATAATGTGCAACACCGGGAACCTCGCATCGCCCGGTACCATGACGTAGTTAATGTAAACGATCTTTATGTTGGCCAGAAGTGTATCAGTGAATAATACGTGTTAAAAGAGCTCGATAAAAGATGGTAAATAAAAAGTGTAAACATAATGAGAGTGTGTGTGTGAAGTAAAATGGGGAGAAAGAGAAAGAGAAAAGTTAACGAGAGTACTGGTTGTAAGTATAAATTAGCATAGGAACATTTTTATAAAATAGAGGTTAATTAGAAAAGTAACATTAAAAATAAAGAACAAGACAGAGACTACAATTTATTGAATTAATAAAATTATATTCGATTTTACTTAAACATGTGTTAGTGGTAAGTTATTAAGCCATAACCATTTTCTATTCTGTGCTAAAAACCTCGTCTAACGTTCTGTGGAATTTTCTGAGTTTAAAGGTGGTCAGATCGCGGGAATATTTAATTTTTTATAAGGGAAAGAGTGTAAAGGTTTCGATATTAAACCACAAAATATCGTGGCGACCTGGGCAGTTTTATAAGGTAAGTTTAACGGGATTATGACGGTAAGTAATATTCTGGCAGCAGTGAGTTTCATGATTATTATTGTATTATTTATATAATGGTAAAAGATAAATACCGTTACAATGGCGACCCTGCCAGGATATTCGTATAAATAGTATATGAATTAGACCTGTTTTGAGGCACAGAAAATAGGATTTGTGTAACGGCGTAAGTTGTGAAATTATCGTATATTTACGTTGAATAAGGTTATGTTTTGGTAATGTTATTGTGTTTACATTTACATTGGGATAGCGATTTTATGTGTGGGGTATTTTGATTTTAAGTCGTGTACGAGATTATTGCAGATTCTGATTGTACTACACTCAAAACATGAAAAAAATCATTTTTCGAAAAGTGTCTGTGTGTTTGTCTGTCTATCTGTCTGTAGATTTTTTTTTCTATGTCAAACGATAACAGCCGTAATTTTAAACAGAATCTACTACTCTTTTGCATACAGCCCTGAATTGTAGAGTTCTCAAGACCTGTTGTTTTTTTGGTGAAGATCGGTTAAGGGATAGGGGTAGTTTACCAGCTACGTTTTATGTTTTAACAAAGGTATTTTCTATGGGAAAGGATAAAAGCCGCAAATTCAAACAGAATCAAATAATTTATTGCATACAGCCCTGAATTGTAGGCTACTCAAGATCTATTGTTTTCGGAGAAGATCGGTTAAGGGAAAGGGGTTGTTTACCTGCAGCGTTTTTTTATCAAGGGTAATTTTGTTTGGCAAACGGTAACAGCCGCAAATTCAAACAGAATCAAATAATGTTTTGCATACAGCCCTGAATTGTAGATTTCTCAAGACGTTTTGGTTTTGGTGAAGATCGGTTAAGGGAATAGGATAGTTTACCAGCAACATTTTATGTTTCAAGAAGGATAATTTTTTATATGACGAATGATAAATGCCGTAAATTCAAACTGAATCAACTACTTTTTTGCATACCTTTTTAAACTTAAGAGAACTCAAGGTCTGTTGATTTTGGTGAAGATCGGTTAAGGGAAAGGGGTAGTTTATTAGCAACGTTTTATGTTTTAAAAAGGGTAATTTTTTATATGACGAACGACAACTGCCGAAAATTCAAAGAGAATCTAATAATTTTTTGCACAATTTCCTGAGTTGTAGAGAGCTCAAGGTCTGTTGATTTTGGTGAAGATCGGTTAAGGGAAAGGGGTAGTTTACCGGCAACATTTTATGTTGTAACAAGAGAAATGTTTCCATGACGAACGATAACTGCCGCACATTCAAACAGAATCAAATATTTTTTTGCATGCATCCCTGAATTGTAGAGGACTGAAGGTTTATTGATTTTGGAGAAGATCGGTTATGAGAAATGTTTACCTGAAACATTTTATGATTTAACAAGAGTAAAGTACTTAATTTTTATAAATAAAGTATCCTGATAAGAAGCTCATAATAATCCACTGTAGAAACGTAGATGAAATATCTATAAATGAAGAGGGTGAACGGGGTGGGGGTAATTTTCTATTATTAAAATTTATAGTTGAAGGTGGAGGGGAGAATTTTGTATATGTGTACTACGTTATCGGCAACAAAGAAGTAGTTTTTTGTTAAAATTGCTTCCCGGGCTGTTTAGCCGTAGTCCAATGTTTTCTGCAAAACCAGACTTTTCGGTAATTAAAACATCGACTGCCATCATTAGTGAAAATCGAGTGCAATAACGTGAGGTGTTATACGTTAGTGACCACAGTACTGTGGTTAATGCTGAAGCAATAAGTAGAAAGACGTAGTTTCTATGGAAATATTTCATTTCGAATATGATTTTAAATATAAATCTTAGAACTTGGAAGTCATGTATGGTTCTCCATACCGATTTTTTATTGAATGTTACAGAGTTTGGTGATACTGTGGCGGGTGCCTGTCTGATTTTTCGGTGTTGGGATCTCAAACAGAGAAGTCGAGTAGAGTCATGCAGGTGCAGCCGCAGTCACCAGACTAAGGGGGGGTAAGTTACCCATGATTGTAATAAGGATTAAAGGGGATGTTGGCGCCATATCCTCACTGGTCCTCTTAGGGTTTAGCAATGAGAGTTTTTCTGTTTCGGCAGAAGACCTCTCATTGGGGGGGGGGGTGGTATTGTAACGGTACAAACCTATGGGGATTTGTAAATTAAATCTTATCAATTTTATTTCGCCCAAGTATATTTGGTGAACGGACTATAGCGTCGAGACTGTCGCGGCCCGGCACAGGAATGTGAAGTTAGCAACTAGGGTGCGATTTCACACACAAGAGCGCACACCTCGGCCGACGTTCTCTCAAAAAACGCCACGTACATTCATTTCAGCGCCGAACGTGTGATGGAAACAAAGCAATACAGAATACACGTTGACGGCGACGCCTAACACCTGGGCGGTTAGGGAACCAACGCACACACACAGTCAGTCATCGCAGAGCAGGGCAGTTCTCTACAACTCATCACACGGTACAGTCGCAAATACAGTGGTCTCGGAAATTTCGGTAGACCAAAGTGAATTGAGTAGCCGAGGTCTACCGAATCTGGCGTAAATATGAGAGAAGAATAATGTCAGTGCAATCTAACTAATACGTAAAAAGCAGTTAAACAATATAATGTGCAACACCGGGAACTTCGCATCGCCCGGTACCATGACGTAGTTAATGTAAACGATCTTTATGTTGGCCAGAAGTGTATCAGTGAATAATACGTGTTAAAAGAGCTCGATAAAAGATGG
Source organism: Magicicada septendecula (assembly GCA_034769895.1). NCBI lineage: Eukaryota > Metazoa > Arthropoda > Insecta > Hemiptera > Cicadidae > Magicicada > Magicicada septendecula. The sequence continues at coordinate 233,185,062 of CM068372.1, read as the reverse complement.
TAAATAAAAAGTGTAAACATAATGAGAGTGTGTGTGTGAAGTAAAATGGGGAGAAAGAGAAAGAGAAAAGTTAACGAGAGTACTGGTTGTAAGTATAAATTAGCATAGGAACATTTTTATAAAATAGAGGTTAATTAGAAAAGTAACATTAAAAATAAAGAACAAGGCAGAGACTACAATTTATTGAATTAATAAAATTATATTCGATTTTACTTAAACATGTGTTAGTGGTAAGTTATTAAGCCATAACCATTTTCTATTCTGTGCTAAAAACCTCGTCTAACGTTCTGTGGAATTTTCTGAGTTTAAAGGTGGTCAGATCGCGGGAATATTTAATTTTTTATAAGGGAAAGAGTGTAAAGGTTTCGATATTAAACCATAAAATATCGTGGCGACCTGGGCAGTTTTATAAGGTAAGTTTAACGGGATTATGACGGTAAGTAATATTCTGGCAGCAGTGAGTTTCATGATTATTATTGTATTATTTATATAATGGTAAAAGATAAATACCGTTACAATGGCGACCCTGCCAGGATATTCGTATAAATAGTATATGAATTAGACCTGTTTTGAGGCACAGAAAATAGGATTTGTGTAACGGCGTAAGTTGTGAAATTATCGTATATTTACGTTGAATAAGGTTATGTTTTGGTAATGTTATTGTGTTTACATTTACATTGGGATAGCGATTTTATGTGTGGGGTATTTTGATTTTAAGTCGTGTACGAGATTATTGCAGATTCTGATTTTACTACACTCAAAACATGAAAAAAAATCATTTTTCGAAAAGTGTCTGTGTGTTTGTCTGTCTATCTGTCTGTAGATTTTTTTTTCTATGTCAAACGATAACAGCCGTAATTTTAAACAGAATCTACTACTCTTTTGCATACAGCCCTGAATTGTAGAGTTCTCAAGACCTGTTGTTTTTTTGGTGAAGATCGGTTAAGGGATAGGGGTAGTTTACCAGCTACGTTTTATGTTTTAACAAAGGTATTTTCTATGGGAAAGGATAAAAGCCGCAAATTCAAACAGAATCAAATAATTTATTGCATACAGCCCTGAATTGTAGGCTACTCAAGATCTATTGTTTTCGGAGAAGATCGGTTAAGGGAAAGGGGTAGTTTACCTGCAGCGTTTTTTTATCAAGGGTAATTTTGTTTTGGCAAACGATAACAGCCGCAAATTCAAACAGAATCAAATAATGTTTTGCATACAGCCCTGAATTGTAGATTTCTCAAGACGTTTCGGTTTTGGTGAAGATCGGTTAAGGGAATAGGATAGTTTACCAGCAACATTTTATGTTTTAAGAAGGATAATTTTTTATATGACAAATGATAAATGCCGTAAATTCAAACTGAATCAACTACTTTTTTGCATACCTTTTTGAACTTAAGAGAACTCAAGGTCTGTTGATTTTGGTGAAGATCGGTTAAGGGAAAGGGGTAGTTTATCAGCAACGTTTTATGTTTTAAAAAGGGTAATTTTTTATATGACGAACGATAACTGCCGAAAATTCAAAGAGAATCTAATAATTTTTTGCACAATTTCCTGAGTTGTAGAGAGGTCAAGGTCTGTTGATTTTGGTGAAGATCGGTTAAGGGAAAGGGGTAGTTTACCGGCAACATTTTATGTTGTAACAAGAGAAATGTTTCCATGACGAACGATAACTGCCGCACATTCAAACAGAATCAAATATTTTTTTGCATGCATCCCTGAATTGTAGAGGACTGAAGGTTTATTGATTTTGGAGAAGATCGGTTATGAGAAATGTTTACCTGAAACATTTTATGATTTAACAAGAGTAAAGTACTTAATTTTTATAAATAAAGTATCCTGATAAGAAGCTCATAATAATCCACTGTAGAAACGTAGATGAAATATCTATAAATGAAGAGGTTAGGTGAACGGGGTGGGGTGTAACGTCTTTTTTAAGCGTTACAAATCCAGGGAACCCCTCGTAATTAAACTCCGTTAATTAGATGGGCTGCCTACGTTGTACCAGAATTGATCACAAATAATTAATATAACAAATTACTTACTAGCTGTGTAAGGAAACAATGGCAAGGTATACAATTGATTTAAGCACTCCTCATATGTGTGTAACAAGAAGACTTCTCTTTTATTTAACATTTAAAAGAAAATATACTGACAGATCCCATGACATTACTAATTCAATTATTAAGTTATTTGAAAGGTTTCTTTAAACTTTGAGATCAAACTTGATTTTATATAGCTATACCTCGGATCCAGGTCAACTTTCTGTATTTCTGTAATTAAGACTTTTAATTATACTCATTTCATGATATTAGCTTGCAAGACTTTCTTTTATTCAACCATTGGAAGAATGGTATTATTGCTTGGATTATATTACTCTACATTAGCATATAAACTGTTACAACGTATGAAGTTAGAATAGTTACATGAAATTCTTAGATTTAGTTTATAAGTCTTTACAAAGTTAATAGTTTCTGAAAAGTCTCTTTCAAGATGTGTTGTGTAACAAATATTAGTAACCCTCGATAGACAGGCTATCGAGTCACCTTTTAATTGGTATGCAGAGGTATGCAGAAGACTCGTCCTGGGGTATCCGCCTTGGGAAACAGGAACAGCTACGTCGTCATCTCGGTCTGGCCTTCCTCTGTAAAGGGCTCCAAAAGTTCGCAGGTTGAACAATATGTCGTGTAGATATCTACGATGATCTTGTAGATTCTCGGATGTCCTGATCTGCATATTCTGTCACGTGCAGTAGAGTTTGTGGCTTCTGATACTTCACATCTCCGGGTATGACTTTGGAATTGTTGTTATTTGTTGAAGCACTAAGTCATCTTGTGTTACACTCCTTTTTTTTTTTTTGATTTTTTTACTTAAAATTTCTTGTCTATTTACATGACTATATTAATTAACACATCCAGATGCTTTAAACAACTACATCTGGTACACCTTCTTAAGGTGAGACAAAATATCGTTAACATATTTTAAGCGCACAGCTCCTACGTCTGTACGGTACGAAGTCACCATTGCAAGAGAGAGAAATTCCGCTCCCTTCGCCTGGTACTGGGCAAAAGTTAGTGGGACAATTTCCGCGCGAGAATATAGTTCCTAACTATATTTAAGTTAACATTTTTATTTATACAAACTATCCCTAAACAAATATACATAATTTAAATCAGTTGTTTTAGCGACTATTTATGTCTTCATATTTTTTTTATTATTAACATTAATCTTTTTATCTTATTCTAAGTCACACAAGACTCGGAAAGCATGTCGAGTCTGGAATCAACAGGACAGCGCCTGCTTACAAGCAAAGGGTTAAATACGATATTAATAACTTTTTACAATTTATCTTTTTATTAGAGTATCTTATAACTAATTAATTACTGCTTCCTCTCATACTGAGTACATACAGGTATTTTATATTAATACAGTGAGACTTAAATGGCTTAAGAGCTCGCAACCTTAATTTTAAAAAATTTTTATTTTCTTGATTATTGGTACAATTTAAATCGTCACAGACTCCACCGCTTAAATTGCACGCTATGGTTTTTGGTTTTTTGAGTCTAACTCACAATTGGGGCTTGGGGGTACGATTAGTGTCAGTGTGTGAAGTTATTTATTATTAGTGCACAGTTTGTTTTTTCTAATTCTCTTTAAATGACATTGTTCATTTAAATGATCGCCTTCGTGAAATTCCCTTTTTCTTACTTCTTAAGTACTAACTTACATTTTAATCTTAATACTAATTTCCAAACCTTAGATTGGAATGATCCCTACTTATCCGTAACTCACAACATCCCGGCCCGACTGACACCAGCTTACTCTAACTACGGAAGTTAGCTTTCAGCAATTATTAATGATCTTTGGCACATTTCTGCCCTATCATTACCCTTTCAGTCGGCGCCGTTGTGACCTGTTACGTTACATTTATAATCACTACTTGATTATATCTCATAAACTTATTTCTAATGTGATCTAAAGAGGATCCCATACTCCACTTTAGATCACTGGTTTGAGAGAAGCGGAATCTCACGAATATGATTCTCTTTTATCTCTTTTCACAATACTTAAACAAACTATGCGGGAGGGGAGACACTTTACATTATGCATTGTCATACTCACTAGGGGTGGTTTTCCATTGTTCAGGCTAGCACCGGTTTATCACCATTGGAAGGGTGCGTTCGGGGTTGCTTAGTACAATTCCTACAATACTGAACACGCTTTTATTTTCTCTAACTGGCCACCACTGAGATGTCTACACTATGCAACGTAACTTTAATTATTATTATTATTCTTTTGTTTTTACACTTCACACAATTTTAGTATAACTTAGGATTTGTTTAGCTCTAGTATTTAAATCAATTATTATTATTCACTTTATTATTTATTATTTATTAAACTACTTTGGGGATTTAAGAAACGCTCCTAGAACTATCGTCTATTTAATCACCATATTTATTTAGCACACTTTATATTCACAGGTTGGTTCCGTTTTACTAGATGATGTTTAGTTAACATGTCCGCTAAATTTAAGAAACGCTCCTAGAACTATCGTCTATTTAATCACCATATTTATTTAGCACACTTTATATTCATAGGTTGGTTCCGTTTTACTAGATGATGTTTAGTTAACATGTCCGCTAATTCTTGGCTGATTAAAGTTCTACTAGATCCCGAATCAATTAAGGCGATGGGGGATGTAACGCCTAAGTCGACTCGTATTAATGGTAGTAGATTTTTTTTCCATTTACATCTATTAATCGCATTACACTTTTCACGAAATTCTCGCACATAGGGGTCGATATCTTTCGCACCTTTTTTGTTTTTCACTTGGTTACAGAATAATTCATTCTTATTATTATTACTGGTTTCTTTTAGTTTACCCAATTTTGAGTAGCTGCGGAAGACACAGGTTTTCGGGTCTCCCTGCCTTACATGTTTTTTGAATTGGGGTTATTCCGTTCCAATGGCTTACTTTTGCACTCTCTTCTTATGTGCCCATATTTGCCACAATTATAACAGGTGGGTTTTCTGCGAGGTGGGTACTTGGTTTCCGCTTTATCTGGGTTTACAGTTAACTTACCAGCTTTGCGCACATGGTGAGGTCTACTAGAAACTTGTCTTTCATACGAGGTTGTTACATCAGGCAGTAGTGCTCGCAATTGATGTCTATTAGTTCCAGAGGTTTTCATTGCTTCTCTATTTTGATCTGAGTACCATACATTTGAAGAATGGATACTGCACTGTTCTAGATCAGCAATTGTATTGGGTCTATTCATCAATGATAGTCGAGATCTTTCTTCAGGTGACACTCCTATTAAAATGGCGTCCACCAGTTGTGTTTCATTCCAGCTTACACGTAGTAGTCGAGAGGACTCCCTAAATCGGAGATGTAGTGAGATAATCTCTCCTGATGTCCTTGTACTCGGAGTACTGTCTTCCTTTTTATTTCCTCATAGATGCCGGTGGGAATAAAGTATTTTATTAAAGAGCTATGTAGCTCTTCTACTGGGAAAGTAGAGGTTAGGGCTTCTAGCACACGATTTTTTAACGGGGGTTTACACTTTGGTAACAGAACTTGTAAAATTTGCCAGTCATTCAGCTGCTGTAGATCCTTTATCTGAAGAAGATAACTAATAAATGTTAGTAACTTGGAAACATTTAAACCATCTGTATAAGGGATTTCGGTTAAAATCTTCTCCACAGGGTGAGTCATTTTTCCGTATAGATCTGCGTTATAGTTCATAGGGGTAATTCTTCGATGAGGGTGATTAGATTCATTGGGGGTGTTGGTCAATTCATTATTTCCGGGACGAAACTGAAAATGCTCGGGAGGAGGGACATTTACATCTGTATCAGTATTTTGTTCTGGGTTCGCTTGCACTTGCGATACGATAGGTGAGTTCCGATCCGAGTTAGGCGGAGGTAAACCAGTGGTGGGGGATTGTACTGGGGAGATGTGTAATTTCATTAATGATTTCTCTATTTCGTCCATCCTGAATGAGTCGGATTTTCGTCTTAAATCGTTGATAATTGAAGGTAAGCGGCGTAGAGCTTCGTCTGCTAGCTTTTGTACATCAACGGGTATTTCTGTGAGATTCGGCCAGCTCGACAAATTTTTTATTCGCCTGGTTAAATGCTCTATTCTCTGGGTAGTTCGCAAAATTTTTGCCGGAGATTTCTCGTCTTGGAGTGTTTGAGACAATAAGTATAGTTCACTATACTTGGCATTACAAATTTCTTTCTCGCTTTCATAATCGAGTTGGCTTAGATTGTTTAATTGCACGGGCGCATCAAATCCACATTCGCGAATTGAACTTCGTAATTCCGCGACTGTTACATCAGCATGGGGTAGTCCACGCAAAACGGCTTCGTAAGACAGCTCGTCTTTTAATAACAAATCCGGGTTAAATTGGGCCATTTTGTTCTAACACATTAGCACGTACTTACAATTAATACTAGTATATTACACATATATTACATATACATATAATAAATTCATAAGTAATCAATTTACACAAATTAGAAAAGAACAATTTCTCTTCTAAGGGAGAGACAGAAATCACACACACATATTTTTCAATGTTAAATAGCCGATCAGCTGTTTTCTGGAATGTAGGTCAGAGGGTGGCCTACATATTTAGTTAACAAAGGAGGGTGAGCGTATGTGACAAATGGGGTGTTTGCTTTTACATATTATTGTCTACACAATGCGAGTGAATAACACCAACGACCGGTATAAACACGAGAAAAGGGGAGCGCAATCTTATGCAACACATTTATTATTATTCCGCTTAGACAACACTTTGGCTTCGTTCATTCATAAACTTTTCTCAATTAAATAATTACTTATTTTGTTCACAAGTTTTAAATCACGAACTTCTACTTAATTACTTTATTATTATTAACAAAGTTATTTTTAATCAAATTTTTTTTATAACTCTTTCTAGTGTATGTAAGCTAGATAGTTGGACATACACTGTGCAGAATGATTCAGGAAACAACAGGTTATAGATTGTCGTAAACAAACCTGTTACAGATTGTTCGGTTGACCAAAATTGTTATGCTTGGTCACAATTCATGTATGGAAGTAATTATATCGAATTATGCAGGTTGTTACTGGCCTATAGAATGCAAAAGCTACATGCATTGTATGACGCTAAGGATATTTTACTTATACTTACTACCATCTACGTAACTTAATACATATTACGTTATTTAATAGTGTATTAAATATGTTTTGAACATTAAATTTATTAAAGTAACTTTCTGAGTGCATATATCAATATTATATATTTAGTTATTGATCTTACAATTTATCCACGCATAGTGAATGCAATTTTGTTTGTGACACTATATACACACTTAAAACTCTTTCCTTTGTTTCCTTTATTTTTTGAAATGTCACTTTTGTGACACTCTGTAAACAATTACCCTTTTAATTTTTTACAAGAAAGCAGAGTGGCGCATTTCTGTTTGCGTCACGATGCTTAACAACCCTTTACATAAATCAGCAGAGTTGCGCATTTCTGTAACGTCTTTTTTACGCGTTACAAATCCAGGGAACCCCTCGTAATTAAACTCCGTTAATTAGATGGGCTGCCTACGTTGTACCAGAATTGATCACAAATAATTAATATAACAAATTACTTACTAGCTGTGTAAGGAAACAATGGCAAGGTATACAATTGATTTAAGCACTCCTCATATGTGTGTAACAAGAAGACTTCTCTTTTATTTAACATTTAAAAGAAAATATACTGACAGATCCCATGACATTACTAATTCAAGTATTAAGTTATTTGAAAGGTTTCTTTAAACTTTGAGATCAAACTTGATTTTATATAGCTATACCTCGGATCCGGGTCAACTTTCTGTATTTCTGTAATTAAGACTTTTAATTATACTCATTTCATGATATTAGCTTGCAAGACTTTCTTTTATTCAACCATTGGAAGAATGGTATTATTGCTTGGATTATATTACTCTACATTAGCATATAAACTGTTACAACGTATGAAGTTAGAATAGTTACATGAAATTCTTAGATTTAGTTTATAAGTCTTTACAAAGTTAATAGTTTCTGAAAAGTCTCTTTCAAGATGTGTTGTGTAACAAATATTAGTAACCCTCGATAGACAGGCTATCGAGTCACCTTTTAATTGGTATGCAGAGGTATGCAGAAGACTCGTCCTGGGGTATCCGCCTTGGGAAACAGGAACAGCTACGTCGTCATCTCGGTCTGGCCTTCCTCTGTAAAGGGCTCCAAAAGTTCGCAGGTTGAACAATATGTCGTGTAGATATCTACGATGATCTTGTAGATTCTCGGATGTCCTGATCTGCATATTCTGTCACGTGCAGTAGAGTTTGTGGCTTCTGATACTTCACATCTCCGGGTATGACTTTGGAATTGTTGTTATTTGTTGAAGCACTAAGTCATCTTGTGTTACACTCCTTTTTTTTTTTTGATTTTTTTACTTAAAATTTCTTGTCTATTTACATGACTATATTAATTAACACATCCAGATGCTTTAAACAACTACATCTGGTACACCTTCTTAAGGTGAGACAAAATATCGTTAACATATTTTAAGCGCACAGCTCCTACGTCTGTACGGTACGAAGTCACCATTGCAAGAGAGAGAAATTCCGCTCCCTTCGCCTGGTACTGGGCAAAAGTTAGTGGGACAATTTCCGCGCGAGAATATAGTTCCTAACTATATTTAAGTTAACATTTTTATTTATACAAACTATCCCTAAACAAATATACATAATTTAAATGAGTTGTTTTAGCGACTATTTATGTCTTCATATTTTTTTTTATTATTAACATTAATCTTTTTATCTTATTCTAAGTCACACAAGACTCGGAAAGCATGTCGAGTCTGGAATCAACAGGACAGCGCCTGCTTACAAGCAAAGGGTTAAATACGATATTAATAACTCTTTACAATGTATCTTTTTATTAGAGTATCTTATAACTAATTAATTACTGCTTCCTCTCATACTGAGTACATACAGGTATTTTATATTAATACAGTGAGATTTAAATGGCTTAAGAGCTCGCAACCTTAATTTTTAAAAATTTTTATTTTCTTGATTATTGGTACAATTTAAATCGTCACAGGGGGTAATTTTCTATTATTAAAATTTATAGTTGAAGGTGGAGGGGAGAATTTTGTATATGTGTACTACGTTATCGGCAACAAAGAAGTAGTTTTTTGTTAAAATTGTTTAACGGGATTATGACGGTAAGTAATATTCTGGCAGCAGTGAATTTCATGATTATTATTGTATTATTTATATAATGGTAAAAGATAAATACCGTTACAATGGCGACCCTGCCAGGATATTCGTATAAATAGTATATGAATTAGACCTGTTTTGAGGCACAGAAAATAGGATTTGTGTAACGGCGTAAGTTGTGAAATTATCGTATATTTACGTTGAATAAGGTTATGTTTTGGTAATGTTATTGTGTTTACATTTACATTGGGATAGCGATTTTATGTGTGGGGTATTTTGATTTTAAGTCGTTTACGAGATTATTGCAGATTCTGATTGTACTACACTCAAAACATGAAAAAAAATCATTTTTCGAAAAGTGTCTGTGTGTTTGTCTGTCTATCTGTCTGTAGATTATTTTTCTATGTCAAACGATAACAGCCGTAATTTTAAACAGAATCTACTACTTTTTTGCATACAGCCCTTAATTGTAGAGTTCTCAAGACCTGTTGTTTTTTTGGTGAAGATCGGTTAAGGGATAGGGGTAGTTTACCAGCTACGTATTATGTTTTAACAAGGGTATTTTCTATGGGAAAGGATAAAAGCCGCAAATTCTAACAGAATCAAATAATTTATTGCATACAGCCCTGAATTGTAGGGTACTCAAGATCTATTGTTTTCGGAGAAGATCGGTTAAGGGAAAGGGGTAGTTTACCTGCAGCGTTTTTTATCAAGGGTAATTTTGTTTGGCAAACGATAACAGCCGCAAATTCAAACAGAATCAAATAATGTTTTGCATACAGCCCTGAATTGTAGATTTCTCAAGACGTTTCGGTTTTGGTGAAGATCGGTTAAGGGAATAGGATAGTTTACCAGCAACATTTTATGTTTTAAGAAGGATAATTTTTTATATGACGAATGATAAATGCCGTAAATTCAAACTGAATCAACTACTTTTTTGCATACCTTTTTGAACTTAAATTCTCAAAGAGAATCTACTAATTTTTTGCACACTTTCCTGAGCTGTAGAGAGCTCAAAGTTTGTTGATTTTGGTGAAGATCGGTTAAGGGAAAGGGGTAGTTTACCGGCAACATTTTATGTTGTAACAAGATAAATGTTTCCATGACGAACGATAACTGCCGCACATTCAAACAGAATCAAATATTTTTTTGCATGCATCCCTGAATTGTAGAGGACTGAAGGTTTATTGATTTTGGAGAAGATCGGTTATGAGAAATGTTTACCTGAAACATTTTATGATTTAACAAGAGTAAAGTACTTAATTTTTATAAATAAAGTATCCTGATAAGAAGCTCATAATAATCCACTGTAGAAACGTAGATGAAATATCTATAAATGAAGAGGTTAGGTGAACGGGGTGGGGGTAATTTTCTATTATTAAAATTTATAGTTGAAGGTGGAGGGGAGAATTTTGTATATGTGTACTACGTTATCGGCAACAAAGAAGTAGTTTTTTGTTAAAATTGCTTCCCGGGCTGTTTAGCCGTAGTCCAATGTTTTCTGCAAAACCAGACTTTTCGGTAATTAAAACATCGACTGCCATCATCAGTGAAAATCGAGTGCAATAACGTGAGGTGTTATACGTTAGTGACCACAGTACTGTGGTTAATGCTGAAGCAATAAGTAGAAAGACGTAGTTTCTATGGAAATATTTCATTTCGAATATGATTTTAAATATAAATCTTAGAACTTGGAAGTCATGTATGGTTCTCCATACCGATTTTTTATTGAATTTTACAGAGTTTGGTGATACTGTGGCGGGTGCCTGTCTGATTTTTCGGTGTTGGGATCTCAAACAGAGAAGTCGAGTAGAGTCATGCAGGTGCAGCCGCAGTCACCAGACTAGGGGGGGTAAGTTACCCATGATTGTAATAAGGATTAAAGGGTGTTGTTGGCGCCATATCCTCACTGGTCCTCTTAGGGTTTAGCAATGAGAGTTTTTCTGTTTCGGCAGAAGACCTCTCATTGGGGGGGGGGGGTGGTATTGTAACGGTACAAACCTATGGGGATTTGTAAATTAAATCTTATCAATTTTATTTCGCCCAAGTATATTTGGTGAACGGACTATAGCCTCGAACCTGTCGCGGCCCGGCACATTAATGTGAAGTTAGCAACTAGGGTGCGATTTCACACACAAGAGCGCACACCTCGGCCGACGTTCTCTCAAAAAACGCCACGTACATACATTTCAGCGCCGAACCTGTGATGGAAACAAAGCAATACAGAATACACGTTGACGGCGACGCCTAACACCTGGGCGGTTAGGGAACCAACGCACACACACAGTCAGTCATCGCAGAGCAGGGCAGTTCTCTACAACTCATCACACGGTACAGTCGCAAATACAGTGGCCTCGGAAATTTCGGTAGACCAAAGTGAATTGAGTAGCCGAGGTCTACCGAATCTGGCGTAAATATGAGAGAAGAATAATGTCAGTGCAATCTAACTAATACGTAAAAAGCAGTTAAACAATATAATGTGCAACACCGGGAACCTCGCATCGCCCGGTACCATGACGTAGTTAATGTAAACGATCTTTATGTTGGCCAGAAGTGTATCAGTGAATAATACGTGTTAAAAGAGCTCGATAAAAGATGGTAAATAAAAAGTGTAAACATAATGAGAGTGTGTGTGTGAAGTAAAATGGGGAGAAAGAGAAAGAGAAAAGTTAACGAGAGTACTGGTTGTAAGTATAAATTAGCATAGGAACATTTTTATAAAATAGAGGTTAATTAGAAAAGTAACATTCAAAATAAAGAACAAGACAGAGACTACAATTTATTGAATTAATAAAATTATATTCGATTTTACTTAAACATGTGTTAGTGGTAAGTTATTAAGCCATAATCATTTTCTATTCTGTGCTAAAAACCTCGTCTAACGTTCTGTGGAATTTTCTGAGTTTAAAGGTGGTCAGATCGCGGGAATATTTAATTTTTTATAAGGGAAAGAGTATAAAGGTTTCGATATTAAACCATAAAATATCGTGGCGACCTGGGCAGTTTTATAAGGTAAGTTTAACGGGATTATGACGGTAAGTAATATTCTGGCAGCAGTGAGTTTCATGATTATTATTGTATTATTTATATAATGGTAAAAGATAAATACCGTTACAATGGCGACCCTGCCAGGATATTCGTATAAATAGTATAGAATTAGACCTGTTTTGAGGCACAGAAAATAGGATTAGTGTAACGGCGTAAGTTGTGAAATTATCGTATATTTACGTTGAATAAGGTTATGTTTTGGTAATGTTATTGTGTTTACATTGACATTGGGATAGCGATTTTATGTGTGGGGTATTTTGATTTTAAGTCGTGTACGAGATTATTGCAGATTCTGATTGTACTACACTCAAAACATGAAAAAAAATCATTTTTCGAAAAGTGTCTGTGTGTTTGTCTGTCTATCTGTCTGTAGATTTTTTTTTCTATGTCAAACGATAACAGCCGTAATTTTAAACAGAATCTACTACTCTTTTGCATACAGCCCTGAATTGTAGAGTTCTCAAGACCTGTTGTTTTTTTGGTGAAGATCGGTTAAGGGATACGGGTAGTTTACCAGCTACGTTTTATGTTTTAACAAGGGTATTTTCTGTGGCAAAGGATAAAAGCCGCAAATTCAAACAGAATCAAATAATTTATTGCATACAGCCCTGAATTGTAGGGTACTCAAGATCTATTGTTTTCGGAGAAGATCGGTTAAGGGAAAGGGGTAGTTTACCGGCTACGGTTTATGTTTTAACAAGGGTATTTTCTAATGCAAAGGATAACAGCCGCAAATTCAAACACAATCAAATAATTTATTGCATACAGCCCTGAATTTTAGAGTACTCAAGATCTATTGTTTTCGGAGAAGATCGGTTAAAGGAAAGGGGTAGTTTACCTGCAGCGTTTTTTTATCAAGGGTAATTTTGTTTTGGCAAACGATAACAGCCGCAAATTCAAACAGAATCAAATAATGTTTTGCATACAGCCTGAATTGTAGATTTCTCAAGACGTTTTGGTTTTGGTGAAGATGGGTTTCGATATTAAACCATAAAATATCGTGGCGACCTGGGCAGTTTTATAAGGTAAGTTTAACGGGATTATGACGGTAAGTAATATTCTGGCAGCAGTGAGTTTCATGATTATTATTGTATTATTTATATAATGGTAAAAGGTAAATACCGTTACAATGCGACCCTGCCAGGATATTCGTATAAATATTATATGAATTAGACCTGTTTTGAGGCACAGAAAATAGGATTTGGGTAACGGGGTAAGTTGTGAAATTATCGTATATTTACGTTGAATAAGGTTATGTTTTGGTAATGTTATTGTGTTTACATTTACATTGGGATAGCGATTTTATGTGTGGGGTATTTTGATTTTAAGTCTATAATTATTGAGTAACAGAAGGGTTATAGTGGGTGTTATATAAAAAGTTATTATATAAATAATTTTTTAACATGGCCGAGGCGCAAGAAACCAAAATAGGTAGATCATGGGAGGCATGGGATACTGCAAAATTCCTGCAAGAGCTTAAAAGGATTATGGAAAGAATGACTGAGGATGATTGGCGTAAATTCAATAATGAGCTTAGACAAATGGAAGCACAAAAAACGGGGTTATACGCTTTCTTGAAAAAGAATAGTGATGACACTAGTAAACGAAGTAACGAGGTAAGTGAAGGGGTTAGTGAAATTGATATTTTTACTTCGATGTTCCTTAAGGAAATGGAAGTATGGTGATGGCAAAAAAAATCGTGTACGAGATTATTGCAGATTCTGATTGTACTACACTCAAAACATGAAAAAAAGTCATTTTTCGAAAAGTGTCTGTGTGTTTGTCTCTCTGTCTGTGTGTCTGTCTGACTATCTGTCTGTAGATTTTTTTTCTATGTCAAACGATAACAGCCGCAAATTTAAACAGAATCTACTACTCTTTTGCATACGGCCCTGAATTGTAGAGTTCTCAAGACCTGTTGTTTTTTGGTGAAGATCGGTTAAGGGAAAGGGGGAGTTTACCTGCTACGTTTTATGTTTTAACAAGGGTATTTTCTATGGCAAAGGATAAAAGCCGCAAATTGAAACAGAATCAAATAATTTATTGCATACAGCCCTGAATTGTAGGGTACTCAAGATCTATTGTTTTCGGAGAAGATCGGTTAAGGGAAAGGGGTAGTTTACCTGCAGCGTTTTTTTATCAAGGATAATTTTGTTTTGGCAAACGATAACAGCCGCAAATTCAAACAGAATCAAATAATGTTTTGCATACAGCCCTGAATTGTAGATTTCTCAAGACGTTTTGGTTTTGGTGAAGATCGGTTAAGGGAATAGGATAGTTTACCAGCAACATTTTATGTTTTAACAAGGGCAATTTTTTCTATGACGAACGGTAACTGCCGCATATTCAAACAGAATCAAATAATTTTTTGCATACGTCCCTGAATTCTAGTGATCTCAAGGACTTTTGATTTTGGTGAAGATCGGTTAAGGGGAAGGGGTAGTTTACCAGCAACGTTTTACCTTTTAACAACAGTAAAGTACTTGAAAATTCATTTAAACTTTTTCAAACTATGGTAATTGTTAAAAATAAAATAATTTTGTTGCCAAGCAATAAAATTATAATTTTTTTCATTTTAAATGTAAATCATGTATGAGAGAAAATATATCGGTCGTGGCAGGCAAGCATATCTCAATTATGTAATGTTTACGTTTCCATTTTATTATTATGATTACTGCAATAAAAAGGCAGGGAACACACACACACACACACACACACACACACACCACACACACACACACACACACACACACACACACACACACACACACACACACACACACACTATTCGCGTTATTTCTGGCCTCACTCATGTTTATTTTCTTACATTTGCACGCTTTTTAAATGGATAGTGCCGAAACCCACACCAACATAACGCGTGCAAGCCGAAAAATTGTCCAGCGTGGATAGCGATTTGCTTCCTGTGGATCGCTGGTCAGTGAAACTGCACGTGTTTACAGAGGAACGATTCATAGACAGAATTTTCGTCTTTAGGGAATGAACCCTCTGCAAGATGCTGAGGGTCCAAGAGTGACTTCGGAGCGCTCCTTATTTTCCGCGTGTTTGTTCTGTGAGGATGATTGGCGTAAATTCAATAATGAGCTTAGACAAAAATGGAAGCACAAAAAACGGGTTATACGCTTTCTTGAAAAAGAATAGTGATGACACTAGTAAACGAAGTAACGAGGTAAGTGAAGGGGTTAGTGAAATTGATATTTTTACTTCGATGTTCCTTAAGGAAATGGAAGTATGGTGATGGCAAAAAAAATCGTGTACGAGATTATTGCAGATTCTGATTGTACTACACTCAAAACATGAAAAAAAGTCATTTTTCGAAAAGTGTCTGTGTGTTTGTCTCTCTGTCTGTGTGTCTGTCTGACTATCTGTCTGTAGATTTTTTTCTATGTCAAACGATAACAGCCGCAAATTTAAACAGAATCTACTACTCTTTTGCATACGGCCCTGAATTGTAGAGTTCTCAAGACCTGTTGTTTTTTGGTGAAGATCGGTTAAGGGAAAGGGGGAGTTTACCTGCTACGTTTCATGTTTTAACAAGGGTATTTTCTATGGCAAAGGATAAAAGCCGCAAATTGAAACAGAATCAAATAATTTATTGCATACAGCCCTGAATTGTAGGGTACTCAAGATCTATTGTTTTCGGAGAAGATCGGTTAAGGGAAAGGGGTAGTTTACCTGCAGCGTTTTTTTATCAAGGATAATTTTGTTTTGGCAAACGATAACAGCCGCAAATTCAAACAGAATCAAATAATGTTTTGCATACAGCCCTGAATTGTAGATTTCTCAAGACGTTTTGGTTTTGGTGAAGATCGGTTAAGGGAATAGGATAGTTTACCAGCAACATTTTATGTTTTAACAAGGGCAATTTTTTCTATGACGAACGGTAACTGCCGCATATTCGAACAGAATCAAATAATTTTTTGCATACGTCCCTGAATTCTAGTGATCTCAAGGACTTTTGATTTTGGTGAAGATCGGTTAAGGGGAAGGGGTAGTTTACCAGCAACGTTTTACCTTTTAACAACAGTAAAGTACTTGAAAATTCATTTAAACTTTTTCAAACTATGGTAATTGTTAAAAATAAAATAATTTTGTTGCCAAGCAATAAAATTATAATTTTTTTCATTTTAATGTAAATCATGTATGAGAGAAAATATATCGGTCGTGGCAGGCAAGCATATCTCAATTATGTAATGTTTACGTTTCCATTTTATTATTATGATTACTGCAATAAAAAGGCAGGGAACACACACACACACACACACACACACACACACACACACACACACACACACACACACACACACACACACTATTCGCGTTATTTCTGGCCTCACTCATGTTTATTTTCTTACATTTGCACGCTTTTTAAATGGATAGTGCCGAAACCCACACCAACATAACGCGTGCAAGCCGAAAAATTGTCCAGCGTGGATAGCGATTTGCTTCCTGTGGATCGCTGGTCAGTGAAACTGCACGTGTTTACAGAGGAACGATTCATAGACAGAATTTTCGTCTTTAGGGAATGAACCCTCTGCAAGATGCTGAGGGTCCAAGAGTGACTTCGGAGCGCTCCTTATTTTCCGCGTGTTTGTTCTGTGAGGATGATTGGCGTAAATTCAATAATGAGCTTAGACAAATGGAAGCACAAAAAACGGGGTTATACGCTTTCTTGAAAAAGAATAGTGATGACACTAGTAAACGAAGTAACGAGGTAAGTGAAGGGGTTAGTGAAATTGATATTTTTACTTCGATGTTCCTTAAGGAAATGGAAGTATGGTGATGGCAAAAAAAATCGTGTACGAGATTATTGCAGATTCTGATTGTACTACACTCAAAACATGAAAAAAAGTCATTTTTCGAAAAGTGTCTGTGTGTTTGTCTCTCTGTCTGTGTGTCTGTCTGACTATCTGTCTGTAGATTTTTTTTCTATGTCAAACGATAACAGCCGCAAATTTAAACAGAATCTACTACTCTTTTGCATACGGCCCTGAATTGTAGAGTTCTCAAGACCTGTTGTTTTTTGGTGAAGATCGGTTAAGGGAAAGGGGGAGTTTACCTGCTACGTTTTATGTTTTAACAAGGGTATTTTCTATGGCAAAGGATAAAAGCCGCAAATTGAAACAGAATCAAATAATTTATTGCATACAGCCCTGAATTGTAGGGTACTCAAGATCTATTGTTTTCGGAGAAGATCGGTTAAGGGAAAGGGGTAGTTTACCTGCAGCGTTTTTTTATCAAGGATAATTTTGTTTTGGCAAACGATAACAGCCGCAAATTCAAACAGAATCAAATAATGTTTTGCATACAGCCCTGAATTGTAGATTTCTCAAGACGTTTTGGTTTTGGTGAAGATCGGTTAAGGGAATAGGATAGTTTACCAGCAACATTTTATGTTTTAACAAGGGCAATTTTTTCTATGACGAACGGTAACTGCCGCATATTCAAACAGAATCAAATAATTTTTTGCATACGTCCCTGAATTCTAGTGATCTCAAGGACTTTTGATTTTGGTGAAGATCGGTTAAGGGGAAGGGGTAGTTTACCAGCAACGTTTTACCTTTTAACAACAGTAAAGTACTTGAAAATTCATTTAAACTTTTTCAAACTATGGTAATTGTTAAAAATAAAATAATTTTGTTGCCAAGCAATAAAATTATAATTTTTTTCATTTTAATGTAAATCATGTATGAGAGAAAATATATCGGTCGTGGCAGGCAAGCATATCTCAATTATGTAATGTTTACGTTTCCATTTTATTATTATGATTACTGCAATAAAAAGGCAGGGAACACACACACACACACACACACACACACACACACACACACACACACACACACACACACACACACACACACACACACACACACACACACACACACACACACACACACACACACACACACACACACACACACACTATTCGCGTTATTTCTGGCCTCACTCATGTTTATTTTCTTACATTTGCACGCTTTTTAAATGGATAGTGCCGAAACCCACACCAACATAACGCGTGCAAGCCGAAAAATTGTCCAGCGTGGATAGCGATTTGCTTCCTGTGGATCGCTGGTCAGTGAAACTGCACGTGTTTACAGAGGAACGATTCATAGACAGAATTTTCGTCTTTAGGGAATGAACCCTCTGCAAGATGCTGAGGGTCCAAGAGTGACTTCGGAGCGCTCCTTATTTTCCGCGTGTTTGTTCTGTGAGGATGATTGGCGTAAATTCAATAATGAGCTTAGACAAATGGAAGAACAAAAAAACGGGATTATACGCTATCTTGAACGAGAATAGTGATGACACTAGTAAACGAAGTAACGAGGTAAGTGAAGGGGTTAGTGAAATTGATATTTTTACTTCCATGTTCCTTAAGGAAATGGAAGTATGGTGATGGCAAAAAAAATCGTGTTCGAGATTATTGCAGATTCTGATTGTACTACACTCAAAACATGAAAAAAGTCATTTTTTGAAAAGTGTCTGTGTGTGTGTCTGTCTGTCTGTCTGTCTATACGTCTGTAAATTTTTTTCTATGTCAAACGATAACAGCCGCAAATTCAAATAGAATTAAACAATTTTTGCATACATCACTGATTTGTAGAGTACTCAAGACCTATTGTTTTTGGTGAAGATCGGTTAAGGGAAAGGGGTAGTTTACCTGCTACGTTTTATGTTTTAACAAGGGTATTTTCTATGGCAAAGGATAACAGCCGCAAATTCAAACAGAATCAAATAATTTATTGCATACAGCCCTGAATTGTAGAGTACTGAAGATCGGTTAAGGGAAAGGGGTAGTTTACCTGCCGCGTTTTTTTATCTAGGGTAATTTTGTTTGGCAAACGATAACAGCCGCAAATTCAAATAGAATCAAATAATGTTTTGCATACAGCCCTGAATTGTAGAGTTCTCAAGACGTTTTGGTTTTGGTGAAGATCGGTTAAGGGAATAGTATAGTTTACCAGCAACATTTTATGTTTTAACAAGGGTAATGTTTTCTATGACGAACGGCAACTGCCGCATATTCAAACAGAATCAAATAATTTTTTGCATACGTCCCTGAATTCTAGTGATCTCAAGGCGTTTTGATTTTGGTGAAGATTGGTTAAGGGGAAGGGGTAGTTTACCTGTAACGTTTTACCTTTTAACAACAGTAAAGTACTTGAAAATTGATTTAAACTTTTTCAAACAATGGTAATTGTTAAAAATAAAATAATTTTGTTGCCAGGCAATAAAATTATAATTTTTTTCATTTTAATGTAAATCATGTATGAGAGAAAATATATCGTTCGTGGCAGGCAAGCATATCTCAATTATGTAATGTTTACGTTTCCATTTTATTATTATGATTACTGCAATAAAAAGGCAGGGAACACACACACACACACACACACACACACTATTCGCGTTATTTCTGGCCTCACTCATGTTTATTTTCTTACATTTGCACGCTTTTTAAATGGATAGTGCCGAAACCCACACCAACATAACGCGTGCAAGCCGAAAAATTGTCCAGCGTGGATAGCGATTTGCTTCCTGTGGATCGCTGGGCAGTGAAACTGCACGTGTTTACAGAGGAACGATTCATAGACAGAATTTTCGTCTTTAGGGAATGAACCCTCTGCAAGATGCTGATGGTCCATGAGTGACTTCGGAGCGCTCCGTCGTTTCCGCGTGTTTGTTCTGTGAAACGTACACTGTAGATTCGCAGCTTTACTCTAAGCAACGCTCAATAGGAAATGTTGAAAATTTTTGTCCACGGTGTACCCTCATACACACTAAACCTGCTCTGATGTTTTAATTACGGACATCATAATATTAAAACTTTGGAAACTTGAGCACTACTTAATGGAGATCAAACATTAACTTATACAAGCCATTAATTTTATGCATATTTTTATATATATGTGTACAACGTTATCGGCAACAAAGAAGTAGTTTTTGTTAAAATTCCTTCCCGGGATGTTTGGCCGTAGTCCAATGTTTTCTATAAAACCAGATGTTTCCGCAATGCCATCGACTTCCATCATCAGTGAAAATCCAGTGCGATAACGTGAGGTGGTATACGTTAGTGACCACAGTACTGTGGTTAAGGCTGAAGCAGTAAGTAGAAAGAAGTAGTTTCTATGGTAATATTTCACTTCGAAAATGATTTTAAATATAAATCTTAGAACATGGAAATTATATATGGTTCTCCATACCGATCTTTCCTATGGCAAACGATAACAGCCGCAAATTCAAACAGAATCAAATGATGTTTTGCATACAGCCCTGTATTGTAGAGTTCTCAATACCTTTTGGTGTTGGTGAAGATCGGTTAGGGGAAAGGGGTAGTTTACCCGCAACATTTTATGTTTTGACAAGGGTAAATTTTTTTTTATATGACGAATGATAAATGCCGTAAATTCAAATTGAATCAACTACATTTTTGCATACCTTTTTGAACTAAAGAGAACTCATGGTCTGTTGATTTTGTTGAAGATCGGTTAAGGGAAAGGGGTAGTTTTTCAGCAACGTTTTATGTTTTAAAAAGTGTAATTTTTTATATGACGAACGATAACTGCCGAAAATTCAAAGAGAATCTACTAATTTTTTGCACACTTTCCTGAGTTGTAGAGAGCTCAAGATCTGTTGATTTTGGTGAAGATCGGTTAAGGGAAAGGGGTAGTTTACCTGCAACATTTTATGTTGTAACAAGAGAAATGTTTCCATGACGAACGGTAACTGCCGCACATTCAAACAGAATCAAATATTTTTTTGCGTTCATCCCTGATTTGTAGAGGACTGAAGGTTTATTAATTTTGGAGAAGGTCGGTTAAGAGAAATGTTTACCTGAAACATTTTATGATTTAACAAGAGTAAAGTACTTAATTTTTATAAATAAAGTATCCTGATAAGAAGCTTATAATAATCCACTGTAGAAACGTAGATGAAATATCTATAAATGAAGAGGTTTGGTGAACGGGGTGGGGGTAATTTTATATTATTAAAATTTATAGTTGAAGGTGGAGGGGAGAATTTTGTATATGTGTACTACGTTATCGGCAACAAAGCAGTAGTTTTTTGTTAAAATTGCTTCCCGGGCTGTTTAGCCGTAGTCCAATGTTTTCTTTAAAACCAGACTTTTCGGTAATTAAAACATCGACTGCCATCATCAGTGAAAATCGAGTGCAAAAACGTGAGGTGGTATACGTTAGTGACCACAGTACTGTGGTTAATGCTGAAGCAATAAGTAGAAAGACGTAGTTTCTATGGAAATATTTCATTTCGAATATGATTTTAAATATAAATCTTAGAACATGGAAGTCATGTATGGTTCTCCATACCGATTTTTTATTGAATGTTACAGAGTTTGGTGATACTGTGGCGGGTGCCTGTCTGATTTTTCGGTGTTGGGATCTCAAACAGAGAAGTCTAGTAGAGTCATGCAGGTGCAGCTAAGGGGGGGTAAGTTACCCATGATTGTAATAAGGATTAAAGGGTGTTGTTGGCGCCATATCCTCACTGGTCCTCTTAGGGTTTAGCAGTGAGAGTTTTTCTGTTTCGGCAGAAGACCTCTCATTGGGGGGGGGGGGGGTGGTATTGTAACGGTACAAACCTATGGGGATTTGTAAATTAAATCTTATCAATTTTATTTCGCCCAAGTATATTTGGTGAACGGACTATAGCGTCGAGACTGTCGCGGCCCGGCACAGGAATGTGAAGTTAGCAACTAGGGTGCGATTTCACACACAAGAGCGCACACCTTGGCCGACGTTCTCTCAAAAAACGCCACGTACATACATTCCAGCGCCGAACCTGTGATGGAAACAAAGCAATACAGAATACACGTTGACGGCGACGCCTAATACCTGGGCGGTTAGGCAACCAACGCACACACACAGTCAGTCATCGCAGAGCAGGGCAGTTCCCTACAACTCATCACACGGTACAGTCGCAAATACAGTGGCCTCGGAAATTTCGGTAGACCAAAGTGAATTGAGTAGCCGAGGTCTACCGAAACTGGCGTAAATATGAGAGAAGAATAATGTCAGTGCAATCTAACTAATACGTAAAAAGCAGTTAAACAATATAGTGTGCAACACCGGGAACCTCGCATCGCCCGGTACCATGACGTAGTTAATGTAAACGATCTTTATGTTGGCCAGAAGTGTATCAGTGAATAATACGTGTTAAAAGAGCTCGATAAAAGATGGTAAATAAAAAGTGTAAACATAATGAGAGTGTGTGTGTGAAGTAAAATGGGGAGAAAGAGAAAGAGAAAAGTTAACGAGAGTACTGGTTGTAAGTATAGATTAGCATAGGAACTTTTTTATAAAATAGAGGTTAATTAGAAAAGTAACATTAAAAATAAAGAACAAGACAGAGACTACAATTTATTGAATTAATAAAATTATATTCGATTTTACTTAAACATGTCATAGTGGTAAGTTATTAAGTCATAACCATTTTCTATTCTGTTCTGAAAACCTCGTCTAACGTTCTGTGGAATTTTCTGAGTTTAAGGGTGGTCAGATCGCGGGAATATTTAATTTTTTATAAGGGAAAGAGTGTAAAGGTTTCGATATTAAACCATAAAATATCGTGGCGACCTGGGCAGTTTTATAAGGTACGTTTAACGGGATTATGGCGGTAAGTAATATTCTGGCAGCAGTGAGTTTCATGATTATTATTGTATTATTTATATAATGGTAAAAGATAAATACCGTTCAAGGGTGAATCGATTCCACAATCGAACGCACCATTACTTAATAATTATTCAAATTAGAATTTTACCGCGTTTGACAGGGATCGGCTAGACTTCAAGGAATTCTTAAAATTTGAAGAACAGTGCATTAATTAATTGGGAAACCAAAATTAAATGAATAAAATAATTGAATTAAAGAAATTAAATATACTTAAAAAAAATGAAGTTTTTTTATAAAAATATTTTTTTTTTGTAACAAACATTAATAAATTTATTGATCACGAAGATTGTTTTAAAGAACAACAAGTTACAATATCAGTATTAATTAATTTATTCGAACTGGTAGTGCTAAATAAAAAGAATTATTATACACGGTCTAAATAAGAACTGTAATAACCAAATTATAAGTAAAGAAAAAAAAAGATGGCGGTACAAGCTGAAATGATGCGTATGTTACAAAAAATTAAAGCTGACATGCAAAAAAAATAATCAGATATATTAAAGCTAGTAATAATAGAATAGCGGATACGTTGAGTAGGTACGCGCCTGAATTCACTGAAGAGCATGAGGCGGATCCTAGTAACGTAAAAATGTAGAGGAACTCTGCCCCCAGGAATTATCTGTGCTACCTATACGCTACAGCTTAACCAGTGCCACTTTGTTACACCGGATTATCCAGGTGGACCCTTCTGTTTTACTTTACACTCTCTCATCTACCACTACACTGTAAATCTACAGACGCTCTCAGAAGCAGACTCATGATACCGCGTTTAATTTGCTCAAGTTCTGCAAAAACTCACACGTTAAGTTTTGTGCCTGCATGTGTGGACCCTATATAATTAAGTTGAAACCCCTACTTCATTTTGAGTAGTTAAAACAAAAAGAATATTTCTTTTTGTAAAGAGGGGTTACAAGTTAATTAAAACTAGGCTAAGGCCTAGAGAAGCTAAAAATTGCGCTGGATCCAGTAAGACGGGACTTGCAATAAAAACTCAAGAATTAAATAATTAACAATCCCATTTTATTATTCTATCTCATAATAAAACTAACAAAAAACAACAGTGATTTATAATTCCCCTTCTAAATGGTTAACTAAAGAAGTATACCCTCTCAACAAGGCCACCTGAAAAATATAAACTGAATCCAAGAAAATAATTGCTGTCACCATCAATGAATTGAAAACTTAAAATAATCATTAACCTCAAAATAAAACTCCCATTAAACTATTTATTAAAATATAAAATTTATATTTTAAGTTTCTTTTAAAATGCAGCATATAAATTGATGAAGGTAAATGATTTCATTCACAGTTACTATTAATAATTAAAATAATTACTCATCCAATTTAAATGAACTTTAAAGGTGATACTTACTATACTTGTTAAATAAAATAATTAATTTTCATAAAGAAATGATCAGCCACGATTATTGAGATAGAATACTCGTCTACTGGTGTATATAAATTCTAATAATAAATCCCTATATCCCACCAAAAGTACAGTAATGCATAATATTTATATATATATATATCCCCCAAAATGTACACAGAAATATACAGACATAACACGTTCCACAAGACAAATTACATATACAATAGTATACAAATACATAAAGGTCTCTTGCCACGCCCTTTTTTATATTACCCTTCTGGTGTATATAAATTCTAAACTTCTTCTTTGTAGGAATCCCAATTAGGATTAAAGATTTATTTCTATAAATGTACCCCCATGGTGTGGGTTAATTGCACGTCATGTGTATCATAAAGTATTGCATACAAATGTCCCCAGGACATTAAAATTTAAAACCAAGTGCCTAAGTGGCTAAGTGCTAAAATACTTAATTAAGGTGAGAAATAAAAATTGTTTCAAATAATTAACTCCCCCCAGTTACCATGATTAATATAAAGAATTTATATAGACTAAAATAGGGCCAATTAATGAAAAGAGAAAAATTGCACCATATTAGCACCTTATATAAAAAAAATACATTGTGTGTCAGAGACGGACATGTTTCTTCAACTTATCACCAGTCTCAACAAATTTTGTCTCAACAACCTTGTTTCGACAAACAAGTTGAAAAGTGTTTCGACAGGCACAGCTTGGTTGAAACTAATTTAAAATAACACCTACCTCCCCAGTAATCTTTTTATACAAATGACCTAACCTGATTTTAAAAATAAGAGAAAATGTATGTTTTATGCCTGGTAAATTAAACTTGAGAAAATTATAATAACAAAACTGACTTTAAATCTGTAGCGAAAGCTCTATAAAGAAATGAGTGTAAATCTAAGTTGGATGCTGTGTTGTAGACATGTCAGTCTCTGAACTGACAATTTACTATACATGTATTGAAATTTTACAATTAATACTTAGTGTTCACACTAAACTGTCCCATCAATTGGGGATCCAAATGAATGTATACTTGAACGGTAAAACTGATGATTATGTATAACTGGTGCCATGTTGATTCTACGTGTGAATATAAATGGATATTTTTCACCTGCTTATATGTGCCCAGAAGGATGATCTCTTATTTATAGCTTGGCGATCTCATGATTGGCATGTTGTTGCGGTCGTTGTTCTCTTCGGTGTCGAGTGTGGAGCTTTTAAGATGTCATTTCGTTCAGTGGCAGCAGGACTTGTCTCTGTTCAGTGAACCCGCAGTCGTTAAGAAACTTATCTCATATTTAAAAGAAGTCGATGCTAGATTTTCACACTTCTCTCCACCGAAGAGATTTTCTACGAGGTCGTGAGTTAGACTTCCATTTTGAGACAAACCTTAACAGAAAATTTCCGTTCGTTGTCCGTTTGTAAGGAAATTCTCACCAGGACGCAGCACTGTTTTTAAAACTGCTGCAAAATCTCAGCAGATGGCGACACGGATCAAACAGTGAAAATTCGAAAACGGTAGCCTCTCCTAACCGCGGGTAGAGAGCAGCACTTCCTATTACTTTAAATTTCGTACTGCTCTTACCGTCAAAAGTGCCAATAAACTCGCGCTGAATCTTTTGACTCAGCACACCCTCACCCCAAAAGGGCAACATAGTTGCCCCAACGTTAAATGCCAGGAGGGTACCCTGCAGTGTACCTCTCCCCAAAAGATACCAGTGGACGTCGTGGTTGGGTTGGCTCAGCTGAGCTTGCTCTCAGGAGAACAGAATTCAAAAGGAAAACGAAAGAGACGAAAGAAGATATGTATTATGTAAGTGTGCGAGTGCTGCATGCTGACCTGATCAGAGTCCGCATACAGCACAAGAGAGAGAGAGCTAAAGACCAAAGAAAGATTCCTACGTAGGTAGATATTCCGATCTCCTGAGGCTCGCCCCATTCGCCTGAACACGACTTCCACATTTAACATGGACCTCCGTCCTATCTTTACGGGGACTATCCCCCTTCGAACGTTTTGGATAGCCCCCGACAACGTTTAAGTTTGGAAATGTGGCTTGTCAACAACTTTTGTTTGTCTCCCGGTACGCCCAGCCGGGCCGTCACCGGTGACGTAAATCCTATGATTCGGTATGGCCCCGACCAACGGTAGCATAGCTTCGCAGCACGTTTGTCGGCGGCAGAGCTGAGTGGGTGGCTTTGGCAATAGACCCAGTCACCAATCCGGAAGGGGTTTGGAATACGCCCCTGATTATAACGCCGACGGACCCGCTCGTGCGCTCGCAGCAAATTCTTCCGAGCCATTTTCCATCTCTCCGCAGTTTTATTATTGGGCTCCCGCGGCAGAAGATCTTCAATATCCCATAGGTTGGTCAACGGGAGTGCGGGCGAGAATCCAAACAAAATTTCAAAGGGCACGGCCTGATGACTGTCGTGTCTGGCCGTGTTGAAGGCTAATTGTAACCACTTCAGATTCTGATCCCAGGTGGTTTGTTGCTCAGCGTGATAAGCAATCAAGGCGGACCGGAGATTCCGATTGAATCTCTCCGCATGGGACGGTTGTGGATAATAAGGGGATAAGGGGAAGTGGTTACGTGTTTGATGCCACTGGCGAAACACATACGCCTGAATTCGTTTGAAATAAATTGCGGACCATTGTCCGAGACAATGATGGTCGGAAGACCGAAATGCTGAAAAACGTGGTTCTGTAAAGCGTTGATGGTCAAACGAGCGGTTGCCTGCCGTAAGGGCAGTAGCCAGGCAAACTTTGAAAAGGCATCTACACAAACAAGCAGGTAAGCATTACCTGACTTGCTACGGGGGAACGGCCCCACGTAGTCAATAAATAACTTTTTCATTGGTCTGCTCGCCACCTCAGACGATAACAACCCTAGTTTGGTGTTCTGGGCAGGCTTGCTCAAGCCACACAGATGACAGTTTTTTACTCTCGTCGCGATGTCTCTATCCATGCCCTTCCAGATAAAATGTTTCCTAATACTGGAAATGGTCTTCGAAATTCCCTTGTGGCCTCCGATTGGGGAATCATGGTAATAACTGAAGACCATGGGCACTAATTTGCTAGGCAGCACGATTTTAGGTGCTCGTCCTTTTCTTTCTCGACAGCAAAGGACTCCCTTGGACAAGAAATAAGGGGCCTGTACGTTACCCTGCTTAATATTTTGGATGACTTGACCCAGCACTTCGTCGTTTAACTGATGGGGTAACACATCAGTGAAGGCTAACGGAAAATCGAGAAGAACGGAACAGGGTTGCTCAGCTTGGGCATCACTGGGTTGGGAAAACATACGGGATAAGGCATCTGCAACCACATTCTGGGATCCCCTGATGTGTTGCACGGTGAACTTAAAGGATGAGATTTTCACCACCCATCTACCAATTTTACCCAGTTGCCGGGGATGAGCTAGAAGCCATGAGAGAGCCTGATTGTCGGTCTCGAGCAGGAACTCAGCATGTTCCAGGAAACGCCTGAACTTATCTAGAGCGTATACAACAGCTAAACACTCTAGCTCATAAACGGATGATTTACGTTCTTGCTGGGTCAACGTGCGTGAGATAAAAGCCACAGGCTGCCTAGCGTCGTCAATAACCTGGGAAAGGACCGCTCCGAGCGCAACCGAACTCGCGTCCGTCTGCAAAATGAACGGTTTTGAAAAGTCGGGCATCCGCAACACCGGTGGGGAAATGATGGCTTCCTTTAAGGTATCAAAAGCCTTCTGTTGGTTTTCCCCCCATGCAAACTTTGCCCCCTTCTTCCTCAGTTCATTCAAGGGAGCGGCAATTTCAGCGATATTCGGTATGAAACGCCGATAAAAATTTATCATACCGACGAATCTCGCTATGCCTTTCGCATCCCTTGGCGGAGGAAAGTCACGGATGCCTTGTGTCCTCTCTGGGTCTACCGTCACGCCCTTGTATGAAATTAAATGGCCCAAGAAAGAAATACTCTCTTGGGCGAAACGAACCTTTTCGGGATTGACAGTGAGGCCAGCCTCTCTTAAACGACCCAACACCTCTCTTAAATGCCGCAGATGATCCTCGAAAGTCTCACTATACACCAACAGATCGTCAAGATAATTATAGACGAAACGGAATTTGACGTCGTGAAAGACAGTGTCAAGAAGGCGAGTAAGTGTCTGGGCCCCCACAGCCAAACCCATGGGAACCCTTGTGTACTGGTACAAATTCCAGGGTACACAAAAAGCTGTGTATGGTTTACTTTCTTTGGCAAGAGGTATCTGATGATAGGCCGCGTTCAGATCGATAATGGTATAAAATCTGGCCCCACTGAACCAATCAAAGGCCGAATGTAAATCCGGGAGGGGAACAGAATCCACCTCGATATTGGCGTTCAACTTCCTGTAATCTATAACCATTCTTTGTTTGCCACCAGGCTTTGGCACTAAAAATGCTGGACTTGCATAGCTGGAATGAGAAGGTTCAATCACCCCTTGGTCCAATAATTCTTGAACCTTCTCTCGCAGAATGGTCATCTTAGGAGGGGCAAACTTGTAAGGGTGTGACCTCACTATTTTCGTATCTGTAAGACTGATTTTATATTCCAGCAGGTGTGTGAGTCCCAAAGTAGGAGTTAACACCTCGGGAAATTCCTCACACAAATGATCTAAGGCCGTCTGCTGGGATGGAGTGAGATGGTCTCGTGCAGAATCGGGACAAGCTACTTCTTGGATACCCGGCTTAGCGCCCTGGTACCCAAGGAACGGAATTAAAACCTCCCGATTAAATTTAAAAAAACATTGGTGCGCTTGGATGTCCAGCACGAGACCACTTTTTGCGATAAAATCGGCACCAATGATACAATCCACTCCCAGAGCAGGAGAAACCAGAAAAGACCACACCCAAGAAAACCCATCAATTTTGATCTTAAAGGAAGTAACCCGGGAGATAGGCAAGATTTCACGGGATGCCGTCCAGCATATAGCAGATGACTTTTCTGACCTTATAATTAAACCCTGTTGTTCAAGGTCCGCATGTACCCGAGATGAAATGATGGATCGGGCTGAACCGGAGTCAACTAAGGCTCTGAGCTGACCCCCCTTTACCACGAGCGACAGAAAGGGGCATACAGAAAGTTGTTGCGAGGTAGCGGACTGGACCTTGATATTTGAAGATGGGGCTTTTAACGGCTGCCTGGAGGTCGACGGAAGTTGAACAGAATTGAAGCGGGGGGAAGACATCCTCCGAAATATCTTCCCCTGTCTACTTAGTTTTTTGGCGCTGGTCTAGACATAGGTGGTGCTGGTCGCGCGCGCCTTCGCATACAATTTCTCGCCACGTGTCCCGGGCGGTTACAATTATAACAAATCACAGTATTTGGATTTGTTTGCTGACGATTTCGAGCTGGCTGGGCCTGTCGGGGGAAGGTAGGCTCTCTGGCCCCTTCCGATGTCTGAGGTCTTGGTTCGGCTCGTCTACTGTTTCCGCTCGCCTGGTCGGTCATCTGCATGGTCTCCGTCATAACGCAGAGTCGCTCCAGGTCGGTAAACCACTGCGGCCGCTGTGCAAAAACTAGTCGCAGACGGTCGTCGGCAGAGACGCCGTCGAGGATGTGTTGGACTACCTCTTCCTCCGACATCCCCATTCCCAGAATACGCGCTACCTGGCGCATTCGCAGCACATACTGGGCCAATCTTTCGCCCCGTGCCTGTACTTTATAAAAATGCCGATGGCGCAATTGCTCCATCATTCTACTGGGTACGAACGCCCTCAGCACC
Source organism: Magicicada septendecula (assembly GCA_034769895.1). Taxonomy (NCBI): domain Eukaryota; kingdom Metazoa; phylum Arthropoda; class Insecta; order Hemiptera; family Cicadidae; genus Magicicada; species Magicicada septendecula. Next base: position 233,154,934 of record CM068372.1, on the reverse strand, counting down.
ACCCGGTGGAACTCATCCACACCTTGCTTGCGTCGCATTACCTCCGCCACCCTGTCAGCCATGGTACCGCGACAGTAGGGGAAGATGAGTTCGAGCACCGTTCGCTCCAGCATACCCGGATAGTCCTTCAAGTCAAAGACTATCTTGAAAAAAGGGAGTAGTTTATCTGCTTCCAGTCCGTCCACGACTGGCAGTTGTTTAATAATATCGGCAAGTGGGTTGGGCAGGTGGTTGTACGTTGCCGCCCCCGAACCAGTCCGTACAGGCTCTACTTCTCTGTATGAAGAAGTGTTCAGCGCTGAGATCACGGACTCCTCAACAACCGGAATTGGGGTGGATGCTCTTACCGGTGGTGACCCTTGGAGGGTCGAGGTAATCTCCTGTATTATCTCTTTTATATTATATGGTGGCGGTGTTATATATGGCGGTTCACTGACTTGTGCCAGTAAATTTTGCAGCCGATGAATCAAGTGCTGCATACGTTGCCGGATCCGCCGGACAACGAGAGAGCATCCCGGTCCCTCCTCCAAACTTTCGATGGATTGAGCCAACTCCTTCAGCTCACCCCACTTTTCCGTACACCGTTCCCACTCACTCTCGGGGTCAGTGATAGTGACCCTGGAGAGCGCATCACCCGCGGTCAGCGCTTCACGGAGCAGCCGCCGTAAGGTTTGGACATTGCCTTGGGTTTCTTTACCCCGGGCCCGGAGCTCGAACTCAATTTCCTCCCTTACAAACAACTCAGGATTTATCGAAGTCATCCTCACTTCGCGGTCGGCACACTTAACAAAACTTTAAAACTTATTCTAACTAACCAGAATCTGAAAAACCCAAGTACTGTTCTTCCAAAGAGTAGACTGCGGGTCCACCTAACGATGCGAGAACTAGCCCACTACCTGAACAGCTCACACTCGATTACACCAGACAAAAGGAACGCGACACACACACAACACACACAACACGAAAAACAAAATACCGACCAACGAAAATTTATTTTAACCATTTCTTAGGTTACCTCCGGCTACCATTTATCGGCAGAAACCGACTGCCGATCGGGCCATACCGCCTAATCACAAAAAAACCGCAACACCTCCCCAAACATGGGTAAGGTAAACTCAAACTAACTAAGCACCGACTGCGATAAGTCTTGCCCAGGGATTTCCCCTTCTAAAATTTCCTACCACGTGGCACTATTCACTATGCAAGGCGGGCAAGTACATATACATATGTTTCAAACCTTAAAACTAACAAAATATTTTCAACCTTGGGATATAGGGCCTTGAAAATTTTTCTAAGTTCTATTTAAGAACTAAACATTGTGAAAATTTTAAAATATTTCCTAAGTTTGCAAGCCCCGTCACACCCACAGGACCCTTGTCGTAAGCGCGCTCAACTACCAAATGAAACCCCTACTTCATTTTGAGTAGTTAAAACAAAAAGAATATTTCTTTTTGTAAAGAGGGGTTACAAGTTAATTAAAACTAGGCTAAGGCCTAGAGAAGCTAAAAATTGCGCTGGATCCAGTAAGACGGGACTTGCAATAAAAACTCAAGAATTAAATAATTAACAATCCCATTTTATTATTCTATCTCATAATAAAACTATCAAAAAACAACAGTGATTTATAATTCCCCTTCTAAATGGTTAACTAAAGAAGTATACCCTCTCAACAAGGCCACCTGAAAAATATAAACTGAATCCAAGAAAATAATTGCTATGTCACCATCAATGAATTGAAAACTTAAAATAATCATTAACCTCAAAATAAAACTCCCATTAAACTATTTATTAAAATATAAAATTTATATTTTAAGTTTCTTTTAAAATGCAGCATATAAATTGATGAAGGTAAATGATTTCATTCACAGTTACTATTAATAATTAAAATAATTACTCATCCAATTTAAATGAACTTTAAAGGTGACACTTACTATACTTGTTAAATAAAATAATTAATTTTCATAAAGAAATGATCAGCCACGATTATTGAGATAGAATACTCGTCTACTGGTGTATATAAATTCTAATAATAAACCCCTATATCCCACCAAAAGTACAGTAATGCATAATATTTATATATATATATATATATCCCCCAAAATGTACACAGAAATATACAGACATAACACGTTCCACAAGACAAATTACATATACAATAGTATACAAATACATAAAGGTCTCTTGCCACGCCCTTTTTTATATTACCCTTCTGGTGTATATAAATTCTAAACTTCTTCTTTGTAGGAATCCCAATTAGGATTAAAGATTTATTTCTATAAATGTACCCCCATGGTGTGGGTTAATTGCACGTCATGTGTATCATAAAGTATTGCATACAAATGTCCCCAGGACATTAAAATTTAAAACCAAGTGCCTAAGTGGCTAAGTGCTAAAATACTTAATTAAGGTGAGAAATAAAAATTGTTTCAAATAATTAACGCCCCCCAGTTACCATGATTAATATAAAGAATTTATATAGACTAAAATAGGGCCAATTAATGAAAAGAGAAAAATTGCACCATATTAGCACCTTATATAAAAAAGTACATTGTGTGTCAGAGACGGACATGTTTCTTCAACTTATCACCAGTCTCAACAAATTTTGTCTCAACAACCTTGTTTCGACAAACAAGTTGAAAAGTGTTTCGACAGGCACAGCTTGGTTGAAACTAATTTAAAATAACACCTACCTCCCCAGTAATCTTTTTATACAAATGACCTAACCTGATTTTAAAAATAAGAGAAAATGTATGTTTTATGCCTGGTAAATTAAACTTGAGAAAATTATAATAACAAAACTGACTTTAAATCTGTAGCGAAAGCTCTATAAAGAAATGAGTGTAAATCTAAGTTGGATGCTGTGTTGTAGACATGTCAGTCTCTGAACTGACAATTTACTATACATGTATTGAAATTTTACAATTAATACTTAGTGTTCACACTAAACTGTCCCATCAATTGGGGATCCAAATGAATGTATACTTGAACGGTAAAACTGATGATTATGTATAACTGGTGCCATGTTGATTCTACGTGTGAATATAAATGGATATTTTTCACCTGCTTATATGTGCCCAGAAGGATGATCTCTTATCTATAGCGTGGCGATCTCATGATTGGCATGTTGTTGCGGTCGTTGTTCTCTTCGGTGTCGAGTGTGGAGCTTTTAAGATGTCATTTCGTTCAGTGGCAGCAGGACTTGTCTCTGTTCAGTGAACCCGCAGTCGTTAAGAAACTTATCTCATATTTAAAAGAAGTCGATGCTAGATTTTCACACTTCTCTCCACCGAAGAGATTTTCTACGAGGTCGTGAGTTAGACTTCCATTTTGAGACAAACCTTAACAGAAAATTTCCGTTCGTTGTCCGTTTGTAAGGAAATTCTCACCAGGACGCAGCACTGTTTTTAAAACTGCTGCAAAATCTCAGCAGATGGCGACACGGATCAAACAGTGAAAATTCGAAAACGGTAGCCTCTCCTAACCGCGGGTAGAGAGCAGCACTTCCTATTACTTTAAATTTCGTACTGCTCTTACCGTCAAAAATGCCAATAAACTCGCGCTGAATCTTTTGACTCAGCACAAAGTCTTATGCAACCTGTTATAGCTTCTTGTACTATGTAAGGAAATTGGACACACACACATGTATCCTCATGAACTGCTCTAAGTTTTCCGTTTTTTCTAATGAGTAATTTATCTGAGAGTTAGTTATATCCTGCTTGCTCCTGTCCCGCCGTGCGGGCATAATTCAGGACTGGGGGGGGCTGTCTGTTTTCTTCAAGTGTGGTGGCTTAAACTATTAACATGATTAAATACTCGGAGTTTGTTTTATAATTATTGATGTGGTAGCTAATTAATATTTTGAGTCTTGGTTCTGTTGGGGGCATTTCCATTTCTGGTGTTATTTAAATGCTCATATTATGGGTGATTAACTGGGAACTACTAAGCTCGCTTTGTATATATATTTATAGTTGTACATTTATTGCAAAGGATTATTGTGAGAGGGTGGGTACAGAAATTGTGGATGTGTGTTATATGTGTTATGTATGTGTTTGTGTGTAATTTTCAATGGGGGGGGAATGTGACAAAAATTATGATATGATAGTACATGTGCTTACAGAATTACTGAAAAGGCTAGCCTATTTAATTTATACTTTAAATAGCACTCAATGATTTCCATATTACATGTGAACACAAAATTATTGTAAGAATTATCTTGGACATAGCGTGGCAGGGTGTAGACAATTTAAATTTAAGCTCAAATATCACATGTTAAGAGATTTACAATGTCGTTTTGAGATAGCGTGGCATCCACTCTTTTACTGCCACTGAATTAAATACTCACTCACAATCTTATACTGTGGAGTATTATGACATGTATGTAAAGATGTATTTCAACTTTACTCATCATTTTATTCATTGCTAAAGTATGCCTTGCTATACCATGTATATGCTTACACGCTGAATAAAGTTCACACTTGTTTTGTTAATAGATTTTTTCATTTGCAAGTCCTGTCATCCACCAGTGGACATGTCTGTGATTGTAGCTTGGGCATTTGCAGACTTTATGCTTCCTCTAGGTTCACCACCTAGTTTTAAATATCGTGTTTCTCCCCTTTTGCAAAAAATATAATAAAAATAAAATAAAAAAAAATTACAAAAAAAACATAAAATAAAAGAGGGGTTTCAAATGGTAGATCAGAGCGTGGTTATGATTCTATGGATGTAGTAGACATTATTTCTGCACTTAATTTTTGGAACTTTGGAAGTTTTAGAATCTGGGGTCTTGCATTTATTGATGTTAAATAAAACTTGGTGTGGCTACAGGCATGTCAGCTGGTGTTAGGACTTGCAAATTATTTCAAATTATTTTTTGACCTGAGTCCAAGATGTTTAAAGAAAAGTTAATCGCAATTTAACAGTTTAATAAAATAAATAATCTGAATAGTGGGATATCTTATAAGAAATGAATAGGGGTTGATTAAATTTAATATGATTGATATGTGTTAGTGTTTAAGTAATTACTCTGTGATGTTGAGTGTAAGGTAGGTGTTGGAAAGGGGTTATAATCGTGTGGTTAACAGTTTTGAAAATGAAAGTGAGCTAATTAGTATTACTCTGTCATACTCTGGGAGCTTAGAAAAATTTTGAACGTTTGGGAGCCGTCGGTACTTGTCGATTTTGGTTGGGACTTGTTCTGTGATAGAGACAACTTGTCTTTATAGCACCCCCGTTATGTAGTGATTTTGCTTATTGAGGGCATTCTATTTGCGGTCCCATTGATTTGGGAATGCGGTTATGGTCCGACCAGACGTCGTGCTGTTGTAATGTGTTGTTATTTATTTAGATATTATGTGTACTTCGTGTGGAGTTGAGATTGTAAGTTAGTTTTGTTGTCTTGTCTTGTTGTGTTCTCTTCTGGGCATTTCGAGTGGCTCTCTCTGCCTTTATCATACACCCATCTCGTCGCATCGCTAGAGCACTCTGGGGCGGCTCAAAGGAAGTAGAGTACTTGAGTTTTTCCGGATTCTTTGTCATTATCTTTTGTAAGTTAGATTTGTGTTAGGTGTTTATTGGGATTTAAGTTTTATTGTTGTGTTTGAGAATTGTGCAATTCTGGCGGCGGTATGCCATCAGAAATTGCCCCACCCCATTTCAGGGATTCTCCAGTAACTTTCGGTGTTGGATGGAGTAGATGAGGACAGGTTGTTGGTCTTCTTGGACCTGGTCCTGCAGTTGGCAGATTTCCCGGGTGTGTCCGATGAGGAGGTTTTGTCCCTTATATACCCGTATTGCCGGGGTTCATTGGCCGGTCTGGTCACCGACACTCTGCGTCGGGGCTGCAGTATCGACACCTTCCATGGGGAAGTGTTGGATTTCTTTATACCTCGTCGACGACGTGACCAGTTGAAGTTTGATTTATTCTACCATCTCCAGGCCAACGGAGAGGCGTTAGGGGACTTCGTGCACGATATACGGAAGGCTGCCCGAGTATTAAGGTTGGGGTTGCCCGAGACGGAAGTAATACAGGTAATACGAGAAGGGCTGAATCCCCAAGAGAGATCCCGGCCGGTTTTCCACGTTCTTTTGCGGACCTGGACCGGTGGTGTGCGCATGCCAGAAGGGTCCAGGAGAATGATGAGTCCCGGGGAAGAGCTGCTAAAGATGTCCAATACTCCAGTGGTTTATTAGGAAAAGCTAAAGAAGACAAACGTGGCGGTTGGAACAGAACACAGGAGACGGCTAGAAAAACTGAATATTTCGGAAGTAATGGAGGCTACAAGGGGGTGGCAAGTGTGAAGACGGTAACAACAGTTAGAGAAGAGAAAAGAAATAAGTATGAAATTAACAGGGGAAGAAGAAGTTATATTAGTAAACAAACATCGGCAAGTAGGGAGCCTGTAGCAAGGCGTTATTCCTATTCGGAGAAAAAGGAAACTTTAAACGTTCCAGAGGAACTACCAGTGCCTAAGAGAGTAGTCGATGAAGAAGGTGAAGCGGAAGAAGAAAATCGGAGTAACTTCTGCGGGACAATACAAGAGAACAAGAACACGTCTGTTAACACTGAATTACAGGACTCGGAGAGGACGTCATGGTTGAATCCGGATGCCGCAGAATTTGTTCTGGTATCTCCATCTCGGTTCATGACGGAGCCCGATCCAGTAATATCATCATCGCCTACGCAGGGATATGAGAAGTCACTTGATGGTGTAGCTTTACCATCGGAAGTAGTATTTAATTTAAACATTGCACATGGACCTGGACAGCTGGATTCCAGGGTGGGAAATGTTGAGGACGTTGTAGTTGCTGAAAGTGGTGAAGGAGTGGAATCGAAGGAAGAGGCAGAAGAGCGGTTTGCAGATGCTGCACAGGGAAGTATAGTTGTAAGTGTTAGGGAGACTGACTGAAGAGTCTGAGTTTGCGGATGGACACGGAGATGTCCAGGCTGCAAGTGTTTCTGAGGTTGCGGATGGACAAGGGGATGTCCATGCCGCAAGTGAGGTAGAAGTTGAGGAGAAATTTGGTGGCAGCGTTGTGGAGTGTGCGAGTGAGAATGAGGTTGTGTGTGAAGATGTGCAGACGCCTTCTGTGAGTAGTGTTGAGGATTCCGAAGAACGGAAAGGAGCTTCGTGTGGACCAGAGGAGCAACTAGATGATGTAGATGTGCAGTGTTCAGATGGTGGTAGTGGACGTGATGGCGATGATGTTGATGATGAAGGTGTTGATGAAAATGAGATCGGAGAAGAGATTAGGGAAGAAGTTTGTGAGGGAGCTGGTGAAGATGCTGTTGAAGATGGATCAGAGGAGCAACTGGAAGATGGTAAGGAGGTGCAGTGTCATGATGTAGATTTGGATTATGGGGACGAAGAAGGGGAAATGGTAGAAAAGGAAGAAGGATCAGAGGAAGAAAGAGAAGCAGGGGAGGCAGAAGCCGGGAGTTTAGATGATGAGGATAATCCAAAGCGGAGTGAAAGTAGTGATGTAAGTTGCCTTGATCCTGATTCAGTAGAAACAAATCCGTACAGCTCAACACGAGATAATTTCTCAGAGAGTGATTTCCGAAAGGAACGAGTACTTAAAGCCCGTCATAGAAAGGTGAGAAGAAGCGGTTAACGGGTAGCGGGTAGATGTTCCCCACAGTCCCAGTGGTGTTCATCTATTTCAGGGTTGCGCCCCTGCCCACGCAAGCCTTGGTTTCCTCAATTCGTCCTTATTTCCGGAGGGAGCCATGTCCTTACCCTTACTCCTAGCTATTGACCTTTCAATGATCCTTGCCCTTTTCATCTTCCCGATTTTCCTACCCCTCCCCTTTGAAAAAAAAATGGAGAAAGGAAAAAAGAGAGATCAAAAGGAGAAGGTTAGAGAGTTGGAGAGTGTCCCCTTAGATTGTCGTGGTCTGGAGATCGTCAGTTCCCCTGTTCTGAAAAGTTACGATAGAGAAGTTAGGTGGTGTTGTTTCCTTGTTCATAGTGGTTGATTTTGATTTTTGAGTATTGTAGGGTCGGTCCATGCCGCATTCCCCGGTTGATTTCCCTGGTGTTTTATTTTTGGGTTAAGAGTGGTTTGTTTAGACGGTGAGAAGTACCCCCCTTGCTAGTTACGCTGTATTTGAAAAGGTAAGAGAAGGGATTGACGTTCGCGTGCCCTCTGCGCGGTCTTCTCTGACTGTTAATCGGGTCCGCCCACCCTACTGTGGGGAGGTGGGCCAGTCATGTGTCAAGGATAGATGATGCCTTGTTTGCTGAACATGGCTGGTCGGTCCACGAGGTGGACGGTTCTCGAAGCGGTGCTCGCATATCAAGGTCTGTAGCACCTTGTTGGCCTTCGGGCGTGAATATGTGAGCACCAGTAGAGGTAGGTGGTGGTCACTGGAGAGGGTGACGTGTTGGGGCGGTCCCGAGAGTTTGGCATGGCGGAGAGCACTCGCGTGGGGGATGGTCGCAGTGTGGTGGAGATTTTCAGTCCTGAGAAGGGGAGGATAATAGTCAATGGTCCTGGATGGCAAAAGTGTTCCGTTGTAGATGTTGTTTGGTTCCTGGATCTCAGTTGTTGGGTTTAGGAGGCCTTGGTGGTCAGTACTCAGAGCTGGCACCAGCGATTCTTGTCTTTCTCCTTTTCTTGTCTGTTCCTTATCTCTGCATGCGGACCAGGGCCCGGCGAGCATGCAGGACGCACACTTACACCTTCTCTTTCAGACACACACTGGCATACTTACACTCCTTCCTTCTGCTTCTTTCGTTTTCCTGAGGCACTGAACCCACCAAGAGCGAATAAGGGTCTGAGGTTTTCCAGGAGTCCTACAGCAGTCGCGGTCGAGAACTGGTTTAGTTTTAAGGCAACCATGTTGCCCTTTTGGGGTGAGGGTGTGCCGTACCTTGTTCGGCCCGAGAAAGGCGAAGCACGGTTGCAGAGACGGGTTACTTTCTTTTAAAACGGGCGGGTTCTTGACGTCACGCAATGCCACTGCATCGCGTCGCCGCCGGGTATATGTAGACGGTTTGTTGTGGCAGCGACGAATATTCAGTCGGCCGACTGCAGCTGTGATCTGCGTGAGCCTGCCTTTGCCAAACTTTCTTGGGTAGTCATTACCGACAAATCTCTCTCATTTCTGTTTCTACCCTCATCAGAGAAGTTTGGTCTCAACTGGCGGCACCAATCTGTTCGGACTTCGTTATTCCACACTATGAGATGCTAAAGTAAAGTCAGCTCCAGGTGCTCGAACAATGGCGAGATGGGTGTCGGGTCTAGACGAACAACTGTCTACCCTTCTGGCAGAGATAATACTTGAGCCATGAGATGCCGTCAGTTGGGGCATACACACAGACACACTCGTAGAGGAATTCTGCCCCCAGGAATTATATGTGCTACCTATACGCTACAGCTTAACCAGTGCCACTTTGTTACACCGGACTATCCACGTGGGACCCTTCTGTTTTACTTTACACTCTCTCATCTACCACTACACTGTAAATCTACAGACGCTCTCAGAAGCAGACTCATGATACCGCGTTTAATATGCTGAAGTTCTGCAAAAACTCACACGTTACGTTTTGTGCCTGTATGTATGGCCTTATATAATTAAGTCTTATGCAACCTGTTGTAGCTTCTTATACTATGTAAGGAAATTGCACATACACACACATGTATCCGCATGAACTGCTCTAAGTTTTCCGTTTTTTCTAATGAGTAATTTATCTGAGAGTTAGTTATATCCTGCTTGCTCCTGTCCCGCCGTGCGGGCATAATTCAGGACTGGGGGGGGGGCTGTCTGTTTTCTTCAAGTGTGGTGGCTTAAACTATTAACATGATTAAATACTCGGAGTTTGTTTTATAATTATTGATGTGGTAGCTAATTAATATTTTGAGTCTTGGTTCTGTTGGGGGCATTTCCATTTCTGGTGTTATTTAAATGCTCATATTATGGGTGATTAACTGGGAACTACTAAGCTCGCTTTGTATATATATTTATAGTTGTACATTTATTGCAAAGGATTATTGTGAGAGGGTGGGTACAGAAATTGTGGATGTGTGTTATATGTGTTATGTATGTGTTTGTGTGTAATTTTCAATGGGGGGGAATGTGACAAAAATTATGATATGATAGTACATGTGCTTACAGAATTACTGAAAAGGCTAGCCTATTTAATTTATACTTTAAATAGCACTCAATGATTTCCATATTACATGTGAACACAAAATTATTGTAAGAATTATCTTGGACATAGCGTGGCAGGGTGTAGACAGTTTAAATTTAAGCTCAAATATCACATGTTAAGAGATTTACAATGTCGTTTTGAGATAGCGTGGCATCCACTCTTTTACTGCCACTGAATTAAATACTCACTCACAATCTTATACTGTGGAGTATTATGACATGTATGTAAAGATGTATTTCAACTTTACTCATCATTTTATTCATTGCTAAAGTATGCCTTGCTATACCATGTATATGCTTGCACGCTGAATAAAGTTCACACTTGTTTTGTTAATAGAGTTTTTCATTTGCAAGTCCTGTCATCCACCAGTGGACACGTCTGTGATTGTAGCTTGGGCATTTGCACACTTTATGCTTCCTCTAGGTTCACCACCTAGTTTTAAATATCGTGTTTCTCCCCTTTTGCAAAAAATATAATAAAAATAAAATAAAAAAAAATTACAAAAAAACTTATAAAATAAAAGGGGGGTTTCATAGCTAGTATCCATTTAGAACAAGACACGGACCCTAACATTAGCAAAATAAAAATGAGCATTTCTTCGTAAAGAAAAGCCGCAGTACTGCTGTGTTGATAATATTTTGTATAAGTTAATGAATGAAAAATGGAAAATTGTGCTTCCTAGTAGCATGTTAGAATCAATAACGTGGGCATGCCATGAAAGCTTAGCACATGCTGGTCCATATCGATGTTACTTAGCACTTAAGGAGGACTTTGTATGTAAGAATATGGTGCAGAGGATTCGCAGTATTTTGAGGACATGCCATGAATTTCAAACGGCAAAATCTCCGAATCTGCACACGTATATTGAACAACAAGGGATTTTCACTCAAGGGAAAGTTGAGTTGCTATGTGTTGATTTCTTAGGTCCACTTCCGCGAGGTCTTCGCAGATTAAGACACCTGATGATATGCATAGATGCCTTCACCAAGAACGTCAGACTCTACCCTGTAATCCGACCAACAACCAAAGCAGTGTTAACAGCAGTTCTCAAGAAATATATCCCAGAGAATGGACCTGTTAAGAGGATCCTTAGTGACCAAGGGAAACAGTTCCAGAATGTGCGATGGTCTACTACCCTCGAGACGAATGGTATCCAACCTATCCTTACGGCTATTCGGCAACCACAGGGGAACCTGGCCGAAAGGGTAAATAAGGAGCTGAGATGACTGTTTCGGACCTACTGTCATGGCGTATAAAACATGTGGCCAGATTACATACGGTTCTTCGAGCAGTCGCTAAATGAGAATTGTATCACCACAACGGGCTTTACACCTACAGAACTGCACTCAGGTAAGCAACGTACCAGGTTTTGGGAGAGGCACATAAAAAAACTAGAGACCCAGAACCTACTGCTACCGTTGCACATAAAACGAAACCTAGCCAAAACCCGGATAGAGCAGACGGCTGATCAACGGGCACGGGTGTTCAATGATACGCATAGAACTTTGAAGTTTCAGGAAGGAGAAATTGTCCTTCTGAAGGCAAATCCTGTAGGCCGTTCTGAAGATAACACGTCGGCTAAGTTCTTCAGATTATTTAATGGTCCTTATAAACTAAGAGAACGGTTGGCAGGAATACTTTCATCGTAGTTGATGAAGATCATAACAAGATAATTGGAAAATATCATGGCGCATCATTGAGGAAATATTACCCTTGTGAACGATCTAATCCATAAATACATGACCCTGAGTAAAGTAATATTAATAATAATAATAATAATGATAATACGATGGAATGCAACTACTGATACGCAACTCGCTCATAGAAAACCACAATGTATGAATGGATGGACAGTATATTGGCTGAATGATAATATGAAAACCAATAGACATAGTTGCCACATTGCATAGTATTAAGAATGACATGAAATGAAGAATTAATTATGTTTTAGTTTGTGAAAATTTCTTGTTATGTTTTGGGTTATATTATTTGTTTAGAATGTTATATTAGAAGAATGTTTTAAGTTTGTAAAAAAAAGGAACAAAAAATTAATTTTTGAAGAAAATACATTTTTTTTATTAACCTGAGGCTTATGCAACGTGACAAGGTAAATATGGAACATAATTATTATCAGCTGTTATGAGTGTCCAGAACGATAGAAGAATGCTTGGAAATAAAATAAGATTAATAAAAAATTAAAATTAATAGGATAAATTAGTAATAAGACAATGTAAAAACTATGAAGATATAATTTAATATGTGAGTGAAGTTTTGTGTAATGAGGGTAGCAAATAGAAGGTTATGGAATTTTATTCATGTGTTTCCTTCATCTAGAAGATTCAAGAACAAGGAAGCAGGCGAGCACGTGGCCGCTCCAGAATATAATAGAGTATATAGAAAATACACCTACGCGCATATCGGCGGTGACGTCATTCGGCAGCGCGGCGGCATACAGTAAGCTGTATACAACGTTACATATACATACATATACATGTGGGCATGTCAGGCCTCACGTTCAAGGGATACAAACTTATACAACGAATTTATATGTAAATTCGATATACAGTAAATCATACAGGTTGTATAATTATACCAGGTGTATTTATAATAAGAGTATTTTTATTTATCAGTATTTAAAACTCATATTTATTATTTATTCATTTATATAATACTCATCAACATCATTAATAATTGTCGGTCACGATATTGCTCATTATTAAATGTTTATATCTTACGATATGCAACATTACACATATTTAAAAAAATCTCTTATATCTAAACATGTTAATAATCTTATATCTAGACATGTTAAATAATTGGTTTATTAATTTATTATAAAATTAAAATGTCTTATTTCAGATCTGACCTCTACTCGCTCAGTCTATACCAAGGCTTAAAATTCAATTTAAATTTATATTAATTGCTTGTAGACTGGCCTTGTTTCAATATTCAACTTTAAACTAATCTTTCTATACTTCAAATATCTACTCACTTTACTATCTATCTTGATAATAAACTCTACTCTCTTTACTTTAAATTCTCTTTCATTTATGAATGCTTATATATATATATGCGATCGCTCATTCTTACGACTAAACATTTATTTACATTTTAACATATTATTACTAAGTATAAACTTTTCTTTGTTTTACTTTACTGTCTTTTGAAATCGTCTTTATGAGCTCTTTTTTTTTTTTTACAAATCATTTGAAAATGCATTACTCATGTCACCTCGATTTCTGATGATCTTACGACAATTGTCCGGGGTCCAGCGTTGTCCAGAGTTAGTTTTCCATTCCTCTTGTCCTGGCGTGGTCCTGGATACGTCTAGAGTCCAGCGTCGTTCTACGGCAGCATGTTCCTGGATACGTCTAGAGTCCAGCGTCGGTCTACGGCAGCATGTTCCTGGATATACTCTTGGTAGACTTACTATTGCGGTATTTACTTTTTCCGTAATATTGTCGTGAATTTAACGAACGTTATTTCGTTTGTTACTGCGACTTTTAATAGAATAAAAATAAACTGTTTTGCCGACGGACAGCATGTCCGGCTGCAACTGTGTCTTGAAATGAAGAGAATGGTTTTTGGTCGAACCCTTAATTTATACCCTCTCGAGATTCCGCGCCAGTCGGCTCCAAAATCGTCCTGTCGATACCTGCATATCTCGTGACAGCCCCCACTCCCGAACCTTTTCATCTATTTGCAATTATTAGCAAATAGCAATGTTTTGCACGGAATCGAGATAGCACAAATCATAGCTAATTCGATTAAGCATTCACTATATTAATTTGAGCGTCTTAGGGTAATTTTCGTATTTTTTGGCACGTTTATTTTGCACTGTCTTCGCATAACGTGTTCTATTAACGTCATCTTTTCACTGGGGATAACTATAAATTTTACACACACTTTGGTGCCTTTGGTTTGATCATACAGTAATTAGTTTTCGCACAGTGAATTAAAATTATTATTTTATTAATTACTTGGGGCGGGTTGCTGAGATTCCTGTCTATGCCTGCATCACTAACACACACAAGATACACGTGTAACACACATAGAATTGAGCAGGTGTTCACTGCTTGTCGAAACAGGTTAATTCTCCCCTAATCTAACAATGAAATATTTTTGCAATCTCAGACCTGTCCATTTACCCGTAACTTATACAAATTATACAAAATTTATATTTATTTAAATTAATGCCTAATACAGTGTATGGCTGTATCGTTGCAAAATATATATATATATATATATATATATATATATATATATATACATATATAAAATATTTAAAATTTATATTTATTTTACCTCAAGATGTTATTTTTCCTTTATTTGGAACATGTTTCGAGAACTTGTATGTTCTCATCCTCAGCCTTCGTGATCTTGCGTCTGGTGAAGTATTTGTGTGTTGGCTGGATGTTATTTTGGTTTCTTGTTGGTCTCTGGTATTTTAAAGTGGTATTATTGTGTGTGATTGTGGTGTAGCCTATGTATTAGTATTTTGTGTATTTTCAATGTTGAGTGCTTTGAATATTGTGTCATGTTTTGTATTGATTTGTATTTGTTCAGGTATTTTGTTTGTTTTGTGTTTTATGATTGTATATTTGTAAATGTTCCCAAATGTTCATTATGGTGCCTTTGTGTGGTATATGCTTTATTAGTGTCACATTGGTTATGTCTGGGAATTCATGTCCTGTGTTTATTGCTAGTGTGGACAAATTGGATTTATATATTTCTGGTTTTTTGTATGCATTTAGATGTTCAAAATAACGTTTTTTCAGCTGTTTTTTTTTTTGTTTGTCCTATGTAACATTTATTGCAATCTTGGCATTCGAACTGTACACTGTTCTTGTACAGTACAACTACAAGCCAAACAAACTGTTCTTGAACTGTGTACTGTTCTTGTATTCGTACTGTATCTTGGAAACGAACTGTAGCAGAAAGTGATTGAATATATATATATATATATATATATATATAATTTTTTATTCTATTTATGTATTTGTAATTCTCCTATCATCATGCTTTCATCTGAGAAATAAAAATACTATACCAAGCAGCTTGAAAACAACGTTGAGCATTATTGTTTTGTTTTGGGGCACAAAAGTATGATTTGTTTAACGTATGGTTTGTTGTATTGGCTTACTTTTTCTCAGAACAAAATATTCATTGCTTCTGTTTGTGGTAAGCATAGGCTACTTGGTGATGTTAATGCTATGTTATCACATTGACAGACAGATATACGTTAAGGAGTATTTTAGCATTCTGGTGTGTCTGGGCATTGTCCAGCATAATGAACTCCAGTTTCTTGCATTATAGCGCAGTAATGCTTTACAAGGGTGTTAGATGCAGACCCCTTTGCACAATAGAGTGTGGCATGCAATTAAGAACTTTCATGTTTGGATTGCTCCAGCTGACTCCACATTCGGGTTCAACTCCATTGCTACCTTAAGGATTTACCCGCAGGAATTTAGAGGCACACTGGTTGGGACATTAAGCTGGCCGCTGTAAGTCACATTGAGATGGATTGATGTCCAGCCACATTGAGGCGGCTGGCTGCTGCAAGGAGGCACTTGCACACCTCGTGGTTCCCATGGCTAGATGACAGCACAACTAAGGTGGCTCAAGCTGTTACAATTCCATCTGTTGCTGAATTGTGATGCAGACATTGGGCTAGCCAAGCATGGAAAAGCCGCTCCCATATGATGTTGTCTGGCTTGTGCCAGGCAATGGATCATGGGGGATTAGGAAGGTGGTGGTCAATTTGTTTTGGTTAATTTAAAGAATGGTCAATAAGTACCACCCGAGGTCATCTGATAGTGCGGTCTCTGTACTGTTTAGCTGATGTCTGTCTAATCCTACAGACAAATGAAATGAATGTTAGCAGAATTCAAATGAAATCCTGCAGGGAAGGACAAAGAGGCTCTGATGTAGAACATAATTTCTGAATACCATGGAGTCCCTGAGAGGAACCTGACCTTAGTTTTGGAATGCTGTCAGTCTAAGCTTGTTGGTGTCTGTAAAAACAACAGGCACAGTATCTTGGTGTGGACAGCCAAGTGGTTGTTCCATGAAAGCATGGGGACAAGTTTAGCTCTGCCTCTTCGAACCCACTGGATGGGTCTTCCCTCCAATATAATATATTGGCATACAGAAGTAGACTTGTATGTAAAGCAGATTGCTTTGGATTTATCTGTGTTGGATGCTACACACCACTTCCACAACCAATGAAGAATGCCCAACTGTCATTGTATCATTACACTCACCTGCAGCAGGAACAGGTGGCTATAATGGAACACTGCTTCATTAGCGAAAGGAACAACATGACTCCAGGATACACTGGTTATTCGTGTACACAAGGTACAGAACAGGGCAAAGGACAGATTCTTGAGGAATGCCAGGGGCGATGGGGCGAAGTCATGACCACACTCCTCAACTTTTGATGGTCTCTTAAGTACGACCATATGAAATGCACAATGGACACTGGTATTTGAGTGTGAGCCAGCTTGTAGAACAGGCCTTCATTCCAAACTTTGTCAAACGTTTGCTCAAATCCAACAGGACAGTGTGGACTAATGGTTATTGATGACTTATGCTAGTGGATGCTGATTGTCACTAGCTGAAGGGTAGTCAAGTGCACTGTCAAAACCTGAACAGCTCCTCACAGATGATGTCATCTGATGGCAGTTGTGATGGCAGCATGTGATGGCAGCAGCAATCCTTCAAGTATCCTGAAGGTTGTTGGCAAGAGCAAGATCAGACATTAGCTTTCAGGATGGTTTGCAGCTTCTTAGATTTTAAAATCAGAATGATGTTTCCGGTCTCCCACAGACAGGGAAAGTATCTTCATGTTGGTTACTTTAGCCTTCAAGACTCAAGACTACTTGCTTTGTGTAACACTCAAGGTTTGTTATTTAAACATAAATGTTTATAAATAGCAGTAAAAGTTACTTCAACTTCAAAATTGTCTGATGGTACATGCAGATGCCAATCTCAAAACTGCACACCTTCTAACGAAACTAACACGGTTTGTATTCTCAATTTCAGAAACAACATATACAGCAAATCCACTTTAAACACAAGCTATGTGATGCGTTGGTAATTCTATAATGAGCCTCTAGAGACCACATAAGTTCAAGTGGTGGAAACTTCATTTTATTTTGCTGCTCAAATTAATGGAATTTTCCCGGATTTTTAGTTTTAATAAAAGTTTTAAAAATAAAAATGTGTGTTTCAAAATTTGTGAAGAATTTTTAAAAAAGACATTAGGTTGGGCAAACCTATTCTAGGTCAGGCAGCGCCCATCCTGGTCCCCACCTAGCTATGCGCCTGCGTAAGAGTGAATGTGAATTCAGTTCTCCACATGTGCCGCCTCTTCTATCTGCCCCCCCCACCAACAAAACTCCTCTTGTCCATCTGACACTACAGGTTTTCACATTCCAAATTGGACTATCGACAGTATGTACTGTATTAGAAAATAACATTAAAAACAGAAACAATGGAATCCAATATACATTATATTTCTTAGCAACAAACATTTTATTTCATTTATTCAATATACTGTATTAAATTTGTTGTGTTTGGCATTATTTCATATGTATTTAGAAAAGTGAATAGTGTCACAATTAAGGTGTAATCAGTGTTTATGGGTACCTTGAATATTACTAAGGTGAAGAAGGAGACAACTGAGATGCTGGTAAGAATAGCATAACCAAAATTAGATCAAATATAACATTATGCGTATCACATATTTTATCTTCTGTGTGATGCCTTCAGATATAATTGATACTTAATTCACATTTTAATTCTGTTTTTTACAAGATGTTTAGTGTTTTCCCTGAAAAACCATTACTTAATTGTATAACTATACGAGTTTTATATTTTTTATATTTGTATAACTCGTATAGTTTTATAATTACCTTACATTGTTTTGTTTATAACAGAAAACAGAAAGCTACTGTTTATAATAATAAATAAAACTCTTAAGATTAAATGGACACTGAAATTAATTCAGTAATATGAAACCCTTTTTGAGGGATTATAATCGACAGGTTACATAACTGATTCATAAAAATAATCTTTCATGTAATTTTAGAGTAATTTACTGTGTTTACTTTTCATTATTTATTATTCTGCAAATTTACAGTTTATCATTTACAATATAACACAGGATAATAAATTAGTGCAATATAAATAAATATCCTAAACACCTACTGACTTTGCCAATACCGGTATTTATCTAACCACAGCCACCAGCCACCTATGATTAAAGTTTCTCTTCAGCTCTTTTTTCGTAATGCCGTAGTTGAAAAGATACTTAATCAGCAGACTTCTGTGGTCTTTCATGGTCTCTCTATCTTGCAGCCTACCAGTGAGTTGTGTCTGTGATAAAGGAAATTTTTAGGTCCTCATGAACAGTTTAGTTTGATTCACACAATTCATGATGTGATAAATATTGGACTGAACATTTTTTAGTCTTTTTTTGTGTTAGTTGACTTGGCACAACCTCTTAGCCCTATGTCATGTGCTGAGACTTTATGACTTTACTTAACACTGGTAACTGGGAGCTAGCTTTTGATTATTGCGAGTTTCATCAGAGGCTGCCACTAGGAGTGCTGCTGTTCTGTTTTTGGAGATGCACTATTGTCTGAAAGATCATTGTTTTGTGTGTGTGTGAGTGTGTTTTCGTTGTGTAATGTATTCAAATGGTATGCGTGGTTTAAATTGTACCTGTTCATTCAGAGTGTTGTTTTCATGTGATTTCATGTGCTTGTATATTTCCAGTTGTTCAAGTGTGTGTAGTTTTCTGCCTTTCATATTCACATATAGGATTTCCATGTTGTTACTGATGTTTGAGCATGTCTAGTCTGCTTCAATGAGATGGTTTGTGAAGGCGGTCTTGGTGGTGGAGTGTAATACTTGGGAATGCTACAGTCCTCTTTACTTTATATAAACTTGCTGGTGCTACACTTTATTAAAACCTTACTGTGCATACAAGAATGTGAAGAGACACATTTTTTCTTTAAAATGCATAGGCCTACCATACTACAGTGAGCCAAGCTACAGCACTGCTGAATGAATGGAAGTGTGGTTTCCCTAACCTGAACTGATAGTTTGGAATTACTTTTTTATATTTAATTATTAAATTTCTTATTTAATTACAATATAATATTTTTAATTACTATGTATTATGGTCTACTTAGTTTGTTGTTTATGTGGAGCAACGAGACAAGGGCTTTGGTAGATAATCCCTACTCTGAAGATGGTTGCTATGCATGCTGTCAAACCATGAATGTCAAAAAATTATAGTGATAGACAACAGCTAAACAGCTCTGAAATTTTAGATGATAACTGTAATGACTCATGCTTTCACAACTTAATGTAGTATTTAATGATAATAATGTACTTAATTTTCATAATAAGCATTATACAGTGGCAATGGAACCAGTATGAACTTTGTGAGAGATTTGTGTTTTCTGTGCAAGACATTTTATTAAACTGAATTTCTGGTAAAGTATACAATTACTTTTTGATAAAATAGTCAATTATTATCCACAGAAATCACTGTCTAGGATTTTAGTCCACATGTGGATGTAAAATTAGCATATAAACATTATTGTTTAGTTCAAACAAGAATTTAGTAAGTAGAGCACTATACAAACAATAATTATATTAATATAATAGATTTAATATTTATAAATAAATTTACCTCCTGAGGATGGGTACAAGATGGTATCCGAAACATGTTTCTAATAAGGAAAAAAAAGGTATATCTTGAGGTAAATTTATTTATAAATATTAACTGTATTATATACATCAAGAAACGGACTGTAGCAGAAAGTGAATGAATTAATATAATAGAATATAGAAAATATAGTTATTTATATTTTACCTTTCCAATGGTTAACTTACCTAGATGACTGTGAGTTACAAAATGATACTTAAGTCAGTTAGATACTCACAAATATTGCTCAGTGCTTGTACACTGAATCCAACAATTCTTCTTCACAAATAAAGTAACAAAGTCCTATACATTTCTTCTGTTTGCAGATATTGTCCAAAAAAGTGAACAGTGTTATGGCACTCGCTAATCCATAGTCACTAACAGTCATTTGAAACCTCACCACTCAGATACAGTCTTCACACCAGCACACAACAACATAGCTTTCACCTGATAATGATGCTGACATTTATATTAAGTGCTGCTCAAATGAATAGTTACACACTATAGGTTTTTGATCAAGATTCCATCAGTTTCTGTAATACAAAACATTGACTGCATTCATTTCTGTCTCTTTTGAACAACTGCTTAGATCATTCTGCCATAAAATCCTCCAATTGCAACTTTGTACTTATTGATGTGCAACTTCTCTTTGAGAACATTTCACTTATCTGCTCTTAGAAAGCAGGAAAAGAAGTTCTATAAGAGCTTTAAAATTTCTTCTCATTTAATTAGGTTGTATTGTATTTTTTTACTTACTACTTTGCAATTACATTGCCATCTTGTTAAATCTATTTTGAATTGGCAACTACCAGTACTTTTTCTAATAAAGATGGCATATGTGGTATTGTTTTGACACTTGCTCCCTCATTCTCTGTTGACATAAAATATCTCCCTTTTTCTTCCTTCTGACTCAGAAATAGAAGATGAAACTTAAAGTGGTAGATTGTTGATCACGACCAAATGTGGAACAAAAATGCAGTGCAACTGATACCTTGGAAGGGGGAATCGAGAGTGTAACCTGCAGTGTTCTCAGTACTAGGTGCTACAGGACTAAAAGAAGAAATAAGAGAAGAAGCAAGCCATAACTAATTACAAGTTAAATGAGTTTATACGCATTATTATTGTTAATTATAAATATATCACTACTGGCTCGGAATACTAATTTTTTTGTTTGTAAACATGTAAAACTTTTACCTTGAGGCTACAAACAAAAAAATTAGTATTACGAGCCAGTAGTGATATATTTATAATTAATAAAAATTAGTATTCTGAGTCAGCAGTAATATATTTATAATTAGTTAATCAATAGACATGGACAACTAAATCTAGGAATTATTTTTATTTTTACTACTACTACTACTACTACTACTACTACTACTACTACTACTACTACTACTACTACTACTACTACTACTACTACTACTTCTACTACTAAACTACTACTACTACTGCTGCTGCTACTACTACTACTACTACTACTACTACTACTACTACTACTACTACTACTACTACTACTACTACTACTACTACTACTACTATTGTGTTTCAGCTTTTTCAGAGTACCCTGGCAGGGTATCTTCACCAGTTAACTGGCAAGTGATTGTTATTGCTCACAGTGGTTTGTTACAATATCAATATAGTGTTAATCAGAATTATTGAAAAATATTTATTTTCTGTAATACGTGAATCTGTGTGAATGACTGACAAGTCATGAAGTGTCCATAAAATTTATTATTCTCTGATAACCATGCATAGTGAATATGGAGACTATCTAGTCTTTGTACATATAGCAGTAACAACATATATTTATGAAAAAAGCAAAAACTCTAGTTGGGTACTCAAATAAGTAAAAAATAATATTTTATTTTTAGATTAAACCGTTTCATAATATTAGTACACATCCGATATGTGTTGTTTACAGTTATGGATCTAATAATTATGTGTACAGTATTATGTTGTGCATTTTATTTTATGTTTCTAATAATATTCACCATATAAGTCAAGTTTCTGACAACGAATTCATTCAGTATGGAGTGGAGTCCAATCTGAATACATTATCATTTGCTGACACAGTCAACCAATGCAAGGTAATATATTGTGTCTTTTATGTACAACAATACGTTTCATCAAATTAAAAGTATTTATTATTACTTATTGTTTTCTTATAAATATTATTGTGTACTATTATTATTCTCTTAATTAAGGAAAAGTAGCATATTTTATGAGATATACACATTTTGGTAACTGCAATAAATAAGGGTGGGGGGAGGGGATTCTGGTCTACAGCCTCCAATGTTTAGAAATGGCCTAATATATTTAGCTAAAAAATACAAAAATAGCATCTACTCTTATTTTATGCATGGTCTGTTTAATTGTCATTAGGATATTCCATGTCATTACACATAAATCTATGTAAAGACTTGAAACTATTAAATTTTTTTTATTAACTTCTATTTACCTAATATGAACTTTCTTGATAATCAAAATAAACTTCATATTCTAAACAATTTGTCTCAACAAAATAAAATTGTATTAAAGTCTTTTAACTGCTAAGGTGTCAATATAAAAATTGTTGTTATTATTTCCTTAAATTTGTAGTGACCGTCAATCAATGAATTTTTTAGAGGATGGTTAGTGAGGATCGGTCAAAAATAACACAAATTTTAACTATTTTGCGTCGACGTTTTGACAATGTTTATTGTCATCTTCAGGACCTGTGTATGAAATATAAAAGAAATGACAAACACAACGGAACAATTAAATATTTGGGTGGACGTGTTTGTGTATGTGAGTGTGTGCGTGCGTATGTATGTATCATTGTATATGTGAAGACTTATGATAGTTTGTTTACATCTTCCAATTATCTTTAAGAAAACGAGCAAATTATATCTTAAAGATATAAACAAACTATCATAAGTCTTCACATATACAATGATACATACATACGCATGCACACACTCACATACACAAACACGTTCACCCAAATATTTAATTGTTCCGTTGTGTTTGACATTTCTTTTGTATTTCATACACAGGTCCTGAAGATGACAATAAACATTGTCGAAATGTCGACACAAAATAGTTAAAATTTGTGTTATTTTTGGCCGAACCTCACTAACCATCCTCTAAAAAAAATTAGTTATTATTTTTAGGTGTGTATTTAACTGTCTTTTAAATTGTGAAGTAAACTGTCTTTTAGCTGTACGAATTACAAATATAGTATTATTTAACTTAATTTTTTAGCAACTGTGTGTACAAAAATATTTTAATTTTTTTACAACTAAATCAAAAATATTATTAACCTTGTCTATAAAATGATTATAAAACTATTTTCTGTTTGCATTTTAAAAGTAAATTTACACATAGCTATAACATCTTTTCCAGAGAGAGGGAAGCTTCCTTGCTTACCAAAATATATACAGAAGTCCCTCTCAAAAAATTCAAAATCCTCTTATGTGGCTATAAAATCATAATGAATTAATACACTTCAAAATTTAATTCTAATGTTGTGACGGTACAAATCAGAGGGAACAGAGACTTTTTAATAAGTTGTAGTAAAAGCTTTTATGGTTGAGTTCAGTAACGGTTCGTACCAGGTACGCATTAGTAATTGTAAAAACCTTTGTTTTTGAACACCCTGTGGCCTAGCCCCATACTAGTCAGAGGTAGACATGGTGGACTTTGTGACAGAGGACAGAAAAGGACAAAAGAAAATATGTAATCTACAACACAAAATTCATCACGGAAGGAAGGCGAATTATTCCCGCTAGCCGCATTTTAACCAATCACCGAACACAAAAAGGGCAAGGAATTCTAGCAGACCACGAGATGAAAAAAGCAGCGCGTCCGATAGCTATTTTGGACGCTTGCAGTCGTCATCCAACTTCAGAACCGCGCGGTTGTGTAAATAGTGCTCGCGAGCAAATATACAGTCGGCCGACAAAATGTGATTGTAGTAATGCGAATCAGTATTTGAACATATCAAAATACATAACAGTGATAAATTCTAAAATAGCCAAACACAATTTCGGACGTTAAGTGAATAGAACATCAATCTACAGTAGTGGCGCAACCACGAGGAGATGCCGGTACGATGGATAAGTACCATAGATAATCTATTGACAAAATTTCAGAAACATTTCGTGTAAAAGTAGAAGCAATAAATAATCAACTAAAAGAACTCAAAGTTAATGGGGGTATAAAAGAAATGTAAAGAGGGTGAATGAGTGAGCATACGTAAATATAAAAGTTAAGTGCTGGTTTCCAGAATAGTAAATAATTTAGATATATTAATGGAATAAGTTGGAATATGGTTTAAATTGAAACAGGTGAAATTTCAGTTCTATCAATAATTTCACAGAATATGTAAAAGAAAGTAATAACAAAAACAAAGAAATCAATTGATGAATGATAATAAATAAGATATCTCTTTTTATAAACATGTGTTAGTAATTATTACGCAGCAAAACCCAGTAACCTATTTCTATAGATCACGAGTTCGTCCATAGAACCTTGGCCCAACGTAAAAGGTAAGTTAGAGAACGAGATATTGGAAGTTGATTATTATTAAAATAAAGAAAATAGTTACAATGTATTCCAAACTCTAACACAAACTGATTAAACATGCAATAAATTATTTTGGTAGTGTTGTGTTAGAGTAACGAGAACACTTACTATTTTATAAAAGAAGAACACAATAAATAAAAACTAAATTTTATTTCAGAACAAAACTGGTACTTATTTAATAAGTGTTTACCTACATTCCAGGTAAAATTAGAGTAACAAATATAGTAAAATAGATAATAAAATTTCATGTACACAAATAAATATTACTTAAACTTTCTGTTGAACCTTCAGAACGTGTAAGCAAATACATGTGAGATAAATGTTTCACACACACACACACACACACACACACACACACACACACACACACACACACACACACACACACACACACACACACACACACACACACACACACACACACACACACACACACACACACACACACACACACACACACACACACACACACACACACACACACACACACACACACACACACACAGAGAAATATAAGCAATGATGTTTTCTAAACTTAGAGAAGGTGAAACCTGCAGAGATTAATTGTAGTAGGAAGATCTACAAGTAGATTGATAACAGTTTGAAAAATGGCCAAATTTATCTCTGTGATGGATAATATAAAGGTAGGGCTTCTAATTCAAAGTACAATGAATCAGATTAAACAATCAATTAATGCAGTTGAACGATGTTCATTCCACACCTAAATGTGAAACGATAATCAATAAAAATTACTCTGAGCTACTATGATTACTGAAGCCTTTCATAAGGTGTGAGTTTGCTTCAGGACGTCACTTGACTTCATAAGCCAACAAAATAACACTTTCTCTTTAAGATATTGGTTCTAAGCTGCTGAACCTAGTCTCCAGTACAGTCCTGATTTGGCTCAAAGTTGTTTTCTTTTTTGGTCCATTGAAAGAACAGCTACTAAAAAGGTAACATGTTTGTTTAAATGAATAAGCCACAGAATTAACTGCACAATTTAAAAAAAAAAATTTCTAGGAAGGAATTCAAAAGTTTATTAAGATATGAACCATGTGTGTGGTGGTGGGAATTAACTAAGCAATGATTATAGAAAAAAATAGGACAAGTTTTATTTAAATAAGTACAAATAAAAATAATAATAATATTTTAAAATATCCCTTTACTTTTTTCTCACCCTTGTATAATTCTCTGAAAATATTGTGTTCAGATTAGGCAACACACACACACACACACCCACACACACACACACCCACCCACACACACACACACACACACACACACACACATACACACACACACACACACACACACACACACACACACACACACACACACACACACACACACACACACACACACACACACACACACACACACACACACACACACACACAGAGCAGAGTCACCATCCTTACAAGATTTTGGTAAATAAGCTAAAGGAATTATTGTTCTGTTCAGGTATTAGTAGTTGGTAACCAGTAATAGAGCGGTTCAGGATAAGTGTAAGGCAAGACCGAATAATATCAGAGTTGCAGAGTTTAATGTAATGGTGTTGGTGAAGAAACAGTAGCACAAAATACTGTATTCAAATATTATTAACTAGTTCATGTTTTGTGCTTAACAAGTGTGTCACATATTTATATATTATTATTTTATCCTATACATGTACACCACTTGCTTAAATGTATGTTACCGGTACTTAAAATAAAAAAAAAAAAAAACTTCTCATGAATTTGTAACTACACTGGTTGATCTTATTGTACTTTCTGTCTAGGTGTGAGATTGTCCAAGCTAACCACAGAAGAATTCACAGTCATGCTTATCATATATATAATCTAGCAATATCTGAAGTACCCTTGTATCAGTAAGAAATCAATGTCGTCTAGACATAAAGAAGTGACCATGCTCCAAAGCATGGTGTCTGTTTTAACAGTAAGAAGTGGAGATTTAGCAGTAAACAAGTAATTGTTCAACAGAAGATGAATGTAGTGTCATTATAACAATAAGAAGTGGAGATTTAGCAGTAAACAAGTAACTGTTGAACACAAGAAGAATACAGTGTAAGTATAACAGTAAGAAGTGGAGATTTAGCAGTAACCTTTCAGCACAAGAAATACTGAAGTCTCTTTATAGCAGTAATGAAGTGATACCTATCATTATGTATAAGTACACATTCAACACAAGAAATATGAAGTCCCCCTATAGGAGTAAGCAGATATATGTCTAACAGTACGTAAACATTCTTCACTAGAAGTATCAAGAGACAACATAACAGTAAGATGTCGTTTTTATTTGTTTTTGTGTGTTTGTATATTTCTAATTGTTCTAGAGTGTCTAGTTTTCGGCCTTTTGTGTGTACGTGTAGTATGTTCATGTTATTGTTGATGTTTTTATATGTGTGGTTTGCTTCAATGAGGTGGTTTGCGAAGGTAGATTCTGTAGTGGTGTGGAGTGCTTTTGTGTGTTCAATGTATCTCTGTTTGAAGCTACGTCCTGTCTGGCCTATGTAGAATTTACTGCAATTTGAACAATTTAGTTTATATACACCGGGTAGATCGAATTTGTTTTGTGCTTTGGGCATGCGTTTTGATAGTGTGTGTTCTGTTTTGTTAGTAGTTTTGTAAGCAATTCTGTATCCTGCTTTTTTGAATTTGTGGGCAATTTTTTCTGTTTGTTTGTTGATGTATGTTAGTGTTATGAATTTGTTGTTTTCTGTCTTTGTCTGTTGTTTGTTTTGTGTTCAGATTAGGCAACACACACACACACACACACACACACACACACACACACACACACACACACACACACACACACACACACACACACACACACACACACACACACAGCAGAGTCACAATCCTAAACGAACAGACACAATTCAAATCGCACGCATTATTCGAACACATCTCACCACACACACACAGCTTCAATCTTTCGAAACACTTTCTCGTCGCCAACAACAAGACGAGCAGCACTACTAACGACAGCCTCTGATGAAGCCTTCTATAGGTGAAAGCCGGTTTAGGCTGTAAGGTAAAACTTTACGTTTTTACTTATAAAAAACTTTGTGTTCCGAGTCGTCAATATTATAGTGATATTTAGTTAAGTAACGGACACGTCATGGACAACGAAATCCAAGAAGAAAAAATGTGTTAAAGTATTTTCTGTGACACTACTCAGCAGAAGAAAACAAAATTTATACAATTATGGCATTAATTTATGTGGACACTATTTTCTGTTGTATTAAAAAAAAAAAAAAAACAGCCAACTAAACAATATATGAAGTTGAATATAATATGAATATATTATAATATATTTAT
This sequence comes from Magicicada septendecula, assembly GCA_034769895.1. Lineage (NCBI taxonomy): Eukaryota > Metazoa > Arthropoda > Insecta > Hemiptera > Cicadidae > Magicicada > Magicicada septendecula. Next base: position 233,127,170 of record CM068372.1, on the reverse strand, counting down.
ATAATATATTTATAATATGAATATATATCTCTTGAAGAATGAAGTCTATATTTACCAATAAGGAAAAGCTTATAGCAAAATTTCAAGATTTCTAGTAACATTCTAACAAGAAGAAGAAGTGGAATTTGCAGTACAGTGAGGATTACGTACTCAGTCATGCATAAGGTACAGTATCTGCACTAAAATTTAATTTTAACTTACTTGCTCAGAATGTTTTGCTACCATATTGTTTTTGTTAGTTATTATTTAAGTCACTATAACATTTACACTTTCATGGCAATGAGTAATGAGCCATCATTTTGCTTCAATTGTGGAAGTATAAAGTGTAATTATCAGTGTGGTGCTGCTTTTCTGTAAGTGTAAACTGTCTCAGTATATATTTTATAAAAGTTACCAATTTATGAAACATTAAACAATACATTTGTGACAACTGTAACACACAGAGCTTGTCAGCTCAGGATATTTACCAGGATATTTAAATTCTACTTTTAACTTTAATGGAAAAAGGGTATATTCACACACACACACACACACACACACACACACACACACACACACACACACACACACACACACACACACACACACACACACACACACACACACACACACACACACACACACACACACACACACACACACACACACACACACACACACACACACACACACACACACACACACACTTGTGTGAGTGTGTGTGTTACTATGGTACTTGTATAGCCTACTCTATATCGTTACATTGAAACTGCAACTCTGTCTTCTTTCATTATGAACATTCAGGTTTATGTCGGCCTGACATATAAAACTGCCAGGCATTTTTGCATATTACTGTATTCTATATACTTATACTTGAGTATACTTAATGATATAAAAGTGTCAGGGTATTTATTTAGAATTACCCTAAATTGACATTTGGCATTTTGAAATTTTTTTAAAATTATTTCCTTATTTTTTTTGGTTTTTACTATTTGACATGAATTTTTTCAAAATGTTTTAATTAGCTAATTTAAAAGAAGTAAACATTTACCATATGTTATAAACAATTTGTAAAACAAAAGATTTTTCTTCACAAAATTATAATTTTTCTGTTTGACGTAAAATAAGATGTAAAAAGAAGTACTTTAAATCACATCTAATATACTACGAGGAGACACGTATTACTTTAAATAAATTTCAGATTTCAGTGTAAGAAAACCTGGATACTAGCACTGAAATTAGTTTGGAGTACACTATTATCAAAATAATAATTTTTGTGCAGCAAAGTGTATAAAATTTTACAATTTAGGTGTATTAACATTGTGCCGGTGTTTGCATAAACCGGCAATCGAAGGTATAAAAATTTCATCTTTTCAGTTATAATATCGAGTATTAACGTCGGAACAGTGAGATTGCTATGGCACTGTTGAGACTGACCGCGCCATCTCGTGGCGCAGTTAGCCGTTCGTTGTGTTACTGACGTAGCTCGCAGTTCCACGCAGTCTTTAAAGGAATCAACAGGCTCCCAACCTCGGACAGACAGTGATTGCGTAGTTTCTTCTCAACCTAATGGCAAGCTAAATTTTCGAGACTTCCCGGGTTCTCGCCCCCAGTCGGAGACTTAGGTCTCTGCTGGTGTACTGACACCTTCACCAGCCATGAACCATCCAACACTCAACTGTTCTGAGGAGGGAGCTTGATCACCAGCTACAAGATGCATACCATTCATGCTATTAAGGTGATATAAACTCTTATTATTTTTCTTTGGCCTGGCCCGCTGCTCATCTGTGTTACAAATCTTTTACCTTTTTTTTAAACCATGTGCTTACGCTGCTAGACAGTCCCATCAGGGGTGTGCCAACTGGACATTCATTATGAACATTATTTGATTTTTATAACATTACTCTGAAACCCCTACTTCATCTTGAGTAGTTAAAACAAAAAGAATATTTCTTTTTGTAAAGAGGGGCTACAAGTTAATTAAAACTAGGCTAAGGCCTAGAGAAGCTAAAAATTGTGCTGGATCCAGTGAGACGGGACTTGCAATGAAAACTCAAGAATTAAATAATTAACAAATCCCCTTTTATTATTCTATCTCAGAATAAAAATATAATGAATAAATAAATACAACAGTCATCTTTAATTCCCCTTTAAAATAGTTAAATAAATATATATACTGTCTCAACAAGGCCACCTGAAAAATATTAACTGAATCCAAGAAAATAATTGCTATGTCACACCATCAATGAATAGAAATTTAAAGTAATCATTAACCTCAAAATAAAGCTCCCATTAAACTATTTAATAAAATATAAAATTTATTTTATATGTTCCTTTTATAAAACTGTATATAAATTAATGAAGATAAATAATTTCATTCCTTGTTACTATTAATAATAAAATAATTACGCAACAAATTAAATAAATTTTAAAGGTGACAATTCCTATACTTGTTAAATAAAATAATTAATTTCCTTAAAGAAATGATCAGCCACGATTATTGAGATAGAATACCTCCCTTAAAAAGAAAATTAAAAAGGATATATCCACATGACTACATGTGTTAACTTTCTGTTGTAAAAGACCCTGAATAATAAATCCCTATATCCCAAGTTCCCACCAAAAGTACAGAAAATGTATAATATATATATCCCCCAAAATGTACACAGAAATATACACACATAACATGTTCCACAGGACAAAAATACATTATACAACAGTGTACATAAAATACATAAAGGTCTCTTGCCACGCCCTTCTTTATATTACCCTTCTGGTGTATATAAATTCTAACTTTTCCTTTTATAATAATCCGAATTAGGATAATTAATTTACATTTATAATAGTACCCACATGGTGTGGGTTAATTGCACGTCATGTGTATAAGAGAATGTATAGCATACAAATGTCCCCAGGACCTAATAAAAATTCAAAAGTAAGTGCCTAAGTGGCTAAGTGCTTAAGTATCTAATTCCGGTGAGAAATAAAAATTGTTTTAAAATAATTAACGCCCCCCAGTTATCAGAATTAGTATAAAGAATTTATATATACTTAAATAGGGCCAGTTAATGAAAAGAGAAAAATTGCACAATATTAGCACCTTATAAAAAAATACACTTGGGTCAGAGACAGACATGTTCATTCAACTTTCGGCTTGTTTCAACAAACAAGTCTCGACAAAGTCTCGACAAACAAGTTGAAAAGTGTTTCGACATGCATAGCTTGGTTGAAACTAGTTAAAAAATTCGCCTACCTCCCCAGTAATCTTTTTATACAAATGAAAAAAACTGATTTTAAAAATAAGAGAAAATATATGTTTTATGCATAGTAAATTAAACTTGAGAAAATTACTAATAACAAAACTGACTTTAAATCTGTAGCGATAGCCCTATAAAGAAATGAGTGGAAATCTATGTTGGATGCTGTCTTGTAACCATGTCAGTCTCTGAACTGACAATTTACTATAAATATATTGAAATTTTACAATTAATTCTTTTTCTTAGTGTACACACTAAACTGTCCCATCAATTGGGGATCCAAATGAATGTTTACTTGAACGGTAGAAACTGATGGTTATGTATAACTGGTGGTGTCATGTTGATTCTACGTGTTAATTATAAATGGTTGTTTTTCACCTGCTTTTTTGGGTCCAGAAGGATGATCTTTTATTGGTAAAGTGGCGATCTTATGATTGGCATGTTGTTGTTGTTGTGGTGAGCTAATTCTCTTCGGTGGCGAGTGTGTAGCTTTTTAAGATGGAATTTGTTCAGTCATGTAGCAGGACTCTGTCTCTGATCGGCGAACCCGCAGTCGTTTAAGAAACTATTTTTCCATAGTTATTAGAAGTAGAAGATGGAATTCTCTTCTCTCCACCGAAGAGAAAATAATGTCGATCGTCACCCACGCGGTATGTAGTCAGACAGACCTTAACAGAAATTTTCGTTCCTTACTCGTTTGTAAGGAAAATCTCACCAGGACGCAGGACTTGGAATTTTCGTACCACCGCAAGCCGACAGATGCCGACACCGACCAAATAGTGTAGAATAGAAAACGGTAGTTTCTCCTATCCGCGGGTAGAGCGCAGCACTAATTACTGCCTTAATTCTGTACTGCCCTTAACTGCCAGCGGTGTATACATTAATTTCGCATCGTTTTACCGCTAGGTATCGGTGCACTCTCCGATTGGAATTGACTGACAGAGCTGGACGACAAAGTTCAGCACAACTCCATAACTCTAAAGTACTATGATTGTAATTGTGTGCTGCACTGGGGGAGCGTGCCAGAGTTTTTTTTTACACTTATATATATTTTTTTTTACATATACAAGGGCCTTAGAGTCATTATACTTTCTATCTAAATTTAAGTCATGTGTTTATTGGTTCTGTTCCGGCTGGTTCAGGACGGGGTTCATATACTATTCTTATTTTGTTTTAACATTTAAGGGCTGGGGGTTTCGTTTTTCAGGCTGTTTTCGGGTGTAAAATTTCACATAGTTTTTTTCACTCAAGTTAAGCACATGTTGATACAGTTTTATGCAGATATGTCACCTGTCTCATATGGTCTGGCACATGCTGGCACACTTCCACCGTTGCTAGACTACAACATGCTGTTATTGTAAAATTATCTATACACAGATGTCTGACTTTACAGAAAAGAAAATTTATTTTTTTTGTGGGCATATACTGATAATTGTGAAATTGTAAAAGCATACTTATGCTACTGATCATTGTAACTTAGGTTCTGAATTGCTTGCTGGACCTGTCTGTTGAATTAAATTATTATCATTAAAGAACAAATTCCTGACACAGGGATACATCTGTATTTGTAACACAAGAATTAACATTTTGGAAAATTATGCCGTTATTGTTTAAACTTAGGTGATAAGGGTTTTTACCACTGGTATACACTTCAAGAAACTTAAAGATTTCCATATACTTATAATATGCAACTTATTTAGATGTTATCAATTCATACGGGCCACTATTATCTTGCATTTATTAGTCATTATCATCCTTTCGGTTTTTTTAAATTTTTTCTTGGGTTTAATTTTAATGAAGTAAATGGGTTGTGGTCTTAAAGGATTAATTCCAATTGTGACTGGAAGTTAAATATTTATGATTGCTGGTTTTGGGGCCTTATAGAAATACTGCCTGTCTGCCAGGTCGAACATGAGTATTGTGATGCTATTATGAGTCTATGTGTCTTTGTGTTTCTATATGTGATGTTAATGTTAAGTGTTATTTAAAAGGGGGGGGGAATTTATATAATTTATGGGATGTTGCTCGATATATATGTTGTATATTTATACAATTTAAGGAACATGTTGACACTACTATTCATCATTTATATTGTTATTTGTTGCTGATTGTCATACTTGTACATGTAATGAATTATGGGGGTAACATTAAAAATTGTTATTGTTGATTAACAGTCGAGTTTAATTGCAAGTCCCGTCATACTGGACCCAGCGCATTTTTGGCTTCTCTAGGCTCTTGCCTAGTTTTAAATAACTAGTGGCTTGTCTTTCAAAAAAAATATATAAATAAAAAAAAACAAAGGAATTTTTTAAAGAAAGTATAAAAAGGAAAGAGGGGTTACAAATGGTAGCAGAGCGTGGTTCATTCTAGGGTTGAACCCTTGGGTTCTTTTGTGTGATGGGGCTTGCAAACTCGGAAATACTATACTATTGTCATGCTATTGTTTTTTTTTTTAGGTATATGCCCATGTATGCTAGGTTAGGTTGCATAACTTGTGAGTCTGATCGCACCACAGGGCGGGTAGTTGTGCTCGGAAAATTTGAGATGTTGAACTGCCGGGGGGTCTCAAGCGTTGCCTGGGTGATAGAATGTTGGTAATTCAAGGTCGGAGTATAGCGTGTGGCATTAGCGGGATGCGGTATGGCCCGATCGGAAGTCGGTACCGTCACCGACTAAATTCCTGTGTTGCGAATTCTGATTACTAATTTGTGTCTGTTAGTTATGTGTTGGTGAGACGTGTGTGTCGGATTGATGTTTGATGTTATGTATGTTAAGTATTGTTGGTTGTTGCTTGTCTCCTTCTGTGGTGTTAGTAGGTGGTTCAGAAGTAGGCCAGGTCTCCGCAGCGCTAGAGAACCCGGGGGTCCTCTTGATGGAAGGATAGTACTCAAGGTTTTCCAGTTCAGTATTTGGTGTTTTCATGGTATTTATTGTTATGTGTGTCGTGCGTGATAATTAGAGCGGTTGGCGGCATGAGTGGGATGAATCCCGACCTGTTTCTTAAACACGACCTAGAGTTTGAAATTAAGTCCCGGGGTGGGAGGCCCCAAGGGGATGTCGCTTCCTTGAGGAAGCAGTTAAGGGACGCCCTCTCCTCCGGAGGGGCGACGTCGATTGTGAAAATTACCGATGTGACAGCGGAGCTCGAGTTGTGCCAGGAGAAGTGGGGAGAGTTGCTGGAGGTGATGGAAGATTTGGAGTCGGCCCCGTCCAGCCTCAGGGCGAGGCAGAGAGTGCGTCAACGGGCGGAGCACCTGCAACATCGACTGGAGAACTTGTTCGCCCAAACTACGATCGCTGAAGTCAGCGCCACGCTGAAGTTGATCTCGGAACAGGTGGCGAAAGCGTTGAGGAATTTCGAGCCCGGGAAATCTCACCCTCCCGTGAACTCCCCCCAGCCTCCTGAGTTGGACATGGGGCAGACGCCGAGTCCGCCGGCTCAATTGCCGACGTTCTCGGGCGGGTCGAGTGTTTCATATAACAAGTTACCTAACCCCCTTTCCTCCATTATCCAGCAGCTTCCGGTCGTTGATGGTCTGGATGTGGATAAGCTGATGGCATTTTTCAAAATTTTGTTCCAGCTGTCCGACTTCCCGGGGATGTCGGATGGCACCCTCCTCGAGCGCGTGTATCCCTACTGTCGGGGATCCATGGCTGAGCGGGTCGCGCAAACTATACGATGTGGCGGCAGTGTGACGTCTTTCCATCGGGGGGTGTTGGACGCATGCGTGCCTGGCCGATTGCGGGAGCAGCTGCAGCATAAGCATTGTTATCGAGTGCAAGCCCACGGGGAGAATTTTGCTGAGTTTGCGCGTAGTATCCGTGAAGCTGTACGAATTTTAGGGTTGGGACTGCCCGAGGTCGAGGTGGTACAGATGATTGTCGAAGGGGTCACTCCCCAGGAGAGGTCGCGTTTGATTTTTTCCGAGCGACCACGCAGCTATGAAGACCTCGATAAGATGTGTGTGTTATCCCGGGCCATACAAGCGATTGATGAGTCCCGTGGGCCCGTAAGGGCTAGTCCGGGCGAGTTTCGAGCGGTGGAACGCGGGTCGTTCAGTCCCAACCCCGACCGGAAAGAACCACCGGCGATCGAGGAGGACCGTTGAGAGGCGTGGTTTGTTTTCGTTGTCGAAGACAGGGACATGTTGCCCGCGATTGTACGGAGGGTGGTCTGCGTCCAACGCTTCCCCCGAGGGTCCGGTCTTCAAAAAACTAAGTTACCAGGGGAAGACAAGTCGGAGGTTGTTTTCCCCTCGTACTAAGACTTTTCGGTGTTCAAGTGCCTCCAGGCCAACGATAGGTCTTGACTCTTCTGATATCAAGGTCCTTGCTACTGTCCCGCAAAAGGCTTCTGTATGCCCCTTCCTGTCGCTCGAGGTAAAAAAGGGTCAACTCAGAGCGTTAGTTGACTCCGGTTCAGCCCGATCTATCATCTCATCTCGAGTATGTGCGGACCTTGAAAAGCAGGGCTTAATAAAAGGGTCGGATCGGTCGTCCGTAGTATGCTGGACTGCGTCACGGGAAATCCTGCCCATCTCCCGGGTGATTTCCTTCAAATTCAAGATCGATGGTTTTTCTTGGGTGTGGCCTTTTCTGGTTTCTCCGGCTCTGGGAGTTGAGTGTATCGTTGGTGCCGATTCCATCGCTAAAAGTGGTCTCGTGTTGGACATCCATGGGCACCAATGTTATTTCAAATTTAATCGGGGAGTTGTTATTCCTTTCCTTGGATACCAGGGAGCTAAGGGAGGTATCCAAGAGGTAGCTTGTCCCGATTCTGCACGAGACCATCTCACTCCCGCCCAGCACAGAAGGCCTTAGACCAACTGTGTGAGGAATTTCCCTCAGTGTTAACTCCCACTTTGGGACTCACACATTTATTGGAATACAAAATTCGTCTGACTGATTCCAAGATAGTGAGGTCACATCCGTATAAATTCGCCCCTCCGAAAATGGCCGTTCTAAGGGAGAAGGTTCAAGAGCTGTTAGAGCAAGGGGTCATTGAACCTTCCAATTCCAGTTATGCCTGTCCAGCGTTCCTGGTACCCAAGCCTGGGGATAAGCACCGCATGGTGATTGATTACCGAAAATTAAACGCTAACATTGAGGTGGATTCGGTTCCCCTTCCGGATCTCCACTCGGCTTTTGACTGGTTTAGTGAGGCCAAGTACTTCACCGTAATTGATCTCAATGCCGCATATCACCAAATCCCTTTATCCAAGGAAAGCAGACCTTACACTGCGTTCTGCGTCCCGTGGAATTTATACCAGTATACGCGGGTTCCTATGGGTCTGGCGGTGGGCGCTCAAACCCTCACGCGTCTGCTTGACCTGGTATTTCAGGATGTGAAATTTAAATTTATTTTCAATTATTTAGACGATTTGCTAGTATACAGCAAAACGTATGATGAACATCTATGTTATCTAAGGGAGGTGATGTGCAGGTTGAGAAACGCGGGCCTCACGGTTAATCCGGAGAAAGTGCGAATTGTACAAGAGAGTATATCATTTCTGGGGCATCTGGTCTCGCACCGAGGTGTTACTGTAGACCCTGAAAGGACACAGGGTATTCGGGATTTTCCCCCGCCTAGGGATGCCAAGGGCATCGCCAGGTTCGTGGGCATGGTTAATTTTTACAGAAGATTTATTCCTAACTCAGCAGAGATTGCTGCACCCTTAAACGAGTTGAGAAAGAAGGGAGCTAAATTTGTGTGGGGTGAGAGTCAGCAGAAGGCCTTCGAAACCTTGAAGGAAGCTATCATCTCCCCACCGGTGCTACGGATGCCGGATTTTTCTCAGCCATTCATCCTGCAGACGGACGCGAGCTCGGTGGCGCTCAGGGCGGTTCTGTCCCAAGTCGTTGATGGTGCTAGGCAGCATGTGGCCTTTATTTCCCGAACATTGACCCAGCAGGAAAGAAAGTCTTCCGTGTATGAACTAGAGTGTTTAGCTGTTGTGTACGCTCTAGATAAGTTCAGGCGTTTTCTGGAACACGCTGAGTTTCTGCTCGAGACCGACAATCAGTCTCTCTCTTGGCTTCTTGCTCGTCCCCGGCAACTGGGTAAAATTGGTAGATGGGTGGTCAAGATCTCATCCTTTAAGTTCAAGGTGCAACACATTAGGGGAACTCAAAATGTGGTTGCAGATGCTTTGTCACGAATGTTTTCCCAGCCCAGTGAAGTCAAATCTGAGCAACCCGGTTCTGTTCTACTAGACTTTCCGTTAGCCTTCACTGATGTGTTACCCCATCAGTTGAACGATGAAAAGCTGGGTCCTATCATCCAGAATATAAAGGAGGGTAACGTACAGGCCCCTTACTTCTTGTCCAAGGGCGTCCTGTGTTGCAGAGAAAGAAAGGGACGTGCCACTAAGATCGTGCTGCCTAGCAAGTTAGTGCCCATGGTCTTCAGTTATTATCATAATTCCCCAGTAGGAGGCCACAAGGGAATTTCGAAGACCATTTCCAGCATTAGAAGTCATTTCATCTGGAAGGGCATGGATAGGGACATCGCTACGGGGGTTAAGAGCTGTCATCTGTGTGGCTTGAGTAAACCTGCCCAGAACACTAAGTTAGGGTTGTTGTCATCGGACGTGGCGAACAGACCGATGGAGAAGTTATTCATCGACTACGTGGGACCTTTCCCGCGTAGCAAGTCAGGTAACTCTTACCTACTTGTCTGTGTGGATGCTTTTTCGAAGTTTGCCTGGCTACTGCCCTTACGGCAGGCAACGGCTCGTTTGACCATAAGCGCGCTCCAGAACTACATCTTTCAGCATTTCGGTCTTCCGACCATCATTGTCTCCGACAATGGCCCCCAGTTCATTTCGGGTGAGTTCCGGCGGATGTGTTTCGCCAGCGGAATCAGACATGTAACCACTTCTCCGTATTACCCACAGCCGTCCAATGCTGAGAGATTCAATAGGAATCTCAGGTCCGCACTCATTGCTTATCACGCTGAGCAACAGACCACATGGGACCAGAATCTGAAGTGGTTACAGCTAGCCTTTAATACGGCCCTGCATGACAGTCATAAGGCCGTTCCCTTTGAGATCATGTTTGGATTCTCGCCCGCACTCCCGTTGACTAACTTATGGAATATTGATGATCTTCTACCACGGGAGCCAGATAATGGAACTGCAGAGAGGTGGAAGGAGGCTCGGAAGAATTTGCTGCGAGCGCACGAGCGGGTCCGTCGACGATACAATCAGGGGCGAATTCCTAACCCCTTTCAGACCGGAGACTGGGTCTACTGTCAAAGCCATCCGATCAGCTCAGCTGTGGACAAAAGAGCCGCTAAGTTATGCTATCGTTGGTCGGGGCCATATCGTATCCTGGGGTTCGCGTCACCGGTGACGGCTCGGTTGGAAGAGCCGGGTGGTAATTCGAAGGAGATTACCACGCATATCTCGAAATTGAAGTTATGTAGAAAGGGGTAAACGCGCTGACAGGGGGGGAATAATGGTCTCTGTGTGAGTAGGGATTTTGTCATTTCGACAGGGTGTGCTCCGGGGGTGTTGTCGAGAACGATAGGGTAGCGGGTAGATGTTCCCCACAGTCCCAGTGGTGTTCGTCTACTTCAGGGATGCGCCCCTGCCTGCGCGAGCCTTGGCTTTCTCCATTCGTCCTTATTTCCGGAGGGAGCCATGTCCTTACCTTTAGTCCCAGCCCATGACCTTCCAATCGTCCTTGCCCTTTCCGTCTTTCCGATTTCCTAACCTTCCCCTTAAAAAACAAAAAATCAAAAAAAATAATTCAAAAAAATTAGAAAAGGTAAAATAAAAAAAAAAGGTGTTAGAGAGAGGAATGGTAGCGGCAGGGTGGCCGGGGGCGGTTGTGCACTTCGACCACCCTGCTGCTGCCGGCATGCCCTTGGAGCACACATGTAAAACTTAGCTGTATAGTAGGTAATTATCATATTGACAAGTAGCATTGCTTTGCGTCCGGTCAAGAGTTGGGAGCATTGCATCATGGAGACCATCATTTCCCCTTCTCCCCTTGCCATGTGAGTTGACGGTATTGTTGAAAATGGGTTTCGTTATTGGGGAGTCCCTCCCGTATAAATATAGGGCAAGTGGCCCTGTTAAGGTGGCATTCGTGTTCAGGCTTGAATGGACAAGCCTCAGGAGGTCAGAACTCAGGGAGCTCCCGAACTTTTCTTTCGTCTTTTCTTCTCTGTCCCTTCTTGCTGGGGGCTGGCCCTGATCAGGTCAGCGCGCAGCACCTGCACACTTACACACTACACTTCTTCTTTCATCTCTTTCGTTTTCCTTCTGAGCCTCTGTTCTCCTGAGAGCAAGTGCCGCGGGGCCGTCATGATCACCAAGACCAGTAGGTTCACCTTGGAAGGGGGTACACTGCAGGGTACCCTCCCGAGTTCAAGTGTGGGGCAACCAGGTTGCCCTTTTGGGGTGGGGGTGTCCCGGTGTTTGCATATACCGGCAATCGAAGGTATAAAAATTTCGTCTTTTCAATTATAATATCGAGTATTAACGTCGGAACAGTGAGATTGCTATGGCACTGTTGAGACTGACCGCGCCATCTCGCGGCGCAGTTAGCCGTTCGTTGTGTTACTGATGTAGCTCGCAGTTCCACGCAGTCTTTAAAGGAATCAACAGGCTCCCAACCTCGGACAGACAGTGATTGCGTAGTTTCTTCTCAACCTAATGGCAAGCTAAATTTTCGAGACCTCCCGGGTTCGCGTTCCCAGTCGGAGACTTAGGTCTCTGCTGGTATACCGACACCTTCACCAGCCATGAACCATCCAACACTCAACTGTTCTGAGGAGGGAGCTTGATCACCAGCTACAAGATGCATACCATTCATGCTATTAAGGTGATATAAACTCTTATTATTTTTCGTTGGCCTGGCCCGCTGCTCATCTGTGTTACAAATCTTTTACCTTTTTTTTTAAACCATGTGCTTATGCTGCTAGACAGTCCCATCAGGGGTGTGTCAACTGGACATTCATTATGAACATTATTTGATTTTTATAACATTACTCCATAACTCTAAAGTACTATGATTGTAATTGTGTGCTGCACTGGGGGAGCGTGCCAGAGTTTTTTTTTTACTCTTATATATATTTTTTTTTACATATACAAGGGCCTTAGAGTCATTATACTTTCTATCTAAATTTAAGTCATGTGTTTATTGGTTCTGTTCCGGCTGGTTCAGGACGGGGTTCATAGACTATTCTTATTTTGTTTTAACATTTAAGGGCTGGGGGTTTCGTTTTTCAGGCTGTTTTCGGGTGTAAAATTTCACATAGTTTTTTTTCACTCAAGTTAAGCACACGTTGATACAGTTTTATGCAGGTCTGTCACCTGTCTCATATGGTCTGGCACATGCTGGCACACTTCCACCGTTGCTAGACTACAACATGCTGTTATTGTAAAATTATCTATACACAGATGTCTGACTTTACAGAAAAGAAAATTTATTTTTTTGTGGGCATATACTGATAATTGTGAAATTGTAAAAACATACTTATGCTACTGATCATTGTAACTTAGGTTCTGACTTGCTTGCTGGACCTGTCTGTTGAATTAAATCATTATCATTAAAGAACAAATTCCTGACACAGGGATACATCTGTATTTGTAACACAAGAATTAACATTTTGGAAAATTATGCCGTTATTGTTTAAACTTAGGTGATAAGGGTTTTTACCACTGGTATACACTTCAAGAAACTTAAAGATTTCCATATACTTATAATATGCAACTTATTTAGATGTTATCAATTCATACGGGCCACTATTATCTTGCATTTATTAGTCATTATCATCCTTTCGGTTTTTTTAAATTTTTTCTTGGGTTTAATTTTAATGAAGTAAATGGGTTGTGGTCTTAAAGGATTAATTCCAATTGTGACTGGAAGTTAAATATTTATGATTGCTGGTTTTGGGGCCTTATAGAAATACTGCCTGTCTGCCAGGTCGAACATGAGTATTGTGATGCTATTATGAGTCTATGTGTCTTTGTGTTTCTATATGTGATGTTAATGTTAAGTGTTATTTAAAAGGGGGGGGATTTATATAATTTATGGGATGTTGCTCGATATATATGTTGTCTATTTATACAATTTAAGGAACATGTTGACACTACTAGTCATCATTTATATTGTTATTTGTTGCTGATTGTCATACTTGTACATGTAATGAATTATGGGGGTAACAATAAAAATTGTTATTGTTGATTAACAGCCGAGTTTAATTGCAAGTCCCGTCATACTGGACCCAGTGCATTTTTGGCTTCTCTAGGCTCTTGCCTAGTTTTAAATAACTAGTGGCTTCTCTTTCAAAAAAAATATGTAAATAAAAAAAAAAGGATTTTTTTTAAGAAAGTATAAAAAGGAAAGCGGGGTTACAACATAATTTGCTGCACTGATTAAAAAGACATAAAAATTCTATTTTTGTATTTGGAACTATGTTGAAAATCATTAATAATTGAAAATTAAGTAACACCTATTTGTACATATTTATTATCTTCAGGTAGAAACACACTGTGTATTACAATAACACATCTTTATAAATTATTTATTTATTGTATCTTAATATGCAACACTGTTTTTTCTGGACAAAGCTTTTCAGTGTGTTTACTGTTCTCTAGACTTTTCTACAGCCCTGCAGTTGTGACATGTATCTTGAAAATGGTGAAGGACATGCCTTGTCTAGAACAAAGTGGTTAACAAATTAACAAACAAATGAAAATGTTAAATTATTTTTCCTACAATGTCAGAATTGTAGTATTAAGAAAGGTTTCTTCACTACCTGTAGAAAATAATTTTTATATGAAGGAAATGTTTAATTTATGCTTATAATGCTCTATGCTTATTATGTGGAATTTGTCAGCTCATGCCAGTTCCAGAGTTAGGGTGTTGACACCCATTATATACTTAATCCAATATTAGAAACTAATCTGTAAAGTGAATGTTGTTAAGAATGTAAAATGGAATGCACAATATATACCGGTACAGTATATGCCAGTTCCATATCTGTATAACATACAAGTTTAATGTGTAGAAAAATTATATTTTTTAAGTTATATAAACTTACATTATATTATGTTATGTGTGTATATTATGTTATGTTAAGTTTAGTGTGATAGATTATGTTATGTTATGAAATGCCAAGTTGTATGTATTTATTAAAACATGTATCTGAGTTTACATAGCATTCAGCAAATCAACTATTAGACAATTTCTGTCATCTATATGTTTAAAATATGGTTATGTTAGCCTTATCTTTTGTTCTTATTCATTAAGTATGTAAGTCAGAGAATGATAAATTTATAACCCAGTGAAAGGTGTGTCAGTTCCTGTGTACTCATATCTGGCCTTCAGGTAAAAATCTCGAAATCATAGCCAGTGAATGACTTTCCCAATTATTTTATACTACAGTTATCATATATATGGATATCATGTTTTTCTACCATATATTTTACATTTTTTTCATAACTTTGCATAGTGATGTGCAACTTGTGGAATTCTTAACAAAAAGATAGATTCTTTTAGATTATGCATTTTCATATTTTATTATCCCCTGTTATTATACAGTTAATAACATATTCTGCACTGCATAACATCAGCTATAGCAGTTGGCATAGAATGTTTTGCAGATAACAACACGTACAGGTGCCAACACATCTGCTAACCAAATACAGTGCATTGAGATATAATGTACAGAGTCAAACAATCCATTCTAATTGAAATGGTAAAGACAAGTGAAGAAGAAGGAAGAAACAGCCAACAGTGTGCCTTAGTTTCAACAGTAGGAAACCAGAACAATATGAAGGCTTTTGATTACATCATTACTGAAACTTGTTATTGTCTTACTTGTTATCATATTATTATTGTCATTGGTATGCATACAATTATTAAATGTTTATTTGTTTTCATCTCTTATTTTATTTATTAATTTTATTATTTTCCCTAAAAACTATATGCTTGAGTTATCAACAGTTGTGTCACAAGGATCACTGATGTGCTCCTACTGGAAGAACAGAGTGGATTTCAAAAAGATAAATCCGGCAATGACAGTGTTCTGTCTAGTCTGGCAACTGATAGAGAAAGGAAGGAATATAAATTCTATAAACCCAGGGAAATTTAAACTTAATTTGGCTTTATAGACTATGCAAATGCTTTTGATTGAGTGAACAGGAATATTTTATAGAGAATTATGGAAATGCAAGGTAATCTGAAACCTCTAACAGGCATTATAAAAGAAACATCTAATAGGAGTTATAAAAGGGTTATGTCAAATATCAGTAAATGTCTACAAAAGGGAGTATAAATTGAGTAGGGAAGATAAGAAAAATAAAAAAAATTAATAAATATTATCACATTAAACAACATCATTAAGTGAAATACCAATTTGACTAAAACGAAGAATAGAAGAATATGTAAACAATGTTTTCTTCCAGTCTTACTTATGATGCTAAAACACTGAACTGACTAGAAAATCTGTGTACAACACAGAGCCAGTGAATGATAAACACCACGATACAGAGTACGTGACATCAGCACTGGACAAAAACTCAAACCTATGATCCAGTTACAATGATAATTACTTAAAGTGGGATTTAGCCAGTCATGCTGCAAAACTAATGGGCAATAGATATATAAAGCAAATAACTGAATGGAAACTAAGGCGTGCCTTTCAGAAATAGAGGCAAACTTTCAACAAAATTGTCCAATAATATAATAAAAAAATATATAAAACAAATTCTGTTTGCACCTATAAGCAAGACCAGAGTAAATGGGCAGAATTAAGGGAGGCCTATGTCTCTCATGTTGGGAAGAATGTTATTGTTGCCATACGCTCTGCAGAATCTCAGATACTTTCATGTGCTTCTTAGACTGGTTAGCTACATCTATGATTTTTGTTCATGTATAACTGTTGCTCAGGATTATAGTTTATTGCCTGCATTGCTGCTGTGACTGCTGGATAGGTGAAGGTATGTTAGTATCCTCTTAGTGTTGGGACATTAACAAATGATCTATATCACTGAAAATGATTTAGGGCCAATACAGATCAGGTTACATTACTTTAGAAGTAGCTGTACAGTGAACAAGCAGAGTAATGGGAGTACCATTACTTTAAGACCATCTTTAGTGGCTCTTTGACTAGGTATCTGAATCATTTGGGCTGCGTACACATAGAGTCTAAGTGATATTCATGGAAAACAATCTATCTGAGATGAATTCAACCCACAACATTGTACTTTAGAAGTGAGTGTGATGACTATCGTCACATCTCAACTCTTTGTGCATCAGGAATACAACTTGTTATTATACAGTGTCCTTGTTTAAAGTAAAAGTGTTTAAATTTCACTAATTGAAACTAAAATTACCAAAATGTACTGATAAAAAAAAACAACACATTTAAATTTCCATTGCAGGTTCTCTGAACCAATGAACACTGTGAGCCAGCTACCTTTGGTGTTACTTGTGTTTGAAACAGTGTATAGATATGAGTTTCAGTGTTTAACATCATTCATAATATAACGGGTAGCGATGTTAATAGTACCATGTGCATAAATAACTCAAGAATTTTGTAGCCAGCATATTCTCCCAAGAAGAAGCTATTTAATATATCTCAAATAATGAGAAAAACTATTCTATCAATCATGTTTAAGTAGTTATAGAACATGGATTTTAAAAATCTAGATATATGTATTTTATCAGAGAGGTCATATTACATGAATATAACTGAATATTTCAGGTTTTCTTTCCTTTTATGGGGACTGTGTTAAAATGGGCTTAGTATTACAAGAGCACTATTATCAAGTACAGCTACTAATTACCTGTTTTGTTAATTACTAGATTTTTTTAGATATAGTAAAATTTTTAAACATGAATGTTGAGAATAATATAAATATGTATAATGATTTCTGTTACTGTTCTCTATTATGTAATCTGAAGTTTGCTTTGAGTCTTGTCTACATTCCCATGTAGTGATTATGTCAGGCTGGAATGGTTCAATAGAAAGGTTTTTAGAGGATCCACTGGCAATTATTATTTGATGTACTTAATATGATAAATAAAGGTAGACGAGAAGTTATTTGATGGTTCACCTCTTCCTCACCTGCTACCACCAACTTTGAATCCAATAGGCTTACGTATAACACTGTATCATTTATAACACTCTACAACATGTAAGGGGAGTACAAATGTGCAAGAAATATGTCATGGGAATGCAACCTGCTTATAGATTTTGTCCACAATATAATTTTTGCAACATTTTATGGGCAGGTGGTGATAATAAGAAAACCCATGTACCAGTAGGAATTGAATACTAATTACTATCACATGCGTAAGTACTGGCCATCAGTATCTTGATAACCATTTCATAATTGGTATTCCAGTTGTCAATGAAGAAGTGATGTGAGAATGTTTGCTATATTGCTCATGTTCTCACATGTTGAAACAGTTTAAGAGATGTTTTCAAAGAATAGAAAGTTCCCATTAATATCTGTTAATAATACAGGAAGTCAAAAAACAGTATTTTCTTTAGATAATTGTCCTACAAATCTAATATTTATGTGAGTGTGTGCACACACGTGCGTAGTTTTAATACTGTACCAAAAGTCACAAACAGCAAACAGGAAGTGAATGAAATAAATATTCAATATATATGTGTATGATTGTGTAATTTAAACTTCTTATATAGTATCTCATAGGTAAAATGCATGACATGTTCAGAATATTACAGGACGTACATAAGTCTATGCAAATGTAAGTATAATGCAATCAGCATGTCATGTTTAATTCAATAAGTTCATAATTTTGTGCAGAGTACAGTAATTACTGTTTTTTATTGCTTGTGAGTGTATGTATTGCAACAGATCAGATTTTATTATACTAATAAGGATATAGTAAGTGTGTAAAAATCACAAACAAGTCTGTTATGGAGGAGATGAAAAATTATTTATTATACACACAAATATAGTTTTAAAGAGGTATATTATATTATAAATTGTCATGTATTGTAATTTGCAATAATAGTTTATAATGTTCGATAATATATCAGTTTTATTTGATTGAGGCAACGACCTCAGTATGTGCAATCCTCCACTTCCTACCGCCACTCCCATCCTGGCGTCCTCTTCTTCAGCATCACTCCTTCCTGGCGTCCTCTTCATCCTCTTCTCAAATATGTTAGACACACAATGCTTATTATTTTCCCTAGAATAGTTTATTATTAATTGATATATAAATTTTATCAATCTCAGGGTGAATATGGGTATCAATTTAATAAGGTGTATTAGTCGTACACCTTCCACACAATCTTGAAGTGTTTAAAATTCCCTAAGAGGATATCTTAACTTACACAAAAAGCACTATACTATATTATAATTCTATCTAAATAATTGACCCACTCGGCTCTGTACGCAGAACTTTGTACAGAATACCAAGGATTATGTTAAGTTATACTTTTCTATGTTTGCTTGAGAACAACTCTCTCACGCATGAGCACAACTTCACCTTGCAACTGCAACAGATAGACTGTGTCAATCTTTACTCTACAGAGAATGAATGTTACTGGATTTAATGTTTTCCGATTGGCTAAACCCAAGTCACATGATTGATGCTTTCATCAGATATAAACTTTTCCAGAAAGAGTTTGTATAAATATGCACTAACTTGCATTAAATTATCTACAAATTTTTATGACCCTATTAATGATAAGTGTTTCAAATTGAGTTTTTCCTACTTAAAAAACCATTTATAAAATAGTTATGAACCATAGAGTACACATAAATTGAAGCTATTTACATAAACAATTCATTGTCAAAGTTTCATGTCAATCGGTTAATTACTGCGGAAGATATAGCGATCACACGTTATCACACCCGCACATGCACACAAATTCACTCAAAAAATACATGACAGTAAAGAACACCTTTTTATGAATAATTTGGTATACCCTAGATGCTTCTCCATTTCTAAATACAAAACTTATGGCTGAAAGACAAAGTACCATATTACATAAAACCAATTTACACATGAAAATGCTCGTCATCCATGTGCTCTGATACAAGCAACATAGCTTATCATCCTGTGTTCTGTTGCAGGATTAACCCCACCACATGTAAAAAAATGGAATGGAATATAAAAAAAATTTTTTTTTCCGTTCCCAACTAAATTGACATAACTTCCTCCCAATAATAATAATCATCCAAATAATAACTTCAAAAATCAAAATAAATGAATAGCTTCTATCAAACACATTTCTCAGCTGTCAATTTGACAGCCCTAATGTAAACAAACAAACGCACGTGGCTAGATATCAACAACCTTCCTGAACACAGATAAGCGTATCACACTTCTGACGTCATTTGTCTAAGTCTATGTATACCATAGTACATCCATACATTTTTCCAACATGATCACAATTATTCTTACTTTACACATATTTTTATACAATTTCCTACCATTTTATACCTTCCTACCACCTATATCCTGGCATTTTAGGTTTAATTATCTTTAATATAATATTTTCTTAAGGATGATGCATGGAACTTCCCTATCACCCTGTTTGTATTTGGGTTTGTAACAATGTATGTATTTTTACCCACTTGTTCCGATAAAATATATGGACCGTTGTATAATCTAAAGAATTTGGCTGCAGTATTATCTTCCCCGTGGCCTACATTTAAAGCTTGCAGGAGTACCTTCTCTCCAGTTTTGAATGTTACCAGTTTGTGATCTGCATTAAACTTCTCCGTCCGTTCTTTGGCACATTTTTTTATGCATCTCCTGGCCTCTATCTTTTTAACCAAATTTGAAATAAGCAAATTCTGCGTTGCAATCCTCCTGATGCACCCATCCCAGACACGCTTTGGCATTTCCCCGGTTTGTAGTTCGTTAGGTGTACATCCTGTCGTGTCATTGTAATTCCCGTTGATGGACGCCTCGAAAAACTCGAGATAATCTGGCCACCTACTCTGATTGGTATTACAATAAGTACGAAACAGACGCCCTAACTCCCTGTTGACCCTTTCGGCGAGGTTACCTTGCGGTCTCCGGATTGCTGTCAACACTGCCTGTATATTGTGCTTCTCTAATTCGGACTGCCACTTCTTGTTGGTGAATTGCTTACCCTGGTCAGATAGAATTTTCTTCACTGGACCATATTTCGGAATGTATTTATTTAATACAACATTTAATACTGCCATCGTGATAGGTCGTCCAATTGCATATAAACTTACGTTTTTAGAGAATGCATCTGTGCAAACAACCAGGTTCTACATACCCCTTGCAGCACGTGTTAGCGGACCTAAAAAATCGATACACAGTAGATCATTCTTATTCTTGGTAATGATGTTACCAATCTCCACATAGGTGTGTTGGTTTGGGTATTTAGCTGTCTGGCATATGTGACATGTTTGCAAAATAGACTTAACTTTCCTTGCCATGTTCAACCATACGAAGTCTTCCCTCATCGCCTAATAACATTTATAAGCTCCAGCATGAGCAAGACTTTCATGACAAGCTCAAGTTAAATCTTCTACGATATTATCAGGAACCATTGTCCATCGATTATTTTGTACAGTATATCCCTGTCGATTCTGTATTTCGGGTTGTCTTGCCTTTGTATTTCTTCAAACATTTTTCTTAATTTTGCGTCCTTCTGTTGTTCAAGATTTACCAATTTCAACCTATCCTTTAAGTCATCTGGTAATGTATACTTTACTGCTAAAATTTTTAAAATCGATTTATGTTTATTTAAAATATTATTTACTTGTTTTCGTTGACCATCTGTTATATCCTTATCATGCGCTCTACCGTTAGCTGCTATCTTATCTAAGCGATTAACAACCGGCTTTTGTATATCACCGGGCCTACAACGATCAGCTGTGTCCTCATACCGACTTACAGCACTGTGCGAATAACCCAAATTAATTTTATGTTTTGTATTTTTAACTATGCATTCTAGTGTTTTATTAGTGAAATCAATTGTAGCGTGTATTTCCCTTAATGTGTCAGTGCCTACTATAACGTCGTACACTAGATTTTTGACTATAAGAACGGGTATTTCCATTTCCATCCCTTGTGAATTTATTGTGATAAGTGCTTGCTTATTAATAGTTTGTGAATCACCTGTGGCTGTCGTGACAACTGTATTGTTGACAGGTAAGATCGGTGCTTTTTAAATTGGTGTCTATGTTTGTTAATGAATTTTTCACTGATTAGAGAAATTTGCGCACCCGTATCGAATAATTCATTTCTGACACATCCATTAATTTTCGCTCTCACAACAATATCATCATCATTCTTATTTCTAACATTTTCCACATCATCATCAACACAATTATTATATATTAATTCATCTCTAATGTCAACAGGATATAGGCCTGAAGCAATGTATACATTCTTACCACTAGTATTGTTCACATAAGATTTTTGATGTTTAAAAGGAATAAATCCCAAATGTTTAGTACCAAGCCACGTGTTGTTCAATCAAATATATTGGAACTTACCGTCTGCGGCTTTTCAGAAACAGCGTCTTTATAAAATTTACATGTTTCGGGACCCTTGTCCCATCATCAGAATTTAAAAATAATTGTGTATCATTTAAATTTGATACACTTGTCAAACACTTAAAATATTAAAATCCAATATAAAAATAACTTAATATAACATAATAATATAATATTTACAGCGAGTGCGAAGGTTACCGATGTACATCGTATGAAAACCGACCGCGCACTGATTTACGTCTCGCTCCCACCACGACAATAGCGCAAGGCAGTGTTGTACAATACATTTGACTTGAAGACCAATTTATCATTTAAAACATGCGGCTTGGTATCAGTATTATTGTGTGCTTTATAAATTTCGTACTCTTCAAGAGCGTTCAAATATCGCCCTTTCTTACATATGTGAAGGGGTTTCAAATTAGTTTTAAAATTAGTGTAGCTATGATTTTCGGAAATGAGGTGTTCTGCAAATTTTGACTTGATATTGTCCAAACTGTGAAAATGTGTAGGCGGCCTATGTTCTATAAATCTTTTTAAAAAACCACGTCCTGTCTGGCCCACATTTATCATAGCTACACTAATTTTAAAACTAATTTGAAACCCCTTCACATATGTAAGAAAGGGCGATATTTGAACGCTCTTGAAGAGTACGAAATTTATAAAGCACACAATAATACTGATACCAAGCAGCATGTTTTAAATGATAAATTGGTCTTCAAGTCAAATGTATTGTACAACACTGCCTTGCGCTATTGTCGTGGTGGGAGCGAGACGTAAATCAGTGCGCGGTCGGTTTTCATACGATGTACATCGGTAACCTTCGCACTCGCTGTAAATATTATATCATTATGTTATATTAAGTTATTTTTATATTGGATTTTAATATTTTAAGTGTTTGACAAGTGTATCAAATTTAAATGATACACAATTATTTTTAAATTCTGATGATGGGACAAGGGTCCCGAAACATGTAAATTTTATAAAGACGCTGTTTCTGAAAAGCCGCAGACGGTAAGTTCCAATATATTTGATTGAAGATTTTTGACACTGTTGTTTGTTACGGTACGTTTTATTTGCAATTTTATCCTTAGTTTTATTTATATTTTTCAATTTATTGCACGGACTCACGCCGTGCAACCCAACTCGTTTTTTGGTTGCTCTTCGCTGGTACTTGTTTCGGTAATTGCCGATACACTTCTTTGATTGAACTTTTGGAAATTAGGTTTGTTTTTAAATTGTTGTGGTTGTTTGTTGTTGTTGTTGTTTTTGTGGTTGTTGCGTGTGAAATTGTTTACGAACCGTTTCACTATTATTATTACTATTATTTTGACTGTCAACATTATCCCATTTGGTTAACAATTGGAGTAGTTCCTCAAATGATTTAATATCTTGTGTAATTACAGCATTTTGAATACCGCGTCCGAAATGATGGGCTAATTCATTTATCATCTCTGGCTCTGACATTTCTGGTTCTAGATACTTCGCACGAGATATGAGTTGGATTAAATAATTTTCTTTAGACCCTTTATACTGGAATACCTACTAAACTCCAGCTGTACACGTATTTTTCGCTGTATCTCGCTGTTCCAGTATCTCGCCCTAAAATGTTGTACCAGATCTTGATATGTAACTATTTTATCTTGTACTACGGTGAACCACTCAGCTGCAGTGCCCTTTAATCTTTTGACTACATAGTTTTTTATCCATCTCACTTAGGGTGTCGCCTATTGCGTCCATGTCTCGCTGGCAGTTCTTCAGGAAAAGAAGCGGATTTTCACTATCTTTACTGAAGAACTTTAACTGCGGTTTGTTTTCTTCTAAAGTTCTATATATGAACGTGGTCTGGTTTCTCTGTTGTCGAGGTACTCTGGAGTTGGGTCAGCTGTTGTTTCAATTTTTGTATCTGCTGATCTTGTTCAGCTACGAGCTCACTTACCGTATATGTGTGTTGAACTACTCTTTCCTCTATCCCAGTGATTTTAGATTCACAGTCGTTGATGCGAGAATTGTTCGCTTCTAAAGCGGTCTCAATATTGCTGCGAATTATTTCTACCTTTTCGCCTATACGTTTTTCTGTTGACACTAAGAGTTGTTTACCTTGTTTAGCCTGCTCATGAACAGCGGTAAAAATTCGTTTATTTTCATCAGGAAGTGATTTATTTTGTTTGGTCGCGTCTTTCTGTATCTTTTGGATACTCGCCAATATTGAGGCCAGTGTAGTTTACATATCAACTGATGGAGTTTGAGACTCGGCCATATTTACAGTTATTTTTTTTAATTTAGTAAATATTATTATATTTTTACTTCCATGTTCCATAAGGAAATGGAAGTATGGTGATGGCAAAAAAAATCGTGTTCGAGATTATTGCAGATTCTGATTGTACTACCATCAAAACATGAAAAAAGTCATTTTTCGAAAAGTGTCTGTGTGTCTGTGTGTGTCTGTCTATAGATTTTTACTTCCGTGTTCCTTAAGGAATTGGAAGTATGGTGATGGCAAAACAAAATCGTGTTAGAGATTATTGCAGATTCTGATTGTACGACACTCAAAACATGAAAAAAAGTCATTTTTCGAAAAGTGTGTGTGTGTGTGTGTGTGTGTGTGTGTGTCTGTCTGTCTGTAGATTTCTTTCTATGGCAAACGATAACAGCCGCAAATTCAAACAGAATAAATTAATTTTTTGCATACAGCCCTGATTTGTAGAGTAATTAAGAACTATTGTTTTTGGTGAAGATCGGTTATGGGAAAGGGGTAGTTTACCGACAACGGGGTTTTTTAATAAAGGGTAACTTTTTTCTATGGCAAACGATAACAACCAAACATTCAAACAGAATCAACTACTCTTTTACATACAGCCCTGAATTATAGAGTTCCCAAGACCAATTGTTTTTGGTGAAGATCAGTTAAGGGAAAGGGGTAGTTTACCAACAACATTTTATATTTTAACAAGGGTATTTTCTATGGCAAACGATAAGAGCCGCAAATTCAAACAGAATCAAATACGTTTTTGCATACAGCCCTGATTTGTAGAGTACTCCAGATCTATTGTTTTTGGTGAAGATCGGTTAAGGGAAAGGGGGAGTTTACCGGCAACGTTTTATGTTTTAAAAGGGTATTTTATATGGCAAACGATAAGAGCCGCAAATTCAAACAGAATAAAATACGTTTTTGCATACAGCCCTGATTTGCAGAGTACTCAAGATATATTGTTTTTGGTGAAGATTGGTTAAGGGAAAGGGGTAGTTTACCATCAACGTTTTATGTTTTAAAAGGGTATTTTCTATGGCAAACGATAGGAGTTGCAAATTCTAACAAAATCAAATAATTTTTTGCATACACCTCTGGTTTGTAGAGTACTCAAGTCCTATTGTTTGTGGTGAAGATCGGTTAACGGGAAGGGGTAGTTTACCTGCAACATTTTTCTTATCAAGGGTAATTTTTTTCTATGGCAAACGATAAGAGCCGCAAATTCAAACAGAATCAAATAATGTTTTGCACACAGCCCTGAATTGTAGAGGACTGAAGGTCTATTGATTTTGGTGAAGATCGGTTTAAAGAAAGGGGTAGTTTACCTGCAACTTATTATTTTGACAAGGGAATGTTTGCCTATGACGAACGATAGCTGCTGTAAATTAAAAAAAAAATCAAAACTTTTTTTGCAAACGTTCCTAAATTGTAGAGAACTCAAGGCCTGTTGATTTTGGTGAAGATCGGTAAAGGGAAAGGGGTAGTTTACCAGAAACATGTTATGTTGTAACAAGGGAAATGTTTTCATGACGAACGATAACTGCTGCAAATTGAAACAGAATCAAATATTTTTTTCCTTGCATCCCTGCATTGTAGAGTACTGAAGGTCTATTGATTTTGGTGAAGATCGATTTAGAGAAAGGGGTAGTTTACCTGCAACGTTTTATGTTTTAACAAGAGTAAAGTACTTAATTTTTATAAATAAAGTATCTTGATAAGAAGCTCATAATAATCCACTGTAGAAACGCAGATGAAATATCTATAAATGTAGTGGTTAGGTGAACGGGGTGGGGAGGTAATTTTCTATAAATGAAAATTATAGTTGAAGGGGGAGGGGAGAATTTTTTATGAGTACTACGTTATCGGCAACAAAGAAGTAGTTCTTTGTTAAAATTCCTTCCCGGGCTATTTAGCCGTAGTCCAATGTTTTCTGCAAAACCAGACTTTTCGGCAGTGCCATCGACTTCCATCTCAGTGAAAATCGAGTTGGAAAACGTGAGGTGGTATACGTTAGTGGCCACAGTACTGTGGTTTAAGGCTGAAGCAATAAGTAGAAAGAAGTAGTTTCTATGGAAATATTTCGTTTCGAATATGATTTTAAATATAAATCTTAGAACATGGAAGTCATGTATAGTTCTCCATACCGATATTTTTTCTATGGCAAACGATAACAGCCGCAAATTCAAACAGAATGAAATAATTTTTTGCATAGATCCCTGATTTGTAGAATACTCACGATCTGTTGTTTTTCGTAAAGATCGGTTAAGGGAAAGGGGTAGTTTACCAGCAACATTTTATATTTTTATGAGGGTATTTTCTATGGCAAACGATAAGAGCCGAAAATTCAAACAGAATCAAATAAGTTTTTTGCATACAGCCCTGATTTGTAGAGTACTCAAGATCTATTGTTTTTGGTGAAGATCGGTTAAGGGAAAGGGGTAGTTTACCAGCAACGTTTTATGTTTTAAAAGGGTATTTTCTATGACGAACGATAACTGCCGTAAATTCAAAGAGAATCAAATAATGTTTTGCGTACAGCCCTGAATTTTAGAGTACTCAAGACTTGTTGTGTTTGCTGAAGATCGGTTAAGGGAAAGGGGTAGTTTACCTGCAACGTTTTTTTTTATCAAGGGTAATTTTTTTTCTATGGCAAACGATAACAGCCGCAAATTAAAATAGAATCATATAATGTTTTACATACAGCACTGAATTGTAGAGTTCTCAAGACCTGTTGGTGTTGGTGAAGATCAGTTAAGGGAAAGGGGTAGTTTACCTGCAACATTTTATGTTTTAGCAAGGGTAATTTTTTCTATGACGAACGATAACTGCCGTAAATTCAAAGAGAATCAAATACTTTTTTGCATGCGTTCCTGAATTGTAAATGAATGAAGGCCTTTTGATTTTGGTGAAGATCGGATAAGAGAAAGGTGTAGTTTACCTGCAACTTTTTTTTTATTAAGAGTAATTTTTTTTCTATGGCAAAGGATAGCCGTAAATTCAAACAGAATCAACTACTTTTTTGCGTAACTTTTGAATTATACAGAACTCAAGGTTAGTTGATTTTGTCGAAGATCGGTTAATGGAAAGGGGTAGTTTACCTGCAACATTTTATGTTTTAACAAGGGTAATTTTTTCTATGACGAACGATAACTGCCGTAAATTCAAAGAGAATCAAATACTTTTTTGCACGCGTTCCTGAATTGTAAAGAAATGAAGGCCTGTTGATTTTGGTGAAGATCAGTTAAGGGAAAGGGGTATTGTACCTGCCACTTTATTGATATGTGCCTGTGTTGTAGAGGACTCAAGGCCTGTTGATTTTGGTGAACATCGGTTAGGGTGAAAGGATAGTTTACCTGAAACATTTTTTGTTGTAACAAGAGTAAAGTACTTAATTTTGATAAATAAAATATCCTGATAAGAAGATCTTAATAATGCACTGTAGAAACGTAGATGAAATATCTATAAATGAAGAGGCTAGTCGATCGGGGTGGGAGTAATTTTCTACAAATGAAAATTATAATTGTAAGGGGAGGGGATAATTTTTTATATATGTACTACGTTATCGGCAACAAAGGAGTAGTTTGTTGTTAAAATTCCTTCCCGTTCTGTTTGGCCGTAGACCAAAGTTTTCTGCAAAACTAGACGTTTCGGCAGTGCCATCGACTTCCATCATCAGTGAAAATCGATTGCGATAGCGTGAGGTGGTATACGTTAGTGACCACAGTACTGTGGTTAAGGCTGAAGCAGTAAGTAGAAAGAAGTAGTTTCTATGAAATATTTCATTTCAAAAATGATTTTTTTTTGGCAAACGATAACAGCCGCAAATTCAAACAGAATCAAATAATGTTTTGCCTACATCTCTGAATTGTAGAGTTCTCAACACCTGTTGTTTTTGGTGAAGATCGGTTAAGGAAAAGGAGTAGTTTACCTGCAACATTGTATATTTTAACAAGGGTATTTTCTATTGCAAACGATAACAGCCGCAAATTCAAACATAATAAAATAATTGTTTGCATGCTACTCTGAATAGTAGAGTCCTCAAGACCTATTGTTTTTGTTGAAGATCGGTTAAGAGAAAGGGGTAGTTTACCTGCAACGTTTTATGTTTTACCAAGGTAAAGTACTTAATTTTGATAAATAAAGTATCCTGAAAAGCAGATCATAATAATCCACTGTAGAAACGTAGATGAAATATCTATAAATGAAGAGGTGGGGGTAATTTTCTATAAATGAAGGGGGGTAATTTTCTATAAATAAAATTGATTGTAGAAGGGGGAGGGGATAATTTTTATTTATGTCATGTGTACTACGTTATAGGCAACAAAGAAGTAGTTTGTTGTTAAAATTCCTTCCCAGGCCGTTTGGCGTGGTCCAATGTTTTCTACAAAACCAAACGTTTCGGCAGTACTATCGACTGTTATCATCAATGAATATCGAGTGCGCTAACGTGAGGTGGTATACGATAGTGACCACAGTACTGTGGTTAAGGCTGAAGAAAGATGTAGTTTCTATGAAAATATTTCATTTCGAAAATGATTTTAAATAAAATCTTAGAACCTGGAAGTCATGTATGTTTCTCCATACCGATATTTTTTTATGGCAAACGATAACAGCCGCAAATTCAAACAGAATCAAATAATGTTTTGCATACATCCCTAAATTGTAGAGTTCTCAAGACCTATTGTTTTTGGTGAAGATCGGTTAATGGAAAGGGGTAGTTTACCAGCAACGTTTTATGTTTTAACAAGGATATTTTCTATGGCAAACGATAACAGCCGCAAATTCAAACAGAATCAAATAATATTTTGCATACAGCTCTGATTTGTAGAATACTCAAGACCTATTGTTTTTGGTAAAGATCGGTTAAGAGAAAGGGGTAGTTTACCAGCAACGTTTTTTGTTTTAACAAGGGTATTTTCTATGGCAAACGGTAACAACCGCAAATTCAAACAGAATCAAATAATTTTTTGGATACAACCCTGAATTGTAAACTTGTCAAGATCTGTTATTTTTGGTGAAGATCGGTTAAGGCAAAGGGGTAGTTTACCAGCAACGTTTTTTGTTTAACAAGGGTATTTTCTATGGCAAACGATAACAGCCGCAAATTAAAACAGAATCAAATAATGTTTTGCATACCTTCCTGAGCTATAGAGAACTCAATTTCTGTTGATTGTGGTGAAGATCGGTTTAGGGAAAGGGGTAGTTTACCTGCAACATTTTATGTTTTAACAACGGTAATTTTTTTCTATGACAAAAGATAACTGCCGCACATTCAAACAGAATCAAATATTTTTTTGCATACGTTCCTCAATTCTAAAGAATGAAGACCTGTTGATTTTGGTGAAGATCGGTTAAGGGAAAGGGGTACTTTACCTGCCACATTTTATGTTTTAACAAGAGTAATTGTTTCTATGACGAACTGCCGTACATTTAAAAAAATCTAATAATTTTGCGCATATCTTCCTCAATTGTAGATAACTCAAGGTTTGTTGATTTTGTTGAAGATCGGTTAAGGGAAAGGGGTAGTTTACCTGCCACATTTTATGTTTTAACAAGAGTAATTGTTTCTATGACGAACGATGACTGCCGTACATTTAACAGAATCAAATAATTTTTCGCATATCTTCCTCAATTGTAGATAACTCAAGGTTTGTTGATTTTGTTGAAGACCGGTTAAGGGAAAGAGGTAGTTTACCTGCAACATTTTATGTTGTAACAAGAGAACGTTTTTCATGAAGAACGATAACTGCTGTAAATTCAAACAGAATCAAATTATGTTTTACAAATGTGCCTGAGCTATAGAGAACTCAATATATGTTGATTTTGGTGAAGATCGGTTAATAGAAAAGGGTAGTTTACCTGCAACATTTTATGTTTTAAAAGGGTAATTTTATTTTTATGATAACTGCCGCATATTCAAAGAGAATCAAATAATTTTTTCATACATTCCTGAAGTTTTAAGTACTCAAGACTTGTTGATTTAGGTGAAGATCTGTTATGGGAAAGGGGTAGTTTACCTGCAACATTTTATGTTTTAGCAAGGGTAATTTTTTTCTATGGCAAACGATAACAGCCGCAACTTCAAACAGAATCAAATAATGTTTCGCAAACAGCCCTGAAATGTAGAGGACTGAAGGCCTGTTGATTTTGGTGAAGATCGGTTAAGAGAAAGGGGTAATTTATCTACAACGTTTTGTTGTAAAAGGGTAATCTTATTTTTATGACGGATGATAACTGCCGCATATTGAAAGAGAATCAAATAGTTTTTTGCATAAATTCCTGAAGTTTTAAGTACACAAGTCCTGTTGATTTTGGTGAAGATCGGTTAAGGAAAATGGGTAGTTTACCAGCCACCTTTAATGTTTTGACAAGAGTAATTGTTTCTATGACAAACGATAACTGCCGCACATTAAAACAGAATCAAATAATGTTTTGCATACATCCCTGTGTTGTAGAGGACTCAAGACCTTTTGATTTTGGTGAAGATCAGTTAAGAGAAAGGGGTAGTTTACCTGCAACGATTTATGTGATAACAAGGGTAATTTTTTTTTTGACGAACGATAACTGCCGTAAATTCAAACATAATCAAATAAGTTTTTGCATACTTCCCTATATTGTGGAGATCTCAAGGTCTGTTGATTTTGGTGAAGATCGGTTAAGGGAAAGGGGTAGTTTACCTGCAACATTTTATATTGTAACAAGAGACATTTTTTCATGACGAACGATAACTGCCGTACATTCAAACAGAATCAAATTGTTTTTGACATATGTACCTGAGTTGTTGGAGACTCAAGGCCTATTGATTTTGGTGAAGATCGGTTACGGGGAAAGGGCAGTTTACCTGAAAAATCGTTTGTTGTAACAGGAGTAAAGTACTTAATTTTGATAAATAATGTATCCTGATAAGAAGATCTTATTAATCCACTGTAGAAACGTAGATGAAATATCTATAAATGAAGAGGCTAGTTGAACGGGGTGGGGGTAATTTTCTATAAATGAAAATTATAGTTGAAGGGGGAGGGGATAATTTTTATATGTGTACTATGTTATCGGCAACAAAGTAGTAGTTTGTTGTTAAAATTCCTTCCCGGGCTGTTTAGCTGTAGTCCAATGTTTTCTGCAAAACCAAACGTTTTTGGTGGCCGTCGACTGCCATGATCAGTGAAAATCGGGTGCAATAACGTGTGGTGGTATACGTTAGTGACCACAGTACTGTGGTTAAGGCTGAACCAATAAGTGGAAAGAAGTAGTTTCTATGGAAACATTTCATTTCGTAAATGATTTTAAATATAAATCTTAGAACATGGAAGTCATGTATGGTTCTCCATACCGATATTTTATTTATCGTAACGGCGATATTTTTAATACTTATTATTACGAATAACTGTCAGATTATCTATAATATAACGCGCTAGGTAGTGTGTCCGTCATCGGTATGTTACCATAGTAACAAGTAAATAAACAAATGGTATTTACCGGCATCGAATCCGTTCCTGTAGTTTTTAATGTTTTTACTATGCGATTGTGTTTTGTAATTTTTTGTAATTATGTTTTGTAATTTTGTATACAGGTACGTCTATATATTTTGTAATTGTCCTATATTTCTGTATAATATAACGCGGTAGGTAGTGTGTCAGTCATCGGTATGTTACCATAGTAACAAGTAAATAAACAAATGATATTTACCGGCATCGAATGTATACATTTATCCGTTCCTATAGTTTTTAAAGTTTTTACTGTGCGATTGTGTTGATATGTTTTGTAATTTTGTATACAGGTACGTCTATATATTTTGTAATTGTCCTATATTTCTGTATATGTTTTAATTGTGATATTTATGTTTATACGTATTTCTGATGATCCAATGAATAAGTAATGAAATACGATCAAATATGCTTCCTAAACGCCAGCAACCACCAACTGCTGAAGAAATTGCAGCAAAAAAAGCACGTAATGCTGAAGCTCAAAGACGCCGTAGAGCGGCCATGTCAGAAGAGCAGTTTCAAGCAGAATGTGAAGCTAATGTTGTAAGTCACCGGCAACACAGAGAAAACATGCCACAAAATCAACTTCAACAAGAGCGCGAGGCAAACGCTGAAAGACAAAGGGTTGCACGCCAACATCAAAGAGGACGTCTGAGTAGATATGTCCGATCCCGCAACACCGCTTTGCTTCCCGAAAACTTCAATGAAGACGAAATTGAAGAAAGTTATCTTGGCCCAATGGACGCTAAATGTCCATTTTGCAAAGCCACGAATTTCAAAAATGAATTAATGTCAAATTGCTGCCATAAAGGGACCATTGCATTAGATGAAATACGAATGCATCCCTTCATTACAAATTACATGAATGGATCTGATCAAAATTCCAAAAATTTCATGGAAAACATAAGATCCTACAAAAGTGCAATGGCGTTTGCCTCAATGGGAGCACAAGTTAACCAATCAGTGACCAGACGTTCAGGTCCTTTTTGTTACAGAATCCATGGGCAAATTTATCACGCTACATCTGCATTACACCCAAATCAAGGTGAATTACCAAAGTATGCCCAACTCTACATTTTGGATTCGGCCCAAGCCTTGACAGAAAGAATGAACAATCAAGCAAACAATGGATGCATTCGTGTCGTAATGGAGAACCTCCAAAAACGTCTTGGAGATATCAATCCGTTCTCTAGAGAATACAAGAACATGCTCAAATTTGAACAAGACGAAATGCTAAAGGCAAATCGGGAAAACCGAACGCCAATTGAATATAGCATGACTTTCTTGAGAGAAAGAGTAAATACTGTGCTCCCCGGCAGAACCAACGCTCCCACTGCCAGAGGAGAAATTGCTGCCGTTTTTCACAGTGCAGATGATGCACCCCCAGAAAATCGGGATATTACAATTTATCCGAAAAGCGGAATTTTACAAAATATATCCATCCTGAGTAGATTCTGTGACCCAATGTGCTACCCTTTGCTTTTCCCATATGGCGATTCAGGGTGGACCACAGATCTGAAGAAAGCTGTTGGTCAAGGAAATGTGTCCCAGCTTCAATGGTATTCATACCATTTTGCCATTCCTGATGGAAAGTTTAACGAGTTCCTCAACGCAGGAAAGCTGACTCACCAATTCATGGTTGATGCCTATTGCAAGACCGAGGCAAACCGTTTGAATTGGTTTCGAAAAAATCAAAACAGTAAGAGCTGAAGACTATGATGTTCTTCACCGATTTGTGAACAACCACAATTTTGAGGACGTTAACATATTGCCTGGAAAGAAAGTTATATTGCCTTTAACCTTCAAGGGAGTCCAAGAAATATGGCTCAAAATTACCAAGATGCTATGGCCATGGTCAGGAAATATGGCAAACCTGACTTATTTGTAACATTCACGTGCAATCCTAAATGGAGGGAAATCAGGGAAAACTTACTTCCCGGTCAGCAACTATGCGACCGGCCTGATTTAGTAGCAAGAGTGTTTGAGTTGAAACTGAAATTGCTACTTGAAGACTTAACCAAACACCATAGATTTGGACGTGTTAGGGCTATGCTCCACGTGATCGAGTTCCAAAAACGTGGTCTACCACATGGGCACATATTGCTATTTATGGCCCCGGAAGACAAAGTCTGGGAGAATGAAAGAATTGACAAAATTGTCTGTGCAGAACTCCCTGATAAAGATGCCCACCCGAGGCTACATGAAATTGTAAAATCCTGTAAATAGTGAGAGAGGGGGGTACTGAAACACAATGACGTCATCATGTTCCAGTACCCCCCTACATCCGGGGGGATTCTAAAACAGCTAGCTCTGACGTCATCGTGACGTCACTGGCCTATGTCAGGTATCTCTGATGTCATCGTGACGTCACTGGCTATGTTCGCGGTTCGCAGTTCACCGTTCGCGGTTCACCGTTCGCGGTTCGCTGTTCGCGGTTCGCCGTCCGGCGGCAGCCTGGTCACCGCCAGGGCCGCCGCCTGGACGTCGTCGTAGATTGGTGATAAATTCGAATGTGTGTGTCTGTGGTAAGTATATATTGTGTTTGTCAAGTTCCGCGAAACTCTCGATGACTTGGTCCCTCAGTACATAATTGAAAATGAATTCACTTGTAAAAAATTGAATATCGCACATCCATGCTCAGAAGATAAGTATTACCATATATAATATTCTGATTGATATGTAATTTTCTATAGGTAAATGTGATTATTGTTGGTTATGTATAATGAGAACGTATGTGTTGATGGTAAATATATTTCACTTTTGACGGTGAGGCTGTGTAACTTGAATTGACGGGCAATGAAGTGATTGATTGTGTATGATTGGTGGGGGTTAAATTTAATGTTGGCGGCGAAGAGGCTGAGTGAATTGTATTGACAGGTCTTGTTGTCAATTTGTACATAATGCCTCGTATGCTGTGGAAAGTGTGTATATACCACATAATTGTACATAATATCCAGTATGTCGCGGAAGGCAAGTAACAAATATAAGTTCGTGCACTCGCTCGTGTATGCAGCGCGTAATTGAAAACCACTTCACTTGCTAAAATTGTGTAACACATATCATGCATGGAAAAGGATAGTTGAAAATGTATCTGTGTGGTAAGTATATATTGTAATAATAAAAAAGTCTGTACATAATAACTGCGAAACTCTCGATGACTTGGTCCTTCAGTTGAAAAATCAATTCACTTGTAAAATTGAATATCGTAAATCCATGCATAGAAGATAAATATTACTATATATGTTATTCTTATTGATATGTAATTTCTATCGCACGCACGTAGAAAAAGAAGCTGTAGTGTCGTTTACATTTATTGTAAGAAATACACAAGATATGTACTGCATAAGTGAACACCACTTCACATATAAAACACGCATCATGCATGGAAAAATAATTACAGTTTATATTAATCTGCTGGTTTTGTAATATCTGTGAGTTAATTTTAATAACAGGACGCAAGCCGTGAATGATGTAATCGACTCCCGCTGAGACCTTCACACAGCATGCACGTGTGGAGTTTTTTATATCCGCTTACATCAGGATGCTGACTGACCATCTGTTATTGCAGCGTGTGAACATAGTGAGGGCGGGGGGGGCTTTATTACGTACATAAATTTGTTTAATAACACAACGCAAGCCGTGGATGATGTAATCGGCTCCCGCCGAGATCATCAGACCATCTGTTATCGCAGCGTGTGAACATAGTTGGGTGGTGGGGGGCTTTATTCAACTTAGACGTACATGTTACCATCTCTTTCACTTTCATCATTGAGTGGGCTTTTCGATATTGTATAAAAGATCAACGAATTGCTCTCAACGACACATCATTCGTCGAGACTAAACTGGAACTCGTACAGGGTGAGTTTGTTTTTTAAAATATTCTTTAGTTTCTAAAGTGTATTATAATCAAGCAATTATTTTAAATAAAATTGATTTTTTAATTAGTTGTACGTAATAACACATGAATGGACGTTGTGCAACACTCGTTCTAGCTTGTATATTGAGTGGTGAATAGTGATAATGTTCGAAGGACTTTTGAAATTAAATACAATAAAAATGTTAAAGCAATACCGCTTAATTAAAAACAAATAAAATACATGTAATCAAATATATTACAATTTAAAATACATAATATGTAAACGCGCACAGTAGTGACAATTACAAAATACATAATATGTAAACAACTGCAATTTTGTAGGAAATACATCTAAGTAAACTAAGTACAAGTTAAAATAAACAAGTGCACTATGACAAATGTCTACAATTAAATTCAAAAATGTAATATGTGTAATCAAAATAAATATTATGTAAACGCACACAGTAGTGACAATTACTGTGACAATTACTATTAAGTGACAATTACAAAATACAATTAACACATGCACAATGACAATTGTGTACAATTAAATCAAATGAATTATGTGTAAACCACATTATATTATAAGTTAAAATACAATATGTAAACGCATACACAATTGCGTATAATTAAAACAAATGAAATATGTGTAATTACAAATTAAAATACATAATATGTAAACGCACACACATACAAGGACAATTGTGTACAATTACATCAAATGAAAATAAGTGTAAGCACATTATATTTTAATTTAAAATACCATTTGTAAACGTGTGCAATGACAATTATGCACAATTATACATGCTAAGTAATACATACGAAATATATTTGTTAATTCAGAAGATGCCTATCTGGCCTTACTCTAAAATGTCCACCACGTAAGCCTTGTCTTATTATGTAGACATAAGCACATTGACAACTGTGTACAATTAAATCAAATGAAATATGTGTAAGCACATTTAATTATAAGTTAAAATACATTATGTAAACGCACACACAATCGTGTATAATTAAGACAAATGAAATGAAATACATCTAAGTACAAGTTAATATACGATATGTAATCGTGACGCACAGGCAGTGACAATTGCGTGCGTGTGTGTGTGTGTGTGTGTGTGTGTGTGTGTGTGCAATGACATTTATGCACAATTATACATGATAAATGAAGATTTCCACTCGGTCTTACTCTAAAATGCACACACAATTGCGTATAATTAAAACAAATGAAATACATGTAATTACAAATTAAAATACATAATATGTAAACGCACACACATACGATGACAATTGTCTACAATTACATCAAATGAAAATAAGTGTAAGCACATTATATTTTAATTTAAAATACCATTTGTAAACGTGTGCAATGACATTTATGCACAATTATACATGATAAATGAAGATTTCTACTCGGTCTTACTCTAAAATGCACACACAATTGCGTATAATTAAAACAAATGAAATACATGTAATTACAAATTAAAATACATAATATGTAAACGCACACACATACAATGACAATTGTCTACAATTACATCAAATGAAAATAAGTGTAAGCACATTATATTTTAAGTTAAAATACCATTTGTAAACGTGTGCAATGACAATTATATACAATTATTCATGCTAAATAATACATACGAAATATATTTGTTAATTTAGAAGATGCCTATCTGCCCTTACTCTAAAATGTCCACCATGTAAGCCTTGTCTTATTATATAGACATAAGCACAATGACAATTGTGTACAATTAAATCAAATGAAATATGTGTAAGCACATTATATTATAAGTTAAAATACATTATGTAAACGCACACACAATCAATATAATTAAAACAAATGAAATGAAAGTTAATATATATATGTGTAATCGTACGCACAGGCAGTGACAATTGCGTGTGTGTGTGTGTGTGTGTGTGTGTGTGTGTGTGCAATGACATTTATGCGTGCGTCTGTCACTGTCTGAATGAATAACACTTGTTCGTAGCGGAAATAAATAGGGAGTTAGTTGTGGAGGAGGAAACCGGAGAGTGCATGGAGAGGGGGGACCACTCATCGCACAGTAAGCGGTTATTTTTAACCGTGTGAACAGGATACAACCTGATTTCACACGCTTTGTTCAGCGGGTAGGTGGGCGGGGTGGGGAAGGGACTCGGTTATTTTTATACGACTAGAAAGCAATTGTGCGTGTATGAACATGTCGACGGCACTATTTTTTTTTTATGCGTCTAACTGGGTGATGTAATCGGCTTTAGTTGGACGCAGAAGGGGAGCGGAGACGACACGGTTATTTTTTATATGTCTAGACAGGGTGATGTCATCGACACCAGTCGAGCGTGTGGGAAGAGGCGACAAGACGGCGGCACTAATTTTTTATGCGTCTAGTAATCGACTTCTGTCATGCGCGGAAAGGGAGTAGGCGAAGGCAGTTATTTTTATGCAAGCGAAATAATGCTAAATAAAACAAAAATGTTATTAATTTACCAGAAACCTACTGATGAGTCTAAAATCTGATACAACCCACTCTCGTAAAGCGTGTACTCTATGATTTGTACATATTTCTGGAAATAAGCGGTGCGCGAAACGGACTGTTCCGTGCATCGACCGTAATTGTTTGAGTTTGAGACAACCGAAATCTTCTAAAATTTATAATATAGAAATGCACGATACGCTTCTCCAGAAATCTTTTTTTTTTGTAATCCTTTTACGAACACGTAGTTAAAAGGAAACGTGTACTTTACTAATATCGACACAAGATGTTCGTACGATGTCTCCTCTTTCGTCCACGAAAATGCTCCGTTAACCATCGGTTCGTCCTCGCATGTTTGTGATTCGAAACGATTGTGTCCGCTGGTGGTGCAAATATCCAATGCCTGGTGGAAAATGCGGTGACATCCATAACGGTCAGTTCCTTGACGAATTCGTTTCCATTATCGTTCCACGAAACAGTGAAAGTCGAGTATGTCTGCTAGCTCGTGGACTGCCATCCTTTTTGTGTTACAAACAATGTGTTCGGTGCCACTAGGTACGCTACCGATACGTCCGTCTCGCGGAACAGACACGTTGTATGTTGTAAAACGTCCGTAAACAATTTCTTCGGAACGTTTACTTTGTATCTTGTCTCCTCGTCACGGATCAGTGCAACAAATTTTTGTGTCAAAACGTTGTATACAAACCGCTTTACAGGGTACAGTACTGCGTGCTTTAAGTCACTACAACGTCTGTACTCGTACGAAGTTAATAGCTCCATGCGTCCATTCTCGACGCGTACTGTCGAAACACTGAGGTATACGAGATTGTGGGAGAGGTGGTAGTGAGATATCTATTAATTATAAACACTTCCGTCACAGCAGCAGCATAGATTTTTTAAACGATTTTTTACTGGTTTATTTCGTGCATTAGTAGAAACGTTCTTGCCCTTTTATTAACAGCTGGTAAGCGCGACTATGAATTTGCTGTGAAATCAGTTCTTCCGGCGCTAGACTTTGTACACGGTGTACGAGTTCCCTGTTATTGTGTGCTACCATGACGGATGCCTAATACATACTAATACGTTCGCACCAACCTGTTGGTCTAGCGCGCGCTATGTCGAGCCCTACAAGGTCATTCTGCCCAACCGCCGCCACGCCTCCGCCTATCAACGCACAATTATGTATGCATTGCATGTATGTGATTTTTTTTATTAAAAAAAAAAATGTAATCAATTTTCATGTATTTTATTTTCTTAATACCCGTAACCTTGGAGGGGAAACGTTTTATTATTATCACCTCCCCCGTTTTTCGGAACGTTTACTTTGTATCTTGTCTCCTCGTCACGGATCAGTGCAACAAACTTTTGTGTCAAAACGTTGTATACAAAACGTTTTACAGGGTACAGTACTGCGTGCTTTAAGTCACTACAACGTCTATACTCGTACGAAGTTAATAGCTCCATGCGTCCGTTCTCGACGCGTACTGTCGAAACACTGAGGTATACGAGGTTGTGGGAGAGGTGGTAGTGAGATATCTATTAATTATAAACACTTCCGTCACAGCAGCAGCATAGATTTTTTAAACAATTTTTTACTGGTTTATTTCGTGCATTAGTCGAAACGTTCTTGTCCTTTTATTAACAGCTGGTAAGCGCGACTATGAATTTGCTGTGAAATCAGTTCTTCCGGCGCTAGACTTTGTACACGGAGTACGAGTTCCCTGTTATTGTGTGCTACCATGACGGATGCCTAATACATACAAATACGTTCGCACCAACCTGTTGGTCTAGCGCGCGCT
Source organism: Magicicada septendecula (assembly GCA_034769895.1). NCBI lineage: Eukaryota > Metazoa > Arthropoda > Insecta > Hemiptera > Cicadidae > Magicicada > Magicicada septendecula. Next base: position 233,087,588 of record CM068372.1, on the reverse strand, counting down.
ATGTCGAGCCCTACAAGGTCATTCTGCCCAACCGCCGCCACGCCTCCGCCTATCAACGCACAATTATGTATGCATTGCATGTATGTGATTTTTTTTTTATTAAAGAAAAATGTAATCAATTTTCATGTATTTTATTTTCTTAATACCCGTAACCTTGGAGGGGAAACGTCTTATTATTATCCCCTCCCCCGTACGTTCGCACCAACCTGTTGGGCAGAATGACCTTGTAGGGCTCGACATAGCGCGCTCTAGACCAACAGGTTGGTGCGAACGTATTAGTATGTATTAGGCATCCGTCATGGTAGCACACAATAACAGGGATATCGTACTCCGTGTACAAAGTCTAGCGCCGGAAGAACTGATTTCAAGTAATGTAGGTAAATTGTCGGTGTATCAGGTCTGTTTGCAATTCGGTATCGACGTTGAAAACGATACGAAAAATAGATTTTTGTAGAGTACGTATGAAGTGATGGTAATGCTTCCCGGAGATAATGTACCAAATGAAGTTATTGTGCTTTGTTGTTCACCAACTGGAACGCACTTTCCAGTTTCGTTAACGGCGACGATGGACAGTCTGTGTCAAAACTACTGATTGATTACTGATGCAGTCCGTTTACGGATCGGTTGTTTGTTGTTATTTCCGAAGTATGCCGAATTACGCTTTCGCGACGCGCGAACCGAATAACACTGGTACGTTGAACATTCTCTGCTTCCTCCACATCCATCTCGGACTCGCGAATTCTATAATGCCCATACGCTAGCGTTCTCTGACCGTCTTCCAGGATATATCGTTTATCGTCGTACGGCGATAGCGAGAGTTTGACGATCTTGCGCGTGTACAGTTGGTGGTTTTCACTGCGGATAATCTGCGCCGACGTATATGTTTGACAGTTACTCGATTCCGATGACGAAAGCAAACACCGTTTGTAATCAGCGTGCGTTAAACGGTTTTGTATTGCCACCCGCGGTACCCCTTTTGCTACACGCTTCTCATTTTTATCCCCGTCGTCTTGTAACACTAACAGTGAGTACGATTTTGCGCGCAACCCGACGAATTCTACAATAGGTTTTGCATGCGTCTCGTCCTTAAAAGTACCCAACCGTTTTTTATTTAGCACACTATAACACGGATGCGTCACGGGATATTCTGATGTATCAAAAAGATGAAGGTTTTCCTTAATGTCTGCGTAAACGTCATCAGTCCGTATATCATACAACAAAGAGTCCGTGTCTGTCATACATAATCGAACACGAGATCCATATTTCGCGATTATGTAATCGTAATGAAAACTGTACATCACATATTTACTAATGTCCAACACTGTGAACCCCACGTACAGCGGACGGTTGAGGTATACGGTTTTCTTTTTCATCATCACACCGACCAAGTCTTCGCTGTACACCTTTACGCGCTCAAATCTTGGACTCGCAGTCAGCTTTATCAGATCGCGTTCGTTGGACACCAAACGAAAATCTATCCGTTTTCGAACGTTTTCCAATGACTTTCCGTAAACAGCGTTAATCATCAATTTAAAAAAATCCTTTTCGAAATCGTTCGCTGCGGCTTTCCGTTTTTCCGTATTGAAAACAAAAACGGCTTCATCCAAGCGCTCTGTCGGAACGTCAACACGCGATTAACGGCTTTCAGTTCCATCCCGAGTTTTAGGTAAAGCTGCAACGTTCTGTAATGCACGATATAATTCTCCTTATCTTTCAGGCTGGTGATGAGTTTTTCAACTGTACCGGTGGCAGTCATTTTAAATTTCTTCAAGTAATTGAACCGTTTGCTGTAAGGCGACAATTCGTGTTCGTTGACTTTCCTGCGTTCCGGTGCCAGTGGATAGTCCGAATGCATATCATGTAAATTACGAGGATAACCAAGATCAACATCAAGAATATATCCGATTTCGTCTTCCACTCCAACTGTACTCAAATCTAACGCGTCAATTTCTTTGCGTTCCATCCAACGGAATCCGGAATGAGGTAGCGGTTGTTGCATCGCTGTTCCGTACAGATTTGTACAGTCCAAGTAAAGAAGATAATTATTTTCGCGTCCCCGATCGTAGTCCGACACGTAAGGATTGTTGGCCTTGGCGTATCTATTAGATATCATCGCTATTCCGCCACGAACTCCGGTTTCTACGAACAGATGCATGTCGATATCCTTCAACAGTTCGAGTTGAATTCCAGTCATTTTCATCATAGCGTTCCAAGCTAGTCCCGGCGCGGAGTACACGTTACACGGATCTATCCCGTAGTACTGCAGACTTGTGTTGCGAAAATTTTCGAACACGTCAGCCAAAAGCAATACATCAGTTTTCAAATAGAGGTCATGGTAGTCCCCTAACGTTTGTATTCCGAAACTTGTCCAAATGATGTGCGCATGAGTGTAGTCTTCGTCGGATAAGTATGTCTCGGCTAATTCGTTGTAAAAGTGTTCCTGTGCGGGCAGAGACGTGTCCTCGAACTTACTTTCGTCTGTCACATACTCATACGGGTAGACCCCCTTTCTAAGTAATAAATCGATACTACTTTCATTTCCACTGGGTTGCATGCACTGGCGTAAAATTTTAAAATTTTCTTTCCGCAAATTTTTTACCAGCTTCTCTAACGACGTGTTCATGAACTGTACGGAATCGAGAAACCGCAAGGGGCCGAGTGACACGGACACGTAACGCTCGCTGGTCGTAGCGATACATTCAATGTCTTCACGTTTGAATTTTCCGAAAGCCTGCACCAGATGGTGACAATCGTAGCCTCGCAAGTTGTGAAAGAACACGGGAACGTGTTGCGGTACCTTATAGTTCAAATTACGAGTGTTATGCGCGGCTCCCAAGTACTCGCCCGTCACATGATCATGGTTTCGCACTTTGTCCCCTTCGTGCTCGAGACACTTCTTACATAGATGACATATGGTAGCGTTTTGAAACTCGCGCTCGTCTTCTTCAGTCATGCGAATGGGTTTGTTAAAATCACGTTCGAGCCGCCTAATGTCTTCCAACAGAGTTTGAAGAAACGTCTCCACAACGTCTTTACCGCGATACAAAACCGGTTCTTTAACAGCTTTTCCGGTCCAATCAACGATTACATAACAAAAACTACATGACACGTGATGCGCGTTGTCGAGCGAGTGCGATCTATCGTTTTTGTGTTCACAACCATGCACGGGAAGAAGGAAGGATTCAAAATCTGCATACACCGTGTAAGGTACTCTGTGGCACTTTGTGTAATCCTTAAAATACATATTACTATATTTTCCACTCGGCAATTTGACTTTTTGCGCTCCGTACGGTGTGCAGAGTACCTCGTGATCCTCAAGTCGTTTTTGTGAATTTTTAGGATCTGTATTATCTCGGAAACGTTGTAAGCAATAGTTGAAGTAGAGCGAAGGGGTCTTACTTTTAGTTAAAGTATACAACAAGCGTGACATGTTTCTAATAAGACAATAATGTTTAACACCTTCATTGCTGACTAGCAGTAGAAGATTCACGTGCGTTCTACCTTTGTTCTTGGTTATCCGTATGGGGTACACTTCGTCTTTTGTGTAACCGAACTCATTAATTTCTCTTTCGTAACCGAACACGTTCACAGAAATATTCACATTTTGTTTTTCAAATTTGTTAATTTGATTCACCGGTACCGGATAAACTATCCCTTCCATATTCAACTCGTTTTCATACTGTCTGTAGTGATCCAAACGGTGCGGGTTAGAAGCGATCGGATGTAAACGGGCTAGAACGGACCAGAGGAAGCATTTCTCATACAATAGATTCTGCACGTTTACTATAGCTTTCTTAAGTAATAATTTTTTCGGAGTGGGTACGAAACTTGATCCTGCCAAAGGACGATATTTTACCAAATGTACTTCAACGGCTACGATACCGTTTACGACCCATCCGCTACCTTCACGAGTAAACTTTGATACCGAATCCAGCACTTTTTCGATACACTCCTTATATTGTTCGTACACGTCTTCCGCGTCCGCAGGTAAAACGAGCTGCGTACGCGAACGAAACACTCCCGTCTGCTCCAGCTCACGATCTGCTATTAATTTTTTGAACAAGACGCGCACGACCAAGTACCACTTGTAACTTTCCCCCATATCGCGTGATTCCTCGAGAACGTCTTCTGGAATAACCTCCACCATTCTCTTCAATAACACGGATACCGTGTCTACTCCGTCTTGAAAATCATCGTACTTTATTGTTTTTACACTCCCATTGAGAGCAATGGTACGAGTGGCGTATACTGCCATGATTTTATGATCACTTTAACACTTTATATCACACAAAGTAAATTAGAATAACAATTTGTAACACACAATTTGTAGCGCACCAGTGTTCAGCAACATGAACGACTTGTAACTGAGGCGCTGTTGCGAAGTTCACAGGTTATATAGTGCGAGCGTCGATGCGCGCGCAACTGTACTAAAAAGCCGTTATGCGCATGCGCAAATAATTCTCATGCGTATGCGCAGATGACTGAAAAAAAAAGAGATGACTTACATAATAAATGTACTCTTAGGCCAACGATATGATCTTTAACGTATCCGTGTTTCTTGATTATGAAAGAACATTCGTCTATCTCCCCATAATACATATCGTTATACAACAGAAGAGTACGACCCGTGTAGGTGTGTATCGCAAAAAAAACTATTTGATCTGGCTTTAGCCGCCGCCCGGCCGCCGCCCAGACGTCGTCGATGATAACCTAACCGACTTCACCACAGTTTAACCTCACCGACAACGGTGAAAAAAAAAATACTGGATGAACCTAACAAACCTAACCGATCTCACCGATAAAATTCAGTTTAACCTCACCACATGAAGGAAAACCGAGCAGCGGTATAACCTCATCATCAACGATGACAACGACGAACGACAAAAGTCACCATCCGGACGACGACGGATTTATGTCGACTAATGAGAGTTAATCAATTTTTAATAATTAACAGACATGTGTATATGGTGCACGATAACTTTTCGTGGACACTGGAACTCGAGTCGAAGCGTCCGGGCGGCGGCGGGTGTCCACTTTTATTGACGGTTTGGTTTACGTTCTTTTCGTTAACGTTACGACAATGTACTAGAGAACGTGGACCGAAGAAATAACGCTGTTTATAGTCAAATACATTTACATGTTGGATATACACAGTCTGCAGCCGGTGAAAGGATATCCACACACCGATCACAACGCTCGACGTTCGCACGCTAACAAAAATAATCGCAGCGATACACACCTACACGGGTCGTACTCTTCTGTTGTATAACGATATGTATTATGGGGAGATAGACGAATGTTCTTTCATAATCAAGAAACACGGATACGTTAAAGATCATATCGTTGGCCTAAGAGTACATTTATTATGTAAGTCATCTCTTTTTTTTTTTCAGTCATCTGCGCATACGCATGAGAATTATTTGCGCATGCGCATAACGGCTTTTTAGTACAGTTGCGCGCGCATCGACGCTCGCACTATATAACCTGTGAACTTCGCAACAGCGCCTCAGTTACAAGTCGTTCATGTTGCTGAACACTGGTGCGCTACAAATTGTGTGTTACAAATTGTTATTCTAATTTACTTTGTGTGATATAAAGTGTTAAAGTGATCATAAAATCATGGCAGTATACGCCACTCGTACCATTGCTCTCAATGGGAGTGTAAAAACAATAAAGTACGATGATTTTCAAGACGGAGTAGACACGGTATCCGTGTTATTGAAGAGAATGGTGGAGGTTATTCCAGAAGACGTTCTCGAGGAATCACGCGATATGGGGGAAAGTTACAAGTGGTACTTGGTCGTGCGCGTCTTGTTCAAAAAATTAATAGCAGATCGTGAGCTGGAGCAGACGGGAGTGTTTCGTTCGCGTACGCAGCTCGTTTTACCTGCGGACGCGGAAGACGTGTACGAACAATATAAGGAGTGTATCGAAAAAGTGCTGGATTCGGTATCAAAGTTTACTCGTGAAGGTAGCGGATGGGTCGTAAACGGTATCGTAGCCGTTGAAGTACATTTGGTAAAATATCGTCCTTTGGCAGGATCAAGTTTCGTACCCACTCCGAAAAAATTATTACTTAAGAAAGCTATAGTAAACGTGCAGAATCTATTGTATGAGAAATGCTTCCTCTGGTCCGTTCTAGCCCGTTTACATCCGATCGCTTCTAACCCGCACCGTTTGGATCACTACAGACAGTATGAAAACGAGTTGAATATGGAAGGGATAGTTTATCCGGTACCGGTGAATCAAATTAACAAATTTGAAAAACAAAATGTGAATATTTCTGTGAACGTGTTCGGTTACGAAAGAGAAATTAATGAGTTCGGTTACACAAAAGACGAAGTGTACCCCATACGGATAACCAAGAACAAAGGTAGAACGCACGTGAATCTTCTACTGCTAGTCAGCAATGAAGGTGTTAAACATTATTGTCTTATTAGAAACATGTCACGCTTGTTGTATACTTTAACTAAAAGTAAGACCCCTTCGCTCTACTTCAACTATTGCTTACAACGTTTCCGAGATAATACAGATCCTAAAAATTCACAAAAACGACTTGAGGATCACGAGGTACTCTGCACACCGTACGGAGCGCAAAAAGTCAAATTGCCGAGTGGAAAATATAGTAATATGTATTTTAAGGATTACACAAAGTGCCACAGAGTACCTTACACGGTGTATGCAGATTTTGAATCCTTCCTTCTTCCCGTGCATGGTTGTGAACACAAAAACGATAGATCGCACTCGCTCGACAACGCGCATCACGTGTCATGTAGTTTTTGTTATGTAATCGTTGATTGGACCGGAAAAGCTGTTAAAGAACCGGTTTTGTATCGCGGTAAAGACGTTGTGGAGACGTTTCTTCAAACTCTGTTGGAAGACATTAGGCGGCTCGAACGTGATTTTAACAAACCCATTCGCATGACTGAAGAAGACGAGCGCGAGTTTCAAAACGCTACCATATGTCATCTATGTAAGAAGTGTCTCGAGCACGAAGGGGACAAAGTGCGAAACCATGATCATGTGACGGGCGAGTACTTGGGAGCCGCGCATAACACTCGTAATTTGAACTATAAGGTACCGCAACACGTTCCCGTGTTCTTTCACAACTTGCGAGGCTACGATTGTCACCATCTGGTGCAGGCTTTCGGAAAATTCAAACGTGAAGACATTGAATGTATCGCTACGACCAGCGAGCGTTACGTGTCCGTGTCACTCGGCCCCTTGCGGTTTCTCGATTCCGTACAGTTCATGAACACGTCGTTAGAGAAGCTGGTAAAAAATTTGCGGAAAGAAAATTTTAAAATTTTACGCCAGTGCATGCAACCCAGTGGAAATGAAAGTAGTATCGATTTATTACTTAGAAAGGGGGTCTACCCGTATGAGTATGTGACAGACGAAAGTAAGTTCGAGGACACGTCTCTGCCCGCACAGGAACACTTTTACAACGAATTAGCCGAGACATACTTATCCGACGAAGACTACACTCATGCGCACATCATTTGGACAAGTTTCGGAATACAAACGTTAGGGGACTACCATGACCTCTATTTGAAAACTGATGTATTGCTTTTGGCTGACGTGTTCGAAAATTTTCGCAACACAAGTCTGCAGTACTACGGGATAGATCCGTGTAACGTGTACTCCGCGCCGGGACTAGCTTGGAACGCTATGATGAAAATGACTGGAATTCAACTCGAACTGTTGAAGGATATCGACATGCATCTGTTCGTAGAAACCGGAGTTCGTGGCGGAATAGCGATGATATCTAATAGATACGCCAAGGCCAACAATCCTTACGTGTCGGACTACGATCGGGGACGCGAAAATAATTATCTTCTTTACTTGGACTGTACAAATCTGTACGGAACAGCGATGCAACAACCGCTACCTCATTCCGGATTCCGTTGGATGGAACGCAAAGAAATTGACGCGTTAGATTTGAGTACAGTTGGAGTGGAAGACGAAATCGGATATATTCTTGATGTTGATCTTGGTTATCCTCGTAATTTACATGATATGCATTCGGACTATCCACTGGCACCGGAACGCAGGAAAGTCAACGAACACGAATTGTCGCCTTACAGCAAACGGTTCAATTACTTGAAGAAATTTAAAATGACTGCCACCGGTACAGTTGAAAAACTCATCACCAGCCTGAAAGATAAGGAGAATTATATCGTGCATTACAGAACGTTGCAGCTTTACCTAAAACTCGGGATGGAACTGAAAGCCGTTAATCGCGTGTTGACGTTCCGACAGAGCGCTTGGATGAAGCCGTTTTTGTTTTCAATACGGAAAAACGGAAAGCCGCAGCGAACGATTTCGAAAAGGATTTTTTTAAATTGATGATTAACGCTGTTTACGGAAAGTCATTGGAAAACGTTCGAAAACGGATAGATTTTCGTTTGGTGTCCAACGAACGCGATCTGATAAAGCTGACTGCGAGCCCAAGATTTGAGCGCGTAAAGGTGTACAGCGAAGACTTGGTCGGTGTGATGATGAAAAAGAAAACCGTATACCTCAACCGTCCGCTGTACGTGGGGTTCACAGTGTTGGACATTAGTAAATATGTGATGTACAGTTTTCATTACGATTACATAATCGCGAAATATGGATCTCGTGTTCGATTATGTATGACAGACACGGACTCTTTGTTGTATGATATACGGACTGATGACGTTTACGCAGACATTAAGGAAAACCTTCATCTTTTTGATACATCAGAATATCCCGTGACGCATCCGTGTTATAGTGTGCTAAATAAAAAACGGTTGGGTACTTTTAAGGACGAGACGCATGCAAAACCTATTGTAGAATTCGTCGGGTTGCGCGCAAAATCGTACTCACTGTTAGTGTTACAAGACGACGGGGATAAAAATGAGAAGCGTGTAGCAAAAGGGGTACCGCGGGTGGCAATACAAAACCGTTTAACGCACGCTGATTACAAACGGTGTTTGCTTTCGTCATCGGAATCGAGTAACTGTCAAACATATACGTCGGCGCAGATTATCCTCAGTGAAAACCACCAACTGTACACGCGCAAGATCGTCAAACTCTCGCTATCGCCGTACGACGATAAACGATATATCCTGGAAGACGGTCAGAGAACGCTAGCGTATGGGCATTATAGAATTCGCGAGTCCGAGATGGATGTGGAGGAAGCAGAGAATGTTCAACGTACCAGTGTTATTCGGTTCGCGCGTCGCGAAAGCGTAATTCGGCATACTTCGGAAATAACAACAAACAACCGATCCGTAAACGGACTGCATCAGTAATCAATCAGTAGTTTTGACACAGACTGTCCATCGTCGCCGTTAACGAAACTGGAAAGTGCGTTCCAGTTGGTGAACAACAAAGCACAATAACTTCATTTGGTACATTATCTCCGGGAAGCATTACCATCACTTCATACGTACTCTACAAAAATCTATTTTTCGTATCGTTTTCAACGTCGATACCGAATTGCAAACAGACCTGATACACCGACAATTTACCTACATTACTTGAAATCAGTTCTTCCGGCGCTAGACTTTGTACACGGAGTACGATATCCCTGTTATTGTGTGCTACCATGACGGATGCCTAATACATACTAATACGTTCGCACCAACCTGTTGGTCTAGAGCGCGCTATGTCGAGCCCTACAAGGTCATTCTGCCCAACAGGTTGGTGCGAACGTACGGGGGAGGGGATAATAATAAGACGTTTCCCCTCCAAGGTTACGGGTATTAAGAAAATAAAATACATGAAAATTGATTACATTTTTCTTTAATAAAAAAAAAATCACATACATGCAATGCATACATAATTGTGCGTTGATAGGCGGAGGCGTGGCGGCGGTTGGGCAGAATGACCTTGTAGGGCTCGACATAGCGCGCGCTAGACCAACAGGTTGGTGCGAACGTATTTGTATGTATTAGGCATCCGTCATGGTAGCACACAATAACAGGGAACTCGTACTCCGTGTACAAAGTCTAGCGCCGGAAGAACTGATTTCACAGCAAATTCATAGTCGCGCTTACCAGCTGTTAATAAAAGGACAAGAACGTTTCGACTAATGCACGAAATAAACCAGTAAAAAATTGTTTAAAAAATCTATGCTGCTGCTGTGACGGAAGTGTTTATAATTAATAGATATCTCACTACCACCTCTCCCACAACCTCGTATACCTCAGTGTTTCGACAGTACGCGTCGAGAACGGACGCATGGAGCTATTAACTTCGTACGAGTATAGACGTTGTAGTGACTTAAAGCACGCAGTACTGTACCCTGTAAAACGTTTTGTATACAACGTTTTGACACAAAAGTTTGTTGCACTGATCCGTGACGAGGAGACAAGATACAAAGTAAACGTTCCGAAAAACGGGGGAGGTGATAATAATAAAACGTTTCCCCTCCAAGGTTACGGGTATTAAGAAAATAAAATACATGAAAATTGATTACATTTTTTTTTTTAATAAAAAAAATCACATACATGCAATGCATACATAATTGTGCGTTGATAGGCGGAGGCGTGGCGGCGGTTGGGCAGAATGACCTTGTAGGGCTCGACATAGCGCGCGCTAGACCAACAGGTTGGTGCGAACGTATTAGTATGTATTAGGCATCCGTCATGGTAGCACACAATAACAGGGAACTCGTACACCGTGTACAAAGTCTAGCGCCGGAAGAACTGATTTCACAGCAAATTCATAGTCGCGCTTACCAGCTGTTAATAAAAGGGCAAGAACGTTTCTACTAAT